>OY728162.1:658869768-661369768 GCA_963277665.1 Viscum album | reverse complement strand
GAAAGATTGCACTTGATAATGAATGCACCTTTGGCTTCCACTTGCCTTTGGGTGTAGTTCCTCTTCTAGTGGCCTGACTTACCATATTCAAAACATACTACCTCTTTTTCCTTACCTTTCCTCTAAATCTTATTCTTCTTGGTTGGATGGTGATTGGAGGCTTTGGATTTGTTTATAAATATTAGTACCATTTTCCTTATCTTGCATCTTCCTATTCACCATAAGGACTGCAAGTTTTTTATGCCCCATGTCCTTATCAACTTGGCAAATTAGGGTAAGAAGATCTGATAGAATATTCTCATTATTTCTCATATTATAATTCACAATAAAACTAGAGAGGGTATTAAGAAGCTATTATAGTATGAGATATTTATGAAAATCATATGGTAATTTAATCCCTAAGATGTCCAGATGCTCAATATAGCCAATAAGCTTGACTACATGTGGTCCAGCTGGCATAGACTCTCCAAACTTGGTAGTGAACAAATTATTAGAGATATCATACCTCCACTATCTCTCCTTCTCTTGATAGAGATCCCAAAGGTGATACGTCATGATATAAGCATCCATTACCTCATGTTACTTCAAGAGACCATTTGGTTATGGATGATAACATGATACACTGAACATCCATAGCATCATTAAGATGTTTCTTGTATACAGAGAGTTCCTTATCACTCACCTCATTTCCAAGTGCAACTGGTAAATGCTCTTCTAGCACATAAATTTTCCTCTCATGGCGAAGGATAACTCTAAGGCGCCTTTGCCACTATTGGAAATTAGTGTCGGTGAGAAGGTTTTCCTTCTTGAGTATGGATCACAATGATATGTTTGATGTCATTTTGATTATTTTATATAAAAATTAAGATGAGAAGAGTTTTAGTACTTTATCTTGATAAATAGAGAAAAATAAATAAATTAATATATATTAGTCTCCCACTATTTGGTCGAAACCCAATATCCCTCACCATTGGCTTCAAAATATCTGGTTACTTGGACATTCTAGCAGAAAGGATCCATATTTCCCTTCGCATTACCCCAACTAGGGTTGTTCAAGAAAATTGAAAGGTTTTAAGTAGACATTCCAAATGCCAACTGCATTAACTCACATCTCCTTGATCTATTGAGTGGACTCCCCAATCCTGAAATCCTTAATTTTGGATTTCCTCAACCTTTGCCTTTTAGTTACACCAATTCCTTCTAGGGCAGTCAACACTTGTTGTAAACTAAGTTAAGTCTACCCAAAACTTCAAATTAGAATTCCTCAATAATTTAAATCACCCCAACTAGGATTGGTCAAGCACTTTGAACTATGGTTTGATTCTAACTGAAGTAATGGAAGGCTATACCAACATAATATTTAATTAAGGGATTTTATCCTTTATGCATAAATTTCCACTTATTATCTTTTCACATGCTTGATAATGTTAAGTGGGATATACTTAAGTGATTAACCATGTATATATAATATTTACTCATAAGTCGTATTTATTTTAATTCCATCTTGTATGCTTGTTAGTTTATTAATTATGTGATCGCGTCAAACATCCATAATGAATAACCATACAACTGACAAAAATAAAATAAAAGGTATGATCATGAGATTTATTATTGGTTAGTTTATCTCGAGGTTGATAAACTAACCCAAACCTAGGGGATAAACACCTTTAACCATTTAATTTTTGGGTTTATAGCTTTCCACATGTCTGCCTTTATATCTTCTTGGATTGGTTTTGCCTTAGCTCCTAACTTGAACTACCTCTACTAGCATGGGAGCTCCATCCATTACATATGCTTTTAAATCACATGCAAGTGAGGGTTAAATGGTGTTTACATAAAAGAAACCATGGGAATGCATGCCCTATATACTAATGAGGATAAGGCATGCATACCAACAATTTTAATTTAATAAATAAATTAAAAGGGAACTGATCACATACAAAGGTCTAGTCTAACTCATGATCATCCACATGCATGAAAAATATTATTCATTTAATAAAACTAGCATTCAATTATTTAATCATTATTATTAAGATAAATTACACTCTAATTGATTAATCATTATCTTTAATTAATCAATCCTTTTTATCTTAATCCTTTTCTGAATTTCATTGAGATTCACATCCATAATCTTGTATATAACTTGTACCTTGGAAGTAACCTGATGAATACCCATCCAAAACGACACAACATGTATTTATACTTGTATACACTTTATTCTTTGTGACATGTAGTATGAATGCAAAATTATAATTGTAATACAACTCATACATGATGTGTAGATATTTGAACATTATGAAAATGTTAATTATACATATATGTATATATATATATATCAAACACCTATCACATGTTGTTTCCCAGCTTTACACCCACATGAAGGTACAGTCTCAAGGGTTACATAATATAATAATAAATTTTTAAATCTACATAATCTAGAAACAGTACACGGTGTGTAGATTCGACTACACGGTATGTACCCTCCTCACCATCCATCCGAAGTACACACCTGGGGAAATGGTGTGTGAGGTGTACTTTAGAAATCTTTGAAGTATACAACATGTCCAGTGGGACACATGATGTGTAGCCTTCATGTTACATGGTCACTAGTCAGGCAAGCCATGTATGGGATACACAACTTGACCCTGACCCAAAGGGACTACATGTCGTGTCCAGTGGGCCACACGGCGTGTAGTCTGGCTGACTGTGCACCAGTCTGTCTTGGTCAGCATGCGGTGTAAGAATTAACTACATCGTGTTTCATTAATTCACACGGTTTAAGTAATTTTCAAATTAATCTTGATTAATTGAACACAAATACATGGCATGCATATCCGACTATACGGTGTGTATTCTTGTGTTATCTAGACAGAACTGTCGGCACCTCCTGATGAGGTCCTCAATTTAATTTTAATCATAAAATTATTTGTTTCTGTTATATCTATGAGAAACAATAAGGGACAAACATATCTAAAAATTCAGATTATAATAACGATTAAACATGAATTTACAAACTAAATTATTAAAGCGTAAATCATCAACAAATTATTTAAATGATTATAAATGAAAATATGGCCACTCTGATACCACTTGTAGGTTCTGGGCGCAGCGGAATCATAGGATGGGCGTGTACTTAACTTTTCAAATTTTCGTAATCAATAATTAATCTGGGATCAATACGACAATGAATGCCAGGGTTCACAAAATTCAATCAAAGATAAAAGACAAAGGATAGAACTCAAAACCGAGAAGAGTGGATCGACATATTTTTTTATAATTAATTTAATTAAATTATAGAATCACCTCCAAGGTGATTATTTCTTCATTGATGCATACAACCACTTTTCAGAGTCACAGCTTCATTGTGATCTATAATCCAAGGATATGAATCCTCTAGCAGTGATCCACACATTCTCTACATATCTCTGGATGTCGCCAAAGGAGTCTCCGGGTGCTAACACAAAAGATCCTTATGCTAGTAATGTCTGCCTTCGATCTTCTTGAGAATTGCTTCCAAAGTATTCTCTTTGATCTGTTAGAGGAGGATCTCTCTCATTCTTGATATATTTCTTGGAGAGGGAAGATTTCTCTAGGATTGAGAGATTTTCTCCAAGGATGTTGTGCACACAATGGTTGGATTATCCAGTCGAATGACGCCTTGGCTAATATAGAGAATAATAACATAACAAGAAATTTAATTCACCAGGTAATAGTAAATAATTATCATAGGATCATGTTACTTAATTTATTATTACATGTGAAACCCCATGTCAAATAATAATAATGACAATACTATTATTTCTATGACATGTGCTTAACTTGCACGTTATATTTAAATATTATTTAAATAATATTTAATTTTATTTCTCACCAGAACCATAACTTGGTCTGCCAATCCTCTTCAATATTTATCGGGTCTTGAATAATGACTATTTATTTATTAAATAAATATAACTACATTATTCGCTGATAAATAAATATTTTGTCTGCAATATATTCTCTCAAATAACTAGTGATGAAATAAATGAGATCAGACATACTTGAATAATTATTAAACCACAAATGGGAATAATATTTATTCAACTTGTTAAATAAATAAATTATTTAACTAATATTTTTTCTACACTTAGTGTGTGACCCTCTAGTCCTCTTTCTCATTGGCATTAGGTGGACTTGACTAAAGTCCAAGATTATTGTCTAAAAATGGGTCAAGTCACCCAAGAGAAGGAATTTGATGTCACAACGACATGTCACCTCATACGAATGCTTACTGTGTAATATAATCCATTTGTATTGATATCTCCAATCGATTGGGTTGCATGCAAGTGTCATCAACCTATGTGCTTGATTTCTCATTCTTTGACTTCCCAGAATTGAACTTGCCTAGAGAACACCATGGCCATGGATTTAGTTAGGCTATATAATTTCCATCAAAGGGCATGAGATATCTAATTCCATATAAGTGACAAATCCTTTCTCACATTATTCATTAATATAGTATTACTCATGACGCACCCAAAATATCCTACCTCACTACGAACATCTGTTATCACAATTTTCGTCAATACATCTAAGTGTACAAGTCATAATACCCATTAATAATAATCTTAAAGTCTAAGTACCAACACACATGTCCGTAGATAGAAACATCCAATGACACTTATGAATGTGGATTTCTTACTAGCGGGTTTTGTTCTCATAATATCCTCCTAAATATTACCAAGAGCGCACGTCATGAGAAAGTGCCTCAAAGTTTCATGAGTCATCACCCCTGATAGCCTGTATCATTTATGTCCCTTCAAATGATATCATCTGGCTATAGAACATATATTCATGAATAGTGTCATGGAACTTCTGGGTTCTCATCATAGCAGAGATATTCTATGAATTTTTAATGTGACAAATGTTCTTAGGAAATTATCACATACTATGTAACATATAAGAACAATCATTATGTGATAAGTAGTTTATTAATATTCATCTAATGAATACAAGTTTATAATAAAGTACAAAGAAGTTGGTTTCTAGGAAACCAACTCCAACAAATTCTTGGTTCAATTCATGGTTGTGGAGTGGGTTTTAGGAGGCTTTCGAGACCTAGTTATAGATGAGCACAATGTTTCACCCCTAGACAAATGAACAAACCAAGCCAACTATCTGGGTTTTAGAGGATATGTTGAGAGTCTATGTGTGAATTCAACCAGAGCTTGGATGATCACTTACCATTATTATAGTTTTCTTATAATAACAATTATCACTCTACTATTGGCATGACACATTTCAAGGCCCTGTACAAGAGACCTTGTAGGCCACCCTTGTGTTGTACCAAGATTATTGAGACTTCTCTTGTTGGTCCAAAGCTGGTGTAGACAACGATAGAGAAGGTTCAAGTGATATGTGAGTATACATGGAAAGTATAGAGAGTCACGACCCATCCCCCGGGGCCTGTGCCATGACTACCCCAAGCCCGCCTTCTATAGGACAAGGGTTGGCGACTAGCACTAAAAAGGTGTATCCCTATATCGGGAAGGCATTTCCTTTAAATCTGTACAAACACACAATCCAAGAACAAAACAAAGAGCAACCACGAAGTAAACTGCTATAGTAAAAATGTGTACTGAAAGTAAAGGGGCCAGAATACAAGCCCAACTGAAAAGTAAAAGTACAACTGAAAAGAGTAAACAACTCCAAGATTGTCCACTGAGGATCCTACCTGAAGGGTAGGTACAGATCATCTCCACAACACTCCACGTCAACCCATCTCCTCTGTGTACCGCCTGGTCCTGGATCCCTCAAGTCTCAGCCCAGCTGCTCATTGTCTGCACAAGACACAATAAGGTACGGGCGAAGCCTATGCAGGGGTGAGTATAACAATACTCAGTAGGGACCCCGAGACCCCCAAATTTCTCCCATAGTTCCAAAAAGGAAAAACCACAAGCAAGACCTGAATCACAAATCACGAAGCAATAGTCAACTCACACCAGGCATATAACTCAGTGAAAATAGGAAATAAGATGATTAGTCTTAAGCTATATAATCTTATTCCATTTAAAAATTTCACAACTAATCCATAAGAAAGTTGTCCATTTACGATCCACACAGGGTCGTATATCGTTGATCCATGACGGGACGCTCTAAGGTTGGTCCACGTTGGTTCGTTATGAGGCTAATCCACATAGGGTCGCCATGATGTTGATCCACACAGGTTTGCTATGAGGTTGATCCACACAAGGTCGCCATATTGTTGATCCACACAGGGTATTCATGTTTTTGATCCACACAGGGTCTCCATGAGGTTGATCCACATAGGGTATCCATGTTGCAGATCCAAACAGGGTCACTATGAGGTTGATCCACACAGGGTCGCCATGTTGTTGATCCACACAGAGTCGCTATGATGCTGATCCACACAGGGTCCCCATGAGGTTGATCCACACAGGGTCGCCATGTTGTTGATCCACACAGGGTTTCCAGTATAGAGGTAGGGATGATTAGTCATACATCTAGATCATCTCACTCTGGAGTTTCTGATGTTGACCAGTATTGGTCGCTCTTCTTCTTCATGTCACAGCCAGCTACAGGATTCCCACTTAAAACGCTTGATCCTGGGAGAACCACTCCACAAGTCATCGGTCGTATTTAAACTGGTATGACATCCCGAAAAAATCATACCAAAGTGACCGCCTCGTCATAGGGGTCCCAACGTGATAGACGGCGTGTCGATCGGATACCCAGTCTGTGAGATATGGGCACATTTGTAAAAAGGGCTCGGTTGGATTCAAGTATAATCGAACTCAGGTCGCACGTCAAATTCTAAAAAAACTCACTTAGAGTATCTCAAAAGGACCGCCATGTCACTAGGGTTCTTATGCCACAGAAGGCGTGTCAATCGAACATCCAGTCTGTTAGTTACATCCCTTTCTAGGAAACGGGGGTGATCGCACCTCAGTCCGGACCAGCTCTATCGGGCCCGCCGAAATATGACAAAGGGACCACTACCCAAAAGGGGTCCCAACGCCATTGATGGTGTGTCGAACGAACACCCAGTTTTTCAGTTACGGGCATTTCTTTATTCGGGGACCGGTTGGGTCTAGGCCCGGTCTGACTCGGTCAGACCGGCCTAATACAACGGGCCCTAGGGTCTACCTGACCCCGCTTGGGTGCGTCCAGTTAAGAGTCGGCCTAGTTCACTGGGTCCGGCCTACTTGGGTCGGCTCGGTTTGGTTCGCGTGCCCAGGCTGTGGTTGGCCCAGCCCGCCGGGTGGGGCTCAGCCCACCCGCATTGGCCTGCTGGGCTGCTGGTCTGGCCCGCTGGCGGGTCCGGCCGTCGGGCCCGGTCCGGCCTGCTGGGCAGGTCCAGCCCACTGGAAAGGTCTGGCCCGCTGGATGGGTCTGGCCCACTGGATGGGTCCGGCTCGCTAGATGGGTCCGACCCACGTCCGGACCAGTCTGCCAGAAGGCGGACCACCTTCTCTGCTGGCCCCGCAATTTTGGGGTCGTTTCGCCCAGCCAGTGGGGTGCTACTCCACCGCATTAAAAAGTCGGTCATTTGGCCGACTGGGTTTCGCCAACACGGCGCGGCGCGGGCCGCACTGCACCATCCTATTGCGGCCATTGCTGCCGGCAGCGCTGCCTTTGTCCCGTGTGGCCAACTTAGGTCGGCCACCTTCGGCCACCACGGCACGTCGTTGCGCACTACCTTCCAACTCCCATGGCCAATTTCCGCGGGTCTCCCCTGGCCACCATCGGCCGCCACCGACATGGCGCACTGGCAGTTTCTTCCATAGGTCATCGGACGTGCTCTGGTGTCTGTTATTGGTGTCGTCTATGCCTACAGTTCTCTCGCATTGCTGTTGTCATAGCGTGACCTTCTATGTCGTGTTTCCATGAATCAAAGGAAACTATCCCCGAAGAACGGAGCATGATCGAAGTGGCGGAGGGTTTGGGCCTTATTCGATTGGCCTGCGCCCTCCGCGTTAATGTGATAGCAAGCGGGAGAGGATTTAATTCACCAAATTCAACTTCAAAATAAACCTCCTACCTGGATTAGACATCCGCTAATGATGATCGATGGAACCTCCTTCGTCATTGTCATTGGTTCGTGATTCGGTGGCGCTCGTCACCGCTCACTAGAACCGGTCTCTTCCTCTAAGTGGTTGGCTTCGGGGTACTTTGCCAAAGCTTCATCGCTTGGTGAATTTGTACCAACACCCCTCCCTAAGCTCCATATAAATAGGAGGGGAAGGAGGTGGGTAATGCTCCACATAATTAATGGGGTCTATTTAATTAAGGAACCTTTCAAATTACAACAGTGCAGTTACAAGAATAAAGGGGAGTTAATCCATTTAATGGCTTGACGTGTCGTAGGTCCCGCCACCACCACTCATCCACTAGAAAAAAAGAAAAGAAATAAAATAACATAACATGTTATTTTATTAATCTTTCAAATGTCCGAAAAATTAACTTGTCACCTGACCTACTGCGGTCAAAGTTAAGCCTCCCTTAAGATAATCTCAGCGCTACAGATTCAACGGTGCCCTCATATTTTTAATCCGAGCACCAGTTCAAAAGATAGAAAATTTTGTCTGCACGTTTACTGAACGTAACTTAAAAAAATTAAGAAATTCATTTTGGGCACACCATGCCTCAGAATCACACGCCGTCAACTTTCGCAAACTTGTAATAATTCCATATAATTAAAAAAAATTACATGGAAAATATGAGTCTTTACATTCTCCCCACCTTAGGGATTTTTGTCCCTGAAAGCCACAACATAGAATAAGGAAACAAATGGGGGTACTGAGCATTAATTTGAGGCTCCCGCTCTTATATGCTCTCTTGGAGGTCCATGTGCCGCCAACAAAAGTGCACCATAGGTATCGATTGTCCATGAAGGACTTGCTCCTGTCGATCCTCAATCTCCACTGGAACCTCCGTAAAAGTCACCCCATCATCAATGTCCAGCTCACCCTAGTCAATAATGTGTGATGGATCATTCATGTACTTCCTCAGCTACGACACATTAAAAACATCATGCACCCAATGCATCTGTGGGGGAAGAGCTAGGTGATACGCTGCCTCGCCAACTCTACTGAGAACCTAAAATGGTCCGATGAACCTCAGAGATAGCTTGTTACCCCAGCAAAATCTCTACAAAACTTGTTGAGGTGAGACCTGTAGGAAGACATGGTCTCCCTCCTCTAACTCCAAAGGTCTCACTCTCCTATCAACATAAGACTTTTGTCTGCTCTGTGTAGTCTTCATCCTCTCCTGGATGATCTGCACCTTCTTAGTGGTTGCTCATACCAATTCTGGACCCATAAGTGCTGACTCCCCCGGGTCTGTCTAGCATAGAGATGATCTCCAAGGTCGACCATACAAGTCCTCAAATGGTGTCATACCAATGGTGGAGTGATATGATTTGTTGTATGAAAACTCCTCCAAGGGCAAGTGATCCTCCCAACTGCAGCCAAAATCTAGGACGCAAGCACGAAGCATGTCCTCCAGTGTTTGAATAATCTGCTCCATCTAACCATCCGTCTGTGGATGAAAGGTGGTGCTCAAATGTAGGTGAGTCCCAACTGCCTCCTGTAATCCTTTCCACAACTAGGATGTAAAACGTGCATCGTGGTCAGATATGATCGTCGATGGCACCCCATGAAGCTGTACAATCTCCTATACGTAGAGGCGTCCCAAGAACTCTATTGATTCCTACTCTCAGATGGGTATGAAGTGGGCCGACTTGGTGAGTCGGTCAACAATCGCCCAGATGGAATCATGTCCCCTAGACGTCTATAGTAACCCTGACACAAAGTCCATAGAGATACCATCCCACTTCTACTCTGATACCTCTAGGGGCCATGCTAAGCCTATTGGAACCTGATGCTTGGCCTTCACTTGCTGACAAGTGAGGCATCGTGAAACAAACTATGTCACTACCTTCTTCATCCCTAGCCACCAGCGCTGACGCTGGAGGTCTTGGTACATATTCGCCACACCAGGATGTACCACCAGAGGGGATGTATGGAACTCCCTCAACACCTCCTTCCGTAGGGCTACTGGTACCATGGTATGTCCTCTAAAGAGGATGACGTGCTCCCCACCTTCAGAAAGTCCATCAAGTGCATGTCTTGAGGATATCTGAGCACGTCGA
This sequence comes from Viscum album, assembly GCA_963277665.1. Lineage (NCBI taxonomy): Eukaryota > Viridiplantae > Streptophyta > Magnoliopsida > Santalales > Viscaceae > Viscum > Viscum album. The sequence goes on along the minus strand of OY728162.1, from coordinate 661,359,615 downwards.
GCCTCGCAGTCAATGTCCCCAAGTTGTGCATCCCGAACTTGATAAAGAAGTGGGGGAGTGACATCTTGGGGACATTGACTGCGAGTCTTGACATGCTCAGATATCCTCAGGACAGACACCTGATGGATTTTTTGAAGGTGGGGAGCATGTCATCTTATTCAGAGGACATGACATGGTTCCAGTGGAACTACAAAAGTAGGTGTTGAGAGAGTTTCATATGTCCTCTTTGGTGGTACATCCTGGTGTGGAAAAGATGTACCAGGACCTCTGGAGTCGTCACTAGTGGCCAGGGATGAATAAGGTAGTGATAGAGTTTGTTTCATGATGCCTTACTTGTCAGCAAGTGAAGGCCGAGCATCAGGTTCCAATAGGATTAACGTAGCCACTAGAGGTACCAGGGTAGAAGTGCGATAGTATCTCCATGGATTTTGTGACAGGGCTACCACTGACGTCCAAGGGATATGATTCCATCTGGGTGATCGTTTACCGAATCACCAAGTCGGCCCACTTCCTACCCATTTGAGAGCAGGGATCAGTAGAGGGCTTGGGATGCCTCTACATAGAGAAGATTTTACGGCTTCATGGGGTGCCATCGACGATCGTATCTGACCATGATGCACGTTTTACATCCCGGTTGTGGAAGGTATTACAGGAGGCGTTCGGGACTCAGCTATGTTTGAGCATCGCCTTTCATCCATAGACGGATGGTCAGACAGAGCGGACCATTCATACATTAGAGGACATTCTTTGTGCTTGCTCCTAGATTTTGGTCGCAGTTAGGAGGATCACTTGCCCTTGGTGGAGTTCTCATACAACAACATCTATCACTCCTCCATCGGTATGGCACCGTTTGAGCCCTTTTACAATCGACCATGCAGATCACCTCTATTTTGGACAGACCTGGGGGAGTCAGTACTTATGGGTCTAGAGTTGGTATGAGCTACCACTAAGAAGGTGTAGATCATCCAAAAGCAGATGAAGACTGCACAGAGCTGACAGAAGTTTTATGCTGACAGGAGACGGAGACCTTTGGAGTCTGAGGATGGAGCCCATGTCTTCCTATGGGTCTCTGTTAGAGTTGGTAGCCTAGAACCAACTACTTTGTACTTTATTCATTAAATAAAAATCTTATCATATCTTGATTATTATTCTGTGTGACAATGAATGTGATAATGTCCCAAGGATAGTTGTTTTATTAAAGGGTCATAGCGGATCCCTGCTATGATGAGAACCTGGAAGTGCCATAACATTGTTCTTGAATAAATTTTCTATGGCCGGATGATCTTATTTGAGGGACAGAAATAATACAGGCCATTAGGGGTGAGGACTCATAAAACTTTGAGGCACCTTCTCATGGTGTGCTCCCTTGGTAATATCTAGGAGGATATTATGAGAACGAGACCCACCAGTAGGAAATCCACATTTCATAGTGTCATTGGATGTTCCTATCTGCGGATGTGTGTATTGGTCCTTAGACTTTAAGATTATTATTAATGGGTATTACAACTCATTCACTTAGATGTATTGACAAAAATTGTGACGACACATTGTTTGCAGTGAGGTAGGATACGTTGGGTGCATCACGAGTAATACTGCATTAATAAATAATGCGAGAAAGGATTCATCCCTTCTGTTCCATAACAAAATTAAATATCTCGGACCCTTTGATGGAATTGATATAGCCTACATAAATCCATTTCCATGGTAAGGTATGGGTGAGTTCAATTCCAAGAAGTCAAAGAATGAATAATCGAGCACATGGGTTGATGGAACTAGCATGCAACCCGCTTGATTAGAGATATCGAGACAAAGGGATTATATTACACGGTAAGCGTTCGTATGAGGTGACACATCAATGTGGTTTCAACTTCTTTCTCTTAGGTTCCTTGACCCATTACTAGACAATAATCTTGGACTTTAGTCAAGCCCGCCTAATGCCAACGAGAAAGAGGCCTAGAGGGTCACACACTAAGTGTGTCCATGTATCTCAGTTAAATATTAATATTACAAGTTGAATAAAGATTATTCCCGACTGTGGTTTAATAATTATTTAAGGATGTCTAATCACATTTATTTCGACACTAGTTATTTGAGAGAATATATTATGGGTGAAATAATATATTTATTAGCGAGTAATGCAGTTACATTTATTTAAGAAATAAATATCCATTACTCAAGGTCTAATAAATGTGGTAGAGGGAATAAGGAAAAATGGAAAATAAAAGTACACGTCGTGTATATTAAATATACACGCCGTGTAGTTTTATGGAAAATGAGTACACGCCATGTATTAATTATTACACGCCATGTAGTTTTTGTAGTCAGGATTTTGAGGATATAATATTGTTTTATTAAATGATATTTATTATAATCAGTGTGGGCGCATGTCAAGGAATTAATAATTCGACATGGGGGTTTTCAATAAGAGTTAATGAAATAAATAAAATGCGTAATGAATTTATTTATTATCATAACTCTGTAACCTCAAACCCGATTATAAATATCCTCACAACCCCAACACTTTTCCCAATCATTGTGCACAACAATTCTGGAGAATTATTTCAAGGCCGAAATAACTACTTCCTCCAAGAAAGCTCTCAAGACCGAGATAGATCCACCACCACTAGATCAAGGTGATCAAAGGAGGACATTGCAAGTGAAGGTTCTTCCACGCTAGCACCCGAAGATCCCTTCGGCGACGTCCAGAGATACGTGGCACATGTGTGGATCACCGCTAGAGGAATCCTACACTTGGATTCTACGACGCAATGACGGATCACAAGATCGTGACCAGAGACATCATCGAACAAATAATTCCACCAAGGTAATTCTTGTGAATTAATTAAATTAATTATAACCAACATATGATGATCCTATCTCTATGGTTACGAGACTCTCTATTTTGTTTTTCGTTCTTCGTTCTATTCTAAAGATCCGACATTTTATATCGTGACAGAACTAGGTTTGAATGTTGTTTAATGCTAAAATAAAAGTTGGGCAATCCCACCAATGCGCTTCCACTACGCCCGGAACCTACAAGTGGTATCAGAGCAGTCATATTGTTGATTATAATTATTTAGTTTTTTTGGTGATTTATGCATTTAATAATTTAGTTGTTTCAATTCAAGTTAATTGTTCTTTAAATCTGAATCTCAAGATCTGTTCCTCCTCTATCATTTCTCATTCACCATAAAGAAACAACCTTTTCTTTTAATTTTTTATTAAAATAAAATAGAGGATCTCATCCGGAGGAGCCAAACATTCCTGGCCGTACAACATGAGAATACACAGCATGTATTCGGAAGTACACGTTGTGTAGTCTAGGTTCATGCATCGGACTGGTTCGCCAACTCAGACCGTGTATTGATCATATCTAAGTCATTTATGACATCGTGTGTTGACTAGGAATAGGTGGCATACGGTTTCCGGATTACACACTGTGTGGTCCAATTAACACGGCATGTAGTCCCTTTGGGTTAGGGTTGGACCATGTACCATGTACACGGTTTTCCGATCTAGAAACCATGTAACACGGAAACTACACGGCGTGTGTCCTACTGAACATGCCATGTACTCCGAAAATTTCTAAAGTACATTAACATGCCATGTCCCCGGGCATGTGCTTCGGATGGATGATGAAGAAAATTACACGTCGTGTAGTTGGAACTACACACCATGTACTCACCCAAATTACACAGATTTATTAAAATTTATTATTATATTATACAAACCCTTGAGACGTGTACCATGGTGTAGGCGTAAAGCTGAGGCACAACACGTGATATGTGTTTTATATATATGTGTTTAATTTAACATCTGCGTAATGAACAGGAATTCACCGGGTTGCCTCCAAGGTACAAGATACATACAAGGATAATTTTAATTTATTTAAAATTATGATGGATGAGAATTTAAAGGAAATTCAGAAAAGGGGTTTAAGATAAAAGGATTGATTAATTAAAGATAATTAATGGATTTGAGCGTGATTTATCTTAAGCAAGAAGGATTAAATAATTGAATGCTAGTTTTATTTATGAGTAAATATCATTGCATGTATGGATGATCATGAGCTAGACCAAGACCTTTGTATGTGAATGGTTTCTTTTAATTTATTTATTTAAATTAAATTTGTTGTCCTGCAAGCCATCTCCTCATTAATATGTAGGGCATGTGCACCCAAGGATTATTTTATGTAAAACCCCCTTTTTACCCCTCACCTGCATGTGAGATAAATGCATATGTAATGGATGGATCTCCCAAGCTATTAGAGGCAGCACAAGTTAGGATCCAAGGAAAAACTAATCCAAGGAGATACAAAGGTGGACAGGAGTAAAGCTGTAAACACGAACCCGAAAGGTTCAAGGTGTTACTCCCCTAAGTCTTGGGTTAGTTTATCAACCGCTAGATAAACTAACTAATAGAACAATCTCATGATCATACCATTTATTTTATTTATTTCAGTTTCATGGTTTATTTATTGTGGGTGTGTTGTCACGATCACACAATTAATGAATTAAACAAGCATGCAAGATGGAGCTAAAATAAGACCGGCTTATGCATAAATATTATCTTGACATGGTTAATCACTTAAGTATATCCCACTTAATATTAACAAGCATGTAATCAAAGATAATAAAATGGCAATTTACATATAAGAATAAAATCCCTCAAAAGAAATATTAATTTGGTATAGCCTTCCATAATCTTAGTTAGAATCGAACCATAGTTCAAAGTGCTTGACCAACCCTAGTTGGGGTGCTTTCAATTATCGGGGAATTCTAATTCAAGGTTTTGAGTTGAATTAACTTGGTTCACATCAAGGGTTGACTTCCACAGCAGGACTTGGTGTAGCCAAGAGGCAAAGGTTGAGGAAATCCAAAATAAAAGGATTTCGGGATTGGGGAGTCCACTCAGTGGATCAAGGAGTTGCGAGTTAATGCAGTTGGAATTTTAAATCCCTACCTAAAACCCTTCAAGTTGCTTGACCAACCCTAGTTGGGGTAATGCGAAGGGAAATATGGATCCTTGCCACTAGAATATTCAGGCAACAAAATATTCTGAATTCAATGGTGAGGGCTATTAGATTTTGATAAAATAGTGGGAGACTAATAAGTATTAATTTATTTATTTGTCTCAATTTTGTAATAAAGTAATAAAACTTTTCTCATCTTAATTTGTAGAAAAGGAAATAAAATGACTTCAAACATATCATTGCAAACCATAATCGATAAGGGAAACCTTCTCACCAGCACCAATTTCCAAGAGTGGCAGATGTGTTTATGCGTCATCCTTCGCCATGAAAGGAAATTGTATGTGCTGGAAGAGCCTATTCCAGTTGCACCTGGAAAAGAGGCTAGTGATAAGGAAATATCTCTATATTCAAAACACATGGATGATTCCACATATATCCAGTGTTTCATGATATCAGCCATGTCCAATGAGCTCTTGAAGCAACATGAAAACATGGATGCGTATAGCATGATGTCTCACCTTAAGGATCTCTACCAAGAGAAGGTGAGACATGAGAGGTATGAGATCTCCAATGATCTGTTTACAACTAATCTTAGAGAGTCTGTGCCATTTGGGCCTCATGTAGTCAAGATTATTGGCTACATCGAATGCCTGGACATCTTAGGGATTAAATTCTTGGATGAGTTGCATACAGATATCATCTTATCATCACTACCCAAGACCTTCTCTAGCTTTATTGTCAACTACAACATGAGAAATAATGATAAGATTCTATCAGAACTTCTGACCTTGATTCGCCAGGTAGATAAGGACATGGGGCATGACAAACCCGCAGTCCTTATGGTGAATTGGAAAATGAAGGACAAGGCAAAGGGGCCAAAGACTTATAAACGGTCTGAAGCCCCCGAGCGTCATCCCTCAAAGAAGGGGAAGATCCAGAGGCAGGGCAAGGAATGGTAAGTGGTGTGTTTTGCATGTGGCAAGCAAGGCCACTGGAAGAGGAACTGCACCCAAATGCATGGGGATGCTAAAGGTGTGTTCGTTATCAAGTGTAATCTTTCTATTTCTACACATTCGGTATTAGATACATCTTGTGGGGATCACATATGTATTCAAATGAAGGAACCAAGTAGATTTAAAAAGATTGCTAGAGGACAGGTGGATCTTCGAGCTGCCAATGGCACAAGGATGGTTGCATTGGCTATTGGTGATTACCACCTATCATTTCCAACTGGCATGATTTTGGTTTAACAAAACTGTTATTATGTGGCTAGTGTTATCAAGAACATAATTTTTGTATCTTGTTTGGATATTGATGGATTTATTTTCAAGTTTTGAAATAAGGGTTGTCTCTTTTATAAGAACAAAGTATGTTATGGTATGGCACATTTAAATAATGGTTTGTATGTATTAAATTACGAAAATCAAGTGTTTGCATTCGATAACGAAACAAAATCACATGACTCATACATCACCAGTTGTGGCATCACCATCTCGGTCATGTAAATGAGAAGCGCTTGACAAAGCTCTGCCAAGATGGATATTTAGACTCTACTAAGATAAAACCACTTGATAGATGTCATTCTTGTTTACAAGGAAAAATGAAAAAACCTCCTTTTGGTGGACAGGGTGAAAGGGCCACAGAGCTTCTAGGATTGGTACACATGGATGTGTGTGGACCATTTCCAGTAGAAGCTAGAGGTGGATATTCTTACTTCATTACTTTTACTGATGATTTGAGTATATATGGCTATGTATACTTAATGAGGTATAAGTCAGCGGCCTTAGAGAAATTTAAGGAATTCAAGAATGAAGTAGAGAATCAGCTTGGTAAGAAGATAAAGAAACTTCGATCAGATCGAGGTGGAGAATATTTGAACCAAGAGTTCATCGATATTCTACGGGAGTTTGGGATTTTATCTCAGCTCACTCCTCCTTATACACCACAGTGGAATGGTGTTAGTGAAAAGAGGAAATGCACCTTGTTGGACATGGTGAGGTTGATGATGAGTCATGCAGATATTCCATTATCCTTTTGGGGATATGCATTACAAACTACAGTATACACATTAAACCGAGTGCCAACTAAGGCAGAAAATGGAATTCCATCCGAGTTATATAATGGAAGGAAACCCACTTTGTCACACACACGTGTATGGGGATGTGAGGAATTTGTTAAGGCCTTATCAGGAAACAAACTATCACCCTGGGGCACGAGGTGTATCTTTATAGGATATCCCAAGGAAATGAAAAGATATTACCTATATAACCCTTCAGACAAGAAAGTGAATGTCGCCAGACAAGCCATATTTCTTGAGAGGAATCACATCCTCAAGAAGGATAGTGGGAGAAAGATTGAATTCAACGAATTTGATGCTCAAGATACACAGGAGTTGGTACAGGAACAAGTTCCACAGGTCCCCATGGAAGAGGTTCTAGAAACACAAGTACTGCGTAGGAGCTCAAGAGAGGTAAGGGAACCAGAGAGATTTGGTTTCCTAGTCACCGAGGATGGTGAATCATTATTGTTGGACAATGATGAACCTCTATCCTACAAGGAAGCAGTAGAAATCTCAGAAGCTGCAAGATGGCTAGAAGCTATCAAATCTTAGATGAGTTCTATGTATCAGAACCAAGTATGGGTTCTGGTCGATGAGCCAGTTGATGTAAAGAATGTTGGATGAAAATGGGTATTCAAGAGAAAACTGGTCATTGAAGGTCAAGTTATCACCTATAAAGCAAGGCTAGTGGCTAAAGGATTCATACAACGTCAAGGAATTGACTATGATAAAACCTTCTCGCCAGTTTCCTTGTTTAAATCCATAAGAATCATACTTTACATAGCAGCTTACCATGACTATGAGATTTAGAAAATGGATGTCAAAACAACATTCTTTAACGGGAACCTTCAGGAAGATGTCTATATGACACAACCAGAAGGGTTTGTGACACCAGGTGATGCCAAACGGGTTTGAAAGTTGCAGAAATCCATTTATGTATTCAAGCAAGAATCTAGGTCATGGAACATTTGATTTGATGAAGCCATAAAGGAATTTGGGTTCATTAAGAATGAATGTGAGCCATGTGTTTATAAGTGGTTTAATGGGAATGCGATCATTATCCTTGTAGTATATGTTGACGACATATTGCTTATTGGAAACGATGTACCAGTCTTACAGTCAGTTAAGGACTGGTTGTACAAGTGTTTCTCCATGAAGGACTTGGGTGAAGCAGCCTACATTCTAGGGATCAGGATCATTTATGATAGATCCAAGAGGCTACTTGGACTAAGTCAAAGTACATACATTGACTATATACTAAAGAGATTTATTATGGAACAATTTAAGAGGGGATTGGTTCCAGTGTCACATGGCCTGCATCTTTTTAAGAAAATGTGTCCTCAGACACAATAAGAGAAAGATAGAATGAGTAAGATCCCATAAGCTTTGACTATAGGATCCATCATGTATGCCATGTTATGTTCCAGGCTTGATGTTGCCTATGCACTGAGCATGGTAGTCAGATATCAAGCATATCCAGGAGAACAACATTGGACTACTATTAAGACTATCCTTAAGTATCTGAGAAGAACTAAGGATATATTCTTGGTGTATGGAGGAGACGAGGAGCTTGTCATCAGAGGGTATGCTGATGCTAGTTTTCAGACAGATCAGAATGATCTGAAGTCACAATCTGGATACGTTTTATGTCTCAATGGAGGAGCTTTGAGATGGAAGAGTTCAAAGCATCCACTTGTCACTGATTCTACAGTAGAGTCCAAATATATAGTGTCTTATGATGTAGCCAAGGAAGCCATCTGGATTCAAAACTTTTTCTAGGAGCTTGATGTGGTGCCTAAAAGTAAAGAACCCATTACATTTTATTGTGATAATACTGTAGTGATGGCTCTTGCAAAAGAACCAAGGTCACATCAACGAACAAAGCACATACTCCAGAAGTATCACCTCTTGATGGATTTCTATCAAAGGGGTGAAGTTGCAGTGAGCAGAGTGTCTACAGAAGAGAACGTGGTGGACCCCATGACTAAAGGCTTATCTCAGTAGAAGCATGAATTTCATGTGAGAGCTAGTGGTTTAAAGGTTGTTAGCAGTTGGCTCTAGTCCAAGTGAAAGTCTGTTGGAGTTGGTGGCCTAGAACCAACTACTTTGTACTTTATTCATTAAATAAACATCTTATCACATCTTTATTGTTCTTCTGCATGATAATGAATGTGATAATGTCCTAAGGATAGTTGATGCATTAAAGGGTCATAGCGGATCCCTCCTATGATGAGAACCCAGAAGTGCCATAACACTGTTCTTGAATATATGTTCTATGGCTGGATGATGTTATTTGAGGGACACAAATAATACAGGCCATTAGGAGTGAGGACTCATAAAACCTTGAGGCACCTTCTCATGGTGTGCGCCCTTGGTAATATCTAGGAGGATATTATGAGAACGAGACCCGCCAGTAGGAAATCCACATTTCATAGTTTCATCAGATGTTCCTATCTACGGATGTGTGTATTGGTCCTTAGACTTTGAGATTGTTATTAATGGGTATTACAACTCACACACTTAGACTTATTGATGAAAACTATGACGACACACTGTTTGCAGCGAGGTAGGATACATTTGGTGCGTCACGAGTAATACCGCATTAATAGATAATGCGAGAAAGGATTTGTCCCTTCTACTCCATAACGGAAGAAAATATCTTAGGCCCTTTGATGGAATTGATATAGCCTACATAAATCCATGGCCATGGTAAGGTATGGGCGAGTTCAATTTCGAGAAGTCAAAGAATGAATAATTGAGCACAAGGGTTGATGGCACTAGCATGCAACCTGCTTGATTAGAGATATTGATACAAAGGGATTATATTACACGGTAAGTGTTCATATGAGGTGACACGTCAATGCGGCGTCAACTTTTTTCTCTTGGGTACCTTTACCCGTTGCTAGACAGTAATCTTGGACTTTAGGCAAGCCCGCCTAATGCCAAAGAGAAAGAGGCCTAGAGGTTCACACACTAAGTGTGTCCATGTATCTCAGTTAAATATTAATTTAACAAGTTGAATAAAGATTATTTTCTACTGTGGTTTAATAATTATTTAAGGATGCCTAGTTGCATTTATTTTGACACTAGTTATTCGAGAGAATATATTATGAGCGAAATAATATATTTATTAGCTAGTAATGCGGTTACATTTATTTAAGAAATAAATAGCCATTACTCAAGGTCTAATAAATGTGGTGGAGGGAATAAGGAAAAATAGAAAATAAAAGTACACGCCATGTATATTAAATATACACACCGTGTAGTTTTATGGAAAATGAGTACACGTCGTGTATTAATGATTACACGCCGTGTAGTTTTTTCATTTAGGATTTTGAGGGTATAATATTGTTTTATTAAATGATATTTATTATAATCAGTGTGGGCGCATGTCAAGGAATTAATAATTCGACATGGGGGTTTTCAATAAGAGTTAATGAAATAAATAAAACGCGTAACACATTTATTTATTGTCATAACTCTGTAACCTCAAACCCAATTATAAATATCCTCACAACCCCAACACTTTTCCTAATCATTGTGCACAACAATTCTGGAGAATTCTTTCAAGGACGAAAGAACTACTTCCTCCATGAATGCTCTCAAGACCGAGAGAGATCCACCACCACCGGATCAAGGCGATCAAAGGCGGACATCGCAAGCGAAGGTTATTCCACGCTAGCACCCAGAGATCCCTTCGACGATGTCCAGAGATACGTGGCACATGTGTGGATCACTGCTAGAGGAATCCTAAACTTGGATTCTACGACGCAACGATGGATCACAAGATCGTGACCGGAGACATCATCAAAGAAAGAATTCCACCAAGGTAATTCTTGTGAATTAATTAAATTAATCATAACCAACATATGATGATCCTGTCTCTATGGTTCCAGGACTCTCTCTTTTGTTTTTTGTTCTTCGTTCTATTCCGAAGATTCAGCGTTTTATATCGTGACGGATCTCGATTTGAACGTTGTTTAACGCTAAAATCAAAGTTGGGCAATCCCACCAACGTGCTTCTGCTGTGCTCGGAACCTACAGTCTCACCTCGACAAGGTTTATGGAGATTTTGTCAGGGAAGCAAGCTATCTCCGAGGTTCATCAGACCATTTCAGGTTCTCAACAGAGTTGGTGAGGTGGCGTATCGCCTAGCTCTTCCCCCAAAGATGAATCGGGTGCATGACATTTTCCGCGGGTCGCAACTGAGGAATTACTTGCATGATCCATCACCCGTTATTGACTGGTGTGAGCTAGACATTGAATATGGGGTGAAATTTATAGAGGTTCCAATAGAGATTGAGGATCGACAGGATCAGGTCCTTCGTGGATGATTGATACCTCTGGTGTGCGTTCGTTAGAAGCACGGGGACCTCCAGGAGAGCACATGGGATCAGGAGGCTCAGATTCGTGCTCAGTACCCCCATTTGTTTCCTTATTCAATGTTGTGGATTTTGGGGATGAAGATCCCTAAGGTGGGGAGAATGTAAAGACTCAGATTTTCCATGTAATTTTTTTAATTATATGGAATTATTACAAGACTACGAAAGTTGACGGTGCGTGATTCCAAGGCTTGGTGTGCCCGGAATGATTTTTTTTAAGGTATGTTTAGTAAACGCACGGGGAAATTTTATATCTTTTGAACCGGTGCACAGATTAAAAATCTGAGTGCACTGTTGAATCCACAGCACTGGGATTCGCTTAAGGGAGGCTTCACTTCGACCGTTGTAGGTCAGGTGAAAAAGTTAATTTTGTAGACTTTTGAAAGATTAATAAAATAACATGTTATGTTATTTTATTTTATTTATTTTTCTCTAGAGGATGAGAGGTGGTGGTGGGACAAAAAACACGTCAATCCATTAAATGGACTGACTTCCCTTTATTCTTGTAACAGCACCGTTGGAATTTGGAAGGTTCCTTAATTAAATAGACCCCATTAATTCCGTGAAGTGTTACCCAACTCCTTCCCCTCCTATTTATGTGGAGATTGGGGAGGGGTGTTGGCATGGATTCACCAAGCAACAAAGCTCTGGAAAAGTACCACGACGCCAACCACTTAGAGGACGAGACCAGTTCGAGCAAGCGATGACAAGTGCCACTGAATCACGAACCGGAAACAAAGATGAAGGAGGTTCTGTCGATCGTTGTCAGCGAACATCTAATCTAGGTAGGGGGTTTATTTTGAAGTTGTATTTGATTAATTAAATCCTCTCCCGCTTGCTATCACATTAACGCGGAGGGCGCGGGCCAATCGAACAAGGCTCAAACCCTCCGGTGCTTCGCTCACGCTCTGTTCTTTGGGGACGGTTTCCGCATATTGATGGCAACACGACATAGCAGGTCACGCTATGATGGAGGAAACACAGGAGAGTCGTAGGCATAGATGCCATCAAGAACGGACATCGAAGAACATTCGATGACCCATGGAAGAAACCACTGACGCACCATGTCAGTGGAGGCCAGCAGTGGATAGAGGAGACCCATGGCGACCGACCGTGGGCGGGGGAAGGCGGCGCGTGATGGTGTGCCGTGGTGGTGCGCCGCGGTGGCCGAAGGCGGCCGGCCCAAGTCATCCGTGCGGGATGAGGACAGTGCCCACAAGTGCCACCGGCGGCAGCGGCCGCGGTAGGAGTGTGCGGCGCAGCCCGCGCCGCGCCGTGTTGGCGAAACCTGATAAGCCAAATGGATGACCATTTAAGGCGGTGGTGCAGCGCCCCACCGGGTGGGAAAAACAGCACTGCAACTGCAATTCCTGTAGAAAAGGTGTTCCACCTTCTGGTGGACTGGTCCAGATGTGGGCTAGTCGAGCGGACAAGACCCGCGGCCCAGCGGGCCAACGCGGGTGGGTCGAGCTTCACCCAGTGGGTCGGGCCATCCGCGACCTGGGCCAGCGAACCAAACTGGGCCGACCCAAGTGGGTCGGACCCAATGAACCGGGCTGGACCCAGGCAGGGTCAGGTAGACCCTGGGACCCATTGCGTCGGGCCAGTCTGACCGAGTCGAACCGGGGCTAGACCCAACCAGTACCTGAATAAAGAAATGGCTGTAACTGACGAACCGAGTGTCTATTTGACACACCATCAGTGGTGTTGGGACCCCTTTTGGGAATCAGTCCCTTTGGCATATTTCGGCGGCCTGACCGAGCTGGGCCGGACTGAGGTGTGATCACCCCCGTTTCACGAAAAGGGATGTAACTAACATACCAGGTGTCCGATTGACGCGCCATATATAGCATAAGGACCCTAGTGACAAAGTGTTCCTTTTAGATACTCTAAGTGAGTTTTTTCAGATCTTGACGTGCGAATAGGGTTGGACCAGACTTGAATCCAACCAGGACCTTTTTACAAAAGTGCCCATATCTCACAGACTGGGCGTCTGATCGTCGCGTCATCTGTCACATTGGGACCCCTATGACGGGGTGGTCCATTTGGTATAATTTTTGCAGGACTTTGTACCATTTGAAATATGAAAAATGACTTGTGAAGAGGTTATCCCAGAATCAAGCGTGTTGAGCGGAAATCCTATGGCTGGCTGTGACATGAAGAAGAAGAGCGACCAATGAGGGTCAGCATTAGAAACTCCATAGTGGGATGATCTATATATATGAATAATCATCACTACCTTTGTACTAGATACCCTTTATGGATCATCAACATGGAGACCCTATATGGATCAGCCTCTTGGTGAACCTATGTGGATCAGCCTCATAGAAAACCTATGTAGATCAGTAATATGGCGACCCTGTGTGGATCAGCATCATAGCGACCCTGTGTATATCAGCAACATGGAGACCCTGTGTGGATCATCCTCATGGAGAAACTCTGTGGATCAGCCTCATAGAGACCCTTTTTGGATCAGCAACATGATGACCCTGTGTGAATCGACCTCATAGTGACCCTGTGTGGATCAGCATCATGGCGACCCTATGTGGATTAGCCTCATAGCGACCTGATGTGGACCAGCCTTAGAGCGGCCCATCGTGGATAAGCAACATACGACCCTGTGTGGATCATCAATTGAAAACTTCCTTGTGGATTATTTTTGGAACTTTTAAATGTAATAAGATGATATAGATTAATATTAATCATCTTACTTCCTATTTTCACTGAGTTATATACTTGGTGTGAGCTAACTATTGCTTTGTGCTTTTTGATTGAGGTCTTGCATGTGGTTTTTCCTTTGTGGAACTCTGGGAGACCTTTGGGGGTCTCAGGGTCCCTAATGAGTATTTTTATACTCACCCCTACATGGGCTTCGCCCGCACTTTGTTGTGTCTTGTGCAGACGACGATCAGCTAGGCTCAGACTTGAGGGAGCCAGGACTAGGCGGTACATGGAGGAGACAGGCTGACGTGGAGTGTTGTGGAGATGAATTGTACCTACCCTTTAGTTAGGATCCTCAGTGGATGATCCAAGAGTTTTTTTCTCTTTTCAATTGTACTTGTACTTTTCAGTTGGGCTTGTATTCCGGCCCCTTTACTTTCAATACACTTTTTTACTACAGTAGTTTACTTCATGGTTGCTCCTTGTTGTGTTCTTGGATTGTGTGTTTGTACAGGTTAAAAGGAAATGCATTCCCGATATAGGGATATGCCTTTGGGTTCTAGTCGCCAACCCCTGGCCTATGGAAGGCGGGCTTGGGGTGGTCACGGCACGGGCCCTGGGGGACGAGTCGTGACATAGAGTCAATAGAAATCTTAAGTTGGTTGACATCGTAGGCCTTTGGAGTTCAAGTAGGGAGATTATTTTACTAAGATTCTCCATACAATGAGGATTGTGGATATTTATCTAGGGAAGAAAATTATCCCCAAGGTTCATTGGGTTGTTCAAGATTATATGGAGGGTTGGTGAGGTTGCTTACCTCTTGGCCTTACCCCTACAGTTGGACTGAGTGCATGATGTCTTCCATGTGTCACAGTTGAGGAAATATGTGCACGACCTTATGCGCATTATTGACTAGGGAAAGCTGGACATCAATGACAGAGCCACCTTCTTAGGGTACTCGGTGGTGATCGAGGATCGATAAGTGAAGATCCCATGCGGATGAACTATCCCTTTTGTTCGAGTGCTTTGACAGCATAGGAGCATGCATGAGAGCTCCTAGGAACATGAGATTCAAATGCAGACTCAGTACCCCCACTTTTTTGTGTAGCTTATGTTTTTCGAGGGTGAAAATCCTTGAAGGAGGGGAAAATGTAATGAATCTAGTTTTTTGGGATTAGTCCTTTGAATATTTCTATATATATCTTTGGATTTTTCCTCAGAGTCAGTGTGGTGTTTGGGTATTGCATGACCCTGGAATCAATATATTAAAAATATAAATATATATTAAAGCATGTCCATGCAACTTTTTCAGAATAAATATTTTTCCAATTGATCAAGACCTTGAATGGGAAATTCAATATCACGGTTGTTTCACAAACACAGGGTTTACCCTAAGCACAACATAAAGTCAGTCTGTATCGGGATTCCGATTGAAGGCGACCATTGACGGGTGCATTAAGTAAATTGATTAATCTATTTAATTTATTTATTTAATGGAAAAAATCTAACCCTCCTTTATAAATACATCATTATAATTAATTCTCAGGGTTAGCTGTATAACTCTGGGATATTAGAGAGGATAAGAGTGTTGGTATCGACGGATCAGGAATGAGGATCAATGGCGAACGATTAATGAAAAATGTGAGACGGATGACGAACGCAATGGGGATCATCATCTTCATTTCTAGAAGACACATTTTTCACCAATGATCTATATATTCCCGAGGCAGGGCATGATATTTCATGGATTTTCATATTATTTGATTCATTTGACGAGCATTGATTATAGACTTTATTATTTACTGTGTTTTTCCATTCTTCGCATGAGCCACATTTCATTTGGTATTCTTGGACCAAATTTGTTTATCCTCGTTGCACATGTGATTCACACCCATTTTTGTTTCTAAAATTTATGGTCTTTGGTCGGGATCACATTAGCCAATGATGATCCTACTTTGTTCTTGTGCTTTTCTCCCTACCATTCTTGGTCATTGGCCCACGGGTTCGTGGTTCGACATTGTCGGGCTGGATTTGAGCGCGATCTAATCCCCGGATTCATGGTAGTTGTGTGAACAATGTGCAGATTGGTGTTTTATGGAAAAATCAAGGCATGATGCGGGGTGAAGGCGTTGGCAACATGGATTGAAGGTCGGATTGAGGGTCTTCATTCGTGGGTTTGGGCATTCGGCGGACCGGCGCGTCAGGCCTGAATCATGAGCAGATCAGGTGGCCGGAATCTGGCCACCAGTGACAGATCATGTCGGTCAACCCTAAATCCAAGTTCCTAAGATCACTTCATGGCAGAATTAGTGGCAGCACCAGCACAGTGTGAGACGCATTGAACGAAATTGAGTTTCTAGAAATCCCAACATACATGATGTGTACTTCGGATAACACACGCCGTGTAGTCCCCTAGCTATGGCGGCTAGGGTTTCATGAAAATTAAATATCACATGTTGTGTGGGACTGCCACACATTGTATGATCTAATAACGGTGTCTTAGCATGTACCCTCAGGGTATACGGGCAAATACACTGTTGAAGTTGGTGCCATAAAACCAACTTCTTTTTACTTAATGATAAACATGTATTCATTGTTTTGAATATTAATAAACTACTTATTACATCATGATTGTTCTTCTGCATGACATACACTACAAAAAATGGCATTTAGCAGCGGTTTTTTCGCAGCGGTTTAGAAAATATGTTCCTGAAAGACATTCAGTGGCGGTTTCTAAAACTGCTGCTAAATGTTCTTAATTTTTTTAAATTTTTTTTTTTAAGGAAAAATCTAATTTTTTTAGCTGTGGTTTTTTTTAACTGCTGATAAATTAAAGGGTTTTTAAAAAAATATTTATGATTTATTATTTATTATTTACTCTCATATATAGTTTATTATTTATAATTTTAATTAATTATAATGTGTTAATTAATAAATATTATAATTATTAGTTAATAAACAAATCTACAAAAAACTGATCAAATGTAGACTTCGATATCAAACAACCATAACTTCTGATCCGAGAGTCCGTTTCAACTCCACAATTAGTCAAATCGAAGCTTATGAAATGAGCTAAAACCACATGAGATTTAAATTGCGTGACAATCAAAGGGAAAAAATATTTTAAAATTTTAAAATGGTTAAAAATCAAACTTGAACTTCAAACGGCCATAACTTTTGATCTGGATGTCTGTTTGAGCTCTACCACATATTAAATCGAAACCTACGATTAGCTCTATGCCGTGTATATTTGGGACTAGCACTTCAATCAGTATCCCCCCTTTTTCCCCAGAAAGGCCCAAAAGGCATCCAGAACATAGTTTTTAGTCACGGACCCCGATTTCTTAAAATTCAAATGACTATAACTTCCAATCCAAGTGTTTGTTTGGCTTGTACCACATATCATATCGAATCTCATTTCATTATCTTCGATTTAACTGATTATGGAGCGGAAAAAGGACACTCTGATAAGATTTTATGGTCATTTCAGTGTTTTTAGGGTTTTCAGAGTTTCTTAACGTTTTAGGGTTTGTTTATTTATTTATTTATTATTTATTTATCATTAATTGATTCATTATTTATTAAATATTTATTTATTTAATATCTATTATGTATTATGTATTATGTATTATGTATTACGTATTATGTATTATGCATTATGTATTATGTATTATTTATTATATATTATTTATTCAATTATTTATTTATTTACTTAATTATTTAATTATTTAATATTTAATTTTTAATTTTTAATTTTTATTTATTTATTTATTATTTTTTATTACATTATTTATTTATTATTTATTATTTATTATTTATTATTTATTTATTTATCAATTATTTATTTATTTTTCATTATTATTTTATTATATTATTATTTATATATTATTATTTATTTCATTACTATTTATTTATTTATTATTTAGTTATTGTGAACACATTAATTATTAATTTATTTTTATTTTATTAATTAATTATTAATTATTTAATTATTATTAGTTTATTATTCATTTATTATTTATTATTTATTATTTATTATTTATTATTCATTCATTATTTATCGATTATTTATTAATTAATTATTAATTATTTACTACTTATTATTTATTTTCTATTTTCTATTTTCTATTTTTTATTTTTTATTTTTTTATTACATTAATTACTTATTTATTTATTTATCTATTATTTATTTATTGTTTATTTATTTTTCATTATTATTTTATTATATTATTATTTATATATTATTGATTTCATTATTATTTATTTATTTATTATTTAGTTACTGTGTATGCATTAATTATTGATTTATTTTTAATTTATTAATTATTTACTTATCATGTTATTATTTATTTATTATTTACTTATTCACTATTCATTATTCATTATTTATCAATTATTTATCAATTATTTATTAATTATTAATTTTTAATTTTTAATTATTAATTATTAATTATTAATTATTAATCATCAATTATTAATTATTAGTCATTATTAATTATTAATTATTTATTATTTATTATTTAATTTGTATTATGTATTATCTATTATTTATTTTACTTATTATTTATTACATTATTTATTTATCTATTATTTATTTATTTATTTATGGTTTATCTATTATTTATTTATTTTTAATTATTATATTATTATATTATTATTTATATATTATTATATATATATATTATTTATTGTTTATTTATTTATTATTTAGTTATTGTGTACACATTAATTATTAATTTATATTTAATTTATTAATTAATTATTAATTATTTAATTATTATTAGTGTATTATTCATTTATTACTTATTTATTCTTTATTTATTCATTTTCCATTATTTGTAAATTTTTTATTTATTTTTTATTTATTTTTTATTTTTTATTTATTTATTTTTTATTTATTTTTTATTAATTATTAATTATTGAATATTAGATATTGATTTTTAATTTTTAATTATCAATTATTAATTTTTAGTTATTATTAATTATTAATTATCAATTATTAATTATTACTTATTAATTATTTATTATTTATTATTTATTATTTATTATTCATTATTTATTTATTATTTATTTTTTTATTACATTATTACATTATTACATTATTTATTTATTTATTATTTATTATTTATCTATTATTTATTATTTATATATTATTTATTATTTATCTATTATTTATTATTTATCTATTATTTATTTATTTTTCATTATTATTTTATTATATTATTATTTATATATTATTTATTTATTTAGTTATTATTTAGTTATTTTGTACCCATTATTTATTAATTTATTTTTATTTTATTAATTTTTTATTAATTATTTGATTATTATTAGTTTATTATTCATTTATTATTTATTTATTCATTATTCATTATTTATCAATTATTTATCAATTATTTATCAATTATTTATTAATTATTTATTAATTATTAAATATTAAAAATTAGTTATGAATTGTTAATTATGAATTATTAATTACTAATAATCAACTATTAATTATTAGTTATTATTAATTATTAATTTTAATTATTTATTATTTATTATTTTTTTATTGGATTATTTATATATTATCTATTATTTATTGATTTTTCATTATTAATTTATTACATTATTATTTATATTTTATTATTTATATTTTATTTATTTATTTATTATTTATTTATTTATTATTTATTTATTATTTAGTAATTATGTACACATTAATTGTTAATTTATTTTTTATTTCTTAGTAATTTATTAATTATTTAGTTTTTATTAGTTTATTATTCACTTATTATTTATTTATTTATTCATTATTTTTTAAAAAAGGTTGAAGCTCTTAGGCCCCATTTATTGAAAGATAAAAGTCCAAAAGATGAGGAAAAATAAAGACAGTCAGGGAAAAAACAAAGGCCTCAGCGCACATGAGAACGAGTGCATATACTGTGATGAGAGGGTTGACCACCCCTGCCACGCAGGTGTCTTCCCCTCCTCCATGTCTTGGCATGTAACTAGCGCCCACCCCCATCATCCAAAGTCTCCCTAGCCTCAATGACTTGCATGACTTTATCTCTAGCTCGATCAGCATTTACATCTTCATCGTTGTTGGAAAAAGCGAGAAGTTCAAAGGAGTAGTCAAACTCTGCGAGTTTACTGTTCATGCTCAGTAGCAAACTCGTAGACTCATGGTAAACTTGTGTATAGAATATATGGACTCAGTGTAAACTCGCCCGACTCACTAGGTAGACTCGTACTGTAGACTCGCGATTTTAACTACTTACGAGTGCTTACCAGATTACTAACCTTTTGGTTCTGAGATAGTGCAACACCAGGATCGAAGACAACAACATCCTGATCAACTACTTTAGAGGAGACAACTAGAGCAAGAAAAGTCAGGGAGTGCATGGCTTCAGAATCATCCAATAGCCTTGGAATAGTTGCGATGGCAAGGACAACTCCCTGACCTTGCGCCACTTCAATAGTTTCAGAACCGCAACCAAAGGTTGGCTGCAAAACAATATCATGGCATACTGATTTCACAGCAGATAACCCAGCTAAAAGCTCCTTGTGACCTATGACCAATTGCTCAGTAAACTTTCCCACTGTAGGGTTCACCCTAGGAGTCAAGAATCATCAAGTAAAGCTTGATTCAAACCAGCTTGTTGCTTGCAGGGGGGCTCCATAAACTGCTCTTTACCCAAAACATCCATATCCTGCTACGACCAAGACTGTATCCACTGTTTACGCAGGGACTTCTTTGAGGTAGAAAACTCAATCCTGGATTTTCCTTTTCAGTAGCTTGATGAAACAATAGAATGGTCCTACCACAACAAGGCATCCACTTCAGCTTGTGCAGCGAGCTCTCCTTCCACTTGATTATCCTCATATTCAACCTCTTCCTTATCCTCACTTATACTTCTTAATAAAACATCTTTAAAAGAGGCTCTTGCATCAACCGGTTCATTGGTATATGCCATATCATCCCAAGAGGTAGGCTTTGAAATCATTAGAGTGGATGATTGAGGCCCATCAAGAAGACAAGGTGGGGAACCAAGCTTAGAATTGTCTGAGTTTTTCTCAATTTGTGGGTTATCTTCCCCATTGTGTTGAAGTGGTCCATCTAAATCCTCTGCATTTACAGTGGGGTGAGCACAATTCAGAATTCTTTGAGGGATATCCTCTGATTAGCCACCTGAATAGCAGGAGCTTGAACAGTTCCAAAGTCCTCTTTTTTCCTACATTGTGACAGATCATGACCCCTTAAATGGTATCTCGAGCAAACAAGATTATGTTGGGCGCCTTCCTGGTTGGCGCACCGGGTAACGCCTCCTCAATTGGAGCATCACGCGGTTTTCTCCTTTAATGTGGTGTTTTAAATGCATGCCAAGACCGCGTGAATTAATTCACGTGGTGACACTCTTTTGACGCGGTGACATTATTTGATGCTAATTCTTTTCCTATATTAGGAGGCAGAGGCAAGGCATTTCAACATCATCAGCAGCAACAACACCGAGAGAAAATCCCATTTGGTGATCGCCTTTCTTCGACGATCATCTTTCTTGCTCTCCACCTTTTGATCCATACTTTTATTCTTAAGTATTACTTTTGAGATCCCTTCCATTTTGGGGAGTCTCTACCATGTACTTCTTGATTTTAGTGGATCCCTCTTTCTGGACTAGGTCCCGTGGTTTTTCCCTTTCAGGTTTTCCACGTAAAAATTTCTGGTGTCAAATTTATTTTCTACACATTTAATTTTGTCACTGCGCATCCGCTTCTATTTTGGGGGAAAGATTCAATTTCCGCTACGTGTTCGCTTTTTCTTTTGTTTGCGCATTCGTCGCTTTCCCATATTTCCCAACATCTAGTATCTGAGGGTTTGGCTCTTTTCTTTTCATATTTATTATGAAGGCCAACTATAGTCAGATGATTTTGTTAAATGGTACCAACTACCATATGTGGCGACTTAAAACGAAGGATCTGCTTTTTGTCAAGCGAATGCATCTTCCAGTGTTTAGTACCCAGAAGCCAGAGAGGATGTCAGACGAAGAATGGGCGTTCGAGCATGATATGGTTTGAGAATTCATTCACCAATGGGTTGAAGACAACATGATGAACCACATTGTTAACATCTCTCATGCCATAACTTTGTGGGAGAATCTTGAGACGACCTACGCTTCGAAGACGGAAAACAATAAACTATTTCTTCTCAGGAAAATGATGAACTTGAGGTACAGAGAAGGTACATCTATTTCTGATTACTTAAGTGAATATCAAGGATGTTTTGATCAGTTGTCTGGCATGGGTATCAATTTTGAAGATGAGGTTTTAGCTCTTTTGTTGCTTAACACTTTACCCGATTCATGGGAAAATTTACATGTTACTCTAACCAGTTCTGCTCCTAATGGTGCTGTGACATTTAGTTTCGTCAAGTTTTCTATTTTAAATGAAGAGTTCAGGAGACACAATCAGGAGAAATCTTCTTCCGAGATTTTGTTCACAGAGAACAGGGGGAGAAGCCAGGACCGGGGGCAGAGCAGTCGAGATAAGAGCAGAGGCAGAAGCAAATCGGGACCGAAGCAGAGAGATTTTGAATGTCATCATTGTGTTAAGAAGGGGCATGTTAAGAAGTTTTGTTATCAGCTGAAAAGAGAGAATATAATGAAGGAAAATCCACATAATAAAAATGGCGATGGAGATGATCATGTCACCACCGCTACAGGGGGTGATCTTGTTATTGTTTATGACTCCATTCACATTGCGTCTGATGATTATTGCTGGGTTGTTGACAGTGGTGCCTATTTTCACGTGACATCAAAGAAGGAGTTCTTTACATCTTACAGCCCATGTAATTTTTGAATTTTGAAGATGGGCAATGATGGTCATGCTAACATTGTAGGCATCGGTACTGTTTGTTTAAAGAACAGTACAACAAGTAAGCTGGTTTTAAATAATGTCTGACATGCACCCGAGGTTCGTTTGAATCTTATCTCTACCAGCGTTCTTGATGATAAAGGTTTTATCAGCACTTTTGGTGATTTCCAATGGAAGCTTTCCAAGGACTCTTTTATTGTGGATCGAGGGAAGAAGCAATCAGGTTTGTACTGGACTAGAGCTTCTATTTCTTGTGATTCTGCTTGCGTTGTTGAGTGCAGTGTTTCGACCAAGTTGTGGCATAAGAGGCTCAGTCACATTAGTGAGAAAGGTCTTGGTTGTTTGTCCAAGAGAAATCTTCTTCCAGATTTGAAGAGTGTCAAATTGGACACATGTGATCATTGCATGGCTGGGAAACAGAGCAGAGTGAGTTTCAGCAGTCATCCTCCACACAGGAAGTCACAGGTACTTGAATTGGTACATTCTGACGTTTTTGGTCCTTTGAAATCAAAGACCTTTAGTGGCGGTATTTATTTTGTTAGATTTATTGATGACTACTCACGAAAGCTCTGGGTTTATGTCTTGAAAGCCAAAAGTCAGGTGCTAAGTGTTTTTAAGCAATTTCCTGTTTTTGCTAAGAGAATCGAGAAAGAAATTGAAATGTATTCGCACTAACAATGGGGGAGAGTATTATGGTCTATTTGATCAGTATTGCAGGAAGGAAGGTATTCGGCATCATAAGACTCCGCCCAAGACACCTCAACTGAATGGTGTAGCTGAGAGGATGAACAGGACTTTGCTGGAAAGATTTCGTTGTTTTCTTTCGGATGCAAAGTTGCCTGGACATTTTTGGGGTGAGGCTTTACTTACTGCTACTTATATTATCAATTTATCACCTGCGGTTTCTTTGCAGACAGACACTCCCGACAAGTTTTGGTATGGAAAAGAGATCATGTACGATCACTTGCGTGTTTTTGGTGGCAAGGCTTTTGTTCATGTGCCTAGAGATGAGAGATCCAAGATGGATGGTAAGACACACCAGTGTATTTTTATTGGCTATGGACACGATGAGTTTGGGTACAGGTTCTATGATCCTATTTTGAAGAAAATTTCCAGAAGTTGTGATGCAGTGTTTAAGGAGGATCAGACTATTGCAGACATTGATAAGGGAGAAAAAGATGCTTCTCTAACTTCTGATGGTTTTTTCAGTCTTGAGACAGGCTCTGATTCACATTTACCTCATATTGTTGATTCTGATGATCATGTTGATGTACAAAATGATTCTCAAGGTGAACAGGTTGGAGTTGAAGTTTCCGATGCACCTTTTGTTTCTGATGATCCGGTTCGAGGGGTTATTAATGAACCCGCAGTTCCACTCAGGAGGTCATCTCGCAATCACACCGGTTCTACTCGATATTCACCTGATGAGTATGTGCTCCTCACTAAAGGGGGAGAACCAGAATCATTTGACGAGGCAATGGAGAGTGAACAGAAAGACAGATGGGTTGCGGCAATGGATGACGAGATGACATCATTGAACTACAACCACACTTTTGAGCTGGTGAAGTTACCAACTGGGAAGAGAGCTTTGAAAAATCGGTGGATTTATCAGATTAAAAATGAAGAATCCAATTTCATTCCACGATACAAGGCAAGTTTAGATCTGCAGATTGAGCAGATGGATGTGAAGACAGCTTTCCTCCATGGAGATTTAGAAGAGGAGATTTATAAGGAGAAACCAGAGGGTTTTGTTAAAACAGGTAAAGAATATCACGTCTGCAAGTTGAAGAAGAGCTTGTATGGTTTGAATGAATCTCCGAGGCAGTGGTATAAGAAGTTTGAATCTGTCATTTCTCATCAGGGTTTCAGGAAGACATCTTCTGATCATTGTGTTTTTGTTCAGAGATTTACTGATGATGATTTTATTATATTGTTGCTTTATGTTGATGATAATCTCATTGTTGGCCATGATACTTCTAGAATTGATAGATTGAAGAAGGATCTTTGTCAGTCTTTTGCGATGAAAGACTTGGGGCCAGCACGACAGAGTCTTGGCATGACGATCTCCCATGACAGGAAGGCCAAGAAGTTGTGGTTATCTTAGGAGAGATACATTGAGAAGGTTCTTTAGAGATTTTCTATGGATAGAGAGAAATTGGTTAGTAATCCTCTTGCTTTACATTTTAAGCTCAGTACCAGTTAGTCAACTTCTACTGATGAAGAGAGATAGGAGATACAGCACATACCTTATTCATCTGTTGTTGGTTTTTTGATGTATGCAATGGTTTGTACTAGACCTTATATAGCTCATATAGTTGGTGTGGTCAGTCATTTTCTATCAAATCCAGGTAGAGAGCATTGGAGAGTAGTGAAGTACATTTTTCGTTATCTTCGTGGTACTTCTGATATAAGATTGTCTTTTGGAAAAGGGGAACCTATGCTTTGTGGATTTACAGATTCAGATATGGCAGGAGATATCGATTCGAGGAAGTCTACTTTAGGCTATTTGATCACTTTTACAGGGAGAGCTGTATCTTGGCAGTCTAGATTGCAGAAATGTGTTGCTTTATCTACCACAGAGTCAGAGTTTATTGCAGCTACTGAGGCATGCAAAGAATTGTTGTGGATGAAAACGTTTATTCGAGAGCTCAATTTAAATCAGGACAGGTATGTTTTACTTTGTGATAGCCAGAGTACTATTTGTTTCGGAAAGAATTTCACATTTCATGGAAGGTCAAAACATATCGATGTTTGATATCATTGGATCTGCAACATACATGATTCGATATAGTTAGAGCTTGAGAAGATCCACACTGATGACAACAGTTCAGACATGTTGACCAAGAGTTTACCCAGAGGAAAATTCGAGACATGCCGACAGATTGCAGGGTTGGCGGTGATCCCCACTTGAGTCGGAGGGGGAGTTTGTTGGGCGCCTTCCTGGTTGGCACACCGGGTAACGCCTCCTCAATTGGAGCATCACGTGGTTTTATCCTTTAATGTGGTGTTTTAAATGTGTGCCAAGACCGCATGAATTAATTCACGTGGTGACACTCTTTTGACGCGGTGACATTATTTGATGCTAATTCTTTTCCTCTATTAGGAGGTATAGGCAAGGCATTTCAACATCACCGGCAGCAACAACACCGAGATAAAATCTCATTTGGTGATCGCCTTTCTTCGATGATCATATTTCTTCCTCTCCACCTTTTGATCCACACTTTTATTCTTGAGTATTACTTTTGAGATCCCTTCCATTTTGGGGATTCTCTACCGTGTACTTCTTGATTTTAGTGGATCCCTCTTTCTGGACTAGGTCCCATGGTTTTTCCCTTTCGGGTTTTCCACGTAAAAATTTCCGGTGTCAAATTTATTTTCTACACATTTAATTTTGTCGTTGTGCATTCGCTTCTATTTGGGGGGAAAGATTCAATTTCTGATGCGTGTTCGTTTTTCCTTTTGTTTGCGCATTCGTCACTTTCCTGTCTTTCACAACAGATTCCTCCTGCATTTGGACCTCTCATGTCCAACTATACAACAGTCTTCACAGAAAAGAAGAATCTTTTCATAAACAGTTCTGAGAGTTATCTCATCTTGAGGTGTAGAAAGGACTACCTTTTAAATCAAAGTAGAGCTTAAATCAATATTTACCAAGATTCTCACAAAATTCCCAAAACTAACCTTCTTTGTAGCCATATCCATTCAGATTGGTATTACTATTGTTAAGGTAATATCAGAAAAAATCTATGGATGTCATAAAACCCAATTTATGCAATAAATTTTGATCCACATTTGAGAAAATGTGTCTTTGAACTCAGATTAAATCCAAGACTCCACTCATGGATCTGAAGGGTGCCAGGACGTAGGTTGATCGAGCTGAACCCCCAAGCACAGCCCTTCAGATCCGAAGAGGGGAAAAGAAAGTGGAAAACCCTCGACCCAGCGACACACACTTGAAATCAGCAAAACCCCAAATTAATTATTAATTTATTTTTATTTTATTAGTTATTTATTATTTATTTATTTATTATTAGTTTATTATTCATTATTTATTATTTATTTATTTATTTATTATTCATTATTCATTACTTATTTATTATTTATTAATTATTTAATAATTATTTAATATTAAATATTAATTATGAATTATGAATTATGAATTATTAATTATCAATGATTAATTATTATTTATTATTAATTATTCATTATTCATTATTTTTTATTTTTTATTTTTTATTTTTTATTTTTTATTTTTTATTTTTTATTTTTTTATTTTTTTATTTTTTTATTATATTATTTTATTTTATTTTATTTTTTTTATTTTTTTATTTTTTTATTTATTATTGATTATCGATTATCGATCATTGATCATTGATTATTTATTAATTTATTAATTTATTTTTCATTTATTATTTATTTATTATTTATTCATTTATTCTTTATTTATTTATTCATTATTAATTATTTATTAATTATTTATATATTATTTATTTATTATTTATTTATTTTTCATTATTATTTTAATATTCATTTCTTATTTATTTTATTATTATTTATTTATTATTTACTTATTTATTTATTCTTTGTTTATTTTGTATACAACAATAATTATATTGAATTCTATTTATTCACCACATGAAGTGTCTGTTGTAGTGGTAAAGTCTTTGAAGAATAAGCAATAAGTAAGAGGTTCAAATCTCACCTAATGCAGAATTTCTATATATGGCTTACACATGTGCATGTGCACGTGCATGTCTATATGCATGTGCATAGTAAAAAATAATAAATTAATTAATTAGTAGAATTCAAAAATTAACAAATAAAATTAAATAATAAAATAATAATAATAATAAATAAAAATAAATAATAATAATTCAATAATAATACAATAATTATAATAATAATAATAAAATAACAATGGGAATAATAAAAAAAATTAATAAAAACTTTTAAAAATAAAAAAATAATAATTAATTTTTAAAAATTAAAAATTAAAAAAAACCGTTATGAAATCATTATTGGAGGTTTAAATCGCCGCTAAATGAATCCTCTGATTTTAAAAAAAAATCCCCGCTAAATAAATGTCGACACACGGTTGAGCGACGGTTTGAACCGCCTCTAAATTTCTATTTTAACATAGTAATAGTATGTGATAATGTCCTAAGAGTAATCATCGCACTAAAAGGTCATAGCAGTTCTCCGCTATGATGAGAACCCATAGGTGCTATGACACTATTCTTGAATAAATGTTCTATAGTTGGATGATATCATTTGAGGGACACAAATGATACAGGTTGTCGGGGGTGGAGACTCATAGGAATTTGAGGCACCTTCTCATGGTGTACGTCCTTGGTAATATCCAGTATGATATTATGGGAACGAGACCTGCTAGTAGGAAATCCACATTTCTATGTGTCATTGGATGTTCCTATATGCAGACATGTGTATTGGTCGTTAGACTTTAATATTGTTATTAATGGGTATTATGAGCTGCACACTTAGATGTATTGACGAAAACCGTGACGATAGATGTTCACGGCGAGGTAGGATATGTTGGGTGCGTCACGAGTAATATTAAATTAATGAATAAAGTAAGAAATGATTTATCCCTTATGTTCTTTAACGAAAGTTAATATCTCAGACTCTTTGATGAAACTGATATAGCCTAAATAAATCAATGACCATGATGATCAATAGGCAAGTTATAATTCCATAAATTCAAAGGAGATATCGAGCATATACGTTGATGGCACTGACATGAAACCTTCTCGATTTGAGATATTGTGATAAAGTGATTATATTACATGGTAAGCGTTCTTAGGAGGTGACATGTCATTGCGGTGTTAACTTCTTTCTCTATGGGTGTCTTGTCTTGTTCCTAGACGCTAACCTTGAACTTTAGGCTGTTTCGCCTAATGCCACTGAGAAAGAGGCCTAGAGGGCCACACACTAAGTGTATCCAGAATCTCAGTTAAATAATATATTTTTATTTATTATTTAACAGGTTGAATAAATATTATTCTTGTATGTGGTTTAATAATTATTCATGTATGCTTGATAGTATTTATTCTGTCACTAGTTATTTGAAAAAATATATTATGAGCGTAATATTTAATAAATATTTATTTTCTATTCAGTGAATATAATATTTATTTATTTATTAGCGAATAATGCATCGATATTTATTTAATAAATAAATATACATTATTCAATGCCCGATAAATATTGTGGAGGAATGGCAGACCAAGCATGATGGTCCGGTGAGAAATTATAATATTGAATATTATTTAATTAAACAATATTTAATTATAATTTGCAAGTTAAGTGCATGTCGAGAAATAATAATATTACTATTATTATTTGAAATGGAGTATTTCTAGGATTAAATAAATAATTAAGGACACATGTGAAATTATTTTATTTTAACCCAAGCAATATAAATACCCAATTATGTCATTTTTTTCTCATAAGTCAATTCATTTATCTTGGTTGTGCACAATAGATTTGGAGAATCTTCTCAAGCCTAGAGAGCTCCCTTCTCCACGAATGCTCCAAAGAATGGAGAGCAATCATCCTCCACCGGATCAAGGAGAACACTTTGGTAGCGATTCTCGAGGCGATCAAAAGCAGACGATGCAAGCGCAAGAATCTTCCATACTAACACCTAGAGACTCCTTCGGTGACGTCTAGAGATTCCTGGAACACATGTGGACCATCGCTAGAGGAAATCTACACTTGGTTTCTACAATGCAACAATGGTACACCGTAGATATGTCACTGATTCATCAACAAAGAAAGAATTCCTTTGAGGTAATTCTTATTTAATTAAATTGATTGTAAATAATATGTGATGATCCCCTCTCTCTGGATCTGACATGATTAATGTTGTCTATCATTGATTCAATTCCATTGATCACAGTAATTAAAGATCGTATAGATCTTGGATTGATCATCAATCATACCAAAAATTAATGTCAGGCACTGTCCATTGCACGCTTCCACTGCACCTGAAACCTACAGACATGACTAGGTACACGGGCAGGACCAGGTATACAGGCACAACTAGGTACAAGGGCACGGTAAGAGTACATAGACACGGGTCATAGTACATAGGCACGGGCCGGGAGGACACGAGCATACCCCGAGACGCCTAGGCACAATGTGTACTCAATGTACACGTCGTGTATATCTACATGGTCAGTCAAGCCATATGTAGGTGAGGACATGCCCAAGTATCCCGAAGAGGTCAAATGTTATGTGGCCCTATGTACACATTGTGTACTTTCCTCAGGAACTTCTATAAGGTGTATCTCATTATTTGAGACTCGGATTTGGGTCTACTAGTAGCCTATCCTAAGTAGTTTTCTATGTAGGGTGTGATGATGACCTTCATTTTACTATCATATATACGACACAAAGTGTTACGAGCATAACACTTCCTTAAGAAATGCTTATTCAATGGCAGTGATCAGGTTTGATCATCATAGAGATGTCGGGATCAGTACTCCCATGCCGCACCGGGGCACGGGTCTGCCATACTCTTTACACAGGTAGAGTCGGTACTTCCATATACTATAGAGGATGTGAGTCCTCTATCTAAAGAGTAGGTACTCCCCCATCATCGAGCTCTGGTGGGGAGTGGGTCCTCCACAAGAGTTAGTGCTCCATCAGCTATGGAGCGCAGTAGCGAGGAACAAGCCCCTCCATTCAGATTCTTGCGAGGCTTCGTGTGGTGTTGTGTTGGTCATCAAAGATAGACCTTTGAGGTGTAGGCTGACACATCATTCTTAGCTAGACTATGGAGATGGAGATCATATTTATCTCTTTTCTTGGGTTTATTTTGAGCATATTTGATGTTGGGTTTCCTTACCCTTTTTATGTATGGGTTGAGCTGACTATTGTTATTTCAATTTCTCCCTTTTTGATTTTTAGGGCGTCCTATTGGTTATGTATATACTCATCCCTACATGGGTTTTTCCCACATGTGTTGTCTCTTATGAAGATGACAGATGGGTCAGTGATGACCTTGTTGGGCCTGGTTTTAGTGGAGCTTAGTGGTTCTTGGTTTGACCGTGTTCGGTGATCGGCTTTGGAGATTGTGAGTCAAGGTCTCTTCAGTTTTTCCCTCTTTCTAGTTATTGCGAGGTTGGGACCTTATTTGTATTACGTTGTTGTATTATGATGTATTTCTCAAAGGTTGTTGCATGTATGGTATACACTCTAAATGTTTCGTTCTTTTATTATATATTTTCATTGTTGCATAGAGCTAGCTATGTGCGTATGTACTGATACTTAGCCCAAGGCCACCCATTTTAGTGTTATGCATACCTGGTGCTTATCGTCAGCCCCAAACCCATTGGAGGTAGACTTGGGGTGTCACTCTCAACTTACCACACCGACCAGAGAGACCTCAGTGGGTTTAGTCATGACGTACACATACATACAAATACATGTATGCATATTTTAAATTATTTAATATGAATATAAATATATAGATTCAAATATGGATCACATATTTAAATAAATATATTCATTTATATATTTATATAATTGTTCAAATAAAATATGAATATGTCATATTTATATTAATTATATATACATTTCATTATTAATGTATATAAATATACTATTAATCATTTTTATTGATTAATAAAAATTTGATGCTTTTTTATATATAAAATTATGAAAATAAGATTGATAATAATTTTTATTATAAGTTCTATAAATCACATTTATATATTATATTTGTATATATATAATTATTCAAATATAAATCTTATTTAAAAATATATAAATATGTACATATAAATTAAATTATTCATTGTCCTCTTTATAATCACTTTTTCGCACTGTTAAAAATGGAGATTTTATCAGTAGTTTTAGCTAGTGTTGATAAAGTTCCTCTTTTATAAGTGATTTTCATTTAGCATTGATAAAGGTTAGCATTGAAGATCATGCTATCTGTAACGGTATTTGAGTGTCCTTTTGGGCTCCACGAGATATCAAATCAAATCCTGGGAAGAGATCTATGCCATGTTAACTAGTGAGAGCCTCGATCACTGTGTTTTTAAGTCAAAAAATGTCTGTAAATCCTCCAAAGCTGAGTTTTTAATTGGGATACCCTAATTTTTTTAATATTAGATGGAATTTAAGTTTTTTTAAGAGAATCTTTTTATCTTTTTTGATGAAAACTGAATTTATTCCTCGAGCTTATACTCATATGGATATTTTGGTGTTAAAATTTCACCCTTTTTCATATTATAGTGTTATTTATAATTAAATATATGGAAATATATACATATGTGTATATATTTATATATATATAAACTTAATTTTATAAATTAATATTTAAACATATTTACATATAAAATATTTTTTAAAATACATAAACCATATAGAAATAAATATTCATTGTCTATTTTATTTTAAATAACAATCTAACCTTTTTGTACTTTATAAAAACTTAATATATATATATATATAACTATAAAATGTATATGTAATGTTTATATAAGTATGTGTGCATTAATAAACATATATATATTTATGAATATATTCTAATAATATATATATATATATATTAAAATAAGCATATATTATAAAATATATATAAATATATTTTAGGCTAGTGGTAAGTGTGTTGTTTGTTTATATATAGGTATGTATCTTTATATAGTGCAACAAATATATGTTAAAATATATGCATTCATATGTATAAACACATAATAATTTATATATATATATATATACATTATACAAAATTTATATGTAAGTATTCAGTTATATGTAAAATCGATAAAAAAACGTTCACCAACCTAGAACATAGAGACGGGGTTGGCACTCGAAAAATCGAGGCTGACCGCATTGTCAGGATGAGAATAGTGCTTCCACACAGAATCTCCCTCGGGAACAGAAAAGGCTTAGGGAGAAATATTTGGTGCTCTTTAATCAACAATCGAATTGGGAAACTAGTGATTACACTGACGCTAATAAGCCTCAGTTTCTTGTTATATAGTATCTTTTATGGATGAGGGCTTCCCTTTGTTTGCCCCGATCATCCTTTCTGTTGTACTTTCTTTTTTTCTAATAAAAAATGTGAGCATGGATTGGCTTGCCAACCTATACTCAGACACTTTTGGTATACAATTATATGTAAATCTATAAAAATATATGTAAATATATAAATTTATTTTACAAATGTATTTAAAATAATAATATAATTATATGAATATATAAATAAAAATAATGTATGTGAATATATATAAATAAATATATATGTCATAAAATATGGTAAAAAATAAGGAGTGATGGTAAGGGCATTCACCATGTCCCAAGTTCGAATCTTCATGGGCGCAGGTGGATGAGCAAGTATTAGCACTGATAAGGGGGGCTAAGCACAGATTAAGGGGTGTCTAGGCGCTTATAAAGGACGGTGGGCACGTACCAAGGATATGAGTTTTTTTTTTGCGTTTTATACATGTTAAAAATTAGCGTTGATAAAAATAGACTTTATCAATGTTAGAAATAACACCAATAAAAATAATATTTATCAACACTAAAAAAGTGCTAATAAAAATCAATCTTTAGCAATTATTTTTTTAGATCTGATAAAGGTGACTAGATTTTAAAGACAAATTCTAACGTTAATAATGGGAAATTTTTCTGATATAACGAAAAAATAAAAACAAATTACTTAAATGTGGTTTGGGGGAAACTTATTCCCTGTATACCGTTCGCGGTGGGCAGGGGGGGCTAAAGGATGGGCGTAGGTTCAAAAGGCACCTCCTTCAAAATTTATTTGAAGAAGGCGCTTAATAGGGGTGCGCCTTCTTTGAAACCCACTTTATGAAGGTGTGGTTTGTCACAGCGCCTTCCATAGTTTTTTTTTAATTTTTTTTGTTATTTTTGTTTATATATATACATATATAATATAAAACATTTTTAATAAATAATAATAATGATAATAATTATTATTATGTCTATAACTAAAATAATATAAATAAAACAATAATATTATTAAATTAAAAATTATAAAAATAAAAATATAATAATAATAATATTATTATCATTATTATTATTATATATATATATAAATTTTATTTATTAGAATAATTAATATTTTATTTTTATAGTCAAATTAATTACAATGATATTATCATTAAATATTATTATAATTAAATAATAATTATGCACATATAATCATTTCAACTTAATGATTATTTATAATTAATAACATTATTAATTATATTATTATTTAGTATTATTAAATACATAAATAATTATATTATATATAATATTCAAAATTATTATTTATTTATTTTTTATTAAAATATTAAATATATTACTATTATGGTTATTATATAATTATTAATAATTTCTAATAGTGAATATAACTAATGTAATTAATAATACATTTAATTTGATATTTAAAAATGAGTACTAATGATTAATAATCTAATCAATATTAATTATTTTATTATTATTTTAGTAAATATTATTATTATTATTATTATTAATTATTATTAAATAATAATATTTTGTTTCATGTAAATTATTTTCCATTTTTTATATTTACGACTAATAATACCAATAATAATGATGATGATGATCATGTAAATAATAGTATTATTATTAAATACTGTTATTATTAAGTAATAGATTAATTACGACGACTTCATAAAAGTAATATATTAATTACGTTTACTAATATTAATAAGTAAAAAAATAAATATTTCTATTTAATTAATTAATTATAGTATTATATATTATTATTAAGTCATATATTATTATTAATA
The DNA here is from genome assembly GCA_963277665.1 of Viscum album. NCBI lineage: Eukaryota > Viridiplantae > Streptophyta > Magnoliopsida > Santalales > Viscaceae > Viscum > Viscum album. Next base: position 661,324,896 of record OY728162.1, on the reverse strand, counting down.
CTTAATATTTTCTTTTTATTTATTTTATGAAATTATTTTCATTTTTCATTATTTTATATGTTTGAAGTGCATGTCTTAAATTTCATTTAAAATCTAACTATAATTTATATTTTATAAGATTTTAGAGTTGTCTACTTATTTTAAAGTCCAAATGTTATGTTTTTAAACAACTTTGTTTTGTATCATCTATATTACTGTCTGTTTACTATTTTGATGAAAATATTCTTATTTTTAATTATTTTTTTATGTGTTTAGTTTATGTTTTAAATTTCATTTTGATTGTATTTTTACTTTATTTGTTATAAGCTTCCAAAGTCGCATACTTAAAACACAAAAAAACTTATTATGTTTCAAGTAGGTAAATTTTGTAGCTTATAAAATACAAGTTATAAGAATAGTCTCAATGAAACTTAAAATATAGATTAAACCTATAAAAACAATCTGAAATAAAAAAAAATCATAAATATAAAAAACAAAAACTAATTTACATGATAGAAACTTGATGGATTAAAAACATAATATTTACACTTCAAAAAATTTATGTGCATAAAATATAAAATAAATAAAATTTAAATAAAATTTAAAACATTGACTATATAAATAAAAATTAATTGAAAATAAAAGGAAAGTAAAAAAATAATTTTTAAAAAAATGACACAAAAATTGTCTGGTGGAAAAATAATTTATAACTACAAATATTGTGTTTTAAAACAACAATATTTTGTGCGATTGAAATTTTTTTCATCGATTATTTTTAAGAAATTATTTTTATTTTCAAATATTTTTAATATTTCCATTCATTGTTTCATATTTTATTTATATTGAATTTATAATTTATATTTTATAGGCATTCAGAATCACCTACTTGAAACATTATCACGTTTCAAGTTGGTGACTTTGGAGGTCTATAAAATATAAACTATCAGTACATTCTAAATGAAACATAAAATATGGATTAAACATATAAAAAACAAAAATTTAAAATAAATTTATAAATATAACAAACCAAAATTAATTTACACGACATAGATGACTTATGGATCTTTGTCCTCAAATATCAAAACAATTGAATGCATTTGCTCGGTTTTGAGTCTGTCACTTGTTTTTTTTTACTTAAATGTTATTTTAAAATGAAAACACATACTTTGGGTTATACCGATCACATCGTGTGTCAGTTTGAAATGAGACTTATTCAATTTTTCAAATTTTATTTATATTTAATTTATAATTCATATTTATAGGATTTCAAAGTCACATACTTGAAACATTATTATGTTTCTAGTTAGTGACTTTGGGGGCCTATAAAATATTATCTATAAGTGTAATCTAAATGAAACTTAAAATATAGATTAAATATATAAAAAATAAAAGAAATGTAGAATAAATCTATATATCGTTTTCCTAAATTATCAAGACAATTCGAGCGTGTCTGCTTGGTTTTCAGTGAGTGACATACATTTTGAACTAAAAAGTCAATTTTAAACTAATAGACACTTTGAGACATACCGGGAAAATCATGTATCAGATTAAGGTGCGGATGATTCCTACATGTCAAAAATGGCTTATAGATCATTTTCCTAAATTATCAAAACAATAAAAATGTTTTTTCTCAGTTTTGAGTATGTAACTTGTGTTTTTTACTAAAATGGCATTTTAAACTAAAAACACGCACTTTGAGTCATAACGATCACATCATGTGTCGGTTTTATGTGAGACTAACTCCTATACATAAAAAATTAATTATGAATCGTTGTATTAAATTATCAAGAGAATTTGAGCACGTTTTCTTAGTTTGTAGTGAGTAACACACGTTTTGAACTAAAATGTCAATTTTAAATTAGCAACGACCAATTTGAGTCATATCGGGCACACCGTGTATCAGATTGAGGTGTGATTGATTCCTACACGTCAAAAATGACTTATGTATAGTTTTTATAAAGTATAAAAACAATCATAATGTGTTTTCGTATTTTTGATTATATCACTTGTGTTTTTAACTAAAATGCCATTTTAAACTGAAAACAAACACTTTTAGTCATATCGATCACATAGTGTGTCGGTTTGACGTGAGACTGATTCCTACACTTCAAAAATTACTTATGAATCCTTTTCCTAAATTATCAAGATAATTCAAACACATTTGCTCAGATTTCAGTGAGTGAGACACATTTTGAACTAAAATATCAATTTTAAACTCATAACGGACACTTTGGATCATACTAGGCACACTGTGTATCAGATTGAGGTGTGACTGATTCTTACACAACAAAAATGACTTATGTATCATTTTCTAAAGTATCCAAACAATCTGAATGTGTTTTATGGGTTTTTAGTGTGTCACTTTTCTTTTTTACTAAAATTAATGTCAATTTTAAATAAAAAATACACACTTGGTAATTTTAAAAAATGATTCATAAGTAATTTTTGACTTATAAGAATCAGTCTCACATCAAACCAACACACGATGTGATCTGTATGAATCAAAGTGTGTTTTTTCAGTTTAAAAAGATATTTTAGTAAAAAACACATGACATACACAAAACCAAGAAAACACGTTTGGAATATTTTGATACTTTAGGACAATGATCCATAAGTCATTATTTTTTTTACTTTAATTCTATTTTTAATTCTTTTTTATTTGTAGAGTCAGTGTTTTAAATCTGATATAGATTTTATTTATACTCAATTTTATGCATATAAAATGTCCATATAACTAAAATTTAAAATTATTAATCAACTCTAAAAGCTTATAAAATATAAATTATAATTTAGTTTTAATTGAAATTTATGACATATAATCATATGGTGCATCAATCTGACGTGTGATGTGCTCGAACAGACTAAATAATGAGTTTTTAGAAAATGAGGGTCTTTAAAAATGTGTTCCAAAGAGGGTTAGCCAACCAAATAAGCTCGGATTATTTTGAAATCATAGGGAAACAACTGTGGATTGATTTTTAAATTTTAGGAACTGACAGTGTGTCAAAAAAAGGTATTATTTGCCTAAGAAGGTTGAAAACATGGTTTTAGTAATTTAAAATGATAAAATGTGCATTTGATGGTTAAAATCAAAGAAAAAGATGTCCAATTGATGTGAAATATTATGAAAACTATCTTATAATTATTTTTCACACGTGTGAGTAGACGACGCATCAATCTGACATGTGATGTGCTCAAACTGACTAAATAAAAAGTTTTTAGAAATTATAGATCTTTAAAAATGTGAACCATAGTGGGCGAACCAGCCAAATGAGCTCAAATTACTATGAAATCGCAAAAAAAACAACTATATATTTATTTTTGATTTTTAGGAACAGACGACACATCAAACAAAGTGTGTATTTTTATTTAAAATCGACATTAATTTTAATAAAAAGTACAAGTGACATACACAAAACTAAGAAAACACATTCAGATTGTTTTGATAGTTTAATAAAACGATTCATAAGTCATTTTTGAGATGTAGGAGTCATACACACATCAATCTAACACACGGTGTGACTGGTACGACTCCAAGTGTGTCTTTTTATTTAAAATCGACATTAATTTTAGTAAAAAAGACCAGTGAAATACTCAAAAATGATCAGAAAATACATTTGGATTATTTTGATACTTTAGGAAAATGATCCATAACTCATTTTTGACATGTATGAATCATCTGCACCTCAATCCGACACACATTGTGACCGTTATGACTCAAAGTGTGTCTTTTTATTTAAAATTGACATTAATTTTAGTAAAAAGGACAAGTGACATACACAAAACCAGGAAAACAAATTCAGATTGTTTCGATACTTTAGGAAAACAATACATAAGTCATTTGTGACATGTAAGAATTATCCTCACCACAATCTGAATCATGGTGTGACCGGTATGACTCCAATTGCATCTTTTTATTTAAAATTGACATTAATTTTAGTAAAAAGGGCAAGTGACATACTCAAAACTGAGTAAATGCATTCAGATTATTTTGATACTTTAAGACAATGAGATATAAGTCATTTTTGATGTGTAGAAATCCGCCACACCTCAATCTGATACATCATGTGCCCTCTATGACTCAAAGTGACCGTTATTAGTTTAAAATTGGCATTTATTTCAAAGCGTGTACCACTCACTGAAAACCAAGCAAACATGTTCCGATTTTCTTGATAATTTAGGATAACAATATATAAGTTACTTGTGATGTGTAGGAATAAGTCTCACATAAAACTGACACATGATGTGACCGGTATAATCCAAAGTATGTGTTTTCATTTTAAAATGACATTTTAGTAAAAAACACAAGTGACATACTCAAAACTGAGCAAATGCATTCAATTGTTTTGATACTTGAGGATAACGATCTATAAGTCATTTGTGTCATGTAAATTAATTTTGGTTTGTTATATTTGTGAATTTATTTTACATTTTAGTTATTTTTTATATGTTTAATCCATGTTTTATGTTTCATTTAGAATGTACATATAGTTTATATTTCATAGGCCTCTAAAGTCACTAACTTGAAACATAATAATGTTTCATGTAGGAGATTTTGAATGCCTATAAAATATAAAGTATAAATTCAACATAAATAAAATATGAAATAATGAATGGAAATATAAAAAATAATTTAAAATGAAAAAAAAAATCTTAAAAAAAATCGATGAAAAATAATTTAAATCGCACAAAATATTGTTGTTTCAAAACATAACATTTGTACTTATGAATTATTTTTGCACCTTACATTTTTTGCTTCATTTATTTATAATTATTATTTTTACTTTCCTTTTATTTTTAATTAATTTTTATTTGTACAATCAATGTTTTAAATTTCATTTAAATTTTATTTATTTTATATTTTATGTGCATAAATTTTTTGAAGTGTAAATATTATATTTTTAATCCATAATGTTTGTGTCATGTAAAATAGTTTTGGTTTTTTATATTTATGATTTTTTTATTTCAACTATTTTTTATATGTTTAATCCATGTTTTAATTTTCATTGAGATTGTACTTAAACCTTGTATTTTATAGGTTTCAAAATTTACCTAATTGAAACATAATAAGTTTTGTTGTGTTTTAAGTAAGCGACTTTGAAATCTTATAAAAAATAAATTATAAGTACAATCAAAATGAAATTTAAAACATAGACTAAACACATAAAAAATAATTAAAAATAAGAATATTTTCATCGAAATAGTAAACACACAATAATATAGATGATACAAAACAAAGTTGTTTAAAAACATAACATTTGGACTTTAAAAGAAGTAGGCAATTCTAAAAGCTTATAAAATATAAATTATAGTTCGATTCTAAATGAAATTTAAGACATGCACTTGAAACATATAAAATAACTAAAAATGAAAATAATTTCATAAAATAAATAAATAGAAAATATTAAGTATTAATAATAATATATGACTTAATAATAATGTATAATAATATATAATTATTAATTAAATAAAAATAATTAATATTTTCTACTTATTAATAATAGAAAATATAATTAATATATTACTTTTATGAAGTCATAATAATTAATCTATTACTTAATAATAATAATAATATTTAATAATAATACTATTATTTAAATGATCATCATCATCATTATTAATAGTATTATTAGTCGTAAATATAATAAAGATAAAATAATTTACATGAAAAAAAATATTATTATTTAATAATAATTAATATTATTATTATTATTATTATTTACTAAAATAATAATAAAATAATTAATATTGATTAGATTATTAATTATTAGTACTTATTTTCAAATAACAAATTAAATATATTATTAATTACATTATTTATATTCACTATTAGAAATTATTAATAATTATATAATAACCATAATAGTAATATATTTAATATTTTAATAATAAAAAATAAATAAATAAAAATTTTGAATATTATATATAATCTAATTATTTATGTATTTAATAATGCTAAATAATAGTATAATTAATAATGTTATTAACTATAAATAATCATTAAGTGAAAATGATTATATGCACGTAATTATTATTTAATAATAATAATATTTAATGATAATATCATTGTAATTTATTTGACTATAAAAATAAAATATTAATTATTCTAATAAATAAAAAATATTTTTATATATGATAATATTATTATTAATATTATTATTATTGAAATTTTTAATTTAATAAAATTATTGTTATTTTATTTATATTATTTTAGTTATATACATCATTTTATTATTATCATTATTATTATTTATTAAAAATGTTTTATATTATATATGTATATATATAAATAAAAATTACAAAAAAAATAATGTTTTTAAAAAAACTATGGAAGACGGTGTGTCAAACGACGCCTTCTTAAAATGAGTTTCAAAGAAGGTGCACCCCTATTAAGCGCCTTCTTCAAATAACTTTTGAAGGAGGCGACTTTTGAACCTGCGCCCAGCCTTTAGCCCCCCTACCCACCATGAATGGTATACAAGGAATAAGTTTCCCTCAACCCATATTTCCTAAAAAAATTTATTACATGTGGAATTTTTTTTAATAAAGAGAATATGTAGTAATGATAACGTATTTCCGATTACAAAAATTTCTGAACATTTCAAAAGGAGTTTAATTTGTTTCACAAAAATTTTCAAATTGTTTGATATCAAATTTAAGGAGAATCTACAAAGAACCAAAACATCATGAATTAAACTCGATTTCCATCAACGTTATTAAGAGAGACCAACCACCGATTTATTGACAGAACACAAAATGGAATTGTAAAATTCACTAAATGGTCACGAAGAAATATTGATTTCCATCAACATAGTCAATCTATTGACTGATCACAAAATCATAAAATCATCATAAAAAATATATATTCTCCATTTAGAAGATCAGTCATAACCTCTAAATAATTTAGAGATCGTCCACTTCATTTCAGGTGATCAAATGATAAATTCTTTTCTATTAAGAGATTTTCTTTCTTAAAAATTACATTCTTATGAGTTTTTTCCTTCTTTGTTTGTCATGATCCTTTCAGATCGGAAATGGCAGAAGATGGCGACAAAGAACTGCGGTCCGGTTCCGATGAGCGGCGTGGGAACTCAAACAGCATCTGAACGGCCTCCCGCATCATCGGCCTCTGCACGATATCCTCCTGAATGCGCAGCATGGCGATGAACAACACGTACTTCAAACAATTCATAGTTGTCTTTATAAATGACATTATTATATACTATTCATTGTAGGGGGGGCATGTAAAGCATTTGAGGATAGTCCTAGACATACTTCAGGAGAACCATCTTTATGGTAATCTCTTGAAGTGTCAGTTTTGGATTCATGAGGTTCACTTTTTAGGGAATGTCATTTCTGACCATGGTTTAGATATGGATCTGGTGAAGATTGATGCAATGATTTATTAGGAACCACCCTACAAAGTTTTCTTGATTCTGTAGGGTACTATAGGAGGTTCTTGACAGAATTTCCCAGGATAGCAGTCCCTTTGAATGCCTTGATGTAGAAAGGGTGGTCATTTACCTAGAATGAGCATTGTCAGATATCCTTTTAGGATTTTAGGCTGAGGTTGACCAGTGCTCTTGTTATGAGAATGATGGAGAAGGGAATTGATTATGTGGTATTTTTTAATACCTCTGGAGTTGTGCTCGATTGCGTGTTGATGCAAAGGAAAGAAATGATCGCTAATGGGTTGAGGAATTTGAGACCCCATTAGTTGAAATACACAAATCGTGACTTAGAGTTGGAAGAGTTACTCTTCTCCCTAGTGATGTTGATGCATTATCTTTTGGGTAGTGTTTCATTGTTTACTAAGACCACCAGAGTCTCGGGAAATCTTCACTTAGATATATCTCAACCTGAGACAAATTTGTTGGTTATAGTTTCTACAGGACTATGAGTTAGATATATTCTATACTCTAAGGGAGGGTAATGTGGTGGCAGATTCCCTTAACAAGAAATCCCGTTCTCAGTTAGTGTAGGAAGCGTCTGAAGAATTGGCTTTGTTGCAGTTGACCCTGGTGGAGGGGGGTGCAGCTTATTTTCAGTCGATGATGGTGACTCCACCACTTCATCAGTGTGTGAGAGAGGCCCAATTAGGATACATCAACTATGAGGTTCTACGTGACTAAATATCCTCAAAAGATGTGCCAGAAATATTTTTTTGAAAGAGGGGGGTATTCCATCCTTTTCCAAGGATGGATGATTGTTCCGTTCACATTTCATGAGGAGTTGTTGAGGGGGTTTCATACTTACCCCTTAGTTGTACATTCGAGTGTGGAAAATATGTATAGGGACCATCAGCAGTAGTTTTTATGGGTTCGTATGAGGTGGAGCATTGCCGATTTTATTTCTCATTGTCTCATATGTCAGCAGGTAAAGGTTGAACATCAGGTTCCAGCAGGTTTGACCCAACCTCTTGTGATCTTGAAATAGAAGTGGGATGGAATATCGATGAGTTTTGTGATGGGGATTTCATAGACAATGAGAGGTCATGATGTTATCTGGGTAATTTTTGACCGACTCACCAAGTCAGAACACTTTCTTACCATATGGGAACAAAGTTCAATTAAGAGTTTGGGGAAGTTTTATATGTGGGAGATCATCTAGATTCATGGGGTATCCATGATGATCATCTCTAAGCATGATTCTTGTTTAAAGTCACAGTTGTGGAGTGGTTTGTAGGAGGCTTTTGAGACCCAGTTATGGATGAGCGCAGCATTTCACCCCCAGACAAACGAACGGACTAAGCCTGTTATCCAAGTTTTGGAGGATATGTTGAGAGTCTATGTGTTAGACTTTAACCAGAGCTAGAATGATCACTTTACATTAGTCAAGTTTTCTTATAATAACAACTGTTAGTCTACTATTGGCATGACACCTTTCAAGGTATTGTACGAGAGACCCTGTAGGACACCCTTGTATTGTACCAAGATTGGAGAGACTTCTCTTGTTGGGATAGAGATGGGGCAGACAACGATAAATAAGGTTCAAGTGATCCATGAGCATACAAGGACAACCCATAGTCGATATTAATATTATATGGATTGACATCATAGGACTTTGGTGTTCGAGTAGAGAGACTATGTTCTCCTGAGAGTCTCCCCACAATGAGGATTGTGAAGATTTAACTGGGGAAGCAAATTATCCACAAGGTTTATTAGGTTGTTCAATATTATACAGAGGGTTAGTGAGGTTGCTTACCACTTGGCCTCACCCCCACATTTGGACCGAGTGAATGATGTCTTCTATGTGCTGCGATGAAGGAAATATGTGCATGACCCTATGCACATTATTGACTAGGGAAAGCTAGACATCGAGGACAGAGCCACCTTCTCAGGGTACTTGATGATGATTGAGGAACGGTAAGAGAATATCTCATGTGAACAAACCATCCCTTTGATTTGAGTGCTTTGACAGCATATGAGCATGCATGAGAGATCCTAGGAACATGAGAGTCGGATGCAGACTCAGTACCCCCACCTTTTTGTGTAGCTTGTGTTTTTTAGGGAAAAAACCTTGAAGGAGGGGAAAATGTAACAAATCTAATTTTTTGTTTTAATCCTTTTAATATATATATATATATATGTATGTATGTATTTTTCCTCAGTCGGTGTGGTGTTTGGGTGTCACAGGACCCCAAAATTAATATATTAAAAATATAAATATATATTAAAGCACGCGCACACATATTTTTGGAATAAATATTTTTCATGTTGATCGAGACCTTGGATGAGAAATTTGATACCATGGTTGTTTCCATAACATGGGGTTTACCCTAGGCACAACATAAAGTTGGTCTGCATCGGGCTTCTGATTGAAGGCGACCATTAGCAGGTGTGTTGTGTGAATTGATTAATTTATTTAATTTATTTATTTAATTGAAAAAATCCTAACCCTCCTCTATAAATACGTCATTATGGTGAATTTTCAGGGTTAGGTGCATAACTCTGGGAAATTATAGAGGAGGATAGCATTGGTTTTGACGGATCTAGAATGAATATCGATGATGAATGATCGAGGAAAAAAGTTAGACGGATGGCAAATGCAGTGGGATCATTATCTTCATCGATAGCGGACATGTTTTTCACCAATGATCAATATATTCTCAAGGTAGGTCAGTTATTTCATGGGTTTCCACCCTATTTGATTCATTTGATGAGCATTGATTATAGATCTGATTATTTACTGTGATTTTTTGTTCTTTGCGTGAGCCCTGTTTCATTTGGTATTCTTGAACCAAATTTGTTTATCCTTGTTTCACATGTGATTCACACCCCTTTTTGTATCCAAAATTTATGGTATTTGGCTGAGATCACATTATCCAACGATGATCTTTCTTTGTTCTTGTGCTTTTCACCCCATCGTTCTTCATCGTTGGCCCACGGGGTCGCAGTTCCACATTGTCAGACCGGATTCGGGCACGATTGAATCCCCATATTCATGGAGGATGTGTGAATAGTGTACAGATTGGTGTTTTTTGGCCGAATCAAGGCGTGATGCAGGATGTGGGTGTTAACAACATGAATTGAAGGTCAGATCAAGGGTCTTCATTCATGGGTTTTGGCGTTCGGTGCAGCGGCGCGGCGGGACCGAATCACGAGCAGATTGAGTGACCGGAATCTAGCCACCGGTGATGGATCATGTCAGTCAACGCTAAATCCAAGTTTCTAAGAGCAATTCATGGCAGAATCGGTGGCAATGTTGGTGCGAGCGAGACACATTGAACAAACTTGAGTTTCTAGAAAATCCCAACATACACGACGTATACTTCGAAGAGCACACGTCGTGCAATCCCCTAGTTGTGGTGACTAGGGTTTTGTGAAAATTAAATATCACACACCGTGTGAGACTGCCACACATCATGTGATCTGATATCGACGGTTCGACGTGTACCCCCAGGGTACATAGCCACGGACACTACTACAAAAACGGGCAAGCAAAGCACCACCTTTATCAGCGCTAATCAAAAAGCACTGATAAAGGATAATCTTTATCAACGCTATTTAAAAGCGTTGATAAAGTGTAGATTTATCAATGCTTTTATAGCGCTGATAAAGGATAGTTTTTAACAGTGCTAGAAAAGCGCTAATAAAGCCAGCCTTTATCAGCACTAAAATTTAGCGATGATAAAGGGTGGCTTTATCAGTGCTTTTCTAGCGCTGTTAAAACCTGTCTCCGATTTTATTAAAAGGAGGCAGACAGTATCCTCTTTTTTATCATGCCCTAAGCTCTCACGGTACTGTACCCTTGCGACTGCTTCCCTCCCCCCGATCTTCCCTTTGCCGAACCTCCTCCTTACTCTTTCTCCTTATCCTTGACCCTCTTTCATGGATCTTCCTCCCTTCCGAACCCTACTCCTCCTCTTCAATGGTTGGCGGCTCCTCCCGTGCACCCCCACTCCGGTGGTCGCGTCTTCTAGGCAGCGCAGAAGGCTCACTCACCTTGAGTTTTCCTTGGACTTCTGATTTCTTCACCCAAGGTCAGTGGATGCCCTAAATATTGTTTTGCAGTGTAGGTTGATCTTTAGGTTTTTCATGCGGTTGTCATTTATTGGCATTTCTTGTTCACAGTGAGTTGGAAAACCTTCTTTGAGGTTTGGAATTCCTTCATTTCTCACTTTTTTGTTTCATGCAGGAGGGGTTTACTCTTGTCTATCATTGGGGATGGTTTGCACTAGCCTAATTAAGATAAATTAATAAGTTAATTTAAATTCAAGGGGAAGGGTTAATGATTCTTTTACTTTTACAGCTTTGATATTATTGTGATGTTGTGTTTGTACGGACTGAATACCCCACTAAAAATCATGGATATTGGGCGCCCTTTCTTTCACTATATTTGTTGTCATATGGAAGCCTTTTTTCATGTTGTTGTGATATCACCCCAAAATGGAAATTGGATAACCACTTATATTTGGCTAATGAAATGCTTTCCCCTGGATTTATGGAATGTGTGATAACACTCTTAAAGTAAAGTGAAATGTGCTAAAATTCCCTTTGTTAAATCTATAAAATGGTCTTTGATGTGTTGTGATGTGTGGTCATGCTAGTGGGGGTCACGATAATTGGTTTTGATGTGGTGTGGGATGATGTATGGTTTTTTTTCCATGCTTTTGGTTTGGAGAGGTGATGGTTTGTTTTTTCATGCTTTTTGGGTAGTGAGGGGATGATTCATTTGGTTTTTCTTTTTGGGTGGCAAAGTGATGGATTGTCTGGCCATGCTTTTGGGGTGCTGAGGTAATGATTTGTTTGGTCATTCTTTTGGGGTGGTGAGGCGATGATTCGATGGGAATGATGAGCTACGTTTTATGTATGGTTTCTTTGTGCTAGAAGCCTAGGTAGTGAAGTAATAACTATTTAATAATTATAGAAATGGTTGGATTTTGGTTTGGATAATGGGATTGGTTGGAAATTATAAATGTGTCTTGTGGATTTAACCCCTTTCCAAGATCCACTAAGACTCATCCATAATCAAGAATATGAATTTATATTATAGGGAACATATATCTTAAACATGGATTTAACCCTTTTACAAGATCCACCAAGACTCATCCAAGATGTTTAATGTTTATTATGAATGAGGTGACTAGTAAGAGTGGTTAAAAGGATTTTTAATGTTTTGTTGCAGGGTGGTGGGTGCTAGAACTATTGGTAAGGGGGCTGGAAAGTGTGTTCATTTTGATGGGGGTTTATCTTGGTTCTGTTGATCTCCAAATCTTTATTGAAAATGGTTAGTCTATATTAGTATCTATTTTTATAATGAAGTGGTTCTCTGATACTTTGTATTTGGAAGTCTTGTTTTGTGTATTTGAATCATAAATAACAATATTTCAGATTCAAATAGGATGGAGATGAATAAAGATTGGATGGATGCTAATTGTTTGACAATAGAGTATGAGAACGGAGTGAAATAGTTCATCAAGTTTGCAAAGTATCATGCAAAGGATCCTTCTCAAATCCTTTTTCTGTGTTTAAATTGTTGTTATTCTAGACTAATTACTCCAGAGGAGTTGGAAGAACATTTGATATGTCACGGAATAGATAGGAGTTATAAATGTTGGAATAAACACGGGGAAAAGTGAATGTAGCTACTGGCTGGAATAAAACTGTATTTTATGGATCATCAGATATGATTACAAATATAGATAATGAAGAAGACCGTATAGGGGATGTGATTACAGATGTCAATGATGATGAAGATCGTATTGAGGAAATGACAAGGACAGTTGAACATGAACTCCGTGATTGCCCAAAATTGTTTGAGAAGTTAAAGAGTTGTGCAAAGACACCATTGTATGCTGGTTGCACTAAATATACTGCATTTTCATCTGTACTGAAGTTGTACAAATTGAAAGCAGGCAATGGATGGAGTGATGTCAGTTTCACGGAACTACTTTCTCTTTTGAATGACATGCTTCCAGAAGATAATGAGCTCCCAAGCCGGACATATGAAGCTAAACAAATGCTACGCTCAATGGGTATGATTTCTGAAAGAATACATGCCTGCCCGAAAGACTGTATATTGTTTCACAAGGAGAACAAATCACTTACAGAATGCCCAAAGTGTGGTGCTTCTAGATACAAGAAAGATGAACGCAGTCCTACAAAAGTTGTATGGTAATTTCCAATCATTCCAAGGTTTAGGAATCTATATGGAAGTGAAGAAACTACAAGACAATTATCGTGGCATGCAGATAAAAGAAATAAAGATGGAAAATTACGTCACCCGGCCGACTCTCCTCAATGGAAGAGAATTGATCATGAGTATCCTGAATTTGGAAATGATCCGAGAAACCTGTGTCTTACGTTATCTACCGATGGAGTGAATCCTTTTGGTTTTCAAACCATCACTCACAGTACTTGGCCTGTTATGTTGGTAAATTATAACTTGCCACCCTGGTTATGCATGAAATGGAAATTCATTATGTTATCTTTTCTTATATCAGGACCAAAACAACCAGGTAATGATATTGATGTATATTTGGCTCCCTTGATCGAGGATTTGAAGTTACAGTGGGATTCAGGTGTTATGTTGTATGATGCTTATGAAAAAGATTACTTCACGTTGAGAACGATGTTGTATGGGACGATAAATGATTTCCCTGCTTATGAAAATTTGTCAGGCTATAGCATTAAAGGAACTCAAGGGTGTCCTGTGTGCGAAGAAGATACAGAATCAATTAGGTTGAAACATTCATCGAAATATGTGTTTCTAGGACATCGTAGATTTCTACCCCGTCGACATAAGTACCGATCTTGGACGACATCATTCAATGGAAGTTCAGAACAACGCAAAACACCGTCTCCACTAACAGGTGATCAGCTGTTTGAGAAAGTAAAAGACGTGAACACTGTTTTTGGTAAACCATTTTAAAAAATCCTTATGAAAATTGGTTGGAAAAAGAGATCAATTTTTTTTTGAATTACTATACTGGAAATGTCTGTACGTCAGACATTTTCTTGACGTGATGCATGTGGAAAAAAATGTATGAGACAGTGTTATCGGAACGTTGCCAAATGCACCTGGAAAAACAAAGTATGGAATTAAGGCAAGGTTGGACATGGTTGACATGGGAATAAGAGAAGAGTTGGCTCCCGTGAAGGGTGAAAATCGAACGTTTCTTCCTCCAGCTGCATACACTCTTTCCAGGGATGAGAGATATAAATTTTGCAACTTCTTCAATGATGTAAAGGTTCTATAGGGGTATTCATAAAATATCAAAAACATTGTGTCAATGAATGATTTGAAGTTAAAAGGTTTGAAATCACATGACTGCCATGTTTTGATGTAAGATTTAATTCCTATAGCTTTATGTTGCATTTTTTCCAAGAATGTTCGTCATACGTTAACCAAACTTTGTTTCTTCTTCAAAGCTATATGCAGCAAAGTTTTAGACCTGGCGAAATTGCCAGCTATGGAAAGAGAAATTGTCATCATATTATGTGAATTAGAAATGTTCTTCCCGCCAACATTCTTTGATATGATGGTTCATTTGATGGTTCATTTGGTGAGAGAAGTTCGACTTTGTGGTCCTATGCACTATAGATGGATGTACCCCATTGAACGGTATATGAATATTTTGAAAGGGTATGTCAAAAATCGAATTCGACCAGAGGGTTGTATTGTGGAGCGATATATTGTTGAGGAAACCATTGAATTCTGTACCGAATACCTATATGATGTGGAAATCATTGGTCTGTTGAAATCTCGTCACACTGGACGCATTGAGGGTGAGGGAATTTCTGGAAGAGATGTTGTGACAATCAATATTACAGATCGGGAGCAGGCCCACCTTTATGTTTTGCATAACAGTTGGGAGGTTTCTCCATATATTGAAACCCACAAAGAAATTTTGAGACAGTTGAATCCATCAAGGGCTGAAAAATGGATATCAAATACACATAATCACCAGTTTATAGGATGGTTTCGAGACCATATTTTTAAGGAGTTGGATGAAAATCCAAATTCAGTTTCAAAACGACTTCGATGGATAGTTTTCGGACCAAGCGTGTATGTATTATCTTACAATGGTTATGTAATTAATGGTTATACATTCTATACAGATAAACATGATGAAGATGGTACCATACAAAATAGTGGTGTAACACTTGTGGCTGAAGCGATGCATGTTTCTGGTAGTAAGGATAGAAATCCAATTTATGCGAATATGTCATACTTTGGCATTATCAAAAGAATATGGGAGTTGGATTATACGACATTCCAATTGCCGATTTTTCAATGCAACTGGGTTGATAACAACAGTGGTGTTAAAATAGATGAATTGGGATTTGTGAAAGTTGATTTCAGTAAATAAGGGTACATGTAAAGACCCGTAAAATTCAAGGGAAATTTTTTCTTAATTTTCTTTAGAATTTTACAAGAGCGCGGTTTCAGACGGCACCTGATTCCGAGGCCCGGAGTGCCCGGAATTAATTTCCGAAGTTTGGCTCGGGTACGTTCAGTGAACGAACGAGCGGGTATTTCTAACTTTTGATACGGTGCTCGGAATTGAAATCTGAGGGCACCGATAAACTCGCAGCGCCGATATTCGCTTAAAGAGTCCTTTTCGGGAGTTGCGTTTGATGCGGGTTGAAAGTTAGTTTTTGGGTTTTTAGTTTAAGTTAAATAAAATTTGTGAGGAACAAATTTTATTTTTATCTAGATAAGTCCTACCAAAGGGAGTTGGGAGTGGGACCCACATCCACTTAACCTCCCTTGGGAGGATTAAGTGAGGTGGGGTCCACACGAACCCCAACTCCTCAAATTCTCTCAAAACCTCCCCTTTAACTCATTTCTTTTAATGTTGTCAACTTGGGTTACTTAATTAATTATGGGAGTTTAACCTTTTTGAATTTCAAACTTTTGAAATTCTAATGTGTATTGTAATAATAAAATAAGAAGTTGTCTTATTTTATTTTGGGTTGTTTGTTTTTCTCCTTGAGAGCTTTTGGAGAGCCTCTTCTTCTTCTTCTAACTCAACGAAGAACGCGAAGAACGTCGTTCTTCAACGAAGAACTTCTCCGCCGAGGAACACGATCCATCCGCGACGCGACGTACTTCTTCCGCGTCATCTCTTCCGCGACGGTTTTCCGCGACGAACGCCATCGACAACGACTCTTCCTCCGACGTCAAAGGAATCGACACCGATATTCCACGACTACGTCAACGTGTGACTATCGAGGTAGGGGTTCTTGAGTTCGTTGTTTCCTTTTTATTTGACTTTCCTCAAGACTTGACGTAGAACGCTCAAGTTTCCGACGAAGAACGCCGCTCCGCTCTTCTTCGTCTTCGGTGTCAACGAGAGAGAACACCGCACCTTCCTCGGACAACCTTCGTCGGCGTACAAGGATTCGCCAACGACGTGCCTCTTCGGACGCGCCTCTTCGTCGTTGAATTTGACGAACGACGACCGCGTCGCCCGACCTCCGCGACGTCGTCTTCCGCGGAATGTAGAACGATCTTCGAACCTTATACCAAGGTAGGGGATGTTGTTTAATATTTAATTATTCCATTTCTTGAACGTGGATCTCGCATGTCTAACCTGAGGCTTGAATGTTTAAAGATGCGTTATTGCTTAACGTGAGGGGGCCGGACCGCATGAACACGGCCGAACCCCCCTCCATCGTTCTTGTTTAATTCTTGCGGTGGAAGCAAAGTGGCGTGGTGCCGTCGCACCACGCGGATTACCGTACGTTTATTTTACGCGGCGCCGTCGCGCTACGTCAAGGAAAAATCTTCAAGAACGCGACGCCGTCGCGCCGCGTTGAAAAGAATCATGGCACGGTGAAAGGGGCGCGGTGCCGTCGCACCGCGCCGGATGACGAACGCCGCGGCCGGTTCCGGGCCGCGGCGGGACGAGAAGACCGCGGCCGGTTCCGGGCCGCGGCGGGACGAGAAGACCGCGGCCGGTTCCGGGCCGCGGCGGAAGAGGAGACCGGCGGCCGGGCCGCCGGCGTCGGAAGCCGAAGAGGGGACCGGAAATTCCGGTCCCGTTGGAGAAAACCGGCCGGCCAGCTGGCCGGCCGGATGCCGTTAAACCGGGGAATTAATTCCCCGGCCAGCTGGCTAAAAACCCCCCTCTTAAAGAGGGGGGGCGGTTCTTGAAGGGGGGGGGGGCAGCCGGCCCCCCTGGTTCGCTTAAATAAACCGGCCCCCACGTGGGGGCGGTTTCAATCAAGGGCGCGGCAAATGCCGCGCCGTTTTTCCAGGAACCGCGGGGCTTAGCCCCCGCGTGCGCAGCCTCCTCGCGGCGCCAGGCCGCCGCGGCCCGCCGCGCCGCCGCGCCGCCCCAGGGGGGGTCGGCCCGGGTCGGCCCGGACCCGGACCCCCCCGTTTCGAACCAGAATTGGTTTTTGCCCCATAACTTGAGCCTCGGACCTCCGATCGACGAACCGTCAGCGGCAACGCGATCCTTGGATCGAGACGGTCGTTTCGGTATATCGCACTCAAGGTTTCGGATTACTTTGAGTTCGGCTGGGTTGGTTCGTTCACGAAACCAACCGGGCCTTCGGAGCGGAAACGCTCATATCTTGAGCCACGAACGTCCGATTGACGCGCCGTCAGTCGCGTTGCGTTCCTCTTAGTGAAACGGATCTTTTGGCATACTCCGCCCGAGGTTTGGACGCAGGTGGAGTACGGTCGGGTTGGTTTTGCCTTAAAAACCAACCGGGCCCCGGAGACGAAAAAGCCAATAACTCACAGACCGGGCGTCCGATTGACGCGCCGTCTGTTTCGTTGACTTCCTCTTGATGAGACGGAACTTTTGACATACTCCGCCCGAGTTTTGGATGCAGTCGGAGTATGGCCGGGTTGGATCGCTCCTGAAATCCAACCAGGCCCCTGGAACGGGAAAGCTGATATCTTTCAGACAGGACGTCCGTTTGACGAACCGTCAGCGGCGTTGGTGTTTACGTTTAGTAACGGTCCCTATGAGTATACCCTATGGGAGTTCGGGGTACAGTTGAGATGCGGCCGGGATTGGTTTCGCTCACGAAACCAACCGGGCCCCTGGGACGAATAGGCTAATAACTCACAGACCGGGCGTCCGATCGACGCGCCGTCTGTTGCGTTGAGACCCCTGTGACGAGACGGACCTTTGAGACACTTCTTCGTGGGACTTTGAGATACTTGGAGTATCGACCTGTAGCTCGTGGAGCGGACCCTCCCAGTGACGAGCGTGCGAAGTACGGAGACCGTGTAGCTGGCTGAGACCTGACGACTGCTTGACCGACTCGACTTGGAGTGAGTCGACTAGCCCAGTGGACGGAGCACTACTTTCTGAGGTGCAGACCCATGGCGGACGGAGCACTACCTGTGTGACAGTGCAGACCCGCGGTGCTCGTCCGGAGAGTACCTCAGCAGGCTACTTGGGGGTGTGCACTACGGTGTTTGGGTGACATACCTCGGCGGGAAGCACTACTGTGTTTGGGTGGCTGGCCCGCAGTACTCGACAGGAGGAGTACTTCAGCAGTCTTAGGTTAGTGAGCAGTACCTCGGAGTCGTGACAGGACCACTGTACACTCTAGAGACGGAGCTCTTCAGTAGTTACGGTTTCGATAATGAAAATCCTGGTTTGAGCTGAGACTTTTGACCTTTGTGTTTCCTCATGATTGAGATGGGTTACTTGATAACTTAGGTATATGTATGGGCATATACCTGGGTAGTGGTTATCCGTTGATCTCATGATCCTTGTGTTTCCTCATGACTGAGATGGGTTGCTTGATAACTTAGGTATATGTATGGGCATATACCTAAGTAGAGTTTATCTATTGTGATCTTCTTGTGGTTATCCTTGTTGGTTTTAGTGAGACCTTGAGGGTCTCGGGGTCCCTACTGAGTATCGTTATACTCACCCCTGCACGGGCTATGCCCGCACCTCGTTGTGTTGGTTGCAGACGACGGCCAGTACTGGCAGAGGCCGAGTGTTCGAGGACTGGACGGTACCTGGAGGTGGACTATACGACGAGGCGGTACCCAGAGGCAGACCACTGGGCGGGACATACTCGGAGCAGACGGCGGGACCCGAGGAGCAGAGGAGCTATCTGTACCCACCCTTCAGGTGGGATTTCCAGTGGACAGCTCGGCGTAGCAGCTTTACTTTTCAGTTGTTGTTTTCCCTTTCGAGTTGTACTTTACAGTTGGGCTTGTATTTCCGGCCCCTTTTTACTTTCCGCACTTTTAGTTGTACTCTGTTTTTGCTTAGTGTTACTTTCCGCTTGCTCACTCTGTGGTGTTTGTTTACTTTACAAAGGCAATGCCTTCCCTTTTTACCGGGATTTACGCCTTGGTGCTAGTCGCCAGCCCCTGGCCTATGGAAGGCGGGCTTGGGGTAGTCACGGCACGGACCCCGAGGGCGGGTCGTGACAAATTGGTATCAGAGGAGTTCGGTTCTACCGCAGAACTTATAACTCTGATGTTTCTTTCTGTGAAGCAATAGTGTTGAGAGTACCGAGTGTGGTTTTCAGTTCAGGGAGTCCAGTGTTGGTGCGGGCGGCCGACGTATCCATACACCAGGACCCTGACAACTGATTTCCGACTTTGTGCACGAAAACACTAATTGCGTGTGTGTTTTCAAAGGTTTTTCCCCTTAAAACAGCTCAAACCAGGTCAGCTCACCAGGTATAATCGTTTGATCGTGTTACGTTGTTTCTTTCAGGATGGCCCCACGACGGCAGCCAGTTAGGGTTCCGAGAATCGAACGTGACGACAGCCCACCGAGCGACGAGGCCTCGGTGCAGGTCCCTTTGTCAGCAGTGGCACCGGCGGTAGCTCTACCCGCCGAGCCCCCGATGCTTCCAGCAGCAGCCGCTGACGATGCACGTCGCCTCAACGCACTGCATGAGTTTCAGCGCCAGCGACCGCCCAGGTTTCGCGGGGAGACGGATCCCCAGGCTGCAGAGGACTGGCTGGAGGCAGTGGTACGAGTGTTTAGGCTAGTGAGGACGCCGGCAGACCTCATGGTGATCCTCGCTGCGAGCCTACTACACGCAGCAGCAGGTAGGTGGTGGAGCCACTTGTTTCAGTTTTGCGATGAGATGAACTTCGCATGGGAAGACTTCGAGACCTTCTTCAGGGTGGAGTTTGTGCCAGTATCTCTACACCTCGAGCATGTACAGGAGATTCTGCCTTTACCGCATGTTTTTCGATCAGAAGCCGAGTCATCTGTGGGCAGTAGACAGATGATGCAGAGGTCCAGGAGGACCAGACCAGCAGTTGGGTGATCTCGGGTTTTAGGACCAGTGGTGCAGGGCACCCGGAGTGGGAACAGAGCTAGCCGTGCAAGGAGCAGGTTGTGTTACTCATGCTGCGGAAAGGGTCACCTGGCACGTGACTGTCCGACTCCTCGATCCGCAGGCTTGGAGGGAGCCACCGAGGTTGAGGCAGCGACAATGCTTGAGCAACAGTAAAGCAGGTGGACAGGAGCGGAACTAGTGGATACGTCTTTTGTACTTCTAGTTCCATGTTGATGTTGCTTTTGTGTAGCGTCTTGTATTATGAGCTGCAATAATAAAAGACGCATCCTTTGTGATGTTTTCATTCCTGTCCTCTTTTGTGATGTTACTAAGAGGTTCCAGTTGACTGTTGACTTGACCCTCACTTGTGAGACATCTACTGGAGGAGACCAGTTACCACACACTGATGCCGACAGTGTGACTCAACCCTTGGAGGCGAGAGTAACGGTTGGATCTCTTAGTAGTAGCGTCGAGGCCTTACGACGTCATCCTTGGTATGGATTAGTATCATCCATGTTAGGATTGACTGTTTTAGGCAAAGAATGTGGTTCATCCAGGGGATGAGACCAGGTTTCTCTTATCGGCAAAGAAGAAATCTTGCAGCTCTTGTGGGACCAGATATGGTCCGGGCCACGTCAGAGGAGGTCCATGTCATCCAGGAGCGAATGAGGACAGCACAGAGCCGGCAGAAGTCATACGCTGACAGGAGGCGGAGGCCACTAGAGTTCGAGGATGGTGACCACGTCTTCTTGCGGGTCTCACCTCGACGTGGTATTCGGAGATTTGGCCGAGGCGACAAGTTATCTCCGCGCTTCATCGGACCCTTCCAGGTCCTCAGCAGGGTTGGTGAGGTGGCTTATCGCCTGGCTCTACCACCTCAGTTACACCGGGTGCACGACGTCTTCCACGTGTCTCAACTGAGGAGATACGTGCACGACCCGACGCACATCTTTGACCATGGGGAGCTTGACGTTGACGATGGGGCGACTTTTACGGAGGTCCCGGTGGAGATAGAGGATCGACAGGAGTGGGTCCTACATGGGCGATCGATTCCTCTTGTGCGCAACAGGTGGCGGCACGGGAATCTCCAGGAGAGCACATGGGAGCGGGAGGCTCAGATGCGTGCTCAGTACCCTCTTTTGTTTCCCTAGTTTTTGATGTAGTTTTACGGGGACGTAAAGCCCTGAGGTGGGAGTAATGTAAAGACCCGTAAAATTCAAGGGAAATTTTTTCTTAATTTTCTTTAGAATTTTACAAGAGCGCGGTTTCAGACGGCACCTGATTCCGAGGCCCGGAGTGCCCGGAATTAATTTCCGAAGTTTGGCTCGGGTACGTTCAGTGAACGAACGAGCGGGTATTTCTAACTTTTGATACGGTGCTCGGAATTGAAATCCGAGGGCACCGATAAACTCGCAGCGCCGATATTCGCTTAAAGAGTCCTTTTCGGGAGTTGCGTTTGATGCGGGTTGAAAGTTAGTTTTTGGGTTTTTAGTGTAAGTTAAATAAAATTTGTGAGGAACAAATTTTATTTTTATCTAGATAAGTCCTACCAAAGGGAGTTGGGAGTGGGACCCACATCCACTTAACCTCCCTTGGGAGGATTAAGTGAGGTGGGGTCCACACGAACCCCAAATCCTCAAATTCTCTCAAAACCTCCCCTTTAACTCATTTCTTTTAATGTTGTCAACTTGGGTTACTTAATTAATTATGGGAGTTTAACCTTTTTGAATTTCAAACTTTTGAAATTCTAATGTGTATTGTAATAATAAAATAAGAAGTTGTCTTATTTTATTTTGGGTTGTTTGTTTGTCTCCTTGAGAGCTTTTGGAGAGCCTCTTCTTCTTCTTCTAACTCAACGAAGAACGCGAAGAACGTCGTTCTTCAACGAAGAACTTCTCCGCCGAGGAACACGATCCATCCACGACGCGACGTACTTCTTCCGCGTCATCTCTTCCGCGACGGTTTTCCGCGACGAACGCCATCGACAACGACTCTTCCTCCGACGTCAAAGGAATCGACACCGATATTCCACGACTACGTCAACGTGTGACTATCGAGGTAGGGGTTCTTGAGTTCGTTGTTTCCTTTTTATTTGACTTTCCTCAAGACTTGACGTAGAACGCTCAAGTTTCCGACGAAGAACGCCGCTCCGCTCTTCTTCGTCTTCGGTGTCAACGAGAGAGAACACCGCACCTTCCTCGGACAACCTTCGTCGGCGTACAAGGATTCGCCAACGACGTGCCTCTTCGGACGCGCCTCTTCGTCGTTGAATTTGACGAACGACGACCGCGTCGCCCGACCTCCGCGACGTCGTCTTCCGCGGAACGTAGAACGATCTTCGAACCTTATACCAAGGTAGGGGATGTTGTTTAATATTTAATTATTCCATTTCTTGAACGTGGATCTCGCATGTCTAACCTGAGGCTTGAATGTTTAAAGATGCGTTATTGCTTAACGTGAGGGGGCCGGACCGCATGAACACGGCCGAACCCCCCTCCATCGTTCTTGTTTAATTCTTGCGGTGGAAGCAAAGTGGCGTGGTGCCGTCGCACCACGCGGATTACCGTACGTTTATTTTACGCGGCGCCATCGCGCTACGTCAAGGAAAAATCTTCAAGAACGCGACGCCGTCGCGCCGCGTTGAAAAGAATCATGGCACGGCGAAAGGGGCGCGGTGCCGTCGCACCGCGCCGGATGACGAACGCCGCGGCTGGTTCCGGGCCGCGGCGGGATGAGAAGACCGCGGCCGGTTCCGGGCCGCGGCGGGACGAGAAGACCGCGGCCGGTTCCGGGCCGCGGCGGAAGAGGAGACCGGCGGCCGGGCCGCCGGCGTCGGAAGCCGAAGAGGGGACCGGAAATTCCGGTCCCGTTGGAGAAAACCGGCCGGCCAGCTGGCCGGCCGGATGCCGTTAAACCGGGGAATTAATTCCCCGGCCAGCTGGCTAAAAACCCCCCTCTTAAAGAGGGGGGGCGGTTCTTGAAGGGGGGGGGGCAGCCGGCCCCCCTGGTTCGCTTAAATAAACCGGCCCCCACGTGGGGGCGGTTTCAATCAAGGGCGCGGCAAATGCCGCGCCGTTTTTCCAGGAACCGCGGGGCTTAGCCCCCGCGTGCGCAGCCTCCTCGCGGCGCCAGGCCGCCGCGGCCCGCCGCGCCGCCGCGCCGCCGCCCGCCGCCACCGGCCACCGCGCCGCCCCAGGGGGGGTCGGGCCGGGTCGGCCTGGACCCGGACCCCCCCGTTTCGAACCAGAATTGGTTTTTGCCCCATAACTTGAGCCTCGGACCTCCGATCGACGAACCGTCAGCGGCAACGCGATCCTTGGATCGAGACGGTCGTTTCGGTATATCGCACTCAAGGTTTCGGATTACTTTGAGTTCGGCCGGGTTGGTTCGTTCACGAAACCAACCGGGCCTTCGGAGCGGAAACGCTCATATCTTGAGCCACGAACGTCCGATTGACGCGCCGTCAGTCGCGTTGCGTTCCTCTTAGTGAAACGGATCTTTTGGCATACTCCGCCCGAGGTTTGGACGCAGGTGGAGTACGGTCAGGTTGGTTTTGCCTTAAAAACCAACCGGGCCCCGGAGACGAAAAAGCCAATAACTCACAGACCGGGCGTCCGATTGACGCGCCGTCTGTTTCGTTGACTTCCTCTTGATGAGACGGAACTTTTGACATACTCCGCCCGAGTTTTGGATGCAGTCGGAGTATGGCCGGGTTGGATCGCTCCCGAAATCCATCCGGGCCCCTGGAACGGGAAAGCTGATATCTTTCAGACAGGACGTCCGTTTGACGAACCGTCAGCGGCGTTGGTGTTTACGTTTAGTAACGGTCCCTATGAGTATACCCTATGGGAGTTCGGGGTACAGTTGAGATGCGGCCGGGATTGGTTTCGCTCACGAAACCAACCGGGCCCCTGGGACGAATAGGCTAATAACTCACAGACCGGGCGTCCGATCGACGCGCCGTCTGTTGCGTTGAGACCCCTGTGACGAGACGGACCTTTGAGACACTTCTTCGTGGGACTTTGAGATACTTGGAGTATCGACCTGTAGCTCGTGGAGCGGACCCTCCCAGTGACGAGCGTGCGAAGTACGGAGACCGTGTAGCTGGCTGAGACCTGACGACTGCTTGACCGACTCGACTTGGAGTGAGTCGACTAGCCCAGTGGACGGAGCACTACTTTCTGAGGTGCAGACCCATGGCGGACGGAGCACTACCTGTGTGACAGTGCAGACCCGCGGTGCTCGTCCGGAGAGTACCTCAGCAGGCTACTTGGGGGTGTGCACTACGGTGTTTGGGTGACATACCTCGGCGGGAAGCACTACTGTGTTTGGGTGGCTGGCCCGCAGTACTCGACAGGAGGAGTACTTCAGCAGTCTTAGGTTAGTGAGCAGTACCTCGGAGTCGTGACAGGACCACTGTACACTCTAGAGACGGAGCTCTTCAGTAGTTACGGTTTCGATAATGAAAATCCTGGTTTGAGCTGAGACTTTTGACCTTTGTGTTTCCTCATGATTGAGATGGGTTACTTGATAACTTAGGTATATGTATGGGCATATACCTGGGTAGTGGTTATCCGTTGATCTCATGATCCTTGTGTTTCCTCATGACTGAGATGGGTTGCTTGATAACTTAGGTATATGTATGGGCATATACCTAAGTAGAGTTTATCTGTTGTGATCTTCTTGTGGTTATCCTTGTTGGTTTTAGTGAGACCTTGAGGGTCTCGGGGTCCCTACTGAGTATCGTTATACTCACCCCTGCACGGGCTATGCCCGCACCTCGTTGTGTTGGTTGCAGACGACGGCCAGTACTGGCAGAGGCCGAGTGTTCGAGGACTGGACGGTACCTGGAGGTGGACTATACGACGAGGCGGTACCCAGAGGCAGACCACTGGGCGGGACATACTCGGAGCAGACGGCGGGACCCGAGGAGCAGAGGAGCTATCTGTACCCACCCTTCAGGTGGGATTTCCAGTGGACAGCTCGGCGTAGCAGCTTTACTTTTCAGTTGTTGTTTTCCCTTTCGAGTTGTACTTTACAGTTGGGCTTGTATTTCCGGCCCCTTTTTACTTTCCGCACTTTTAGTTGTACTCTGTTTTTGCTTAGTGTTACTTTCCGCTTGCTCACTCTGTGGTGTTTGTTTACTTTACAAAGGCAATGCCTTCCCTTTTTACCGGGATTTACGCCTTGGTGCTAGTCGCCAGCCCCTGGCCTATGGAAGGCGGGCTTGGGGTAGTCACGGCACGGACCCCGAGGGCGGGTCGTGACAAATTGGTATCAGAGGAGTTCGGTTCTACCGCAGAACTTATAACTCTGATGTTTCTTTCTGTGAAGCAATAGTGTTGAGAGTACCGAGTGTGGTTTTCAGTTCAGGGAGTCCAGTGTTGGTGCGGGCGGCCAACGTATCCATACACCAGGACCCTGACAACTGATTTCCGACTTTGTGCACGAAAACACTGATTGCGTGTGTGTTTTCAAAGGTTTTTCCCCTTAAAACAGCTCAAACCAGGTCAGCTCACCAGGTATAATCGTTTGATCGTGTTACGTTGTTTCTTTCAGGATGGCCCCACGACGGCAGCCAGTTAGGGTTCCGAGAATCGAACGTGACGACAGCCCACCGAGCGACGAGGCCTCGGTGCAGGTCCCTTTGTCAGCAGTGGCACCGGCGGTAGCTCTACCCGCCGAGCCCCCGATGCTTCCAGCAGCAGCCGCTGACGATGCACGTCGCCTCAACGCACTGCATGAGTTTCAGCGCCAGCGACCGCCCAGGTTTCGTGGGGAGACGGATCCCCAGGCTGCAGAGGACTGGCTGGAGGCAGTGGTACGAGTGTTTAGGCTAGTGAGGACGCCGGCAGACCTCATGGTGATCCTCGCTGCGAGCCTACTACACGCAGCAGCAGGTAGGTGGTGGAGCCACTTGTTTCAGTTTTGCGATGAGATGAACTTCGCATGGGAAGACTTCGAGACCTTCTTCAGGGTGGAGTTTGTGCCAGTATCTCTACACCCCGAGCATGTACAGGAGATTCTGCCTTTACCGCATGTTTTTCGATCAGAAGCCGAGTCATCTGTGGGCAGTAGACAGATGATGCAGAGGTCCAGGAGGACCAGACCAGCAGTTGGGCGATCTCGGGTTTTAGGACCAGTGGTGCAGGGCACCCGGAGTGGGAACAGAGCTAGCCGTGCAAGGAGCAGGTTGTGTTACTCATGCTGCGGAAAGGGTCACCTGGCACGTGACTGTCCGACTCCTCGATCCGCAGGCTTGGAGGGAGCCACCGAGGTTGAGGCAGCGACAATGCTTGAGCAACAGTAAAGCAGGTGGACAGGAGCGGAACTAGTGGATACGTCTTTTGTACTTCTAGTTCCATGTTGATGTTGCTTTTGTGTAGCGTCTTGTATTATGAGCTGCAATAATAAAAGACGCATCCTTTGTGATGTTTTCATTCCTGTCCTCTTTTGTGATGTTACTAAGAGGTTCCAGTTGACTGTTGACTTGACCCTCACTTGTGAGACATCTACTGGAGGAGACCAGTTACCACACACTGATGCCGACAGTGTGACTCAACCCTTGGAGGCGAGAGTAACGGTTGGATCTCTTAGTAGTAGCGTCGAGGCCTTACGACGTCATCCTTGGTATGGATTAGTATCATCCATGTTAGGATTGACTGTTTTAGGCAAAGAATGTGGTTCATCCAGGGGATGAGACCAGGTTTCTCTTATCGGCAAAGAAGAAATCTTGCAGCTCTTGTGGGACCAGAGATGGTCCGG
Organism: Viscum album; assembly: GCA_963277665.1. Lineage (NCBI taxonomy): Eukaryota > Viridiplantae > Streptophyta > Magnoliopsida > Santalales > Viscaceae > Viscum > Viscum album. The sequence continues at coordinate 661,297,420 of OY728162.1, read as the reverse complement.
GCCACGTCAGAGGAGGTCCATGTCATCCAGGAGCGAATGAGGACAGCACAGAGCCGGCAGAAGTCATACGCTGACAGGAGGCGGAGGCCACTAGAGTTCGAGGATGGTGACCACGTCTTCTTGCGGGTCTCACCTCGACGTGGTATTCGGAGATTTGGCCGAGGCGACAAGTTATCTCCGCGCTTCATCGGACCCTTCCAGGTCCTCAGCAGGGTTGGTGAGGTGGCTTATCGCCTGGCTCTACCACCTCAGTTACACCGGGTGCACGACGTCTTCCACGTGTCTCAACTGAGGAGATACGTGCACGACCCGACGCACATCTTTGACCATGGGGAGCTTGACGTTGACGATGGGGCGACTTTTACGGAGGTCCCGGTGGAGATAGAGGATCGACAGGAGTGGGTCCTACATGGGCGATCGATTCCTCTTGTGCGCAACAGGTGGCGGCACGGGAATCTCCAGGAGAGCACATGGGAGCGGGAGGCTCAGATGCGTGCTCAGTACCCTCTTTTGTTTCCCTAGTTTTTGATGTAGTTTTACGGGGACGTAAAGCCCTGAGGTGGGAGTAATGTAAAGACCCGTAAAATTCAAGGGAAATTTTTTCTTAATTTTCTTTAGAATTTTACAAGAGCGCGGTTTCAGACGGCACCTGATTCCGAGGCCCGGAGTGCCCGGAATTAATTTCCGAAGTTTGGCTCGGGTACGTTCAGTGAACGAACGAGCGGGTATTTCTAACTTTTGATACGGTGCTCGGAATTGAAATCCGAGGGCACCGATAAACTCGCAGCGCCGATATTCGCTTAAAGAGTCCTTTTCGGGAGTTGCGTTTGATGCGGGTTGAAAGTTAGTTTTTGGGTTTTTAGTTTAAGTTAAATAAAATTTGTGAGGAACAAATTTTATTTTTATCTAGATAAGTCCTACCAAAGGGAGTTGGGAGTGGGACCCACATCCACTTAACCTCCCTTGGGAGGATTAAGTGAGGTGGGGTCCACACGAACCCCAAATCCTCAAATTCTCTCAAAACCTCCCCTTTAACTCATTTCTTTTAATGTTGTCAACTTGGGTTACTTAATTAATTATGGGAGTTTAACCTTTTTGAATTTCAAACTTTTGAAATTCTAATGTGTATTGTAATAATAAAATAAGAAGTTGTCTTATTTTATTTTGGGTTATTTGTTTGTCTCCTTGAGAGCTTTTGGAGAGCCTCTTCTTCTTCTTCTAACTCAACGAAGAACGCGAAGAACGTCGTTCTTCAACGAAGAACTTCTCCGCCGAGGAACACGATCCATCCACGACGCGACGTACTTCTTCCGCGTCATCTCTTCCGCGACGGTTTTCCGCGACGAACGCCATCGACAACGACTCTTCCTCCGACGTCAAAGGAATCGACACCGATATTCCACGACTACGTCAACGTGTGACTATCGAGGTAGGGGTTCTTGAGTTCGTTGTTTCCTTTTTATTTGACTTTCCTCAAGACTTGACGTAGAACGCTCAAGTTTCCGACGAAGAACGTCGCTCCGCTCTTCTTCGTCTTCGGTGTCAACGAGAGAGAACACCGCACCTTCCTCGGACAACCTTCGTCGGCGTACAAGGATTCGCCAACGACGTGCCTCTTCGGACGCGCCTCTTCGTCGTTGAATTTGACGAACGACGACCGCGTCGCCCGACCTCCGCGACGTCGTCTTCCGCGGAACGTAGAACGATCTTCGAACCTTATACCAAGGTAGGGGATGTTGTTTAATATTTAATTATTCCATTTCTTGAACGTGGATCTCGCATGTCTAACCTGAGGCTTGAATGTTTAAAGATGCGTTATTGCTTAACGTGAGGGGGCCGGACCGCATGAACACGGCCGAACCCCCCTCCATCGTTCTTGTTTAATTCTTGCGGTGGAAGCAAAGTGGCGTGGTGCCGTCGCACCACGCGGATTACCGTACGTTTATTTTACGCGGCGCCGTCGCGCTACGTCAAGGAAAAATCTTCAAGAACGCGACGCCGTCGCGCCGCGTTGAAAAGAATCATGGCACGGCGAAAGGGGCGCGGTGCCGTCGCACCGCGCCGGATGACGAACGCCGCGGCTGGTTCCGGGCCGCGGCGGGATGAGAAGACTGCGGCCGGTTCCGGGCCGCGGCGGGACGAGAAGACCGCGGCCGGTTCCGGGCCGCGGCGGAAGAGGAGACCGGCGGCCGGGCCGCCGGCGTCGGAAGCCGAAGAGGGGACCGGAAATTCCGGTCCCGTTGGAGAAAACCGGCCGGCCAGCTGGCCGGCCGGATGCCGTTAAACCGGGGAATTAATTCCCCGGCCAGCTGGCTAAAAACCCCCCTCTTAAAGAGGGGGGGGCGGTTCTTGAAGGGGGGGGGGGGGGGGGGGCAGCCGGCCCCCCTGGTTCGCTTAAATAAACCGGCCCCCACGTGGGGGCGGTTTCAATCAAGGGCGCGACAAATGCCGCGCCGTTTTTTCCAGGAACCGCGGGGCTTAGCCCCCGCGTGCGCAGCCTCCTCGCGGCGCCAGGCCGCCGCGGCCCGCCGCGCCGCCCCAGGGGGGGTCGGGCCGGGTCGGCCCGGACCCGGACCCCCCCGTTTCGAACCAGAATTGGTTTTTGCCCCATAACTTGAGCCTCGGACCTCCGATCGACGAACCGTCAGCGGCAACGCGATCCTTGGATCGAGACGGTCGTTTCGGTATATCGCACTCAAGGTTTCGGATTACTTTGAGTTCGGCCGGGTTGGTTCGTTCACGAAACCAACCGGGCCTTCGGAGCGGAAACGCTCATATCTTGAGCCACGAACGTCCGATTGACGCGCCGTCAGTCGCGTTGCGTTCCTCTTAGTGAAACGGATCTTTTGGCATACTCCGCCCGAGGTTTGGACGCAGGTGGAGTACGGTCGGGTTGGTTTTGCCTTAAAAACCAACCGGGCCCTGGAGACGAAAAAGCCAATAACTCACAGACCGGGCGTCCGATTGACGCGCCGTCTGTTTCGTTGACTTCCTCTTGATGAGACGGAACTTTTGACATACGCCGCCCGAGTTTTGGATGCAGTCGGAGTATGGCCGGGTTGGATCGCTCCCGAAATCCAACCGGGCCCCTGGAACGGGAAAGCTGATATCTTTCAGACAGGACGTCCGTTTGACGAACCGTCAGCGGCGTTGGTGTTTACGTTTAGTAACGGTCCCTATGAGTATACCCTATGGGAGTTCGGGGTACAGTTGAGATGCGGCCGGGATTGGTTTCGCTCACGAAACCAACCGGGCCCCTGGGACGAATAGGCTAATAACTCACAGACCGGGCGTCCGATCGACGCGTCGTCTTTTGCGTTGAGACCCCTGTGACGAGACGGACCTTTGAGACACTTCTTCGTGGGACTTTGAGATACTTGGAGTATCGACCTGTAGCTCGTGGAGCGGACCCTCCCAGTGACGAGCGTGCGAAGTACGGAGACCGTGTAGCTGGCTGAGACCTGACGACTGCTTGACCGACTCGACTTGGAGTGAGTCGACTAGCCCAGTGGACGGAGCACTACTTTCTGAGGTGCAGACCCATGGCGGACGGAGCACTACCTGTGTGACAGTGCAGACCCGCGGTGCTCGTCCGGAGAGTACCTCAGCAGGCTACTTGGGGGTGTGCACTACGGTGTTTGGGTGACATACCTCGGCGGGAAGCACTACTGTGTTTGGGTGGCTGGCCCGCAGTACTCGACAGGAGGAGTACTTCAGCAGTCTTAGGTTAGTGAGCAGTACCTCGGAGTCGTGACAGGACCACTGTACACTCTAGAGACGGAGCTCTTCAGTAGTTACGGTTTCGATAATGAAAATCCTGGTTTGAGCTGAGACTTTTGACCTTTGTGTTTCCTCATGATTGAGATGGGTTACTTGATAACTTAGGTATATGTATGGGCATATACCTGGGTAGTGGTTATCCGTTGATCTCATGATCCTTGTGTTTCCTCATGACTGAGATGGGTTGCTTGATAACTTAGGTATATGTATGGGCATATACCTAAGTAGAGTTTATCTGTTGTGATCTTCTTGTGGTTATCCTTGTTGGTTTTAGTGAGACCTTGAGGGTCTCGGGGTCCCTACTGAGTATCGTTATACTCACCCCTGCACGGGCTATGCCCGCACCTCGTTGTGTTGGTTGCAGACGACGGCCAGTACTGGCAGAGGCCGAGTGTTCGAGGACTGGACGGTACCTGGAGGTGGACTATACGACGAGGCGGTACCCAGAGGCAGACCACTGGGCGGGACATACTCGGAGCAGACGGCGGGACCCGAGGAGCAGAGGAGCTATCTGTACCCACCCTTCAGGTGGGATTTCCAGTGGACAGCTCGGCGTAGCAGCTTTACTTTTCAGTTGTTGTTTTCCCTTTCGAGTTGTACTTTACAGTTGGGCTTTTATTTCCGGCCCCTTTTTACTTTCCGCACTTTTAGTTGTACTCTGTTTTTGCTTAGTGTTACTTTCCGCTTGCTCACTCTGTGGTGTTTGTTTACTTTACAAAGGCAATGCCTTCCCTTTTTACCGGGATTTACGCCTTGGTGCTAGTCGCCAGCCCCTGGCCTATGGAAGGCGGGCTTGGGGTAGTCACGGCACGGACCCCGAGGGCGGGTCGTGACAAATTGGTATCAGAGGAGTTCGGTTCTACCGCAGAACTTATAACTCTGATGTTTCTTTCTGTGAAGCAATAGTGTTGAGAGTACCGAGTGTGGTTTTCAGTTCAGGGAGTCCAGTGTTGGTGCGGGCGGCCGACGTATCCATACACCAGGACCCTGACAACTGATTTCCGACTTTGTGCACGAAAACACTGATTGCGTGTGTGTTTTCAAAGGTTTTTCCCCTTAAAACAGCTCAAACCAGGTCAGCTCACCAGGTATAATCGTTTGATCGTGTTACGTTGTTTCTTTCAGGATGGCCCCACGACGGCAGCCAGTTAGGGTTCCGAGAATCGAACGTGACGACAGCCCACCGAGCGACGAGGCCTCGGTGCAGGTCCCTTTGTCAGCAGTGGCACCGGCGGTAGCTCTACCCGCCGAGCCCCCGATGCTTCCAGCAGCAGCCGCTGACGATGCACGTCGCCTCAACGCACTGCATGAGTTTCAGCGCCAGCGACCGCCCAGGTTTCGCGGGGAGACGGATCCCCAGGCTGCAGAGGACTGGCTGGAGGCAGTGGTACGAGTGTTTAGGCTAGTGAGGACGCCGGCAGACCTCATGGTGATCCTCGCTGCGAGCCTACTACACGCAGCAGCAGGTAGGTGGTGGAGCCACTTGTTTCAGTTTTGCGATGAGATGAACTTCGCATGGGAAGACTTCAAGACCTTCTTCAGGGTGGAGTTTGTGCCAGTATCTCTACACCCCGAGCATGTACAGGAGATTCTGCCTTTACCGCATGTTTTTCGATCAGAAGCCGAGTCATCTGTGGGCAGTAGACAGATGATGCAGAGGTCCAGGAGGACCAGACCAGCAGTTGGGCGATCTCGGGTTTTAGGACCAGTGGTGCAGGGCACCCGGAGTGGGAACAGAGCTAGCCGTGCAAGGAGCAGGTTGTGTTACTCATGCTGCGGAAAGGGTCACCTGGCACGTGACTGTCCGACTCCTCGATCCGCAGGCTTGGAGGGAGCCACCGAGGTTGAGGCAGCGACAATGCTTGAGCAACAGTAAAGCAGGTGGACAGGAGCGGAACTAGTGGATACGTCTTTTGTACTTCTAGTTCCATGTTGATGTTGCTTTTGTGTAGCGTCTTGTATTATGAGCTGCAATAATAAAAGACGCATCCTTTGTGATGTTTTCATTCCTGTCCTCTTTTGTGATGTTACTAAGAGGTTCCAGTTGACTGTTGACTTGACCCTCACTTGTGAGACATCTACTGGAGGAGACCAGTTACCACACACTGATGCCGACAGTGTGACTCAACCCTTGGAGGCGAGAGTAACGGTTGGATCTCTTAGTAGTAGCGTCGAGGCCTTACGACGTCATCCTTGGTATGGATTAGTATCATCCATGTTAGGATTGACTGTTTTAGGCAAAGAATGTGGTTCATCCAGGGGATGAGACCAGGTTTCTCTTATCGGCAAAGAAGAAATCTTGCAGCTCTTGTGGGACCAGAGATGGTCCGGGCCACGTCAGAGGAGGTCCATGTCATCCAGGAGCGAATGAGGACAGCACAGAGCCGGCAGAAGTCATACGCTGACAGGAGGCGGAGGCCACTAGAGTTCGAGGATGGTGACCACGTCTTCTTGCGGGTCTCACCTCGACGTGGTATTCGGAGATTTGGCCGAGGCGACAAGTTATCTCCGCGCTTCATCGGACCCTTCCAGGTCCTCAGCAGGGTTGGTGAGGTGGCTTATCGCCTGGCTCTACCACCTCAGTTACACCGGGTGCACGACGTCTTCCACGTGTCTCAACTGAGGAGATACGTGCACGACCCGACGCACATCTTTGACCATGGGGAGCTTGACGTTGACGATGGGGCAACTTTTACGGAGGTCCCGGTGGAGATAGAGGATCGACAGGAGTGGGTCCTACATGGGTGATCGATTCCTCTTGTGCGCAACAGGTGGCGGCACGGGAATCTCCAGGAGAGCACATGGGAGCGGGAGGCTCAGATGCGTGCTCAGTACCCTCTTTTGTTTCCCTAGTTTTTGATGTAGCTTTACGGGGACGTAAAGCCCTGAGGTGGGAGTAATGTAAAGACCCGTAAAATTCAAGGGAAATTTTTTCTTAATTTTCTTTAGAATTTTACAAGAGCGCGGTTTCAGACGGCACCTGATTCCGAGGCCCGGAGTGCCCGGAATTAATTTCCGAAGTTTGGCTCGGGTACGTTCAGTGAACGAACGAGCGGGTATTTCTAACTTTTGATACGGTGCTCGGAATTGAAATCCGAGGGCACCGATAAACTCGCAGCGCCGATATTCGCTTAAAGAGTCCTTTTCGGGAGTTGCGTTTGATGCGGGTTGAAAGTTAGTTTTTGGGTTTTTAGTTTAAGTTAAATAAAATTTGTGAGGAACAAATTTTATTTTTATCTAGATAAGTCCTACCAAAGGGAGTTGGGAGTGGGACCCACATCCACTTAACCTCCCTTGGGAGGATTAAGTGAGGTGGGGTCCACACGAACCCCAAATCCTCAAATTCTCTCAAAACCTCCCCTTTAACTCATTTCTTTTAATGTTGTCAACTTGGGTTACTTAATTAATTATGGGAGTTTAACCTTTTTGAATTTCAAACTTTTGAAATTCTAATGTGTATTGTAATAATAAAATAAGAAGTTGTCTTATTTTATTTTGGGTTGTTTGTTTGTCTCCTTGAGAGCTTTTGGAGAGCCTCTTCTTCTTCTTCTAACTCAACGAAGAACGCGAAGAACGTCGTTCTTCAACGAAGAACTTCTCCGCCGAGGAACACGATCCATCCACGACGCGACGTACTTCTTCCGCGTCATCTCTTCCGCGACGGTTTTCCGCGACGAACGCCATCGACAACGACTCTTCCTCCGACGTCAAAGGAATCGACACCGATATTCCACGACTACGTCAACGTGTGACTATCGAGGTAGGGGTTCTTGAGTTCGTTGTTTCCTTTTTATTTGACTTTCCTCAAGACTTGACGTAGAACGCTCAAGTTTCCGACGAAGAACGCCGCTCCGCTCTTCTTCGTCTTCGGTGTCAACGAGAGAGAACACCGCACCTTCCTCGGACAACCTTCGTCGGCGTACAAGGATTCGCCAACGACGTGCCTCTTCGGACGCGCCTCTTCGTCGTTGAATTTGACGAACGACGACCGCGTCGCCCGACCTCCGCGACGTCGTCTTCCGCGGAACGTAGAACGATCTTCGAACCTTATACCAAGGTAGGGGATGTTGTTTAATATTTAATTATTCCATTTCTTGAATGTGGATCTCGCATGTCTAACCTGAGGCTTGAATGTTTAAAGATGCGTTATTGCTTAACGTGAGGGGGCCGGACCGCATGAACACGGCCGAACCCCCCCTCCATCGTTCTTGTTTAATTCTTGCGGTGGAAGCAAAGTGGTGTGGTGTCGTCGCACCACGCGGATTACCGTACGTTTATTTTACGCGGCGCCGTCGCGCTACGTCAAGGAAAAATCTTCAAGAACGCGACGCCGTCGCGCCGCGTTGAAAAGAATCATGGCACGGCGAAAGGGGCGCGGTGCCGTCGCACCGCGCCGGATGACGAACGCCGCGGCCGGTTCCGGGCCGCGGCGGGACGAGAAGACCGCGGCCGGTTCCGGGCCGCGGCGGGACGAGAAGACCGCGGCCGGTTCCGGGCCGCGGCGGAAGAGGAGACCGGCGGCCGGGCCGCCGGCGTCGGAAGCCGAAGAGGGGACCGGAAATTCCGGTCCCGTTGGAGAAAACCGGTCGGCCAGCTGGCCGGCCGGATGCCGTTAAACCGGGGAATTAATTCCCCGGCCAGCTGGCTAAAAACCCCCCTCTTAAAGAGGGGGGGGCGGTTCTTGAAGGGGGGGGGGGGCAGCCGGCCCCCCTGGTTCGCTTAAATAAACCGGCCCCCACGTGGGGGCGGTTTCAATCAAGGGCGCGGCAAATGCCGCGCCGTTTTTCCAGGAACCGCGGGGCTTAGCCCCCGCGTGCGCAGCCTCCTCGCGGCGCCAGGCCGCCGCGGCCCGCCGCGCCGCCGCGCCGCCGCGCCGCCGCCCGCCGCCGCCGGCCACCGCGCCGCCCCAGGGGGGGTCGGGCCGGGTCGGCCCGGACCCGGACCCCCCCGTTTCGAACCAGAATTGGTTTTTGCCCCATAACTTGAGCCTCGGACCTCCGATCGACGAACCGTCAGCGGCAACGCGATCCTTGGATCGAGACGGTCGTTTCGGTATATCGCACTCAATGTTTCGGATTACTTTGAGTTCGTCCGGGTTGGTTCGTTCACGAAACCAACCGGGCCTTCGGAGCGGAAACGCTCATATCTTGAGCCACGAACGTCCGATTGACGCGCCGTCAGTCGCGTTGCGTTCCTCTTAGTGAAACGGATCTTTTGGCATACTCCGCCCGAGGTTTGGACGCAGGTGGAGTACGGTCGGGTTGGTTTTGCCTTAAAAACCAACCGGGCCCCGGAGACGAAAAAGCCAATAACTCACAGACCGGGCGTCCGATTGACGCGCCGTCTGTTTCGTTGACTTCCTCTTGATGAGACGTAACTTTTGACATACTCCGCCCGAGTTTTGGATGCAGTCGGAGTATGGCCGGGTTGGATCGCTCCCGAAATCCAACCGGGCCCCTGGAACGGGAAAGCTGATATCTTTCAGACAGGACGTCCGTTTGACGAACCGTCAGCGGCGTTGGTATTTACGTTTAGTAACGGTCCCTATGAGTATACCCTATGGGAGTTCGGGGTACAGTTGAGATGCGGCCGGGATTGGTTTCGCTCACGAAACCAACCGGGCCCCTGGGACGAATAGGCTAATAACTCACAGACCGGGCGTCCGATCGACGCGCCGTCTGTTGCGTTGAGACCCCTGTGACGAGACGGACCTTTGAGACACTTCTTCGTGGGACTTTGAGATACTTGGAGTATCGACCTGTAGCTCGTGGAGCGGACCCTCCCAGTGACGAGCGTGCGAAGTACGGAGACCGTGTAGCTGGCTGAGACCTGACGACTGCTTGACCGACTCGACTTGGAGTGAGTCGACTAGCCCAGTGGACGGAGCACTACTTTCTGAGGTGCAGACCCATGGCGGACGGAGCACTACCTGTGTGACAGTGCAGACCCGCGGTGCTCGTCCGGAGAGTACCTCAGCAGGCTACTAGGGGGTGTGCACTACGGTGTTTGGGTGACATACCTCGGCGGGAAGCACTACTGTGTTTGGGTGGCTGGCCCGCAGTACTCGACAGGAGGAGTACTTCAGCAGTCTTAGGTTAGTGAGCAGTACCTCGGAGTCGTGACAGGACCACTGTACACTCTAGAGACGGAGCTCTTCAGCAGTTACGGTTTCGATAATGAAAATCCTGGTTTGAGCTGAGACTTTTGACCTTTGTGTTTCCTCATGATTGAGATGGGTTACTTGATAACTTAGGTATATGTATGGGCATATACCTGGGTAGTGGTTATCCGTTGATCTCATGATCCTTGTGTTTCCTCATGACTGAGATGGGTTGCTTGATAACTTAGGTATATGTATGGGCATATACCTAAGTAGAGTTTATCTGTTGTGATCTTCTTGTGGTTATCCTTGTTGGTTTTAGTGAGACCTTGAGGGTCTCGGGGTCCCTACTGAGTATCGTTATACTCACCCCTGCACGGGCTATGCCCGCACCTCGTTGTGTTGGTTGCAGACGACGGCCAGTACTGGCAGAGGCCGAGTGTTCGAGGACTGGACGGTACCTGGAGGTGGACTATACGACGAGGCGGTACCCAGAGGCAGACCACTGGGCGGGACATACTCGGAGCAGACGGCGGGACCCGAGGAGCAGAGGAGCTATCTGTACCCACCCTTCAGGTGGGATTTCCAGTGGACAGCTCGGCGTAGCAACTTTACTTTTCAGTTGTTGTTTTCCCTTTCGAGTTGTACTTTACAGTTGGGCTTGTATTTCCGGCCCCTTTTTACTTTCCGCACTTTTAGTTGTACTCTGTTTTTGCTTAGTGTTACTTTCCGCTTGCTCACTCTGTGGTGTTTGTTTACTTTACAAAGGCAATGCCTTCCCTTTTTACCGGGATTTACGCCTTGGTGCTAGTCGCCAGCCCCTGGCCTATGGAAGGCGGGCTTGGGGTAGTCACGGCACGGACCCCGAGGGCGGGTCGTGACAGTACAAAGATGAACAATTTATAATGGCATCACAAGAGGTACAAGTATTTTATGTGCCAGACCCTGCAAACTGAAAGTGGTCGATTGTTCTGTTATCGTCCAAAACTACTGAAGGGTCCGATGAAAATTCAATTGAGGATGATCCTTTCAGTGGGACATCGCAATCATTTCGCAGCGGTCCCAATGAAGACGATGTTTTGTATTTTAGAGGAGACCACAATGAAGGGATTTGGATTATCGATAGAGGTGTCAAATCCCTTCAGCCTTTGAAAAAAATAGAGTTCAATAAATAGGTTATATTTTGTTTGTAATATAGATCTTGTTATCTCATGTTATTATCTTATCATTATTGCATTTATGTAATCCAACTTAAGTGTTAAACCTTTTTTGCAGATAATGACTTCTACACGTTCTGTTGCTCCTAACCTCGAGGCTGAACAAGCCTCTCAAGCTGCTTCTGCTTCTTCTGCTGCTGCTAATTCTGAACAAGCCTATCAAGCCTCTCAAGCCTCTCAACCTCAACCTATTGTTGTTGGTGCTGCTGCTGTTGTTATTGGTGCTCCTCTTTTTGAGTTCCAACAACCATCTGAACATGCTGATGCTAGCATTTTAGATGAAAACATTGATGATGCTGATATAAACGAAATGGTCAGGGATAAAGGAGCGGCATCGCAGAAAAAACAGGTGCGTCGTAGTTTAACAGTGTTGGCTAATGTTCTGAAGGAAAATAGAAAAGGAATCAAATTTTATGTTGGGTGGAATGCACGGGGCCAACACGTTAACCCCAACAAGGCAATGTTTAGCAGTTACATTGGAATTGTCACTCGGAAACGCGTGCCGATTGACATAGCTTCATGGCACCATGTTGTTTCCGGCCTGAAGGCTGTGATGTGGGAAGAAATTATGGTAACATTTTGATTTCATTTCTTAAATTCACTAGAAAATAAAATAATGAAACAGTGTCTTACTCTTCCCAATCCATTGCAGAGTGCATTTATAGTAGATGATTCACACAAGAGTTATGTACTAAGGCTTGCGGGAAGGTGTCATCGAGGTTTTCGCACTCTGCTTACAAAATATCATCTAAAAGATTCCAAGGGTAAAATAAACCCACACCCACCCATTGTCTACACTCACTTGATATCCCAAAAATCATGGGATTCATTTGTTGGTCATCGTGGGGATCAAAAGTTTCAGGTACATTGTGACTGATAATATGTTGTTTGAGGATATACATGTATTCATCACTTTGATTGTCAATATTTCATTTATGAAACAGCAACTCAGTACTGAAAACAAGGAACGCGCATCAAAACTGACGTACCCCTATAGTAAAGCAAGGATGGGGTACGTCTCACTAGAAAAGAAAATGGTGCATATTTTAAATTTACAATGATATTGTTATGTGTCAAGAAACAACTTTATAAAAATCTTTCTCTATTTATATGTAGATTAATGCCTCTGAAACCAAACACACATCCATCCCTCATCATGTGCTATGGAAGGAGGCGCGTGTGGATAAGGAAGGGAATCTAGTTGATGAAAACACACAAAAAGTGTGGGAAACATGTGTAAGTATGACACGATAAAATGTTTTGTTTTAAATTGCTATTACATAATAATAATTACTTATTTTCTTATATCTGACAGTCACAGGAGTCAGGTACTCCTGCAGCTGGTGCAGACATATTAGCGACAGCTTTGAAGTGACCAGAACAATATAATCGCGTCAGAGCTGGGGGGTTTGGGGTGACACCCCGAGTATATTATGAGAAAAAAACAAGAGGATGAAAAAAATGAAGAAATAACAGCAATGAAAAATAGACTAGCAACTCTTGAAGAACAGTTTCAATGGAAGAGAGAGTTGCTATCAACTTTAATGGGTGAGAAGCCAAGAGAAGAGACAACTCAAGAACAACCAGTGCATGAAGATCCTGCCCCACACCCCACCAGCTTTGAGGTGAGCCATTCCCCTCAAAGAGCTGTCTTAGCCATGGTAATCAATATTCTATTAATTGTTCTGATGAAATGTGAATCAAGAAAACACTGATTTCTTCATATAATGATCTTCTCTAGGGTGATAATGATTGTGATTTATATCTTTCAACACCCACCTATCGCCTTGTAGCGAGGGCTACAGTATTCAACATCTCAGAAGACACGCTGCACAATAGAACACTTCCAAAAGATCATCTAAAAGTGACGATTACAGTAGCTCATGAGCCAATAGCACAACTACCTATTCCACTTGATGATGATGATATTTGTACAGTCGAACAGGCTATTGGGACATTCATTGCATGACCATCACAACTTGTGAGACTACATGACGAAAGAGAGGTATTTATTTACAGTTTTTTAAGCCAAACCTTTAACAAAAAAAGGTCTGAACCAATTAATTTTATTGTAGATGAAGAAAGGGGATGAGGTGAAAGGAAACTTGGGAGCATCGAAAGGATCGACCAGCCGATCCAAAAGATCTAATGAAAGAAGAATTACACCGCCTATTCTCTATCCACATTTAATTGCATTGAAGACTCATGTGGATACGAAGTTGAGAAATGGTAGTAGCCATGTAGTTGTTTTTGAAGAGAATATGTATGGAGAGGAAATACAAGATTTTGTTGCTGCTGAGAATGTAAATGAGATCCTTGAGTATGGGTGGCTCGGCATCACAAGTGTAAATGTGTATATGAGGTATGTTTTCAACCCCGTCGCTTTTCCAAAAGCTGATATATTGTGCTAATTATGATTAAATACATTTTATATTATTGGTAGACGTATATATGAAAAGCAGTTGAAGGGTTTTCCTCATGAGCCAAAATTTGGACTCGTCAGTCCTCATATCACATCAACACAAGAAATACAATTATCAGAATCAAAAATTAAGGAAAGAGTGACTGCTTTGCTGAAAGCAATTGACAGCAAGATAACGGATGACAGACTCTTCCTCATACCAACCATGTAGGGGTAAAACTCTACGATTAAAGAATATCAATTATATTTTCATTTATTTCATTACTTATTCCTTTTTGTATATTTAGGCTACATTGGCTGCTAATTACGGTGAATTTGGATACTTCCAAGATTTATTTTCTGGATTCAAAGCACGGATATCCAACAAACCGACCGCATGTGATGCAGTTTGTCAATCTGTAAGACACTACATCCTATGTTTTAGGTCTAAACATCAATTTATATAATATATATAATCTTTTATTGAGGATTCTTTTATGATAGGGCGGTGTACCAATATCGTCTAAATCATGGTATGAGGACAGGGGTTAAGCATAAGGAGCCGAGCAAGTACTATGTCTGGACAAATATCAGGGTATATATAATAAAATTGCACTATCCAAACATATATCAAAACAAGTTACTTACTCGCCTCATGATCAATGTTTCTGCAGTGTCCAAAACAAACAAATGACAAAGATTACGGTTATTATGTTTGTAGATTCATGAGAGAGATCATTGTCAATGGACAAACTAGCATCCCTAAAGAGGTATTTTCAAAAACAAGTACTATTTCATTTAAATTATTTATTAATTCTTTATTTATATATTTTTCAGTACTATTATGAATGCCGAAAAGCATCATATTCACAAGTTCTGAAAAGAGTCACTATTTAAAAGAGTCACTATTTAAAAGAAAGTTATTTACTCGAAGGGTGATTTTGTGTGTGAATATGTTGGAGAAATGTTAACTCACGCAGTTCTGAAAATAGTCACTATTTAAAAGAAAGTTGCAAGTTTAGATACATCTCAAGATGGTCAGTTTAAAGACATTTTGAGGGACACTACTAAAGACATGCTCAAATATGCACACATCCCCCACTTTTAGATCATTGTCTACTACAATGATCTTCCAACCAAGATATGAATTAGAACGCTCATGATACATATATAAATTCACTGTCCACCTTCAAGAATGATCTGAAGCCCAAACCATGACAGCATTATGTTTTTTCTTGAAAATTCTCTTGGCGAACTGGAATGGCAACTCACTCTTGTGATTTTGCATCTCTACTTGTCTCTTCATGTGTGCATCTATTGACATTCCAAACGCCTTCGTATTTTGTTGATACTTTAGGAAAACAATTCATGGGTCATATGTGACGTGTACGAGTCAACCCCGCCTCAATCTGAGGCGCGGTGTGACCGGTATCACTCCAAGTGTATGTATTTTGTTTAAAATGGACAATATTTTACGTACATACGCCAAATCGATCTAATGGATTCTTATTGTATTTATACTTTTGAAAAACAATCCATGACTCATGTGTGACGTGTACGAGTCAACCCCGCATCAATCTGAGGCCCGGTGTGGCCGACACCACTCACAGTGTCACTGTTTTGTTAAAAATGGACTTAATTTTAAGTGAAATCAACAATTGACATACGGAAAACTGAACAAACGCATTTGGATTCTATAGAAACTTAAGGAAAATGATCCATGGGTAAAATGTGATGTGTACGAGTCAACCCCGCCTCAATCCAAGGTGCGGTGTGACCGGTATCACTCCAAGTGTATGTATTTTGTTCAAAATGGACAATATTTTACGTACATACGCCAAACCAATCTAACGGCTTCTAATTGTGTTGATACTTTTTCACAACAATACATGACTCATGTGTGACGTGTACGAGTCAACCCCGCATCAATCCGAGGCCCGGTGTGGCCAACACCACTCACAGTGTCTCTGTTTTGTTAAAAATGGACTTAATTTTAAGTGAAATCAACAACTAACATACGGAAAACTGACCAAACGCATTCGGATTCTGTTGAAACTTAAGGAAAACGATCCATGGATCAAATTTGACGTGTAAGAGTCAAACCTGACTCAATCTGAGGCCCGGTGTGGCCGACACCACTCAAAGTGCCTCTATTTTGTTCAAAATGGATTTATTTTTAAGTGAAATCAACAACTGACATACGGGAAACCCACCAAACGCATTAGGATTGTGTTGAAACTTTAGTAAAACGATTCATGGGTCATATTTGATGTGTACGAGTCAACCCTACCTCAATACGAGCTACGGTGTGGCCGGTATCACTCCAAGTGTATGTATTTTGTTTAAAATGGACAATATTTTACATACATACGCCAAACCGACCAAACACATTTGGTTTCTGTTGAAAGTTAAGTAAAATGATCCATGAGTCAAATTTGACATGTACGAGTCAACTCCGCCTCAATCCGAGGCCCGGTGTGGCCGACACCACTCAAAGTGCCTCTGTTATTGTTAAAAATGGACTTAATTTTAAGTGAAATCAACAACTGACATACGGCAAACCGACCAAACGCATTCAGATTCTGTTGAAACTTTAGAACAACAATCCATGGGTCAAATTTGACGTGTACGAGTCAACACCGCCTCAATCCGAAGCCTGGTGTGGCCGAAACCACTCAAAGTGCCTCTATTTTGTTCAAAATGGACTTATTTTTAAGTGAAATCAACAACTGACATACCGGAAACTGACCAAACGCATTTGAATTCTGTTGAAACTTAAGTACAATGATCCATTAGTCAAATGTGACATGTACGAGTCAACCCCACCTCAATCTGATGCCTGGTGTGGCTGACACCACTCCAAGTGCCTCTCTTTTGTTCAAAATGGATTTAGTTTTAAGTGAGAAATCAACAACTGACATACGGGAAACTGACCAAACGCCTTCGGACTGTGTTTACACTTTAGAAAAATGATCCATGGGTCAAATGTGACGTGTATGAGTCAACTCTTCCTCAATACGAGGCGCGGTGTGGCCGGTATCACTCCAAGTGTATGTATTTTGTTTAAAAAGGACAATATTTTACATACATACTCCAAACCGACCAAACACATTCGGTTTCTGTTGAAACCTAAGGATAACGATCCATGAGTCAAATGTGATGCGTACGAGTCAACCCCACCTCAATCTGAGGCCCGGTGTGGCCGACACCACTCAAAGTGCCTCTATTTTGTTCAAAATGGACTTATTTTTAAGTGAGAAATCAACAACTGACATACGGGAAACTGACCAAACGCATTCGGATTCTATTGAAACTTAAGGACAAAGATCCATGGGTCAAATTTAATGTGTAAGAGTCAACCCCGACTCAATCCGAGGCCCGGTGTGGCCGACACCACTCAAAGTGTAACACCCCAGGTAAATAAAGAATATGACATTTTTACATTTATCCATATTTGTGAATAAAATATTAATATTACTTTAAAGGGGATGCTATGCTCAATGGCGTACCCAATACGCAACAACGAGTTTCTTGGGAATCTTACGTTGCACTCTAATAATAAAATAATATTATTTTAAATAGTAGTTAACGCCTAGCCGTTGTAATGGCGAGAATGAACAGAACTACCTACAAAATGATTAAATATGTTTGTCAAATATTTTTACTCTTTACAATAAATGTTAGAGGATTAAAAATGCGAATGAATCCAATTTTATGCGTAGACATTCTAATATTCTTTAAAAGGTCGATTAACCGCCTTTTGAAGGCGAACCTCTTTTAAATCCACTTTTTGACAATTTTATGTGTTATATTTGACAAAATAAAATTCTTATTTAGAATCGGGACATCAAAATTTACTTTGTTTAAATTTTTGGTATCTTTCTGATAAAGTTCATTTTTTTGTGAATAGTGAAAAATGTTGTATTTTAATTCAAAACCTCTTTTTAATCTAATTTATTTATATGATTAGATTATCTTTTGGATTGTTTTTTAAGTAAAATTAAAATATATTTTTACCATTTAATCCAATAGTGTTCATTGGAATTAATTTCACTTTGAAATTGGACTTAAACTAGTGTCAATCTTTTGATACTTATTGTTTCATAAAAACACGCTATTTGTTTTAACAGTGGGATTTAATTATAAAATTAATTAATGAAACTTCTATGTTATGAATTTGGTAAAATAGACATCTTTTTTCAATTTGGAATATCAAATATAGCTTAGGGTGAATTTTTGGTATTTTTCTGAAAAACTTCAATTTTTGATGAATAGTGAAACCACAAAGTCGGGGTTACAAAATTTGATTTTTCGTTTAAATGGGACTTTACCACTTCTGTGATTTGAATTTAAAAAATCCAATTTAAATGATTTTAATTGTTAAGTAAAATATGGTTCAATGGGATGAAAATAATTTTTGATGAAAAGTAACTTTTAAGTTTTATTAATCGCGATTAAAGGTAATTAGTGTGATTTAAGGTAAAAATGATATTATAATAAAATTAAAATATATTGACACTTGTCCTAACCCTATTGGATGAGTTATGTCTGACCAAGACAACCCATGGGTAGATTTTTGGTACCCCATGGAGCCACTTGGGTTTGATAATGACATTTATGCCTTTTATTTAAAGTTAAAATAAAAATGTCACAAACATGATTTGTTTTAATAAAACAATTTTTACATGGGATTATACAAGTCATATTTTTGTCTATAAATATTCATTAGAAATATAAAAACATTTCCTACATCATGATATTTTTTTTATAATTTTTAGACATTATATATATTAAATTATTTATGACATCATGATGATGCAGTGATTACCTCATTAATAAAGGATTTAAATAAAATGGAAAGATAATGTAAATTCTAAGACCTACACATGTCCAAACCCTATTGTATGGGTGTATTTAGAACCCTTATCACCTTATCCTCGAATTATATCAATGTGGGACATTTTAAAATCCGAAAACCATTTGAAAATAAAGTAACATTTTATACTTTACCAAGAGTGCCCCTCCTCTCCTCTTATAAAAGGCCACCACCTCTACCACCTTACCCACACCTCTAAAGCCTTTGGTTCGGAAATGATCTGATCATTTTGGCTCTCCACATCCCTCTCCTCATCCTAGAATCCTTAACTTAGGCAGGAAGCTCTTCAATAAACCTTTTTGGTTCAAACTAAAGGGAGTTACCCGATTTTAAGGTAATGTCTTCACTTGAGTTCTTTTGTTTTATTTTGCTTCTCCAACCACCTAAACTATTTTTATTCATTTATTTTGTAAAAAATCTAGTATCATAAATATAATAGGATGTTGTTATAATAATTATTCGAGCTACACTTACACACACCTTCATCAAATGGTTAAAGAACATACTGTTTCTGTGGATGACGAATTTCTGCCTCACGAAACGATGATTGTTCAACACTCATATAACACCTTAAAAGGTGGCCATTAAGATGTAACTATGTTTATATATGATATATAATATTTTTATGTTTTACTTAATCTTCTGTATTTTTCATTTGTGGCATACCTTTATGGCTTCCATTATGGGTATACGCGATATCTTCATTTTAGGAAGTACGGACTACCGCCCCCTCAAAGTGATTTGATTCGTTAATGCCATATGTGGTAAGTATAAAGGATGGATTTAAATTTATTATATATGATGTTATACTAGAATTATAATATACCTTTATATCATTATTGTTTTCTTTCCATTAAAGTATGAGATAGAAATGAAAGTAGCGTTCATGCGTACGTACGGCTTACCGTCTCCATGAACGGTGCATTTCATTTCTTATCCTCAAATGTAATGTACTATTATAAGTACATATAATGGATATATATGATGTATGATACATCTAAAGTATGAATATAATTCTGGAATTAAAAATATACACATCTCTCATTTAGTTTTAATTCCATTAATATGACATAGATTTGAAAGTAGCGTTCATGCGTACGTACGGCTTACCGTCTCCATGAACGGTGCATTTCATTTCTTACCTCTAAATGATTATGTAATATTATAAATACATGTATATGCTGGATATATATGATATATATGATATCCAAATCAGGAATTTCATTCTGGATATAAAGAACCTTTGACCACACGAACAACATGTAATTGTAAGAAGTTCACTTTTGACTTAAGAACCAAATATCGACAAAACAAACATTATTAACTTAAATGATTACATAATGTTTATAACATGTCAATAATTGATATAAAAGGAATAATTAACTTGAAAAAGGTTCTTAAGAAAGTAGAAATTAACTCAAGTTTATTATTTAGGACGTTAAATAACGATCGAGTCAAGTCGGACCCGAGGTAAGGGATCCTACTCCTCTCTTTCTTTTTAAGTACACTCTTTTATGTCATTCCTTTTAAAGCTCATCTTTCTTGTTATTGGGATGTTATTTTATATTAATATTACTGTAATTTTTATGTTCATATGATGAGAGACCCTATTCTCTCTCATCAATCCATTTTGGAAGTTTTGAGTGGCGCTGTTAGGCTGCCGAATTTTCGTAAGAGATCTAACCTCTCTCTTTTTTTTTAAGTACTCTCCTTTATGTCACTTCTTTTAAGCTTATATTTGTTATGTTGGGGGATGTTCTTTTATTTTCCTATTTCTGTAAACTTTATGTTAAGATGATGAGAGACCCTATTTGATCTCATCAATCCATTTTTGTAAGTTTTAAGTGGCGTCGTTAGGCTGCCGAGTTTTCGTAAAAGATTTTTCATCTCACTTTTATTCCCGTGAGATTTATGCTACATTTGACACAATTTCCTTTGAGTGGTGTATTTAATGCCCATTATTTTACTCATTTTGTAATATAATTTCATTTATGAGTATTTACATCAATTTTGTATTGTCCTTCTTTCACGGGGTGTATGTTTCGAAAGATACCCATGTCGGTAGGGGAACCTTTCACCCTCCTCTTTTTAAAAGACTTCTTTTGTTATGTCTTTTAATTCACATACTATTATGTTGGGATATGTTCTTCTATATCATTATTGATTTAAATTTTATTTACATGTGATGAGATACCCTTTTTATCTCTCATCAACTCATTTTCTGAATTTTGTAGTGACGCCATTAGGCTGTCAAATTTTTGCAAGGGAACTTCTTAACCCAAATTTGATTCTTTGGGATAAACTTATACTCCTTGAATATGTAGTTCTATGAATATGTGTGAATAAACTCTGATTGTTTTACACTTAATATCCACTTATATTTGGTGTATTCATTTGTCACACATAATTATGTAATTGATTTATCCTTAAACCAAGGATACCGTCTTTGTAAGGGACTTCGTCTCAATCTCCTTTCATTGAGGAATATTTTGTTTTATACACAAATTTCTTTTATACGGTGTATAAACCCCTTTGACTTTTAATTTTATACAAAAGTAATATTTTTCTACGAAGCGTTTTATTAAACGACAAAAAGGAATGTTTCTTTTAACGTACGCGGTGACAACGACCTTTTCCGCCGCCGTGAGTATTATTTGATCTTTGGCTTCCTCAACAAGCCGTAATGTTTTTAAAATAAAATAAATACCATATACTCTTTTATGTATTTTGGTATTGAAAATGGTTTTGATAAAGGATTCTATTTTGTCAATATATTTAAATGATATATTGTGATTGAAATGTGGAAATGTTATCATTCCTTTATATTGGTTTTATGTGTTATAATTTTATAATGGTACTTGGACATTTTACGGGTGGTTACGTGATAAACCATATGACAGGTGGTGCCGTGAATACCAGGACGGGTGGTTACGTTATAACCTCCAATGCATTGGGTATGGAAGTCGGTCGTATGTCTATTCCATTAAGTATGTATGGAAGTTGGCCGAATGGTTATTCCATTAAGTGATATGTGTGGAAGTCGACCTTATGGTTATTCCACTTAAGTATGTTTATGTCCCAAGTTACCTTTATATGTTATGTGATATTTATAAGGGTTTTATGGTAATCTTTTGGTTACAGAAAGGTAAGTAATGAACTTTTATTCAGGGAAGAGGTTTTTACTACTTCGAAAAGGTGAAAAGTATTACTTTGATAAAGTATACATGGTTTACTTGTTGTTTTGAAAAACTAACAGTTTTCATTCTTTGTGTATCCCTTTCTGAGCTTTTTATGCTCATCCCAAGTTTTTGAAATGTTTTTCACAGGGATTAACGTGGAATAGGGTCAAGGATGGGATCAAGGGAAAGTCATGCTATCTAAAACATGGAACTATACATGTTTCTTTTTAAGGGTTTTTATTTTATGGAAACTTAGTAGAAGTTTCTACTTTGTAATCTTTTGAGATGTAATAGTTATGATCTAATTCTCTAAAACTCTAAACCTGAAAAGATCCTCAATGTGAATTATTCATTTAATTCAATATTAAGTAAGGTTTAAGGCCGGGGCCTTATGGTTGGCATCAGAGGTCGGTTTAGACAACTTTAGGGATTAGGAGTTTTTGTTAGACACATGATTAGTCCCTATATCTATTATTTCAGTTAAATCCTTGTTTTATAACTTTTTTTCAGGTCAAGTAAAGTCGGTTACAAATGGAAGGAGAAGGATCTCAAACGAAATTCCTATCTCTTCTTGATGACATGCTTGCAATAATTATTACAAAGTCATGTTCGGATGATTGTGAAACTTTTTCTAGCATACAACTCACTTGCAAGCAGTTGTTTGAGATATCAAACACCTCCACTATACCTCGTTATCATCATGGATCATGGGTTGTTTTTAGACAAATACTATTTTCACAATATTCTCATATTTTCAAGGAAGGTAAATATTATCAAGGTATTTTCAAATATTTTACCTTATCACAAGAATTTGAAGCATATTATGATTTTAAAGATGGTGCTGAGGAAGGAGAACCTTGCACAACCTATTTATATTTGATTTTAAAATATAGTCTCCCAGCACATAATTATGGTATTTTAAAAGGACCAATAATAGAAAGTTTCAACTCAAATTCTGTCTGACTATTTTATAGAAATCATGTTTTATCAGATGTTTTGGAATTATATGTCATACATGATTATTTTTCAAAACTGTTTTTCTATGAACACCCATATGACCCATGTTGTACAAGGTTTATTTGGATGGAGGAAGCAAATGATTTTGAAGGATCTCTAAATCATTGTTGTAATGCATGGGACTTCTACCTACGTGAGCAAGATGACGATGAAACCGAGTGGACGCCATGATCAAGGTATGATGTTATTCATTTTGGGAATAATTTTATTTTATCTTATGGTGGTGAAATAAGACTTCAAGAATTAAGATGTTGAGATCGTAACGAATTTGGATGAAAATGAGAGGTATAAGGAAACTATAAGGTTAAAACATGTTAGGGTTATTTTTGGAGTTTTATAAAAAGGACAACATGCAGACCGTGTGACAACCCGTCGCGTCGGACAAAGCTGCGGGAATCAGACCCACAACCAAAGTGCGACTGGTATTTATCACCTACCACTGGACTACGTGAAGTCCCTAGTTAGTTTGAATGATTCTTTTTAGTTAGATGATTTTATGAATTAAGAGTAAGTTGATTTTGGGTTATCTATGGAAATTTATTAACCTATCATGGAGGATATGTGATTAGGTTAATTACTTTTCAATATGAGACATTAAGAGAAACTGATGTTGTTTGGAGATAAATGTTATGATTTAACTTGGAAGACTATGTGACTAAATCCTTCAAATATTTTGGTTTCAATCTTAGTTTGGTTTACTTTGAATAATTTTATGGACAAATTGTTTATCGAATGGTCCTCGTTGAACTTTGGGCTTTGTTGGGTAAATTTTGGAGATTAAGAATAGATTTTATTTTTATAAAGGGTTATCCTTTTCTGGATTATCTGATCTTGTACTAACCTTTTTGGTTTTGGTTTTGGTTAGAGTCTAAAGACATGGGAAGTATATAGTTCTTTTTTGTGGATTAGGTGATTCTCTAGAAATTGATTATAGTACTCTTAATGCAAACAAGTCTTCCTAAATACTCGTCTTTTAGAGAAAATATGAGTTTGATTAAGGAATCTAGTAAAAGTTGGAAGTCTACGTTACAAGTAAGTATGTTTCATTATGATTTAGTTAGGCTCAAAAATAAATTCCTCAATGAAGAGTAACTTAAAACAAAAACGTTGTCTATTAACTTTTCCTACTGGGGAATCGAATACCGTTTAACCCATCACAAGTTTGTGATTTTCTTGTGGTTAACTTTCTCCTAAACATGTTTTCTATCACTCTCCATCAGAACATGACCCTATATTTTCTCCTCCATGTCCATGTTTTCCTACATGGAATTCTAGTATGGGTTAACTCGGGTGACCTCTGTACTTATCTTTCTTTATTTTAAAGTGATTTTTTTACCGACTCTTGTTCTGATGTGGGACTTTCAAGGATATTTCCAATCCCAATTTTAAAATTGCGAGGACGCAATTCCCAAAAGGGGGGAAAGATGTAACACCCCAGGTAAATAAAGAATATGACATTTTTATATTTATCCATATTTGTGAATAAAATATTAATATTACTTTAAAGGGGATGTTATGCTCGATGGCGTACCCAATACGCAACAACGAGTTTCTTGGGAAGCTTACGTTGTACTCTAATAATAAAATAATATTATTTTAAATAGTAGTTAACGCCTAGCCGTTGTAATGGCGGGAATGAGCAGAACTACCTAAAAAATGATTATATATGTTTGTCAAATATTTTTACTCTTTACAATAAATGTTAGAGGATTAAAAATGCGAATGAATCCAATTTTAAGCGTAGACATTCTAATATTCTTTAAAGGTCGATTAACCGCCTTTTGAAGGCGAACCTCTTTTAAATCCACTTTTTGACAATTTTATGTGTTATATTTGAAAAAATAAAATTCTTATTTATAATCGGGACATCAAAATTTACTTTGTTTAAATTTTTGGTATCTTTCTGATAAAGTTCATTTTTTAATGAATAGTGAAAAATGTTGTATTTTAATTCAAAACCTCTTTTTAATCTAATTTATTTATATGATTAGATTATATTTTGGATTGTTTTTTAAGAAAAATTAGAATATATTTTTACCATTTAATCTAATAGTGGTCATTGTAATTAATTTCACTTTGAAATTGGACTTAAACTAGTGTCAATCTTTTGATACTTATTGTTTCATAAAAACACGCTATTTGTTTTAACAGCGGGATTTAATTATAAAATTAATTAATGCAATTTCTATGTTATGAATTTGGTAAAATAGACATCTTTTTTGAATTTGGAATATCAAATATAGCTTAGGGTGAATTTTTGGTATTTTTCTGAAAAACTTCAATTTTTGATGAATAGTGAAACCACAAAGTGGTGGTTACAAAATTTGATTTTTCGTTTAAATGGGACTTTACCACTTCTGTGATTTGAATTTCAAAAATCCAATTTAAATGATTTTAATTTTTATCTAAAATTTGGTTCAATGGGATGAAAATAATTTTTGATGAAAAGTAACTTTTAAGTTTTATTAATCGTGATTAAAGGTAATTAGTGTGATTTAAGGTAAAAATGATATTACAATAAAATGAAAATATATTTACACTTGTCCTAACCCTATTGTATGAGTTATGGACGACCAAGACAACCCATGGGTAGATTTTTGGTACCCCATGGAGCCACTTGGGTTTGATAATGACATTTATGCCTTTTATTTAAAGTTAAAATAAAAATGCCACAAACATGATTTGTTTTACTAAAAAACTTTTTACATGGGGTTATACAAGTAATATTTTTGTCTATAAATATTCATTATAAAGATAAAAATATTTCCTACATCATGATATTTTTTTTATAATTTTTAGATATTATATATATTAAATTATTTATGACATCATGATGATGCAGCGATTACCTCATTAATAAAGGATTTAAATAAAATGGAAAGATAATGTATATTCTAAGACCTACATATGTCCAAAACCTATTGGATGGGTGGATTTAGAACCCTTATCACCTTATCCTCGAATTATATCAATGTGGGACCTTTTAAAATCCGAAAACCATTTGAAAATAAAGTAACATTTTATACTTTGCCAAGAGTGCCCCTCCTCTCCTCTTATAAAAGGCCCCCACCTCTACCACCTTACCCACACCTCTCAAGCCTTTGGTTCGGCCAATCTATGATCATTTTGTCTCTCCACATCACTCTCCTCATCATAGAATCCTTAACTTAGGCATGAATCTCTTCAAGAAACCCTTTTGGTTCAAACCAAAGGGAGTTACCCAATTTTAAGGTAATGTCTTCACTTGAGTCCTTTTGTTTTATTTTGCTTCTCCAACCCCCTAAACTATTTTTATTTATTTATTTTGTAAAAACTCCAGTATCTTAAATATACTATTATGTTGTTATAATAAGGATTCGAGCTACACTTACACACACCTTCATCTAATGGTTAAAGAACATACTGTTTCTGTGGATGGTGAATTTCTGCCTCACGAAATGATGATTGTTCAACACTCATATAACACCTTCAAAGGTGGCCATTAAGATGTCACTATGTTTATATATGATATATAATATTTTTATGTTTTACTTAAGCTTCTGTATTTTTCATTTGTGGCATACCTTTATGGCTTCCATTATGGGTATACGTGATATCTTCATTTTAGGAAGTGCGGACTACCGCCCCCTCAAAGTGATTTGATTCGTTAATGCCATATGTGGGACGTATAAAGGATGGATTTAAAGTTATTATATATGATTTTATAATGGAATTATAATATACCTTTATATCATTATTGTTTTCTTTCCATTAAAGTATGATATAGAAATGAAAGTAGCATTCATGCGTACGTACGGCTTACCGTCTCCATGAACGGTGCATTTCATTTCTTATCCTCAAATGTAATGTACTATTATAAGTACATATAATGGATATATATGATGTATGATACATCTAAAGGATGAATATAATTCTGTAATTAAAAATATACACATCTCTCATTTAGTTTTAATTCCATTAATATGACATAGAAATGAAAGTAGCGTTCATGCGTACGTACGACTTACCGTCTCCATGAACGGTGCATTTCATTTATTACCTCTAAATGATTATGTAATATTATAAATACATTTATATGCTGGATATATATGATATATATGATATCCAAATCAGGAATGACATTATGGATATAAAGAACCTTTGACTACACGAACAACATGTAATCGTAAGAAGTCCACTTTTGACTTAAGAACCAAATATCGACAAAACAAACATTATTAACTTAAATGATTACATAATGTTTATAACATGTCAATAATTGATATAAAAGGAATAATTAACTTGAAAAAGGTTCTTAAGAAAGTATAAATTAACTCAAGTTTATTATTCAGGACGTTAAATAACGATCGAGTCAAGTCAGACCCGAGGTAAGGGATCCTACTCCTCTCTTTCTTTTTAAGTACACTCTTTTATGTCATTCCTTTTAAAGCTCATCTTTCTTGTTATTGGGATGTTATTTTATATTACTCTTACTGTAATTTTTATGTTCATATGATGAGAGACCCTATTCTCTCTCATCAATCCATTTTGGAAGTTTTGAGTGGTGCCGTTAGGCTGCCGAATTTTCGTAAGAGATCTAACCTCTCTCTTTTTTTAAGTACTCTCCTTTATGTCACTTCTTTTAAGCTTATATTTGTTATGTTGGGGGATGTTCTTTTATATTCCTATTTCTGTAAACTTTATGTTAATATGATTATATACCCTATTTGATCTCATCAATCCATTTTTGTAAGTTTTAAGTGGCGTCGTTAGGCTACCGAGTTTTCTTAAAGGATTTTTCATCTCACTTTTATTCCCGTGAGATTTATCCTACATTTGCCACAATTTCCTTTGAGTGGTGTATGTACTAACCATTATTTTACTCATTGTGTAATATAATTTCATTTATGAGTATTTACATCAATGTTTTATTGTCCTTATTTCACGGGGTGTATGTTTCGAAAGATACCCATGTCGGTAGGGGAACCTTTCACCCTCCTCTTTTTAAAAGACTTCTTTTGTTATGTCTTTTAATTCACATACTATTATGTTGGGATATGTTCTTCTATATCCTTATTGATTTAAATTTTATTTCCATGTGATTAGATACCCTTTTTATCTCTCATCAACTCATTTTCTGAATTTTTTAGTGATGCCATTAGGCTGTCAAATTTTTGAAAGGGAACTTCTTAACCCAAATTTGATTCTTTGGGATAAACTTATACTCCTTGAATATGTCGTTCTATGAATATGTGTGAATAACCTCTGATTTTTTTACACTTAATATCCACTTATATTTGGTGTATTCATTTGTCACACATAATTATGTAATTGATTTATCCTTAAACCAAGGATATCGTCTTTGTAAGGGACTTCGTCTCAATCTCCTTTCATTGAGGCATATTTCGTTTTATACACAACTTTCTTTTATACGGTGTATAAACCCCTTTGACTTTTACTTTTATATAAAAGGAATCTTTTTCTATGAAGCGTTTTACTAAATGACAAAAAGGAATGTTTCTTTTAACGTACGCGGTGACAACGACCTTTTCTGCCACCGCGAGTATTATTTGATCTTTGGCTTTCTCAACAAGTCGTAATGTTTTTAAAATAAAATAAATACCATATACTCTTTTATGTATTTTGGTATTGAAAATGGTTTTGATAAAGGATTCTATTTTTTCAATATATTTAAATGATATATTGTGATTGAAATGTGGAAATGTTATCATTCCTTTGTTTTGGTTTTATGTGTTATAATTTTATAATGGTACTTGGACATTTTACGGGTGGTTACGTGATAAACCATATGATGGGTGGTGTCGTGAATACCAGGATGGGTGGTTACGTTATAACCTCCAATGCATTGGGTATGGAAGTCGATCGTATGGCTATTCTATTAAGTATGTATGGAAGTTGGATGAATGGCTATTCCATTAATTGATATGTGTGGAAGTCGACCTTATGGTTATTCCACTTAAGTATGTTTATGTCCCAAGTTACATTTATATGTTATGTGATCTTTATAAGGGTTTTATGGTAATATTTTGGTTACAGAATGGTAAGTAATGAACTTTTATTCAGTGAAGAGTTTTTTACTACTTCGAAAAGGTGAAAAGTATTACTTTGATAAAGTATACATGGTTTACTTGTTGTTTTGAAAAACTAACAGTTTTCATTATTTGTGTATCCCTTACTGAGCTTTTTATGCTCATCCCAAGTTTTTGAAATGTTTTTCACAGGGCTTAACGTGGAATAGGGTCAAGGATGGGATCAAGGGAAAGTCATGCTATCTAAAACATGGAACTAGACATGTTTCTTTTTAAGAGTTTTTATTTTATGGAAACTTAGTAGAAGTTTCTACTTTGTAATCTTTTGAGATGTAATAGTTATGATCTAATTCTCTAAAACTCTAAACCTGAAAAGATCCTCAATTTGAATTATTCATTTAATTCAATATTAAGTAAGGTTTAAGGTCAGGGCCTTATACAAAGTGCCTCTGTTTTGATCAAAATGGACTTATTTTTAAGTAAAATCAACAACTGACATACGGGAAACTGACCAAACACCTTCGGATTGCGTTGACACTTTAGGACAATGATTCATGGGTCATATGTGACATGTACGATTCAACCCCGCCTCAACTATCGTGTACACATACTCAGCTTCAAATTCATGGGTGCAAGTACAAGGCATGGATGAAGATAAACAATTTCCAAAACAAGTTGACCAACATGCATCATCCTCGATGGAAGTAAGATATAAATTCACATGGATGTTCTTAAAGATATGATTTTGATTTATATAGTGAAAGGGTGGTGGATGTTCATTGTTGATGTTGTTCGTCTACGGGACTTTCACCTTCTCTTCTCCTCTCGCTATGTTTGAACATCATGCAATAGCCTTATATCATGTGGGGTTATAGTGGTTCTTTCCCGATGATGGAGGTGTTAAACATCAGAAGGTGGTGTTTGTGAGCTAAAGCGTATAGTGGGGAGCACCATAGAAATTAAGTGGTTGTTTGATGACATGATCGGCGTTTTGAATTAGATAGTCTTGGGTAAAATCCATCTTAAGTGTTTAGATCGGTTGAGTACATTGAGATGAAGGTTGTGGTTGTGGTTGGGTTGTGTTATGGGTGTTTGGGGCAATGTAAATATTTAATGGTTGGGTTGTGATCGGTTGATGACATGTTTGTGGTTGATATACTGGTTTTTCTGCAGGTCTGTTCGGCTGGCTGTACTGATGCAGATTTTTTATTTGCAGCAGGCAGGGATTTAACAGCGCTTTTTTAGCGCTGTTAAAGGAGACCTTTAACAGTGCTTTTTTATTATTGTTAAAGGTTACATTTAACAGCACTTTTTTAGTGCTGTTAAAGCCCCCCCCCCCCCCCTTTATCATCACTGAGCTTTACAGCGCTTTTCTAGCGCTGTTAAAGCCCAATTTTAGCGCTGATATTGCCCGTTTTTGTAGTAGTGGGACACGACCAGGTAAATGGGCATGACCAAGTACACGGGCATAGCCAGGTACACAAGCATGACCAGATTACACGAACATGATCCATAGTACATGATCATGGGCCGGGAGGACATGGTATGTCCATCCAAGCCATGTGCAGGCAAGGACACGCCCAAATGTCTTGAAGAGGTTAAATGATGTGTGGCCCTATGTACGCACTGTGTACTTTCCTTAAGAACTTCTACCTGGTGTATCTCATTTTTCGAGACTCCGATTTGGGTCTACTAATAGCCTATCCTAAGCAGTTTTCTATGTAGGACATGATGATGACCTTAGTTTTTTTATCAGAGATAGGACACAAGGTGTTACGAGTGTAATGCTTCCTTAAGCAATGTAACACCCCGAGATTTTAGGAAAAATATTCTTTTTAATTTCATTACTGTCTTGTGTTGTACGCTACACCAAAAGGAGCTTGCACAACACGCATCATTGACTTGTCTTGCATTACACGCAATCGCGACCTTCCTCGATAGCGTGTGTAGTACGCAATACCGAGTTTCACTAAACAACGATATGCTATTAAAATATTATTAAAACTAGCCGTTATGAATAGTAATAACCACTTTTTTAAATTTTAGTTTTCAAAATGGACTTCATTTTTGGATTCGGAATATCGAAATTAGCTTAGGGAGAAATTTTGGTACTTTTCGGATAACTTTCATATTTTGATGAATAGTGAAAATTACTAAATTGTAATTAAAAACAACTTTTTCAGTCAAAATAATTAATAGTGATAAATTATTAATTTGAGTGGTTTTAAAATATATTTATAATATATTTTTACAATTTAATACAATGTTGTTCATTGGATGTAATTTCACATTTAAACCAGACATAAACAAGTGTCAATCTTTTGATAGTTATTATCTCTTAAAAACACACTATTTGTTTTGACGACAGGATTTAATTTTTAAATTAATTAATGCAACTAATATTTTTTGAATTTGGTAAAATAGACATCATTTTTGAATTCATAATATCAAATATATCTTAGGCCTAATTTTTTGGTATTTTTCTGGAAACTTTCATTTTTTGATGAATAGTGAAACCACTAAGTGGTAGTTAAAAAAATGAATTTTTCATAAAACTTAATTTTACCGCTTCTGTGAGTGGAATTTAAAAAATCCGAGAGACACGGTTGATGTCAGTAAGTAAAATGTGGTTCAATGAGATGAAAATAATTTTTGTTGAATAGTAACTTTTTAATTTTTTTTACCACGGATAAAATTAAATAGGGTAATTAAGGGTAAAAATGATATTATTATTACCCTAACACATGTCCTAATTCTATTGGATAAGCGTAATTCAACCAAAACAACCTTAGGAATAAAATATGACCATTTAGGCCCACTTGGATTATATTATGACATTTATTATTAATTTATTTAAAGAAGGTTTAAAATAGTTAAAATAAAAGTTTAATAAGAAAATAATTTTTAATATAGGGTTATAAATAAGATAAATTCGACTATAAATATTCATTAGAAAGATAAAAATATTTCCTACATAATGATATTTTATTTTTAATTTTTAGACTTTAAATATGTTAATTTGTTTATGACACAAAGATGATGCAGTAATTATCTTATTAATGAAATATTGACATAATTGATGTTATAAATACCCAAATAAATTTAATTTGAGACTTTTTATGAATTATACTAATTTTCTAGGTTAATATGACATGTTAGTATTGATTTAATTAACTTTTTTCGAACTAATCATTCTTTTATAATTTTTACAAAAATCAATTACTAAATAGTGTCAAAATTGACATAAAATAGTTTTTAAAACAAATATTATATTATTAATTGTTATTTTATTCCTAAAAGTCTAAGGTTAGGCCAAATTACTTAGATAAGGTTATATATATTAATAATAAACAACTTGGGATTCGTTTGGCTTGTTATAGTAAGTTTATTAACCTTATAGTGTAAGAACACAAAAAGACACGGTAAAAGTAAAATTATCTAACTTAAAGTTAAATATAAATGATAAGGTTAAAATAGGAACCTAAACTTGTCTAAATTCTATTGGATGAGATGATTTCGACTCATCCCCACCTTAGATTCTAAATAACTCAATTTGGAGCTATTTAAAACCGAATTTGGCTTTATAATAAAATAATATTTTTAGTTTTTCCAAAGGAGCCCCTCTCCTCCCTTATAAAAGGGCACCTCCTCCCTCTCTTCCTCACACCACTTTGAGCCTTCAATATCGGCAAACCCCTGCCAAATTCTCTTCTCCACTTCCCTAGAAACATCCTAGAGTTCATGTGATTCTTCAAAGACCAATTTTAGTTCCCTAAGAGGAAGACTCAAAGAGGCGCTTCAAAGAAGAGGTAATGTCCGTTACCGATTCTTTCATCTTTATTTATTCTTCCACTTATTCTTCTTAGGTTGTTTCATTATGAAGTAATAACATCAGTATCACTCATATAATGATATGTTATTATAAGTATGAAACAACCTTATTTCACCATCTATCCATCCTACGGAAAATGAAATCACCGCGCGTGCGTACGTACGGAATACCGTCTCCACGCCATGGTGTAATCTATTTTCCACCACCACCTTACTTGGATGGGTATAATGGTGTACATAATAACTATATATGATTATTTTAAAGTGATATTGATTCTGAAATATTATACATACACTCCAATACAATTCCACGATCATGAGAACGATATCATCGCTCGTGCGTACATACAGACTACCATCTCCACGACGTGATGAGATTCATTCTCCACGTTAACCATTCATGAATGATTATAAAGTATATATAATAATTAATCATGAGATATATGACATAATAATGAAACTGGATTTATGTGTATATATATGCATGTCATCTACTTAATTCCATTCAACTCAATAAGGAAAAGAAAACAGCGTTCATGCGTACGTACGGTCTACCGTCTCCATGAACGGTGTATTTCTTTCCATTTACTGATCTATTATATATATATATATATTCTGAATATATATTATATATAAATCATGTTTTATATTCTGGAATTAAATAATCATGATCTAAGTAATCATATTAATAATTACAAGTCAAAACACGGACGACAAATGAAACGATTTTACCCAAAACGCTCTTTAACATGGAATTTACAAAAGAATGGGTAATATAAAGCCATAAGTGAACCATATATGATATAATAAAAATTAATATGATTCTTTAATAATTCAATGACATTATTTAAATCATTATACAGGAGTTTCAGACACTTACGAATCAAATCAGACCTAAGGTAAGGGAAATATCACAATCTCATTTTTATCCGAGATTGTTTATACTTCGGTATTTACTAGGGTGTATTTTATCATCCACATCCATGTTTCCTCAATATGTAATATTATTTCTGTCCACCTACAATTGTTTAAATCCAATTTTACCCTTCGGTGAGTTTTTAGTAAAAGATATGAAAGGAATCTTTTGTCGTTTTTCATACGAGGTACTTTTTGACTTTTCCGACAAAAGTACGATGAATGTTTTTTTTAACTTATACGACATGAATGGATTTTTAAAACATTATTTCCAAGAAGATTACTTTACAAGTTATCAAGTTTATTTTTAATCAACTTCTTTTAGTTTATAATTGTATGACATGTTAAGAAAGGAAAAGTGTTTTTGAAGTGGAGAGGATATTTTCCTCAAGAATGGAGTTCAAGTGTTTTATCAAAATTATTTTCCATCTAAGATAATAAAAGGTTCTCTTTTCATCCCTATTATTACATTTATTTGATTATGTTGTGATGGAATTATTTTTATTAATTCCTTTATCTTATATGAATTGTTTTATGATGTCATGATGTTTAAGAATCTCATTTTTATTACATGGATTATGCAATGATGTATGATTTATGATTTTTTGGCACACATAAGAATGGTATCATTATGAGATGGTTGGGACCTATATCTCCCTCCAAAGAATTGGGTAATGATTTTATATCTCATGAGATAGACATGGCTGTAACGGCAGGTTAAATTGGTTCAGTGAAACAGGACTGAAACGAGGAGTGAACTCAGTTCAGAAATGGACTTTGTCCACTAAGATAGTCTTGGAATTGAGTCTTGACTAACAAGAAATGATTCTATATGATTATGTGTGTATGCCACAATGTTTCATGTTTTAAGTTATGATTATTGGGATTACATTTCACTACTATGATTTATCCCATGTTATGAAATTATGATTTCTTTTGCAGGTTAAGATTTCCAAAAGTTATGTTCTTATGTATATGATGTGATTGATATTTCTTTTGTTTACCCTTACTGAGCATTTGAGCTCACCCTTTTATGTTTTCTTTTCCCCAGGATATAAAGAAATTTTTTAGTTAAAAAAAAGGAAGATCTTTTTGGGAGATGTTAAAGATCTTTCACCACGATTAGAAGATTATATTCTGAGTTTCCAAAGACACTAAACTATTATGGTCCTTGTGTGTGTGTTTTTGTTATGTACTAAGTATTCCACAAAAGTAATGTAATGTCCATGTATATTAAGTTTCGGGTATCTACAGTTGGTATCAGAGGAAAGGTTTAGTCAACCTTTGGAAACTAGGATGCGAAAACGTTAGTGAGATCCCTAGAGATATTTCTAAGGTATGTCTAGGGATGTCTCTAAGGTTAAGTATACGTATAGGTTATAGTCCTAGAATTGCGCTAACGATCTTAGAATTTAACCTAAGATGTTAGATATTGAGGGTACTCCCCCTTTACTATGTTTCTTTCCCTAGCATGATTTTTTCCTCTCACACTATTCTTTTTGGGTTTTAGAAAATGGCTGGAAATAGAAAGATTCATGATAATAGAGGATATGACGAACAATGGAATGATATTCTTCATGAGAAACCAAATGAAACGGTATTTGGAAGTCCAAACATCGTTATTATGCCTAATCAGCAATCTCATAATATGATCAATAATCTCAACTTTGGTAAGTTTCCTGACTCGGCTAATAAGAGAAAGATAGAGTTTCATGATGATCATAGAGGAAAGAAAGTTCAATTTCCCCTATGTAAATCATGTGGGAAGAGGCATCAAGGAGAATGATTCGAAGTAACTGGAAGACTCTTTGGGTGTGGAAAAGAAGGACATAAAGCCAGTAAGTGCAAAGGAAAATGTTCAGTTAACACCATGGATGAGGATAATGGTATTGCTACGACATCAGCAATGGTTAAATGTTTTAAATGTGGAATGTACGGGCATTATGCAAACCAATTCCCTAAGGGAAAGTCTCATAAAGAGAATCAATATGGTCGTATGGGTAATATTTATGTTGATGATGATGAAGAGACTACAAATTATATGTGAGATGAAAGAATTGTTGAAGCTCGATCAATGGTTTAAGAAGGTAGTGGAATGATTACATGTTTATCAAGTGTAATGTTTTATAAGTAATCTCATGGTACTATGGAATAAAGAGACATCTAAGGATTGTTACACTGTTGTCTTTCCTTATGTTTTGAAAGTGTGTGATGAATGGTACCAGTATTTTTGGAAAGTAGATGATATGCACATAATGAAGGGATAAGAAGATAATGAGATGTTTGATTGTATTCATGAGCTCATGACTGATATAAGGACTAAGTGATATTATGGTTTGATTATATAGAAATTTTGGGATTTTGGTATGTGGAAAGAGTTAACAATTGACAGCATTCATGTTTTCACTAAGGTTAAATGGGTATCCATTTTTCAAGAGAATACATGATTAAGTTATTCACATGTTTGTAATTTGACCAACAAGATATATCTTATGATATATGTGGGATAAATTATGGCATTCACGTGATTGTTATGTGACATTTCAAGTAATCGTTTTCTTTATACTATGAGCTTGGACCGAAGTATTTTAGATAAGACTAAAGATTGGAATGGATTATGTTGGACATATTCTAGTATTGTTTAAGGATAGAACTTATTTCGATATTACTGATGGGATTTTATAGTAATGTAGTTTTAGAAAAAGGACAACCTACAGGATGGGCGACAGCCCATCGCGTCGGACAAGGCTGTGGGAATCGAACACACAACCGAAGTGTGACTGGCCTTTATCACCTACCACTGGCCTACATGAAGTCCCTGTTTAGTAGAAACTAGTTTTATTATATTAAGAAATATAATATAAGAAGTATAAGTCCATTTTAGGAACCATATATGATTAATCTCACTATAGATGGACTTATGTATTTTTTGATAACTTTTCTAACCTTTTGTTTGAGACAGATGGAATGACCCATCATTCTATCACATGATCTGCTAACACATCACGAATGAAAAATTCAACTTCATTTCTTTAAGAGATGAAGTGGAAATTTTCCAAAGAACGACCAACGGTGAGACTATACCAAAATCACGAAAGTATTTCTTCTAATTCCAATTTCATCAACATTAGGGAATTGATCTTGAAAACCAAAAAATGTTGTCCTAGTGCCCTTATATCCTATAAATCAGATGGTACCCTAGATCATCACAAATCAATATATTTTTGATTGTTTGCTTTTTCATAGCCATGTTCTCTACCACTCTTCATCAGAACATGATGGTTAGATTTTTCTTCCATATCCATATTTTCACCTATGTTCTCCTATGTGGAAACCCAGTGATGAGTTAATTTGGGTAACCGTTACATTTCATACTTTAGTTTTTAAATCCATGTTTTGGTATTCCTTTTTACGATGTGGGTTTCTATTAAACAAACTTTTGAGTAGTAAACCATTTATAACCCCGACGAATTTCAAGGGCGAAATTCATTTTAAGGGGGGTAGAATGTAACACCCCGAGATTTTAGGAAAAATATTCTTTTTAATTTCATTTCTATCTTGTGTTGTACTCTACACCAAAAGGAACTTGCATAACACTCATCATTGACTTGCCTTGCATTACACGCAATCGCGACCTTCCTCAATAGCGTGTGTAGTACGCAATACCGAGTTTCACTAAACAACGATATGCTATTAAAATATTATTAAAACTAGCCATTATGAATATTAATAACCACTTTTTTAAATTTTAGTTTTCAAAATTGACTTCATTTTTGGATTCGGAATATCGAAATTAGCTTAGGGAGAAATTTTGGTACTTTTCGGATAACTTTCATATTTTGATGAATAGTGAAAATTACTAAATTGTAATTAAAAACAAATTTTTCAATCGAAATAATTAATAGTGATAAATTATTAATTTGAGTGGTTTTAAAATATATTTAGAATATATTTTTACAATTTAATACAATGTTGGTCATTGGATGTAATTTCACATTTAAACCAGACATAAACAAGTGTCAATCTTTTGATAGTTATTATCTCTTAAAAACACACTATTTGTTTTGACGATGGGATTTAATTTTTAAATTAATTAATGCAACTAATATGTTTTGAATTTGGTAAAATAGACATCATTTTTTAATTCATAATATCAAATATTGCTTAGGCCTAATTTTTGGTATTTTTCTGGAAACTTTCATTTTTTGATGAATAGTGAAACCACTAAGTGGTAGTTAAAAAAATGAATTTTTCATAAAACTTAATTTTACCACTTCTGTGAGTGGAATTTCAAAATTCCGAGAGACACGGTTGATGTCAGTAAGTAAAATTTGGTTCAATGAGATGAAAATAATTTTTGCTGAATAGTAACTTTTTACTTTTTTTACCACGGTTAAAATTAAATAGGGTAATTAAGGGTAAAAATGATATTATTATTATCCAAACACATGTCCTAATTCTATTGAATAAGCGTAATTCGACCAAAAACAACCTTAGGAATAAAATATGACCATTTAGGCCCACTTGGATTAGATTAGGACATTTATTATTAATTTATTTAAAGAAGGTTTAAAATAGTTAAAATAAAAGTTTAATAAGAAAATAATTTTTAATATAGGGTTATACATAAGATAAATTCAACTATAAATATTCATTAGAAAGCTAAAAAGATTTCCTACATAATTATATTTTATTTTTAATTTTTAGACTTTAAATATGTTAATTTATTTATGACACAACGATGATGCAGTAATTATCTTATTAATGAAATATTGACATAATTGATGTTATAAATACCCAAATAAATTTAATTTGAGACTTTTTATGAATTACACTAATTTTCTAGGTTAATATGACATGTTAGTATTGATTTAATTAACTTTTTTCGAACTAATCATTCTTTTATGATTTTTACAAAAATCAATTACTAAATAGTTTCAAAATTGACATAAAATAGTTTTTAAAAAAAATATTATATTATTAATTGTTATTTTATTCCTAAAAATCTAAGTTTCGGCCAAATTACTTAGATAAGGTTATATATATTAATAATAAACAACTTGGGATTCGTTTGGCTTGTTATAGTAAGTTTATTAACCTTATAGTGTAAGAACACAAAAAGACACGGTAAAAGTAAAATTATCTAACTTAAAGTTAAATATAAATGATAAGGTTAAAATAGGAACCTAAACTTGTATAAATTATATTGGATGAGAGTATTTCGACCCATCCCCACCTTAGCTTCGAAATAACTCAATTTGTAGCTATTTAAAACCGAATTTGGCTTTATAATAAAATAATATTTTTAGTTTTTCCAAAGGAGCCCCTCTCCTCCCTTATAAAAGGGCACCTCCTCCCTCTCTTCCTCACACCACTTTGAGCCTTCAA
This sequence comes from Viscum album, assembly GCA_963277665.1. Classification (NCBI taxonomy): domain Eukaryota; kingdom Viridiplantae; phylum Streptophyta; class Magnoliopsida; order Santalales; family Viscaceae; genus Viscum; species Viscum album. The sequence goes on along the minus strand of OY728162.1, from coordinate 661,258,687 downwards.
GCTCGGCCAAACCCTACCAAATTCTCTTCTCCACTTCCCTAGAAACATCCTAGAGGTCATTTTATTCTTCAAAGACCAATTTTAGTTCCCTAAGAGGAAGACTCAAAGAGGCGCTTCAAAGAAGAGGTAATGTCTGTTACCGATTCTTTCATCTTTATTTCTTCTTCCACTTATTCTTCTTAGGTTGTTTCATTATGAAGTAATAACATCAGTATCACTCATATACTGATATGTTATTATAAGTATGAAACAACCTTATTTCACCATCTATCCATCCTACGGAAAACGAAATCACCGCGCGTGCGTACGTACGGAATACCGTCTCCACACCGTGGTGTAATCTATTTTCCACCACCACCTTACTTGGATGGGTATAATGGTGTACATAATAACTATATATGATTATTGTAAAGTGATATTGATTCTGAAATAGTATACATACACTCCAATACAATTCCACGATCATGAGAACGATATCATCGCTCGTGCGTACGTATGGACTACCGTCTCCACGACGTGATGAGATTCATTCTCCAAGTTAACCATTCATGAATGATTATAAAGTATATATAATAAGTAATCATGAAATATATGAAATAATAATGATACTGGATTTATGTGTATATATATGTATGTCATCTACTTAATTCCATTTAACTCAATAAGGAAAAGAAAACAACGTTCATGCGTACGTACGGTCTACCGTCTCCATGAACGGTGTATTTCTTTCCATTTACTGATCTATTATGTATATATATATATATATATATTCTGAATATATATTATATATAAATTATTTTTTATATTCTGTAATTAAATAATCATGATCTAAGTAATCATATGAATAATTACAAGTCAAAACACGGACGACAAATGAAACGATTTTACCCAAAACGCTCTTTAACATGGAATTTACAAAAGAACGGGTAATATAAAGTCATAAGTGAACCATATATGATATAATAACAATGAATATTATTCTGTAATAATTCAATGACATTATTTAAATCATTATACCGGAGGTTCGGACACTTACGAAGCAAATCGGACCTAAGGTAAGGGAAATATCACAATCTTATTTTTATCCGAGATTGTTTATACTTCGGTATTTACTGGGGTGTATTTTATCATCCACATCCATGTTTCCTCAATATGTAATATTATTTCCATCCACCTACAATTGTTTAAATCCAATTTTACCCTTCGGTGAATTTTTAGTAAAAGATATGAAAGGAATCTTTTTTCGTTTTTCGTACGAGGTACTTTTTGACTTTTCCGAAAAAAGTACGATGAATGTTTTTTTTAACTTATACGACATGAATAGATTTTTAAAACATTATTTCCATGAAGCTTCCTTTACAAGTTATCAAGTTTATTTTTAGTCAACTTTTTTTAGTTTATAATTGTATGACATGTTAAGAAAGGAAAAGTGTTTTTGAAGTAGAAAGGATATTTTCCTCAAGAATGGAGTTCAAGTGTTTTATCAAAATTATTTTCCATCTAAGTTAATTAAGGGTTCTGTTTTCATCCCTATTATTACATTTATTTGATTATGTTGTGATGGAATTATTTTTATGAATTCCTTTATCTTATATGAATTGTTTTATGATGTCATGATGTTTAAGAATCTCATTTTTATTACATAGATTATGCAATGATGTATGATTTATGATTTTGTGGCACACATAAGAATGGTATCATTATGAGATGGGTGGGACCTATATCTCCCTCCAATGCATTGGGTAATGATTTTATATCTCATGAGATAGACATGGCTGGAACGGCAGGTTAAACCGGTTCAGTGAAACAGGACTGAAACGAGGAGTGAACTCGGTTCAGAAATGGACTTTGTCCACTAAGATAGTCTTGGCATTGAGTCTTGACTAACAAGAAATGATTCTCTATGATTATGTGTGTATGCCACAATGTTTCATGTTTTAAGTTATGATTATTGGGATTACATTTCACTACTATGATTTATCACATGTTATGAAATTATGATTTCTTTTGCAGGTTAAGATTTCCAAAAGTTATGTTCTTATGTATATGATGTGATTGATATTTCTTTTATTTACCCTTACTGAGCATTTGAGCTCACCCTTTTATATTTTCTTTTCCCCAGGATATAAAGAAAGGTTTTAGGTAAAAAAAGGAAGATCTTTTTGGGAGATGTTGAAGATCTTTCACCACGATTAGAAGATTATATTCCGAGTTTCCAAAGACACTAAACTATTACGGTCCTTGTGTGTGTGTTTTTGTTATGTACTAAGTATTCCGCAAAAGTAATGTAATGTCCATGTACATTAAGCTTCGGGTCTCTACAAGCAATGCTTAGTCAATGGCAGTGATTGGGTTTCATCATCAGAGAGATGCTGGGATCGGTACTCCACTGTCGCACCAGGGCACAAGTCTCCCATACTCTTTACACAGGTAGAGTCGGTACACCCACTTACTATAGAGGGTGCGAGTCCTCTATCTACGGAGTAGGTACTCCCATATCATTGAGCTTCGTCGGTGAGTGGGTCCTCTGCAAGAGTTAGTGCTCCCTCGGTTGTGGAGCATAGTAGCGAGGAATGAGCCCCTCCATTCGGATTCTTGTGAGGCTCTGTGTGGTGTTGGGCATCAAAGATGGAACTTTGAGGTGCAAGCTGACACATCATTCTTAGTTGGACTATGGAGATGAAGATATTCTTTCTCTCTTTGCTTGGGTTTATTTTGAGCATATTTGATGTTGGGTTTCCTTACCCTTTTGATGTATGGTTGAACTGACTATTGTTATTTCAATTTCTCCCATTTTGATTTTCAGGGTGTCCTATTGGTTATGTATATACTCACCCCTGCATAAACTTTACTCACACTTGTTGTGTCTTATGTAGACGGCAAACAAATCAGTGATGGCCTTGGTGGACCTGGTTTTGGTGGAGCTTAGAGGTTCTTGGTTTGAGCGTGTTCGGTGATCGGCTTTGGAGATTGTGAGTCGAGGTCTCTTCAGTCCTTCCCTTTTTCTAGTTGTTGTCATGTTGGGACCTCATTTCTAGTTGGGCGTATATTTTGCTCATTTATATCATTTGTATTATGTTGTTGTATTGTGATGTATTTCTTAAATGTTGTTGCATGCATGGTTTACATTCTAAATGTTTCGTTCTTTTATAATATCTCTGCATTGTTGCATGAAACTTGCTATGTGTGTGCGTATAGGTTCATAGGCCAAGACCTCACATTTCAGTGTTATGCCTACCTGACACTTATTGTTAGTCTCAGGCCTATTGGAGGCGAACTTGGGGTGTCACTCTCGACTTATCGTCGGCCAAGCGGGCCTCAGTGGGTCGAGTCATGACGTACACATACATACAAATACATGTACGTATATTTAAATTATTTAATATGAATATAAACATATAAATTCAAATATGAATCACATATTTAAATAAATATATTCATTTATATATTTATATAATTGTTTAAATAAAATATTAATATATCATATTTATATTAATTATATATACATTTCATAATTATTGTATATAAATATACTACTAAACCTTTTTTTGATTAATATAAATTTGATAATTATTTATATATAAAATTATGAAAATAAGATTGATAATAATTTGTATTATAAGTTATATAAATCACATTTTTATATTATATTTACACATATATACTTATTGTACTATAAATCTTATTTACAAAAATATAAATATGTATATAAAAATTAAATTATTCACTGTGCCCTTTATCATCATTTTTTTCGCAATGTTAAAGGTGGATATTTTATCAGTGCTTTTAGCTAGCGATGATAAAAGTTCTCCTTTTATAAGCACTTTTCGTTTAACGTTGAAGATCACGCTATCTGTAACAGTGTCTGAGGGTCTGTTTGAGCTCCACGAGATATCAAATCAAAGTCTGCAAAGAGATCTATGCCATGTTAACCAATGAGAAGCTCGATCACTGTTTTTTTCAAGGTTAAAAAATGTTCAGAAGACCTCAAAAACTGAGATTTTAGTTGAGATACCTTAATTTTTTAATATTCGATGAAATTTTAGTTTCGTTTAAGAGGATCTTCTTATCTTTTTTTATGGAAGTTGAATTTATTCCTTGGGCTTATACTCATAGGATATTTTTTGTGTTGAGATTTCACCCATTTTCAAATTATAGTGTTATTTATAATTAAATATATGCAAATATATACATGTGTATATATTTATATATATATACTTAATTGTATAAATTAATATTTCAACATATTTACATATAAAATATATTTTTAAATACATAAACAATATGGAAATAAATATTCATTATCCATTTTATTTTAAATAACAATCTGACATTTTTTTACTTTATAAAAACTTAATATGTATATATAACTATGAAAATGTGTATGTAATGTTTATATAAGTATGTGTGCATTAATAAACATATATATATTTATGTATCTATTCTAATAATATATATAAATATATATTTATATATATATATATATTAAAATAACCATATATTACAAAATATATATAAATATATTTTAGGCTAGTGGTAAGGTTGTTGTTTGTCTATATATAGATATATATCTTTATATAGTGCAACAAATATATGTTAATATATATATACACACACACACACAATCATATGTATAGACACATAATTATATATATATATATATATAAACACAATCACAAACATATATACACACACACACATTATACAAAATTTATATGTAAGTATACAATTATATGTAAATATATAAATATATTTTACAAATGTATTTAAAATAATTATATAATTATGTGAATATATAAATAAAGAGGATGCATGTAAATATATATAAATAAATAGATATATCATAAAATATGGTAGAAAACCAGGAGTGGTGGTAAGGACGTTCATCGTGTCCCAAGTTTGAATCTTCACAGGCGCAGACGGATGAGCAAGTATTAGCGTTGATAAGGGGGGGTAGACACTGATTAAGGGGTGTTTGGACACTGATAAAGGACGGGGGACACATACTAGTGATACAAATTAAAAAAAAAAAATTGTGTTTTATACGTGTTAAAAATTAGCATTGATAAAAATGAACTTTATGAATGCTAAAACGTATTTCCAATTACAAAATTTCTGAACATTAAAAAGGAATTCAATTTGTTTCACAACAATTTTCAAATAGTTTGATATCAAATTTAAGAAGAATCTACAAACAAAAATATCATGAAATAAACTCGATTTCCATCAACATTATTGAGAGAGACCAACCACCGATTTATGGAATTCTAACACGCACTAAATGGTCACGAAGAAATATTGATTTCCATCAACGTAGTCAATCTATTGATGGATCACAGAATCAGAAAATCGTCATAAAAAAAATACATTCTTCCATTTAAAAGATCAGTCATAACCTCTAAATAATTTAGAGATCGTCCACTTCATTGCAGGCGTTCAAATGATAAATGCTTTACTATGAAGAGATCGTCATTCTTGGACATTACATTCTTATGAGTGTTTTCCATCTTTGTTTCTCATGATCCTTTCTGATCGGAAATGGCGGAAGACGGCGGCGGAGAACTGCGTTCCGGCTCCGACGAGCGGCGCGGGAACTCCGACAGCATCTGAACGACCTCCCGCATCGTCGGCCTCTGCACGCTGTCCTCCTGAACGCACAGCATGGCGACGAACAGCACATGCGTCGCCTCCTCCAGCGGGGCGCCGGCGGGGAGCCTCGGGTCCAGAATGAGACTCACCACGTCCCACCGGCAACCAGTGGTTCGTCTCGTCCACTGCACGATGTCCACGTCTTCCCCAAAACTTCCCACCGGCCGGCGGCCGGTGATGAGCTCCAACAGCACCACCCCGTAACTATACACATCGCTCTTCTCGGTCACGCTCAGGGTGTACGCGTATTCTGCAACCAGAATATTAAAAGGACCACTCATTTCAAATAAAAAAAAAACTATAATCAAAATTAATTTTACTGAAAAAAGTACATCATAATGACGTGTCATTCCTTAATCCGTGACGTGTAGCACCGTGGATGTGTCAAGGGAGTGGGACAGCGATGCGTGTCAGCCGGATAGGCGACTGGCACGATGACCCTCGATTGAGTCATGATAGATTTTGACACGTATGGACCCCAGGGAACCGTGGAGGCGTCGATTTTTTATTTTCGTATTCAGAAAATGTAATTTAAATCGGAAATATAGAGAATAATTTCATTTTAACATGTATCACGAAATAAATCGAGGAAAATAGAAGAGCGAGAGGAGCGTACGGACCGGGCGCAATGTAGCCGTAGGAGCCGGCGACCGCCGACATGCACTGGGAGGCGCCGCCTTCGTGGAAGAGATACTTGGCGAGGCCGAAATCGGCTACGTGGGCTTCGAAGCTGGAATCCAACAAAATGTTGTTCGATTTCACGTCCCTGTGGACGATCAGCGGCGAGCAGTCATGGTGGAGGTAACAGAGACCTCTGGCAGCATCCACGGCGATACTGTACCTCAAATCCCAACCCAGCCCCACGCCCCCCTTCTTCCCGTGGAGGGCCTCCCCTAAGCTCCCGTTCCTCATGTACTCATATATCAACAGATTCGTCTCCTTGCTCGAGCAAAACCCTAGCAATCGCACGATGTTACGGTGGCGGATGTGACCTAGGGTTTCGATCTCCGCTTGCAGGCCACGGTCGTTGCAGCTCCCCCCGCCGCCGCCGCCGCCGCCGCCTATTCCTAGAAGCTTCTTCACCGCGATCTCAGCGCCTCCCGGCGTTTTACCGTGGTATACGACTCCAGCGCCGCCGCTGCCGATTACGTTCCCATCCTTCACGCACTCGAGGACGTCGGCGACGGCGAAATCCAGCTTCTGAAATGCCGTCAGTTTCCACGATTCGAGGTTCCTTCTACTCCTCTTGAAGGACCTCGCTTTGATTATGGCCGCCGCCGCGAAGATCAAGGAACAAGCCAGCAGTCCGAGCGCAAACACCAGTTTGAAATCTTTTGAAGCTTTTTTGGGAAAATTTACGTCGCCGCCGGTGGCGTTGTTGCAGAAACTGTTTAAAATCGACGCGCCGCAGAGGTTGGGGTTCCCGGCGAATGACGAAGCGTTGAAGAACGTGAATTGGCCGGAATCTGGAAGGTTCCCGGAGAGGTCGTTGAAGGAGAAATCGGCGACGGTGAGGCTCTTCATGGATCCGATCGATTTGGGTATGGTCTGATTCAAGTGATTTCTCGACAGATTCAAGTAGTTCAGGATCCGAATGTTGGAAATCTCCGGCGGGATCTCTCCGGTGAGGTTGTTATGGCTCAGGTCCAGGGATGTGAGGTGGATGCACCCCCCGATCTCCGGAGGGATCGCTCCGACGAGAGAATTCCGGCTGAGATCCAGCTTTACCAGTTGCCGGAGATCGCCGATCGACGGCGTGATGGGCCCGGAAAACCTGTTTCCTCCCATGAGCAGGTTCTCAATGGAAGAGTAATTGGAGAGTGAAAACGGCAGGTTTCCGGATAGAAGATTGCCGTAGAGGTGTAATCCGATGAGACCCACCGGCTCCGACGAACAGTTCCGGTTCTCGGAAAGATTTCCCGACAGGTAGTTTTCGTGCAATTCTACCTGGTTCAGCCGCGGCAGGTACAGGAAGCACTCGGGAATGCTGCCGTTCAGGAAGTTCTGCCCCAATCTCAATCTGACCAGGCTCCGGCAAGACCCCAGAGATTCCGGGATCGGACCAAAGAGGAAATTCTTGAGAAGAATCAGTATCTCCAACCGCTGCGAAGAGCAGAGATCCGTCGGAATCGTGCCGGTGAGCTTGTTCGAGGACAGATCAATGCTCCGAAGCTTCCTGTTCCGGCCGAGCCAGCCGGGGATTTCTCCGGTGAAGTTGTTCCTCCACAGCGCCAGAGTTTCCAGCTCCGGCAGGTCCGCAACGAAGCCCGGGATGGACCCGTGCAGCCTGTTCATGAAGAGGTCGAGGTGCCTGATCCCCGTCAGCCGGGCTAGCTCCGGCGGGATTTCTCCGGTGAGGGCGTTGTTGGAGAGGTCGAGATTCACCATCGCCGTCAGGTTTCCCAGCCGCCTCGGGATTTCTCCGGTGAGGGCGTTGGTGTGGAGGAAGAGCGTGTCGAGGAGCCTCAGGTTCCCGAGCTCGCGGGGGATCCGGCCGTCCAATCCGCAGCTGCTCAGGTCCATGTGCACCGTCCCGGCCAGATTCCCGAGCTCCGCCGGGATCCCCCCGTCGAAGACGTTGTAATACCCCAGGTAAATCTGCCGGACTCCGGTGAGGTTCCCCAGCTCCGCCGGTATCCTGCCGTGCAGGTCGTTCCCGGCGATGGAAAGGTATTCCAGCCCCGCCATCCCCCCGTAGCCCCGGGGGATGCCGCCGGTGAAAAAGTTGCCGGCGAGATTGAGGTGCCTGAGGCGGCGCAAGCTCGGGATCCCTCCCGGCAGCGGACCCCTGAAGTTGTTGTCGTAGGCGTCGAAAACTTCCAGGTCCGGCAGGGTGGAGTAGTTCCAGTCCAGCCCGCCATCGAACCGGTTGTCGGAGATGTTGAGGAACCGCAGCCTGCTGGAGTTCCTGATCTCGATCGTTCCGGTGAGGTTGTTGCTGGAGAGAGAGAACAAGCTCAGCCCATCCAACCCTGCCATGGCCGTAAATGATACCGACCCCTGCAGATCCAGGCCGGTTAAATCCACCGAAACAACTCGATTCAGGAGGCATCGGATTCCCGCCCAAGAGCACACGGAGCTGGAATTCGCCGGATCCCAGCTGCTCAGCGCGGGGTCGGGGGACCGGAACCCCTGCTTTAATGCCACCAGGGCTTGAAAATCAGTGACCAGGGATGAAGAAGAAGAAGAATAAGAAGCGATGGGGGCAGTGCCCAGAAGGAAGAACAGTGTCGGGAGGAGAAGGGGGATCGATGGCATGTTTTCTGGGTGGTTCTGGTCTTTTCTTCGAGGACTGAAGGAAGACGAAGGGGTTGAAGCTCTGATGAGTTAAAATGGGTTCATAAACACGAACAGAGCAGCCTTCAGATTCAAGGAAGACGAAGAGCCTTCCCCTTTTCACTTTGTGTGCTTTTTTCTTTAGCCCGTTGGGATTTAGATCCGCTGACGGGGTGAGTGTTTGTTGCTGGGCATGCCTGTTTTTTTCTTTAAGCTTCTTTGGGCAAAGGTGGAGGGGAAGAACGGTGAAAAGAAGGGCATGGGATTTTTAGCTTGAAAGGCCGTTGGATAACAGAAATTTAAAGTTGGATTAGCGAAAGCAATGAAAGGGTGACGTGGATCTTCTCCATATTGTCTCTCTCTATGAGATATGCGATAAAACTGGCCTTTTGCTTTTTAATCATGTTCCTCACTTCGAATGGGTGAGATTGGAAGTGCACTCCCGCTCGCTCGTTTGAATTGACAGAATTGTCCTCCTGCTTTTGGTCAAGGACAGACGCGCCCTCAAGTTTTTCAATTGTACTGATATATATATAACCTTTATACCGGAAAAGATACTAAAGCAAAATAAATAAATAAAATGAAAAGGACATCTAACTAATGCAGTAAATTTATTGCTAAGAAACATGGATAGTTATGTTACTGGATATGTTTTTAGCTATGTAGGTTCTTCATTGTAACAACTTTAACCGATTGATCTAACGATATCATTTAGAAAAAACAGAAACAAATTCATATAATATGTTTTGCCATTTAAAAATAAATAGAAATATTTTTTAATAATTATTGTTAAAAACAAATTAAAAATAACAATTCATATAAGCTTGAACTCTCAATTCAGTATGAATGGCTACCTGATTTTTGTGAATCCTGTCTTTGCATTGGTCACTCGTGTGATCAATGTTGAATGAATATAAGATGTGTTATGTGTAAATCACTTGGGCACTCTGCTAATTAGTGTAAGAGGGCTCAAACAGGTACTGGACAGACTGTGAATAAGGTATTTAGGAAGAAGGATACTTCCTCCTTTGGTGAGGTACTCAAGCAAGGTTTAAATGAGGCCCCTATTGGTGGGGATCCTGTGTGCCCACCACAACACGTTAATATTGTGGTCAGTTGTGGTGATGCTTCCTTGAATGTCACTGCTGATTGTGATAGGAGACCAACTGATTCAAGGAAATCCTGAGCCGAATTGGCTGACAATGATTCTGACCGAGAGGCATTCATTCAAGAAAAAGTTAATATTGAGATGGGTCAAATAACGATGGCTTCTACTAGCAGTAAAGTCAAGTTGAAACAACTTGATGTTGATGGATTTGAGCTGGTGATGTCCAGAAAACAGCGAGCTCTCTCTGTTGAACGGACTGAAGGGGTGCCAGTGGCCAAGGATAGTGTAGTTGAGACTTCACTTGTGAGCACTGGGACCATTGAGGGGTTTGCTGAGCTTGTTGTTCCAGATTATTCACAAACGGTCTTCCAGATTGGGCCCTATGACCCTACTGCTCAGGATGGTGCATCTCCTCTTCTCCGTGACGAGGTGCATAAGCCATCTAGAGTAATGCACAACCTGATTTACAAGCTGATGTATATGTTGATTCAGCCTCCCAGTTGCATAAATTTGATGGGGATTCCAAGGATATCTCACTGCAAACCTCAACAAAACTGTCACCAGAGCCGGATAAAGCTGGTTTTAATTTTTTTTTCTATGTTAGACTCTATTAACACACCTGAATTTGACTTGCTCAATCTTGAGGGTCTTGAGAGTACAGGTTATAGCAATCGAAAACATGGTCACTCACTGCATTCTACTATTGGAGAGGTTCCAATAAAGATATTGACCTCTGATAAAGGTGTTGATAATGTATCCATTGAAGATGTACTTACCATACAAGAGGCTATGTAGAACGACATTCAGGGTGCACAACAGCAGCAGATGGAGGCTGTCCAGAGTGTACCACAACAGGCTGGTGATAAGGGAGTTGTCCTGTTTCAGGAGGTGGTGACGGTTCAGGATGAATAGGCTGTTCAGGATGACCATAGGCAGGTTTCAAATGCTATGGCTTCCAATCAAGTGGAAGAGATGGCAGACGAGGCATCATATTTTCAGCCAAATCAATGGCAAAGAGGGCGTCATTCAGTGCCTCAGGGTGGAAATCGAGGTCGGGGCCGGCCTAGGAAGAGGTGATAGTTACTGTATATGCTGAACATCTTGTACTCCTTTTGGTGTGGTGTTGTCACCTCTTGAACATTTCTTCCTTGTCCTTTGCACCTTTACTTTTATTTAATAAATTTCGGCATCATGGATCCCAATCCATGGCGGAGCCGCTTCGGTATTGTTAAAAACAAATTAAAAATAACAATCATTTAAAAAAGGAAGAATGACATTTACAGATCAAAGGAAAGGCTTAATTCGGGTTAAGGACCCGGAATTGGAAAAAAAGTAAACGATGAATCTTCTTTATTTACGTAGGGTATGAAAATGACTTTTATACCCCAAATTGTTTTTTGTCCCCTTCTTAGACCTAAACATTCTCTCTTGTGCTCGTAGCCCTCCTCTCCCGCACTCATTTCGCCATCGCCTCATCTCTCGTGCTCATCCGCCCGTTGCCCTCTCCTTCGATCGTCTCATTGTCGCCCTTCAACATGCTCCTCCAATCATCCTTTCACCTTGATCATTCATCGCACTCCTCCAACCATCCTTGCTCCTCCAATTATCCTTCTTGTGCTCGTCATCTCCTCCAATCATCCTTTTTTGCATCGCAATCAACTTGCTCCTAATAGTTCTCTCCTCCCACCATCGGCTCCTCTCTCACCAACATCATATCGCTCTTGCCCCTCTCCCAAAACCTATTATTTATCTCAAACAAGATTTTATGTAAATTCTATGCCTTTTATATTGTTTATGATTTATTTTGTTAATTGATGTAAATATGAACCGAGAATTAGTTTTAATGTCTTATATTCATTAATGTTGTAGGTTAATTGATACAAGTCGATGACGAATTATTTACAAAACGAAATGTTTTGTTATTTTTATTTTGATGGGATACTTATAAGTGATTCACAAAGAAAAATGCATTATGAGTTGGAAGATCGCTGGATAGAGTGGTAATAGAAGAAATTTCATTTGATGAAATATCAAGTTTGACATCGTCAATTCTGAAGTGTGATGAGTCATTGCTTGATTTAAAATACACATTAAAGTGCTACAATGGAATTTGTTTAGACCTTATAGACGATGGAGGAGTTGAACAATTGTTCACATCCAATGAAAGTTTTGTTCATGTTTACAATATTTTGAGATTTGATGAATGTTTGCAGTCGACGGTTGATGTAGATCAATGGTAATGACATGTCAAAACTGCTTATATTAATATTTTGTTCACATGTTATGTATTGACATTTGATTTTTAAATTGTAGGGTTGAATTAATTGGTGAGAATTTAGAACAAAGTATATCATATAGTTGTGATTTTCAAATGTTATATTGTGCAATTAGTAGCATGTCATGTTCGGTGCCAGAGTTGAATGCTAAAACGTGGAATAAATTGTTGGTGGATGTTGAACAAGTTTTTCCTTCAGCCAAAGCTTCAAGGAATATGATCTTTAAGTATAACATTACATAAAGGTTTGACTATGAATTTGTAAGAAATAGTCCTGAAAAAGATTATTATCAAATGCAAAGTTGAGAGTTGCCCGTGGAAGTTAACAACATACGGCTTGGGCAATTCCACTGTAATTCTTTGTGTGAAAACTTTTCAAAATAATCGTATGTACTCTACTAAAGATAGACTAACATTTTTTCACAAATCATTAGCATCATTAATGTCATTTATTATTTTTGATGAGGTGAAGTCGAATGTTGAAAAATCTACCAATCACTACCACAAATACAGGCAATGGAAACGCTCAGGTTTTATCAGCGCTAATCAGAAAGCGCTGATAAAAGGGGGATTTTTATCAGCGTTAGAAAAAAGTGATGATAAATCTACCCTTTATCAGTGCTAATATTAGCGTTGATAAAGTCCCCCCTTTATCAGTGCTAACAAAAAAGCGCTGATAAAAAGACGAATTTATCAGTGCTAATAATAGCACTGATAAAAGTTTTTAATAGAAAATATTATTAATTTATATAAAAATATTTTAATTATATTCAAAAATAATGTTTATATGTATACATTAAATAAAAAATTCATGTTTACTATGTTTAGGTTTTATTTATGTTTATTATGTTTATTAGTTTTAGCTATATCTTTATTATATATTTATTATACTATAGGTTTATAATATTATATATAAATAATTTTTAATATATATATATATATATTCAAATACTTATTATATATATATATATTTAAATAAATTTATGTTTCCAAATAAATGTGTTGATTAATGCGTACATTCTTCTCATGAATATATGTTCATTGTTTACCCTAATGTTGGCCATATATACTATAGTACTATATATACTTAGTGTATTCATTCATTTCCTATATATATGAAGCTTTATCTTCTCATAAATACTTAAAATCACGATAAATATATTTAAATAAACAATAAATGTATTTATTATATTTAAAAATATAAATATTTAGTTATATATAATTATTTACTTTTTAAATATACTATATATAATTATAATTATATATAACTAATTAAATATAAATATGTTTAAATAATTATAAAATTACAAAATATTTTTTTAAATGATAAATATATATTTATGAATACCTTTTGAATATATTTATTTATAAATATATGTATTTAATGAATATATACACAGATACAGACATATATATATATATATATATATATATATATATATATATATATTTAAATACTTATGAAAATAAAAATAAAAATAAAATTTCAATATATATATATATATATATAATTATAATTTATACACAAACACAAAAAAGCACTGATAAAGACATGTTTTATCGGCGCTTTCAATTGTAGCGCTGATAAAAGTATGTTTTATCAGCGCTTTCAATTTTAGCGCTGATAAAACATACGTTTATCAACGTTTTTTATCTAGCGCTAAAAAAGCACTGATAAAGACATGTTTTATCAGCGCTTTTAATTGCAGTGCTGATAAAAGTATGTTTTATCAACGCTTTCAATTTTAGCACTGATAAAACATACGTTTATCAGCGTTTTTATCTAGTGCTGATAAAAGTGTCGTTGGGTTTTATAAATAAACCCTAACTTTCTCCTCCTTCCTCGCACTTCTCAAGCTCTCGCGGAAGCCAATCCCCTGCTGCCGCTGTCGCCGCCACTGCCTCCTCTCCTCCCTCCTCTCCTGCCTCCTCCTCGGCCGTTAACTCGTCCGCCGCCGCGAACCGTGCTTAGCCGCACGACTCTCCTCCGCTGCGCCTCTCCTCCATCAGTGGGTCTCCTCCGCCGCACCTCTCCTTCGCCGCGACTCTCATAAGGTAGAGGATTTATCAAAGACTCTATATTTTTCTTTGATGATGAGTGTTTTTGATTTTTTTGTGAAATGGGCAGTAGGATGATGAATCCATGAATCTATTGGTCCCTTAAATGTGGAGTAGGAAGCATGATGTGATGATGTTTTGGATTCAAGATAGTGGTGCCAAATAATTAATAGGGGGAGATTTTCATGATTTAATTGATAATTGGTGTTGGTATTGAATTTATTGAAAATGTGTTAATATTGGATTTATTGGATATAGGTTAGTATTGGATTTATTAATAACATGTTGGTGATGGATTTATAAGAAAAAATGTAATAAAAATGTGTTTTATAATCATGGATAGTGATAAATTTGTTTTTAACATATGTTGATTATTGGTGTTGGGTTTATTATCAGCACATGATTGGTTATTGGATGTTGTTCTGGAAGTAGATGTCTGGAATGATATATGGTTGTTCTAAAAGTTATTATAAAATAAGTATTTAATATTTTTTGAAAGTTATTCTATAAGAGGGGATGAAGATGTTAAAAAGAATAATTCTGGAATTTTGATAATGCAGTTGATTTGGATGAAGTTCATTTGATAAATTTCAGAATTTGCAGAAAATACCATGGAATGAGTATAAGTATTACACCATGAGTAGAGTTCCTAGAAAAATGACAAATGTATAATAATCCATGTATATATAAAATTATACAGGCCACATTTTAAATGAAATGGAAAAGTATAGATAACCTTATAGTGATACATGAAGGTCACATGTACCAATGTGTAAGGTACTTCCAAAAGAGACTATGATGTCATAGAGAAGGCTGGTGGAGTTTTGGATGGTTTTGGGAAGCAATTAAGTGTTTTTTAAAAGGTTCATGTTTTAAAATTAGGTGTTGATCTCCTAGTGATTTATAAAAAGTGGTTTATAAATGGATTTAAAATGTTGATTTGAAATGGGTGTGTGGTTTCCCCATTGGTGAAATTTTTTGATGATTCTTTTAATGGTTTTGATGGAAAGAAAGGCTTTGGCCTTATTTTGGTGTTAAAGGTTAATAAGGTCATTAGTAAATGAAAACAGTTTCAAAAAGACTGTTTTTTTTAATTCTTTATAAGGTCATGATGTTGCACCTTAGTATTTTGAGAAATTATGAATGGGTTAAGAGTTAGACTGATTCTCTAGGAACTGGTAGTAAACTATATGGGTTAGGTGCTGGACTGATGCTCCAGACATGGGTAGTATACTATGGATTAGGCATCAGACTAATTATCTGGGTGATGATAGTATTATCTATGGTTTGAGTTCCATATTGATGCTTTAGGCATGATGGTATACCATATGGGTATGGATTGTGGACTGATGATTCATATATATGGTTTAAGGTATTGGACTAATTTCCCATGCACTATTGTTTAAATGTATGAGTTGGTTTTGGAATAATGCTCTGAGAGCTATTGGTTTAAATTATGAGTAAGTGATAGACTGAGTATTCATGATTTTTTTTATCATGTATGGTTCTCATTGTTTGAAATGGCATCCCACATCCTAGGTTTAGGGAACCAGGTTGATGTTTTATTCTTTTATGAGTCAGATAATGGATGAGAATCCCTTCCATGATTTAAGTCATGTTTACCCCTGTTTTATGAATCAGAAGACAGAATTAAATCAATGTGTAACACCCCAAGAATTTACAAATAGATTTATTATAGAATGCATGGATCACCAAGTCTCTACAAACATCACTTTATTATAACCTATCCAAGTAAACATAATTTTTCCACTTCTGTTATGTGAATTTTGAAAATCTAACATACACGGTTGCGATCAGTAAGTTAATTGGAGTCTGATAAGAAAAACTTAATTTTTGGTGAATAGTAACTTACCCTTATGAATAGTAAAATACTCTTATGAATAGTGATATACCCTAATTAATAGTAACCTTACCTATGATAGTATATAAATAATATTCAAGTGGAAGTATGATATACCTATGTTTTGGAATAAGTAAATAAATGTTTTAAATTTTTTTTAGAATAAATTATGATTTTAATTTAATATTAAATTAATCATATTTAGAAAATTATTTTTGAAAAATGGACTTCATTTTTTTATTCTACACGTCAAAAAATGGTTAGGGTGAATTTTTGGTATTTTTATGAAATACTCGAATTTTTGATGAATAGTGAAATACAGTAAAATACCGTATATACAAATTATCAGTTAAATCCACTATTTATGAAATCATAAGTGATTTAAGCCCACTTGTTTCGAACTCACATGCATTTATTACTATTATTGGTCATGGAATCATCACTATTACTGGTCTTGAGGGAAATTAATAAACTAATGATTAAAAAATTATGAAAACCCTCATCTCCTCTACTATAAATCCCCCCTCACTCCCTCTTCTCTTCACTCTAAGCCTTGAATCTCCTCAAAGTTATACCCAAATACCCTTCCTTAGTCACTCCCCACATCCAAGAATCTCTTTTTCTTTCCAAAAGACCAAAATCCCTTCCCTTAAGGAGGTTCTCAAAGAGGTTATTTCAAGAGGTAAAGCACCTTTCTTTTTCATTTAGTTTCATTTCAATTCATCTTCTTTTGTTATCCTCTCCTCACCTCCTCTGTCTAAATGAGAATTATAGATATATTATCATCTATATATTGGAATTATATAATGTTAATGGAAGAACCATCATCAATATCCCTACTCTCTCTCTCTGTCTCTCTTTTATTTTACAAATGAAATCAATGTCCATGAGGTTCCAATTTATAACCTTCGTGGACGACGAAGTTTCATTCTTCAATTTATGCTTCATTACTAGTCATGAAACCATTTTTATGTATGAAACAGAAATTAATATATTAATTATAACCTAATTAATATTTAGGAACCAGTATACATACATATTATTAAATCACATGACCAAACAATTTCCTAATAATCAAAATACCGCTAAAATAATCTAAGTGAATGTCATAAATATTTCATCTAATGATTCATCTGATTTTCATGTAAAAAAATGATATAAATGACCATTAACACTTCTAGATGTTCATAAATAATATGTAATTTCAATTCTGGAGATTTACATCCATTCCACATGAACTCTATTACTTAAGAACAAGTGAAAAGATTATGAAAATAAAGAAAACAAACACTCCGGAACGACGAAATTTAGCATAATAACTAATCAATAAGGGAATAAATGAACTAAAAATAATTATGATAAACTAAATACATGTCTAATAGGTTATGAAATAAATTATTAATAAGTCTAATTTCATATTCCATGACCTTAAGTTCATGAGAAAAACACATTCAACTTAATGTAAGGGTTTCTTCATCTCACTTCTATTTTTGTGATATTCTCCGTATTCACTACTAATATTTATGTATGGTATATGTATATTGAACATTGATGTAACATATAATTAATATATTTATTTTCATTTTATTAAATGTATCATTTTAATATTATTAATTTTGGGGCATACAAATCAATTGATTACAAAGTGGTAAGGGTTTTTTCACCCGAATCTCCATTTTCATTCGGGTTACTTTTATTGTCTAATTACCTCAATGAAATTATTATGTATTATATTTGACTCCTAATAAATTATGTTTGTGTATTATATATATGTTCACCAACCAGAATCCTTCCTTATTTTATGGATAGTTACACGTTTTAAAAGGAACTTTTAAAATCATTTCCGAAATACAAGCCCGATTCAAGGGATATTTTCAAATTCTTACCCGTTTTCAAGTGTACACAATAAACTGTTTTAAGACACCATTATTTTTATAAAAACAATCATTTTATCATGAAAAATGATCTTAGATAATTTCTATATTTAATAGAACAAACGTTCCATTATGCTTTAAAATTCTCTTTAATACTTTCCTTAAAATGCTCAAAAAATTTTATTTCTAAAGAATCTTAAGAATTCTTTTTACATGATTTCACTTCAGAGGGACATAATTTATGCCTAAAATATAATTTCAATGTCCTAGTATTTTATTTTATGGGAAATTCATGTTTAAAATCTGATTTCATGGCAAATATAAATTATTTTCCAAAAGAACTCTTCTTTTAAAAGTAGAAAGGATTTTTTTCATCTTACATTAACTTTTATGAGATATATGCCTTATTCACCAATTATTACTTACATGTGGTGTATGTACTACCCCTTGGTGTATCATATAAAGAGTATCCTTATTCTCATGATATTATAAGGGATTATGATTTGAATGTTTCAAGGTGGTATGAGACACTTTGAAATGTATAAGGATTATTTCCTCAAGAATTTCTCAATGGTCACATTTAAAAGTATCCCTATTTATGTCAACATATTTTGATGAATCTTGTATTTCACAGAGTCTTATATATTATGATATCATCTAAAATATGTTTTTGATGGGTTACTGATTATGTTTGGCTATGGATGTTCTATCTTGATACCATTCACCATATTATTTCGAATGGTTAGTGTTTTATGTTCAATGATTGGGGAAGTCATTTATATTTCATATCTTAGTTTCAATATGAATGTATATGTTAATTATGTTAACCCATTTCGTATGAGGAATTAATTATACTTAGTATGTGATGGTTGGGGCCCGCTATAGCCCCTCAATGCATCGATTGGTCTAATGAGACAAATAGATGTGGAATTGATTGAGGTCTTTCCCAATTTGATATATGGTTTTGGCTAAGGCCTTAATCATTTTTAGATGTCTTGGACTAGGCCTTGAAAAAATGTTTCAGAATGTCTGACATATGAACTTCCCTCATTATGAAGCTAGTAATTGAAAGTTCATGTGGTTATTCGACTAGTAGAATACCCATGATTATGTTTTATTATGACATTATTTACTCAGCTCATATTCCTTCCATATTATGTTCAAGTTTATTATTTTTAAAGGTATGTGTTTTCAATTATTCACCATGTCTAATGTTCATGTTATCTTCTGCTATATTTCTCACTCTTACTGAGTGTTTGAGCTCACCCATTTCTTATGTTTCATTTTCCCAGTATATGAAGAAGTAAATTATGAATGACTTGCAGGCATAATCTAGGAGGTATGAATGTTTCTAATGTAATAAATTAGTGTTGTTTTACTTTCAAGTTGTAATATTGAACTCATTTACGTATCTTGTTTCCAAAATCTACTAAACTACTTGGTACTTCAGGATGCATATTTATTTTTTATATTCCAATGTAATAAAATAAGGCACCGACGCCGGGAAACTGGGTCGGGTCCTTACAGTTGGTATGAGATGAATTTTAGTAGAAAACCTAGCAACTAGATTTAGAAAACATAGATTAGGGAAAAAATTCCTAAGATAGTCTTTGAGGATAAGCATACAAGAACATCCTGGTATTTTAGTAAGGAATAGATTATATGGATCTTCCTAGAAAATACATCCCTGTCTGGATACAAACAGGTAGAGGTGGCTCTGGAACAGATGTACCTAGGAGTGAAAGCTCCGACAAGGAGTTTCAAGATTGACCTGGGGTATCCTAGTACATGACAATGGGCCTTGCTGCACTCTTGGTATTGACACTCCCGGGGGATATTCTTAGGATAATTCACATTTTATTTATAAACAATTATGAAGTATTTGTGCCCCAAAGTAACCAAAGTATATGGTTTTAGGATTTATGATGCATAAATTTATGTTATGTGTTATACCATGTTTAGATATATGAAGAGTTCATAATTTTATAAGATAATATACAATATGTATTTATTAGAAATAATGCATAGTAGAAGGAATGATAACTTCACCAATACACGTGATGAGAAGAGTATGAAGAATCATATCTCTAATGGTCTTAAGCCATCATTTCAAAGGAAGATTGTCTCCAATGTATCCTCATCATATGAGGAAATAATATCATGTGTTGAAAAGTTGTGTAAGGACTTCTCTGAGTCCTATGGCTTTGAAGGGAAGCAAAAGAAGAAGAGGATGGTAGGAAAAAACATAGATAAAGGAAAGAAGGGAAATATGTATTTTCCCACATCTGATAATTGTGGAAGGAAGCACCTTGGTATATGTTTGAGGGGAAAAAGAGTTTGCTTAAAGTGTGGAGAAAAAGGCCACCATGATCATAATTGCAAGACAAGGAAAGAATTTTCCTATATTCAATGCTTCAACTGCAAGGAGATGATACACTATGCAAATCAATGTCCCAAGCGTTAAAGGAATATACCCCAAATAATGATTTTGGATAATGATCAAGTTATGATGCTACCGCAGATGAAGTAGAATAATTAATATTCATAGTCAAGAATCATGTCATCTGATTTTTTTCAGTAACGTACTGGTTGTAAGAATTATCAGATATATAAGGATTCTACTACAACACTATTTCATTAAGGATTTAAGGTTATATGATGAATGGTACAAAGGAAAAGTGATTCAATATAAAGATAAAATTTCTAGGAAAAAACATGATTAAGGGAAAGAAAACCCATAATATATATCTGATGTTGAGATACTGATGAAGAAATGATTGATTCAAATAAGTACTAACTACCTTGGAATAGATTATTGAATTTTCCATATGTGGCCTATGCTATCATAGATGGAGTTTACAGTACTTTTGGATTTAAGGAATACATCCAATAAGATGTATCTTACTTAAAGAATATAGAATAATTCATGTTTCAAATATGATTTTTACAGTAATTCAAGTTATTACCATATTTCAAGAGGATACACGATGAAGTTATTCACATGTTTGGAATGTGAAATTTAGAGTTGTTTCATGTTGATTAAGGGTTAATGATAAGTTCATCTTGGAAATTTAGAGGACTTCATTATAATGTGTTGAATCATTATATTTTGGAATTTTTAACCATTTATGAAATGGTTTAAGTTGATCATTGTATTATCTTTTAGAGGTTAATGTATTTCTTCAACAAATAGAGTAACCCATGTTAATTGATGAGCTATAGATATTTCAAGTGAAATAAAAGGACAATTTTGTATGTAGAAATGTATATTTACACTCTTATAGAGTGGAATAATTCATCGAATCAAGGAAAATAGTCTTAAATAAAATGTTTTCCTATTATCATAATCATTGATAATATCGATGATTTTTTTTAGTTTATAGTTTTGTAGTAATCAAAATTCATTTTAACAAGTCCTCTATCATGTTCCATCAGAACTTTATAGTTAGATTTTTTTCCCATGTCTAGGTTTTTACTTCCAACTAATGTCACCACATTCGAAAGAATACTTTTTGGGGTGACCACCTAATCTCCCTTAACCTTTTTAGGAGGATATTTTATTAACCCTATTTTCAATGTGGGTTCCCATAAGAGAATTTTAAATTATCAACCATTAACTCTTGAAGTTCAATTTCAAATTTCGAGGAAAAAAGTTTTGTAAGGAGGGGATAATGTAACACCCCAAGAATTTATAAATAGATTTATTATAGAATGCATGGATCACTAAGTCTCTACAAACACCACTTTGTTATAACCTATCCAAGTAAACATAATTTTTCCACTTCTGTGATGTGAATTTCGAAAATCTGACATACACGTTTGCGATCAGTAAGCTATTTAGAGTTTGATAAGAACAACTTAATTTTTGGTGAATAATAACCTACCCTTATGAATAGTAACATAACCTTATGAATAGTAATATACACTAATGAATAATAACCTTACCTATTATAGTATATAAATAATATTCAATTGGAAGTACAATATACCTATGTTTTGGAATAAGTAAATAAATGTTTTAAAACATTTTTTAGAATAAATTATGATTTTAATTGAATATTAAATAAATCATATTTAGAAAATTATTTTTAAAAAATGGAATTCATTTTTGGATTCTACACATCAAAAAATGGTTAGGGTGAATTTTTGGTATTTTTCTGAAATACTCAAATTTTTAATGAATAGTGAAATACTGTAAAATACCATATATACAAATTATCAGTTAAATACACTATTTATGACATCATAAGTGATGTAAGCCCACTTTTTTAGAACTCACATTCATTTATTACTATTATTGGTCATGGAATCATCACTATTGCTGGTCTTGAGGGAAATTAATAAACTAATGATTAAAAAATTATGAAAACCCTCCTCTCTTCCACTATAAAAACCTCCCCTCAATCCCTATTCTCTTCACTCCTCTAAGACTTGAATCTCCTCAAAGTTCTACCCAAATACCGTTCCTTAGTCACTCCCCACGTCCAAGAAGCTCTTTTTCTTTCCAAAAGACCAAAATCCCTTCCCTTAAGGAGGTTCTCAAAGAGGTTATTTCAAGAGGTAAAACACCTTTCTTTTTCATTTAGTTTCATTTCAATTCATCTTCTTTTGTTATCCTCTACTCACCTCCTCTATCCAAATGATCATGATAGATCCAGTATCATAAATATACTAGAATTATATCATGTTAATGTAAGAACCATCATCAATATCCTTACTCTCTTTCTCTTTTATTTTACAAACAAAATCAACGTCCATGAAGTTCCAATTTATAACCTTCGTGGAAGATGAAGTTTCGTTCTTCAATTTCTCCTTCATTACTGGTCATGAAACCATTTTTATGGTTAAACCAGACTTTAATATATGTATTATAACCTAATTAATATTCATGAACTAGTATAGCTACATATTATTAAATCGTATGACCAAACTAGTTCCTAATAATCAAAATACCGCGCACATGAGCCTCAACCCGGTTGGTGAGGACTCCTTAAGTGCATCCAGGAGACCCGAGATCAAATCCAAGTGAAGGAATAATTTCCAGGTCACTGTAGTAGTAATGTAGTAGGAACTGTATCGGGAACTATAATAGTCACTGTAGAAGGTACTGTTCGATACTGTAGCAGCTGAGACTATTCCCCTGTTTGGGCCTTCGGGCCACCGATTTGGTCCCCGAGTCCTTTAAGGCCTTTGGGCCACCCAGGACTTTGAGTCAGTAAGGTCTTAAGTCCATCTCAAAGACTTTGTGCACCTCAAGGACTTTGGTCCACCTTAAGTGCAGATGCAAACCAGACAACCTACAAGGAATAAGCTCCATAAGGAGGATGAGCATGAAGCTGTCCCCATAGTAGAAGCTAAAAAAATTGCAAGAATGAGAGGGTATGAAAACTTCCACCAGGAAAAGCCTATAAATTCACTAGAAAGCCTATCCAAACATCCATGTGAAGGTGGAGATTTTATTTCATGATGAAGATGCTGGGGAGGAGCAGTTCCAAGTAGTTAGTCTGAGTTGTATGTAATGTTTGAAGCCTACAGGCAATGAATTCCTCTAAGGCCTATGGGACATGTAATACCTATGACTACGGGCCTTGTAAGGGTTCCACATCACCCTTTAAAGGTTTATTATCAATAATACATAAAAATTATGTCCTTCAGTCCATTGGATGGAAAACACCGCTAAAATAATCTAAGTGAATGTCATAAATATTTCATCTAATGATTCATCCTCTTTCCATGTAACCAAATGATAGAAATGACCATTAACACTTATGGATGTTCATAAATAATATGTAATTTAAATTTTTTATATTTAAATATATTCCACATAAACTCCATTACATAAGAACAAGTGAATTGATTATGAAAATAAAGAAAACGAACACTCCAAAACGACAAAATTCAATATAATAACTAATCAATAAGGGCATAAATGAACTAAACAGAATTATGATAAACTAAATAAATGTATAATATGCTCTTAAATAAATTATTCATAAGTCTAATTACATATTTCAGGACCTAAAGTTCAATATCATAACACATTCGGACTTAAGGTAAGGGTTTCTTCATCCCACTTCCATTTTTGTGAGATTTTCTGTATTCACTACTAATACTTGTGTATGGTGTATGTATATTTCCCATTAATGTAACATATCATAAATATATTTATTTTCATGGTATTCGATGTATTATTTTAATATTATTAATTCTGGGTCATATGAATTGATTGATTACAAAGTGGTAAGGGTTTTTTCACCCGAACCGCCATTTTCATTCGGGTTACTTTCATTGTCTAATTACCTCAATGAAATTATTTTGTATTATATTTTAATTCTCATAAATTCTATTTGTGTTATATATATATGTTCACCAACTAGAATCCTTCCTTATTTTATGGATAGTTACATGTTTTAAAAGGAAATTTTAAAATTATTTCTGAAATACAAGCCCGATTCAAGGGATATTTTCAAATTCTTACCCATTTTCAAGTATACACCATAATATGTTTTAATCCACCATTATTTTTATAAAAACACCCATTTTATCATGAAAAATGATCTTGGATCATTTCTGTATTTAATAGAACAAACATTCCTTTCCACTTTAAAATTCTCTTTAATACTTTCCTTAAAATGTTAAAAAAAGTTTTATTTCTAAAGAATCTTAAGAACTCTTTTTACATGATTTCACTTCAGAGGGACATCATTAATGCCTAAAAAATAATTTCAACATCCTACTATTTTATTTTATGGTATATTAATTTTTACAATCTGATTTCATGGTAAATATAAATTATTTTTCAAAATAACTCTTCTTTCAAAAGTAAAAAGGATTTTTCTCATCTCACATTAACTTTTATGCGATATATGCCTTATTAACGAATTATTCCTTGGATGTGGTGTATGTACTTCCCCTTGGTGTATCATATCAAGAGTATTCTTATTCTCATGATATTCTAAGGGATTATTATTTGAATGTTTCAAGGTGGTATGAGACACATTGAAATGTTTAAGGATTATTTCCTCAAGAATTTCTCAGTGGTCACATTTAAAAGTATCTCTATTTATGTCAACATCTTTTGATTAATCTTGTATTTCATAGAGTATTATCTATTATGATATAATCTAAAATATGTTGTTGAAGAGTTACTGATTAGTTTTGACTATGGATGTGCTATCTTGATACCATTCGCCATATTATTCCGAATGGTTAGTGTTTATATTCAATGATTGGGGAAATCATTTACATTTCATATGTTAGTTTCAATATGAATGTATATGTTAATTATGTTCAGACCTTTCATATGAGGAATGAATTGGACTTAGTATGTTATGGGTCGGGCCCTCTATATCCCCTCGATTCATCGATAGGTCTCATAAGACAAATAAACGGGGAATTGGCTGAGGCCTTTCCCAATTTGATGTATAGGTTTGGATGAGGCCTTAATCATTTTTAGATGTCTTGGATGAGACCTTGAAAAAATGTTTCAGAATGTCCGACATATGCACTTCCCTCATTATGAAGCTAGTAATTGAATGTTCATGTGGTTATTCGACTAGTAGAATAACCATGATTATGTTTTATTATGACATTATTTACTCAGATCATATTCCTTCCATATTATGTTCAAGTTTATCATTTTTAAAGGAATGTGTTTTCAATTATTCACAATGTCTAATGTTTATGTTATCTTCTACTGTATTGCTTACTCTTACTGAGCATTTGAGCTCGCCCCTTTCTTATGTTTCATTTTCCCAGGATATGAAGAAGTAAATTATAAATGACTTGGAAGCATAATCTAGGAGGCATGTATGTTTCTAATGGAATAAATTAGCGTTGTTTTCCTTTAAAGTTGTAATTTTGAACTCATTTATGTATCTTTTTCCCAAAATATACTAAACTAATTGGTCCTTGGGGATGAATATTCCTTTTTTTTAATATTCCAATGTAATAAAATAAGGCACCGACTCCAGGCAACTGGGGTCGGGTCCTTACAGTTGGTATTAGAGGAAGTTTAGTAGAAAACCTAGAAACTAGATTTAGAAAACGTAGATTAGGGAACAAATCCCTAAGATAGTCTTTGAGGATAAGCATACAAGAACATCCTAGCATTTTAGTAAGGAATATATTATCTGGATATTTCTAGAAAACACATCCCTGTCTGGATACAAATAGGTAAAGGTGGATTTGGAACATATGTACGTAGGAGTGAAAGATCCGAAAAGGAGTTTGAGGCTTGACCCGGGGTATCCTGGTACACGACAATGGGCCTTGCTGTACTCTTGGTATTGAAACTCTCGGGGGATATGCTTAGGATAATTCAAATTTTCTTTATAAACAATTATGAAGGATTTGTGCCCCAAAGTAACCAAAGTATATGGTTTTAGGATTTATGATACATAAATTTATATTATGTGTTATACCATATTTATAGATATAAAGAGTTCATAATTTTATGAGCTAATATATAATATGTATTTGATTAGAAATGGCACCTAGTGGAAGGAATGGAAACTTCACCAATGCACGTGATGAGAAGAGTAATAAGGATCATATATCTGATGGTCTTAAGCCATCATTTCAAAGGAATATTGTATCCCATTTATCCTCATCATATGAGAAAATAATATCATGTGTTTAAAAGTTATGTAAGGAATTCTTTGAGTCCTATGGATTTGAAGGGAAGCAAAAGAAGAAGAGGATGGCAGGAAAAAACATGGATAAAGGAAAGAAGGGAAAGATGTATTTTCCCACATGTGATAATTGTGGAAGGAAACACCTTGGTATATGCTTTAGGGGAAAAGAAGTTTTCTTCAAGTGTGGTGAAAAAGGCCACCATGCTCATAATTGAAAGACAAGGAAATAATTTTGCTATATTCAATGTTTCAACTACAAGGAGATGGGACATTATGCGAATCAATGTCCCAAGAGTCAAAGGAATATACCCCAAATAATGATTTTGGATAATGATCAAGTAATGATGCTACCACATATGAAGTAGAATGATTAATATTCCTAGTCAATAATCATGTCATCTGAATTTTTTTCCAGTAATATACTGGTTGTAATAATTATGAGATATATAAGGATTGTACTGTAGTACTATTTCATTAAGGATTTGAGGTTTTATGATGAATGGTACAAAAAAGAAGTGATTCAGTAGAAAGAAAAACTTTTTAGGAAAAAACATGATTGAGGGAAAGACAACCCTTAATATATATCTGATGTTGAGATACTGAAGAATAAATGATTGATTCGAATAAGTACTAACTTTCTTAGAACTTATTATTGACTTGTTGATCCAACAAGCCCGTACCTGAGTGGTAAGGGCTCCTTCTTGGCATCCAAGAGACCCAGTTTCAAAATAGGGTGGAGGTGAATTTCTGGGTTACTGTAGCAGTTACTGTAGTAGTTACTGTTTGGTACCGTAGCAGTCAGAAATATTCACCCGATTTGGGCCTACGAGTCTTAAGGGACTTCGGGTCATCAAAGGCCTTCAGGCCATAGGGCCTTCGGGCCACGTAGACCATGGAGTAGCCCAGTTCACACAAAACATGCCCTAGAAGAGGATTAGAGAAATAAGAGTAGCAGCAACCAGAAGCAAAGCTAACCAGATTGGAAGAATGATAGGGTATGGAATTCGTCATCAGGACCAGACACCGTGCAGTTTTGTATGGGGCAATGCTAGCTGATCAGTAATGCAAGGCGGGGAGCTCAGTGATCAATGATGCAGAAGCTGGGAAGGGGCAGTTCAAGTGGGCTGGGCCTACGGGTCATGTATTGGGCATGGTATGCCTCTGGGCCTTTGGGTCATGTATTGCGGGTCAGTCGGGCCTTGTGCCTTGGGCCTACGGGTCATGTACGGGTTCCCCTTAAACCCTTTAAAGGGGGATTATCCATAATTAAATAAAAAAGAATACCTTCGGGCCATTCAGGACTTGTCGAGATGTGGCCTATGCTATCATCGATGGAGTTTACAATACTTTTGGATTTAAGGAATATATCCAATAACATGTATATTACTTAAAGAATATAGAATAATGCATGTTTCCAATATGTTTTTTACAGTAATTCAAGTTATTACCATATTTCAAGAGGATACATGATGAAGTTATTCACATGTTTGGCCAAATCCTTTTTTTTTGATATTTTCTAATACCACTTTTAAGGAAAAGTGGGAACTGAACACCACAAGTTTCAATACCACATCCCGCCATCACCACAAAGCATTTCAAATTCAAAAACCCGAAATGGTTTAAGTTGATCATCTTGAAAATTTATAGGACTTCATTATAATGATACATCCCGCCATCACCACATGATGAAGTTATAATGATAAGTTCATCTTGAAAATTTATAGGACTTCATTATAATGTGTTGAATCAATATATTTTGGAATTTTTAACCATTTATGAAATGGTTTAAGTTGATCATTGTATGATCTTTTATAGGTTAATTTATTGCTTCACCAAATGGCGTAACCCATGCTAAGTGATGAGGTATAGATAGTTCAAGTGAAATAAAAGGATGATTTTGTAAGTAGAAATGTATATTTATACTCTTATAGAGTGGAATAATTCCTCGACTCAAGGAAAATAGTCTTAAATAAAATGTTTTCCTATTATCATAATCATTGATAATATCGATGATTTTTTTAGTTTATAGTTTTGTAGAAATAAAAATTTATATGAACATGTCCTCTATCATGTTCCATCAGAACTTCATTGTTAGATATTTCTTCCATGTCCAGGTTTTTACTTCCAATGAATGTCACCTCTTTCGAAAGCATACTTTTGGGGGTGACCACCTAATCTTCCTTAAACTTTTTAAGAAGGATATTTTATTAACCCTATTTTTGATGTGGGTTTCCATAAGGGAATTTTTAAGTATCAACCATTAACTCTCAAAGTTCAATTTAAAATTTCGAGGATGAAATTTTTGTAAGGAGGGGATAATGTAACACCCCAATAATTTACAAATAGATTTATTATAGAATGCATGGATCACTGAGTCTCTAAAAACACCACTTTGTTATAACCTAGCCAAGTAAACATAATTTTTCCACTTCTGTGATGTGAATTTCAAAAATCTGACATACACGGTTGCAATCAGAAAGTTATTTGGAGTTCGATATGGAAAACTTAATTTTTGATTAATAGTAACCTACCCTTATGAATAGTAACATACCCTTATGAATAGTGATATACCCTAATGAATAGTAACCTTACCTATGATATTATATAAATAATATTCAAGTGGAAGTATGATATACCTATGTTTTGGAATAAGTAAATAAAAGTTTTAAAACATTTTTTAGAATAAATTATGATTTTAATTGAATATTAAATTAATCATATTTAGATTTTTTTTGAAAAATAGACTTCATTTTTGGATTCTACATGTTGAAAAATGGTTAGGGCGAATTTTTGGTATTTTTTTAAAATACTCAAATTTTTGATGAATAGTGAAATATGGTAAAATACCGTATATACAAATTATCAGTTAAATAGACTATTTATGAAATTATAAGTGATGTAAGCCCACTTGGTTTGAAATCACATGCATTTATTACTATTCTTGGTCATGGAATCATCACTATTGCTGGTCTTGAAGGACATTAAAAAACTAATGATTAAAAAATCATGAAAACCCTCCTCTCGTCCACTATAAAACCTCCCCTCACTCCCTCTTTTCTTCACTCCTCTAAGACTTCATTCTCCTCAAAGTTCTGCCCAAATACCATTCCTTAGTCACTCCCCACATCCAAGATGCTCTTTTTCTTTCCAAAATACTAAAATCCCTTCCCTTAAGGAGGTTCTCAAAGAGGTTATTTCAAGAGGCAAATCACCTTTCTTTTTCATTTAGTTTCATTTCAATTCATCTTCTTTTGTTATCATCTCCTCACCTCCTCTATAAAAATGACCATGATAGATCCGATATCATCTATATACTGGAATTATATCATGTGAATGGAAGAACCATCATCAATATCCTTACTCTCTCTCTTTTATTTTACAAACGAAATCAACGTCCCCAAGGTTCCAATTTATAAGCTTAATGGATGACGAAGTTTCACTATTCAATCTCTCCTTTATTACTGTTCATGAAACTATTTTTATGGTTGAACCGGACTTTAATATATGTATTATAACCTAATTAATATTCAATAACCAGTATACATACATATTATTAAATCATATGACCAAACTAGTTCCTAATAATCAAAATACCACGCACATGAGCCTCAGCCCGGTTGGTGAGGACTCCTTAAGTGCATCCAAGTGACCTAGGATCAAATCCAGGTGGAGGCATAATTTTTGGGTTACTACAGCAGTGCTGTAGCAGGCACTGTAGCGAGCACTATGTTCATTTTCTTTATATCCAATAACATGTATCTTACTTAAAGAATATAGAATAATGCATGTTTCCAATATGGTTTTTACAGTAATTCAAGTTATTAACATATTTCAAGAGGATACACGATGAAATTATTCACATGTTTGGAATGTGAAATTTAGAGCTGTTTCATGTTGATTAAGGGTTAATGATAAGTTTATATTGGGAACTGTAGCAGGCACTGTTCAGCATTGTAGCTGTCGGGACTATTCCCTCGTTTGGGCCTTCGGGCCACCTATTTGGTCCCCAAGTTCTTTAAGTCCTTTGGTCCATCCAGGCCTTTGGTTCAATCAGTCCTACAGTCTATCTCAAGGCCTTCGGGCCACCTCAAGGCCTTTAGGACACCTTAAGTGCATATGTAAACCGGACAACCTATAAGGAACAAGCTCTAGAAGGAGGATGAGCAAGGAGCTGTCACCATAGTAGAAGCTAAAAGGATTGAAAGAATGAGAGGGTATTGAAACTGCCATCAAGACAAGCCTGTGCATGCATGAGAAATCCTATCTTAACAAACATGTGAAGGTTGAGAGTTTATTTCATGATGAAGGTGTTGGGGATCAGTTCCAAGTAGTTAGTCTGGGTTGTATGTAATATTTGAAGCCTACGGGCAATGAATTCCTCTAAGGACTACGGGCCATGTAATACCTATGTCTAAAAGACTTTTAAGGGTTCCACATTACCTCTTGAAAGGTGGATTATCAATAATCAATAAAAAATGAAGGCCTTCGGGCCATTGGGTGGAAAATACCGCTAAAATAATCTAATTGAATGTCATAAATATTTCATCTAATGATTCATCCTTTTTCCATGTAAACAAATGATATAAATGACCATTAACCCTTCTGGATGTTCATAAATAATATTTAATTTCAATTTTAGAGATTTACATCCATTCTTCATGAACTCCATTACTTAAGAACAAGTGAACTGATTATGAAAATGAAGAAAACGAACACTCTGAAATGAAAAAATTCAATATAATAACTAATCAATAAGGGAATAAATGAACTAAAAAGAATTATCATAAAAAAATATATGTCTAATAGGTTCTGAAATAAATTATTAATAAGTATAATTACATATTCTAGGACCTTAAATTCAAGAGCAGAACACATTCAGACTTAAGGTAAGGGTCTCTTCATCTCACTTCCATTTTTGTGAGAGTTTCCGTATTCACTACTAATATTTGTGTATGGTGTATGTATAATACCCATTGATAGAACATATCATAAATATAATTATTTTCATGGTATTCAATGTATCATTTTAATATTATTAATTTTGGGGCATACTAATTGATTGATTACAAAGTTGTAAGGGTTTTTTCACCCGAACCTCCATTTTCATTCGGGTTACTTTCATTGTCAAATTACCTCAATGAAATTCTTATGTATTATATTTTAATCCTCATAAATTCTGTTTGTGTGTTCTATTTATGTTCACCAACCAGAATCATTCCTTATTTTATGGATAGTTACATGCTTTAAAAGAAACTTTTAAAATTATTTCTGAAATACAAGCCCGATTCAATGGATATTTTCAAATTCTTACCCGCTTTCAAGTGTACAAAAGAACATGTTTTAAGCCACCATTATTTTTATAAAAACACCCATTTTATCATGAAAAATGATCTTGGATCATTTCTGGATTTAAGAGAACAAACGTTCCTTTCTGCTTTAAAATTCTCTTTAATACTTTCCTTAAAATTCTCAAAAAAGTTTTATTTCTAAAGAATCTTAAGAACTATTTTTACATAATTTCACTTCAGAGAGACATCATTTATGCCTAAAATATAATTTCAATGTACTAGTATTTTATTTTATGGGATATTCATGTTTATAATCTGATTTCATGGAAAATATAAATGATTTTCCAAAAGAACTCTTCTTTCAAAAGTAAAAAGGATTTTTCTCATCTCACATTAGCTTTTATAATATATATGCCTTATTCACCAATTATTCCTTGAATGTGGTGTATGTACTACCCATTGGTGTATCATATCAATAGTCTCCTTATTCTCATGATATTCTAAGGGATTATGATTTGAATGTTTCAAGGTGTTATGAGACACTTTGAAATGTTTAAGGATTATTTCCTCAAAAATTTCTCAATGGTCACATTTAAAAGTATCTCTATTTATGTCAACATATTTTGATGAATCTTGTATTTCATAGAGGTTTATCTATTATGATATCATCTAAAATATGTTGTTGAAGGGTTACTGATTAGTTTTGACTATAGATGCGCTATCTTGATACCATTCACTATATTATTCCGAATGGTTAGTGTTAATGTTCAATGATTGGGGAAGTCATTTATATTTCATATGTTAGTTTCAATATGAATGTATATGTTAATTATGTTCAACCATTTCACATGAGTAATGCATTGGACTTAGTATGTGATGGGTGGGGCCTTGTATAGCCCCTCTATGTATTAGTAGGTCTCATGATACAAATACACATGTAATTGGCCGAGGCCTTTCCCAATTCGATATATAGTTTTGGTCGAGGCCTTAATAATTTTTAGACATCTTGGCCGAGGCCTTGAATTTTTTTAGAATGTCCGACATATGCACTTACCTCATTATAAAGCTAGTAATTGAAATTTCATGTGGTTATTCGACTAGTATAATACCCATGATTATGTTTTATTATGGAATTATTTGATCAGCTCACATTCCTTCCATATTATGTTCAAGTTTATTGTTTTTAAAGGAATGTGTTTTCAATTATTCACCATGTCTAATGTTTATGTTATCTTCTGCTATATTTCTTACTCTCACTGGGCATTTGATATCACCCCTTTCTTATGTTTCATTTTCCCAGGATATGAAGAAGTAAATTATGAATGACTTGCAATCATAATCTAGGAGGCATGGATGTTTCTAATGGAATAAATTAGTGTTATTTTACTTTAAAGTTGTAATGTTGAACTCATTTATGTTTATTATTTCCAAAATCTACTAAACTACTTGGTACTTTGGGATACATATTCCTTGTTTATATGCCAATGTAATAAAATAAGGCACCGAATCCGAGCAACTGGGGTTAGGTCCTTACACAATGAATGTTGGTTGGAATGGGTGTCTCCTTAGAACCCAAGGGACAATGGGTTACTATCTAATCTACTACTTATTTTTAGATTTATCTTCCTTACCATATTGTTTATTTATCCCACTATTTATCTATTTACAATGTGTAAGAGTTATTCATGTCACAGGGAGTTTATACATTTCATGGAGTGGCTTAGGAAGATGTTGGTGGTTCTACCTACTTTGTGAATTCCATGTCATATAGAACATATTGGTATGAATGATTAATTATACTTGGAGTCCATGTGAACACACTATAATAGAGAAAGTCATGTTTTTATGTTCTAGTAAAAGTATAATTATGAGATATTCTACATAACATGTTTTTTCTGCGTGATCTATGAAATTTTGAGGTTAAAAATTACAATCTATAATAAAGAGTATCACACCATGTAGTAGATTAAGTTTGAGCCTCTAGTTTCAAAAGAGAACGAGATTTAGATGGTGATGAAAATGTTCATTCTCAGAAGTATTCAAGTGAATATATGTAACAACCTAACACGGTCGACATGACATGTCACCCCAAATGGATTGATACAAGGCTTGAAGCCCATTCCAGATCACCATGGGTTGGCGATAACCAAATGGGTATCGACATACATAACTATAGGAATGATTTCACCCTAAAAGATAACAACTAAAATCACTTAAAAGAAAGGCATAAAATAAGGAATAACACACCTAGAAAGTCCGAGTCCATTACAATCTCCCCCTATAAGGACTTATCATCCCTAGGAAGTGTCTCTAGTGGTCTTTCTCGACCATCTTGGGCCACTGAGCCTGTGTATCAGACTCCTAATTCCAATATTATTCTTGAATACGCCCATGATTAAAAAAACTCAAATGTTAGGCACTGTCTTCCTTATCAATACCTTTTCAATCCATTCAATAATTCATAGTATATGTTTCTCAAATAATGTCTAAATAATACCAATTTTTCTTACTTTCCCAAGTGTAGATGTCTAAATAAAACTTCATTATGATTTTTCACATGATCCAACCCATGAAATAAGTGAAAAAACATACTATATCCCATCACCAAGTTCCCTTAACAACCCAAGCCCCACTCTATAGGTTGAAATCATTGATTCATTATTGATCTCCTCTAATCGATACCCTTGCATGAGTATCTATCATCTACCAGTGCAATTCAATTACTTATACACACACACACAAAACCAACCACCTCTACCTACGGGTTAGGTTCACCTACACACCACTCCCAATGTGCACTAAGAAATTCCATCACTACCAATACATAATCATGAAAATATCTCACTATCAGATAAATATTGACACTCACAATCATTACCAAAATTCCCCATACATGCTCACATCACTGAACCCAATGGAATAACTCAATGACCTATCCACTTACCCATACATGACTCTTATAGTTTGAATCTCCACATCCTCACATGGGCTTGTTAGTGACCAAAAAATTTATAGTATTTTCATGAACCACAACTAATCATTACTCAAATTACAAACTATCATGATGAGCTAACACCCACAATGAATTTTTAAACTTGGATTTCATCACCACACTACTCATCCCTTGATAGGTCATAGATTATTCCCCAAACGAACTGATTGTCTCACACACCTACAACACCATGACTTAGGGGTCTCTTATTTACCAAATTACAGAGGCCTTTCCCCATGAATACATTATGTCTTTTTCAAGTTTGAATTATTAAAGATTATATTAAAAGTAAACATTTTTAAATTATTTTTACTTCTCATTTTTAAAAACTTTGTGTCTATTTAATAACTTTTTATTATGAACTATTTATAACAATGTTTTCAATAGTAATCTATTTCCCTTAAAAAAAATTTAAATCTAATTTTCACTTCAATGTTTTAAAAAATTGTTGTGAAAAGGTTTGTATTTTCACTTATATTTATCATCTTAGGATTGTTTTCCATGTAGTGATATTTTAGTCACAATTTATATGTTATTATGATACAATTTATTTTGGAAAATGAGAATTATAATATTCTATGATTTCTTAAGTTTGTGTCATGTGATTTTTTTTAAATTATTTAAGAAAACAATTATTTTTACATTTCAATAATTCTTCCCACTCTTTCTCCTTTATATCCCCCATCCCTATTATCTTATCTATTTACCATAATAAGTTTATTCTTCTCCCAATAATTGAAATTTATTTTTCCTGAGGATTTAGGGCTTTAGGTTTTTTGAGTGTTTTCCATGGAAGGTGACATGTTATGTACTGGTTACCATTCAGTTTAAAGTTGGTGTTTATTTTATCTTCCTTTATTTTATAATTTATAGAATGTGTATACTTTATAAATTTATTTTCAATTAAAGTATAGTAATTTATGGGTTCTTGGGTGAAATTATAAATTTATTTCTTAAATTTTAGGCTTGGTATAAGGGGGTTTTCATAAGAAGTTCATGTACTATTTTTATATTAGATTAATTCTCATGAAAAACATATTTGAAAAGGTTCATAGAGCCATTGAAATGTTTTTTATAGCAAATTTAGGTCTTATGCCTTTTTTGGTTTTTCAAAGGAATTTTCCATATTCTTGGAGAATGTTTTGTAAAGAAAAATGAATTTTTTTCAAGTGATTCCAAAATCATTGAAATGATGAGACTTTAAAGAAGGGGAGTGAGACTCTACATACTAAACTGGTTTTCATGTGAAGACCCATTTTTCACTTTAAAAAGTAAATGGTTTATTTCTCATGTGACCCTCAATGATTTCCCCTATACTTGTTTCACCAGTTATGGGTTATTTATTATTTATATGATGGATGTATGATGTGAGAAGGGGATGTTATATGTTATGATGTTGGAGGTGAGGTTCGAAACACTATTTTTGGTAATTATCTTGGTTTATTTCTCAACTCCATGGTTGTTTGTTTATGATAATTTGGGTGTCTAGGTGGGAGGTCTTGATTCATGCTATCCTAGTTGGTACACACACTTCTATGGGTCCCCTAGTTGTGGTTAAGACAAGGCTAGTGGGAAGGATCCATTATGATGAGTTAAGTATGGTTTAATTGGGTGGATAATGTTATTATTGGATGAAAGATATATCATATGTTGGTCCATATAGTTATAGTTCCATTTTGGATTGTCACACACTAGTACCTAGGGTATATCCCACGACATTTTGTTCCTTGATGGGTGGTTCTATACAAAGGATTAAATTATTCTATTTATTACATTACCTTATGCTTGTTTTATTAGTGTAACTATTAATATTGGTTTTCTTTACTATTATATTGTTCCTTGATCACATAGTTCCCTTGTTCATTGTGAATTTATTTTCTCTAATTGATATGGGTTCTAATGAATATTTGATTTTCAAGTGGAAAACATATTTATGTATTATGAGATGGGTAATACCTATATTTCCCACCAATGAATTGGGAAAAGATTATATATCATGATATATAAATGTTATGTGAATAGGTTAGTATGTATATAGGTTCAAAAATGGTGAGTGTGATTGCGTTAAGCTATACTCATAATAATACATGTGAATAAGTTAGCAAGTTTCCATGTTCACGGGTGAGTCTGATGGTGTTAATCTCTAATCATAAATTTAAATGCGAATATGGTTTTGAGTAGCCAGTGGGGGATCAGAACATTAGAAAATGAGTTCACCCACCAGTGATGGGTTGTCTAGTCCATAAGGTTTATGGGAGTAACACTGAAAACTAGTGATCAAAGCTAGATAGGGGGTGTAATGACACATATAAGGCGTGAGACCATCAATGATTTTCATTGGATAGACAGAGGGAAGTGTCAATGACATCTAGTGATTTTGTTAGGGGTTTAATTTTAAAATGATTAAAGTGTTTTGAAATGTTTCTTAAAAAATTAGAATTGTTCAACATACCCTTTTTGGTTTTAAATTGCATTAAAATGGTTAAAAAGAAGAAATGGGGTTTTGAGAAAGGATGTTCAGAACTAATTGGTTTATTTTAAATAGGGTTTGTTATTTTAAAGAGGAATTTGTGTAAATGGTTGGTTTTTTAATGGAATTTCAACTGTGATTTTATAAATAGTTTTTAAAGGAGATTTAAAGTATATAATTTTTTTAGCCTTGGTTAATTTTTATATCAAAGTTTTGTGTATTTATTTTGTTAAATATTAATATCACTGAATCAAATAGGATGGATATGAATAAATAATGGAGGATCCCAACCACTTGACAAAAGAGTATGAAGATGGAGTGAAAGAGTTAATCAAGTTTGCAAAAGATCATGCATATGATACTTCTCAAATATTTTTTCCATGTTTATGCTGTTGTTATTCAAGACAAGTTAATCCAGAGGAGTTGGAAGAACACTTGATCTGTCACGGAATATATTGAAGTTATAAATGTTGTAATAAATACAGGGAAAAAGAGAATATAGCTAGTGATTGGGATAACACTATGTTTTATGGATCATTTGATATGATTACAAGCATAGAAAATGAAGAAGACCGCATCGAGGATGTGATTATAGATGTACATGGTGATGAAGATCGTATTAAAGAAATGACAAGTACAGTTGAAGATAAACTTTGTGATTTACTAAAATTGTTTGAGTAGTTAAAGAGTTGTGAAAAGACGCCACTGTATGATGGTTTCACTAAATATACAACATTTTTATCCATACTGAAGCTATATAATTTGAAATAAGGCAACAGATATAGTGATTCCAGTTTTAAAAAATTACTTGCTCTATTGAATGACATGCTCCCAAAAGATAATGAGCTCCTGATCCGAACATATAATGCCAAACGAATGCTACGCTCAATGGGTATGATCTCTGAAATAATACATGCTTTCCTGAATGAATGTAGACTCTCCTCAGTGGAAGATAATTAATCATGAGTATCCTGACTTTGGAAACGAGTCGAGAAACCTTCATCTTGCATTATCTACAGATGGAGTGAATCATTTTGGTTTTCAAAGCATCACTCAGAGTACATGGCCGATTATGTTGGTAAATTATAACTTTTTACCATGGTTATGCATGAAATGAAAAACACATCATGTTATTTACGCTTATATCAAGACCAAAACAACTGGGTAATGATATTGATATTTATTTGGCTTCATTGATTGAGGATTTGAAATTATTGTGGGATTCATGTGTTATGATGTATAATACTTACAGAAATGAAGATTTTACATTGAGAGACATGTTGTATAGGACAATAAATGAATTTCCTACTTATGGAAATTTTTCAGGATATAACATTAAAGGAACTATTGGGTGTCCCATCTGTGAACAAGGTACACAATCAATTAGGTTGAAACATTCATCAAAAACTGTGTTTTTAGGACATCATAGATTTATACCCTAATGACATAAGTACCGATCTTAGATGACATCATTTGATGGAAGTTCAGAATAATGTACACCACTATCTCTACTAACAGGTGATCAACTGTTTGAGAAAGTTAAAGATGTAGACACTGCTTTTGTAAACCCTTTTCGAAAAACCTTACGAAAACCAGTTGGAAAATGAAATCAGTTTTTTTTTGAATTACCATATCAGAATTGTCTGTACGTTAGACATTTTATTGATGTTATGCATGTTGAAAAAATGTATGTGATAGAGTCATTGGCATGTTGCTAAATGCACCTGAAAAAACAAAGGATGGAATTAAGGCTAGTTTGGACATGGTTGACATGGGAATATGAGACAAGTTGACACTAGTGAAGGGTAAAAAATGAACATTTATTCCTCCTCCTACTTACTCTCTTTACAGGTAGGAGAGATATCGGTTTTACAACTTCTTGAATGACGTAAAGGTTCTAGAGGGGTATTAATCGAATATCAAGAACATCATTTCAATACATGATTTAAATTTAAAAGGTTTAAAATCACATGACTTCTATGTTTTGATGCAAGATCTAATTCCTATAACTTTACATTGTATTTTTCCCAAGAATGTTCATCATAAACTAACTAAGCTCTATTTCTTCTTCAAAGCTATATGTAGAAAATTTATAGACCTGGTGAAATTGTCGACTATAGAAAGAGAAATTGTCTTCATATTATGTGAATTTAAAATGATTTTCCTATCGATATTCTTTGATATGATGGTTTATTTGATGGTTAACTTGGTGAGAGAGATTTATCTATGTGGTCCTATGAACTATAGATGGATGTACCCCATTGAACGATATATGAATATTTTGAAAGGGTATGTCAAAAATCAAAGTCGGCTAGAGGGTTGTATTGAAGAGTGATATATTGTTGAGGAATCCATTGAATTATGTACCGAATACCTATCTGGTGTGAAAAAAATTATTCTAAAAAAATATCATCACACTAGGAGACTTGCGAGTGAAGGAATTTCTAGAAAAGAGGTCATGAAAATCAATAATACAGATCATGAGTAGGCCTACCTTTACGTTTTTATAATAGTTTGGACGTTTACCCATATGTTAAAACCCACAAAGAAATTCTTAGGTATTCGAATCCATCAAGGGATGAAAAATGGGTATCAAATAAACATAACAAACATTTTATAGGATGGTTTCAGGACCATATTTTTAAGGAGTCAAATGAAAATCCAGACTCAATTTCAGAACTACTTCGATGGCTAGCCAGAGGACCAAGTGTGTACATATTATCTTACAATGCTTATGTAATTAATGGTTATACATTCTATACTAATGAACATGATGAATAAATTACTAGAAAAAATAGTGGATTTACACTTGTGGATGAAGCGATGCATATTTCTGTTGATAAGGACAAAAATCCAATTTACGCAAATATGTCATATTTTTGAATCATCAAAAAAATATGGGAGTTGGATTATAAAACATTTTGAGTGACGATTTTTCAATACAAGTGGGTTGATAATAGAAGTTCTTTTAAAATAGATGAGTTGGGATTTGTGAAAGTTGATTTCAATAAGGAAGGGTACAAAGACAAACTGTTTATAATGGAATCACAGGTAGTATAGGTATTTTATGTTCTAGACCCCACAAATCAAAACTGGTCAATTGTTCTGTTATCAACCAAAACCACTGAAGAGTCAGATGAAAATTCAGTAGAGGATGACCCTTTCATTGGGATGTCGCAATAATTTTTCATTGGTCCCAGTTTAGATGGTGTTTTGTATGTCATAAGAGACCACAATGAAGTGATTTGGATAGTCGATAGAGGGGTCAAATTCTTTCAACCATATAGAAAAATAGAGTTCAATAATCAGGTTATATTTTTTTTCTAATATACATCGTGTTACTTTATGTTAACATATTTTCACTGCTGATTTTATGTTATCTAAATTAAATGTTAAAATACTTTTGTAGATAATGAATCCTGCACGTGATGATTCTCCCAATCCCCAGGCACAACAGGTTTCTAAACCTTCTGATGCTCATAGTGTAGATGAACAACATGTTTCTCAACATATTGCCTTATGTTAATATCTTTTCGTTTCTACTTTTATGTTATCTAAATTAAATGTTAAACAAATTTTTCAGATAATGAATTTTGTACGTGATGATGCTCCCAATCCCTAGGCACAATAGGTTTCTCAACCTGTTACTGCTCGCAGTGTAGACAAACAAATTTTTTCTCAACCTGTTGCCTTATGTTAATATCTATTTGCAGATGGTTTTATGTTATATAAATGAAATGTTAAACCACTTTTTTAGATAATGACTTCTGTATGTGATGATGATCCCAATACCTAGGCACAATAGGTTTCCTAACCTGCAGCTGCTCCCATTACAGATGAACAACATGTTTCTCAACCTGTTGCTGCTCCCATTGCAGAGGTACAACAACCATCTGCACATGCTGATGCTAGCCCTCCAGATCCGAAGGAGCATATTGATGATGGTGGATCTGAGGAAATGAAAGGTGATAAAACACCGACAATGCATAAAAAATAGGAGCACCGTAGTTTGAAGGTATTATAAAAAATTTTCAAGGCTAAAGAGAAAGGCATCAAATATGAGATTGGAAGGAATAAGTAGGGCCAATATGTTAACCCCAACAAGTCCATGTTCATTAGTTACATTTGAATCGTCACTCAGAAACATGCAGAGATTGATGTAAATTCATGGCACCATGTTGTGGCTAAGATTAAGACACTGATCTGGGGATATATTATGGAAACATTATGATATCATTTTTTTAATTTACTAAAAATTAAATAATGAAACATTGACTTACACTTCATCATCTCTTATAGAGTGCATTTATAGTAGATGAATCACACAAAGACTATGTCTTAAGGGTTGCTGGATGGATTCATAGGGGTTTTTGAACACTTTTAATGAAATATCATCTTAAAGATGCTTAAGGGAAAATAAAACCGCACCCACATCTTATTTATGCACACCTGATAACCCAAGCATCGTGGGATACATTTACTGGTTGTCATGAAAAGCAGTCTTTTTAGGTAAATTGTGTCTGGTAATACATTGTTTGATGGTACATGTATTCATCACTTTGATTGATAGTGTTTTATTTATAAAACAACAACTGAGTGATGAAAATAAACAATAGTCATCAAAAGCAGCGTACCCCTACCATAAGGAAAGGATGGGATACACAACACTTGAAAAAAATTTGGTACATATTTTAAATATACCATAATAATTTTATATGATATAAAAAAACACAATAACTATGTTCTTTTGTTTATATATAGCTTAAAGAGTCCAAATACACAACCACTTCCATCCCACACCATGTGTTATGGAAGGAGGCGGGTATAACTAAATATGGAAAACTAATAGATTAAAACACACAAAAAGTGTGGGAAACATGTGTAAGTATGACATAATAATTT
This sequence comes from Viscum album, assembly GCA_963277665.1. NCBI lineage: Eukaryota > Viridiplantae > Streptophyta > Magnoliopsida > Santalales > Viscaceae > Viscum > Viscum album. The sequence goes on along the minus strand of OY728162.1, from coordinate 661,216,298 downwards.
TTTTTGCTTTAAATCGCTATTACATAATAATGATTACTTATTTTCCAATGTTTTCTATCTAAAATAGCCACAAGAATCAATAACACCCACACCAGATGCAGACATACTTTCAGTGGCCTTGAAGTAGCTAGAAAAATATGGCTGCGTCAGAGGTGTGGGTTTTGGGGTGACACCCCGAACATATTTTGAGAAACAAAAAAAGTGGAGGATCAAACAGAGGAAATGAAAAAGATGAGAGAAACATTATCTATGTTTCAAGAATAATTTCAATACCAGAGAGAGCTGATAGTAAGTTTGATGGGGGGAGTCAAAGAGAAGAAACAACTCAAGAACAACCCGTGTGTGAAGATCCTACCCCACCCCCACTAGTTTTGAGGTGAGCCATTCCCCTCAAAAACAATTTTTAACTGAGGTAGTCAATTTTCTAATAATTGTTTTTTGTGAAATGTGAATTAGATAGACACTAGACACTAATACCTTTCCTATATTGATATTCTATAGGGTGAAAATGATTGTGATTTATATCTATCAACACCCAACCATCTCATTGTAGTGAGGGATACAATGTTCAATATCCATAATGACATGTTGCACAATAGAAAACTTCTGATAGATCATGCCAGAGTTTCAATTACTATAGCCCTAGAGCTGAGTGCCGAGCTGCCTGTTCCAATTGATGATGCAGATATTCATACTATCAAACAAGCTCTAGAAACATTCATCACATGACCGTCACATCTTGTAAAAAAACATGTTGATAATGAGGTATTCATTTCCAATTTAATTTTCAAGATAAACCTTAAACATTTAATAAACAAATATCTGAACTGATGCATCTTATTACAGATGGACAAAGGGAAGGGGTGAAATGAAAGATCGGTTCAAAACCATCTCAAGGATCAACCAACCGATCAAAACGATCTACTCAAAGAACCTTAACCCCTCCCATTCTATATCCACATTTATTATATTTGAAGGATCATATGGATACAAAGTTGAAAGATGGTGGTAATCACATAATTGATTTTGAAAAAAATATGTACGGAGGGTAAGATCCAGAATTCATTGGTTTTGAGAGTGCAGTTGAAATACTCGACTATGATTGGTTAGGCGGCTTAGTTGTAAAGGTTTACATGAGGTATGTTTTCATGATTTGATTTTCCAAAAGATGATATACTATAATAATTATAACTAAATACATTTCATATTTTTCATAGGCGTATATATGAAAAAAAATTGAAGGGATTTCCCCATGAACAAAAATTTAGACTCGTTAGTCCTCACATCACCTCTACAGAACAAGAAGACATAACTTCCAAGAAACATAGTGAAATAGTGGCAGGACTGCTCAAATAGTTTAATAGAAAAATTATATATGATAGACTCTTCTTAATACCAATAATGTAGGGGTAAAACTCTAAAATTTAAGTATATCAAATATATTTTAATTTATTTCATTACTTATTCTTTTTTGTGTTCTTAGGAAACATTGGATTCTCATTGCGGTCAATTTGGATACTCTAAAGATTTATTTTTTGGATTCAATGCATGGATATCCAACAAACTGACCACAAATGATGGCATTTTTCAATTTGTAATACACTACATCCAAAATTTTAGAACTTAACATCTAGTTATATAATTTATATTATCTTTTAATGAGGATTCTATTATGATAGGGAGGTGTTTGAATATCATCAACATCATGGAATGAGGCCATGCGAAAAGGAAAATAAACCTGATAAGTACTACGACTGGATAAGTATTAGGGTATATATAATAATATTTCACTATCCAAACACATATAAAAAAATTAATTATTTTTTTCAATGTTTTTACAGTTCCCAAAACAAACGATAAAGACTGTGGTTATTATGTTTGTAAGTTTATAAAAGAGATTATATTCCATGAACAAACCAGTATCTTTGAAGAGTTATTTTCGAAGATAATTTCTATTTCATTTAAAATACTTATAAATCCTTTGTGTATTTATATTTTTTCAGTACTACCATGATTTCTAAAAATAGTCATATTCATAAGATGATATAGACATGCTTAGAAAATAATGGGTAGGATACCTGATAAAAGAATGTACAAATATAAAATGAAGATGGTAAAATTCTCAAATAATTTCGAATTTAATAATCCTTTATACCTTATATTTCGCTTTGTTTGATGATAATGTTGTGATTTTTATGGGATAAATGCCCCACTAAAAATCAAGGCTGTTGGAAGTCCTTGTTTTCGCACTAAATGAATTGCATGTTGATTGTTTTTTTAAAAGAAATTGGTGGTCCTCATTTACAGGTTTTGTGTGTTGTTGATAGATCATAAAAGATAGCAAGTATCCAAAATGGGTTTCCCCATCCATTGAGTTTTTTTGTGATGTATTGAGACATAATGGGCACAAGATCTTACTCCACTCTTCTCGTTTTCAATAAAGAGAAGTGTTTTTCTCCAAAAAACTTCAATTCAATCTGCAACATTGGTAGTTCCCATATTTAGTCGACCCAGTGAAGAATCAACTGTCATATATTCATTCAGAGGTCCTAAGTATATGCCAGTTGGTTCTTCATTGATCCGGCTAAATCTATGTTATAGAAGGAGGATTTTATTCCGTGTCAACTGTATAGGGATCAATTTTTTTTCCATAATACTTCTAAATTAGGTAGATTGAGAATATTGAGCAGGCCAGGTCTCTTTTTTAGGTTTCAGAGGCAAGGGTGCATTTATTTTAATGTAGAAAAATGTACTTAAAAATTGTTTTGATACTTTAGGAAAATGATTTATCAGTCATTTTTGATGTATAAGAATCAACAACGCCTCAATACGACGCACGGTGTGACCAGTATCACCCCAAATGTGTCTTGTTATTGAAAATTGACATTAATTCAAGTAAAAAAACCCAACTTCCATACTAAAAACTGAGTAAATGCATTCTAATTATTTTTAAACTTTAGGAAAATGATCTATCAGTAATTTGTGATGTATATGAATCAACCAAACCTCAATCCAACACACAGTGTCACTGATATAACTCCAAATGTGTCTTATTATTTAAAATTGACATTAATTCAAGTAAAAAAACACAACTGACATACTGAAAACAAAGAAAATTCATTTATATTGTTTTGATATTTTAGGAAAATGATACATGAGTCAGTTGTGACCTGTATGAATCAACCCCATCTCAATCTGATGAACGGTGTGAACGGTATGACTAAAAGTGTCTGCTATCAGTTTAAAATTGACATTTTAGTTCAAAATGTTTCACTCACTAAAAATCAAGAAAACACACCCCAATTGTCTTCCAAATTAAGGAAAACAATTCATATGTCATTTGTGACATGTATGAAGCAGTCTCACGTCAAACCGATGCATGATGCGACTGGTATGAGTCAAATTGCATGTTTTTGGTTTGAAATGACAATTTAGTAAAAAAACACAACTGACATACTGAAAACTAAGAAAATGCATTCCGATTATTTTGATAATTTATTAAAATTATCCATAAATCATTTTTGACATGTAATAATCAACCCCACCTCAATACGATGCACGATGTGACCAGTATAACTCCAAATGTGTCTTATTATTTAAAATTGACACTAATTCAAGTAAAAAAACACAACTGACATACTGAAAACAAATAAAATGCATTCAGATTGTTTTAATACTTTAGGAAAATTCTCCATGAGTCAGTTGTGACATGTAGGAATTAACCCCACCTCAATCTAACACACCATGTGATCAGTTTGACTAAAAGTGTCTGTTACGAGTTTAAAATTAACATTTTAGTTCAAAACATGTCACCCACTAAAAACAAATAAAACACACTCCAATTGTCTTAAAAATTAAGGAAAAAAATTTGTAAGTCCTTTATGATGATTATGAAGCATTCTCACGTGAAACTGACGCACGATGCGACCAGTATGACTCAAATAGCATGTTTTCAGCTTGAAATGACATTTTAGTAAAAAACACAATTGACATATTGAAAACTGAGGAAATGCATTCTGATTATTTTGATACTTTAGGAAAATGATATATCAGTCATTTGTGATGTGTAGGAATCAACCACATCTCAATATGACATATGGTGTCACCGGTATGACTCCAAATGCATCTTGTTATTTAAAATTAACATTAATTCAAGTAAAAAAACAAAAATGACATACTAAAAACCAATGAAACACAATCATATTGTTTTGATACTTTAGGAAAATGATCTATGAGTCAGTTGTGATGTGTAGGAATCAACCCCACCTCAATCTGACGCACCGTGTGACCAGTATGACTAAAAAGTGGTCATTATGAGTTTAAAACATACATTTTAGTTCAAAACATATCACTCACTAAAAACAAATAAAATGCAATATAATTGTATTTCAAATTAATTATAGCTATTGTTAAGTCCTTCGTGACATGTATGAAGTAGTATCATATCAAAATGACGCATAATACGACCATTATGACTCAAATTGCATGTTTTCAGTTTGAAATGACATTTTAGTAAAAAAACAAAAATGACATATTGAAAACCAAGGAAATGCCTTCAAATTGTTTTGATACTTTAGGAAAATGATCTATCAGTAATTTGTGACATGTTGGAATCATCCATACCTCAATCCGAGGCACAGTGTCATTGGTATGACTCGAAATGCGTTTTGTTATTTAAAATTGACATCAATTCAAGTAAAAAAAAACAAAATTAACATACTAAAAACTGAGAAAACGCATTCTGATTATTTTGATATATTAGTACAATGATCCATGAGTTAGTTGTGACATGTAATAATCAACCCCACCTCAATCTGATGAACGGTGTGACTGGTATGACTAAAAGTGTCAACAATCAGTTTAAAAGTGATATTTTAGTTCAAAATGCGTCAGTCACTGAAAACAAAAGAAAATGTGCTCTAATTGTCTTAAAAATCAAGGACAGTGATTCATAAGTTCTTTATGATGTGTATGAAGTTTTATCATGATAAACCGATGCACGATGTGACCAGTATGACTCAAATTGCATGCTTTCGGTTTGAAATGACATTTTAGTAAAAAAACACAACTGACATACTGGAAACTGAGAAAATGATTTCTGATTATTTTCATACTTTAGGAAAATGATCTATCAGTAATTTTTGACGTGTGGGAATCAACCAAACCTAATTACGATGCATGGTGTCATCGATATGACTCCAAATGTGTCTTGTTATTTAAAATTGACATTAATTGAAGTAAAAAAACAACTGACATACTAAAAACTAATAAAATACATTCAGATTGTTTTTATACTTTTTTAAAAACATCTATGAGTCATTTGTGACATGTAGGAATCAAACCCACCTCAATCCGATGCACCGTGTGACTGGTATGATTAAAAAGTGTCCGTTAGGAGTTTAAAATTGACATTTTAGTTCAAAACATTTTACTAAATGAAAACAAAGAAAACACACTCCAATTTTCTTCTAAATCAAGGAAAACAATTCATAAGTCCTTTGTGATGTGTGTGAATTAGTATCACATCAAATCGACGTACGATGCGACTGGTATGACTCAAATTGGATGTTTTTGGTTTGAAATGAAATTTTAGTAAAAAAACACAACTAACATACTGAAAACTTAGGAAATGCATTCCAATTGTTTTTATACTTTAGGAAAACAATATATCAATCATTTGTGACATATAGGAATCAACCTCATCTCAATACGACACACAATGTCATCAGTATGACTCAAAATGTGTATTGTTAATTAAAATTGACATTAATTCAAGTAAAAAAACACAACTAACATACTAAAAACTAATAAAACACATTCTTATTGTTTTGATACTTTATAAAAATGATCTATGAGTTAGTTGTGATGTTTAAGAATCAACCCCACCTCAATCTGATGCACCGTGTGAACGGTATGACTAAAAAGTGTCCATTATGAGTTTAAAATTGACATTTTAGTTTAAAACATGCCACTTACTGAAAACAAAGAAAACACGATATGATTGTCTTCTAAATTAAGGAAAATTATTTTTAATTCCTTTTTGACATGTATCAAGTAGTCTCATGTCAAGCCGATGCACGATGCGACCGGTATGACTCAAATTGCATGTTTTTGGTTTGAAATGACATTTTTGTAAAAAAACACAACTGACATACTGAAAACTGAGGAAATGAATTCTAATTGTTTTAATACTTATCAAAATGATATATCAGTCATTTGTGACATGTAGGAATCATCCTCACCTTAATCTGACGCACGGTGTCACCGGTATGACTCCAAATGTATCTTTTTATTTAAAATTGACATTAATTCAAGTAAAAAAACACAAATAACATACTGAAAACCAAGCAAACACATTCAGATTGTTTTTATATTTTAGGACAACGATCCATGAGTCAGTTGTGACGTGTAGAAATCAAACCCACCTCAATCTGATGAATAGTGTGATCGGTATGAGTAAAAGTGTCCACTATCAGTTTATCATTGATATTTTACCTCAAAATGTGACACTCACTAAGAACCAAGAAAACACACTCCGATTGTCTTCCAAATTAAGGAAAACAATTCTTAAGTCCTTTGTGATGTATATGAAGTAGTCTCATTTCAAACCGATTCATGATGTGATTAGTATGACTCAAATTGCATGTCTTCGGTTTAAAATGACATTTTAGTAAAAAACAAAACTAACATACTAAAAACTGAGGAAATGCATTCTTAGTGTTTTGATACTTTATGAAAATGATTCATCAGTCATTTGTGACATGTAGGAATCAACCCCACCTTAATACAATGCATTATGTGACTAATATAACTCCAAACATGTCATTTTTATTAAAAATTGACATTTTTAATATATTCTTCATATTAATGTTTAATTTATTTATTTATAGTATTACTAATGTAATATTTGTTTTCTTATATAGCTGAAACCTTTTTCTCAAGTTTAGATGATTTTTTTGGCGACCATTACCATTGGAGGACATTTTTTAGAGGGGACCATAAATGTTAAAAGAGAAAACATTAATGTTTTTAACTATTTGTTGGATATTAGTAAATGTAATTTTATAAAACATTGTTCAAAATGTATATAAAAGTGTTTTTTTGGTATATACCATGCATGAGTATTTTTTTATTCATGATTTCATTTAAATTTATATAGTATTGTTTTCCAAACTTTTGTGTGCGCTGCTTGTTTTTTCATCATTTGCATCGGGTATGTGGTTCTTTTGTATATACTATGTTGGGATGATTTGTTGGGAGACTATATACTATGAGTGGTTTTACAAACATTATGTGGTTTTTTTGCATGTTTTTTCTAGTTTGTGCTATTATATAAATAGCATTCCCAAATAGGGAAGCCTTTATCAACGCTAATTGTAGCACTGATAAATTGGGACTTTATCAGTGCTTTGCATAGAACTGATAAAGGGGAGACTTTATCAATGATTTTTTGAGCACTAATAAAGGGGACCCACCCTTTAATAGCGGCTTAATTAACAACACTTTTTTAGTGCTGATAAAGTCCCTTTTTAGTGCTGATAAAGTCCCTTTTTAGTGCTGATAAGAGCTTGTTTTGTGGTAGTGAATGAAATTAAAATTGAATTGTACAAAGATGATGGTATATCCCTTACATATCATCAATTATCAAGAGAAAAGAAAAAATCAGCTGGTATAATATATGGGGTTCCAATGAAGTCATATATGTTAATCTATTAGATATGCAATAAACCAATAAAAGTTGATTTAGAAACAATAGCAAAGTGAGTATCTTTAGAAAATGACAAATTTGAAATATTATTCATTGCATAAGGGTGTTGCATAAATGGTTTCTTATTAGGTGCTCTACTTGTGTTGTTTGTGTTGGATGTGCACTAAAATATAGATGTATTAGATGCATGAAACACACACACACATATTATATATGATATTATATATATGAGTGAACATTTAATATTCGCATATGATGCATGCATTATATATCATGCATGCGATGCATGAAATATAAATATAAATATATATAATATATACTTACCATGCATGCAATGGATAATATATATATATATATATATACATATATACATATATTATTATTTATCCTGAAGGGTTTCATCAATTACAATCCATTTATGACTGGATTAAAGGTTTTGAATTAACTCATTGAATCTATTCAATGAATTATACGCCAACTGGAAGAAACGTATATGATGCATTGGAGGATCCCCAAGCTCCAGCTATATGAGATGGACATGATTTGTTCAGTTCTATAACATGATTTAATAAGAGACTAAAATGATGTGTTCTGGTTAGGGAATTCATACTATTTCCATTTATGGAAATGTTCTAACAAAGATAATGAATTCGATAAAATTTTACCAGACATTCTCAAAGTGTTGAGAATGGATGAACTAGGCATATAATTTCTAGTTTTTGGTACTGTATGAACAATACAAGTGGGTAAAAATTTATACCAGAATAAGAGATTTTTTTTGAAAAGTTCAACAATGTGTCTTTAAGAAGCCAGTCAAGGTCATTAAATCATAGGGTTTTTAGGAGGGAGGAATAATTATTCCATGTGATGGGATTATTTAAAATTCCTAAAGAAGTTTAAGAAACCCCTTAGAATGTCCATGTTAGGTATTAATGTTATATAAATGAATTCTTTGGTTTTTAAGGGTATGTGATGTCGAATTTATATTATAAAAAGTTTTAAATATACAGGAGTTCAAAGTCAAAGGAAGAATTGATTGAGATTGTAGTTTATATTCATGAGATGTAGTAAATAGTTACTACATCGAGACTTTGAATGTAAATAATGCTATCAAAGCTCATATTTTTTAAAGGTTTGGGCTAAAGCCTTATTTTATTATTAAAGAAAAGAAAATACCTCTTTTAACTGGGTAGAGGGAGACCCATTACATAGCCCGAAGGCCCAGTGGACTTGTAGCCCATAACATAGCCCGTAGGCCCAAATTTTTGGCCCAATGCCAATTCTACGAATAGTAACCCATATTCTGTCAAATATCATATGTATCTAAGTTAAATATGTGTATCTTTATATAATATCTATTATATAAAAATAATAATTGTTCCATTACAAAGAGTTTTAATGAACAATTATGAGATGATTAATTTCATACACATGGTTTATGATTCATCAGTTTCTATAACATGTTTTGAGAATAAGATTTAGAGAACATTGTTTATCCAAGATAAAGTGTTTTTCTAGTTTTTTATTAAAATATGATAAAATGTGTTCTCACCATCCATGGATGAGATATTTTATTAAAATATTTTTTCTAAAAAGGAAACTCCAAACACATAGAATAACATATAAGATATAGAAATAATAGTTTATTTGTTAGATATTCTTACAAAAAGGAAATAAATTTTATATACTAAAACAAAAAGTAGTTTGTTTTGTGTCTTGGAAAGATATTTTGGAAATACATATGGGCGCACTTCACCCGACTGCCAGATTTCTGTGTCGAACCATCGCTGATCGAGGTGTTTCCCTATGTGACGCTCTGTCATCTCGGCTGGAAACAACTCCTTCTCGGCTGGGCATTATGACGTCTTCATGGGGAGGGGGGTTCCTTCAGAGTATAGGGTTCGAAAATTCCACTCCAAGGGGATTCCCTTTCTAGAAAAAAATATTATTTACTTTATATCCTAAATAGTTAGGATATGCGACAATAAATAAAAATTTAAATAGTTACATTTTGTTCCTATGAGAAAGTACAATTCTCTCAATATCCTAAAAGGGTTTAGGATATAATGGTAAAGAGAAATGTAAAGAGTTACATTAGTTACCTTAATTAAGTAGGCATCAATTTATCCTAAAAGAGTTTAAGATATTATGGTAAAATAATAATGTAAATATTTTTATTATTTGAAAAAATATTTCAAGGAAAAAGTATGATGGAAAGGGTTACAATGATGATGATGATGCCTGAATGGCCCGAAGGCCTTCATTTTTATTGATTTTTGATAACCCCCCTTTCAAGGGATGAGGGGGAACCCTTACAAGACCTGTAGGCTTAGAGATTACATGGACCGTAGGCTAGGAGATTACATGACCCGAAGGTCTTAGGGAATTCAACCAGACTATCTACAAGGAACTGCCCCTCCCCAGTATCTGCATCCTGATAGTAGCTCTCTACCTTTGCATGGCAGTCTAGCTAAGCTTCCCATGCAAGCACAGGCTGGTACCGATGGCATAACCATACCCTCTCATTCTGACAATCCATTTGGCTCTGCTATGGTGAGTGCACCTGCCCTAAATCCTCTTCTAGGGCTTCTCCTTTTTTTAGTGTGTCTGGGGCCTGCATTCATGTGGCCTGAAGGACTTGGGGTGGACCTAAGGCCTTAAGGTGGCTCGAAGGCCTTGAGAATAAATTGGCCCGAAAGCCTTGTAGGACCCGTGGAACAAACCGGTGGCCCGAAGGCCCAGATGGATGAATAGTTCCAGCTGCTACAGTATTGGATAGTTCCTGCTATAGTGCATGCTACAATACTGCTACAGTACTACTACAGTACCCCGTAAATATACCTCCACCTGGATTTGATCTTGGGTCTCTTTGATGCACCTAGCGAGTCCTCACCAACTGGGATGAGGCTCATGTGAAAGGATGATTATGATGTACTTAAAAGGATTTCTAAGTAAACAATAGAAGATAATATTGTAACATTTAATGCTATGAAGTTAAGGAGTTTGAATATAAGTTCAAATAGTTTAACTTAAGGAATATGATTCCTAAGTCTCACCATTATTCAAACAAGTTTTCTTCATAAATAATTATCACTAAGAGGTTAATGAGAGTATTTAATTAGATGATCACATAGGGATGTGAGAGGAATTACATATGGATGTAATGTTCAAAAACTATTATCGCAAAAACAACATAAAGGTTATATAGAATCTATTAAGAGATTGGTTATAATGGTTGTAAACATATCATGTATTTATAATAAAGGTAATCTCCATTTATCATTCATTCATGTGGGCTACAACTTTACTTTACTTTAATGGCCGAATAATAAATACCCCCTCAAAGTATAAACTTTGAGTTGTCCCTAACTGATGATCATCATGGAGTATAATGTGTTGTGATGACATGTAAACATTAGTTTGAATAGATTTTTATGTCCATTATAAAGGATTTTATATGAGACATAGAGAATATATTCCTTAGGCAATAAGTAGAGACTTATTACTTAGACTAATCCATGAAATTATATCTCATGGAATGTCATACAATCATAGATATAGTTAGGGGTGAATGCTTATTATCAATCCTTATTACCCGAGGTTGATGATATACCTAGCATGATAAACTTCATACTTTGATAACCTACTTATGCAAGTTGACATATAAACTTAGATAATCAGGGAGTGGTTGGTATGTTTCTGATCATATTATTGGTTGGAGTGCAACTAAGATGAGATTTTTCTACTTGTATGACAAGAAAAGACATATGTCCCTTGATTGAATTAGAATGAGGAAATTCATGGATACACTTAGTAGTTTCACATATGATGTGTTTAACTCATTACTATAATTTTCACCTATAGCCATGATTCAAAACCATATACCCACGGTTTGGTCAAACTGTGGGTATAGGTCATTTATTAAAAAAAATCATATGCTGGGATTTGATCCCAAAACCTTCTTCCTACAGTCCATCAACTTTACCACTATCCTATAAAACATTTTATGTTCTTATATTCAAATAAATATATTTTTATATATATTTAAAAATATTTATATTAAAGTATTTATTATTATTTTTATTATGATGAAAAAATAATGGCCAACCTATACCCATGGTTTGGTCAAACTGTGGGTATAGGTCCTTTATTAAAAAAAACAATCCTCCACTAGGATTTGAGCCCAACACCTTCAGCTTAAAATATAATAACCTTACCAATATCCTATAAGACATTTTTCATTGTAATATTAATATATATATATATAAATTTATTTATATAATTCATTTATTATTATTTTTATTATTATTAAAAAAATTGGTCAACCTATACCCACGGTTTGGTCAAACCGTGGGTATAGGTTCTTTCCAAAACCCCCCCTGTGAAACCTATTACCACGATTTACAAAAACCATTGGTACAAGAGTGACTTATACCCACGGTGTTTTGAGAACTATGGGTATAGGTCCTTCCTTTGAATTCCCCCTATGAAACCTATACCCACGATTTTTTGAGAACCATGGGTATATGCCCTTCTCGCGTTTTTTTTCATGAAACCTATACCCGTGATTCTCCAAAAAACGTGGGTATAAGATTGACCTATACCCAAATGTTTTGGAAAACTATGGGTATATCCTTGTTTTTCAATAGCAACTACCTAGATAAGCGATATGTAGTGTACTTATTAGACTGATGAATGACTTGTGATGTATTCAATGACTTGGTTAGTATTTTTTAGAGAATCAAGAAATGATGAGAGGCCAATACTAGATTGACATGTTCCATGTCTATTGGTCACTTTATGTCATGGGAAAATGGATTATATAGAATATATACGATGTATATGATACATCTTGTGGTGTACATGTTCTTATAGATACATGAGTATGTTTGATGGAGATCACACTGAACACCTTCGTAGTTTGAGTAGAATTGATATTTTTCTAGAGGCTGCTCTTTTCTTGAATCTCGTAAATTGATATTTCATTGATGTTGTTAAGATACTAAGGCTTGTAGGTATATATAGATAGTCCCTTGGATAAGGATACTATTTTGATTAAAATGTTTGTTCAAAATGAAGAGAGTTTGATGAAAAACTGTATCCAAAAGAGTTTGGATGGGTTCACAAAGAGTTGTGAAGTTTGTTATAAATTCTTTATGGGATTTTAGAGAAAGTGGTAGATTATTGGATGTGCACTAAAATTCACATACATAAAAGTACATGAGAAACACACACACACACACACAATATGATATTATATATATGAATGTACATTTAATATGTACATATGATGCATGTATTATATCATCCATGCGATGCATGATATATATATATATATATATGATATATATTTAGTATGAATGCGATGTATAAGAATAATATATATATATATATATGATATATATATTTATTATTTCCCCCCCGAATGGTTTCATCAGTTATAATCCATTTATGAGTGGATAAAAGGCTTTGCATTAATTTATTGAAACCATTCAATAAATTATACCCCAATTGGTAGAAATGCATATAACGTGTTGAAGGAGACTGGGGATTTAACTATATAAGAGGATGAAATCCTCCTGTTGGAGGCATGTGTGTAAAATATATTTGAATCCTATATTGAACTTCTCTTCTAATCATATATTCATTTATCTCTTTGAGAAGATGTTATCACCCCTTCAGACTATGAGTATCCTCACGAAGAATTCATGGATCCATTGTCTGGTGTTCCCCCTTGGAGGTAGGGTTCATTCATTCACTACATTTAGTGATCTCACTCAAGCATACTCTATCAAAGGAAGAATATAGCTACCGCTAATTATGTTTTTCTAGGTACACTATTTTTCATTTTATTAGCACATTATTATTTTAGAAGATAAATATCATATGGTTTTGGGTTGATTTTTTCTATATATGATCATAGGTTGATCATAAAAAACCCATTAGTTTGTGGATGGGTGTCACCTCAGTGGTCCATATAATGAAACATTATTGGTAGATCAGTATATGATTGTGGAGGAAAATATATTACCATTGGAATATTCAATTGTTGGGGGTGAAATATATAATGAATGGATGTGGTTTTTAAACAAAATAAAATAAATTATAGGTTATATTCAATTGGTTATTGTATCTGATCGACACAATGTTATTATAGGTGTTTTTAGAACAATATTTAGAAAATATAGACATGCATATTATTACCGTTATTTAAAAGAAAATTTTAGCTCTAAAATTACAAGATTATGTAGGGGAATATAAAGAGGAACTAAATAAAGAGCATTGAAATTACCAGATGCCATTTCATATTCTTGGTTGAAATTTGATTTCGATGTTTCTATAAATAATTTGATAAGATTATATCTAGAATTTTCAAGATGGTTTGAAAATAACGGCAATGTTGATAGGTAGTAAATGTCATGATTTCCACACCTTAGATGGGAGAACATCACAAACAATGTAGCCAAATATTTTAATGCATGAATTATTAAGTTGATGAGACATAATATTTGTGTGTTGAATAATGAACATCATGAGAAATTGAGTAAGAAATATTTTACCATTAAGGAAGTCATGAAAAGGTGTAAAAATGGAGTTGGTCCTAATGTTGAGGTAAAATTTAAGGTGAGTGTGTTAATGAGTAAAACTATGATAGTAGAGAAATATGGATATAATATGGTCTTATTTTGGACCAATAATATGGATATCACTATAAAACTAGGCAATCGGGAATACAATTGTCAATAATGGAAAATTAGTGGGATCCCTTGTGCTTATGCATGTGCAACAATAAGAAAAGTACATAAAAACTTGTACAAATATGTGGTATATTTTTATCTACTTATCACTATATGAAAATATTTATCTTGGAGTTATGAATTCAATTGAAATAAATGATATTCCATAGTTTAATTCATTGAAATATAATGATTATATTGTAATATCCCGACCTAGGTGACACATGCTGGTGCCCCTATCCAGTTGGTTACGTGACCTCAAGTGTGCCTCCCTGTATACCAGAGGCCGCTGATGATCAGTGAGAGTCTAATATATAACATGGGTAGACTATACCCTCTTTATCAAAGCATCAAAACAATGAAATAAAGAAATGATATCCACAAGATAATAAACAATAACCAGAACAATGCTATAAAAATAAATATCAACATCACATGATGATCCCAAAATAGGAAAACAATATACAATACCAAGTAGTAAATATGTCATTCCATATATGCATTAAGTGTCTAAATAAAACCCAAAATAAAGACACACTGACATCTCCCAAGCGGGTCCCAATATCACACCTAGTTCTCTCATCCATACTCCATCCCAACTTAGCCATATAATATAGGGATCTAACCCTTGTCATGTCTTGCAAACATGAAGTCTATTTGGGTACCGATCAAGCAGCCTTAATAGGGTGTGAGTAAAATTCAGTAGGAAACCACCAAAAATGGATAAAACAATATGCAGTCTATAAAAATGCATAAAATCATTTAATGAATAAAGTATAATAAATAAATTAAATAGTTTCCACATTACCATATTATTTGATTAACCACATAATTCCCCAGGTTCACGTTGACACCCAAACCATCAATACCTACTTTGGCACATATTGGAGTCTGAATCGTTTCCAAAGGGATATCTCATTTCATTTCATCATGGGTTTCCATTTATCAATTAATTATAATTTCATATTCAAAAAATGGGGGCCTAGAGTAGTAGTCTGACACCCCATGGGTATTTGGAGCAGTGATTCCTATCCCACAACTCAGTGATCACATGTATACATAAATATATTGAGGGCCTAGAGTGGTAGTTTGGAACCCCAAGGGTATTTAGAGAAGTAATCCCTATCCCACAATTCAGTCACAAATATAACATATCATGGTTCCATATTTACAACCATTTATCATCCATTACCATAATTCATTATTCAACTCATTTCAAAATCTCATTTATTAAGAAATCACAATTTATAAATCATCATTTTCATATTATCGGCACACCCTAAGTGTGTCTATGACTTTTATCATTCCATTAATCACCAATTTCATAATTCTCATTATTCATAAATTACATAATCCCATTATTTAGAAATTTCATAATCATAAATCCAACCAATTTCATTGTCACTTGGGGTAAAAAATTAATTAATTAATTCAATTCAGAATGCAATTTACCAACACAAAAATTTCAATTTCACAATTACATACATGCATTTAAAATTAATACCATGGGAATTGAAATTTTTTCCACCTTCCTTAATGTCATTGACAGATATCCACCAAATTGAAAATAGAAAATTGATACGGAATGATCAAAACCACAATGAAGCGAAAGATCTAGGACTAATACCTAAGATCAAGATTCAACAGATTAAGATCCATTAAAAACCTAGATCTAAACCATCTCCAATGGAGGAAAAATCATTCCTCTTTATCGGTAAATAGAGGTGTGAGAGAGAGATAACCAATTTGGGAAGAAAAAACATACCTTAGAGGAGAAGATCCTTCAATCAGATCTTTGTTTCATCAAGCAATAGGTTTTAGGATCTTTGAAACCCTCTCAGGAGCTTCCAAAATCAAAGGAAATAGGTTAGGGTTAAATGGGGGTTAATAGAGGTTAAAATAAGGGGGTTCAAGTATTTTTAAAAAAAATTCAAAGGAATTAATTCTTGGTCACATAGTTTCCTGGGTAGGGGCACACAATTTTCCAAATAGTGTACCTTAATCGTGAACCTCTCCTTAGGGGTGCACAATTTTTCCTAAATGGGTGAATAGTTTGACAAACCATACACCAATCATGAAATTACCATCTGACTCAAGTTTCATGGTTTGGGGAGGGTGGATGCAGGGTTTGGCCAAACCATGTGCCACCTCCTATCTCTCCAATAGGGCACATAGTTTCTTGGGACAACCTACATGGTTTTCCCTAACCATTCACTAACCATGAAAACACTTTTGGATTTTAAAATTGTCCGATTTCACCAAAAACATCCCTAAAATAAAACCCAACCAAGATATAATCAAAATAAGGTAAAAGAGTACTTGAAAACAAGCACAAGACATCTCTAGAAAGGTTGGGATCTTATAATATCCCCACCTTATAATAGCTCATCCTCAAGCTATACTCCCAAGAATATCTTAGATTCCAAGGTAAAAATATCAGTCCATTGAGCCCGTATATATATTTCTCTATCCCTCATTTCCTCCTGAACACGTCCATGTTGCCACAATACTTAGAACTATCAGTATGATCTTTCACCTCAAAAACTTCTCACTATGATCTATAACACATATCAGATGCTCCTCAAAGTACACACCAGCCTTAAGCTTAACATCATCAACATCGATCACTTGATAAGGGTTGGGGTGATACCACTAAAGTCATGAAACATGAAAAATACCATTCCTAGAAACATACCTCTATGGAAGCTCCAGTCGGTACACCACCAAACCAATTATCTTCACAATCTCAAAAGGTAAAACAAACCTGGGTGCCAAATTTCTCTACCTCCAAATACTACAGTGACCCAATCTAGGAAATACCCAAAGGAATACATGATCATCCACTGTAAACTAAAGGGATCATCATTTTTGATCAACATATGACTTCTACATATGCTGAGCCATATCCATACGTTTCCAAACCAACTGAGCCTACTATGATGTCTTTTTCATGAGACTCAGTCCAAACAACTCTGACTCACCTACCTCCATCTAATAGATAGGTGATCTATATGGTCTACCACAAAGAGCCTCATATGGTTCTATCTGTATAGTCTCCAGATAACTATTTTTATAGGCGAACTCAACAAGCACTAAGTGCTTCTCCCAAGACCAACCAAAGTCTAGGATGCATGATCATAGCATATCCTCTAGCACCTGAATAGTACATTATAAATACCTCTCTCTATATATGGGTGGTAATACATACTCATAAATACTTTTGTTCTAAGCACCTTATGAAATAATTTCTATAAGTGCAAAGTGAAACATGAGTCACTGTCTGAAACTATGCTCTGCGACACCACATGCAGATGGACTATCTCCCAAACATACAAGTCTCCCAACTGATCCACATAGAAAGTCTCCTATATAGGAAATAAATGGGATACTTTCATCAATTAGTCCATAATAACCCATATAGTGTCATTCTTATGAGGAATCCTTGTAAGAACCACTAGGAAGTCTATAGTAACGTCATCATATTTACATTCCAAAATAGAAAATGTTTGTAGTAAACCACCAGGTCATTGATGCTTGACATTCACCTATTAGTAGGTGTAGAATAGCATCACGAACCCTAAAATATCCTTTTTCATGCTCGACCAGCAATACTGTCTCTGAAGATCATGATACATTTTATTCAAACCAGGATGTCCCACCCACTTCGAGGCATGGAACCTATTCATCAACTCCTCATGCATACTTAAAGGCACAATAACATGGTTCCAGAAATATATGATATCATCATTATCTATAGTCAAATCAGAAGTTGACTCCCCACCTTCAAGGATTTACCTTAAGGTTAAACACTATAGATCCTTATACTGCCTCTCTCTGATCCGGCCCAAAAGTGAGGAATCAACTGATACTGATACGAGAGTCTTCAGCTCATACCCCCATGAACCAAAATATACATCTCATCCAACAAGGTCATCATATTCCACTCAAAAATAGACTCTTGAACTACTTGAATCTATGTATTCATACTTAAAGCATCAACAACAACGTTTCCCTTCCCATGCGTATATGCTAGCTTGAAATTAAATGACTGTATATACTCAACCCATATCCACTGCTATAGATTCAAATCTCATTGGGAAAAGATATACTTGAAGTTTTTTTAGTTTTTATACACAGTAAAATTTTCACTCAACAGATAATGCCGCCAAAACTTTAAGTCATAAACCACCGCAGCTAACTCTAGGTTGTGCATAGGGTAGTTCCGTTTATGCGTCCTCAACTATCATTACGATATGATATAACTTGATTTACCTACAGTAACACCATTCCAAGTCTAATCCTATAAGTGTCAAAAAACACAGTATACTCCTCACCTGGCTCAGGTATGATCAAAATTGGTGCGGTAGTTAAACACTTCTTCAACTACTGGAAAGCGTTCTCACAATCTCTAGACCATTCAAACTTAACTCCCATCTTGGTAAATCTTGAAAGTGGTGATTAAAAGTAGGAAATTTCATGGATGAACATCTAATAATATCCCACTAAACCCAAAAATCTATGGATATCAAAGATATTCTTAGGATTCTCCCAAGAAACCACTGCCTGCACCTTCTCTGGGTCCATTGACACACCTTCATTAGAGATAATGTGACCAAAGAAATGTACTCGGTCAATCCAGAATTGAACCTTATATAACTTTTCCTATAGATGATGATATCTCAGTATACTTAGAATGATGTCAAGATTTTGGGCATGATTTTCATGAGTCTTGAAGTACACCAAGATTTCAACCACAAAACAACCACAAACTGATCCTAGTTTGGGTGGAATATTTGGTTCATCAAGCCATAAACATAGTTAGTTAATTCGTCAACCCAAAAGAAATCACAAAGAAATAATATATCCTATACTTGATTTTGAAATATGTATGTGGTATATCATAAGGTCTAACTCTCAACTTATGATACCTCAATATCAATTTAATCTTGAATAAAAAACAATCTCCAATCAACTGGTTAAAAAGATTATTGATATGGAAAATAGGATAACAGTTCTTCACTATCATCCAGTTCAATTTCTAGTAATCAATGAAAAAATGTAAGTTCCCATAATCCTTATTAGAAAACAGGATTGGAGAACCCCAAGATGATGTACTCAGATGAATAAATCCCTTATCTATTAACTCTTCTAGTTGAGTCTTAAGTTTTTAAAGCTCTGTTGGTGCCATTCTGTAAGGTGGAATTGAAACTAGCTCAGTTCCAAGCATGATCTCAATTATAAACTCAATATCCCTCTTATATGGAAGCCCTGATAAGTATTTAGGAAACAAATCCTAGAACTAGCCCACTATGGGAGGAAAGACATCTTACTGTACACCCCCGTCATCTAGAAAAAGACTTGAAAATTGGGTGGTGAGATCTCTCAGTTGCTGATGAACTGGACCCCCATGGTCTGCATGGATATCTCACTCTCCACAACGAACATAATAGTTACCCTTAGGAGACATAAAGGTTTCTCTCTTTAGGTAATAATCAATGTGGTCTCAGTACACTACTAACCAATCCATACCCAAAATCAAGTCAAAACCTAACATGTCAAGTATGTAAAGATTTCAACAGAAATGATACTCCCCAACCTCGATAGAAAACCCCTTACATAAATAGATGTCCCTTAGATGTAATCCCAATGGTGCATCGATCGTCATAACCCCACTAAAAAACTCCAATTCTAGACTCAAACAATTCAATAATTGTGTAAATATAAAATAATGATAGGATATTGTATCAAATAAATAACTAAAAAGTGTAGAATATACAAGAATAGTACGTATGACTATTAATAGTATAGCCTCACTATCCACCAATATAGGATGAATTGTATGTAACTATCCTTCCCCTCTTCCTTGTGCTATAGTCTGATTCCCATGAGCTACACAAATATTCTGATACACACACTATTTCCCATAAGTGCCACATCCACTATCTCGACCGCCAAAACTAGTAAAACTCTAACTTCCAAACTGATATAGGCTAGAATACTCCATCCCAATGTTCCAACTCTTCCTGTATCTTCCATCACTACCCATAGGTCGAGGGTTTCTACAATAACTTTTCAAGTGACCCATATTGCGACAAGACCAGAATTCCACTGGTGGTCATGGACATTGGCTAGGAATGTGTCCCGACCTAACACACTAGTGGCAGTATATCTAGTTATTACTCTGAGTAACTGATCCATCTCCCTTGAAACTCTATTTTCTATCTCCCTGGTTGATGTTTTCAAATAAGAACTTCTTACTCTCAAAATATGTACCTCCTGATCATCTATAAAAAACCACCTGCATCCCACTAGAAGCCTCATTTAGGTTCCCCTCATACATGAGAGTCTAATTTGCCACCTCTAAAAGCTTCTTTATCAAAAGGATATTAACTTGGGTCTTAATCTCAAAATTAATCCCATCTTGAAAACATATCTTATTTGTTGAATCATCTCCTGACAACGCTATAAAAAATCACTATAGGTTGGTGAAGTTTCCATAATAATCCATCGTGGACATACTCCCCTAGGTCAACCCTATTAACTCAGCTGAACTCTCCTTCCTGAGCATCTTAGGGTAAAAGTTCTCTAAGAACTTCTCCTAGAATTCCTTCCACTCCAAATTCTCCAGTTTCCATCCCAAGTCTATATATCCCACCAACACTTCACTTGACCACATAACCTATAAGATGCTAGCTTGACTCTCTTCTCAAAAAGAGTCTCTAAGTGGTCAAGTATCATCTAGATAGACTCAATCTAGAACTCATCTGCCTCAGGTCCACCCTCTCTGGTGAATGTCAGAGGGTGCTGCAATTGGAAATCCCTTGTGAAGTTGTAAACACTCCACACAACCCGCCCTGTGTATATTTCCATAAATTGAATAAAGAAAGAAATTTTATAATGGAAATTATATTTGGATCCTTCACCTAGAACTATCAAAGTCTCAATCTCTATTTATTGAGGATCATTTCCAGCCATATCCTCCTATCATCCTATCAACAAGAATTATCATGGAGGCATATCTCTACAATTAGAAACACATGTCTTAGGAAACATAACAATTCCTTAACATATTTAACAAGTGGGATTGACATAAATATATAACAAGTTATCCCTCTTACCCCGCCACATCATCAAAATAGAGGCACTATCACTACCCTCAACCATCCCTGATCTAGGTCATGGCTAACAAAAGGTAAACATTTTCATAAATTAAGTTTCTTATTAGACACCCATTATCCACTTAAATTCATAGAATTTAGCATCATTTTCAATTTTCAATTTAATATTAGGCACCTTTTTCATTTAAATTACATAAGTAAAGAAAAACATTTTTATTTAAATAACTCACTCCAAAACCTAATTTTTTGTGTGTTCCTAAAATGATTCACATCACAATAAATCTTGAGTGTCTAGAATGAAGCATGTATAAAAAAATATCACGCCATACCAGGACATAGATAACAATATCAGTAAAATAATAACATCACAAAACAAGTGCATCACTCGAGGTGAAATAACATTCAAATGTAATGACAAACATAAAGAACATCAATCCCACCTTGAGTACTTGGATTTTACCCCCATACATGTGTTAGATACTCCCATGCACATGATCTTGAATAAGTAATAACTCATCCTTGTCTCCTATCTAATTTTCCCAAATTGTAAGACAAAAGAAAATAAAATAAAAATAGCTCTGATACCACTTTGTAATGTCCCAACCAGGGTGCCACATTCTAGTTGGTTATGTGACCTCAGGTGTGCCTCCCCATATTCTAGAGGCTTTAGACTAGCAGCGAGGGTCTAATATATAAAGTGGTGAGACTATAACCTCTTTAATAAAGAAACACAATAGAGGAATAAATAGAATATATCTAAAAGATAATATACAATAATCAGAACAATGCCATAATAATAAATACCAATATCACATGATGATCCCAAAATAGGAAAACAATATCCAATACTAAGAAGTAAATATGTCATGCCATATATGTGTCAAGTTTCTAAATGAAACCCAAAATAAAGACACATTAACATATCTAAAGTGGGTCTCAACATCATGTTCGGTTAGCTCATCCATGATCCATCCCAAATCAGCCATCTAATAAAAGGCTCTTATCCTTTCTCTATCCTACAAACATGAAGTCTATAAGGGTACTGATTAGGCAACCCAAGTTGGATGTGAGTACAACTAAACTGACCACCACCAACAGTTTCTAAAAAAAGTATAGTCTATAAAAGTGTATGTAGTTTTATAAATAATAAAGTATAATAAATAAAGTAAACTATTTCAACATTACAATATTCTTTGACTAACCACATAATTCCCTAGGTTCACAACAACACCCGAACCATAAATACCTGATTCATCCCTTAATAGAGTCTTAAACTTCCCAAAGTGATATCACATTTCATTTCATCATGGTTTTACATTTATCAATTCATTCCAATTTCACATTCAAACAATGGGGGCTTAGAAAAGTAGTCTGGCGCCCCGTGGGTATTTGGAGCACCAGTACCTGTCCCACAACTCAGTGATCACATGTATACATAAATATATTGGGGGCCTAGAGAGGAAATATTAAACCCCATGGGTATTTAGAGTAGCAGTCCCTATCCCACAACTCAGTCACAAATATCACACCTCATGGATCTATATTTCTAATCATTTATCATCTATTACCATAATTCATTATTCAACCCATTTCACAATTTCATTTATTATTCAAGAATATATTACAAACCATCATTTTCATCTTATCGGCACAACCCAAGGGTGGATACCAGTTTTACCATTCCATTAATCACTAATTATACAATTCCCATTATTCATCAATTACATAACCCCATTATTCATCAATTTTATAATCACAAATCCAACCAATTTCATTATCACATGGGATAAATAAATAAATAAATAATTCAATTCAGAATTCAATTTCCCAATATAGTAATTGAAATTTCACAATCACATACATGCATTTAAAATCAAGACTATAGAAATTTAAAATTAAACCACATATCTCAATGTTTTTAACAAATGTTCGATAAACCGAAAACCCCCAATTAATGTGGAATGATCAAAACCCCAACATCACATAAGATCTAGGACCAATACCTAAGATCAATATCCAAAGGATTAAGATAAATTAAAAACCTAGATCTAAACCATTTACAATGGAGGAAAAATCATTCTTCTTTATTGGGAAAGAGAGACGGGGGAGAGATATAACCAACCAGGGAATAAAACACATACTGTTGAGGAGACAATCCTTCAATAAAATCTTCGATTTTTCAAGAATATATGTTTTAGGAGCCTTGGAACCCTCCCAGGAGCTTCTAAATCAAAGGAAATAGGTTAGGGATGAGTGGGGGTGAATAGGGGTTAAAACCAGGAGTTAGGTATTTTTTAATTTTTTGGAGGAATTAATTCCCACACACACGGTTTCCTGGGAATGGTGCATAGTTAACAAAAATTTATACCTTAATCATGTGCCCCTCCTTTTGGGTGCATAGTTTCTACTAAGTGGTCACATAGTTTGAAAAACTGGGCACCAACTGTGAAATTACCCTATGAGTTGGGTTACATAGTTTGAGGAGTGTAGCCACACGACTTGGAAAAAACATGCACCAACCATGCATCACCTTATACCTCTCTAATAGGGTGCATGATTTCCTGGGCCAACTTGCACAGTTTTCCCTAACTGTGTGCCAACTATGCACCCCTTTGGCTTCCAAAATTCTTTAATTTCACCAAAAACATCCCCAAAATAAAACCCAACCAAGACATAATCAAAACAAGGTAAAATAGTACCTGAAAACGAGCATGTTCCATATCCAAAAAGGTTTGTATCTTATATATATGGATCAAACTTTTTTGCAAACACCAAATACTTATCGCCCTCCAGTCAGGCCATCTCATAATTATATTGAGTCTTAATTTCAAAGAAAGAATTTTTATTATTTTTCTCATTGTAAAGAATTTGTTCACATGAAAAAGGTGCATAAATCCAAATCCAAGTTGATGTGGAAACTATAATAGGATTTTATTTTTTATTTCAAGTTACTAAACTATGACAAAATGTTATTAAAATCATGATAATTTTATATTCTAACAGTTTTCATTAGTTATAAATATGTTTATGTGTGATTAATGATTTATTTCCCTAAAATAATTATGTTTGGTGAGAAATGATATAGAAATGTGAGATTATTCTATTTAAATGATATTAATTTTAGTTACTTATAGTTTTTCATTAATTACAATGATTTTTGGAAGATGTATGACATTACAACATTGAAAACATTACACGATTTTTTAAAAACATAATTTCCAGATTTTAATACCAAATTCTCATATTTTAACAATGATATTTTAGATGTTAACACCAGTATTATATATTTTAACAACACACTTCCAAAATTTTGTCACTGATGTTCTAGATTTTATTTGTTTGATTTTTTTTGTAAAAAGTCTATTGATCATGTCCTTTTTCTTACATGGTTTTATTTAAAGTTGGTTACACATGAAAATGGTGTAGAATTCCCAATATTAGTTGATGTAGTAGCTATGAGACAATTCTATTTTTTATTTTAGGTGACTAAACTGGGGGAACTATTATTGAAATCCCATTAATTTTAGTTTTCAGTGGTTTTTTGTTATTTATAATGATTTATGGAAGATATATGAAATTCCAAAATTTAAACTATATCATTAATTTTATACAACATAATTTCTAGATTTTAACACCAAATTTGTAGATTTTAACCCTAGTATTCCATATTTTAACACTAATCTTCCATATTTTAACACAGACCTTCTAAAAAATTTTGACTAGAATTTTTTTTGTTCTTTTGTGAAAAGTATATTGATCATGACCTCTTAATTACCTGGTTTTATTTAAATTTGGGAACACATGAAAACAGTTCGGAATTTCCAATCCAAGTTGATGTTCTAGTTATAACAGGGTTTGTTTTGTTTCAGCTGACTAAACTATAATTATTGAAATACTATTAGTTTTATATTTTTGTGTTTTTTAATTACAATTATTTATGAAATATTTATGTAATTCCAACATTTAAATCATTTCATGAATTTTACATAACAAAATTTTGATATTTTAACACTTATGTTATAGATGTTAACACTAGTCTTCTATATTTTAACACCACTCTTCAATGTTTTTCTTAACTATTGTTCTATATTTTATTTTTTTGTTTTTTTTTCTGAAAAGTACATTGATCATGACCTCTTGTTTTATAATTCCATATTCCTTGAACTTACTGTGTGGACTTTAGTTCCTCAATGGATCACATGGTTTTATATATAAAATTAACAAACAAAAATAATGTAGAAATAAAAATCCAAATTTATGTGCCAGCTATGAGAGGGTGCCCTTTTTTGTTTATATCAATTTAAATGTGGGATATTATTATTCACATCCTTTTAGTTTTGTTTTCTTGTGGGTTTTCATTAATTATAATGATTTATGGAATATGTATGGAATTCAAACATTTAAATCATGCTATGAATTTTACATAACATAATTTCTAGATCGTAATACCTATGTTTTAAGATGAGTTGGAACTTGAGGTAATGGGTTTTTTTATTTTGAAACTTTACTTTACATATTTTCATGTTTTCCTCTCAACTCCTTCTCATCTGTGTTCATATTCATAATTTTTTTTTCATAAATGCATTTCTATATCCTTATTTTATTTCTTAAGGTCATTTTCTCTTAGACTTGTATTTTTGTACAATGAAATGATATAAATATATAATCAAATTTTTAGCATGGGTTATTTTGTAATCTTTAAAAAATTGAGAAAATATTTTTCATTTTTAACACTTTCCACACGAATGAATTTTCATTCTATTATATCAAATTTCTCTATAAAACTTCCTTTTCATGTTTTCATGGTTTTCTAAAGTAATTTCCACTCTCATTATTTTATAAAAATAACTCCTTTTAATTAAAAGTTATTAAAATCATAAGGGGTGTTCCTTTTTTTATGGGTGAAATGAAACATGATTTTACTTATGTGATAAAAGTATGTTTTATGACTTTTTCGATAAAAATTAAATCTTTCATGTGTTTGGTTATTTTTTTAGTACTTGATAATTATAGGTGATGATGTGAGATACTAGGATATAGCTCTCTAATGAATTGAGTAATGATTCAATCTTTAAAGATGATATTTTGTAATTAACTGAATACATTATTCCATTTAATGGGTGATTTGAAAGGGAAATTTGAAATGGCATTGAATATGATTCCCTAATATTTCTTCATTGGTTTTCTGTTATATCTATGAGTTTTATGAAGTAAATCTTTGAATTTCATAAAATAAGATATTTATTTCTAGAGTAAAGGAAAGTTTAAGGTTTGTCAAGATTAAAAATTTCTATTTGAAGGTTTTTTTGATATTTTAACGATTAAGATTCTATTTTCAAAGAAAATATTTTAAAAAATTCTCATGTCTTCTCAAGGAAACTTCATGTTTTTTATTTCACTTTTATTCGTGCTTGAATGGTTTTTTATGGATATTTTCAAGAAAATAAGTTTATTTCAAGTTTTAAAGTATGTATATCTTATTTTACAAGATCAAATATATTTGTTTAAAGAAAATAAATTTTCAAGGGATTTCAAGAGTTTAAATGGAAAAATGGATTTCCCTTTATTTTACATCCCTTAATGAGTTTTATGCTCATTATTTTTTAAATGATTTTTAGGGCTTAAGGATGAGTATGAGTGATTATGAAGACTATATCCAAATGAGATTTTAACATTTAATGAAGATTGTGTTTCACTTAAATATTTTGGTTTAGTGGAAAAAATAAATTTCCATTTGAAAGGGAAAAAATAGGTTTTGATATGTAATTTTCCCCTAATTCTATAAAACTATAATCCTAAAAGGTATTAAGTATGTAAGTGATGAAATATTTTATACAATCATGTGATTATGGGATGGTTATGATATTTTTGTTATAATTAGTATCATATCAAGGTTTAAATAAGTTTATAGGTGATGTTGATCTCCTACATATTGTCTCTCTCTATGAGATATGTGATAAAATTGATCTTTTTATTTAATCATGTTCCTCACTTCGAATGGATGAGATTGGAAGTGCACTCCTGCTTGCTCACTTGCATTAATAGAATTTTCCTCTGGATTTTAGTCAAGGATAGACACACCCTCAAGTTTTTCAATTGTATATATATATATATGTAACGCCCCAACCCCAGTTACCCAGAGTTGGTGCATTATTGCATAACATTGGCATGATCACAAAAGATCAAGTCTCAAAAGACCGATTAGTTTAGTAGCCTTGGAAACACTAGATACATTCATAAAAGTAAATTAAATCATAAAGTGAAAAACTAAAATAACATAGTCTCCATAGTCCACTCCCATATCCCCTTCAGACTATCCCTGCAGGTCAGTCATAAAATATTTCATCACATCCTGGGAAAAATAAAACATTGAAAGGGGTGAGCTCAGATGCTCAGTAAGGATAACAATATAGCGGAAGCTTTCATAAATAAACATAAACATTTAAGGCAATGTGTAACTAAAACAAAAGCCTTTTAAACTTGAACTTCAACATAATATGGAAAAAGTAAAATGAGATAATGCCATTTACTTATTCACACGGATATTCTACTGGTCGAATAATCACATGCAATATCAATAACCACTTTCACAATGATGGAATGCATAATGCCAGAATATCATAACCATGTATCCAAGGCCTCGTGCCAAGACTACAAATAATATTTTGTCATGGCCTCATGCCAAGACACTAGTTTGTCTCATGAGACCTGCCGATGCATCGAGGAGCTATAGCGGGCTCCACCCATCACTTATTAAGTCTAATGCATTCCTCATATGAACAGGTTTAAACATATCATAAACCATAACATAATCGTATCACATAAAACAGTATCACATAAAACATGCATAAAGGAAACATAACATTTCCACATCTCAATCACAAGATATCAATAAAACACATTGATATAATAAAACATTATCAAAACCATTTTCAATACCAAAATAAATGAAAATTAAAACTTGGTTTTTATTTTTCATTTAAAAAAAGTTATGGCTTGTAGAGGAAACTGAAACTCAAATAATGGTCACGGAGGCAGATAAGTCATTGTCGCTGCATAAGTATGACAAAAAAAAATCATTCCCTTTTTTCATTTAGTAAAATGTTTCATATAAAAATATTCCTTTTGAATAAAAGTAAAAGTCAAAGGGGTTTATACACCATATAAAAGAAAGTCTTATATTAAAACAAAATATGCCTCAATGAAAGAAGATTGAGATGAAGTCCCTTACAAAGATCATTTTTTAAATAAAATAGATCTATTATGTGTATTCACTAAAATTACACATAAAGAAAGTACAAATACAAGATATGACATAATAATATCATGACATAATTTGAAAGTAGGAGATTAACCCAAAGAACGGAAATTGGGTTAAGAAGTTCCCTTACCTCGTGTCCGTCTTGACTCGATCATTATTTAATCTGCTGAATAATAAACTAGAGTTAATTTATACTTTCTTAAGAACCTTTTTCATGTTAATTATTTCTTTTATATCACTTATTACCATGTTATGAACATTATGTAATTATTTAAGTTAATAACGGTCGTTTTGTCGATCTTTGGTACTTGAGTCAAAAATAAACTTCTTATAATTACAAGTTGTTCATGTGGGGAAATATCCATTATATACAGAATTATATTCATGATGTAGATATCATATATATAATATACATCCAGTATATACATGCATTTATAATATTACATAACATTTAGAGTTAAGAAATGAAATGCACTGTTCATGGAGACGGTAAGCCATACGTACGCATGAACGCTACTTTCATTTCTATTTCATATTTAATGGAATGAAATCATAATGATATAAAGGTGTATTATAATTCTAGTATAATATCATATATAATATCATTCACTCCATCCTTTATATGTCGCACATATGACATTAACGATTCAAATCACTTTGAGGGGGTGGTAGTCCGTACTTCCTAAAATGAAATTATCGCGTTTACCCATAATGGAAATCCTAAAGGTATGAAATAAATGATAAATACAGATGCATAATAAAAACATAAACATAATATATATATCATATATGAAAATATTTTCATCAAAATGGCCACCATTAGAGGAGTTAAAAAAGAATATTGAGCAATCATCGTTTCGTGAGGCAGTATTTCGCCACCCACAGAAACAGTATGTTCTTTAACCATTAGACGAAGGTGTGTGTAAGTGTAAATAAAATACTTATCATAAAAAAATACTAGTATATTTTATATACTATAGTTGTTACAAAATAAAGTAATAAAATTATTTTAAGGGGTTGGAGAAGCAAAATAAAACAAAAGAACATAAGAGAAGACATTACCTTAAAATCGGGTAACTCTTTTTGATTTGAGCCAAAGGCTTCCTTGGGAAGACTTCTGCCCAAAGTGAGGCTTCTAGGAGTAAGAGAGGGAAATTGAGAGAGTATTTGGTAAGAGTTTCACCGAACAAAATGACTTTTATGGTGTGAATAAAATGGTAGTGGTGGGGGCCTTTTATAAGAGGAGAGGAGGGGCACTCTTGGAAAGTCATGAAATGTTATATTATTATGAAGTGCTTTTCGGATTCCAAAGGTCCAAAAATTATATATTTAGAGGATAAGGTGATAAGGGTTCGAAATATACCCATAAAATAGGTTTTTGACAAGTTTAAATCTTATATTTTACATTATCTTTTCATTTTATTTAAATCGTTAATTAATGAGGTAATCATTGTATCATCATGGTGTCATAAAAAATTTAATTTATTTAATGTCTAAAAATTATAAAAAAATTACCATGATGTAGGAAATATTTTTATATTTCCAATTAATATTTATAGTTAAAAAAGTAACTTAAATAACCCCATGTAATAATTGTTTTAGTAAAACAACACATGTTTGTGACAATTTTATTTTTACTTTAAATAAAACGTTATTAATGTCATTTTCTTACCCAAGTGGCTCCATGGGGTCCCCAAGTTGACCCATGGGTTTTCTTGGTCGGAAATGACTCATAAAATAAGTGTAGAAAAAGTTTAAAGGTATTTTCATATTTTTATAATATCATTTTTACCTTAAATTTCACTAATTACCTTTAATTGCGATTAATAAAACATAAAAGATACTATTCACCAAAAATTATTTTAATCCCATTGAACCAAATTTTACTTCCTAATGAAAATTATGTATGTTGTATTTTTGAAATTCAATTCACAGAATCGGTAAAGTTTCATTTAAACGAAAAATCAGTTTTTTAGCTACCACTTAGTGGTTTCACTATTCATCAAAAATTGATGTTTTTCAGAAAAATACCAAAAATTCACCCTAAGAAATAATTGATATTCCGAATTCAAAAATGATTTCTATTTTAAAAAATTCCAAAACATATAAGTTTTATTAATTAATTTAATAATTAATTCCTGCTGTCACAACAAATAGCGTGTTTTTAAGAAACAATATATATCAAAAGATTGACAATTGTTTATGTCCAATTTCAAAGTGAAATTAATTCTAATGACCACCATTGGATAAAATGGTAAAATTATATTCTAATTATACTTTAAAACCACTCAATAGTATATTTTATCACTATTAATTATTTTTATTAAAAAAGTTGTTTTTAATTAAAATTTAGCAATTTTCACTATTCATCAAAATATAAAAGTTATCCGAAAAGTTCCAAAATTTCACCTTAGGATAAATTCAATATTACGAATCCAAAAACGAAGTCCATTTTGAAAGATAAAATTTATAAAATTTCAAAAAGTAGGTATTACTATTCATAACGGCTACTTTGATTGGTTGTGGTGTGTGTTAGAACTCGAAGTTGCATACAACACACACTACTGTATTATTCAAAGAGAAGTGTACCGTGAAAGCTTAGGGTGTTACATTCTCCACTCCTTCAAATAATTTTGTCCTCGAAATTTCATATAATATCACTGTATAAAAATACTCGAGTGATTCTTCATCATAAGTTCCTCGGGTTCCCACGTTGCCTCCTCCATCTTATGGTTTCTCCATAGAACTTTTACCAGATGAGTCGTCCGGTTTCTCAGCAGTTGTTCTCTTGTATCAAGAATCCTGACGGGCTCTTCGCAATAAGACAGATCGGGTTCTAGTTCTAATTCTTCATAGGTTAGTACATGCGTTGGGTTAGGTATGTATTTTCTCAATAGTGATACGTGGAATACATCATGAACTTTGGAGAGACTTGGCGGCATTTCCAAACGGTAAGCTACAACCCCAATTTGTTATAGAATTTCGAAGGGTCTGATGTACCTGGGACTCAATTTACCCTTCTTACCAAAATGTATAACTCCCTTCCATGGAGATACCTTCAAGAAAACATGATCTCCTACCTGAAATTCCAAATCCTTCATTCGGTTGTCGGCATAGCTCTTCTTCCTACTTTGAGATGCTTTGATGTGGTTTTGGATTACTTTCACCTTTTCCATCGTTTCCTCCACCAGTTCTGGGCCTACAAGTTTTCTTTCACCAACATCATCCCAACAGGTTGGTGTGAGACATATCTTTTCGTATAACGCTTCATATGGTGCCATCCGAATACTTGAATGGAAGCTATTGTTATAGAAAAATTCTACTAGAGGTAAATATTGATCCCACATTCTTTGAAAGTCAAGTGAGCATGATCTCAACATGTCTTCTAAGGTTTGAATAGTTCATTCTGATTGTCCATCTGTTTGAGGGTGGTAAGCATAGCTCAAATGAAGTTTAGTATCCAAGGACTTCTGAAGACTTTTCCAGAATCTTTATGTAAAATGGGGATCACGATCCGAGACAATAAACAGGGGTACTCCATGAAGTCTCACAACTTCATTAATATATAGTCTTGCTAGACGTTCAAGTGGTCGATCTTCTCTTATAGTAATAAAATATGCTGACTTCGTGAGACGATCAATAATGACCCATATTGCATCATTCCTTCTAGGAGTCTTTGGTAGTCCCATGACAAAGTCCATCGTATATTATCCCATTTCCACTCAGGTATGGGAAGAGGTTGCAACACTCCACCAGGCAGTTGCCTTCGAGCTTTCACTTGTTGACAAACCATACATCTTGACACAAAATCAGCAATCTCCCTCTTCATGTTGTCCCACCAAAAATGTCCCTTTAAATATCTATACATTTTGGTGCTCCCAGGGTGTATAGAGAAATTGGAACTATGAGAATCATCCAACAATTCCCTCTTTAAATCAGGTATATTGAGAACACAAAGTCTCCTCCCAAATTTCAAAATTCCATCTTCATACACAAAGTCACTCAATCGCCCATCATTCACATCTTTAATCTTCTTTTTCAACTCTTCATCATCGGCCTGAGAACACTTTATCCTTTATAGTAAAGATGTTTTGGCAACCATTTGAAAAAGTTTTGATGTTTCACCCTCCATGGTGATTCCCATATCCATCTTTACTAGATCCATGAAAATAGGATCCCTTTCCACTCTCATCATGTTCAAAACTCCATGATATTTTCTACTCAAATCATCTGAAACCTTATTTTCCTTCCCCGGTTGGTAGTGTATCGTGCAATCATAATCCTTGAGTAGTTCAAGCAATCGCCTTTGCCTCATGTTGAGTTCTTTTTGTGAGAAAATATATTTCAAACTCTTGTGATCGGTATATATCTCACATTTTTCACCATAGAGATAATGTCTCCATATCTTCAAGGCAAATATTACAGTAGCTAACTCAAGATCATGAGTAGGATAGTTCTTCTCATGAATTTTTAGCTGTCGTGATGCATAGGCAATAACCCTATCATTCTGCATAAGGACACAACCAAGTCCTTTCATTGATGCATCACTATAAATAACGAACCCATCATTCCCCGATGGTAGAGTCAATATAGGAGAATTGAATAATATTCTCTTCATTTCTTCAAAAAATTCTTCACACTCTTTTGTCTAGACAAATTTAACCCCTTTACGTGTGAGCTTGGTTAATGGGTTATCCAATCGGGCAAAATTCGGGACAAAACGTTGATAATAACCTGCCAAACCAATAAAACTGCGTACCTTAGTTATACTCATCGGTGCTGGACATTCTTGGATTGCCTTGGTCTTAGGAGGATCAAAGGAAATTCCATCCTTAGAGACAATATGTCCAAGAAAAGAAATCTCCTAAAGCCAGAATTCATACTTGCTAAACTTACCATATAATTCATGCCTTCTAAGAGTCTTCAAGATAACGCGCAAGTGATTTTCATGATCTTCGTAGCTTTTGGAGTATACCAAGATATCATCAATAAATACCACCAAAAAATCATCAAGATATTCCTTGAAAACTATATTCATTAGATCCATGAATATAGATGGTGCATTAGTCAATCCAAAAGGCAATACTGTAAACTCGTAATGCCCGTACCTTGTTCGAAATGATGTCTTCGGAATGTCTTCCTTCTTCACACACAACTGATGGTATCCAGATCGAAGGTCAATCTTTGAAAAGTATTGAGCTCCATGTAGTTGGTCAAATAAATCATCAATGCGAGGTAGGGGATACTTTTTCTTTATTGTTATAGCATTTATCTCCCTATAGTCAACGCACAACCTCATAGATCCATCTTTCTTCTTAATAAAAAGGACAGGGGATCCCCATCGAGAAACACTATGGAGAATAAATCCCTTATTACTCAATTCCTCTAGTTGTTTCTTTAGTTCAACTAATTCCATGGTGGACATTCTATAAGGGGTCTTCGATATAGGCCTTGCTCTAGGAATTAAATCAATGGAAAACTCAACTTCTCGTTCTAGAGGATGTCCAGGTAAATATTCTGGAAACACATCTACATATTCTTTCACAATAGGTAAATACTCTATTTGAACATTCCTTTCCTCTCCCTCAGTCATTTCATTATCTTCATCCCCAATAATTGAATTTAGTTGAGCTACTGGGGGTGGATCTAAATAAGAATTAGGTGGTGATGATTCTGATCTAAAGATAAGGTGTTCCTTATCATCATCATCAAAAATCGTAACCTCCTTCTTCTTATAATAAATCTTTGCATCATAGTCCGAAAGCCAATCCATATCGAGGATTATATCAAACTCAATCATAGGTAGGACAATGAGATCAGCGGATAAAGAACATTTATGTGCTCTAATGGGGACTGATTCACAAAAATTTGTTGCAATGATACTTCATTTAGGAGTTTTGACTGACAACTCTCTTGTTAAATGAAATTGGAAATATCTAATTTTCTTAGAAAACTAGGAAGATATGGAACAATGCGATGATCCAGAATCAAATAATGCATTTGCTAAACTTGAGGAAACCATTAAATTACCTGCTACCACGTCTTTCAGAGCTTCAACCTCAACAATAGTGATAGTATAAGCTTGGCGTTGATCCCTTGGCCTATTCTGAGGTAAGTTCCCCTGACGCTTAGGACATTTATATGCATAATTTCCCATCTCTCTAAAAATATAGAATTCCACCTTGACAACAACTTTCTTTCCCTTGCAATCATGAGCTTGGTGGCCTTTTTCACCACACTTGTAACAGACTCCCATTACCTTCAAGTAAGTACCAGGGTGTTTCTTCCCACATTTACTGCAGTACTGATATTCAAATTTTCCCTTCTTCCCCTTATTTCCATTTCTAGATTGATCAGAAGATCTCTTCTTCTCTTTCTTTGCTTTAAATTAATAAGACTTAGAGAATTCCTTTTCCGTCTTGATAGCACACAAGACAATATCTTCGTATGACGAGAAGGTTTGTGAGACTAATGCTTGACAGAGAAACAGTTTTAACCTATCAAAGAAACAATAGATCTTACTTCTTGGGTTACGTATATAATCTGCAGCATGCCTCTCTAACCGTGTAAATTTAGACTCATACTTTGCAACATTCTCATTCTCCTTTTTCCTCAGAATCAAAAATTGCCTTTCCATATCTGCTCAATGGTCATGAGGAAAGTATTTTTCTAAGAAAATCTCTTTTAACTCCCTCCATTCTATACTTGATACTTCTTCATCTTCCTTTGTGTTTTGAATCAGTGATCACCATTGATCGGCATCTCCAGTGAGGCAGTAAACTGCCATGATGACCTTCTCCCTTTTGCTACTCCCCAAGGCGTGGAATATTTTCTCTAAGGAGTTTATCTATTGCTCCGATACTAGTGGATTTGTACCACCATTAAATGTTAGTGGTTGTTGCCTCATGAAGTGGTCTAACATTGATCCTCCACGTTGGGGATCAGGTTGCTCCACATGAGTAAGGTTATTATTCATAACCTGAGTGAGTTGTCCCAGTATGGTGATAAGTTGATCAGCACTAGTTGTATCTCTAGATCCATTATAATTATCTTGAGTAGGAGTACAATCCCTACATGGAGTGCGTGCATTGATACAGTTTCCATTCCTCCCACTAGGCGCCATTTCTAAACAATGACATAAACTAGATTAGTTTATGAATCAAAATACATAATTCCATACTTGTAAAACACTTAACTTAAATTGAACTATAATCATAAAAATGTTTTCTTTAAGGAAGTATATACTCATAAACCCTTCATAATGGTTTGTAAAGAAAATGAGAATTATCCTAAGCATATCCCCTGGGAGTTTCGTAACCAAGAGTACAACAAGACCCGTTTTCGTGCACCAGTTCCCGTTAGAGTCTAGCTCAAAGCGGTGTTTTCGGGTTTTACCCCTAGGTACATGTGTGCTAGAACCGCCTCTACCTGCTCGTATCGAGACAGGGATGTATTGCTCGGAAAACTAACAAAATCTCTATAATACCAAAATTCTAGTAAGTTCTTCTATACTAATCCTCAAAGTATATCTTATGGCTTTGTGCTCTAATCAGAGTTTTTTCTAAATCTAGCTTCCAAGGTTAGTAATAAACTGCCTCTAATACCAACTATAATTCCCCGACCCCAGTTACCCAGAGTCAGTGCATTATTGCGTAACATTGTCATGATCACAAAAGATCAAGTCTCGAAAGACCGATTAGTTTAGTAGCCTTGGAAACACTAGATACATTCATAAATGGTACATTACATCATAAAGTGAAAAACTACAATAACATAGTCTCCATAGTCCACTTCCATATCCCCTTCAGACT
This sequence comes from Viscum album, assembly GCA_963277665.1. Taxonomy (NCBI): domain Eukaryota; kingdom Viridiplantae; phylum Streptophyta; class Magnoliopsida; order Santalales; family Viscaceae; genus Viscum; species Viscum album. The sequence continues at coordinate 661,179,663 of OY728162.1, read as the reverse complement.
ATCCCTGCAGGTCAGTCATAAAATATTTCTTCACATCCTAGGAAAAATAAAACATTGAAAGGGGTGAGCTGAGATGGTCAGTAAGGATAACAATATAGCGGAAGCTTTCATAAATAAACATAAACATTTAAGGCAATGTATAACTAAAAAAAATCCTTTTAAACTTGGACTTCAACATAATATGGCAAAAGAAAAATGAGATAATTCCATTTACTTATTCACATGGATATTCTACTGGTCGAATAATCACATGTAATATAAATAACCACTTTCACAATTATGGAATGCATAATGCCAGACTATCATAACCACGTAGCCAAGGACTCATGATAAGACTACAAATAATATTTTGTCAAGGCCTCGTGCCAAGACACTAGTTTGTCTCATGAGACCTGCCGATACATCGAGGAGCTATAGCGGGCTCCACCCGTCACTTATTAAGTCCAATGCATTCCTCATATGAACAGGTTTAAACATATCATAAACCATAACATAATCGTATCACATAAAACATGCATAAAGGAAACATAAAATTTCCACATTTCAATCAAAATATATCAATACAACACATTGATATAATAAAACATTATCAAAACCATTTTCAATACCAAAATAAATGAAAATTAAAACTTGGTTTTTATTTTTCATTTTAAAAAAAGTTATGGCTTGTAGAGGAAGCCGAAACTCAAATAATGGTCATGGAGGCTGAGAAGTCGTTGTCGCCGCATATGCATGACAAAAAAAAACATTCCCTTTTGTCATTTAGTAAAACGTTTCATATAAAAAGATTCCTTTTGAATAAAAGTAAAATTCAAAGGGGTTTATACACCGTATAAAAGAAAGTCTTGTATTAAAACAAAATATGCCTCAATGAAAGAAGATTGAGACGAAGTCCCCTACAAAGATCATTTTTTAAATAAAATAGATGTATTATGTGTATTCACTATAATTACACATAAAGAAATTAAAAATACAAGATATGACATAATAATATCATGACATAATTTGAAAGTAGGAGATTAACCCAAAGAACGGAAATTGGGTTAAGAAGTTCCCTTACCTCGTGTCCGTCTTGACTCGATCGTTCTTTAATCTCCTGAATAATAAACTAGAGTTAATATCTACTTGATTAAGAACCTTTTTCATGTTCATTATTCCTTTTATATCACTTATTACCATTTTATGAACATTATGTAATTATTTAAGTTAATAACGGTCGTTTTGTTGATCTTTGATACTTGTGTCAAAAAGAAACTTCTTATAATTAAAAGTTGTTCATGTGGTGAAATAACCATTATATCCAGAATTATATTCATGATGTAGATATCATATATATCATATATATATATATTATATACATGAATTTATAATATTACATAACATTTAGAGGTAAGAAATGAAATGCACCGTTCATGGAGACGGTAAACCGTACGTACGCATGAACGCTACTTTCATTTATATTTCATATTTAATGGAATTAAATCATAATGATATATGGGTGTATTATAATTAAAGTATAATATCACATATAATATCATTCACTCCATCCTTTATACATCCCACATATGGCATTAACGATTCAAATCACTTTGAGGGGGCGGTAGTCCGCACTTCCTAAAATGAAATTATCGCGTTTACCCATAATGGAAATCGTAAAGGTATGCCATAAATGAGAAATAAAGAAGCATAAGAAAAACATAAAAATAATATATATATCATATATTAAAATAGTGTCATCAAAATGGCCACCATTAGAGGTGTTAAAAGAATATTGAACAATCATCGTTTCGTGAGGCAGTATTTCGCCACCCACAGAAACAATATGTTCTTTAACCATTAGACGAAGGTGTGTGTAAGTGTAAATCAAATACTTATCATAAAAACATCCTATTATATTTTATATACTGTTTTATTACAAAATAAAGTAATAAAAAGATTTTAAGGGGTTGGAAAATCAAAATAAAACAAAAGAACATAAGAGAAGACATTACCTTACAATTGGGTAACTCTTTTTGATTTGAGCCAAAGGCTTCCTTGGGAAGACTTATTCCCAAAGTGAGGCTTCTAGGAGTAATAGAGGGAAGTTTAGAGAGTATTTGGGCAGAGGTTAGCCGATCCAAATGGCTTTGATGGTGTGAATAAGGTGGTAGTGATGGGGGCCTTTTATAAGAGGAGAAGAGGGGCACTCTTGGAAAGTCATGAAATGTTATATTATTATGAAGTGATTTTCGGATTCCAAAGGTCCCACAATTATATATTTCTAGTATAAGGTGATAAGGGTTCTAAATATACCCATACAATAGGTTTTTTACAAGTTTAAGTCTTAGATTTTACATTATCTTTTCATTTTATTCAAATCGTTAATTAATGAGGTAATCGCTGCATCATCATGGTTTCATAAAAAATTTATTTTATTTAAAGTCTAAAAATTATAAAAAAATTACCATGATGTATTAAATCTTTTTATGTTTCCAATTAATATCTATAGTCAAAAAATTAACTTATATAACCCCATTTAATAATTGTTTTAGTAAAACAACACATGTTTGTGACAATTTTATTTTTACTTTAAATAAAAAGTTATTAATGTCATTTTCTTACCCAAGTTGCTCCATGGGGTCCCCAAGTTGACCCATGGATTTTATTGGTCGGCCATGAGTCATAAAATAAGTGTAGGAAAAGTTTAAAGGTATTTTCATATTTTTATAATATCATTTTTACCTTAAATTTCACTAATTACCTTTAATCGCGATTAATAAAACTTAAAAGATACTATTCACCAAAAATTATTTTAATCCCATTGAACCACATTTTACTTCCTAATGAAAATGAAGTATTACGTATTTTTAAAATTCAATTCACAGAAGTAGTAAAGTTTCATTTAAATGAAAAATCAGTTTTTTAACTACCACTTAGTGGTTTCACTATTCATAAAAAATTGAAGTTTTTCAGAAAAATACCAAAAATTCACCCTAAGAAATAATTGATATTCCGAATTAAAAAATGATGTATATTTAAAAAAATTCCAAAAATATAAGTTGCATTAATTAATTTAATAATTAATTCCTGCTGTCACAACAAATAGCATGTTTTTAAGAAACAATATATATCAAAAGATTGACAATTGTTTATGTCCAATTTCAAAGTGAAATTAATTCTAATGACCACCATTGGATAAAATGATAAAATTATATTCTAATTATACTTTAAAACATCTCAATAGTATAATTTATCACTATTAATTATTTTGATTAAAAAAGTTGTTTTTAATTAAAATTTAGTAATTTTCACTATTCATCAAAATATAAAAGTTATCCGAAAAGTTCCAAAATTTCACCTTAGGCTAAATTTGATATTATGAATCCAAAAACAAAGTCCATTTTGAAAGATAAAATTTATAAAATTTCAAAAAGTAGGTATTACTATTCATAACAGCTACTTTGATTGGTTGTGCTGTATGTTAGAACTCGAAGTTGCGTACAACACACACTACTGTATTATTCAAAGAGAAGTGTACCGTGGAAGCTTGGGGTGTTACAATATATATATATATATATATATGATATTTATGCTAGAAAATATACTAAATAAAAATAAATAAATAAATAAATAAAAAATAAAATGATGTCAAACTAATGTAGTAAATTTATTGCTAGGAATAATGGATACTTATTTTATTGGATATGTTTTTAATTATGTAGGTTCTTCATTGTAATAAATTTACCCAATTGATCTAATTATATCATTTAGAAAAAAAAAAGAAAAATTAATATAATATGTTTTTATATTTTTCTAAATAAATAAAAATATTTTTTAATAATTATTGTTAAAAACAAATTAAAAATAACAATCATTTAAAAAAGGGAGAATAACATTTATGAACCAAAGGAGAGGCTTAATTCAGGTTAAGGGCCCTAAATTGGAAAAATGTAAATGGTAGACCTCATTTATTTACATTGGGTATGAAAATGACTTTTATACACCCATTTTCCCCCCATTCATGGAACTAACCATTCTCTCTTGTGCTCGTAGCCCTCCTCTCTCACACTCATTCCGCCATCACCTCCTCTCTTGTGCTTGTCCAGCCATCGCCCTCTCCTGCAATCATCTTTTCAGCACCCTTAAACATTCTCCTCCAATCATCCTTCACCTTAATCCTTCATCGTGCTCTTCCAATCATCCTTTAGCATACTTCTCCATTTATCCTTCTTGCGCTCGTCCCATTGTTGTCTCCTACGGTCATCCTTTTTGTATCGCAATCAACTTTCTCCTAAGTGTTCCCTCCTCTCATCAGTGGATCCTCTTTCTCCAACATCATATCTCCCCTTACACTTCTCCCAACACCTACTATTTATCTCAAAATATATTTTCAATAAATTCAATGCCTCCTATATTGTTTTCGATTTATTTTGTTAATTGATGAAAATATAAACTGAGAAAGAGTTTTAAGGTCTTATATTCATTATGTTGTAGGTTGATTGACACAAGTTGATGAAAAATTATTTACAAAAATAAATGTTTTGTTATTTTTATTTTGATGGAGTACTTGTTAGTGATTCACAGGAAAAAATGCATTATGAGTGTGGATGATCACTAAATAGAGTGGTGATGAAATATCAAGATTTACATCATCAATTCTGAAGTTTGATGTGACATTTTTATATTTAAAATATGTGTTAAAGTTTGACAATGGTATTTTTAGGCTTTATAGATAATGAGGGAGTTGAACAATTGTTCACATTTAATGAAAGTTCTTCTCATGTCTACAACATTTTGAGGGTAGATGAATGCTTGCAGTTGATAGTGGGTATAGATCAAAGGTAATGAAATGTCAAAACTATTTATATTAATATTTTTTTCACATGTTATGTATTGAAATTTTATATTGAAATTTTAGGTTTTAATTAATTGGTGGGAATTTAAAAAAATTTTATCATATGGTGGTGATTTTCAAATGTTACCTTATTCAATTAGTAGCATGTCATGTTTGTTACGAGAGTTAAATGTTACAAGGTAGAATGAAGTTTTTGTTGATGTTGGATAAGTTTTTCCTTCAGACAAAACATTGAGGGATATGGTCTTTAAGTATAGAATTTCACACAAGTTTGACTATGAAATTGTATGGAATAGCCCTAAAAATATTATTGTCAAATGAAAAGTTGAGATATGCATGAAGAAGTTAACAACATATGGCTTGGGGAATTCCACCAAATTTATTTGTATGAAAACTTTTCAAAATTGTCTTGCGAACTGAAATCAAGATAGACTAGAAGTTTTTCACCAATCAAGGGCATGATTAATGGCACATATTATTTTTTATGAGGTTAATTCAAATGTTGAAAAATTTACCAATGGAATTAAAATTGACTTGTACATAAATTATGGTATATCCCTTATATACAATTAGGTATAAAGAGCCAAGGAAAAATAATTTGGTGGAATATATGGGGTTATAGAGTAGTCATATATGTTAATCTCTTGGATATGCATTAGAATAATGGAAGTTGATCCGAAAACAATAGGAAAATGGGTATCTTCAGAAAATGGAAGATTTGAAAGGTTATTGATTACATATGGGTGTTACATTAATGGTTTCTTATTAGGTGCTCAGACTATGTTTTTTTGTGTTATATGTGCATTAAAATGTACATATATGAGATTCATGAGAAACACACACACACACACACAAACACACACACACACACACAAACAGACACACAAACACACACACAAACACACACACATTATATGATATTATATATATGAGTGAACATTTAATATGCACATATGTTTTATGTATTATATCTTGTATAATATGCATGAAATATATATATATATATATATGATATATATTTATTATGCATGTTATGAATTAGAATAATATATATATATAGTTATAAATATATATTTTATTATTTCACCTGAATGGTTTCATTAGTTACAATCCATATATGAGTGGATTAAAGGCTTTGCATTAATTTATTGAAAATGTTTAATGAATTATACCCCAAATGGTAGAATCACATACAATGCATTGGATGATCATTAGGCTTTGTCTATATAAAATGGATCATAATACACATATTTATGATTTTTTCAGTTCTGTAACATGCTTTAAGAAGATACTAAAATGACATGTTCTGGTAAGGGAATTCTTACTATTTATATTTATGGAAATGTTATGTCACATGAGTGATTTTATTTAGAGGCATTATTATATTTATTTTTAGTATTTCATTTATCCCTTGGGTTCCCATGAGTTTTTGTAGAAAAATATAGATTTTGGTCTTTATAGTAGGCGGCACACAGTTGGCTAACAGTTAGGGGGAACCGTGTGCCCATGTATTGGAAACCATGATGCTAATTTCATTTTTTGACATTGTTGACCGCACAGTTTGGATAACTGTGTGGGATAACCGTGAGGCTTGTTCCACTTGGATAGTAAGGGATACACGATTACCTCATGATTTGGAAAATCGTGCGGGCAAACTTTGTGACCTATCTAGATTATTAAAAAGTATAAATTTACCTTTCTACCCTCTTCAATTTTAACACTAAATATCCTATATTCCACCCATTTGGGATTTTCATCCATGGGAGATTCCTCCAAGATTTCTTGGACCTCTTGAGCATTAATATTTGAGTGGTTTTTGTGTGGGAACTTCAAGGAATCATCAAGTAAGTATCTTCTCATTTGATTTCTACCTCTTTATGGGGTTCTTCTTACCTCCTTATTGAGTTATTTTTATTTTCTAGCAGGTTATCTGACCTAATGAGGGTCCTATCTTGAGGTGTTGGGTGAAATCATGAAGACTATTTTTGGATATTTCCTTTATAGGGTCTTATGGTGGTTCAATTATTATTTCACATCGATTTCCAAAAGTTTCCAAGTGTGAGGTAGCTGGTTCCATGATTTTACATTATTAGATGATTTTTATATGCTTTCTTGGTTGCTAAAATATGTTCTATGGATTTTTTTGTGTGGTGAGAAATATGTTTTGGAAAGGTTTTGAGATGCACATGTGATGAAAATGGTTCTTCTAAAGGAATGTTGTTATGTTTTAAGTGTGATTTGTTGCGGTGTTTCTTGAATGTGTTTCATGCCTTGTATGAAAGGTGAAAAATGTGTTTTCAAAGAGATTTAAAGGTGTGAATGTGTTAAAAGTGGATTTTCTAATGGAAATGGTTTTTTACATGTTGGATATTTTTCTGTGCACCTTAAATGTGTCTTTGAACTATGAAAGTGATGTGAACCATGTTATAAAATGGATTTGATGTGAATATGAATTTGAAAGGGGATTTTCCCATGAAAATGGATAGAGTTAATATGTGTTCTTCTTTTGGTGTTTTCAAAGGGGTTTTCATATAATTTTCAAGTGGTGTGAAGTGTATTTCTAAATGGTTTTGGTGTATGTGTGAAATGGAAAGTGTATTTGTTTATGGAAAATGTTAGTTTCCATGTGGATTTTGATTGCTGGATCAATGTGAAAGTGGTGATTTCCTTATGTGTTTATGATTCTTGGAATGTTTATATAAAAGTTTTGATTTATGTGATATGTGAAATGGAATTTTATCATAAAGGGAAACCCAAGTATCTAGTTGGGTGAGTTAGAACTAGTACGCTAGTTGACTCAACAATGTTGTGGCCCAGATTCATCTAGCAGGATTAAAAATTAAAAAACTAAATAAACATGTGATATGACTAGAGAACACTATAATTTTGGGTTAGGATCCCCCTAGTGTCTCATTCATGGTAACACTATTGGTATTGGTTTATGATTTGTATACCACTGGTATTTTGGGAGATGTTCCCCTCCAGTGGCTCGTGCATGGGAATGCTATTGGTAGTTGAGTTGGAGGATTTTGATCACCGGGGTACGAAGTTCATAGGGCCCCATGATTTCTAGTTACCTATAGGAATTTACCCATGGTTCTCTCTTGTGATATGATGCTTATGTGATGTGGTTCTATTCATCTACATACGGTATACCTTGTGTACATTTTTATTCCAAGCAATCTTGTTTGTGAAAAATGTTTTCCTTAAAAAGTGTTTCTTGAGAAAGTTTTCCTTAAAATTTTTTCTTAGGAATGTTTCAAACATTATTATGGAAATGAACATGCTGATTTTTATTCTAATGTTATATCATGAAATATTTCTTTTTTTGTGTAATCCTACTGGGATTTGAATCACACCCTACATACACCTTTGGGTGTATGTAGACTTTTTTATGTATAACCCAGGTAAAGGAAATATGTATCATGATGGTAATAGTGGATCCGGTTTCTAGTGTTCCACTTATTTTAGGTGTTGTTGGTGGTGGATTGAGGGTGATGACACTCTTTTTTCATGGAGGTTTTTGGGATGGTTTTGTTGTTCCCTAACCATTGTGGTACTTTTGGTTTTTGTTAAAATTGTAAACATTGAATCTGAAAATGGTTGTACCTCATTTGGTTATGGTTATCAGTTATTGTGATGCCTATTATTATTGGTTTTTTACGATTATATAAATGGGTGAAATCATTCCCAAAATATATTTTTGATACCCAGGTACTAGTTGCTAGCCCGTGGGGATCGGTAATTCTCTTCAGGACATGCCATGAATCAGGCTAGGTGTCAGGCTGGATGGAACCCCAAATGAGTTCATGAAAAAATGGCATCAAAGGGAGGTTACGCTCTTTTTGGGTCAAGTTATTTGGGATGATTCTGGATAGACCAAAGCTAGGATTTTTGGGGCTTGAGGTTCTAGTTGCGAGTAGGGTTTCTGGATAACACACCTCATGAGAGGACTCTAGTCACCATGGGATTTTGGGATTTGGTTTGACTTCTCCTCCAGGTGAGATGTATAGGCTATATACTATATATGGTCATCAGGAGAGGGAAGAGTAGTTGGTTTGTCTTTTTATTGTGATGGATTTAGTTATGTTTTGATTTATAAAAGTGTTTAAGATTTTTTATTATTGATGAAAATTTTCAAAATGTGTGTTGATGGTATTTTATTGTGGTTTTTACTTAATGTATTAAAATGAATCCTTGTATAATTCATATGAAACCATAGGAAGAGGTTGGAGAGAGTTCTCCCTCACTAATTGATCAAAGGTTAGTGTAAGAATTGGTTTGGGATATTCAAGATTTAGGATAGGGAGTGGGATCTAGTCATGATCAGGTTAGAGAAGTCGAACCAGGTCTAGGAAAGGACAAAGCTTAGGAGTTTCTCAAGAACAAGCCTCCTTCTTTCCGAGGCAGCACAAAACCTCCAGAATTAGAGGAGTGACTTGATAAAGTAGAGGGAATGTTCTAGTTTCTTGATAATCCTAATATATTTAGAGTGAAATGTGATTCTTTCATATTATAATGTCCCATTAGAAAGTGGTGGGACTTAGTGGTGAAAGATGGGAAGCACGAACATATGGGTTGTAAATACTTTAAGTTCATTTTAAACAAGCAATATTTCCCTGATATTTTGGACTTCACCAGATACCAATATTTTTTGGATCATATCAAGGGAGACCAAACCATGATGGAGTATGCCAAAAACTTTACTGAGTTAGTTCAATACACACCTAAGATCATTTCTAGTGAGAAGTTGAAGGATCAGAAGTTTGAGATGGGGTTGTGACTAGAGATTTAATCCTTCGTATTACTGTTTAAGTTGATGACTTGTACTGAGGTGTTTGACCATGCTATGATGGTGTATAATGACCATAGATACATGTTTGGTTTCTATGGAGCAGTGTCAGTAGTGGGCAGGGCAATTCTTTTGAGAAGAAAAGGAAGTGGAAAAAGCAGGGGAAAAAGGGTGGCTGTGGTTCAGGTCATCCTTCCTAGCTTTCTTCATCCATGGATTCCAACACTGGGTCTATTTTGTGCCGTCAGTGTGGAAAATTAGGTAACATGCGGTCTATGTGATCATATCCACCCATACCTTTTCATCAGTGCAAAACTATGGGTCACTTGAAATTATTTTGTACGCTAGTGATCCCTTATCAGAGTGGTGCATGATTTGTAGCTTCTAAGGGGATGCTATCTCGATCAAAACCATCCAAGATAGCAGGTTCTCAGTTTGGAGGTTGTGATCATATTCTAGGAAGATTCAGTTTAGGGAAGAGATGCAAGTCAGTGTTCATTCTTAGGGTCAGGCTGAGATGAGGCAACTCTATGCGGTGGACCGAGCACCAGTTGAATTGGATATAGGGACTAGGACATTTCTAGGTACTATTCTTATTTTATCATATTTAGTTATTTTTTTATTTTATACTAGTGACTCTATTTATTTTATTTATGTTTGTTTTTTGGATGTGTTAAATTTTCCAACCGATCTTATGTTGTATGTAATGGTGTTGGTAATACCACTTGGTAAGAAGTGAGAGAAGGGTTTTAGGTGTCCATCTTGCGCACTCAACGTGGTAGGGGTCGATATGGAATGGGACTTCCTGGTTTTGAAAATGGACCTTTTTGACACAATCCTTAGTATGGATTAGATGGTGTGTTTTTAGGCACACATCGATTTCTATAGGTGGCAAGTGAGTTTTGTGGCACCTGATGGAAGTACCTAGGTTTTTAAAGGTGAATAAGATCCTTAGTTGGGATGTGTTGGACCTCCACTTTCGGAATTAGGAAACCTTGTTTATCAGATCTTGTCACTCACATTGGAGGACAACGATGGTTCTCTTGAGGGTGGATTAACTCCTATGGTGGATGAGTTCCCATTGTTTTTTCTAGATGATTTATCGGGTTTTCCTCTAGAGTGGGATGTGGATTTCTCCATTGATTTAGCATTAGGAACACAAACGAGGTCTCTTCCCTCATATTGTGTGGAACCTACTGATTTTAAGTAATGAAAGGTATAAATAGATGATTTAAAATCCAGAGGATTCATTCACCTAAGCATATCACCTTCGTCTGCCCCAATCCTGTTGACAAAAAATGCCGATGGTTGTCTCCATTTGTGTATTGATTACCAGAAGATGAATAAGGTAATGATCAATAATAAGTACCCTCTTCCCCATATTGATGACCTTTTCAATCATCTTAAAGGGTAAAGGTGGTTTTCTAAGATTGATTTGTGTTCTAGGTATCATTAAGTCAGAGTTAGAGAAGTGGATGTCCCAAAAACAGCCTTCCAAAGTAGGTATGACCATTTTGAGTACTTGTTCATGCCTTTTAGGTTAAAAAAATTCTATAGCAGTATTTATGGAACTCATGAACAAGGTGTTCTACTAGTATCTTGATTCCTTTGTTGTGGTATTCATGGATGAAATCTTGGTCTATTCCGTGATAAAGGAGGGGCATGAGTGGCACTTGAGGATTATGCTATCCACCCTTTAGGATCATCGCCTCTTTTAAAAGTTTTCCAAGTACACCTTATGGATTAGGGAGGTGAAGTTTCTTGTCCATGTGATCTCAGAACGAGGGGTTTAGATGGACCTCAAGAATATCAGTGCAATAATGTCATGGGAACAGATGAAGAGTGTTTTTGAAATCAGAAGAGTTTTTGGATTCGATGGGTATTATAGGTGGTTTGTTTGATATTTATCTCATATTTCTTCATCCATGACAGTGATAACTTAGAAGGGGGTGAATTTTGAATGGATTCTAGAGTGTCACTCACCCTTTTAGAAGCTTAAATGGATGTTGACCAAAACCCCTATTTTGATCTTTCCTAAATTTGGAAAGGGATATGTGGTTTGTTGTAATGCATCAAGTATGGGTCTTGGTTGTGTGTTGATACAGGATGGTCATGTGGAAAATTATGGATCTTTTCAGCTCTAAAAACATGAAAATAATTACCCAAACCATGACCTGGAGTTATAAATAGTGATGAATTCCCTGAATAAATGGCGCCATTATTTTTTTGGGAAGAAGTTTGTAGCTTATTCGGATCAAAAGAGTTTATCCTACATTTTCTCCAAAAAATATTTTAATTTGAGGCAACATCATTGGGTTGAGTACCTTTAGGGGTTCAATTTTTATATCACATATACCCTAGGTAAAGTAAATGTGGTTACACATACCTTGAGCAGGAAAGTGCCAGTGAAAGTGTTGAAAGAGTCCAGTGATGAGTGGAATTTGATGATACTCTTTGCTCAGATTCATCTTGATAGCAAGGATTAATGTGAAGGTGCATTCTTGGACAATGTTTAGCTAACAACATACCTTCTATAATTGATTTAGGGGAGCATCCTGATGATGAATTTTGAAAATAGCCTAAAAAGTTTCTAAATGGTAGGAAGATGCCTTGTGAGTGGGTGTTATCTCCTAAGGTATTTTTTTGCTTGAAGGGTCGTTTTGTGGTGTCGTTGTCCTTGAAGAAGGTGGTGATATAGGATAGCCATCAGTCTCAATGGTTAATTTATCCTAGTTCCATCAAGGTGTTCTATGAAGTGTGTTAGTAGTTATGGTGGCCAGGTATGAGGCAGGATGTAGCTGAGTTTTTATCATAGTGTTATATATGTCATCGGGTTAAAGTAGAGCACCAAAGTCCCTCCAGTTTGCATTAACCACTACCTATTCCTACATTTAAGTGGGATAAGGTCTCCATGAATTTTATTTTTTGATTAAATCATACACCCCAAGGGAGGAATTCCATTTGGGTGGTGATCGACCATCTCACCAAATTATTCCATTTCATTCTAATCAGGGGTTTGGCCAAAGTGGATGAGTTGGGTTAGTTGTATGTTCAGAAAGTTGTGAGGCTTCATGGTGTTCTATCAACAATTGTTTCAGAAAGGCACCCCCTTTTTACCTTGTAGTTTTGGGAAGGTATTCAGAAGGTGATGGGGTCGTTGTTCAAGTTGATCATGACATACCATCCTCGAACGGACAGTTAGATGGATTGGGAAAATCAGATTTTGGAAGACATGCTCCAGAAATGTGTGTTCGATTTTAGAGGTTCATGGGATATACATTTAGGATTGGTTGAGTTTTTATTTAATAATAGTTACCAATAATTTATTTTCATGGATCCTTTTGAGGTTCTTTATGGTCGATCATGTCAATCTTCTTTATGTTGGGTTGAGGTGGGGGATAACTCTTTGTTGAGACCGAGCCTTGTGCAAGAAACTTCTGATAAAGTTAAGTTGATCAGGCAGTGGTTGTTGATGGCATAGATTCATCACAAGTAATATAATGATCTAAGGCACTGAGCTTTGGATTTTTATATGGGTGACCAGGTGTTCTTGAAAGTGGCACCACGCTTGGTCTACTGTCATTTGGGTAAATAAGGGAAGATAATGCCAAGGTATATCGGACCATTTGAAATTACTGAGAGAGTTGGTAAAGAGGAATACAGGTCAAATTTTCCCTCTCAGTTGACATAAATTCAAGATGTGTTCCATGTATATAAATTGAAAATGTATAACCTAGATCCGTATCATGTGTTGAATTGGAAATAGTTATAATTGGATCCTAATTTGTTAGTGTTTGAGGGGCCGGTGCAGATTGTGGACTCTAAGGAGAAAGTGATTTGTGGAAAGTCTATTCCATTAGTCCAAGTTCTTTGGAAGCATGGTAGTGATATGCATGAGACTTGGGAGCAGAAGTTCTAGGTTTAGGAGGAGTACCCATTTTTGTTTTCTGATCAAGTTTTTAGTTGAATTTTTGGTGGTGGAAAGTTTTTATGGTGGGGAGAATTGTCACATTCGTGATTTTGTTTCGAGTTATTCTTCTATTTATTTTTACTCTTGAATTTACTCCTTAGGTTACCGTGATATTTTAGATAAAAATAGAGATTTTGGTCTTGGTAGCAGGTTGCGCACGATTGGCGTATAGTTAGGGGGAACCGTGCACACATGCCTAGAAAACCATGTGACCAATTTCATTTTTGAATAGTGGAGACTACATGGCTGTTGCATGGTTTGGAAAAATGAACGGGCTAACTGTATGGATTGTTCCTCTTGGAAAGTGAGGGATGCATGATTTCCTCACAGTTTGTAAAACCATGTGGGAAAATCATGTGACCTATCCAGATCATTAAAAATTGGAAATTTACCTTTCTACCCTCTTTGATTTTAACCCGAAATCTCCTCTATTCCACCCCATTTGAGATTTATATCCATAGTAACTTTCTCCAAGCCTTGTTAAACATCTTGATCATCAATATTTGGTGTTTTTGGTGTGATAACTTTAAGGAATCATCAAGTAAGTCTCTTCTCCTCTGATTTGTCCCTCTTTCTAAGGTTATTCTTTCCTCTTTTTTGAGTTCTTATTTTCTAGTGGTTTATCTGACCTAATGAGGGTCTAATCTTGAGGTGTTGGGTGAAATCATGATGTTTGTTGTTGGATATCGCCTTTATAGGGTCTCATGGTGGTGCAATTGTGGTTTCACATTGATTTTCAGAAGTTTCCAAGTATGAGGTAGGTGATCCCATGATTTTACATTATTAGATGATTTTGATATGCTTTCTTGGTTACTTAAATGTTTTCTATGGATTTTTTTGTGGTGTGAAATATGTTTTGGAAAGGTTTTGAGATGAAAATGTTATGAAAATGGATTTTCTAAAATAAATTGGGTTTGTTTTACGTGTGATTTGTTGTGGTGTTTCTTGAATGTGTTTCATGCCTTATGTGAAAGGTGAGAAATGTGTTTTGAAAGATATTTAAAGGTAATACTATGTTGAAAGTGGATTTTCTAAGGGAAATGGGGTTTTTTCATGTTGGATATTTTTTTGTGCATCTTAAATGTGTCTTTGAATTGTGAAAGTGATGTGAATCATGTTATAAAATGGATTTAATGTGAATATGAAAGGGGATTTTCCCATGGAAATGGTTGGAGTTAATATGTGTTATTATTGTTGTGTTTTCAAATGGGTTTTCAAAAATTGTGAAAGTGGTGTGAAATGTATTTCAAAATGGTTTTGGTGTGTGTGTGAAATGGAAAGTGTCTTTGTTTATAGAAAATGGTGGTTTCCATGTGGATCTTGATCATTAGATCAATGCAAAAGTGTTAAAGTGGTGATTTCCTTATGTGCTTATGATTCTTGGAATGTGAATATGAAATTTTTGATTTATGTGATACGTGAAATGAAATTTGAGCACAAAGGTAATCCCGAGTATCTAGGTGGGAGAACTAGAACAGGTATGCTAGTTGACTCAGTAGTGGCATGGCCCAGATTAATCTTGTAGGATTGACGACTACAAAACTAACTAAACATGTGATATGACCAGAGACCACTATAATTTTGGTATGGTATACCCTTTAGTGGCTCATGTATGAGAACTTTGTTGTTATTAGCTTATTATTTTGAGACCACTAGAATTTTGAGAGATGTTTCCCTCTAGTGGATCGTGTATAGGAATGCTGTTAGTAGTTGAGTTGATGGATTTTGATCACTAAGGTATGAGGTTCATAGGTCCCCACTCGTGCTAGTTACCTATAGGGATTTACCCATGGTTCTCTCTTGTGACATGATGCTTATGTGATGTGCTGTTATACACTTTCATATGGTATTCCTTGTGTACATTTTTATTTCAAGAAAGCTTGTTTGTGAAAAAGGTTTTCCTTAAAAAGTGTTTCTTGAGAAATTTTCCCTAAAATGTTTTCTTAGAAATGTTTCAAATATTATTATGGAAATATGCATGTGTACTTTTCTTCTAATGTTATCACATGGGATATTTCTTTTGGGTGGAATCCTATTGGGATTTTTCTCACACCCTACATACACCTTTGGGTGATTGTACACTTGTGTTATGTATGACCTAGGTAAAGGCAAGATGTATCATGGTGGTGATGGTGGATCCAGTTTCTAGTGTTCCACTTCTTGAAGGTGGTAGTAGTGGTGGATTTAGGGTGATGTATCTCTTATTTCATGGAGGTTTTTGAGATGGTTTTTTTGTTACCTCCCTATTGTGGTATTTTTGATTTTGGTTAAAGTTATAAAAATTTAATTTGAAAATTGTTGTACCTCATTTGGTTATGGTTATTGTGATGATTATTCTTGTTGATTGTTTATGATTACATAAATGGGTGCAATCATTCCCAAAGTATATTGTTGATACCTAGGTACTAGTTTCTAGCCCTGTGGGGATCAGGAACACTCTTCAAGCCATGCCATGAATTGGGCTGGGTGTCAAGTTGGATGGCACCCTGACTTGGTTCATTACATGTTCCAAAAAAGATAATTAATTCAAGAATATTTTACCATACATTCTCAAAGTGTTGATAATGAATGAATTAGGCATATAATTTTTGGATTTTGGTATAGTATGAACAATTCTATTGGGTAAAAGTTCATAATAGGATAAGAAAAGTTAGTTGAAAAGTTAAAAAATGTTTCTTTAAGAATCTAGTTAAGGTCATTAAAACCTAGGGTTTTTTATGAAGGAGGAATAATGATTCCATGTGATGAGATTATTTAGAATACCTGAAGGAGTTTAGGAAACCCCATGGAATGTCCATGTGATGTATTAATGCTATTGAAATTAATTATTTAGTTTTGAAGGGTATGTGATACTGAATGTATATTATACAAAATCTTGTAAATACATAGGATTTTAAATTCAAAGTAATAATTAATTGAGCTTTTAGTTTATATTCCTGAGATGTAGTAAATATTTTCCACCTCGAGAGTTTGAATGTAATGGATATTGTCAAAGTTTGGATGAATATAAGTTAAATATGTGTATCTTTATATAATTTATCTTATATTATTATAGGAATATTTCAATTACAAAGAGTTGTTGTGAACAAGTATAAGGTGATTAATTGCATACACAAGGTTTATAATTCATTTTTTCTATAACATGTTTTGAGAAAAAGATTTGGATAAAGGTGTGTATCCAGGATAAAGTGTTTATCTAGATTTTTATTAAAATTAGAGGGAATGTGTTCCATCCATCCATATATGAGATATTGTAATAAAATATTCTTTTCAAAAATAAAACTCCAAACACATAGAATAACATAAATGATATGGATGTAATAGTTTTTTTGTTAGATATTCTTACTGAAGGAAAATAAATATTATATCCTAAAACACAAAGTAGCTTTTATTGTGTCTTAGAATGGTATTTTTAAGAGAATATAGTTTCTATGAGACTAGTGAGAGTATTTTTGAACTTAGAGAAGTTAAAATTTAACAAATAAAATATTGTACTTGATTTATCTTAAGTGATTATTTACTTTATATTCGAAATAGTTCGGATATGTGACAATAAAAAAAATATAAATGGATATATTTTTTTACTGTGAGAAAGTGAAATTTACTCGATATCCTAAAAGGGTTTAGGATATAATGTTAAATACAAATGTAAAGAGTTTCATTAAGTTACCATAACAAGTGAACATCACAATTCCCTAAGTGTTTATACCAGCAAATATAAAAAGTTTATCACTTGGTGTCCTAAAATAGTTTAGGGTATGGAGGTAAGGAGAAATGAAAATAGTTACATTAGTTACTATAATGAAGTGGGTATCACTTTATCCTAAAAATAGTTTAGGATATTTTGGTAAAATAATAATGTAAATAGTTATTTTATTTAAAAAATATTTCAAGGAAAAATTATGATGTAAAGGGTTACAAGGATGATGATGATTTACTTAGAAAGAGTTCTAAGTAAAAAATAGAAGATAATATTATAACATTTGATGTTATGAAGTTAAGGAGTTTTAATATAAGTTCAAATAGTTTAAATTAAGGAATATGATTCCTAAGTATCACCATTATTCAAAACAACTTGCTTTATAAATATTTCTCATTAATAAGTTTGTGAGAGTATTTTATTTGATGATCACATAGGTATGTTATAGGAATTACATATGGATGTGATCTTCAAAAACCATCATCTCAAAAAAAACATGAGGGTCATGTAGAATATGTTAATATATTGGTTGTAAGAATATCATGTATTTATAATAAAGGTAATCTCCATTTATCATTCATTCATGTGTGCTGTAGCTTTACTTTACATGAATAGTCAAATGATACATATCCCCTCAAAGTATAAACTTTGAGTTGTCCCTAAATGATGATCATCATGGAGTATAATGGGTTGTGATGACATGTAAAGGTTAGTTTGAATATATTATTTTATCCATTATAAATAGTTTTATAATAGATATGAAGAATATATATTTAGGTAATAGGTAGATAATTATTACTCAAACTAATACATAAAAGTATATCTCATGGAATGTCATACAGTCATAGATATATGTGGGGGTGTATGATTATTATCAATCCTTCTTACCTAAGGTTGATGATATTACTAGAATGAGAACCTTCAAACTTTGATACCCTACTTACACAAGTTGAAATATGAACTTAGCTAATTAAGGGGTGGTTGGGTATGTTGCTAATCATATTATAAGTTAGAGTGAAACCAAGATGGGATTTGTCTACTTGTATGAAAAGAAAATACTTCTAGACCTTGGTTGAATTAGACAGAGGAAATGCATTACCATGCTTAATAGTTTCACATATTATGTGTTTAACTACTTGCATAAGTGACATGTGATATACTTATCAGATCGATGAATGAATTTTCATGTGTTCATCAACTTGGTTAGTATTTTTCGAATAATCAAGAAATTATGAGAGGTCAATACTGGATTGAAATGTTCCATGTCTAGTGGTAACTTGATGTCATGGAAAAAGGGATTATATAGGATATATATGATGTATATGATATATTCTTTGGTGGGCATGTTCATATAGATATATGAGTATGTTCGATGAAGATCACACAGAAAGCCTTAGTAGCTTGAGAATAACTAATGTTCATGGAAATTGAGATTTGACAGCCATTGTCAACATTTCTAAGGCCTATAGGGTCACATAGATAGAACCTAATATAAGGATAAAATTTTGGAATAAATATTTTTTTTAAAATGAAGAGAGTTTGATGAAAAACCGTATCCAAAAGAGTTTGGATGGATTTAAAAAGAGTTGTGAATTTTGACATAAATTCCTTAAGGGTTTTTTAGTGAAAGTGGGATATTTTTGGGTGTGAACTAAAATGTATATGCATGATATGAATATACACTTTCATAAAAGATTCATGATAATCATAGACACACACATAATATGATATTATATATATGAGTGAACATTTAATATGTGAATATGATGCATGTATTATATCAAGCATGAAATTCATGAAATATATATATATATATATATATATATATGTGTGTGTGTGTGTGTGTGTGTGTAATATATATTTATTATGCATGCAATGCATAAGAAAAAAATATGTTATATATATTTATTATGTTTTATCCGGAATAGTTTCATCAATTACAATCCTTTTATGAATGGATTGAATTATTTTCATTAATTTATTGAAACCGTTCAATAAATTATACCCCAACTAGTAGAAACACATACGATGAGTTGGAGGAGACTTATTCTTTAGCTATATAAGAGGATGAAATCCTCCCATTGGAGGTATGTGTCTGTGATATCTATGAAGCCTCTGCTGAACTTATTTTCTTCTCATAGCTTCATTTATTTCTTTGAGTTGGCACTATCACCCCTTATGACTATGTATATCCTCCAAAATCATTCATGGATCCATTGGCTAGTATTCCCCCTAATAGGTAGGGTTATTTCATTCTCTACTTTTAGTGATCTCCCTCAAGCATACTCCATTGAAGGAAGAAGATAGATGCTGTTGATCATGTTTTTCCTGGTATACTATTTTTCATTTTATGAACACATTATTATTCTTAAAGATAAATCTCCTGTGGTTTTGGGTTGAATTATGATGCATGGGATCATAAGATGATCATACAAAACCCATTAGTTAGTGGATGGGTGTCACCTTAGTGGTCCTTATAAAGAAACATTATTGGCATTATCAATATATAATTTGGATGAAAACCTCTCCCTATTATAATATTAAATTGTTGGGGGTGAAACATATGATTATTGAACATATTTTTTAATTATTATAAAAGAAATTATATGTTTTATTCAACTAGTTATTGTATCTGATCAACATAATGTGATTATTAGTGATGTTAGAACAATATTTTGAAAATATATAAATGCATATTGTTATCATTATGTGCTAGAAAATTTTATCTCTAAAATTACAAAATTACGTAGGGGAATGAGAATAATAAATAAATAAATAGAATTGAAATGATCGTATTCCATTTCTTATTATCAGTTGAATTGTGATTTTGATGTTTCTGTAAATAATTTGAAAATATTTTTCCATAATTTTCAAGATGAGTTGAAAATGATGGCATTGTTGATAGGTGGGAAATGTCATGATTTCCATGCCATTGATGAGATAATATCACAACCAATTTAACTAAATCATTAAATTCATGGATTTCTAATGAGATGTTACACAATATTTGTGTGTTGATTAATGAACATCACGAGAAATTGAGTAAGAAACTTTTTACCACTATAAAAGTCATGAAAAGGTGTAAAAATGGAGTTGGTCTCAATGTTGAGGAAAAATTGAAGGAAAATGTGTTAATGGATAAAAATATTATAGTGGAGAAATATGGAAATAATATGGACTTAGTTCAGACCAATAATGTGGATATCACTATAAAAATAGGCACCTGAGATTGCACTTGTCAAGCATGTAAAATGAGTGGGATCCCTTGTGCTCATGCACATGCATCAATAAGAAAAGTACATGGAAAATTGTATAAATATGTGGTATATTTTTATCTTATTAGAACCATAATAAAATATTTATCTTGGAGTTATGAATTCAATTGAAACAAATGATATTCCATAGTTGAATTAATTGATATATAATTATTATATGGATCAAAATTTCTTGAAACTACTAAATAATTCTCACCCTACTGGAAGACCATATCATAATCATATTGAGTCTCAATTTCAAAATAAGAATTTATAAATTTTTTCTCATTGTAAATAAGTTGGTCACACACAAAAAGGTGCAAAAATACCAATCAAAGTTGACGTGGTAACTATAATAGGGTGTTATTTTTTGTTTTAGGTTACTAAACTATGATACACTTTTATTGAAATACTATTAATTTTATATTATAGTGGTTTTATGTTAATTACAATGATGTTCATGTGTGATTAATTATTTGTTTCCCTAAAAGAATTATTTTTAGTGAGAAATGATACACAAATGCAGGATTTTTCTATTTAAATTATATTAATTTTAGTTACTTGTGGTTTTGAATCAATTATAATGATTTATGGAATATGTATAAAATTCCAACTTTGAAACCATGTCATGAATTTTTGATAGCATAATTTCCATATTTTAACACCGAATTCAAAAATTTTAAAACTAATTTTTAAATATTAACACTGGTCTTATATATTTTAACACTAATCTTCCAATTTTTTAATTAATATTCTTAATTTTATTTGTTTAGTTTTTTTTGAAAATTCCATTGATCTTGTCCTCTTTATTAAATGGTTTTTTAATTTAGGGTATACATGAAAATAGTGTATAATTCATAATATTATTTTATGTAACAATTATGAGATGATTATATTTTTTATTTTAGGTGACCAAACTATGGGAACTATTATTGAAATCCTATTAATTTTAGTTTTTGGTGGTTTTTCATTATTTAAAATGATTTATGGAAGATATATGGCATTACAACATTTAAAATAAGTCATGAATTCTAATTAATATAATTTATAGATTTTAACACTGAATTCATATATTTTAACACGAGGCTTCCATATTTTAACACTAATATTCCATATTTTAACACTACTCTACCACAAAAATTTAACTGTTGTTTTTAATTATTTATTCTTTTGGTGTAAATTCCATTGATCATGCCCTCTAACTTATGTGGTTTTATTTAATGTTGTAAACATGTGAAAATGGTGCATAATTACCAATCAAAGTTGATCTGCCAGCTATGAGAGGGTTCTATATTATTTTTGTCTCATGTGACTAAACTCTGGGAACTATTATTTAAATCCTATTAATTTTATATTTTTTTGTTTTTTCTTAACTATCATGATTTATGGAAGATGTAATGAATTCCATCATTTAAAAAATTTCTTGAATTTTACAAAACATAGTTTTTATATTTTAACACTTATGTTCCAGATGTTAACACTGATCTTCTATATTTTAACACCACTCTTCCAGATTTTTTAAACTATTGTAATGGATTTTATGTGTTTGTTTTTTTGTGAAAATTACACTAATCATGGACTCTTTTTTTAGAATTCCATATTCTTTGAACTTATTATGTGGACTTCAGTTCTTCAATTTCTTACATGGTTATATATATAAAATAAATAAACCGAAACAATATATAAATTCAAATCCAAATTGATGTGTCAACTATGAGAGGATGATATTTTTTTATAGTGACTAAAATGTGGGATATTATTATTCAAATATTTTTAGTTTTGGTTTCTTATAGTTTTATATTAATTAAAATGATTTATGGAAGATATATTATATTCAAACATTTAAATCATGCTATGAATTTTACATAACATAATTTTTAGATTGTAATACCTATGTTATAAGATGATACAAGACTTCAGGTAAGGGGTTTTTCTTTTCAAACATTACTGTAAATGTTTTTATGTTTTCCTATTAACACTTTAACCTCTGTGTTCATATTATTTATTTTATGTTATAAATATATTTATATATATATTTATTTTATTTCATAAGGTAATTTTCTTTTGTAGTTGACTTTTTGAAAAAAATGACAGAAATATCTATTCACAATTTTAGGGTGGGTTATTCTTCAATATTTGAAAAACTGAGAAAATAATTTTCATTTTTACACTTTCAAAATGAATGAATTTTTCCTTTGGTATATCCATTTTCCTTCCTCTTAATGTTTTCATGGGTTTATAAAGTAATTTACATTCTCATTATTTTATAAAAATATTTCCTTTAAATTAAAATTTATTAAAAGCATAAGAGGTATTTATTTTTTTAGGCAAGATCAAAAAAAAAAATCTTTTGTATTCTCAAGGAAAATTCATGATTTCTATATCACTTTTATTATTTCTTTCATAATTTTTTTATAAAAGTTTTCAACTGAAGAAGTTTATTTTAGGTTTAAAAGTATGTCTATATTATTTTACAAGATCAAAGATATATGCTTAAGGAAAATAGATTTTTAGTGGATTTCAAAAGTTTCAATGGCCAAATGGGTTTCCCTTTCTTTTATACCCCTTAATAAGATTTATGATAATTCCTTATTTTAAAATTATTTTTATAGGGATTAAGGATGACTATAAATTATTATGAATACTTCATCCAATTGAGATTTTAACCTTGAATGAATATTGTGTATCCCTTAAATATTTTGGTTTAATGGAAAATAAATTTCCATTTGAAAGGGAAATATAAGTTTTTATATGTATGATTTTCCCCTAATTTTATAAAAATACAAACCTAAAAGTTATTGAATATGTCAGTGATGAAATATGTTCTATATTCATGTAATTATCAGATAATTATGATTTGTAAATTATACTTAGCATCAGATCAGGGTTTAAATAACTTTATAGGTTATGATGCTATCGATTGGGGAAAATTTAGGAGTTTTAGATACCATTATGGATTAATATGTTTATGGGTGATCATAATTCCAAAGTATAGATACTATTTTGAGGAATTATGTGATAAAATTTTAAGGTTATTAATAATACATTGGGGGATTTTTAATAGGTTTAAGGAAGAATAGAATAATTATGTATCGATAACCCTTATAGATGGTATATGATTTGGTGTTTAGGTGATTATGGTTTTTTGGTAAAAGGGTTAATTGATTTTGGGAATATAATTTGAGTAGTATAAATTACATTGGGATTAATGAGATACTTGATAACAAAGTGATTATAATTATTTGGGTGAAGTTCATTGTATTTTTAGGAAAATTTGATGAATAAGGTCTATATTTACCCAGTATGTGGTTTTATGTCAAAGTGGTTGATATTATTTGAGGGATAAATATTGAGTTAATTTTAGGAATCATATATAATTTTATTATGGTATCATTTCAATGTAATTTAGGTTATTTTGGAAAGATATTAATATATTTTTGGATAATATATTACTAAGTTATATTCAAATTTGATATGAGTGGTTATAGTTATTTGAGAATAAAGGTTATGTTGATTTTAAATATAATATGTGATCACGTAATTCTGATTTTTAGGTTTTGAATTTGTCCAAATATATTTTAAGAGTTTTTGGGTTTAGTTATTTATAGAATGATTTAATTTAAACTTGGGGTGTAATTTGTTATATTTCGGTATTATAGATTACAACATCACTTCGTCATATAATTTTATATTTATAATTTATTGGGTATTAGTTTTTTTACATAAGCTAATTATTTTGGTTTTTCTCGAATAGATAGAAATATGATGAATATATTGTCATAAACTTCCTTATATAATGATGAACACTAGCCTTTAGTGGATCTAATTATACATTAATATTTTTTTATCATGCTTAATGAAAGAAAAAATTCAACACATAAATTTAACATTTGGAATGCGAGATGAAATAGAGGTGGATACTAATCAAAACATGAAACCAATGGATGAAACTATTCTTATATAATGGAAACAATAGGTAAATATATTTTATGATTTTTTATTTTTTAATGGTGAAATAATTCCACAAACTCAAGCAAAAGGAAGAAAAATCTATTGAGGTTTATCTTTTAAAACATCACCTAACTATCAATATATGCCTTTAAAAGTATCATTCTCACAAAGGTACATACATGGTTTAAGAAATATTTATTTTAGAATTGAAAATATTACTAGTGTTAACCTATAAATTAATGTACATAATAAAATCAACATATGATATTATTTATATTTAAAGATAAACTTATTTTGGTTAGGAAAAACTTAAAATTACAAGGATGAAATTTCTGTAAAGGGAGAATGTGGAAACTTATTATTTTTAATAATATACCACTTTTATGGTTTTTTAAAATTCCCGATTATGAATTTAATATTTACTTTAATCATGTGTTTATGTTTATATCATATCTCAAAATATATTATATAATTAATTAGATACCAATTATACATTTAATATTACTATGATAACTTCAGTACATAAAATATGTTTTATTTAAATGTTAAATATATTTCCTTAACAAGATTTTTATTTTTATCTATGTATAGAAGTAATTATTTTTTGGATATTTTTTGAAGGATATTTATCTTAAATATATGAATTTATATTTATATTTATTATTAATAATAATTTTATCAAGGTATAAAATAAGAATATGATTTTTTATTTGAAATGTAAATAACTTCTATTCTTAATAGATTTTTTATCTTTGTACTATTTGGTTTTATTTAAAAGAAAAATTTATATATATATTTTTTATTTTTTTGATAAAATGGACTTAATTTTTGGTTTTATCTTGTCAAAATTATCTTAGAGTTATGTTCTTTGGTTTTTCTGAAGAAGTTTATATTTTGGTGAATATGTAAAAATTACAGTTTTTATGAATACTATATAGTGTCTTATGTCATCATGGTATAAACATGAAATAAAAATTTATGAAAATTACAAATAATATATTACATGATAATGTTACTAAAATATAATATAATTATTACTAAATTAATATAAATTAATTGTTATGTCAATATAATTATGAAAACATTTATTTGTAATAACTTAGTGCCTGCACAACATCAGAAAAGTCAAAATTAGTGTTCTAAATATAGGATATCGGAAGGGATAAGAATTTTCTCAATGATAGAAGATATAATTTATGAACAAACTATATTATTTTATATAAATATATTAATTTTATAACTTAATAAAAACATAATTATCTAAATGCTTACCTAGAGCTTGCTTAAGGTAAGAAAAGTAAAAATAATATATTAAATTTGCTTTCATGGTAAGGATTAAAATAAAAACAATTTTTTTATATTTTAATATGATAATATTGATGAATAATAAAATATATTTGTGACAGTAATGTATATTAAAATTTAAAAAATATGATAAATATTCGAAACTCTTATATAGTGTCGATACTGATTGCAAATTATTTTTTATACTATTATAAAATCACCTTAAAGGGAAAGTGAGAAACCCCAAGTCCAACAAACAACCAAAATAGCAGCACAAATGAACCCCAAGAAAAATAATGGTCCTGCCCCTTCCCAACAACTCAACATTAAAAGGCCTCCACCAAAGTATGGGAACTCGATAAGCAGTCTCGTGCAAAGATGCATGAGAATGGAACCAATGGACAAGCCATAACCTCTCTTTCTTCTACTCTAAGTGACATGCAGAAGTGACGAACTTGTGCTCTAAACCTCATCTAAGGCAGAACCATATAACATGCTAGAATTGAAACACCCAAAATCACCTTGGGACACAAAAACTGAAGAAAAACTTCCTCATAATCAAACACATCAAGAAAAGGTGAGCACCCAAGCATTAGTCAAAAAATGGTAAAGAAACATAATTGAAAAACAATTTAACTCTTCCATACACCGTATCCCTAAACAATCTCCAGAATATAGCGGATACCTGAGTATGTGGATCTCCCCTTATCAGGTCTTCAAGTGAAGAAGTCAGTTTGTCCCAGACCTGAATATACTCCTCGAGTCTGATTATCCCCTTATTGAATCCCCTAACCAGGATCGTGTCCTATTTGTCAACCCAAATATATTGTTCCTCATTAAGATTCACTTCAATATCCCAGCCCATAATCTTGGTTGCTTCCTCTTCCAAGATATTGAGAAATAACACCTGCTCTGTCACCTCATCATCCGAACTCGAAATCAACACCAAGGGTAGTTCAGACTGACCGGGTGGTTCCAGTTGACACCTGACCTCACTGTCCAACTTCTCATCCATTTTATTTCTTGCTGACCGAGTCTTCATAGGAGGTGGTAAGGATGAGTAGTCCTTCCTAACCATCCTTCTTCTATTTCTCCTACTGTTCCTTGGACTAGACTCCCCTGCAGATAAAACCTTAATGTCTTCAATGTATTCCTCCACCCCACTTTTAGTAGTATAATCTAGGTAGTCATGGTCAATGTTCCCAAATTCCATATTAAGGCCATCGAGGCTGTTCATATTAATTTCATCTCCCTCAACCGCAACAGGTGCTTCATCTCCCAACCCTACCTCCGTAAGTCCTTAAAACCTATTTCCCAGGATGACTGGGGTCCGAATTAAGGAGCCCACACCCCCTGGTAGGTTAGAGGGACTCGAAAGGTCCTTCCGTAGCCAATTGAACACATCAATAACATTCAGATTGAATTGGTTCATCACGACTTCCTTCCCACGCCATAACCCACGCCAGCCTTCGGGCTGCGTTCCACTACCTCGTTTCTGGTAGGGTTATCCACGCCCGGTCTCAGTAACCTATCTTCGCCGCCTCTATCGTCTCCTCCTATTTCCCTCTGTCCCGATCCAACCTCTTCAAAAGTTTCCATAGTCTTCCCCTGAATGGTGGCCACCATTCTTGGTGGATCCAGTACCTCCCGATCAACCTTCAATTGATTTTTAATTCCCCTACCCAACTTCGATGGATGCTCCCGATAACAGAATTCTATGGAATTTCCCAGCCAACCACATGAAAATAAATAATCCGTCCAACTCTCATAAACCACATGCTGCTTGCATCTGTACTCCTCTTCAATCGCGATCCAAATAAATTCGAAGCGAACTATAGACACATCAACCTCGACACAGACTCGCAGATTCATAGGGTGAAAAACCGATTCTGTGTGGCTATCCGAACACATATACCTACCGAGAAGATTACCTAGCATTCTTATAATAGAGGGATTTTGGAAAGGTAATGGAAAATTAGGGAAACTAACCCAAAATGCAGCGGAGGGAGAGTCGCGTTTCATATGAAAATTGAACGACCATCGAAAGAGGAAGAACCAAATACCATTGCAGCATCGGGGAACCCTTGACCAGGCACTGATGAGGTCATCCACTAATGTGAATCGGATCATAATATGGTGGTTGTCAAGTAACCCCACTGTCACCCTATCTTGCAGATCCTAGGCGTCGAAGATGAAGTGGTCAAAGGAGTCAACTGAAGGTATTCTCTGTTTAAACTGTGCCACCAGTGTGAGATTCAGAAGTGCGGAGGTTTCCATAAACTCTGCTATTGAGATCTGAAGGTTCGGAAAACCATAGAAGAGCTCCGGTACTTTAGGGCACAGCGCTGCCTTAGGGAAAGGAGGTAGTAGGTAGGGATTAGAGAAGGGCCAGAACTTCGAAGATACCTCCCCCGCCGGGAGGGGAGGGATCCGCCCGGCTACCGCTGTCTTCTTTGAGAGGATACGACTTTTCTAGGGTTCCAGATGCGCCGCTAGTGTCGATACAACTTTGTGAAAACATGATGAAAATCAAATAAACATTTTTAAAAAGATTTAATTTGATATTTTTATATGAATTATGGCATTGAATTATTTATATGGATAAAAATTATATTTAATAACTAATTTAAAAGTTTAAATTCTAATTCCATATTCATCTAGATATTTTTATGTTTAAATTACAAGAATAACCATTTAAATGATTTTAAATGGTATAACTTATTAAAAATGATTTACAAATTAATAAAAAAATATTAAAAAAACTTATTCAATTAATTTAGGTTTTTAATGTTATATAATATCATATATTTTTCATGTATGAGTAACTTTTCATTTTTAAATTACTCCCTTAACCCTTAAAGAATAAATATTTGTGAAAATTTTATAAGATTTTGCCTATAAAAGTGGACTCATTCAAACATTTAAAAAACACATATAAACTTCTATTTTATAACTATATTATTCCCAAATACCCATCTAAACATCTTGTTCCATGTTCATAATGATATGTTATTTCCAAAATCTCCTCCTTTTATGGATTTAAGATCAATCAAAGGGAGGTGACTCAAAGATCAAGGTAAAGGTTTCCTAGTCTATTTCTTATTTCTTATTTATGATTATTTGTACTAAAAATATTTTATAAATTAAATTATTTTTATTCCAAGAAATTATTTTAATGGTATAAGAATAATTTGGATCCCTTAATTATGACAGTTCAACAATTACCTCTCATCAAACACTTTTTTAGAAGTCAATACAAAGTCAAATGTGGGTTTTTCAAAAACTTTGTATTTTCATTTCAACTCTACTCTTAATCTTTTCAAAGACATATGTAATATTAAAAATTAAAAATTAAATACTATTTTAAGATTATTTATTTATAAAAATAAAATATTTATTGTATTTTCCATTATTTTAAACTATTTTAAAAATCATCGCTCACTCTGGAAGTTTTGCGCTACTTAAATGAACGACGATGTTTACACATACACATGTATTTTAGGGATATTTCTTAAAAATCGATTTTATGAATGAAAATAACATTAGTATTAAATTAATTTCATAATTATTATTTTTAAGGGTAAAAAATATATCATAACAATGAAATTAAATGTAAACAATCATAGTCATTTTTAACCATAAAAAACAAGCTTATTAGGGAAGATTCTCTGAATGATTACTATTTCATGTCCAATAGAAATATATTGCCTCTATAATGATATGAAAAAAACCTAAAAAATTATAAAAATTATGAATCCATTAAAAATTATAATTAACCGATACTATTATTTCAATTTAGTTTTCGAATTATGGACCGAATGACCTCAAAATAATCGACGTAGAGAATACTAAGTTAGTAAATGAATAAAACATAGTAATGAATGAATAAAAAATAATAATAATGAAAAGTTTATTAATAAAGTAAATAATTAATATAATTTTATTATTCAAAAGGTTAGATCATGTATAGGTAAAGTCCAAACTTGAGGTAAGGGGTTTTTCTTTTGAACCTTTACTTTAAATGTTTTGATGTTTTCCTCTCAACTCATTCTCCTCCATGTTCATAATTTTTGTGTTTTTGTTATATTTATATTTATATAAAATTATATGATTTATTAAGTTCATATTATATTGTCCATGAATTTATTTACAAAATAATAAAAGAAAACTCATTTCACATTTTCTGCATGGGTTATTTTCTATTCTTTAGAAAGCTGAGAAAAAAATATTCCTTTTTAATGATTTCCACATGATGGCATTTTTCCACTATTATATACATTATTTTTTATGAACTATCCTTTATAATTTTTCATGGTTTTACAAAATAATTTATATTATCCTTGTTTTATTTCATTTTTTTCTTTAAAATAAAAGTTTCTAAAAACATAATGGGTATTGCTTCATATTTTTATGGTTTAAATAAACATTATTGTGCCTATGGGTTTGAATGCTTATTTTTATGAGTTTTATGACTTAATTTTTACTTTCAATTACCTATATACTCAATGATCTAAATATTAATATATATATTTTCACATTATTATTGTTTTTTTTCTTAACATTACTGTGATAATTTCCTTAGAGTATATGTCACATCAAATGGTTATAACAGTTCCATGCTATGATGAGAACCCTCAAGTTTTATGATATTATTATTAAATATATATTCTATTTATAAATTAAATATATATAATAAAATAAATATGATGTAGGATCTTAGGTGTAGGGTTTTCATAAGACATTAATACTTCTTCTTATGACGTTCATACTTAGTAATCTCTAAGAGAAAAGGTTATGAGAATAAACTCACCAGAAGGAATGCCACTTATTGTATATTTCATTCAATATTACGATTTGTATACATGTGAATTGGTCCTTATACATGATATTATTATTAATTTATAACATGACTCATGAAATTATGTGTATTGATGAAATCCATGATGACATATGATCATAGTGAGGTAAGATATGTTGGGTGCATCATGAACAATGTGACATTAATGAGTTAGCTAAGAAAGGATTTTCCCATTCCATGTGAAGAAAAGTTGATATCTATGGACCTATGATTGTAATATAATTTTATAATTAAGTTCATTTCCATGGTATTTTATTTATTAGTTCATTTTAGAAAAATTCAATGAAGGATATATCAATCATATAGATTTATGACACATGTGATGCAACATATATGATTATATTTCAAGACAAAGGGATTATATTACATGACGAGCTTTCATAGGTAGTTATCATATATTTTAATTTTAAATACCTCTTTAGGGTCAATGATGTGTTTCTATATATTACTGATGGTTTATGAGTAAGACCCACAATTATTGAGATAAGGTCCTAAAGGGTCACACACAAAGCGTATCCATAAGTTTCAAACTTGAATGAATTATAGTTTTGGATGAATTCGGCCCCATATACAGGGGCCAATGAATTTACATGTGATTGATCACATATAAATTAATTCAATTTCATTTTTCTAGTTTAAGATAATGATAATTGAATTTATTTCTTAATGTATTCACAATTTTATTAATTATAAAAGTAAATAAAAGAATGTATTATTTTTCATAAAATCATTATACATTAATGGTTTGTTAAAAATATAGGAGGAATGAACCAAGTTAATGGATCATGATTTATGAAATGGAATTTAATACTATAAAAATTTATTGGTGAAATATTCATGAAATGAAAAACATTTAATTTTTTAGGGAATTTTGGGTTGTTTTAAGTGGTTTAACTTATCCAAGGGATTAAATGAAATTTTGGAATTTTATACCTTACTATTTAAGCTCATTTTTGTCTATGAATAATAAGTAAAAATATTTTTGTAAATTTGGAGTTTTCCATTCCTCATCTCCCTTATCTCACGCTTATAGAGATAAAAACTAAAGGGAATATCAACAAAGGTTTGATCCATGTTTATGGATTGATTGTGTGATCTTCCTGTTATCATACAAGAATAATTAGGATTTTAATATTCCGTGATAAAACCTAGGAATTGAATTAAAATGTTTAAGGGTCTATAGTAAATAAGTGAATGATCTAAAGGTAATATAGTTTGGTGGATTCAAGATATAAAGATATGGAGATGATCAAAATTCACAAGGATCATGACTTTCCAATGAGTAACCATTTTGACTATGTTTTTTTAAAAAAATGGATTGAAAAATATTAGCATGAATTGGGTATCTATATACCAAATCAAGTATCCTATGATAGATTATGTGTCAAAAATTGAAATTTTACAAATTTTCATGCTTATACAATATATATGGTTCTTTTAATGGTATCAGAGTGATCATGCACTTACTTAAATTGAAAATTTCATTAATTTGGATAGAAATCAGATACATGGATTCAATATGGTCCCAATGTCACTAAAAACGTGTTAATACAAATTTTTATGACCATTAAATTAATGTTTGAATATCGATTTTATTTTAGAAATAAATAATAAAATATATATATATATACATACGTTTGTGTGTGTGTGTACACGTTTATTAATTTAAGGTTTTTGCTGGTTATATGTGGCTAGAGTGGGCTTACTGTGCCATTAGGTTTATTATTTGAAACAATTCTATAGGTTCTTGGGTACACATGTCTATGTGTGCAAGGGGTAAGGACAAATAAAAGGATAATATTAAGTGAGATACAACCCATGTGTTGACAAAGAAGTACTACTATTTATTGGAGGAGGGAGTGTTGACCATACTAATTCCCAAAAGCACTATCTATTTTAATAAAAAAATTACTTAGTAGAACAAAAATTTACCTCCTAAATATGAGGGATGAATAAGAGACATGTTGCTTGAGATCCAAGAACCATGTGTCATTCTGGTGCTGTGTGCCACTACCCGGTTAGTAGCTAGGTTGTTCGACCCAGAACAGGCTAGGTCGGGAAAGACCACACCCTCTTGGCCTCATTGACCTTCCCCAGGGCCAGTTTACACTACAAAAATCCATCTAGGCTCTAATGATATATGAAAATTATAAAAAAATTCTATAAATTAATAAAATTTTTCTAGAATTTATTAGAATATTTTGGGTGCCGTGGGACATGTCATTTGTCAATTAAAATTATTTTAATGCAATTTTAATGTATTAAAAAATCTATTGATTTAATTTTTTACATATATTATTATTATGTAATTTTATTACATACTGAATCATCAAGAGTATATATTGACCCATGATTATTTTGGAATTAATTAATTTAATTTATTTTTTTCATCTGAGATTTAAAATGTAATAATTGTTTACAAAATATCATTTATGATGATCTACGAATTTTCCCTCCATATTTAAAATTATAGAGGCCTATATGTCTATATCTCATTGATAAAATATAATTCCCTCATCTTGAGTTTTCCTCACCTATGTATGAGTATGAATTGTAAATATCGAAGGAGTTATCAACATCATAGTTCCAAGATACGAGCTGACGTGAAACTAAAAAAGAATAATACATAAGAGTGTGATGCGAATTTTAATTTGAGACTAGATATAAATCCAACAATTCCCTTAGTATCTTAGTTTATTTATTATCCACTCGATAGATCAAAAAATAGAAAAAATATCATGATAATATCATTATTTATTTATTTTTGTAATGCATGGTTAATTATATCATTATATGGATATTATATTATCACATAGAATAGTTAACAAGAATGTGAATATAAAAATGAATAAAAACATAATGAATGTTTTATATTTATCCATTCTTAAATATGTGAGTGCAACCACATAGTAATAACCATGATAAATAGAATCATATTTTATTCTCTAAGAGAAATAAAATATATTGATTATGATTAAATTATTTTATCAAGACATAGTTAATTAATTATGTAAAATAAACATAATATTAACCAATATGTTAAAGTATAAAATAAAAAATATATATATAAATGATATAAAAATCCATCAAGTAAATATTACATCGATAAAGGCTTCTATTAATTCAGTTAAAATAGAACCATAGTTTAATGCACTTTCCTAGAAATTTTTATGGTTATTTTAATTATCGAGGAGTTTTAACAAAAAATTTGGGAGGAAGTAAACCTATAGAAATCAAGGGTTAATTAACTCTACATTTTTGGTGTAACTAGGAGGAAAGTGTTGTGGAAATATGAGTCTAGGATTTCAATATTGGTGCGTCCAACAATGGATTGTGGAGTTGTGAGTTAATGCAGTTGGAAAGACCTCATACTTAAATACCTTCGAATAACTTTTACGACCTTCATATAAGTTATGAGAAGTGAAGTATGGATAATTACTACTATACTATCCCAAAAAAATATTTTAATTTTATGGTGAAGGCTATTGGGATTTGAAAAAATAGAGAGAGATTATTAAAATGAAATTTATTATACCACACTTTTGGAAATAAAGATAAATTATTAAAACCTGGTTTTATTTTTTTCATAGAAAATAGAAATTAACATGAACCTGGAATTATCACTAAAATCAAAATTTTAGAAAGATAATCTGATCACTGATATGAATTTATAGGATTGTTACATAAACTTCCATATCATAATATTCCATGATTGTAAATTCTATATGCTTGAGTCCCCTTTTCCTAAGAAAAATTCATTTAAGGAGTTTAGTGAGGAGGATCAAGTTGTATTCTGGAAACATGTAGATGTTGCATGGGATGTCCATCACCTTATGTTATCTTCCATGACCAGTAAGATATAGAAGCTATATGAGGATATAGATTCATATAATATTTTTCCCATTTTCATGATCTTTATCAAGATAAATCTAGATAGGATCAGTAGTATATCTCCAAGGAAATTTTCACATACACTCTTAGAGAAGGTGCATCATATGGATCACATGTAGTCAAGATGATTGGATATATTGAGTGTTTGGACATCTTATATATCAAGTTACTCTTTGAGTTGTGCACCAAACTCATGCTTTTTCATTAGGTTTACAATCAATTTTAATAATTTTTTCTGAGAAGTATCTCTAGGAACTCCTTACTCTAACTCAACATGTAGATAAGGACATGAAGAATGAAAAACATGGAGTCTTTATGGTGAAAAATATGAAGGGAAAGGGGAAGGTCCCTAAGAATATTTCCAAGTATATGGATTCTACGCACCTCTGGAACAAGAAGAGAATGATCTATAGGCAGGGTTAGTATAATGATACAAAATGTTTTTCATGTGGGAAGAAGGTACACTAAAAGAAGAACTATTCCTCAATGAAAAATAAAGGGAATTCTTCAAATGCATTTTTTTAAATGAAACCTCTCTATTTCTAAAAGTTGGGTATTATATATAACTAATGTTGCTCATATTTATATCTGAATACAAGAACGAAGTATATTAAATAAAGTTTCTATAAGTTTGGTGGACCTTTGAGCTTATAATAGAGAAATATTAGATATATTAGAAGTAAGATAACACCACATTACTTTGTAAATAGGAATGATTCTTATTTTGAATAGTCTTTATTATGTTCCTAGAGTTACCAAATACATTATATCCATGTATATTTTTGGAATAAGTTAATTTTAACTAAATTTTGGGAATAAAAGAAAAACTTTTTATAATGAAAACATATGTAACACCCCAAGATTTCATAGTACGTTATCTTCTCAAAGTAATTCAACAACATGAGCTACACACAACACCAAGTTCGAGCGCACCACAACTTACCAAAATAGCCATAAAAAAAGTGGTTATAAATATTATTAAGTGTATTTTTAATTTTATATACTCCATATAATTTTAACATCCATATTGTGTTTTTTTAGACATAATATAAGAATAGATACAATTTTTCAGATAAAAGAAGTATTTTTCAAAAAATACAATTTTACCGCCTTTTAATGGTGAACCCTTTTTAAATACAAAATTTGAAAAAAATTTCAATTAGAAAAAATTAGCTTCTACTTTATTAATGGTTCATAAAAATTTATTTTGGATAAAAGTTTTGTGTTTTTCTGATAACTTTCATATTTTGATGAATAACGAAAAATACTAAATTTTAATTGAAAAAATCTTTTTTAATTAAAATAATTTATAGTGTTAAATTATAAATTTGAATGGATTTGAAGTATAATTAGATTATATTTTTACAATTTAATCTAATTTTGGTCATTGGAAGTAATTTCACTTTGAAATTCGACAAAAAAAAGTGCCAATCTTTTGATAGTTATTATTTCTTAAAAACACGCTCTTGGTTTTGACAACGAGAATTAATTTTAAATTAATTTCTGACACTTATGTGTTTTGAATTTGGAAAAATGGATTCCATATTTGTAATTAGGAGGTCAAAATTTTGTAAATAGGTAACTTTTATTTTTATACATTATGAATATTTACTTTAGCAAATATTTTATTTACCGTGGTGAAATGGGTAAATCTGGTAAATAAGGGTAAAACAATAATATTGTAATAATATTAAATTACCCTAAAATGTGTACTATTCCTAGTTTTTGATACATGTCCGACCATGTGAATACTTGGGTCGATTTTGGGACCACTTGGAGCCACTTAAGAGTGATAAT
This sequence comes from Viscum album, assembly GCA_963277665.1. Lineage (NCBI taxonomy): Eukaryota > Viridiplantae > Streptophyta > Magnoliopsida > Santalales > Viscaceae > Viscum > Viscum album. The sequence goes on along the minus strand of OY728162.1, from coordinate 661,143,332 downwards.
GACACTTTATATTAATTAATTTAAAGTAAAGACAAAAATGACATAAACATATATCTTTTAGTAAAACAATTTTTATAAGGTGTTATATAAGTTATATTTTAGACTAAAAATATTGATTATAAAGATAAGAATATTTAATACATAATGGTATTTTATTTATAATTTTTAGACATTAAATAATTAAATTTATTTATGACACAATGATGATGTAGTGATTACCTTATTAAAGAAAGAATAAAATAAATGGTATTATAAATATTAAAATATATATAATTTCAAAGTTTTTATGACATAAAAGAATTTTAAAGGTGAATATGACATGTTAGTATTGATTCAATTTATATTTTTTGGAGTAATAAAGTTTTTATGACTTAAAAAAAAACCAAATACTAAATAGTGTCAAAATTAACATAAATGAGTTTTTAAAACAAATATTATATTATTAAATTATATAATATTATTAAAAATATGAGGTTTGGCCAAAAGGATTAAATAATATTATATATTTCATTAATGAACCACTTGATGTTCTCTTGGAAGTTTAGAGTAAGTTTATTAACTATATAGTGTAAGAATACAAGAAGACACAGTAAAAGTTAAACTATTTAACTAAGAGTTAAATCTAAAAGATAAGGTTAATATAGTGATCTAAACCTTTATAAAACCTATTGGTTGAGTGTTTTGAGACCCATAACTACCTTATACTAGAAATAAATCATTTTTGAGCCATTATAAAATGAAAATTATTTTATTATAAAATAAAATATCAAGCTTTTCCTAAAGTGACCCTCACCTCTCTTATAAAAGGGAACTTCCCCTTCTCTCAAAATCACACCACCAAATCCATTTTTCTCGGCCAACCCCAAACCAAATATCCTCCCAACTTCCCTAAAATAATCCTAGAGTCCTTACTTTGATCATAAATCCAACCAAATGATTCCATTTTGATCAACTCAAAAGGAACCACCCGAAGAAGAGGTAATAATTTCACCAACCTTTTTCAAGTTCTTTTCTTCCTCCACTTCCTATTTCTTTGTTTTTTCCATAAAAATAATAATAACTATAGTACCTAATACATAATGAGATGTTATTATAAATATTTCACAAGCATATTCATTATTCTATCCATCCTATAAATGACAAAGTCACCATACATGCGTACGTACAACTTACTGTCTCCACATCGTAGTGTAGTTTGTTATTCAAACACTTCATTATTTGGATGAGTATAATAATTAGTATAACTGATATAAATAATAAATATAACATTTTAATGATTGTTTATATATTATATACCATCCAATTACATACTATTTCACCATAAATATAATGATATTGTCGCTCGTGTGTATGTATGGATTACCATCTCCACAACGTGATGAGATTCATTCCCACGTTCACCATTCAACGATAATTAAAAAAAATATATTATTAATAAGTATGTAATATATGAAATAATAATGCTAATATATATATATATATATATATATATTTATGTATGTAATTACATATATCTTATTCACTTACTTTCGTTCAATACGATAGGAAAATGAAAACAATGTTTATGCGTACGTACGACCTACCATCTCCATAAACGGTGCCTTCCATTTCATATATCTTTCTATTATAACTAAATATATATTATATATAAATTAAGGTTTATATTCTGGAACTATTTAAATCATGATCTAAACGATACGATCAAGAATAACAAGTTAAAACACGTACGATAAATAAAGTGATTATTACCCAAAATGTTAATTTAACATGTAAATAATCATTAAATGGGTAGTATAAAGTCATAAATGAATCATATATGATATAATAAATATGAATATGGTTATGTTATAATTTAATAATATAATATGTTCATTATACAAGAGGTTAAACATACCCTCGACCAAAGAAAAGTGCAAGGTAAGGGTTAATTTCACAATATATTTATTATCCAAGGTTTTTTATATAAGTATCTACTGAGACATATTTGTTATTCATATATATTTTTCATAAAAGAGTTTTCAATGGGATTATTTTTAAGGTAATTTTTACTAAAACATCATTTTAAATGTTTTAAAGATTTATTCTTCTAAACCTTTCTCATTAATGTCCATGTTTTCAAAATGATTATAAGGATTTATTTATATGGAAATGAATGTTTTAAAATGTTAATTCCTTTCAAAAGTTTCAAAGTGGTTTGGGACACTTTGATTCAAAACTATCTTTTAAATTACTTCCTTTATATGACTTTTAAACAATTTCATGAAAAAGGGATATTTCTCACAAAGTTTTTTACTGATCATTTTCAACTATATCAACATCCTTTACAGGATATTATTCTTGATCGAGGTTGATTTATTATGATAAAAATATTCCATATTGTATTGAAGGTTTTGTGATATTTTTTAATGTGGATGTGTTATTTTTATACCATTCATGGTTTATGGATAAAGCACTAATATTTCATATGCTAGTTTTAATACGGATGTTTATGTTATGTTTAAACCTTTTCATATGAGGAATGCATTAGACTTAGTAAGTGACGGGTGAAGCCCGCTATAGCTCCTCAATTCATCGTTAGGTCTCATGAGACAAACTAGTGTCTTGGAACAAGGCCTTGACAAAATCTTATTTGTAGTCTTGGCATAAGGCCTTGACTATGTGGTTATGAAGTCTGGAATTATGCATTCCATCATTATGAAAGTGGCTATTGATATTGCATGTGATTATTTGACTATTAGAATATCCATGTGAATAAGTAAATGGAATTATTTGATTTTATCTTTTCCATATTATACTGAAGTTTAAGTTTAAAAGGCTTTGTTTTAGTCTTATTCATTGCCTTAAATGTTTATGCTTATTTATGAATGTTTCCCCTATATTGTTACCCTTACTGAGCATATGAGCTCACACCTTTCTTATGTTTTATTTTCCCAGGATTCCAAGAAGTGAATTATGATTGATATGAATGGTTAATTTAAAGGGAATAATGGCATTCTAAAAGAACTATCTATGCTGTGTTGTATTTTTGAAATTGAAATGTAAAGTTAATGTATGTAATATATTTTCCAAGACTGCTAAACTGATCGGTCTTTCGAGACTTGATTCCTTGTAATCATGAAAGTTTATTAAAATAATGCACCAACTCTGGGTAACTGGGGTCGGGGCATTACAGTTGGTATCAGATGAAGTTTAGCAACAACCTTAGAAATAGATTTATATAAACTCTGATTAGATAACACTACCCTAAGATAAACTTTGAGGATTAGTATAGAATAAATTCATAGAATTTTGGTAATGTAAATATTTTGTGTATTTTCCAAGAAATGCATCCCTGTCTAGATACAAGAAGGTAGAGGTAGCTCTGGCATAGATGTACCTAAGAGTGAAAACTCCGACAAGGAGTTTCGGGCTTGACCTGGGGTATCCTGGTACACGACAACAGGCCTTACTGCACTCTTGGTTACAACACCCCTGAAGTATATGCTTAGGATAATTCACATTTTCATTACAAGCCATTATGAAAGATTTAAGAGTAAATAATTCCTCAAAGAAAACATTTTATGATTATAGATTATATACAAAATATTTTCAATTTACATTAGGTATTTTAAAAGTTTGTAATTGTGCATTATAATTCATAAACTAACCTAGTGTATTCCATTGTTTAGAAATGGTGCTTAGTAGAAGGAATGAGAATTCTAGCAGTATGCCTGATCGAAAGATTAAGAAGGATCATATCTTTCATGGTATTAAGTCAACATTTAAAAAGGAAATAATCTCCCACATATTCTCATCATATGAAGAAATAATATCACATGTTAATAAAATAAGTAAAGAATTCTTTGAGTCCTATGGCTTCGAAGGGAAGGAAGAGAAGAAAAGGATGAAAGAGAGAAATATGGATAAAGGGGAGAGGGGAAAGAAGGAATTTCACATATGTGATAGCTATAGAAAGAATCACCTTGGTAAATTATTGAAGGGAATGTGAGTTTGTTATAAGTGTGGAGAAAAAGGACACCAATTATGTGATTTCAAGGGTTAGAAAAAGGTTTCAAATGTACAATGCTTCATCTGCAAGGAGTTGGGACACTACGTGAATCAATTTCCAAATCATCAGAGTATACCCCAAATACTGTTATTAGATAATAATCAAGTTATGATACTATTGAAGATGAAGAAGGATGATTAGAGTTCTTATGTTTTTATTAAATTATTGTGTCTTTTGAGTATTGTATTAATGATGTACATGTTATAAGAATTATAGAGCATATAAGGATTGTATTGCAGTGCTATTTCATTAATGACTTGAGATTGTGTGGAACCAAGAAAAGTAACTCAATAGCAGGTTAATTTTTTTTGGAAAATATATGGTTGAGAGAAAGATAAACCATAATATGGTTCTGACATTGAGGTAGTGATTTTGGAATAATATATGATTGATTTGGATAAATTTTATTAGATATTCTTGACTACCTTGAAATTGATTAATGATTTGTATATTCCATCATTGTTGGATTTTACAACATTTTTGGATAGAAGGAGTATATCCTGTATTCTATAAGGAATAGAGGAGCATGAATGCAATCAATAAGGTTTTAGGGTAATTCAGGGTGTTACAATGTTTTTAAAGAATACATGATGAAGGTTTTCACATGTTATTACGTAGAAAAAAGGATCTTCAATGTGTTTACCTTCCTTATAAATTTTGGACTGTGAGTTTGGACAAAAGTATTTTAGATAATTATAAAGGTTGGAATTGATTAAGTTTGACATTAGATACTATTGTTAAGGTTAAATCATTTCATGAGATTATTTTTGGATTGTCATAAAAAGGACAACCTGGAGGTCGGGCGATAACCTGTCACGTTCGGCAAGGCCGTGAGACATGAACCCACAACCGAAGGGCGACAAGGGTGAATCAACTACCACTGGCCCATGTGATGTCCTAGATTATATAATGTAGTTTTTTTAAAAGGTATGATATATGAATTATGAATTAATTTTTTGGATCCCTATACGATTAAGATAAATAGAATATTTTTAAGTTCTGTTATCTTTTAGAGTGAAAGATGAGTTTGTGGTAGAAATTAGTTAAAGGATGGAACTATAATTGCCAAGTATATTTTTCTCTCTTATTCTATGAGAAAATTAATTCTCAAACTTTAGGTAAGGGATCTTAAAACCAAAAATGTGTTATCCTAATACCTTATGTTTTGTTGAACCGATGATATTTTAAATCATCATAGACTGATGGCATTGAGAACCTCAATTTTATACTTGTTTGTGATTGATGAACTCAATAAATCCCTATAAATATTTACATTTTCCCTCCAATTATGTGTCTGTAATTTCCACCAATGTTCTCCTATTCAAAAACCTAAGTTGGTGGTGACTTTTTCATTTCCCTTTCCCTCTTATTAAGACTAAATTTCATTAACCCTATTTCCGATGTGGGTTTTCCACAAAGGTATTTTCTATTTTCAACCTCTTATTTTAGAAGAATAATTTCAAATTTCAAGGACACAATTTATTGAAGGAGGGAAGAATGTAACAACCCAAGATTTCATAGTACGTTTTCTCTTCAAAGTAATTCAATAACATGAGCTACACACAACACCGAGTTTAAGCACACCATGACTTACCAAAATAGCCATAAAAAGTATTTATGAAAAGTATTAAGTGTATTTTGAATTTTATATACTCCATATAATTTTAAAATCCATATTATGTTTTTTAGACATAATATAAGAACAAATTCAAATTTTCAGATAAAAGAAGTATTTTTCAAAAAATACAAAATTTCCACCTTTTATTGGGGAATCCTTTTTAAATAAAATATTTGAATTTTTTTTCAATTTTACAAAATAAACTTCTTATTTATAATTGGGACATAAAAATTTAGTTTGGATAAAATTTGGGTGTTTTTTTGATAACTTTCATATTTTGATGAATAGTGAAAAATACTAAATTTTAATTGAAAACAACTTTTGTAATTAAAATAATTTATAGTGTTAAATTATACATTTGAATGGTTTTGAAGTATAATTAGATTATATTTTTACCATTTAATCTAATGTTGTCTATTGGAAGTAATTTCACTTTGAAATTGGACAAAAACAAGTGCCAATCTTTTGACATGTTATGATTGATTCAATGTATCTTGTTTGAAGTAATCTAGTTTTGATGAATTTCAAAAAAACCAAATACTTTATAGTGTCAAAATTGACTTAATTCAGTTTTTACATAAATATCCATTAAATACAAAACAAGGATTGAAAGGCCTTGTTTCTTTGGGAGTCTATGTATATAAAACATCAAAATGAAAATAAAAAATCTTTATTTTAATATGCATAATGAGATCCCAAATGCATTTGATCTTATAAAATATCATGGGATAACCTGGGGAATACCTAGACAAAAGGGGTAATCTAAAAAGGCTAGTAAAGGAATAAACATGATAAGGAATCATAACATGTGAGTCAAAGGTATAACGTGGTATCATAAAATATAAGGCTTATGAGTAATCACATGGGAGAATAAAATAAATAACATTGTATAATAATATCATTTAAACATTGGAAATGTGACAGAAATAAAAAACATAACATAAGCATAAGTCAAGTATAACTTCCAAGACAACATCACATTGTGGACAAAGACCCATCATTGATTAGGTTTGCTCCATAATCTAATACATAACATATCATGAGGAAAAACATTTACCCAATGAATTTTGGTGATATATATGTGAACCCATAATAACATGTTCATTATTATGTGTTCCCCAAAATTAAATCAATCATAAGGCATAATCATAAGAATTTCCCTTGGAAAGAATGGGTTGCAAAATCTTACCTCATATCAAAATCAAAGGAAATTTCATAAAGATTACAAAGAGAATAAAGAATTAAATTTTATATATGTTCATATATAATTACATAATCATAGTCTTAAAAATAATGTTTTAATTTGGGAATAAAAACTTTAAATTAGTGTTACATAAAAGGATTAAGGAATAACAAAGTTCCCCTTAATCATGTTTAATTTTAAATAATGAATTTGAGAAATGAATTTTATGGAATATATTACCCCATAAAAGGAAGGGATACTGATATAGTTATTTATTTAGGAGAAATATATACATAATTTATAAGAAATACATAACATAAAAGGGAGAGAAAAGGTGATAAAGAGGGAGAATGGTTATAACCCAAAGGAAAATTGGTAGTTTAGAGAGATCCCTTACCTTTAGTCTCATCTATCTTCGTATATTCTATAAAATAATTTATAATTAAAATATATTTATTATAAATGTATTATATAACCATAATAATATATATCATACCATATATTGTTTTCTTAAAACATCTTACCACCCTTTTGTTAACAATTCTTTATTAAAATCACTATTCTGGTGATAATAGATTCGTTTTTCATGCTTGTTTTGGTTTGAAAGTATTAATTTTTATACATTGATCGTGGTTCCATAATCTCGATAATTTTAACCATGATATTAATATAATATATATTCCTTATATATATATATTTAGTGTAATCCAAAAAATGTAGATATAAAAAATGGATTACACTGTTCATAGAGATGGTAGCCCATACACACACATGAACGTTGTTTCCATTTTTTATGGATGGATTGAAAGAAAAATAAATAATAATTCACCTTTAAATAATAATAATACCATAATAAATAGAATATAAATTTATTAATTTCATCATTATAACTGCAGTACCCCCGATTTGAGGTATTTAGCCTTTCTTTATGCCTTTTATGTGTTTAATGTGCATGAAATGAGTTGGGAAAAGGTTGGGAGAGTTTTGAACAGTTTTAAATGAGTTTGAAGGATTTTAAAGGGGCACATAGTTTGACCACGATTAGTGTAAACCGTGCGGATGTTCCAGGAACTGTGCAAAGGGAGGCAGTGGGCTTCGCACGGCCTGCACACGGTTTTCCAAACCATGCGAGTAAACCGTGCGGGAACTTGCTCTTGAGGCAGTGGCGTGCGCACAGTTTTCTAAACCGTGTGGGATAAACTGTGCGGCCACTTAAATTTGGGATTTTTAAGTCCGGGCTCCCTCGGGCTTGACCTAAATCTTCCTCCTACTCGAGCCTCACTCGGGATTTTCTGTTCTCAGGGGATAGAAGGGCTCTCCCACTCATTTTGGAAGGGTTTTGAAGAGTATTCAAGAGGTTTTGAAGGCGATTTCTCCCAGGTAAGTTTTCTCCCATGGTTCCTTGGTGTTTTCCTCTAGATCTTCTCTTCCCTCCTTCTTGTTTTTCTAGATATACACTTGTTTTGTGTAGATCTAGGGTTGTTTTGGACTAATATGCTAACGTTTGGGCCCATTGATGTTAAGAAAGGGTTTCTAAGGAAGTTTTGAGGAGGCGTTCTACTGGATTGGGGTGCTTCTGGGCGAAAGGTCGATTTGGCCCAACCCTAAGAGGTAGGTGGCTTCTCTCTCGACTCCACTTGGTGGAATTGTGTGGTGCATTTACAATTAAATTATTTGTTTGAAGTTTAATTGGTAAATCATGGGGAAAATTTGTGGAAAATTTATGGGAGATGAAATTGGGGTTTTTTTTGGCATGAAATTGAGATTTTGGGAAAAATGGGTTTTGTTGGAAATGGATTCAATGGGATGATTTTAAAATGTGGATTTTAAAATGACATTTAACTTGAGCGTGATAATGGAATGTGATGGTGATTGCAATAATGGGTGATTTTGTGTGGCTTGTGCTTGTGTGGATATTAATGGGATGTTTTATTGCAATGTGTTGTGATATTGTGGAGTGGTCGTGAAAGTTCCACTATAATCCGGGAGATGGATTGATAATGGTCGGAAGGGCCACCATCAAGCAAGTGGTCGAGAAAGTACCACTTGTCGGGTTGTGAATGGGTTGGGCCGAGAAAGTACCCCCATTGTTGGTTGATTGTTTGATTGTGTAATGTTTGTGGATGGGGCTTGTGAGTGAAATATGAACACGGTAACCAGCGTGTGTCTTGATTATGGTGATTTTCCCTTGTGTGGCATGTTTGGCTTTTGTAATCAGTTTTGCTTTGGAATTGTTTTATATAAAATGTTTTATATAAATGTGCTAACGGTTTATCCTAGTGGCGTGTGTAGGGAATTCATATGGGGAAATCCTACTGAGTAGTTGTACTCACCCCCTGCTTTGGCACTTTGGTGTCTTTGAAGATGTAGTATACTGGGACGTGGGAAAAGGTAAGGCATCTCTATCTTTTAACGGTGCCTCGTGATGCTTGGTGGTGCATGGATCTTGGAGCTGGGGTGGAGCTGTGGTTGTGTCACAGATTATTGTGGTTGCCTTTTGGTTTCCATTGTACTTTGATGCTTTGAAATATCTGGTTGTATAAACCTTGGGTTGTTTTGACATGGTTGGTTTAATTGAAATGCATGCATTATAGTTGTTGGTTGTTGGTTGGTTGGGTTATCCTCTTGAGGGAAAATCATTCCCCCCTTTTATTCTGAAGCCCTCGACATTTATTGTCAGCCTTTGGCGCCTTGGGAACGTCTCTTAAGGCTAAGTGACCCTCACCTCCTCCTCAAGCTAATGAGGTAGGGGCGGGGCATTACAATAACCATCTGTGAGAGATGGTGATGGAAAATGAATTATATTGGTTTGTGAGGTGATATTCTGTCGTACACACAAATAAAGATTTCATTTCCCATTAGATGGATATAGGTTATTACATTAATATAATCAAATATAATTATATTTAATATAATTTTTTAATTATTTCATCATGTTTGAATAATATTTGAATGAGGTATAAGAATAAATAAAACAAAAACATTCAGTTAAATATTATACCTCTTCTTCGGACAAATTTTTTTTCTTTACAACTTAAACCTTTTAAGATTAGTGTTATTCCCAAAATAATACCTATAGAATGTGGGCAGGTATTTTATAAAGGTATTTTGGTAGGTATTTACTAAGATAAAATTATTTTTACGTGAAGAAATGAGGAGAGAGGACGTCCCCTTTTATGAGAAGAAGAGTACTCTTGGAAATACTTAAAATATTAAATTAATATAAATTAATTTTCATCAGAACAGGATCCAAAAAAATATAATTTTAAGAGATGATGAGGATGGTTCTAAATTATATCATTAAATAAAATTTTAACAAGTTTTTATTGGGTTTTACCCCTTATCTCTTTGTTTTAACTTGAGTCACCCATTTTGTCAATTACCTTGATAATGATGTTTTTTACTCTTTAGGGGTCAATATAGTTACTATAAAAGAAAAATTGGTCCATAAGTGTACCATAGTTGATATTTAAAAAAATATATCAATCACTTGGATGAATATATAATTTTTAGGAATTTAAAATCAGTTAATAAATTATAATTTATTATAAAATAACATTAATGTCATTTTTGGAACTATTCTTTTAATCAGACTTTGAAAGAAACATAAAAACAATGGAATTATAATATAATACATTTAAACCTATTCAATATTTTATTTTTATCTAAAAAATTTATGGAACACAATAATTAATTCAAATTGTATTTCTTTTAACAATTTTAAAATCATTTATTTTATTTTGATATTAATTGAATAAATATTGTGTTAGCATTGTGTAAACAATTAAGGTAATTATTTCATCCAAAAAAAATTTAAATTAAATTATAATTATAAAAAAATCATTTAAATTTATAATAATTACTTATAATCTAACATAATTTATCTTTATCCCTATTAAAAAATATTATATAAATTAAAAGTAAGATAGTGACATTTTTTACTTTATCTTTTACTTAAATATTATAAAGGTCAACATCAAATACACATGGAACCAAGTTTCCATATTTTATAAAATTGGATGTAAATGGACAAAATAAACTCATATAATATAATAAATGTAAGTTTTGTGGTATTGTTTTTGTCCTTATCATATTATTTTTAACCTTAATTACCTGATTTAACCTTGCCGTGATGACAATTATTTACTATAGTTACTATTCATGATAACCAAAAATAAAAGAGACCAATTTAACACATTTTTAACACATGATTAAAGATATGGAATCCATTTTTAATTATTTAATTTATATAATTGGCACAAATTAATTTAAGATAAAATCGCAAAACACAATGAAAACAGTTTAAAAAATGCCTTTTAAGTATAAAAATTGTTTTTATACTAAATTAAAGTAAAAAATTCATTACAAAGGACATAATTAGACTATTATTAATCAAAAGGAACTAAATAAATTTTAAAACTAATCTAAAATTGAATTTGAATATGTAAATACTTGAAAAGAAAACACAATTTCCAAAAAAATCAATATTTTTCCCTATTATTGAAATATCAATCTTTTCAGGAAAATCTAAAAAAACTACCCTAATATCATTTTAATATTATAATTTAAAAAATTATATTCATTTTATCAAATATATTTTATAATATTTCTAGAAATTAATTATGATATTTCCCAAAACAAACAATAAAAATCATTTTTGAAGAAAACATATTTTTTAAAGAATAAAATGAATTTACTAAAAATTAAGTGATTATTTACTAAGAATTAATCAATATATTTTTATTTATAAGGAACTATCTCTCTCTCTCTCTCTCTATATTTCATAACGTGGCTAATCCTATTGATACCCTCCAATTTAACGGTCATGTTAAACTATAATAATATTTTATGCTTCATTTATGCTTGGTGTTGTATGTTACATACACTATCGAACATAGTGTTCTTTTAAAATATTTGGGGAGTTACATTATTAAAACTTAAGAAATTTCACCCTTTAAATTTATTATTAGATACTAAGGTGAAAATAGGTGAGGGTAATTCTGCTTCATGGCTTCCTCCGATTCATTTGTTTCCTCCTCATATTTATGGTTACACCACAGTACTTTGACTAGGTGAGTTGTCTTATTGTGTATAAATTTATCTCTACAGTATAATATCTTTATCAGTTTCTACTCATAAGAGAGATCATTTTTCAACTATATCACTTCTGAATTTAGTACATTTAGGGGATCTGGTATGTACTTACTCAATAGGGATACGTGGAATACATCATGTATTTGAGATATAGTTGGTGGGAGTGATAGTAGTTGGCCAAAACTCCAATGAGACCAAGAATATCAAAGGTTCTAATGTACCTAGGACTTATCTTAACCTTATTCCCAAATATCATAAATATCTTCCATGTAGATATGTAGTTAAATACTTTATATTCGACCTTAAACTCCATGTATCATCTATGATTGTCAGTATAAACCTTTTATCGACTCTGTGTAGCCATGATGTGTTACTGAATGATCTTGAACTTATATTCCATTTCCTCTACCATTTTAGTCTCAATAGATTTCATTCACCAACTTCATACCAACATGTAGGTGTTCTACATCTCTTTCATAAAGGGCTTCATAAGAATCCATTTAGATGCTTGAGTAAAAGATATTATTCTATGAGAACTCAAAAAGAGGAATATGTTGATCCCATCTCACTTTGAAGTCCATCAATCATTCTCTCAACATGTCTTCCATTGTATGGATAGTCTTCTTGGATTATCCATCAGTTTGGGAGAGATAATTTTTATTTAAGTTTAACTTAATATTTAAAGAATATTGGAGACTCTTCTAGAACTTGGAGGTAAATATCAGATCTCGATGAGATATAATTGATAGTGGTGTTCCATGTAGCCTCACCACCTCTATAATGAAATCCTTGCAAGTTGATGAAGTGATAAGTCATCTAGAATTGTGAGGAAGTGAGAAATATTTGTAAGATGACCCAACACAACCCATATAGAATTATTTTCTCAATATGTATTTACAAGACCAGTGACAATGTCTATAGTTATGTTTTCCCATTTCCATGTAGGTACGGGTAATAGTTTTATAATCACCTTAGTGATATCCTTCTTCATATTGTACCACTAATAATGATCTTGAAGATCTCAATGAATAGTCATGCTATCTGGGTGGATTAAGAAGTTAAAACTATGTGAATCATTCAAAAAATGTTTCTTAATCTTATAATTTTATGGTACACATATTTGTGACCCAAATCTTATAACTCTATCAATTTTGAACTCTGAGGATTTACCTTTTCTTATGAGTTCCACCTTCTGAATTTACACATCATCTCTTTGAGTGTCCTTTATCGTCTCTAAAAGGGATGGTTAATCAATCATTTGATAAAGTAATGATGATGTACTTTCCTTTATTATTCCCATATCCATCCTCTTCAATTATAAGAATATTGGATCCCTCTAAATTCTCATCATTGATAATATTTTTGGATCCTTTCTACTTAAAGGATCATTCACTTTTTTTTCTTTCCCTAGATGGTAATGGATTGAACAATTATAGTCCTTGATCAAATCTAACCCTATTTTCTAGAATATATTAAGATCCTTCAATGTGAATATATATTTAAGGATCTTATGATGTTTATATATTTCAAACTTCTCCCTATAGATACAATTCCACCATATTTTTAATAAAAATTCTACTACATTCATGTCCATATCATGTGTTGGATAGTTCTTCTAATGAATATTCAACTTCCTTGAGGTGTAGGCTATCAATTTTTTATTTTACATTAGTACATAGTGCAACAAATTCTTTGAAGAATCACTATGTAACAATAAAAGTTCCCCACTTAAGGGATGCATGGGGACTGTCACAATGATAAACCTCCTTCTCAATTCCTTAATACTTTGTTCACTATCACTAGTCCAGAAAATCTTTACTCCCTTTTAAGTTATCTTGGTTATCAAGTTTAAAAACCATGAAAAGTTTCTCACAAATCATCTACAATACCTACATATTCCAAGGAAACTATGGATCTCTATTACGAATACCAGTTTAGGACAATACTCAATTGCCTTTTCCTTAGAAGAGTCTACAGATATCCCTTTCCTAGTAATAACATTCCCCAAGAATGAAACTTCCTTCATCTAGAACTGATATTTACTATATTTTTCATATAGATTATCTTTTCACAAATTCTTTAACATAGTATTAAAATACTTATGATGCCCTCCTTAATTTTGAAGTATATCAGAATATCATCTATAAATACTACCAATTTTTTTTGAGGTAATATCTATATAATCTATTCATTAAGTCTATAAATATTTCTAGAGAATTAGTGAGTGTGAAGGGCATCACTATAAACTCATAGTGTCCATAACTTGTTCAAAAGAATGTTTTGGGAATATATTCCTTCTTCACCTTTAATTGGTGATATCTTTACTGAAGGTACACCTTAAAGAAATAATGTGCCTCACATAGTTGATCGAACAAGTCGTTTATCCCTGGTAGGGGATACATGTTATTTATCATTATTTTATTGAGTTCATGATAATAAATATAGAGGTTCATTGACCCATCCTTCTTCTTGATTAATAGGACCAACACACCCCACCATTAATCACTCAACTGTATAAAACCCTTTTCTAGATTCTCTTTTAATTGCTTTTTAAGTTCTTCCAACTCAATATTAGCCATTCTGTAAGGAGTCTTGGATATGGGAAGATATCCAAGAATCAGTTATATTGAGATCCCATCCTCTCAATTAGTAGGAAGACCAAGAAACTCTTAGGGGGAACACTTTAGTATAATCCCACACAATTGGAATGTCTACAATCATGATTCTCTCATTTTTCTCAATCATTTGAGCTAGATAAGATTGGTTATAAAGAAATAATACCTATGCTTAAGTAGAATATTCCAAGGGAGATTAAACCTCTACCTTACACTTCTTCATAATAATAGGATGACTTAGGATGTAAAGAGTGATATGTTTTTACTGACAGTTGATGTTATATTTATACAAGGACAACCAATCCATGCCCAAAATAGCATCAAACTACACAAAAGGAAGTAATATGAGATTTTATGGAAGATACAGTCCACGAACAATGAATCGGGGGATTTATATACTTGGAATTCAAAAACATTCATTTTTACTACTCTCACAGATAGCTCAATGCACATTTTTGAAGGCATTATTTGAATAGTTCAACCAAACATGCAACATATGAAAGAATTATTAGATTTAAATAAAAAATTACATCCACTATTTTAGAATGAATAACTATCATACCTATCACCACATCATTTTTGGGGTCCACTTCATTAGTAGTGATAACATATTTTGTTACTTTCTCTCTAGGCCTTAGAGGTTTTTGTCATTGATTTTCTCTAGAAACCCTTGGCTCAGGGAATTGGATTGCATAATTCTCATGTTACTTATAGTTGAAACATTATAACACTAGATTATTGTTGATCTGAACTTTCTTTTCCTCCATTGAATTAGTGGGTTTCTTTATCTCTCTTTGAAATTGATTATAAAGATTCCATTCTTTCCCACACTTGAAGCATATCCTGATTACCTTTAGAGAGTTTACATGATACTTCCTCTCATACTTTTGACACATGGGATGTTGGGTTTCCATTCCTCCATGAGATTTATATATTGATCATACCAAAGAAAACTCCATTTTAAACTTTTTTCCCTAGGACCATGAGACAAATGAGAGTCTCTAATCTCCTTCTCAACCTTGAGGGCACAACATACAATCTCTTCATAGATTTCAAATACTCTAATTACCCATGATTTTCATATTCTTGGATTTAATACACTAAATAATTGGTCCAACTTACTTTTAGCATTGACAAAAATGACAAGGGACTATGATGAAACCCTGTGAAGTTTTCCTCATACACCCTGATAGAACCATATTACTTTTGCTTCAGTTTGAGGAACTCCCTCTCCATTTTATGATGAAGTATTTAGGTACAATATTTAATAAAAAACATTTTCTTGAATTCTTTATATTACATGTAATAAATACCCTATTTGGAAGTTGTGTTCTTGATTAACATCAACCACTGATCGACTTCCCCCTCCATGCAAGAAAGGATCATCATAACTTTCTCCTATTCTAAGCATTGGAAGACAAAAAATATCTTCTCAATAGATTTAATCTATTATTCCAAGATTATAGGATAAAAATATCCTCTAAATGTAGGAGGCATTTTTCATATAAATGATTCAAATATAACTTTCTATTTTTTAAGAGGAGGGAATTCTGAATGATTCAAGTTACTATTCATAGTATGAGTTAGCTGAGCTAGTACTTACATGAATTTATTGGCTCCAAATCCCATAAGGTTAGGCATATAATTAGGGAAATCATCAGATTTCTTATCACATTAGTTATTGCCATGGTTTCTCTAATTTTATTCTATTAACTAAAAAAAGATGAGAATAATTTAACTAATAAACATACAAAAGGTAATCATATAAAATTAGAAGGAATAACTTATAAATTATAATTATATCCTATCTTATGAGTCTCTATATTTCAATCATGGTTATCCTTGGTAAATTTTCTATCATGTTTTCTAACCTAAAAATATATTCTAGTCCTTTATAATATTTCGTAAAGAGTTTGTGAATTTATTAAAGCATATCCCATGGGATTGTAAAACAAGGTGTGCACCAAGGCCTTTTATTTATGAACCAGATGATAATTGAGTTAATACCCAATGTTCCCTTTTCAAAGTTATTATCCCTAGGTACAAATGTTCCAAATCCATATCCACTTTTATTATCCAGATAGGGATTTAGTTTCTTGGAATCCACCTGCTCTATACTTCACCAGAATTCTAGTGTATTTTTAATACTTAGACTTATCCCTAGGGTTATCACTAATGTATTCTACTCATAATCCATAAAATAACTATACCTTATTCTGATATCAAATATAACAACCCAATATTTGTTACACATAATATGACATTAATTTTAATATAAATATCCATTAAATACAAAACTATGATCAAAAGGCCTAGACTCTTTGGGAGATTAGGTACCTAAAACATCAACATAAAAATAAAATGTTTTTTTTAATATCTATAATGATATCTTAAATAACTTTTATATCCTAAAACTATATAGGATAACTCAGGGGATACATAGACAAAAGGGGTGAGCAAAAAATCCTAGTAAAGGAATAAACATGATAAAGAAGAATAACGTGTGAGTCAAAGGTATAACATGATAAAATACAAGATAAGTATTATGACTAATCACATGGGATAATAAGATAATGAAAATGGTATCATAAGATCATGGAATAATATGATATTTTTAAGCAACACAAAACATGACATAATCATAAGTCAAGGCTAACTACCAAGACAATATCACATGGTGGACAAAGTCCCATCGTGGATTAGGTTTACTCCATAACCACATACATAAAATCTCATGAGAAAAAAACTTTACCCAATTCATTGGATAACTATGCAGTTAAAACCATTATAAAATGTTCATGATTATGTGTGCTATAAATGGAAATCAATTATAAGGCATAATCATAAGAATTACGCTTAGAAATAAATGGTTTCCACAATCTTAACTCCTATCACAATCATAGAAAATTTTGTAAAGATTACAAAGAGAATAAGGAATTAATTATTAGGTATGTTCATATAATATTACATAATAATAAGTCTCAAAATAAGTTTTTAATTTGGTAATAAAAATTTAAATTATCATCACATAAAATTATTAAGGAATAAAAGAGTTCCCCTTAACGAGGTTTGATTTTAAAGAAGGAATTTGAGAAATGAATTTATGGAATATATTAAAACATAAAATTAAGGGATAATGAGATAGTTATATATGTAATATACATATATAAATAATTTATAATCAATCTATAACATCAAATGGATATAGAAATTGAGTTTGAGAGACAATGGCCATAACTTGAAGAAAAATGGGTGGTTCAGAGAGATCCCTTACCTTAAGTCTTATCCTTCTTCATACAAGTTAGAAACTTATATATAATAAATATAAATTTATTATAAATTTATTACAATATAATAATAATGTATATCATACCATATATTACTTTCTTATAACATATTACAACCTGTTTATCAATAATTCTTTATTTAAATCAAAATTCCGGGTGATAACAACTTTGTTTTTCATGGATGTTTTTATTTAAAAATATAGATTTTTATAAATTGATAGTGGTTACATCATATCTAGAATTTTAAAAATGATATTAATATAATATAAATTCATTATATATATATAGATTCATCCATAAAGGGTAGATATTAAAAAAATTAATTACACCGTTCATAGAGATAATAAGCCATACGTACGCATGAACGCTCTTTCCATTTTCAATGGACGAAACAAAAGAAATTTAAATAATAATTAATCTTTATATAATAATAATAATATAATAAATATTATATATATTTATTAATTCCATCATTATAACCATTCTTGCGAGGCAGTGATTGAAAATGAATTACATCAGTTTGTGAGTCGGTAGTCCACCATAGACACGAACGATGATTTTGTTTCCTATTTGATAGGAGTTGATATGGGTATAGGTGATTAAATTAACATAATAACATATAATTATATTTAAGATAAATTTTTTATATTTCATAAGGTTTTAAGAACATTTTTAGGAGATATAATAATAAATAAAACTAAAATATCCAGTTAAAGACTATACCTCTTCTTCAAACAATTTGTTTTCTTTTCACCTTAAACCCTATAATGTTGGTTTTATTACTAAAATAATACCTATATAACATGTTTAGGGATGTTAAAATTTTATTTGGGTATTTTTTGGACCAACTAAAAGGATATTTAAGTATGAATAAATAAGGACAGAAAATGACCTATTATAAGTCAGGGGAGGGGTACTCTTGAAATTACTTAAAATATTAAATAAATATAAATTAATTTTCATGTAAAAAATGATCTAAACTATTATAAATTGATTATAATATGATTATGGGTATAAATTATATCATCAAATATAGTTTTTAAATGTTTATATTAGTTTTTTCTCTTATCTCTTTGTTTTAACTAGCGTTAACCCTTTTTGACAATTATCACAGCTACAAAGTTTTTTACTCTTTAGAGGTCAATATAATTACTATAAAACAAAAATTGACCCATAAATGAAACATATTTGATATTTTAAAACATATATCAATCAATTTTCTTCTTATAGAGTTTTTAGGAAATTTAAATCATTTAATAAAATGTTATTTATTATAAAATAACATTACTGTCATTTTTGGAACTATTAATTTAATTTGACTTTGAAAACAACATGAAAGAGATGGAATTAAAATATTATACATTAAAACCACTACAATATGTTATTTTTATCTAAAAAACTTATGGAATGAAATAATCCATTCAAATTATATTACGTTTAACATTTTTAAAATCATTTATATTATTTTACTATTATTTGAATAAATACTATATTGGTATTGTGTAAGAATTTAAGATAATTATTTCATACCTAAAAATTTAAAATAAATTACCATGATAAATTAAAATCACTTGTATATTAAATAATTATTTTTAATATAACATAAGTTATCTTTATCCCTATTTTAATGGATAATAGATGACTGAGAAACCTCATCGGGTGAACAAAATTGCTTGATAAGAATTGGGAAGTCTATCCTTTTTATGTTGTGAATTAGACACTAGGATTAAATAAGTTCACCTTAGGTTCGCCATTTTTTTTCAACAGAAAATATTTGACCATACACTCTTATTGGGTGAACAAAATTTCTTGACGAGAACTTTAAAACTATCATTTTTATGTTGTGAAGGAGAAGCCTTGATTAAATAAGTTCATTTAGAGTTCACCATTTTTGTTTTGATGGAAAATAGATGACGAGAACCCTAATTGGGTGAAAAAATGGCTTGATGATAATTGGGAAGTCTATCCTTTTTATGTTGTGAAGGAGATGACATGATTAAGCCTGAATGGCCCGAAGACCTTCATTTTTATTGATTTTTGATAATACCCCTTTCAAGAGATGAGGGGGAACCCTTACAAGGCCCATAGGCTCAGTGATTACATGGATTGTAGGCTTAAGAGATTACATGACCCGAAGGTCTTAGAGAATTCAACCAGACTATCTATAAGGAACTACCCCTCCCAAGCATCTGTATCCTGATAGTATCTCTCCACCTTTTCATGACCTTCTGGCTAGGATTCCTGTTCAAGCACATGATAGTACCAATGGAAAAGCCATACCCTCTCATTATGAAAATCCATTTGGCTCTGCTCTGGTGAGTGCACCTGCTCTGAATCCTCTTCTGGGGCTTCTCCTTTTTTTGTAGTGTGTCTGGGGCCTACATTCATGTGGCCCGAAGGCCTTGGGGTGGCCCTAAGGCCTAAAGGTGGCCTGAAGGACTTGATAATCAATTGGTCCGAAGGCCTTGGGTGGCCCGAAAGCCTTACAGGACCCAAGGACCAAACCGGTGGCCCGAAGGCCCAGATGGATGAATAGTTCCAGCTGCTACAGTACCGAACAATGCCTGCTACAGTACTGCTACAGTACTGCTACAGTACTGCTACAGTGCCTGCTATAGTACTACTACAATACTACTACAGTACCAAAAATATTCCTCCACATGGATTTGATCTTGGGTCTCTTGGATGCACCTAGCGAGTCCTCACTAACTTGGCTGAGGCTCATGTGCAGATGATTAAGGAAGTTCATGTTAGGTTCACCATTTTTGTTTCAACAGAAAGGTGATGACTGAGGGGAATTTTGTTTGGACTAATAGTTAATTATGGGGGGTTTGATTTTTTGCATAATAATTGATGTTGGATTACCATTTTCATTTTTAATGGAAAATCCCAATGGTTTCCACATCCACAACTGGGTACAAACCTACTTTCGAAAGGTAGGTGGTCAATTGGGGTTTCAGAATGAATGCCGCTCAAGGTATCACATTGGTTGATGGGATAAGAGGTCAGGCTCATTAAACCCTCCATGGGGTAAATTATTGTCTAATCCAGGCCTCTCTTATTGATTTAATATATGTTTGTGAATGTCTTCCAAATCATGATATGAGACTAGTTACCCTAACAGAATTATTCTAGGTTAACCGCTTTTATTTGTAGAAGAAGGGGATCTCATTAGTGAATCCATTTGTATGTATATAAAGTTCATCATCTATTTTCCAGTAATTAGTAAATTCTTATATGATAAAGACATATAAATAACAACTTCATAATTTTATGCCATACCGAGAGGTGGTTAATATTTTGAAGAGGAGATTGATCCATTATTAGGTGTCCCATGTATCCTGTTAATTATAGAAATCAAAACCCATATAGTTTTTTAAATCCTGTACAATTTAATGTCATGTAGAAAGGACATATGTGTGGGAACTTAGGCACTAGGTATTCAATCTTGAGTCTCAAGAAGATGTCTTACATATCCTTATTTTGAAAGGAATCAAAGGTATCATAGTTTATTCATTCCATTGGGACTGGACTAAAGGTAGATTCCTTTATACAGAGGTAATAATATCATGATACACATCGAGGATTACACACTGAGGTTTCTATAGCTGGTTTACATTCATTATTTGAATGATATGACCATTAAAACTTCCTAATCCCATGTGATCTATCCTCGGTGTGATAAATAAGGGGTAAAAAGTAACCAGTCTCATTGCATATGGATACATGACTTATGTACTGGGAAAACCATTGGGATATTTAATATAGAGCTCCGACCTTAGAGAGGTGTCTAATGTACCTTAGTTTTGGTAGAAATCAGAGTCATCATAGTTCATTTGACTTATCATTCCTTATATTGATGAGGTTGAATGATCGACCCATGGGAATGATTGGGTCCTGATGGTTTAAATGTTAGGGACATGAGGGTACTTATATCGAAGTGCATTCATATTTGATCTCATACCATTGGAAGGTGTTCTACATATTCTATTTATTGGAGGAATCATAGTTCCTATAGTTTAGTGGGTTTGGGATTTCACACTAATGTTTCCTTGGTATAAATTATATGATCATTGAAACTCCCTAATCCCACATGAGCTATGATTAGTGTAGGTAAAAATGGATTAAAAAATATGTCTCATTACTTGTTGATGTAGGAAATTATGTTCTAGGACTACCCTCTGGTTGGTTGATGTAGAGATTGGGCCTCAGAAAGGCATCTTATGTATCTTGGTTCTGGTAGGAATTAGAGTCATTTTAGTTTAATTGATTGGGACTTACACACTAAGGTTTCCATTTTTTGGAGGCTAGACAAGGTTATCAAGTACAGGGATGCCCGTTTAGCCTAGTCTTCTTTTTCGACTAACATACACTAATTGTCTACTCAACATGACTTGATTTTCTACTTGACATGGTGGAGGATGTATTCTTGACATGTCCAAAGACAATCACATGATCCAGTTGGATTTTATGAGGGACATCACATAATCTGGATGACATGTCTGAAGGTTATCACATGATTAGGGATGATTTTTTTGGAGGACAGCATAAGACCCGACCTTTTTATCTTGGAATCTATCTCATAATCTCCAAAAACATGCTTAAATGGTGTCACATGATCCATATGACTTACCTCAATGTCATCATGAAAGTTGGATGACTTTCTTGGAGGGCATTACTGGAGTCAATGTGACATTTCTGGAGGGTGATGCATTTTCTAGGATGACATGTCTGGAGGACGTTGCGATATATGGATGACTTGTTTGGAGGACGTCACTAGAGCTAGTTGATATACCTAGGTGCCATTGTGAGACTCATCTAACACGTACCAATGCCTCCATATTATTAAGGTGACATGTCTAAGGGGACTGAAAGGTCTGGATGGAAAGCCCAAAGGGCTTCAGGAGAGTTGGGTAGCATGTTCATAGGGCATAATGTGACTTGCTTTGACATTTTCAAAGGACTTAAAATGATCCAAATAGTATATAAAAGGAGCATCATGAGAACTAGGTGACATTTACTAGTGCTTTTTTATTAATTGGGTGGTTCACTTAAAGTGCATGAGGATCAACATATATGTTCCACATATAATTTTTTCATATTTTTAGTCTTTATTCTATAGTTTCATTAAAAATTAATTAGATTTGTTTAGTGTTATATTGTTTTAAGTCTCAAGTGATCTAGAATATATGAATTACATTCTTCACATGACTTTTCATAAGTCCTTCACATGATCTATGAGTGATCACAAAAAGTGCCTATGAATGATGCATGATTTCTCTAGTTGTTCCCCAAAATTTACCAGAAAGAAATATTTTCTGATCACAGATTAGCCGATCTAAGAATTATTATATGATTACTTGATGTGAAGTTCCAAGGAAAGTTTGTGAATTTTTTATAATGGGGTGTGAGATTTATAGGCCTCACCACCCTAATTATTCTCCACTTTGCATGGAACATATCACAAAAATCTGGGCTGGAGTCAGTGGAGGGATTTGATGTCATGTGTTTTGTGAGATCCTGCTATAGGTTATTCTAGGGGTGTCACATGATATTTAATGACCTTGAAACCATCTCATCAAAACCTTATTTATTGGATTATATCCAATTAATGGGGTACTTTCTAAATTATACTGACATTCCTAGAGACTTTCATATTGTCAGAACGATATGTCTAAGGGATTTTGTGAGATTAGGTCACCTATCGAAAGGACTTTACATGATCTTAGATACCTTGTCCAGGACATTCCATGAGACAACGATGGCTTGTCAAGGGGATTTTGAAAGATCAGACTGTTATACTGAAGGGATTTTTTAAGGTTTTTCATATTTCATGATCACATTTCATGAAGTTTATGACCACAAGAGGTTCCCATATTTCTCTTTTTTGTTTTATTTACAATGGTTGGGGATCTCATGTGGTTGTATGATTGTTATCGAAGAAAATCACTCTACCTATTGGTGATACATCACATGATATTTACAACCACATGAGGCTCCCAAATTTTATACAGTTTCCTTTCATTTTTAAGGATTTTTGGATAGTTTTTAGGCACCCAACACTTGATAGTTCATGTGACCTAGGGGTGATCATCTGGAAGCCACCCCATGATCAATGAATTTTTGGGGAACATTCATAATAGTAGAAGGATTTTTTCAAGGAATACATGGGATCTTCTACAGTTCTTGTGATCGTGTGTCTCTTAGAGGTTCATATAATCCACATGATCATTACCATCTTCTTATTTTTTTGATTTTTGGGGAAAATAATACCCATATTCAGGTATTTATTCCTCTGTGAAAATTTTAATGCTTATTTGGAAGGAATAAAAAAACTCCCCCCCTCATGAGAGACATCTGAGGGGACAAGGGATCAGTTATGAGGATAGTAATTTCCCACTTGAGGATTTGGTGTTGTTACTGATTGATGTCTTGGGTGATGTTTGGTTCGTAAAGAGACATTTTTTTTACCTTAGAATGCCCAATAAATAGGGGGCAGAGAGGGGTTTATTCACTGGATGCCCCACTTTTACAAAGCGCTTACACCCTAATCTCATTTTATGATCATGTCGCAAGACCTTCACATAAGAATCTATCATGAAACCTCACCATGATACCATTTTCAAAAGAGATCCTTTGTAAGTATTGCTTTACCCAGCCGCCTACTCAAATCAACCATGAACTCATGTGACCATTTCAAGTTCACATGACCATGAGTCTCTTAAGGGGTTATGAGGTTGTGTGATTCCTTGTGGGTTTATGTGATCCAAAAAGTATTTAGAAGTTAGGAAATTCACGAGTCATTTAAACAATCTGTGAATCCCTTTGATGATTCATGCAATGCTTGTGATACTGATAGTTTATTCCTTTCTTTTGAAAAGATTTTATTTTATCTATTTGATATACAAAACTTACCTTTATTCAGATGTCTTCCGACTCTCATCACAGTTCCTCTACCTTGGATAATCAAAGTTTCATGATTTCTAGAAATCCCAATGCCGACCCTCGATATCACATGAATTCTAATAACATGGTTCAAAAATGGATTATTCTATTTGAGCTTCAAAATTATCCTTTATCCCACTGACTTCCTCTATATGGGTTTGGATTGCTGTATGACATTATAATTCCTCCTTCGAAATTCAATCTACCATCTTTCTGGGTGTCAAATTCTCTTGACTATATTCAAATGACAATTTTCAGGGATGGAGAAGTGGTCATAGCTCGTTCCCATGGTTTTTCATATATGTTGGAAAAATCTACCTTGGGTTCGGATGGCTATGATTTTGCTCATCATCTTATCATTCAGAGCTATTTGAGTATATTTATCTCTTCTCTAGATAACCTAGGAAGAAGATGGAGCTTGAAATGGGATCTCTATCCTGATGATAACTTTTCTGATGAATGGGCATGTAGATTTTGGGTTAGGTAAAGATACTTAGAGTTTTTTGACCATTTATATGCTATACATCTTTACGAAGTCTTATAGATTTCCCAATTTATCATTTATCACTAGTCTAAACTTCTTAGAGAATTGGTCAGCCATTGGTGTCCTAGAACCAACTCATTCCATTTTCCCATGGAGAGGTAGGAATCATCATTTGGGATATTTATCAACTAGGTGGGATACCCCATCTCAGAGAGATGTATACTGAGTTTCTTTCTACCATAGATGTTTGGGAAGACCCTTTGAAAACTCTAGTCCTAGGGAGGGATATGCTCATAATTATGAAAGATAATTTGTGAAAGGGGATTAATATTCCCTTTTTTATCTCTTTCAAATATTGGATCAACATTTTACTTTATGGAAATGGGGCTAGACTGACTACTATAATCCCCCATCGGTGTCCTTCCTGACATGTTCGGGATAATTTCAGTTCATATTAGGCCATTTTGGAAGTCGGGTATCATACCTCATGGGGTTACTGAGTGAAGACATAGATATCACCAAACCTTAGACAGGTGGGCTTTAGGGCCATGTTCCTGAATGGGTGGATTTTTCCATCTAGGGATACACATTTAGGAATCTAGGTTAGTAAGCTAGTGATGGCAACACAACTAGTGGAGGGAAGATGCCTTAATATGGAAGTGTCGACCTTTGCATACCTTTTCCAAATCTTGGGCCACATTCAACAAGGTGGAATCCCCTATAGGATCATTATTCCTTTATTTTTTTATTTGGATGGATAGGGGATAATTTATATTGCTATGAATATTACAATTCCACCAGGATCCCCAATGCCTTTTCTCGTCCCATGTTTCTGAACATATTTGGGGTTAGGGCCATATAACTTGCCTCTGATGAGGTTACTGATGTGTTGATTTGATTTTATAGATTTTATTTCATCCATTATCCTACATAGACTAGGTCTATCATTGATAATGGTGATGGTTATCTTGATTAAAGGCCATATAAGATCTCCCTTTGGGATAAAGTTATTACAGAAAGGATGGACGTGCTGATTGTCTATGATCCGTACACACCTTATTGGTTTTCTCATTAGTTCAACTGCACCTAAAGGGTATCCACTCATCCTTCAACTGACGTGTGGGTAGAGTGAAACCCTGGGATCATCCACCAGTTTTAAAAGATGTTGATGCATGAAGACACTGATATTGAGATCATTCTTCTATCTAATAACTCTAATGCCTTTCTAATTTGGGATTATGACTAGGATTGGGTAGAATCTTACCTGGGTGGTGTGCTAAGATGACTGGTTCATAACATGGGCAAAAAATTTTCCTCATTGACCCCTCTGTCCATTATAACGATGGAGTGGATTCAAGAGTTGGGAAAAATGTTGAGGAAGCACCCCCATCCTAGCGACGACCATCCCAATAGCGGGATAGAAATTGTCAAGGAAATTAGACCTCTGACATAAGAAATGGGAGGTTCCTATATTGAGGGAAGAACATATGATAATTACTATCCCAATTACCTATTAGTTAAACTCATTATTCTTCCTCTTATTTTATCCACTCTATTAGTCATAGAAGCTTAGACACAGTACATAATGATTTGGTAGTAGATTCATGCTTTGATCACTAAGACTCTTCTAGAAATATTTAATGACAAAGAGAAACAACTTCATGAACTATTTGATGATTTTGGGGGTAGATGTATTTGATTGTCACCTACTATATTAAATCACGATATAGATTCAGCAAGATTTGGCCACCAATGAGAGGCTCTTTCACTATCTTGAAGATGAGGCCCCCCTTATCGTAAAAATGAAGACTACCTTGGAGAAACTAGAGAATATTCACCTATTCATATATAATTTTCAATCCCAGATAAATGTATGGACCGTTTAGATATAGATACATGAAAAAATCGTGGCTCACCAAAGGTCCGACCTCTCAGCATCATCATCCTCATTAGAAACCGATCAATATAGAGTTGAGGAGCTGAATAATTTAGTTTAGACCCTTTTTCAAAGGGTATAAGAAGAAGATGAGGGGTGAATGACACTTCAACATTCAATTGACTCATATCTCCAAACTCTTTCCAACATGTTTATCTCAGCCAATCAAATATTATTATAATTATTTCATTATCATGATTTTTCTTAATGAGACTCTTAGAGAGACTCCAATATATGGATATTTCTCCTATTTTATTTTATGAGTGAATAGATATTCTGAACTTTATATGTCATTGTCTAGTTTTATTTCATTCATAATGTTCATGAAATTTCACTGATTTGATTTTGTATGAATTTCCAATGATTCCCATCCTTTGAATAATATTAAGTAAACCAGAATGTTTGGACTTGTATGTTATAATTACAATAGGTTCTTCTCGAGAAGTTTTCATGAATTCCCTCCTACATGAGATTCTTTATTGATATATCTGCTCCATCAGTCTTGAGATTACCTAATTTATATAACAATAATTTGGGTAGAATATTAGTCCTGGAGGTGGAGTGCTCTATATTTTTCTAATTCCAGTAGGCTTGATGAGCATATATTGATTTTTTACAAGGCCATATGATAGGCCTTACAAGATTTTCCATTATTACAGACTAAATCATTGTTGTGTTGTACTTTAAGGTCTTTTATCTTAGACCTTCTATCATTGTAGTTTAGTGTATTTTAGCTCAGATCTTCTATCACTATAGTTTAGGATC
Organism: Viscum album; assembly: GCA_963277665.1. Taxonomy (NCBI): domain Eukaryota; kingdom Viridiplantae; phylum Streptophyta; class Magnoliopsida; order Santalales; family Viscaceae; genus Viscum; species Viscum album. The sequence continues at coordinate 661,115,357 of OY728162.1, read as the reverse complement.
TTTTAGCTTGGAACTTCTATCATTGTAGCTTAAGGTATTTTAACTCGGACCTTCTATCACTATAGTTTAGGTTCTTTTAGCTTAAAACTTCTATCTCTGTAGTTTATTGCCTTTTAGCTCAGACCTTCTATTGATCTAGTTTAGGGAATTTTAGCCCAGTCCTTATATCCATGTAGTTTATGGTATTTTAGATTGGACCTTAGGATGCCATGTAGTTTAAAGTATTACTTCCAGTACTTGATCTATGATCATGGAATATGGTTCAGAACTGGGTGGAGATATATTTTTGGGTTACTGTAGCACTACTATAGTAGGTACTAAAGCAGTTGGTGAGGACTCAACAAGTGTATCCATGAGACTCGAGTTCAAAACCGGGAAGAGAATTTTTTTTTGGGTTAATGTAGAAGTACTGTAGTAGGTATTGTTAGAAAATGTAGTAGATGGAATTATTCATCTATTTGGGATTTTGGGCCACTGGTTTGGTCCCCGGGTCCTTCAAGGCCTTTATTCCACTCAAGGCCTTCAGGCCAGTAAGGATTTTAGGCCACATCAAGGCCTTAGGGCCACCTCAAGGCCTTCGGGCCACCTCAAGGCCTTTAGGAAACCTCAAGGCATTCAAGCCACTTGAAATTGTACCTAATGGAACATGAATACTCTATAATAAGAAAACTCCAGATGAGGATTAAGAATAGACGTATTCACCAGAGAGGAAGCTAATGGATTTGGAAGAAAGAGAGGGTATGTCATTACCATCAGGAACATCCTATGCATGCATGGGAAGCCTAGCCGAATAGCCATGCAAAGGTGGAGAGCTAATATCACGATGAAAATGTTGGGGAGGAGCAGTTCCTTGTAATTATAGTATGTATATTTCCTCTAAGAACTAAGGGTTATGTAATCTCTAATTCTACGAGCCTTGTAATGGTTCCCCTTCATCCCTTGAAAGGGGGGTTATAAAAAATCAATAAAAAAGGCCTTCGGGCCATTTGGGCATGGAATATAGTTCAGAAATGCTACGAATGACCCAAAATACCCTAGGGTGTTGATTTCTTCTATGTTGTTGCTGAGGCCCATGAGAATTAGAGCTAATTTATTACAAAGAGGAGATGCCTTTGGTCAGTAAGTCAAATCCCATATTCATTGATAGAATTATCAAACATTGGTTCCTCCCATCTTTTCAAAGGGTTATGAAATATTTATGGGGGTAATATCGGTAGAGGGTGAAATACTATCGGATAATCTATGAATTTTAACATCATGTAGTGAGGATGTGATCCATATAGTTTCGCATCATGTTGTATGGACATGTGACATCAGTTTAAAGTCTTTCTACCAGGACTTGGCACTTGATGACAATTATGCAAAGTATTTCTTGATAAATCTCTCATTGGTGGAGGTGGGGGGTGTGACATTATCCCCATCCATTGTGGAAAATGAGTAGCCTTCATTATTATAGAAATTATATATGATATAAGGCCCTTACCATTTGGGTTACATCTTTGGAGGCTTCTTCCCTAGTATCATTGGGGTTCTGAGAGACAACACCAGTTCTCCTTAGAGTAATAAATGGAGATGGACCTTTTTATTAAAGGATCATGTGATCTGATTTTGATGTACTTCAAGGTTGTTCAATGTATGAAACCTTCTCTCATTGATCCTCTCCGATTAATCCAGACGATTATGAGATTTCTCTTTACCCGAGATTTTTCCACAAATGGATATTCAGAGAAAATGCAGCTGGACTTCTATGGGTAACACTACCTCATTCACATACACTAATGAGTATGGAGTTACTCGTGTAGTAGTATGCATGGTGGAATGATATGACCATAAATCATGGAGGAGCTTTTCTAGCTAAGAATTCTTATCCTTGTTCGCAAAATTATGTAGCATATTTTATATAGTATTATTGAAGGCCTCTATCTATCCATTTTCCACTGAATGATAGTGATATGAGTGATTAGTCTCAATATTGTACTCCTGATATAGTTTCTTAAACTCCATATAACAAAAGTTGGTGCGGTTTTCCATCGATATTGTGTGAGGGAATCTAAACCTAGTGATAATATGCGACTTCATGAAGTTGATGATATTCTTTGTCCTAAATTACTTGAGGGGTATTGCCTCATCCCATTTAGATAAGAAGTTGATAGCAAAAAAGATTTACTTGAAATGCTTAGTAGTGGCTAGGGGATATGGCCCCACAACATCCATTCCCAAAACAGAAAACGACATGGATTATTTAGCTACATGTAGCAATTTTAGGGGCTTATGTATGAATTTTTCAGGGATATAGCATGGATGACATTTCATGGAGAATTAAACATAGTCATGTATCATGGTTTTCTCGTAATAACCAAGCCTCCTGATTTGGTGGGAGATCCTGGTCCCAAACTAATGAACACTGCAGAAGACTGCATGGAATTCCACTATAATGACTTGCATATTTATTTATATTGTGAATATAAGGATGATTCTATCAAAGACTCACTTGTAAAGGTTTTTTTTCATTTGGCCCATTTTTTAGGGTAAAGTTTGATACTCACCGTCGAATCTGTTCCCTTCCATATCAGTCTATTGGGAGAGTCTCATTTTAGAGATAACCGATTATGGGATCCATCCATCTAGGGGTGGGATGCATTTCATCATGCTCTGAAGTAGTGTTTACCTGATTGATTTCTTCCATATCATAGATGATTATGTAACACCCCAAGATTTCATAGTACGTTATTTCTTCAAAGTAATTCAATAACTTTCACTACCCGCAACACCAGGTTCGAGCACACCACAAGATTACCAAACTAGCAGTTCAAAAGTGGTTATGAATAGTATTAAATAAATATTGAACTATATATAATACTTATAATTTTAGAATCCATATTATGAGTTTCTTAGACACAATGTAAGAAAAAAATTCATTTTTCCAGATAAAAGAAGTATTTATTTCAAAAAATACACTTTTACCTTCTTTTAATGATGAACCCATTTTAAATCCAATATTTGAAGCTTTTATATATTCTATTTGACAAAATAAACTTCTTATTTAGAATAGGGACATAATAATTTAGTTTCAATGAATTTTTGGTGCTTTTTTAATAACTTTTATATTTGGGTGAATAGTGAAAAATACTATATTTTAACTGAAAACAATTTTTTTAATCAAAACAATTTAGTGTTAAATTATAAATTTTAATGGTTTGTAAGTATAAATAGATTATATTTTTACTATTTATTCCAATGCTGGTCAATGTAAGTAATTTCACTTTGATATTGGACATAAACAAGTGTCAATCTTTTGATAGATATTGTTTCTTAAAAATATGCCTTTTGGTTTCGACAATGAGAATTGATTTTAAATTCATAAATGAAACTTATATGTTTTTAATTTGGTAAAATAGACTTAATTTTAAAATTTGGAATATCAAAATTATCTTAGGGTGAATTTTTGGTATTTTTCTGAAAACTTTCAATTTTTGATGAATAGTGAAAAATACTAAATTTTAATTAAAAACAATTTTTTTAATCAAAATAGTTTATAGTGATAAATTATACTATTGAGTGGTTTTAAAGTATAATTATATTATATTTTTACCATTTAATACAATGTTGGTAATTGGACGTAATTTGACATTTAAACTGGACAAAAGCAAGTGTCAATCTTTTGATAGTAATTATTTCTTAAAAACACGATTTTTGATTTGACAATGAGAATTACTTTTAAATTAATTTCTGCCACTTATGTGTTTTGAATTTAGGAAAATCGTTTCATATTTAGAATCATGATGTCAAAATTTTGTAAATAGGTAAATTTTATTTTTAGACATTTGGAATAATTACTTCGGTAAATATTTTATTTACCATGGTTAAAGGGTAAATCCGGTAAATAAGGGTAAAAAAATAATATTATAATAATATTTAATTACCCTAAAATGTGTACTAAACATATTGTTTGATACATGTCTGACCATGGGCATATTTGGGTCTATTTTGGGACCCCATGGAGCCACTTGTAAGTGATAATGACACTTTATATTAATTAAGTTAAAGTAAATACAAAAATGACATAAGCATATATCTTTTAGAAAAACAATTTTTACATAGGGTTATATATGTTATATTTTCAACTATAAATATTAATTAGAAATATAAAAATATTTCCTACATAATGTTATTTTATTTATAATTTTTAGACATTGAATAATTAAATTTATTAATGATACAATAATGATGCAACATTTTCCTTATTAATGAAAGAATCAAATAATTGGTATTATAAATGATAAAATAAATATAATTTGAAAGTTTTGATGACATACACAAATTTTATTGGTTAATATGACATGTTATGATTACTTAAATTAATTTGGTTCGAATTAATAAAGTTATTAAGACTTTAACAAAAATTAATTATTAAATAGTGTCAAAATTGACATAAAATAGTCTTTAAAACAAATATTATATTATTAATTGATATTCTATTCCTAAAATTATAAGGTTCGGCCAGAGAAATTATATAATGATAGGTGTATCATTAATGGACCACTTGTGGGTCTCTTGGAAGTATATAGTATGTTTATTAACTATATAATATAAAAATACAAAGAGACATGGTAAATGTCAAATTATTTAACTAAGAGTTAAATCAAAAAGATAAAGTTAATATAGTGAACCAAACCTGTCTAAAACCTATTGGTTGAGTGGTTTTCGACCTATCCCCACCTTAACCTTTAAATAATCCACTTTGGAGCCATTAGAAACTGAATATGAATTTATTATAAAATAATATTTCTAGCTTTTCCAAAGGTGCCCCTCACCCCTCTTATAAAAGGGCACTCCGCCTTGTTTGACTTTTTATAAGATATTTATAAAGGAATATTTCCATTGTTTTCCAAACAAGGTCCTTTTTAACCTTTTCGACAAAATTAGGGGAAGAATGTCTTTTTTAACCTATACGGAGGGTGTGGCTATTTTCCACCGTTATAAAATTATCGAAGCTTCCCTTACAAGCTTATAAGAATATTTTCAAAGAAAATTCTTTATTTTATAATTATGTTACTTTTAAATGATTTCTAACAAAGATATATTTCTCTTTAATAGTTTTGATTCACTACTGGAAATATAATATTTCCCAATGGTTCACAACCGTTGGGAAAGCCCCTCTAACCGTTGGTATATGATATACCAACGGTTCTGATAACCGTGGGGAAGTAAGCTGTTGGGAAAAGGTTTTCCCAACGATTTACTGGAAACCATTGGCATAGGCTCACAAAAGCCACCCTATCCCAACGGTTCTGCCAAACCGTTGGGATAGTTTTTCCCAACGGTTTGGGAGAACCGTTGGGAAATATCAGTTTTGGGATAGTTTTCCCAACGGTTCTCCCTAAACCGTTGGGATATCCCCATGGATTAACTCTTTCCCAACGGTTTAGAACCGTTGGGAAAAGAGATATTTACCAACGATTCAATGAACCGTTGGTAAAAACTTCTTTAGGATTATATGCCAACGGTTTTAAACCGTTGGCATATCCTATGCTGCAAATTGCAGCAGCCTGCAATTTGCACAGCCCCTGTCCATCAGGCCCCTCTCCATCAGGCCTCATTTTGACCTCATTTTCAATCCAATTATTGTACCTGCAATAAAATAAAACATACATATACAATTACGAAAAAATTCATACACATTTAACATATAATGGATCCTGAAACTATACACATCCATAATTAAATTAGAATTCATAACATAATTATAAACGTACATAATTCATATAGAATTAAATTTAAAATTTAGATGACAATTATATGTGGAATCCGAAATTCAATTCATAATTTGATCGGTTTTTTCTATACCATATATTTTTACCTCAAATGATGTCCATTTTAAACAAAATACATACACCTGAAGTGATAACGGCCACACCGCACCTCAGATTGAGGTGGGGTTGACTCGTACACGTCACATTTGACCCATGGATTGTTGTGCTAAAGTATCGACACAATCCGAATGCGTTTGGTCGGTTTTCCGTATTCCAGTTGATGTTTTTCACTTAAAATGACGTCCTTTTGAAACAAAAGATGGACACTATGAGTGGTGCCGACCACACCGCGTCTCCAATTGAGGCAGGGTTGATTCTTACACGTCACATATGACCCATGGATCGTTCTCCTAAAGTTTAAATGGAAACCGAATGCGTTTGGTCGGTTTTCCGTATGTACTTAAAATGTTGTCCATTTTAAACAAAAAAGTGACACTTAGACTAATCCTGACCACACCGCGACTCAGATTCATCCAGGGTTTGCTCGTACATGTCACATATGACCCATGGATTGTTGTGATAAATTATCAAAACATTCCGAATGCGTTGGTCAGTTTTGCGTATGCCAGTTTTTCTTTTCATTTATAATCATGTCCATTTTAAACAAAAGAGACAGAGTTAGAGCGGTGTCGGCCACACCACGTCTTGGATTAAGACGGGGTTGACTTGTACACGTCACATATGACTCATGTATCGTTGTGCTAAAGTATCGATAGAATCCGAATGCATTTGGTCATTCTTCCGTATGTCAGTTGATGCCTTTCACTTAAAATGACGTCCTTTTGAAACAAAAGACGGACACTTTGAGTGGTGTCAGCCGCACCGCATGTTGGATTGAGGCGGTAATGATTCGTACACGTCACATATGACCCATGAATCGTTATCCTAAAGTTTCAACGGAAACCGAATCCGTTTGGTCGTTTTTCCGTATGTACTTAAAATGGTGTCCATTTTAAACAAAAGAGAGCCACTTAGACTTATCCTGGCCACACCGCGACTCGGATTAATCCCGGGTTGGCTCGTACACGTCAGATATGACCCATGTATTGTTGGGATAAATTATCAACAGATTCGGAATGCGTTTTGTCGGTTTTCCTTATGTCAGTTGATGCTTTTCACTTAAAATGACGTCCTTTTGAAACAAAAGACGGACACTTTGAGTGGTGCCGACCACACCACATCTCCAGATTGAGCTGAAACCACCTTAAAACATTATAATTATTATTCATGACGTGTACGCGCAGACGGCACGTCAATCGGATGTGCGGTTTGCGCGGTACGACTCAATATTCGTGTTTTAAGTGATGCGCGCGCTTCGTAAATGCGCGTGAGGGGGGTCCAAATGGGCAGAAAGAAGTAGGAATGGCCTGAAATCAGACAAAAAATACGGGAGAGTGAATTATGAAGTGGTCAAGCAGATGGCACGTCAATCGGACATGCCGTGTGCCCGCGGTGACCGACAACGCAGTTTTGGTGTCATAAACGGCCAAAACGGGCGTCCAACGGTCAAATTCATAGAGGAAGACCTCAGATTGAGCTGAAACCACCGTGAAACATTCTAATTATTATTTGTGACGTGTACGCGTAGACAGCACATCAATCGGACGTGCGGTTTGCACGGTACGGATCAATATTCGTATTTTAAGTGATGCGCGCGCTTCGTAAACGCGCGTGAGGGGGGTCCAAATGGGCCGAACGAAGTCGGAATGGCCTGAAATCAGACGAAAAATACTGGTGAGTGATTTCTGAAGTGGTCGGGCAGACGGCACGTCAATTGGACGTGCCCTGTGCCCGCGGTGACCGACAACGCAGTTCTAGTGTCATAAACGGCCAAAACGGGCGTCAAACGGTCAAATTCATAGAGGACGACCTCAGATTGAGCTGAAACCACCGTGAAACATTCTAATTATTATTCGTGACGTGTACGCGTAGACGGAACGTCAATCGGACGTGTGGTTTGCGCCGTACGGCTCAATATTTGTGTTTTAAGTGATGCGCGCGCTTCATAAACACGGGTGAGGGTGGTCCAAATGGGCCGAACGATTTCGGAATGGCCTGAAATCAGACGAAAAATACGGGTGAGTGATTTATGAAGTGGTTGAGTAGACGACACGTCAATCGGACGTGCCGTGTGCCCGCGGTGACTGACAACGCAGTTCTAGTGTCATTAACGGCCAAAACGGGCGTCAAACGGTCAAATTCATAGCGGACGACCTCAGATTGAGCTGAAACCACTGTGAAACATTATAATTATTATTCGTGATGTGTACGCGTAGACGTCATGTCAATCGGACGTGCGGTTAGCACGGTACGACTCAATATCCGTGTTTTAAGTGATGCGCGCGCTTCGTAAACGCGCGTGAGGGGGGTCCAAATGGGCCGAACGAAGTCAGAATGGCCTGAAATCAGACGAAAAATATGGGAGAGTGATTTCTGAAGTGGCCGAGCAGACGGCACGTCAATCGGACGTGCCGTGTGCCCGCGGTGACCGACAACGCAGTTCTGGTGTCATAAACGGCCAAAACGGGCGTCCAACGGTCAAATTCATAGCGGACGACCTCAGATTGAGCTGAAACCACCGTGAAACATTTTAATTATTATTCGTGACGTGTACGCATAGACGGCATGTCAATCGGACGTGTGGTTTGCGCGGTACGGCTCAATATTCGTATTTTAAGTGATGCGCGCGCTTCGTAAACGCGCGTGAGGGGGGTCCAAACGGGCCTAACAAAGTCGGAATGGCCTGAAATCAGACGAAAAATACGAGTGAGTGATTTCTGAAGTGGTCGAGCAGACAACACATCAATTGGACGTGCCATGTGCCAGTGGTGACCGACAACGCAGTTCTGGTGTCATAAACGGCCAAAACGGGCGTCAAACGGTCAAATTCATAGCGGACGACCTCAGATTGAGCTGAAACCACTGTGAAACATTCTAATTATTATTCGTGACGTGTACGCGTAGACAGCACGTCAATCGGACGTGCGGTTTGCGCGGTATGGCTCAATATTCGTGTTTTAAGTGATGCGCGCGCTTCGTAAACGCGCGTGAGGGTGGTCCAAATAGGCCGAACGATTTCGGAATGGCCTGAAATCAGACGAAAAATACGGGTGAGTGATTTATGAAGTGGTCGAGCAGAGGGCACGTCAATCGGATGTGCCGTGTGCCCGCGGTGACCGACAACGCAGTTCTGGTGTCATAAACGGCCAAAACGGACGTCAAACGGTCAAATTCATAGCGGACAACCTCAGATTGAGCTGAAACCACTGTGAAACATTCTAATTATTATTCGTGACGTGTACGTGCAGACGGCACGTCAATCGGACTTGCGGTTTGCGCGGTACGACTCATTATTCGTGTTTTAAGTGATGCGCGCGCCTCGTAAACGCGCGTGAGGGGGGTCCAAATGGGCCGAACGAAGTCGGAATGGCCTGAAATCAGACGAAAAATATGGGAGAGTAATTTCTGAAGTGGTCGAGCAGACGGCACGTCAATCGGACGTGCCGTGTGCCCGCGGTGACCGACAACGCAGTTCTGGTGTCATAAACGGCCAAAACGGGCGTCCAACGGTCAAATTCATAGCGGACGACCTCAGATTGAGTTGAAACCACCGTGCAACATTTTAATTATTATTCTTGATGTGTACGCGCAGACGACACGTCAATCGGACGTGCGGTTTGCGCGGTACGGCTCAATATTCGTATTTTAAGTGATGCGCGCGCTTCGTAAACGCGCGTGAGGGGGGTCCAAACGGGCCGAACGAAGTCGGAATGGCCTAAAATCAAACGAAAAATACAGGTGAGTGATTTCTGAAGTGGTCGAGCAGACGACACATCAATTGAAGGTGCCATGTGCCCGCGGTTACCGACAACGCAGTTCTGGTGTCATAAACGGCCGAAACGGGTGTCAAATGGTCAAATTCATAGCGGACGACCTCGGATTGAGCTGAAACCACCATGAAACATTCTGATTTTTATTCGTGACGTGTACGCGCAGACGGAACGTCAATCGGACGTGCGGTTTGCGCGGTACGGCTCAATATTCGTGTTTTAAGTGATGCGCGCGCTTCGTAAACGCACGTGAGGGTGGTCCAAAAGGGCCGAAAATTTTTGGAATGGCCTGAAATCGGACAAAAAATACGAGAGAGTGATTTATGAAGTGGTCGAGCAGACGACACGTCAATCGGACGTGCCGTGTGCCCGCGGTGACCGACAACGCAGTTCTGGTGTCATAAACGGCCAAAACGGGCGTCAAACGGTCAAATTCATAGCGAACGACCTCAGATTGAGCTGAAACCACCGTGAAACATTCTAATTATTATTCGTGATGTGTACGCGTAGACGGCACGTCAATCGGACGTGCGGTTTGCGCGGTACGGTTCAATATTCGTGTTTTAAGTGATGCACGCGCTTCGTAAACGCGCGTGAGGGGGGTCCAAATGGGCCGAACGAAGTCGGAATGGCCTGAAATCAGACAAAAAATATGGGAGAGTGATTTATGAAGTGGTCGAGCAGACGGCACGTCAATCGGACGTGCCGTGTGCCCGCGGTGACCGACAACGCAGTTTTGGTGTCATAAACGGCCAAAACGGGCGTCCAACGGTCAAATTCATAGCGTACGACCTCAGATTGAGCTAAAACCACTGTCCAACATTCTAATTATTATTCTTAACGTGTACGCGCAGACGGCACGTCAATCAGACGTGCGGTTTGCGTGGTACGGCTCAATATTCGTGTTTTAAGTGATGCGCGCGCTTCGTAAACGCGCGTGAGGGGGGTCCAAACGGGCCGAATGAACTCAAAATGGCCTAAAATCAGACTAAAAATACGGGTGAGTGATTTCTGATGTGGTCGAGCAGACGACACGTCAATGGGACGTGCCCTGTGCCCGCGGTGACCGACAACGGAGTTCTGGTGTCATAAACGGCCAAAACGGGCGTCAAACGGTCAAATTCATAGCAGACGACCTCGGATTGACCTGAAACCACCGTACAACATTCTAATTATTATTTGTGACGTGTACGCGCAGACGGAACATCAATAGGACGTGCGGTTTGCGCGGTACGGCTCAATATTCGTGTTTTAAGTGATGCTCGCGCTTCGTAAACGCGCGTGAGGGGGGTCCAAACGGGCCGAACGAAGTCGGAATGGCCTGAAATCAGACAAAAAATACGGGTGAGTGATTTTTAAAGTGGTCGAGCAGACGACACGTCAATCAGACGTGCCGTGTTCCCACGGTGACCGACAACGCAGTTCTATTGTCATAAACGGCCAAAACGGGCGTCAAACGGTCAAATTCATAGCGGACGACCTCAGATTGACCTGAAACCACTGTGCAACATTCTAATTATTATTCGTGACATGTACGCGCAGACGACACGTCAATCGGACGTGCAGTTTGCGCGGTACGGATCAATATTCGCGTTTTAAGTGATGCGCGCGCTTCGTAAACGCGCGTGAGGGTGGTCCCGACCACACCGCATCTCAGATTTAGGCGGGGTTGACTCGTACACATCTCAAATGACCCATGGATTGTTTTCTTAAAGTATCAACACAATCCGAATGCGTTTGGATGGTTTTCTGTATGCCAGTTGATGTTTTTCACTTAAAATGATGTCCTTTTGAAACAAAAGACATACACTTTGAGTTGTTCCGACCACACCGCGCCTCGGATTGAGGCGGGGTTGATTCGTACAAGTCACATATGACCCATGGATCGTTGTTCTAAAGGATCAACACATTTCTAATGCGTTTGGTCAGTTTTTCGTATGTCACTTTTTGTTTTCACTTAAAATCTTATGGAAATTCATATAGAATATTTTTATATCATATTTAGTATGGATTAGATTTTAGTTGATCGTGCTATGAAACATTTCAGAGCTAATGAAATTAAGGAAGGTGGAGGGGCTGTCCGGGGGGCTGTCCGGGGGGGCTGTCCGGTGGGTGTCCGGGGGGCTGTCCGGGGACCAAGGAGGAGGGTGGGGGGGCTGTGCGGGGTCTGTCCGGGGGGTGTTTGGGGGTTGTTCAGGGGGTTGTCCGGGGTTGTTCAGGGGGCTGTCCGGGGGTTGTTCAGGGGGTTGTTCAGGGGTTGTTCAGGGGTTGTTCAGGGGGTTGTCCGGGGTTGTTCAGGGGGCTGTCCGGGGGGTGTTTGGGGGGTTGTCCGGGGTCCAAGGGGGAGGGTGGGGGGGTTGTCCGGGGGGCTGTCCGGGGGGCTATCTGGGGTCTAGGGTGGAGGGTGGGGGGCTGTACGGGGGGCTGTCCGCGGGGCTGTCCGGGGGGTGTTCGGGGGGTGTTCGGGGTCCAAGGGGGAGGGGGGGTTGTCAAGGGTCCAAGAATGAGGGGGGTTGTCTAGGGAGTTCTTAAACACACAACCACTAAAAGACAACAACATCCATAAAAACAGACTATATATAAAAACAACTCAACTCCAATACTATAATACGAGTCTAGATAAAACCAACAACTAGAATAGATGAAACATCAAATCTCAGTAATATAAGTCAAAAATGTAATGGATCAATATGTCCCACATTAGCATCACCATCACCATCATCATCATCATCACCCTCTTCCTCGTCCTCGTCATCATCCTCACCCTCCACAGCGCCCTCCTCCTCGCCTTCGCCCTCCTCCTCGCCCTCCTCATCTCCCTCCTCTTCCACATCAGACTCCTCGCCATCATCATCTTCAAGATGGACATCGGCCTGACCACCACTGGAACTGCCACCTGGTGCACCATATATAGAATGTATCGACGACATGTATTCATCAATCGCTGGGCTGGCCTCTGCTGGAAGTGTTGGACGTAGAACTTCAATAAATTTCATAAATGAATTGTTTTCCCTAGCAGACTATTTTGCTGTCTCTGTGGCCCTTTTCTCAGCCTGTTCTGCCTGTTCCCTAACTTGCTGCAGCTCAGTGACACTACAACTCGTACCTGAGGTAGGCCAATACCTCATCGGGGCTATCCTAGGTCGGCAGTGTACTCTGCCAGAATGATCCTCTCCCAACACCTGATGTAAGTGATCAGATGGCCCAAAATTGTCTGCTTCTTGGGCATCGAGGGCCTCTAAAGCATCCTGTTACAGATATAAATATATTATTAAGTTAAAAAATAGATATTAAAATATAAAATCAACAGATTAAAACTTACAATCTGCTGCTGAATCGCTTCGTTGACAGCACTTCCATCATTTTTTCGTCTACTTGAGCAAAACAGTTTTGCTCGAGGCACACGTCCTTCAATATTTTGTACTTGCCTCTATAATGACATTGAAAACAAAAGTTATATAAAAACTTTAGAAAATGATTAAATAATTGAGGAAACAAAAGAAAATGTAAGTCTTAAAGAAAACTTATAAACAATTGTCATACCTGCTGCCTCTCATGATCCGGCATCGTCGTGCGTCCTAGTGTATGGAGGTATTTTTTTGCATCAATGTTTTTTTTCCAGATGATTCCTAAATAAAATTTGATAATTCAAAGGATAATATTAATGAAAAACTTGAAAGTTATTATTTAAACACCTCAAATGTAATTCATACCTTAAACTGGGTACTCATCCAATGAGTAATCATATGACGATACTGCTCTATAGGACAATCATCCATGACTGGTACCGCCTCTAACTCAGTGCCAACTCTAGCATGCCAGCCAATATACAGCTCATGCTTGTAGGCTCTCCAAAGCTCGCCTAAATCCTTTAGACGTTCCAGTCGTGCACCCTCACCATTATGAAAATTAAATCAAAGCTGAAATCAAAATATTAATTCATATAAATACAAAAATAATTCATGGCATTAAATACAAAATATTTTTTTACCCATATCTCTTCCCAAGCTCTATCTTTGACCTCATGTGGAAAATGTCTCCACGACAGCGGGCTGACGGGAATGATGTCAGAGTATTTGGAAAGCGTCGCCAGAAAACTCCGACATTGCTGCCCTATTTTCTCAACCATCTGATTGTCTTAATTATATTCCACCATAACCTGTGTGCGACGGTTCCACACCAAACGCATGCGTGTACGGCCCCGCCCCCACCTCCTGTCAGTAGATGTAACTGTCATGAAAGAAAAACAAATATTTTATCAAAACATGTTATAATGAAAATAAATATTGCTATAAAAATTTGTTAGGGTTTTATAAATATACCTGTGCTAGTCTGATCAATGAGTGGCGCCGGATCCACAGAACCTGATGGAACACCCTCTGGTGGAACAGGAGTCGAAGACGATGGAATATAAAAGCTCGGAGAGACAGAAGTAGAAGGAAAAGAATATGGAACAGTTGTATGACCTAATGCTGACTGGGGAGTGGGAATCATCATGGGATGTGAAAATAATGGGGCAGAAGATGCAGAAGGTAGCGAAAACATGGGAGACCTAAATACCCCGTGTGTCCCTAACGACACACCGGGATCAGAATGTGGGAAGGCTGAAATGTCAGTGGGAGGGGAAGGGTCTAGTTGGGCACGCGCAGCTCTACGTCCACCTCTGGTACGAACCCTCCTCGTACCACCGACCTGAGTACTAGGACCAGTACTAGGCTCCTCGTCGAATAACTGTCGACGTAACGGTGGATCCTACAAAAAATTTTACAAAAAAATTAATCACATGAAATTATATATTCTGTAAATATATATATATATATATTTAAAATAAAGTACTCACTGTAGGCACTAATGGTGGAATGCCAATCTCCTCCATCCGACGATTGTTCTCTGCCATTTTTTTTCTCTTCTCTCTTCAATTGGATGCATTTCCTGCATTTGAAAACAAATATGTAATTAATTAGAAAAAGAAAATTAATGTGTAAACCAAAAAACTAAATATATGAGGGAATGAGGGGATTCATTGGTAATTTAGCTATCAATTGTTTTAGAAGAGTTTGAATGAATTTAATAAAAACATACAAGTTGTAATGTTCACCAAGTTAGAAATATTGTTTGATTTGGTTTGAATACAGTTCAATTCCAAATTAGAAAATGAAATTTAAATAAAAAAACAACCAATAAACATTGAAAATTCACATAACGGTCAAGTCAGCTAAAACATATTTGTGATCAATATTAAATAAATATGAATATTACCAACCTTAACAACCCAACTTGAGGTAAACCAAAAGAATTGAGAACATGGATGAATGATTCTATATATTTCCAACCACAACTTCAGGTTCACAATCAACTCTGAAAATTGAGCTATTGGAGTCATCAAAATAAATAAATGGATTGGTTCCAATGGCAATAGGGACAGTGTCAATTCCATCATCAGCATCATCAAAAATATGTCTTGGAATTACTTCAACTATGACACCAAATTCAGGTTGAAGTTGATCTTTGACATAAAAAACTTGTTTAGCCATTGATGCCAACACATATGGTTCTTCGGTAGAAAGAGTGCGGGTCATATTAATTACTCGAAATCCAAAATCATCAATAAATGTTCCATGTCTCGTCATCGAATCAAACCAATGTCATTTCATCATTGTGACTCGTCCATGAGAGTAATAATCCAATATTATTATTTTCTCAACGACTCCATAATAACCCACATTTTCAAGTCGCGGTCTACTATCTGATGCACTGGCATAACAATCTGTTGTGGCAGTAACCATAATACCATCATGTTGTGTTCTCATATTTTTGGCTCGTTCAGTGACAATAAATCTGTACCCATTGATAACAATTGATTTACAGTCACGAATCACGGTATTAGGACCAAAAGCCAAAGCTCTTATTTCCTCAGAGATAGAGTCAGCAGACAAACTCAATACCTGCAATATAAATGACAGTTAAACTTAAGTAAATATTGAAATAATTAATTTAAACAGTAATATTTTTACCTTCAATTTTAACCAAGAAGAAAACTCTTTTCTATGCAAAGTCTCTCTCCTTCTCAAAGATAAAGAACGATGCTTCCTATTTATCATTGTTTTATGTTCCCTGTAGATAAAAAAATATGAATAGTTTAACAGATATATATGTAAGATATACATATTCAATTTTGTTACCTGATATAGTCATCGAAAAAATCACAGTTGAACAAAACTGTGCGATGTGCCATCTCCCGCTCTTCATGGCTTAATGTCTTCAATGTATATGATCCAGGAATTCCTCCTGTTTGAGGAAGTGATGGAAGACTAGGTTCAATTTTCTCATATTGTTCTTCTTCATTTCTCATTGGTCTATTCATTCTTGTAGTAAGATCAGACAAATACATCGAACAGAAATCCATACATTCTTGAGCTAAGTAACCGTTCACGATAGAACCTTCGGAATGATCCTTGTTTCGAACATAAGACTTTAATGTGAACATATTTCTTTTAGTTGGATATATCCAACGAAAAGAAAAAGGTCCTCCGAGAAGTATTTCAGTTGGAATGTGGACTGTCAGATGCAGCATGCATGTGAAAAATGATGGGGGAAATATTTTCTCCAACTCACACAAAATTAATGGGGCATCTGTCAACATTTTTTGCAAGAAAGACTTGGACAACTTCTTAGCACAATAATCTCTAAACAAATGGCACAACCGAATAACACCCACCCTTACATTATTGGACAAAAGATGACGGATTCCTATTGGAAGCAACTCATGCAGTAGAACGTGATAATCATGAGTCTTCAAAGATTTTAGCTTCAACTCTCTTCTGTTGACCCGTTTAGATATGTTGCTTGAATAGCCATCAGGAACTCTAATAGTCTCTAATAATTCCAAAAATTGTTTTTTTAGTAGGTGTCATCACATAAGAAGCACATGGAAGTTGCCATTTATTTTCACTGATACGCACAGAATGCAATTCTGGTCTGATGCCCCAATCCACCAAGTCACGTCGAGATCGTAAATCATCTTTTGTCTTCCCCTTGAAATTTAGAAGAACTGAAAGCAACATTTCACATATATTCTTTTCAATATGCATTACGTCTAAGAAATGACGTAGCAAATTGGTTGACCAATAAGGCAAATCAAAAAAGATACTCCTCTTCCTCCAATTGTAACAGGTTTCTGTGGAAACATTCTTTCTCTTTACAAATTTCATTTGACCCTTCCCGAATGAAAAACTAAAATATTTCAATTCATTAAGCGCATCAGTTCCAGACATACGCTGAGGTGGATCATCGGTCTCTATAGTATTATCAAATCTTCGACGATTCATTCTATATGGATGATCCTTTGGAAAAAATAGTCGATGTCCCATAAAACTGAAACTACAACGATGTTTCAGTCTTCTGGATTGTATATTCTTCATACAAACTGGACATGACAGTTTTCCCTTCGTGCTCCATCCAGACATCGTTGCATAAGCCGGAAAATCATTGATCGTCCACATAAGCGCAGCACGCATCTGAAATATGTCTTTCGAACATGCATCGTATGTGCACACACCCACATCCAAAAGAAGTTTCAACTCTTTTATTAAAGGTTGCATGTATACATCAATATCAATGCCGGGATCAGAAGGACCAGATATGAGTATACTCATGAAAGTGAAAGATTTTTTCATACACAACCATGGGGGAAGATTATAAATGTGTATAAAAACTGGCCATGTGCTGTGCGAAGTAAGCATCTGCCCAAACGGATTAAAACCGTCGCATGAAAGACCCAACCTCACATTACACATGTCAGCTACAAAATCAGGATGTCTAGCATCAAATCTCTTCCATGCAAATCCATCTGCAGGATGAACCAACTCATCATTAGTCTTCTTTCTCTCGGTATCATGCCATCTCATTTTTATTGATATGTCATCAGACATAAAAAGATTATGGAGTCTGGGGATCAATGGAAAGTGCCACATTACTTTCTGTGGAACGCGGGATGGTGTTCCATCAGATTTTGACTTCCAGCGGGATGTGACACATTTTATACATTCATTTCGTTCAGTGGTTTCTTCCCAGAATAAACTGCAATCTTTCAGGAAAGCATGAATTTTGTTTCTGGAAAATCCAAGTTCTTCAACTAACTTCCATGCCATATAGTGGTTTGAGGGAATATCTGCATCATCTGGAAGTAAATCCTTCAAGAGGGTAAGAATGTAATCGATTGCTGTATTAGAAATCCCATACATAGTTTTTCCATGAAACAATCGGATTAAAAATTCCAGCTTTTTCATTTTATCGCATTGTCGATATACTGGAGTCGCGGCATCATCATTAAATTTTTTTACCCTATCAATATCATCATTTTCACTAGATGCATCAGTTTTCCTCATATCGACGTCTTCTTGAGTCGAAATCCTTTCTTTTTCATGATGACGAATAAATGGAAACCGATCATCTAACAAATTCTCCCTTCCAGTCCTTTCATTTCGATCATCACCAATTTGAGATTTCATTTTCTCCTCATTGTGATACCACACAAAGTAGTTTGCTTGAAAACCATTTTTGGTTATGTGGTAGCTGATTTCTTCATGACTCAACCAAGGTCTACCAACACAATTGGAACATGGGCAGTGTATGCGACCACTATCTGAAGCATTGTGAAATGAAAAATCTATAAAGTTCTCCAAATTGTTTTGAAAATCGCTTGAGATACGATCGGTTTCATACATCCAACTTCTGTCCATTCTGTAAAAAGAATTCATATAAGTCATTTTGTCATAAACAATTCAATAGGATTGAACTTTAATAGAAAATACATTTAAGTAAACGATAAAGGAAGAAAATAATCATGGTATCAACTACACATGTGAAAAAAACATACTAATGTGTTATTGAAAAAATGTAAAACCAACAAGAACTTAATGTGTTATCAAATCAGAGCATGCCTTATCCCATAACCATATTAGTAGGGTACCCTCGTGGACAGCCCCGCCCACCCCCGTGGACAACCCACCCACCCCCGTGGACACCCCCTACCCCCTAGACAGCCCAACCACCCCCGTGGACAGCCCACCCACCCCCCTCAACACCCCTTCTCCCTATGGACAACCCCCCACCCCCTTGGATAGCCCGTGCACCCCTTGGACACCCCTACCCCCTGTGGCCAGCCCACCCACCCCCCCTGGACAGCCCGCCCAACCCTCCTTGACAGCCCGACCACCCCCGTGGACAGCCCGTCCACCCTTGTGGACAACCCGCCCACCCCCGTACCCCCCTGGACACCCCGTACCCCCCGGGATAGCCCCGCCCACCCTCCCAAATAGCCCACACCCCCCTCCCCTGCAACCCCACCACCACCACCTAGACATACCAACCCCCCTGGACACCCCACAAACCCCTCCCCCACCAGGACACCCCACCCAGACCCCCAGGACAGCCCACACCCCCTGGACAGCCCCGCCCACCCCCGTGGACAGCCTTTCCCACCCCCGTGGACAACACCGCCCACCCCCGTGGACAACCCACCCACCCCCGTGGACGCCCCCTACCCCCTAGACAGCCCAACCACCCCCGTGGACAGCCCACCCACCCCCCTCGACACCCCTTCTCCCTATGGACAGCCCCCACCCCCTTGGATAGCCCGCCCACCCCCCTGGACACCCCTACCCCCTGTGGCCAGCCCACCCACCCCCCTGGACAGCCCGCCCACCCCTCCTTGACAGCCCGGCCACCCCGTGGACAGCCCGTCCACCATTGTGGACAGCCCGCCCACCCCCGTACCCCCCTGGAAACCCCGTACCCCCCCTGGATAGCCCCGCCCACCCTCCAAAACAGCCCACACTCCCTTCCCTGCAACCCCACCACCACCACCTAGACATACCACCCCACCTGGACACCCCACCTGGACACCCCACACACCCCTCCCCCACCAGGACACCCCACCCAGACCCCCAGGACAGCCCACACCCCCTGGACAGCCCCGCCCACCCCCTACCCCCTAGACAGCCCAACCACCCCCGTGGACAGCCCACCCACCCCCCTCGACACCCCTTCTCCCTATGGACAGCCCCCCACCCCCTTGGATAGCCCGCCCACCCCCTGGACACCCCTACCCCCCGTGGCCAGCCCACCCACCCCCCCTGGACAGCCCGCCCACCCCTCCTTGACAGCCCGACCACCCCCGTGGACAGCCCGTCCACCCTTGTGGACAACCCGCCCACCCCCGTACCCCCCCTGGATAGCCCCTCCCACCCTCCCAAACAGCCCACACCCCCTCCCCTGCAACCCCACCACCACCACCTAGACATACCACCCCCCATGGACACCCCACATACCCCTCCCCCACCAGGACACCCCACCCAGACCCCTAGGACAGCCCACACCCCCTAGACAGCCCCGCCCACCCCTGTGGACAGCCTTTCCCACCCCCGTGGACACCCCCGCCCACCCCCGTGGACAACCCACCCACCCCTGTGGACACCCCCTACCCCCACAATCCATTATCCAAAACATATCAAATTGGTTTGAACACAATCCATAATTCCCACAATCCATTATCCAAAACATGTAAACGTTCACGATAGCCTCCCCCAACTCTGATTTACATGTTTTGAACACTCTCCTTCCAAACATAGAATACAAAAACATTAAAGAAGACTTCACAAACACAAACAATATCCTATTTAGATATTAATTTCAATAATCAATTAAACCAGCAACACCTGGAAAAAATCTATTCATTAAAACAACTACAACAATATAGTTGAGATCAAATTTTACCTATTCGTATGGGGGTGTACCTGTTGGGATGGGGGGTGCTGGTGTTCGGATTCGCGAGAGCAGTGGAGTCGGATGGGGTTCGTTAGAGCAGCGGATCGAACAGATTAGGGCTCTGTCCGAATGGGGAGAGGAGATCGCGATCTGGAATTTGGGGGAAACCTTTGCCAACGGTTTATAAAAACCGTTGGCAAAGGCACACATTTCCCAACGGTTTCAGTGAACTGTTGGGAAATGTGTGAGTTTAGCACCCCTTTCCCAACGGTTCCAGTGAACCGTTGGGAAAGGGTCCACATTTCCCAACGGTTCCAGTGAACCGTTGGGAAATGTCTGAGTTTAGCACCCCTTTCCCAACGGTTCTAGTGAACCGTTGGGAAAGGGTCCACCAAAATTCCCTTTGCCAACGGTTTAACAAAACCGTTGGCAAAGGCTCACTATACCAACGGTTTAAGTAATCTGTTGGTATACTACCATTGGGAAAAGACCAAATTCCAGTAGTGATTTCATCTATGTCAACATCCTTTGATGGATTTTAAGCTTATTTGAAGTTGATTTATTATGATACAAAACTTCCATATTTTATTGAATGTTTTGTGATATGTTTGAATATGGATGTGTTATTTTTATACCCTTCATGGTTTATGGAGAAAGTATTGACATTTTGTATGCTAGTTTTAATACGAATTTTTATGTTATGTTTAAACCTGTTCATATGAGGAATGCATTAGACTTAGTAAGTGACGGGCAGAGCCTGCTATAGCTGCTCGATGCATTGGTAGGTCTCATGAGACAAACTAGTGTCTTGGCACTAAGCCTTGACAAAATCTTATTTGTAGTCTTGGCACAAGGCCTTGACTATGTGGTTATGATAGTTCAACATTATGCATTCCATCATTATAAAAGTGGTTATTGATATTGCATGTGATTATTCGACTAGTAGAATATCCATGTGAATAATTAAATGGAATTATTTCATTTTATTTTTTCCATATTATGATGAAGTTCAAGTTTAAAAGGATTTTGTTTTAGTTATACATTGCCTTAAATGTTTATGCTTATTTATGAAAGTTTATGCTATATTGTTATCCTTACTGAGCATCTGATCTCACCCCTTTCTATTTTTTATTTTTCTGAGGATGTGAAGAAGTATTTTATGAATGACTTACAGGGATAGTATGAGGGGATATGAGTGTGGACTATGGAGAATATGTTGTTTTATTTTTCATTTTATGATGTAATGTATGACTTACGAATGTATCTAGTAATTCCAAGGCTACTAAACTAATCAATCTTTCAAGACTTGATATTTTGTGATCATGCCAATGTTATGTAATAATGCACCGACTCTGGGTAACTGGGGTCAGGTGTTACAGTTGGTACCAGAGGAAGTTTAGAATAAACCTTAGAATCTAGATTTAGATAATCTCTGATTAGAGAACATAGACCTAAGATGGACATTGGGGATTAGTATAGAAGAACTTCCTATAATTTTGGTATTATAGAGATTTTGTGAGTCTTCCAATAAATACATCCCTGTCTGGATACGAGCAGGTAGAGGAAGCTCTGGCACAAATGTACCTAGAGGTAAAACCCAAAAACACAGCTTTGAGCTAGACTCAAACGGGAACTGGTGCACGACAACGGGCCTTGCTGTACTCTTGGTTATGACACTCCCAGAGGATATGCTTAGGATAATTCTCATTTCCTTTACAAACCATTATGAAGGGTTTATGAGTATATACTTCCTCAGATAAAACATTTTTATGATTATGGATTATATCCATAAACTGTTCAATCTACGTTAGGTATTTTGTAAGTTTTTGAATTATTCATTGCAAATCATAAACTAAACTAGTTTATTCCATTGTATAGAAATGGCGCTCAGTAGAAGGAATACGAACTCCGACAATACGTATGATCCAAAGAGTAAGAAGGATCATATCTTTCACGGTATTAAGACAACATTTAGAAGGGAAATTGTCTCCCATGTATTCTCAACATATGAATAAATAGTATCATGTGTTAATAAGATAAGTAAAGAATTCTCTGAGTCCTATGACTTTGAAGGGAAGCAAGAGAATAAAAGGATGGAAGAGAGAAATATGGATAAAGGGAAGAGGGAAAAGGAGAATTTTCCAATATGTGATAACTGTGGGAATAAACACTTTGGAACTTTCCTGAAAGGAATGGGATTTTGTTATAAGTGTGGAGAAAAAAGACACCATATACGTGACTGCAAGGGTAATAAAATGGTTTTAGATGTACAATGATTCATCTACAAGGAGTTGGGACACTACGAAAACCAATTTCCAAATCATCAGAGTATGCCCCAAATGATGCTATTAGATAATAATCAAGTTATGATACTACCACAGATGAGCAGGAATGATTAGAGTTCTTATGTTGTTATTAAAGAATTATGTCATTTGAGTGTTTTATCAACAATGTACTGGTTATAATAATTATAGAGTATATAAGGATTGTACTGCAGTCTTATTTCATTAAGGAATTCAGATTGTGTGGAACCAAGAAAAGTGACTCAATAGCAGGTTAAATTTTTGGAAAATATATGGTTGAGAGAAAGATAAACCATAATATGGTTCTGATACAGAGGTATTGATTTTGGAATAATACATGATTGATTTGGATAAATTATATTGGATATTCTTGACTTCCTTGAAACTGATTAATGACTTGTATATTACATCATTGTTGGAGTTTAAAACATTTTTGGATAGAAAGAGTATATCCCATATTCTATAAGGAATAATGGTTCATGAATGTAATCAATAAGGTTTTATGGTAATTCAGGATGTTGTAGTGTTTTAAAAGAATACATGATGAAGGCGTTCACATGTTATTACGCGGAACAAAGGATCATCATTGTGTTTAACTTCCTTATAAATTTTGGACTGTGAGTTTGGATAGAAGTATTTTGGATAATTCTAGTTTGAGATTATTTTTAGATTTATATAAAAGGACAACCCGAAGGTCGGGTGGCAACCCGTCAGGTCCGGCAAGGCCACAAGACTTGAACCCGCAACCAAAGGGTGATTAGGGTGTATCACCTACCACTGACCCACATGATTTCCTGGATTGAATAATGTAGTTTATTTTAAAAGTTCTGGTAGATGAATTATAAATTCATTTTTTTGAACCCTATACAAATAGGATAAATAGAATATTTTTTTAAGTTATATTATCTTTTAGAGTGAAAGATGAGTTTGTGGTAGAAATTAGTTAAAGGATGGAACTCTACTTGTCAAGTATATATTTTTCTTCTTCTATTATTCTATGAAGAAATTAATTCTTAAACTTTAGTGAAGGGATCTTAAAACCAAAAATGTGTTATCCTAATACCTTATGTTTTGTTGAACTGATGGTATTTTAAATCATCATAGATTGATGAATTTAAGGCCCTAAATTTTACACTTGTTTGTGATTGATGACCTCAATCACTACATATAAATATTTATGTTTTTCATCTAATTATATGTCTCTAATTTCCACCAATGTTCTCCTAATAGAGATCATAATTTTGTGGTGACCCTTTCATTTTCCTTTTCCTCTTATTAAGACCAAATTTTATTAGCCTAATTTCCGATGTGGGTTTTCCTAAAGGTATTTTCTATTTTAAACCTTTTATTTTATAAGAACAATTTCAAAATGCGAGGACACAATTTATTGAAGGATGGAAGAATGTGACACCCCAAGATTTCATAGTACGTTATTTATTCAAAGTAATTCAATAACTTTCACTACACGCAACACCGGGTTCGAGCGCACCACAAGATTACCAAACTAGCCGTTCAAAAGTAGTTATGAATAGTATTAATTGAATATTGAACTATATATAATCCTTATAATTTTATAATCCATATTATGAGTTTCTTAGACATAATGTAAGAAAAAATTCATTTTTCAGATAAAAGAAGTATTTATTTCAAAAAATGCACTTTTACCTCCTTTTAATGATGAACCCTTTTTAAATCCCATATTTGAAACTTTTATATATTATATTTTACAAAATAAACTTCTTCTTTAGAATAGGGAAATGAGAATTTAGTTTCAAGTAATTTTTGGTGCTTTTCTGATAACTTTCATATATGGGTGAATAGTAAAAAATACTATATTTTAACTGAAAACAATTTTTGTTAATCAAAATAATTTATATTCTTAAATTATACATTTTAATGGCTTGGAAGTATAAATAGATTATTTTTTTTACCATTTAATCCAATTATGGTCATTGCAAGTAATTTCACTTTGATATTGGACATAAACAAGTGTCAATCTTTTGATAGATATTGTTTCTTAAAAATACGCCTTTTGGTTTTGACAATGAGAATTAATTTTAAATTAATAAATGCAACTTATATGTTTTGAATTTGGTAAAATAGACTTAATTTTGGAATTCAGAATATCAAAATTAGATTAGGGTGAATTTTTGGTATATTTCTGAAAACATTCAGTTTTTGATGAATAGTAAAAAATACTAAATTTTAATAAAAAAGAACTTTTTTAATAAAAATAATTTATAGTGCTAAATTATACTATTGAGTGGTTTTAAAATATAATTAGATTATATTTTTACTATTTAATACAATTTTGTTCATTGGACGTAATTTCACATTTAAACTGGACAAAAGCAAGTGTCAATTTTTTGATAGTTATTATTTCTTAAAAACACGATTTTTGATTTGACAACAGGAATTAATTTTAAATTAATTTCTGTCACTTCTGTGTTTTGAATTTAGAAAAATGGATTCTATATTTATAATTAAGAGGTCCAAATTGTGTAAATAGGTAAATTTTATTTTTAGACATTTGGAATAATTACTTCGGTAAATATTTTATTTACCATGGTTAAAGGGTAAATCCGATAAATAAGGGTAAAAAAATAATATTATAATAATTTTAAATTACCCTAAAACATGTCCTAACCCTATTTTTTGATACATGTACGACCATGGGAATCTTTGGGTCTATTTTGGGACCCCATGAAGCCACTTTTAAGTGATAATGACACTTTATATTAATGAAGTTAAAGTAAATACAAAAATGACATTAGAATATATCTTTTAGAAATTCTTTTTACATAGGGTTATATATGGTATATTTTAGACTATAAATATTAATTATAAATATAAAAATATTTCCTACATAATGGTATTTTATTTATAATTTTTAGACATTGAATAATTAAATTTATTAATGACACAATAATGATGCAGTATTTTCCTGATTAATGAAAGAATCAAATAATTGGTATTATAAATGTTAAAATAAATATAATTCGAAAGTTTTTATGACATACAATAATTTTATTGGTTAGTATGACATGTTAGGATTACTTAAATGAATTTGTTTTGAATTAATAAATTTATTAAATCTTTAACAAAAATAAATTATTAAATAGTGTCAAAATTGACATAAAAGAGTTTTTAAAACAAATATTATATTATTAATTGATATTGTATTCCTAAAAATATAAGGTTCGGCCAAAGGACTTATATAATGATAGTTTTATCAATAATTTACCACTTTGGTATCTCTTGGAAGTATATAGTATGTTTATTAACTATATAATATAAAAATACAAAGAGACATGGTAAATGTCAAATTATTTAACTAAGAGTTAAATAAAAAATATATAGTTAATATAGTGACACAAAACTGTCTAAAACCTATTGGTTGAGTGGTTTTAGACCTATAACCACCTTTAACTTTAAATAATCTACTTTGGAGCCATTATAAACCGAATATGAATTTAGTATAAAATAATATTTCTAGCTTTTCCAAAGGTGCCCCTCACCCCTCTTATAAAAGGGCACTACCCCTTCTCACTAATTCACACCTTCAAAGCCATTTGGCTCGGCCAAACCCTACCTAAATATTCTCTCAACTTACCTCAATTCAACCTATAGGCCTTAGTTTGATCAGAAAGCCAATCTACGGAGCCCTTTTGATCAAATCAAAAGGAAAAACCCGAAGAAGAGGTAATGATTTCACCACCCTCTTTCAAGTTCCTTTCTTCTTCCACTTATTCTTTCTTTTTTATTTCCATTATAAAATAATAACTCTAGTATATTCTATATACTTTGATGTTATTATAAATATGGTACAACCATATTCAGTATTCTATCCATCCTTTGAATGACATGTCACCATACGTGCGTATGTACGGCTTACCGTCTCCACGTCGTGGTGTAATTGTTATTCAAAACATTATTATTTAGATGGGTATGATAATGATGTTTAATTGAATTAAATAATAAATATAACATTATAATGATTCTGTATATATTATATACCATCAAATTATATATTATTTTAATATCAAAAGAATGATATTGTCGCTCGTGCGTACGTATGGACTACCGTCTCCACGAACGCGATGAGATTCATTCCCCATCGTATCAATTCAAGACTAATTTTCATTTGATGATTAAAAATAATGTTTAAGAACCTGATATCATTCTGGATATGAATAATATACAACCTATGGATAACAATCATGGATTATGTAAAAAAACATATAAAAGAAAATGGGTAAGTGAACACCCCAAATGACGATAATACTAAGATATTATTAACAAAACAACGTTAAAAGATCATATATGATATCATATTAATGTATATAATTTTTTTATAATTTAATAACAATTATTTAACCATTAAACAGTAGTTTAACCTACCCATGACCAAGGAAAAGTACAAGGTTAGTGGTTAATTTCACAACCTATTCATTATCTGAGGTTGATTATATATAATTATCTACTGAGACCTCTTTATCATCCACATCCATGTTTCTTAAAAATGTACTTAAAATCATTCTTAATATTTTATAGACTATGGGTTATAGTCATTTATACCTTTTTTTTTACTTTTTATAAGATTTTTATAAAGGAATATTTCCGTCATTTTCCAAACAAGGTCCTTTTTAACCTTTTTGACAAAATTAAGGGAAGTATGTCTTTTTTAACCTATATGGAGGGTGTGGCTATTTTCCACCATTATAAAATCTTCTAAGATTCCCTTAAAATCTTATAAGAATATTTTCAAAGAAAATTATTTCTTTTATAATTATGTGACTTTTAAATGATTTAAAAAAAGAGATATTTCTCTCAAATAGTTTTGATTTCATCTATGTCAACATCCTTTGATGGATTTTAAGCTTATTTGACGTTGATTTATTATGATACAAAACTTCCATATTGTATTAAAGGTTTTGTGATATTTTTGAATATGGATGTGTTATTTTTATACCATTCATGGTTTATGGAGAAAGTATTGACATTTCGTATGCTAGTTTAAATACGAATGTTTATGTTTTGTTTAAACCTGTTCATATGAGGAATGCATTGGACATAGTAAGTGATGGGTGGATCCCTATATAGCTCCTCGATTCATCGTTAGGTCTCATGAGACAAACTAGTGTCTTGGCACAAGGCCTTGATAAAATCTTATTTGTATTCTTGGCAGAAGGGCTTGACTATGTGGTTTTGATAGTCTGGCATTATGCATTCCATCATTATGAAAGTGGTTATTGATATTGCATGTGATTATTTGACTAGTATAATATCCATGTGAGTAAGTAAATGGAATTATTTCATTTTATTTTTTCCATATTATGATGAAGTTCAAGTTTAAAAGGATTTTGTTTTAGTTATACATTGCCTTAAATTCTTATGCTTATTTATGAAAGTTTCCGCTATATTGTTATCCTTACTGAGCATCTGAGCTCACCCCTTTCTATGTTTTATTTTTCCCCGGATGTGAAGAAGTTTTTTATGAATGACCTACATGGATAGTATGAGGGGATATGAGTGTGGACTATGGAGACTATGTTGTTGTAGTTTTCATTTTATGATGTAATGTAAGACTTAGGAATGTATCTAGTGATTACAAGGATACTAAACTAATCGGTATTTCAAGACTTGATCTTTTGTGATCATTCCATTGTTATGTAATAATGCACCGAATCTGGGTAAATGGGGTCGGGTGTTACATATGATCTATGAGACTATTCTTTGGTACGTGATAAAGAAGATTGCCTCCTCCTGATAAGTGTTTTCCAAGACTGTGGCTATATTATCCAATCTGTCAGTGTGGGTATTATGTGATCAGGGAACATGATGGATGTGGGATCAAAATGAAACTCTTTGATTAGTCTCCTGATGTAGCCAGTGATAGGGGTTCATTCTTCTTTTTTAATGGTTTATTCACCATTGATCTGCTTTATAACTAGTTCTAAATCCCCTTTGATGTTCAGGTAATCTATATATAGTTGCGGGGATAGTTCCAAGACAGTGATGAGGGCTTGGTATTTGGTATCATTAGTCATGAATCATTAAGATAGCGAGAAATATTTGGGAAAACCAATTTTTATGGGGAGCCAAAAATAATACCTAGGCCAACCTGATTAAGCTTTGAGTTTTCTATCCTTTTGCAGATAGGAATTTGGAAGTATCCATCAAAATACATCTCCCATGTCCAAGAGTGTAATAGGTATACAAGACCCCCTTATACGAGAGCTCGGTGTCCACCAGTGTATTCTCTAGGGTGGGATGTTCCATGAGGAAATCAACCAAGGATTTACTTTCCACCAATTTTTTTGATAGGAACTAAATGTCATATTACAGTAGAATGATTTCCCCATAGGACAAGCACCCATTATAAATAGGACAACCAAGTATGTACTTGAGTGGATCAATATAAGATACTAGATGAACTTCATGGTTTTTTAAGTAATTCCTCATATTTTTCAATATGAAGATGAGTTTAAGGAAGTTCTTCTTGACATCAGAGTATCAGGTATCAATACCTAGCATTTTTTGTATGAGTTAGTAGAGACTATTCTCACTCCCTGCATAATTTTTACGTGTGAGGAAGGAACCTAGTGAGTGTTTCATGGTATCCACATATAAGGTGAGTGGCCTCCCTTCCACCCGAGGCATCATAAACGATTTTTGTAGTAAGTATTTCTTGAGACTCTTATTGTCCTATTGAAATTCATCATCCCATTGATATGTGATTACCTTATTCATTAGACTTGGTAAAGGAATATATTTTCTGACCAAGTTGGATATGAAGTTTTGAATGTAGGTGAGGTCCCCTTAGACCCCCCTCAGTTCCTTGAGATTTCTAGGGGGTGACATTGCTAAAATTTCACCAGTCTTTTATGGGTAAACCTAAATATCACAGTGGAATACCACAAAGATAAGGAACTTACATGATGTTAACACAAAGGTGAATTTCAGTAGATTCATTTTTAGACTATGCTTCCATAGCTTACTAAAGACAGTTTGAAGATCTGTGATGTGATCACATCACTATCTGGATTTAACCACCAGGTCATCGACATAACATTTAGTTATTCTTCCCAAGAATGGATTAAAGATATGATACATGACATGTTAATAAGTGGATCCATTATTTTTTAATCCAAAGGGAATAGGCTCATAAAAAAATATCCCCTAAGGCACTCTGGGTATAATGGCCTCCTTATCTTTAGGGTCCATCTTTAACTGATTACACCCTGAATAACCACCCATGAAGGAAAGGGATTAGAAGCTAGAAGTTGCATTGATCAAGTGTTCTATGATGAGAAATGGGAAATTTTCCTTTGTAAATTTCTGATTAAGGTCTCTTAAATCAATTTCGACCCTAATATTCCCATTCATTTTCTTGATAGGGATGATGTTGACAAGCTATCTTAGGCATTGTACTTATCGGGAAAAGTTGGTTTTGATCAGTTTTTCAACTTCTGCCTCTATATAGGTGGTATGAAAGGGGTTCATCCTCTTGGATACTATCATGAAGACTTGATGTTCATTTGGTAAGTTGAGATAGTGTATATCCACATCTATATTTAGTCTAAGAATTTCTATATAGTTCCAAGTGAATGAATATTAGTGTTTCTTTTGAAATTTAATATACATATCTTTCTCTTCAAGAGGCATAGGGGCACTAATCAGTGTAGGAAATTCATATTATTCTATTCCCAGATTTACATTCCTGATCTTATGAGTGGTGGGGGAGAAACCTTCCTCAAATATGGGGGGGGGGGAATTCATGAGGTCATCGTATTCCATTTCCACCACTGAGTCCGTGAAAGCATTCTTAGATAGAGGCAACAATTTGGGGGAATCTCCATCACCATCGAAGTGAGAGAGGCCATCAAAAGAGACATTATCATCCTATACTGTCATATTAATTGTATAGATATGCTGGAGATAATTGTATTTTACACTATTGTTGGGGATAGGAGGGCCTTGGGCCTCTAGAATTAGGTCTATCACCTTAACTAGATTTATAGGGAGGACAAAGTCTCTATCGAGCATACTCCATGGATTTGTAGGGGAAATCCAAAATCCATTGGGAGATTCCACCTATATATCATCATCCACCATTGGGTTTTTGCCTCCCATTTTGTAGAAACATACTTTAGAATATGTGACTTTACAAGTCTCAAAGGGAGAACTATCACCATGTATTATACCAACCTTTCCATTGATGGGGTATTTCAGACACTGATGGAGTGTTGATGGTATGACCACGTGGCTATGAAGCAAGAGTCTTCTGAGTTGGAAATTGTTTGTGGTATCTTGGGGGATAACCATAAAATCAACATCAGATGTGAGATCCCCAAACTAAGATTTTATTTTGATATTCCCAAGATGTCTTTTTCTCATGATCATCACACCCTTGAATGGCCAGATTTGTGGGATATAGGTCCCCTTCGCTATATCCCAAACATCAGAGAGTTTGAACTGGGATGAGGTTAATCGTAAAACCATTTTCAATTATATCTCTTTGGATATCTACACTATTGAGTATACCTGAAACATAAAAGGGCCTAATGTTCCCTTGGATGACCTCTTCCTAATCTTGGTCAGTGAACGAGACGTCTACATGATATTCTGATGGAATGATCTCTACTCGACAGTCCTTAGATTCAGTGAATTCTATTAAAACTCTCAAGTGATCTATATGGATTCAATGAGTGCCTCCATGAGTTAGTTTGGAATATGTAGTGCATACAATATTGAGGGTTTGGTTGGTACAAACACTAGCTGCTTCAAAATGTCATAATTTTGTGCTAGAGGTTATCTCTTCTCGAGGTGGGGATGCTCTTTACCATGTGGATCAAGAGTTGAGGAATTCGAGGTGGATGGTCCTGGTGCTTGTGAAATGGTGAAGGGGTTATCTAATACTAGTGGTTTAGGTCGCACTAGCCTTTCCCTTTTTCTAGTATTGTCATATAATCACACCCCAGCTAGGCGGTCATGTTTGAAAATTGGGAACAGGCAACTATTGGAGGGTTTAAAGACACCTACATGTCTCTTTTGATATTTCTTGAGTACTTTACCATGGGTATCAATTAGATATATTTCATATGTGGACTTGTGAAAAAACTATTGAGTCCAACAATGCCCGTGATTTCCCCTATATCCTCAATTCCTGCACATACGACCCCATTTTTCTTGGTTTTGTTTAGGGAATTCATAATCAGAGGCATATTCATCATCATAGAAGGGGTCTTCCAAGTGTATCATTTTAACAGAACCAAAGAAGAGATCTTCATATGATGGGGTGGTGCCCATGCTTCAAATATTTCAAGAAAGAAATCTGCAAGAGTTAGATCTTGATTTGGATAAGAATATGACTCCTCTTATTCAGTTTCTTCCTATTTCTGATGGTCACAAACACCTTTGGAAGGAAAATTTGATGTTACCTATTTGGTGGGGGATCTATTGTGGGTCTATAAAGCTGTTCCGTCAGGGTAGCATGGGATTAATCAACTATTTTTCAAGTCATCTAGCTGTCAAACTTTTACCCGCCCCTGGAAAGAAATTTCTACCAATGACCCTATGCTTATGACTGGGCAACATTTATGTGGGACACCTTCTCTAAAGAGTTATCTAACACCACTAGTCCAGAATTGAACATACCTTGAAGGACATATTTGAAGATGAAAAACTCATGCATATTATGACCCAACCTTCTATGGAAAAGGAAGTAGCCAGGACGGTTGGTGAGGTTAACCTCATTGGGATTCCTAGGTTGTGGGAGTTTGAACAGGTTATTATCCATGGTTACAAAGAAATAATTGGGGATTGTTTAGTTCATAAGGAGTATAATTTATTCATCCTTTCCTCAAATAATGGGTGAACTTGATTTCTCTATTCTTCGTGATGAGGGTGATTTTTTGGTTGTTGCTGCTCGATAGGAGGTACTGGGTGGTTCGAGGCCTACCTAAGTGCCTAGATGAGAATAATCACTAGTTAGAGAGTGACCATTGTAGCTTATGATTTTTATATCCTTTCCCCCTATTCTAAGGTAATGAGTCACGGTTTGGATTGGGTTTTCTGAATAGAATCTTCCAATAATTGTTCTATTTATGGAATCTCAAGAAACCCACCCAGATTATTCGTTGGGATCAGAGGCTTCTACAACCCATCCTAAGTATTCTTAGCACAAAGCTATAGAAATTTCTCTTATGAGAGAGGTTTTCTAAGTGAATAGGTTAAACCTTTACATTTGGATATAAATTTATACAAACTCTATTTTTATTATTGATTTCTATTCATTAGGTCATCGATTGTCTTTTTCCTCAGTGTGAAGATGGATCGATAAAGGAATTGATGATGAACTTCTTACCATCCTACAACGGATCCTTCAGGTAGACTGCTATACCAAAAAAAGGCTAGACTTATCAGAGTTTATACAAAACACCTCACCTTGATTTCATCCTATTGATCTTGATGGAATTTCATCAGACCACATCAGGATACGAAGTGAGTGAGATACTATTTGGGGCCACCTGTACCATCAAAGGTAGAGAAGGTAGGATTTATTAAATTGGTTAGGGGAAAAGTTTTATCCACCCCATTGAGTCAATAAGGTTTTCCTTATGAATTTTCCATTCCTTCATACTTGGGGAGATTGTTGAGTCATTAAGGTTTCCTTATGACTTTACTATTCCTTCTTGTTTTGAAAATCACAAACACCTTATCTCAAGGAAAATCCCTTTTTACCCTATGTTTTACTTCTATAAGGAAAATTTTCTTCCCCAAGGAAATTTATACTTATCATGTTTTTCATTGTTCATATCATAATTTTTCTAAGTGTAAAAATAGGATTGAAACCATAACCTCGGAATCCTATAATTACCTAGATATGAAGCATTCTGTTTTATGATCCAAATTCTCAGAATTCTGGTT
This sequence comes from Viscum album, assembly GCA_963277665.1. NCBI lineage: Eukaryota > Viridiplantae > Streptophyta > Magnoliopsida > Santalales > Viscaceae > Viscum > Viscum album. Next base: position 661,081,712 of record OY728162.1, on the reverse strand, counting down.
ATGAAATCTTCTGAGTTCTGACTCCAAATTCTGATTAAAAATTCTGGTTACGAACTCTTCTGAGTTCTGACTCCAAATTATGAATCAGAATTCTAGTTATGAACTCTTCTAAGTTCTGAATCCGAATTCTGATTACGAATTCTGGTTACGAACTCTTTTGAGTTCTGACTCCCAATTCTGAATCAGAATTCTGGTTACGAACTCTTCTGAGTTCTCACTCCGAATTCTGAATACGAATTATGGTTATTAACTTTCTGAGTTCTGACTCCAAATTCTGAATACAAATTCTAGTTACAAACTTTCTGTGTTCTGACTCTGAGTTCTTTGAATATAGACTCCAAACTCTCATGAGTTCTGGCTCCAAATTATCATGAACTCTGACTCTGAAATTTGTAAGTCCTGGTTTCGAATTCTTGTGAATCCAGATTCCGAATTTCCTTGAAATTCAGACTTCGTAATTCTATATAATTCAGGTTCTGAATTACTAGATAACAGAATCCGAATATCCTTTTATTATAGACACCAAATTCAATTTTGGTTAGACTCTGAACTTTCATTTGCTTACATTTTGAATATCAAATTTTAGTTATGCTTACACATGTTTTGTTATAAAACATTGTCGTGCTTTCAGTTACTCACTAAAAATTGTTTGAGTGAAACATGTATAGGTCCCTCCGAAATTCAAGGAAAAATATGACCGTTGGAGGAGGGAGATGACCGTTGAAGCCGTGCCTATAAATAGGACCTCATTTGAAAGAGCTCAAAACTTTTGAGAGACTGAACTTTGACAACTATGATTACATATTGTTGAAGTGATTTTTAGAGAGGGTGGCTCTTATAAGCTCTCAGGATTCATGCAGAAATTTTGAACGGCTTGTTCAAACTTTGCTTCGTGCAGATTTTCTTAGTGCAGAGGTGCGATTTCCTTGAAATCAGAGACTTCGGGTTGTGAAGTCAGAGGTTCCGATTTCCTTATAAATCGAGGGCTTGCGGGGATAGCAAAATAGATACCGATCTTTAGATTGATGGATTACCTGGGTTTGGGTAAGACAGACTTTCTTGTAAGTATAAATCAAGGGACCTTTTATCCAGGGTTGTTGGATACCCTTCTCTTTGGGATAAAAGAGTTACTACTTGTTACTTTCAATATTTCTATTTTGTTTTCCACTGTACTTTTAGTTATTGAAGAAAGTATAATCTTCTTATACTTCCTTATACTTTTACTCTGATTATATTGGATTCTATAGGATTTAAGGTAGAATCTAAGTTTTTGTAAACTTTTGATAAGTTTCATTTCTGGAATTACTTTTCCAGAATCACTTTTCCAGAATCAAGCAAGTTATTAGAACTTAGAGGTGTTTTGAATTTTGGTTATGGAAAAATTTCCTTATGGATTTTTAAATTAGACAATTCACCCCCTCTTGTATTTGAGCATCTCATCTTTTTATATTTGATCCAAAAATTATTATTAAAGGATTGGTTCAATCTGAATTAATCTCATGATTAGATTCAGAAGAGAATTCTTCTTCTTCACACGTTTTCGGAATCAGTTTTTCGGACTCATATAGTTCGGATTCATTTTTGCTTAGAGATAATCTTGTTCTATTTTTTCCTTGCTTAGGAATATTCTCCTTGTTTTCGAAATTTTTCTATTAACAAGTTTTTGTGGAAATAATTTTCTTTAAAATGGCAGGAATCAATGTTGGTTTCATAGAAAATATCAATCCAACTAGACCACCTATATTTGATGGAAATGATTACGAATATTAGAGAGATCACATGAAGACTTTCATTGTCAATACTGGAGTTGATAATTTTGTTATGATTACTAGAGGATATAAAATTCCTGACAAATAAGTTAGTACCTTTACTAATCAAGAAAAGCATGAATATCAAATGAATTATAAGGTATGCAATACTTTGCTTTTCTCCATGACTAGATATATATATATATATTCAAATTTCATCTTATGAAGCAGAAAATTGTATATGGAAGAAACTTGAAGTTACTCACTTTGTAACTTCCAAAGTTATTGAAACAAGAAGAGCCATGATTAGAGCTGAATATCATGGTTTTAAGTTTCCTTATGGAGAACCCATATGTAAGGTGAAACAAATATTCATGACTACTGTGAATAGTTTACAATCCATGGGTGAGAAAGGATTATATGATGAAGCTCTTGTTGATAAGATCATAGACATCATGCCCAATGAGTGGTAATCCAAGAGGAAAACTACAGATGAGAACAGAAAGGTTACTCAAATTTATTTAGATGAGCTGTTTAGAACTCTTCTTCAACATAAAACTAGAATGAAGAGAGATGCTGATAATGTAAAGAAGAAGAATGAGAGTGGCTGTGTTGATTTTACTACTACTTCAAATAATATGAAAGATAAGACTCTAGCGAGAGTTACTAGATCCAAATATAAGAATGTTTTTATCCAATTAGAATCTAGTGGAAGTGAGTCCTCAGAGAATGAATTAACCAATTTTTCTCGAAGGATGAACAAGATAGCTGGACAGAGGAACTTTCAATCCAGATATAAGAAGAAAGAAAGGAAAGACAAGAAAGATTCAGAAGTCACATGTTATGAATGCAAGAGAGATAGACATATAAGACCTGATTGTGTTATGCTTAAGAGAAAAGAAATAAATGAAATGCATTCAGAGAGAAATAGAAAGAAGTATTATAAGGCTAAAGCTAAGAAATGCTTGAAAGCTAATGACACCTGGAGTGCCAGTGATGGAGACTCTTCAGACGAATTTTCAGATTATGAATCTTCTGGACAGAATAATATTGTTCTAATAGCCATACTACCTATTAACAATTATTGTTTAATGGCTAAGGTACACAATGATGAATCATTGACCAATGTTTCTTTGAATGATAATGATAGTAAATACTATAACTCTTTGAATAAATAATCTTCTTATGATGAAGATAATACTTTACCTTCCTATGAAGTAGTTTCTAGGTTTTCCCAACTCCTTGATATTGAGAATTCAAAACTCATGAAAAAACTTGATAAGAAAAAATCTAGGAATACTATTCTTACTAAGGAAATATCAGATCTTTCTAAATATCTTGATAAGAAAAATGTTTATTTTGAAAGTATTTCAAAAAATCTTGAGGATGTAAATTCTGAGAAGAATAAACTTTCTAAAGATCTAGAAAATGTAATTTCTAAGAAAAATGTTATCTAGACTAACTCTAGTTCAAAATCAAATGTTCTCGAATACAAGAACTTGATTATCAAAATCAAATCTGAAATATTTTCCTTGAGGAAGTTTTTTTCAAACTTTACCTTAGGTAAAGAAATTTTTGATGAAATGTATTCCCAAATCCAAACTTTAAGGAATAGTTCTGGTTTTGGTTATACTAGTTCTAAACCAATTTTTAGTAACAATTACTTTGTTCCTCAAAGTGATCCATTCTGTACTAAGTGTCAGTGTTGTGGACACTGGGCAAAATTTTTTTCCTTAAACAAAACCCAATCTTTAGGATTTCATAAAGCCTATTTTTCTAAAAAGATATGGGTGCCTAAAATTTTTCTTTCTGAAATTTCTGGATCCAAGAAAATTTGGATTCCGAATGGCTAACTCTTTTTTTTCAGGAAAGTAGAGAAAGTACCAACAAAAATATATGGTACATGGATAGTGGATGTTCCCAACATATGAATCGTAACAAAAACTATTTTGAAAATATTATCAAGACGAAAGGAGGAAAAGTAACTTTCAGAGATAATGCTCAGGGAGAAATTATTGGTATAGTTAACACATTATTCTTGAAAAAACTTTGATTTCAAATGTTTTATTTGTTAAGGGTCTTAATCACAACCTCATTAGCATAATTTTGTTATGTGATGAAGGTTACCTTGTGAATTTTAGGAATGAAAAGTGCTTTGTACACAATTCCAAGGAAGTGTTTATTCTTTATGCCCATAGGAAAGAGAATGTTTACACACTAAACTTAAAAGACCTTAGGGGACAAGATCTACCTTGCCTTAGTGGAATGAAAGATCATTCTTGGTTGTGGCATAGAAGGTTAGGACACTGTAACCTTAGGAACTTATGAAAACTTTCTAAGAAAAGATTAGTTAAGGATCTACCAGAGCTTAGATTTGATTATTCAAAAGTTTTTGACCCTTGTCAATATGAAAAGCAACATAAATCAAGTTTTAAATTAGTCAGTGAAGTCACAACTACTGATTCATTACAACTAGTGCATATGAATATTTTCGGTCCAACACAAACTGGAAGCATTAGGGGAAAGTATTATGTATTTGTCTTGGTTGATGATTACACTAGATTTACATGGGTATATTTTCTAGAAAAGAAGTCTGAATATTTTTCTTATTTAAAAAGTTTTAGATCCCAAGTTAAAAATTAGAAAAAACTTCCATTGAAAACTATCCATAGTGATCATGGAGGAGAATTCCAAAATTATGATTTTGAAACTTTTTGTAGTAGAAAAAGCATTACTCATAACTTCTCAGCACCCAGAACACCTAAAAAAATGGTGTTGTTAAAAGAAGAAATCGAATTCTTCAAGATATAACTAGAACCATGTTGAGTGAGTATTCTATAGCCAAACATTTTTTGCCCGAAGATTTAAGTACTACTTGTTACACTATAAATCAAGTTTTGATTAGAAATTTTCTTAATAAAACTCCTTATGAGTTATAGAATGGTAGAAAACCTAGAATTTCCAACTTTAAGGTTTCTGGTTGCAAGGTATTCATTTTGAATACTAAATACAATCTTCATAAATTCGCCCCAAAATCTGATGAAGGAATTTTCTTAGGCTACTCCACAACTTCTAAGGCTTATAGAGTTTTCAACAAAAACACTTGTACTATTGAAGAGACAGTACATGTGAAATTTGATGAAACTGATCCTTTTGTTTTCAAACAACCCCAACCTACATCCTCAAATGTGTTTTTAAAAAATGATTGTCAACCTTTGATAGAAGATCCTTCTGATAAGGAAAATGTACAAGAAGATACTTCTAAAACATTTACCCAAGAAGATTTCCTACCCTATGTTGATGAACATGTTTTACAAAACCCAAATCAGTTGTTTCTAAAGAATCATCCTAGTGATAGCATTATTGGTGATGTGAACCAACTTGTAAGGACTAGAAGTTACTTAAGGAATGAAGTAGAACATCTAGCATTCCTTTCCCAATTAGAACCAAAAAGTACTGATGAAGCTTTAGGTGATAATGATTGTATTAAAGCCATGCAAGATGAACTAAATTAATTCGAAAGGAATAAAGTATGGACCTTGGTTGAAAGACCTAAGGAAACTTATGTTATTGGAGTAAAATAGTTCTTTAGAAATAAGTGTGATGAAAATGGAATCATTTTAATGAATAAATCTAGATTAGTTGCTAAAGAATATAATCAATAATAAGGAATAGACTATGAATAAACCTATGCTCCAGTAGCTAGACTTGAATCTATTCGTATTTTACTTGATTTTGCAGCATTCTTCAATTTCAAAATTTTTCAAATGGATGTGAAATGTGATTTTCTTAATGGTTACGATCAAGAGGAAGTCTTTGTTGAACAACCTCCTAGTTTCTAAGATACAAAACATTCTGATCATTTTTTTAGACTTATCAAAGCATTGTATGGCCTTAAACAAGCACCTCGAGCTTGGTATGATAGACTCACAGGATTTTTGCTTCAAAATAATTATGTTAAGGGAAATGCAGATCCAACCCTTTTTATAAAAAAGATATGAAAAATGTTTTAACTGTTCAAATTTATGTTGATGAAATTATATTTGGTTCAACTCAGCAATCCTTAACCTATTCCTTTGCGAATCTAATGAAATTTGAGTTTGAAATGAGTATGATGGGTTAGTTAACATTTTTTCTTGGTTTTCAAATCTCTCAAAAACCTGAAGAAATCTATATATCCCAATATAAGTATATAAAATACCTTCTTAAAATGTATGGATATGACAACACTAAAAGTATAATTACTCCCATTGGTACCTCAAATACACTTGATCTTGATGAAGCTGGGAAACCAGTAGATCAAACATCTTTTAGAGGTATGATAGGAAGTATACTTTACTTGATGGCTAGTCATCCAGACTTAATGTTTTTATTATTATTATGCACAAGATATCAATGCAATCCTAAGTAATCTCATCTAAAGGTAGTGAAAATAATTTTTTGCTACTTAAAGGGAACCATGGATTTAGGAATCTTTTATACTTCTGGAAATGATTTTATTCTAAAAAGATTTTTGGATTCTGACTTTGGTGGATGTAGAATGGATAGAAAGAGTAAATCTGGAATCTTTCATTTCTTTGGAGATTCATTAGTTTCTTGGTCATGAAAGAAGCAACACTCAGTAACACTTTCCACTACTGAAGCTGAATATGTAGCAGCTGGAAGTTGTTGTGCTCAAGTGTTGTGGATGAAACACACACTCACAGACTATGGTATGAGTTTTACCAAAACAAAAATTTTGTATGATAATACTAGTGCCATTTCCCTTAGTAAAAACCCTGCACATAACTCTCATGCAAAGCACATAGATATTAGGCATCACTTTCTTAGGGATCACAAACAAAAAGAAGATATCATTCTTCAATTTATCGGAACACAAGATCAACTTGCTGATATTTTCACAAAATATTTACCCTTCGATAGATTTGAATACATTAAAAAAAAGTTAGGAATGATAACCGCAAGGTAATCCTTCTCAATAACTTCCTATTGAACCAATCTTCTTACAGTAATAAACGCCTTTTCATAAGGGGTGTACATTTTATTTCCAGTTTTTCATATTTTTCGTAATGTAGTTTTTCATATTTTTCATAATGTAGTTTTTCATATTTTTCATGATGTAGTTTTTCATATTTTTGGTAATGAAGTTTTTTATATTTTTTTGGCAATAAAATTTTTTGTACTTGAAATTTTCGTAATGAAATTTTTTTCGTACTTGAAATTTTCGTAATGAAGTTTTTTGTACTTAAAATTTTCTTAATGAAATTTTTCGTACTTGAAATTTTCATAATGAAGTTTTTCATACTTGAAATTTTCATTTTTTTCGTACTTGAGATTTTTGTAATGAAGATTTTCTTAATAAAATTTTTTGTAATGAAGATCTGTATACTCAATTCTTTTTTATACTCAAGTTTTTTTGGAATCCAAAATCCTTCAAGAAGAATTTTCCTTAATACGAATAATTCTCCTAAAAATACGAAAGGTATGATTCTTTCATGAGTTTTCATAATAACCTTTTACTTGCTGCTAGTTTCTTTGGTTTTTAAAATTTCTAGGATTCTAGTTTCCTTAAATCTGAATGTTTTTATTTAAAAAACCTAAAAATATCAGATCCTACAAAATTTTTCTTGCAACTATCATTTCAACCGTTAGATCTGATCAGAAGAATTCTCAGCCATTGGATTGATATGGGTAGTTGAACCGTCTCTTAAAACACCTATAAAAGGGGACCCCTGGTGGTTGTCCCACATTGGTTTTCAAGTTTTACATGCTGAAGCTCTTCCTCACTTCAAAAGCCTGTTCTAGATTTTCCAAGTTTCTCAATTCCGAATGTCTAGTGAAGTTCCTTCTCAAGTTATGTCTACTGTCAAGCTAATTGCGGAGTGGAAAATATATAGGGAGAGGTTGGAGCATCCAAACGTCTTCAAAAAGTATGACTCCGTCATCTCTAAGAACATAAAGCTTAATGGATGGTAGAGCATATCCATATCAAAGATAGGCGCTCAGGATGTTGTGTATCTGGATCTACTCATTGAGTTTTATGAATCTGTTTGTTTTTTCAAGGAAGATGGCAGAGAAAAATTTTCCTTCAAAAGTTACGGAAAAACTTATGCACTTTCTTATACCAAGGCTGCTAGCTTGGTAGGGTTATCTTATGAAGGAGAGGCAGAATTTTTTTCCCACAGGATGCCAGATGTTCAAGGGAGTTTTGTAAAAGTGAAGGCTATGAAAAGTCTTGGACTTACAGATGTCAAGACCGCAAAGATTACTCACTTGTCTACCAATAATCAGATCCTAGAGTTATGAGTTCAGGGTTTTATCGTACCGATAAAGGGTGACAAGGACACCTTAAATAAAAGTGATATGTATATCTTAGATTTTTTGGGAAACCTAAGAAAGATCAATCTGATGAAGAATATTCTCATTACGATAGAGAATATTAAGAATGGGAATTTGAGAGAACAAACAATCATGTATCCTGCCCTACTCTCAAAGTTGATAGTTCGGTGTCTTGAATCATTCAAGATTCCTTGCAGTTCCAAGACGAGGAATTGCAAAGTGATGTTAGTAAGTGATGAAACTTTGAAAAGAATGAATGTTGGATTTTCTAAGTAATCAGAAGAGTTTTATGATCTTCGAGTAGAAGAGGAAGAAGCCATTTTGAAAAATGCTGAAGAGCCTAAACCATCAAAGAAATCTAGAAAGAAAAGAAAATTGAATGAAGTAGAAGCTGAAGGTGAAACCCCTAAAGATAAGGAAACTCAAATCGTACCTCAAAAACCCAAAAAGCTGAAAGCCTATCCAGATGAGGTAGTAGCCAAATAGAGGGAGGATAAGAAGAACCAGAAGGAAGGGGAACCACAGTTTGGCGTAGACCCCACAGAGGCCAAAGCATTGAAAGAGAAAGCCACTGAAGAGATTGAGAAGCAAGCCAAAGAGAATAAGATTAATAAGAAGATTTCAAAGGTAGAGATTGTGCAATCTCTTTTGAAGGCTACTAAAGTAGAATCCGAGAACATTCCCGTGCCGAAAACTTTCTTAGTTGAACCCTTACCTGAGACACCGGGGAAGAAATACATGACTCCAGAAAAAGCCCAAGAGAAGGATGTTGAAAAGGAAGCTGTAGAAGAAGTACAAGAAGCTGAAAGTAGTGACGATACAGTCGATCTGATAAAGAAAGTTGAAGAATTTCATGAGAAGGAAAGTGCTTCTGAAAAATTGTCAATCTAAACTTCTCAAGCCAGATCATTGAAACTTGCTACCCCTGTGATTGATGAGAAGGATGAAGAGGAAGTGCACAAGTTATCTGAGGAAGAGAGTCATAATCATGACTTCATTTTTCCTGAAGATGTTGAGGCAGAAGCTGAAAAAGAAAAAATTTATGAAGATAAGATTGTTCAGCTGTCTGGAAGTGAGCATGAGTCTCCAGATGAAGAAGCTGTTCCGAGAATCAGTAAGGGAAAACAAGTGGTTGTTGATACCCCAACGAAAGAAATTTTGAGGAAGAAGGAAGATGGTGGAACTTCTAAGAGGATTCTAGTTGATCTAGAAGAAGAAAAATCACCAAGAAAAATGTCAGATTTGGATCCTCAGCTTTAGGACACGACTTTGTCATTCAATCTATGAAGAAGTTAGTTGACACCATTCCGATATTTCCAACCATTGAATCCAGATGTCAGATGGTTCAACATATCATGAATCAGAAAACGGACTCTATATCCATGGTGATGGATATATGTGTAAAGGTTGAGGCCGAAAACATGAATTTCCTTATCAACTATGAGGCCCACAAATATTCTTGCAAGAAAATAACCAGCTGGTTGGAGAAGATCGTTGAATATTTGAGAGAGATTGATCAATTTCAAGAAGATGTCAAGGAAGATTTTGATACTAAAGAAACCAAAATCAAGGATATTACAAATAGATTTGAGAAAAATCTAACTCTTGAGAAAAATTCTCAGATTCAGGATGTCAAAGATCTGAATGGGAAGTTGAATTATGTTGTCCAAAGTTGGAAAATAGAAATGGATCTCTGGATCAAGATTGAAGAAAAACTAGTGAAGCAAGATGACTTACTGAAGGCTCAGTCAGAGGCTCTGAAGGATCAGGATGATAGGATCAAAGCCTTAGAGAAGCAAGCATAGGAGGATCACAAAGAGCTAAAGAAGCTGAAAACCATTGTGAAGAAGCTGATACCCAAGGAAAAATAAGCAAAATAGATCCAAATCCGATCTTTTATTGTATCTGTTTTTCCTTGTACAAATTATTCCAATATTAATGAAATTGTGGTTACTTGTTTTGTTTGGATGTTTGTACTAATATTTTAGGTACCATATCTATTTTCCATTCACTCAAACTCCTTTTGAAAATCACAAAGGGGGAGAAGGAAAAATAATTCTAAGTAAAAGAAGAAATATCCCTAAGTAAGGGTGAGTTTATCAAAGGGGGAGTTCTCATTATGAATATTTCCATATTCAAATGAAAAATCTCATTTTGGAAATCTAGAATACGATCCTTAGTTTTCCAAAGCCTAAGGGGAAGTTATTGGTATTCATATTTTCCAATATAAAAAGGGAGATAGGTTTTATTTGCAAAGTCTAGAAATTTTTTCAAAGTCCTTATATTCTTTTTCGTAAGGATGTTTGTGCTTTCCAAAAAGGGGGATATTTTTGAGTCAATATGGTTTTACTTATGAATTTTCCATTCCTTCATACTTGGGGATATTTTTGAGTCATTAAGGATTCCTCATGACTTTACCATTGCTTCTTATTTTGAAAATCACAAACACCTTACCTTAAGAAAAATCCCTTTTTACCCTGTGTTTTACTTCTATAAGGAAAATTTTCTTCCCCAAGGAAATTTATCCTTATCATGTTTTTCATTGTTCATATCATAATTTTTCTAAGTTTAAAAATCAGATTGAAACCATAACCTCAGAATCCTATAATTACCTAGATATGAAGCATTCTGTTTTAGGATCCGAATTCTCAGAATTATGGTTACGAAATCTTCTGAGTTCTGACTCCAAATTCTGATTACGAATTCTGGTTATGAACTCTTTTGAGTTCTGACTCTGAATTCTGAATCAGAATTCTGGTTATGAACTCTTCTGAGTTCTGACTCTGAATTCTGAATTAGAATTCTGGTTATGAACTCTTCTGAGTTCTGACTCCGAATTCTGATTACTAATTCTGGTTACGAAATCTTCTGAGTTCTCACTCCGAATTCTAAATATGAATTCTGGTTATGAACTTTCTCAGTTCTAACTCTGAATTCTGAATACAAATTCTGGTTATGAACTTTCTGAGTTCTAACTCCGAGTTCTCTGAATACAGACTCTGAACTCTCATGAGTTCTGACTCCGAATTATCATGAACTCTGACTCCGAACTTTGTAAGTTCTGGTTCCGAATTCTTGTGAATCCAGATTCCAAATTTCCTTGAAATTCAGACTCCAGAATTCTATAGAATTCAGGTTCTGAATTCCTAGAAAACAGAATCCGAATATACTTGTATTATAGACTCGGAATTCAATTTTGGTTAGACTCCGAACATTCATTTCCTTACATTTTGAATATCATATTTTAGTTATGCTTACACTTGTTTTGTTATAAAATGATGTCGTGCTTTCAGTTAATCACTAACAGTTGTTTGAGTGAAATGTGTATAGGTCCCTCCGAAATTCAAGGAAAAATATGACTGTTGGAGGAGGGAGCTGACCATTGAAGCCGTGACTATAAATAGGAGCTCATTTGAAAGAGCTCAGAACTTTTGAGAGACATAACTTTGAAAACTATGCTTACATGCTGTTGAAGTGATTTCTAGCGAGAGAGAGGCTGTTATAAACTCTCAGGATTCATGCAAAAAGTTTTAATTGCTTGTTCAAACTTTTCTTCGTGTAGATTTGCTTAGTGCAGAGGTGCGATTTCCTTGAAATCAAAGACTTCGGGTTGTGAAGTCAGAGGTGACAATTTCCTTACAAATTGAGGGCTTGCCGGGATAGCTAGATAGATACCAATCTTCGGATTGAGGGCCTACTTAGGTTTGGGTAAGATATAATTTCTTGAAAGTATTAATCAAGGGACCTTTTATCCAGGGTTGTTGGATACCCTTCTCTTTGGGATAAAATAGTTATTACTTGTTACTTGTAGTATTTATATTTTGTTTTCCACTGTACTTTTAGTTGTTGAGGAAAGTATAATCTTCTTACACTTCCTTATACTTGTACTCTGATTATATAGGATTCTATATGCTTTAAGTTAGAATCTAATTTTTTGTAAACTTTTGATAAGTTTCATTTCTGGAATCACTTTTCCAGAATCAAGCAAGTTATTAGAACTTAGAGGTGTTGTGAATTTGGGTTATGAAAAAATTTCCTTAGGAATTTTTAAAGTATATAATTCACCCCCTATTGTATTTGAGCATCTCATCTTTAAATATTTGATCCAACACACCCACTCAAGATATGGATTCCTCTTAGGCTGCACAGGTGTGAATTTCCCATCCATGGATTCCACTTGAGTATCTAGGGACTCGATGATGTTAAGAAGCTCTGGGGGTACTACTGTCTGATCCACCTTCCATCTAAAGGAGTAGGTGGGGGTTGAAAAGGTGTCCCCACCTTCATCCCTTACTGATTCTTAATTCATCCTAAGAATTAATGATCACCCTTACAAGGGAGTGGATTTTTCTACAATGGAGGGAATTCAGGATCATTTTAAACTTTCTCATTTATGTAGACCGACTAGCTAGATTTAGAGATGGTTTGATGCTCAACTTCTGGCCTTTTTGAAATATCAACTCTTTATAAATGTATGGGAAGAAGAATATTTTCCTCAGCCTAAAAACAATACCCAATGGGAGTATTACCCCTAAGTAGCTCCTCATTAATTTTAATGATAGTTTGTATCTCATTATCATATATTGTGAAAATTGTTCCTTCATAAAAGGAACCTCGATTATTCTGGATGATGATTGGGATGTAGCCACACCTTTCCATTTTTCTTTGGTAGTGTTACATAATAGAGGTGGAAAATAGATATTAAGAGGTTCTAGATTTTAGATCCTCCTTTGTTTCTGGGTATGTGTAACTTTGGTTGGTGCATCCATATCACCCTCCTCTTAGGAAAGATTGTCTATGTTATGAACCCCTTCAGTTGTGCCTTGATCCACAATATCTTTAATGTTGATAGTGATGAAATTTATATAGTTGTATCAATAAATGGTGATTGTTCCATTACTTTAAATGAAACAGTATGATTCTACACTACCTACATCAGGGTCATTGTCAAACCCCTGGTCTTATTGGGCTGTTTTGGCTTGCAAACCTGGTGGGGTATGATTGTCTTAACCATACTCTCCTTCTATCTGGGTCTATGAATAATGACCTTGAGAGAGTTTATGGTTGTGTTTTCCTAATGGACCCTGAATAGTAGAAGTTAGTTCTATGGTGGGAGGAATGGATGGGATTCCGACCATTGATTTTTACCTCTCGACTTGAAGAAGATTGATTCCCTCTTTGGTGATGATAATGGTGATAATTCCCCTATCTCAGTGGGATGAGGTTTATTTGGGGCCAAAATTGGAATTGATTGATCCTATTATTGTTGATCTAATTCTTCTGATCGAGAATTTGATGATTCCTAGGATGGGAAATGAGATATAAACTCCCCTAGCCCAGTGGGATGAGGTTGATCTAGAATCACCATTGATTTCCGTAGGATCTTCTTAAGGGATTATGAACCTGATGATGGTGATTGAGATATAAATGACTGTAGCCTTGTGGGATATGGTTTTTTTGTAGTTGCTACTGACATGTTCTGAATCCTCTTGGGAATTGATGATTCTAGGGGTGGAGGAAGTGGTAGATATTTCCCCAACCCGATGGGTTAGGTTCTCTCCTAGATAGATGATATGGAATCTGCAACAATGACCCATTTGATCCGGTGTAACTATAATCTTGTGGGATATGGTTGAAATGGTTTCCCATGATGGGAATAACTCTCTAATGGAAGTTTTATGGTTATTTTCAACTCTGAATTTTGTGTCTAAAATAAATTCCCACTGCTTTGAGGGTCTCAATTTATAGACTTTTTGGTTATACTATCCCTTTGTTCATGATGTTTGGGCATTGTTGAAGTTGGGGAATTCTACTATTGTGACCAAATGACTAGTGTATTACCCAATCCCCTGATTTATCTAGAATATATGATATTGTAGGACACAATATATGAATGGTTATGTTGTTCTGTGGACATAGTGAATTGAAATGCTCCATATTTTCCCATCCTTGGATACGCTTGTTTGGTGATGCTATAGAAATCAGTCAGTGGAGGCTTTTCATAGTGTATAGGAAAACACTACATAGGTGATTATCATATTCTTACACTATTAGGTTTTAGGGCCATGAAAAAGGTAACCATATCTAGCTGAAAGTAGAGTGTATTGATGAGATAAAGGTGATACTCATATCCTGGATAGGGAAGAAATATCACATTCAGTCGCTAATGAGTATCCCACATATTTTTATGTAGATAAGGCATACACTACTTTTATAACTCATCTAGGACCTCATAGTCATAAGTGGATAGGGTCTAGAACATGGTTTGGAGGTTGTTTCTGGCTAAATCTATCTATCTATATGAATGTTGGTCTCCTCTTCATCATACCTACATGCCATCATCCATTCAGATCACAAAATATAATTCTTGTGGTTGCCTATTGATAAGAGTAGAGTTCCACTGAATGTTTATGGGGAACTATATGTGGTTGAACCTGATGTTTTGAGAAACTATATATGTTAAGCAGTCTGAGTTTTGGAAACCTTTATTTATATAGGTTTCTAGGAAAAGGGAGGGTTTCCTTTTCTATGGGGAGGTTGACCATGAAATATGTTAGGAGTAGAGTCCTTATGATCGATCTCCATACTACCATGATGTGGAATATCATGGTAATGATCATCTTCTTCTTTGGTTTAAGATTTTATAGACTCTTGGGGTGTTGAGAATGTGTATTGAATATCCTCAAGGACACTGTCATTGAGTAGATCATGGATATGAGCTTTATTCTGCATTGTGGATGAAATATGTTGACCTGAATTCTGGGGTTGTGCAGGGATATGAGCCTATCATATGATGGTTTTTGAGCTTTTTTTTATAATTGTATGGTTCTATAGAAGTATGATCTTTCTTTTGATAAGATTTTGGAATATTCCAATGAGCTTCCTCATTATTGATAGGAATATGAGCCTATCCCAAGGCATGTACCATTATCACTTGGTGAGTCTCGATGAGAACAAGTGTATGAGATCGATCCCGAGCCTTTGGAATACGTCATTGGTCTTTTGTGACAACGTTATGAGCCTACCCTGAGGAATGCACCACTCTCACTCAGTGAGTTCCAGTTAGAACATGATTATAATCCAAGTCTGAATATAAAATCCCCACTGAAATTTGCCGACGAACCTCCAAAATGGGAGAACACATATGGGATTACTCCTATATTTCCTTGTAAGGATGCTGCTGAAGTCCTTCATCACTGGAAGTATGAATATGTGTATGGATTCCATGATCTTATTGAATATTACAAGTAGATTAACTAATAGGAATATGAGCTTTTCCCAAGGCATGTTCCATTTTCACTTGTTGAGCCCCAACTAGAATGGTGATATGATCCCAATTCTAGTCCTTAAGAGTATGCCTTTTGTACTCTTAGATAGAAATATGAGTCTATCCTGAGGCTTATTACCCTCTCACTTGGTGAGACCTATCCCAAATGGGGATATGAGACCGATATTGGGCCTTTGGAATATACTGCCAGAATTTTTTGACAGGCATGTGTCCCTGTCCTAAGGCAGGTGCCACTCTCACCTGATGATCTCTAGTTGGAACATTAATATGAGCCTCGTTCGATGACTCATCCTTTACCAGAATATACTGATAATCCTTCTATATGGGAGAAAGAATGTGCACTTGATCTGGATAAAATAATTGTTCATAATGATTAGAGTGTTGAACTGCCCTAGTTATAGGGATAATAATATACACATGTCCCTATTTCAGTACCAGTTCTGGAATATGAAGGTGGAGTTCTTCAGCTATTTCTAAGATGTAATTTCATTTTAGAAAAGTGTGTGAAGGTATATAATCCTACACATTTTCTATATCCACTATATATTGGAATATATTTCCCATTAAAGTGGGGATATTAGACCACTTATATCCTCCTTGTACTATCAAAATATTTTTATGGTCTTCATGCATGGGGGTAGAGATATGCGCCCCCATGCCTGCTGCAGTAATATTCCCCAAACTTGTTTCGAGTGAGTAGGGATATAAGCCTTATTGATTGTTACTACTAGAATATGTTGGAAAACATCATCAGTGGGAGTGGGGATTTGATCCCACTCATGGTTATACAGATCCTTCCTCACCTGATGTGTCTTACTTGTTTCTTGTGCATGGGTATCGTAGGTGGAAGTGTGTCAGGTAGTACCCTTAGCAGAAAACTGAAGGGTACTATTTGGATGGTGCTGGTGATAGTGATTGATTGGAGCCCTCCTCATTGGATCTTGGATCAGAAGGGAGCCATATTTGACTCCCTGGTCCACCTTCATCAGATACTGAATGTGGTTATTATCATGCTCTAGGGATAAGACCCTGAAGTGGTTGGCTATGGAAACGATGGATACTGGCTTAGCTACAAATTTCCTTGGATGATGTAGTCTCATCGACTTTATCACTTGGAGACCCTTATGGGTAGCTTCAAGGGTCAATATTGTACCATGTCAATTCTATTCTTGGACCATTATCTTCGCCACCCAACGTTGAAGATTTTGGGTAACTAAGGCCATTTTGTGATCCGTAGTGGTTGCATCAATAGATGATTTTATGGAATGATCGCTAGATGAAGACATTATCTCAGATCAAGGTTTTTTTAATGAGAGAAGTATCTGCAGTCATGTAGAAAAAACTAACAAGGTCATTGATTAGTGTAATAACATAGGCATGATTCATTCTCAATAGGATATGCATGGTAAACATAATTGTCCTTTTATTCCTAATCTGGCCATTCTGCTCGCATGGAATTATTAAAGCAAGGATGGACTTATTTCATGGGAAACCCAACTATAGAGGATAAATTTTAATATTTATGTCAGTCTTATAAGATTTTTTGTGTGTAGGATATACCAATAAATTGTATTGACATATGGTGAACCAATCATCCTTCTATTTGAGGGTTTTACATTAGGCTCACAATTTTTTTATTTGCATCAAATATGTAAAGAAAAATGGCCTAATGTATGATTAAATAATCATTATTTTATTTGAGATATTCATTTCAGGTTCACCATTTTTGTTTTGATGGGAAATATTTGACTAGACACCATCATTGGATAAAAAAATGGATTGATGAGAATTGAGTAGTCTATCATTTTTATTTTGTAAATAAGATACTGTGATTAATGAAGTTCATGTCGAGTTCACTATTTTTGTTTTGATGGAAAAGAGACAACCAAGAACCCGCATTGGGTGAAAAAATGACTTGATGAGAACTGGGTATTCTATCATATTTATGTTTTTAAGGGGATTACTTGATTAAATAATTTCACATTGGGTTCACCATATTTGTTTCAACATAAAAGAGATGATTGGACACCCTCATTGGGAGAAAAAAATGGCTTGACAAGAACTGGGAAGTCTATCCTTTTTATGTTTTTAAGGATATTCCATGATTAAATAAGTTCACATCGTGTTTACTATTTCTGTTTCGATAGAAAGACGATGAATGAAGTGAATTTGGTTTTTCCTGACGGTTGATTATGGGGGGTTTTATTTCTTGCACAATCATTGACACTATATTACCATTTTCACTCTTAATGTAAACTCCCAATGGTTTCCACATCTATATCTAGGTATAGACCTAATTTCCAAAGGAAGGTGCTCAATTGGGGTTTCAAACCCAATGATGCTTAGGGACTCACATTGGTCTAGAGGATGGGAGGTTAGGCTCATCAAACCCTTTTTGAGGAGAATTTTTTCCTACCATGAGACTCTCTTATAGATTTAAGTTATGTTCATGACTATCTTCCTAATCCTGATACATGACTAGTTACCCTAATAGAATTATTATAGGTTAAACCCTTTTATGTGAAGAATAAGGGTATCTCATTATCGAATCCATCTATATTTATCTAAGGTTCTTTATCCATTTCCCAGTAATGAGTAACTACTTATATGCCGAAGTCGTATAAACAAGCACTTCATAATTTTTTCCACGCCAGGAGGTGGTTAATATTCTAAGGAGGGGATTTTGAAATTATGAGGTATCATAAGTATCCTATTTATAATAGGAATAAAAAACCTTGTAGTTTTTTAAATCCTATGTAGTTTTACATAACTTAGAAAGGACATATGTGTAGGAGCTTAGGCATATAATATTCAAGATTGAGTCTTGAGGATACATCCTACATATCTTATATATGGAAGAAATAATATTTATCATAGTTCATTCATTCCCTTGGGACTATACCCATGGTATATTCCCTTATATAGAGGTAATCATATCATTCCACTCACCAGGGCTTACACACTGAGGTTGCCCTGGCTGGTGGATATTCATTATGTGAATGATATGACCATTGAAACTTCCTAAGCCCACATGAGCGATGACCAGTGTTAGAAACAAGGGATAATAAGTAATCTGTATAACTACATATGGATGTTGGATTTATATACTAGTACAACCCTTGGGATGTTTATTATAGATATCAAGCTACAAAGAGGTGTCCTACATACCCTGGTTAGGGTAGGAATCAGAGTTATCATAGTTCAGTTGGATTCTCATTCAGCATATGGATGAGGTAGAATGATCAAACCATGGGAATGATTGGGTCTTGATAGTTAAAATGTAAGGGTCATGATGAGACTTATACCAAATTGGATGCCTTTTTGAGATTGTGCATTTGGAAGACATCCTATATATCCTGTTTATTACGGAATTAGAGTTCCCATAGTTAAGTGGGTTGAGGATTGTACACTGACATTTCCCTCATATAAATGATATGATCATTGCAACTCCCTAATCCTACGTGAGGTATTATTGGTGTAGGAAAAAAGGGATGGAAAATAACTAGTCTCATTACTTATGGATATGAGTCTTTATGTTTCGGGACTCCCCTTTGGATGGTTGATATAGAGATTGGTCCTCAGAGAGGAATCTTACGTATCCTGGTTGTGGTAGGAATCAGAGCCATCATAGTTTAGTTGATCGAGGACTATATACTGAGGTTACCCTTTTATGGATGCTAGATAAGTTTATCAAGTCCCAAGATGCCCATTTGGCCTGATCTGCTTGTCTTATAGACATGCATTGATTGTCTTCTTGAAATGCCATGATTTTCTACTTGGAATGTCAGAGTATATTTTCTTGACATGTCGAAAGAAAATCACATGATCTTGTTGTCTTTTCCAAGGGACATCACATAATTTGGATGGAATTTCTAAAGGTTGTATCATGACCAAGGTTTAATTTTCTATAGAACATCACAAGACCCGAATGAATTTTCCAAGATGACATCATATGATCTCAACCGACGTGTTTAGAGGGAGTCTCATGATCTAGCTTAATTTCTCTGATGTCATTGTGAAATATGGATAACATTCTTGGAGGGCCTCATAAGAGTCAATGTGACATTTCTAGAGGGAGGTGAATGATCTAGGATGACATGTCTAGAGGATTTTATGAGATATGTATGGCTTGTATGGAGGATGTTACAAGATACAATCAATATACTTGGGTGCTATCGCGATACTCAATTGACACGTACTGATGCCTCTATATGATTAAGGAGAAATGTCTAAGGGACACTGCAAGGTATGGACAATGATCTCGAAGTGCTTCAAAATAATTGGGAGGATTGTTAGGAGGGTTCTATGTGATTTTATTTTACATGTACAAAGGAATTTTCATGATCCAAATAGTATATAAAAGGAGAATCATGAGACCTGGGTGACATGTCCTAGTTCTTTCATGTGACCTGGGTGTTTTATGCGAAGTGCATGAGGATCAACGTATATGTTCCTCACATAAGTCTTTTGTATTTTTAGTCTCCATTCTATAATTTTATTGACAATGACTTAGATTTTTTAGTTTCAGCTTATTTTAAGTCTCACGTGATCTTAAAAATATGCAGGATGTTCTTTTCGTGAACCACCAGAGGTTCGTTATATGATCTATGAGTGATCACCTGAAGTGCCTATACTTGCTGCATGATCACTTCAGTTGTTTCCCAGACTTTACTAGACGAGAATATTTTTTGGTCATGAGATAAGCCACACTGAGAAACCTATTCTAATTCTTAAGTGTCCCAGTGTGAGTTTCTAAGGAAAGTTTGTGCATTTTTCATGCTGGGGTGGAGGATTTATAGGCCTCGCTACCCTGGTTATTCATCGATTTTCACGAAGCGTATCTCACAAATATAGACCGGAGTCGGTGGAGGGATTTGATGTCATTCATTTCATGAGATCTTACTATAGGTCATTCTGGGGGTGTAACATGATTTTTAGTGACCAAAAAACCATCCATTTAACTCTATATTTATTGTATTAGAACCAATTAATGGGGTCTTTTTTCGAATAATGTGGACATGCTGCGGGACTTCCATATTGTTAGGACGACATGCACAGAGGATTTCGCAAGATCAATGTGCTTGTATAAAATCCTTAGTGTGATCTTATATGCCTTATCTAGGACATTATTTAATAAAATAGTGGCTTCTTAAGGGGGTTTCATGGGATGATACTGTCATACCGAAGGGCTTTTACAAGGTTTTACGGAGTGTACAAGCACATCACATGAAGTTTAATACTGAAATACGCTACCATCTTTCTCCTTTTTGTTTACTTTGTTTATTTTACAAAGTTTATGGATCTTGAGAGTTTGTATGAGTGTTTTAGAAGACAATCAATTTACATATCAGTGATTCATCAGATTATATTTACAACCGTAAGAGGTTCCCATCTTTTGGACATTATCCCTTTATTTTCCAAGTATTTTTGGATGGTTTGTCAGCTTTCTGCCACCTGAAAATTTGTGTGACATGGGGGTGCTCATATAGAATACACTAAGTTATCATTGAATATCTAGGATTTCTTCACAGGTATATAAGTAATTTTCAAAGGGACTCCATGGGATCTTCCATAGGTTATGTGATCACGTGTCTCCTGGAGGTTCACACAATCCTCCTGATCATGACCACTTTCTTATTCCTTTTCTTGGTGAGGAAAATAATACCCATATTCTGGTATTTCTTTATTTTCAAAATTTCAATGCTTACTTTATGGGTGTTATAAATCCCTATCATATAATATTATAGAAATTAAATGTAAGAAAGTGATATTTTTGACTCTATCTCCTACTTAAATATTATAATGGTTAAAATCAAAGACATATGGATCCAATTTGCAATATTATAAAAACCTAGATGTGTATGGAAAAATTAAACTCATAAAATATAATAAAGTTAAGTGTTATAGTCATTTTATAACCCTTATCATATTATTTTTAACATAATTTACCTAATTTACCCTTACCGTGGTAACAATTATTTACTATGGTTATTATTCATAATGAACAAAAATAAAAGGGAACTATTTGAAAAATTTTGAAATTTTGATTCCAAATAAGAAGTATATTTTTCAAGATTTAATTTATATAATTTTCTAAAATTAATTTAAGATAAAAATGAAAAATTAAACGAAAGATAGTTTTTTCATAAAAATGCGTTTTAAGTAAAAAAATGTTATTATAAAAAATACATGTATAAAATTCACTCCAAAGGCCACAATTGTATTTGTTAAATGAAAAATAACTAATTAAATTTTATAAATAATAAAAAATATATTTTTAATATGTAAATGCTTGAAAAAAATATAATTTCAATAAAAAGCAATATTTTTCACTATTCATTAAAAAATGATCTTTTCAGAAAAATACCAAAAAATCACCCAAAGATAATTTTAATATTCTAATTTAAAAAATGATGTTAATTTTACCTAATAAATTTTCTAAATGTTATAGAAATTAATTATAATATTTTATCACAAAAATCAATTAAAATGATTTTTTAAGAAATAATATTTTTTGAAGAATAAAATGACTATTAAAAATTGAGTGCTTATTTTCTAAGAATTAATTAATAAATTTTTATTAATAAATAACTTCATATATATATATATATATTTCATAATGTATTTACTCTTATTCATGTGTTCTAATTTAATGGTTTGATAATACTATTATGATATTTCATGGTCTGTTTAAGCTTGATGTTGCGTATTTTGTACTCTATCGATCATAGTATTATTTTAAAATCTCAGGGTGTTATAGTTATAGTATGGAATATATTTATAATGGAATTTATTTAATAGAATAAGGAATATAAGTGTTGGAAATCAATAAAAAATTATGTTCACATGACTTATTTTACACCCATTTGTGGTTTTGCTGACTTTTGAAAAGCCTTGGTAGGATCTATGTGATCATTGAGAGGGGAGGGGATGAATTAATGATCTATTTTCTTTTATTATTTTTTTTATTATTAAATAAACATCACCTATCATTAAATACTAATAATTTTTTTGAAAAAACTTTCAAGAAAAACCATAGAAGCATAATAATTTACAAGTTTCACTACTCAACAAGAGTAGCTTGTCCTTGGCATGGTTTGGAAATAATCCAATACCACACAATCCACTAGAAAAAAAATCCTTTTATGTGGTTAAAGAAAGTAAGGAATATCCATACACTTTCATTTAACTATGATAAAAACAAAAATGCATATAATTTCTGCACAAACATCACTTTTTCTATTCTTGTAAAACTTATTCACTTTGTTATCCAACATTAGGTAAGAACCTATTTAGTTATTTTTCGATTCTTTTTAAAAGTTCATTCTGAAAGTCAATCGAGAAGTCCATCCAGAAAGTTTGTCCGGTTCCCTCAGAAAAACTCTATAGCTACCTTACACCATATTCATCCGATTTCACATGATATAAAATTTCTTCTAGTGAAACCTAATCAGAAGTTCCTATTTTCATTAAAAACATCTTCTTCACTTTAACCAAGACATTCCTTGTTTGGAAACATCATGGTCAAAACTATGGATATCCAAATATCATTTGATACCTTTATATAAAACTAGTTCTGCATCACTTATTCTTTTTGCACATGTGTGAATAGTACACAATTACTTTGTACTTTCACCCATTTATATAGTAACATTTTAGGAATAACATGTAGTAAAGCCAATTTATTTTCCCTATCAATGAAATATTATAATTCAAATATCCTTCTAAAACCAATTCACTGAATTATTCTCAAATATTATATAATATTCTTGAAGCTTAGTGAAAACTACAAAAAATATCTTCTTTGAATTTACTTAACTTTAGTGTTAAGGAAATTTAACAAAATTCCTTCTAATTTAAAGAATCAAAAACTTCTTTTATGATTTTTATGAATGTTGAATGATCATATAAACATCATCACATTATATATCTTTATGAAATATTCATAAAGAAATTACCTTTATAAAACTTTACCTGAAAAATGTTTTTATGAAATACTCCATAGAAATGATTCATCTGACGAGATTCTATTTGATGATACAAAAAAACATCATAGAAAAATTTTAGAAATATTATCCTAGATAATTTCTTTATCCAATGCATTACATTATAAAAATTCGGCCACTGACTTTGTACATCCATATAGAATTTGTATGTCTGATAGAATTTGTATATCTGATGGACTTAATCTGAGTTAGAATTAGACCAATGTTATTATTTATCAGCTTTACTTTTTTAAATCCCCAAATTTTCATAAAAAAGGATTTTCAATTGAAATTCATCATATAGTATTGAAAAAAGTATATCCTATGATTTGATTTGGAAACATCTGTCTGATAAAATTCTTTATACTATTTACTTTTAGTACTTATAAACTTTTCTCTTTTCTCTAATATTTACAAACTCCCAAAACATACTATGTACTACAAAAAATTTAAAACTTATTTAAAATTTAATGTATTAACATGATATAAAAAACAAATCTTTAATGGATCAAATACAAACTATTCTCAGCATAAACTCTATCATATTTTTTTTGTCCGGTGAATTACTATAAACTTTTTAAAAGATTTTTATGCACCGGAAAAATTGAATTTCTCTACCTTTATAAAAAATGGTTGTATCATGAGATTATGTAAATCATGATATTAGAAATTTTTGAACAAAAAATCATCACCATATTTTTTTATCGAACATTACATCTAATGAAACTTTGGAAACTTTATAAGATAAACATTCAGCATAGAACTTCATCTGTTTCTCTCCATATAATTCCATATCCATATGATTTAATTTATAAGAAAAATTTAAAATGTGATATGATTTTTTAGGAAAAAAAATAAAATTATTCCAAAAAAATTCTTATAATTAATATCTTCATGAGTTCTTTAGCCTCTTCGAAAATTTTTTACAACATCCGAAGAATCTCCTTCAACTAAATAGGTCCCAACAACCCCCTTTGGATTTTATTATCAAACAAGAATAATAAATCACTAAAACTTTTTAAATCAAGATATGTATTGATTATCCAAAACTTCTAAGCCTACATTAGCAAACTCAATATAGGAAACATGAATCATTTAATAATAACACAATCCTATCCATAAGTAGTGACTTAAGAAACTTATTCTTCCATACATCCTCAATAACATTTTCATTAAAACTATAACTTTTATAACTTTTTCTTATAAGATAAATATTTCCTACATACACCTCAATAAACTAATAAAATTTTCATCACATGCTGAAATCATAGCTCAACCCTTTTAAAAACTCCTCCTAAATATATACTTTCCTTAAAAATATTGATGTACATACCAATGGATAAATTTATGTAACATCAATTTTATCACCCTTGAAAATACTATCTAAATACAATATGAGATTGGGACAAAGTCACATACCTTATCCTTGAAGAGAGGGTGGTTTTACACTCATGTTCAATATTAGTTTATAAAATATTTCATTCAGCAATGGTTTTGTGAATATATTAGCAACTTGATCTATTATAGGAATATATTCCAACTTTTGTTTATTATTCTCCACATGAACTTTGATGAAGTGATATTTTATATCAATATTATTTAAATGAGAATGTTTCACTTGATTTTTAGTTATATTTATATCACTTTTATTATCATAACTCAAGAGTAGGGGTAACCTCACTTCCACTAAATAAATTTTCCAACTGAGTTTTCATCCACATAATTTATGTTGCAGCTTTAGTGGAAAAAAATACACAACTTTAGTTATAACAAGAGTAACTAAATTTTTCTTCTTTATATTCAAAATCACAAAAATTTATCCTAAAAATAAAACTCCATAATATGTGTATCTTCTATGATTATCACATTGTTCCCAATCAACACCTTCAAAACTAAACAAATCAATATTTCTTGAGTTGTAATATTTTATACCAAAATCTATTATTCCACTGTTATATTTGAGAATTATTTTTCCTACCAATTTATTTTTGAGCGCTTTGAAATCTTGATCATAAGGTTACAAAAAATAAAATATCTTACCTTTAATCCATAAGATAAAGAAAATTTCCAACCAACTTTCTAAATTCCTTAGGATCAGCTTCCTTAACTTCTCCATCTTTTGAAAAATTTATTCCCACTAAAATTGGTGTGTAAACTATTTTTGAATCTTCCATTCCAAAATTACTTAGAAATTCCTTAGCATAATTTTCTTAAGAAAGGAAAAAATATTTATGCATTCATTAAATTTTTAACCCAAGAAAATATTTCATTTCTCTGAGCATGAAAATTTCATATAACTTATTCCTATCCTTAGAAAAATTTTCACAAGTTTCTTCATCATTACAAAATAATAATATATCATCAATACAAATAATCACAATTTGGGAAAACTCTTGATTTTATTTTATGTAGATATTTATATCAACTCTTCCTTTATTGAAGTTAGATTTCCTTAAGAAGGTATCTAATTTGGAATAACATGATCTCAAAGCTTGATTCAACCCATATAAATCCTTCTTCAACATACATACATAACTTCCATATTTCCTAATCATAAATACTCTTGGTTTTTAATATAATCTTCTTCACCAAGTCCTCTATTAATAAAAATGACTTTACATCCATCTGAAAAATTTTATAACCTCATTATTCAATTATAATAAGTGATATTCTAATACTTTGTAATATTGCCACTAGAGAAAAAGTATCATCAAAATAAATTCATTTAATTAGTGAGTAACCTTTAAAAACCTATTGTTAGTTTTTATTATCACTTCACCATCTTTATTCACCTTTTACTTAAGAACCCACTTTTTACTAATAATATAGTTATTGTTTGGGTTGGTTGAAAGATCCCAAGTATCATTATTCTCAATTTGATTTAGATATTTATTCATATAATAAATGTACTCATGATTATCAAAGGCTTAATTAACATATTTTGGATCAAATTTTGAGAATAAGGAAGTACGTGAAACTAACCTTGATATTCTTCTAGTTTGAACCAATTTTTGATGATCTCTAATAATTTTTTAAACTTCAACCTAATTTATAATCATAAGATGAGATGTACTAAGTTTTACCTTATTACTAGAAATATCTAAGTCAAAATATTTATTTTGAGGAACTTTTTCACTTTGATCAACTATAACCACCTTATCTTCCTCGTCTTCCATATCTGCATCTATTTTTAAAAATTTCTGATCATATTTTTCAAGAAAGTTTACATTACAAAAATCAAACAACTTTCCTATTTATTTTTTTACAATATATTAATTCTCTAACATCGAGATGATATTCAAGAAATATTTCATCAAACCCTCTTTGATCAAATTTTCCATGATTTACACCATTAAGTTTTATAATGCCGGTACTTTAAAAAATCCAAAGGTTTTTCAAAATTAGAATTTCATTAATGTAAATTTTGTAGGGAGTCATATCAGAGTTAAACCTGCAGAAACATTGATTCTAAAAACAAGTCACTATACTGATATACTTACTCCAAAATTAATGAGAAGTATCAGGTTCGATAAACACTGTTCATGCTATATCCACCAAACTTCCATTTCTTCTTTTAGTAACACCATTATACTTGGTGTGTATGGTGCACTAAAATCATGATGAATTTAATTTTTTCTAGATAATCTTTAAATTCCTATTTTTTTTCATTCTCCACCATTATCACTTCATAACTTATCAACTGAATATCTACATTCTTTATCTGCACTTCTTTTACAATTCTTAAACATTGTGAGAGACACTGATTTATGTTTCAAAAACATAATAATAGTAACATGAGTAAAGTCATCAACAAAAAAATTAAAGTAATTATTTCTATGTGTTGATTATTTAATCATCAACACATAAATATTATAATGTATCAGCTTCAAGGGATGAGTTGAATGGATTTAAAATTTCTTACATATTGAGTTTGTAATCTTCCCTTTCTGGAAAATGGAGCAACACCAATCTATTCTTTTAGTCATGTTAGGAATATCATGAATACTATATATATTTTTTATTTTGATCATATTAATATAACACATATATCCCATCCTTTTATACAATAACTAATTTTATTCTTTCATGATCAGATAGCCTGAACATTCCGCACTACTGACTTGAAACAAATTTCCCATGGTTTTTTGGCCTTTCATACCAATTTTAACAATTTTTATTGTTTTTTTCAGTGAAACCATCATTTTGAATACAAATTTATTAAATTAATCACAATTTTTTGAAACACTTAATAAGTTGTGTTTCATCCCATCCACAAACAATGCTCTTTTTTATTTCATCTTTTCTTCCCCAATGATAGAAGATCCAAAACCTCTGATTCTAAGTGACTCATTACTTCCAAAAGTCACTATATCTTCTTTAAAATATTTTAAATTATATAAGAACTTCAAATATTCTTTTGTATGTGAAGGTCACCCACTATACAAAATCTAGGGTCATTCTCCTTTGGTAGCTTTGAGAGTAGTTTCAACAATAATAATTTTTTTTATTTCCTTTATATTTCTTCATATCCAGATTTTTAGAATTTTTATGATTTTTTTATGCTTGAAACATAACAATCCATACCTTTTCAATGTTTCTAGGAATTTTATATCTTTAAAAAATAGTTTCCAAAGGTTGGAATCTTTTTTCACACCAACTTTATCAGAATGACTTCTTTGAGTAGGCTGACTCCCCTAAAACTCTACTTCCAGCTTACCTCAGTATTATTGTAATGTTTTTGATTAAACTAACACTATTATATGTATGAAAAAACCCACCACAATATCAGTAGTAACCTAAAAGTAATATTTTTCCTTATAACTTTTATACTGTTTGGAGTTATAAACTCTCTTTCCATCAACTTTCTTACTTCCAAATTTAAATTTTTTTGTTACTCAAAATTTCTATTATCTTGTGAAATTTTATTATTTAGCTTATAATTTATCTCAGACTCAAAATAATCACTTGTAGTATATACTTCTGGTTTAGACATCAAAATGATAAAACATTAGTTTTTCTAAATTTTTTGATTTTGGATACATGCTTGGTTTTCTCACCTTTATTATTATTATGAATAGATTCATCTTTCTTATCAATATTTGAGGAAATATATTGTTGATTTTTATTAGGTTTAAATTTATCAAAACCATTACCAACTTTTTTAACTATGTTTTGGAATCTTGTAGCTTCTTGATTAGTTTTAGAAAATATTTTTTGAATAATATATAGTTATACCCCACTCATTTTTATCTTATAATTAATATTAATATTGAAATTCTTCACTTTATTAAGAGTCTTGTTCATATTATCAATCAATTTTAGCAACTTGGATTTTATTCAAGAAAATATTCTTGATTTGTTTTTATAGAATTTTATTTTTTCAACTTCTTGATCTCCCTTTCAAGTCTTAAAATATTTCAGATAAATTCTTTTGACTTTATTTTCAGCATAAAATTTATTTGGGTTTCTTCTTATTCATAAATAATTATTCAATCACTAGTAATATTTTATTCATTAACTTTAGAAATAAGAGTTTTTACATAAGTATCATAACTGATGTTTTTATCTTCTTTTTTATTTTTATCATCTTTATTACCTTCATAAAAAAGCTCCCCTTTTTGGATTTAGAGAGTTTTTATCTTTTCCCTTGGATTAGGATTTGAACTTGCCTACATTTTTATTAAAAGATATTTTTGAATTTATGATATCTTAATTAGTTCATTTATCTTCCTTTATTTGTGTGATTTTTTTTTCAAAATTTCCAATATATCCACATCCAAAATATTTTATTGGTAACTTTCCTTTGAAATTTCCTATAACTATTTTCACATTTTTATAAAACAAAGACATAGATTCATACAAAAATTTACTAACCTAATTTTCGGCATTAGATTCACTAACTTATTTATCTTTGGGAAATTTCATAGATTTTACTTTCTTAGTATATTTGAAGGAAATTCCCTGATCATCCTTATCTTTAGTCTTCATAACTACACCTCTTCTCATTTATTATGTAATGAGAGTGCTATATATATCATCTAGAGAAAGAATTTTAGGATATCAATCTTCTAAATATGAAATTTTATCATAAAAATTATGAGGAGTAATTTTTAAGATCATTTTAACTATGGTTGAATATGACAAATTCTATCCAAAACATATTATAGTGAATAAAATGTCATTTAACCTTCTAAAAATGTCACCAAAAAATTCAAAATCACCAATTTTGAGATCTTTATACATCAGCCTCCAGATTTGTAACTTGTCTTTATTAACCTTCTCATTTACTTCATAGATGTTCTTAATCTTATCCTAAATTACTTTAAAAGTTCTAACTCCTTCAACTCTAAGAAACTCACTTTCAAAGAGTGATAAAAATTTAACATTTCTGGCTCAACCATCATTTTCAAAATTCTTTTCATCAGTAATTGTAAGGGGAGAATTATCAACATTAGAAGGAAATCCATATGTATAAACTTAAACAACTTCATATTAAAGAGATATAATATATAGAAACATTATATATTTCTAGATATGATAGTTTTTTACACAAAATTTTGACTCCCATTACTATTCATAAAATTATGAACATCCACAGAAAATTATTTGTTCAACCAACTTTAACAAGGATTCAATGATGAGAAGTTTCCATTTGATACCATTTGAAAGGAACAAACATGATTGATTTGATCACTGATAGGGGAAGAGGTGAATCTATGATATTTTTGTTTCTTATGAATCAACCTTCACCTCTTGTTAAAGATTTATGACTTTTCTAATAAAAACTTACAAGCACAACCACAAGAACATAATAATTTAAAAGGTTCACTTCTCAACAAGAATATATAGTCTTTGGATTGATTTGGAAATAATCCAAAACCACACAGTCCACATGAAAACAATAATTTTATATGTTTATAAAAATAATGGAATATCCATACACTTTCATTTCACCACGATAAAAAATAACAGTGCATGTGTTTTCCACACAAATAAAGATGTAACAATGATTTTGTAACAAATTTAGAATCCTTCACCAAGAGGCTCAGAAAGTTGTCACTATGATACTTATAAAAAACTCACCTTTTCTATTCTTTAAAAACTTATTCACTTTCTTTACCAACCATGGTAATGAACTCATCATTCAGTTGAATGTCTATATATAAAGTTCATCTAGAATGTTTTTCTGATGCTCTAAAAAAATGAAACTTCCTTATACCTAGTTTATTTGAATTCACCTAATATAAAAGTTTCTCTGATGAACCCTAGTAACTTTTTTTATTCATTACAAAATTCTTCTTTACCTTTGGTTGGAAACATATTTCACTAAACTTAGGCTAATAGAAGCTCATCAGATGTCTTTGTACAAAACTAGTTATATAGAACTTCGGTTGTTTTACAAGCGTGAACAATACACATGTACTTTATACTTAAACACGTTTATATAGTAACAAATGAGGGATCATAGGTAGGAAAACCAATTTAGTTTTCCACTAAATGGAAAATCATAATTAAAATATCATACTCAAACCAATTTCATGAATTATTCTCAATGTTTCTAGACTATTCTTGAATATTCATGAAATCTCCAGCAACCACTTTCTTCTAGAATTTTATTAATATAAGTATTAATGGACTATAAAAAACTACCTTTTAATTGATAGAATCAAAAAAATCCTTCATGATATTTATGAATGTTTAATGATAATCTCAACATCATCACATTATATATATTTACCAAACCTTCATAAATAAATTCACTTCACAAAACATAATCTAAAAAATGTTTTCCTAAAATACTCCATATAAATTCATCATCTGGAGAGAGTATGTCTGATGATCCAAAAAACTTCATAGGATAATTTTAGAAATATTCTCCCAAATACTTTCTTTATCCTATACATTGTATCAAAAAACATCAACCACCATATTTTTATGTACTGATGAACTTTTTATATCTGATGGAATTTTTACGTCCGATGGACTTCATCCAACATCATTCTTCATCATATTTAATTTTTCATATCCCCAAATATTATCCAAAAGGTTTTTATGATGAACTTATCCATATGGGACTTCATACAAAAATTTTATCTGATTATTTCATTCAGAAACACCCATATGATAATCTTCTTCAACATCTTCCCTTTTAGTACTTTAACAGTTTTTTTATTTTTTATAATCATTACGAACACCTAAAATAGACTTCGTAGTACCATAAATTTTACATTTATTTAACTTTTAATTTAATAAAATGACATAAAAAACAAATCTTTCAGGGATGAAATGAAATATTTTCTCATAGAAAACTCTATCCAATTTTGTTTTCCCAATGAATTGCCCATAACTTTGTAAAATAATTTTATACACTTGAACAATTGAACTTTCCTATCTTCTACAAAATTATTGGATCATGAAATTTTGTTACTCATGATGTTGGAAAATTTAATAACTATATAGAATCACCAAATTTTGTTATCAAAAATTCAGTTTAATGAAACTTTGTACATTTTATAAGATAAACATTCACCATAAAAATTCATTATATCCACTCCATTTAATACCATATCCAATTGATTTCCTTTGAAGAAAATTTTACAAAGTGATATGATTTTTTTAGGACAATAAAATACAATAATTCCTGAAAAAGTTTTTATTCCTAGTATCTTCATAACTTCTTCATCCCCTTCAAAACAAGTTCTTACATTCTCCTAAAATCCTTCATCCATCTTGGTCCCAACAACTTGGTCAAGTAAACAAGAAGTGATTGATAAAGCTATATTGAGATGATTATTTTGATTTTTTTGAACTATAATCACTTGGTATCTGTCAGGTATATTTACAAGGAAAGATGAATAAACCACCATTTGGTGGAAAGGGTGAAAGGTCCACATATCCTCTTGAATTGGTTCATAAAGTTGTGTGTAGACTATTTCTAGTTGAAGAAATAGGTTGATAATAGTATATCATAATTTTTAATAATAATTTTTTTATATATGGATATGTTTACTTAATGAGGTATAAGATGGAATCCTTGGAGAAATTTAGGGAATTAAAGAATGAAGTAGAGAATTATATTGGTAATAAGATTAAGAAACTACACTTAGAATGAGGTTGAGAATATCTATAACACCCTGAACCCATAATACAGGAGTCAATGTATTATTTTAATACATTGGAATTATTACAAGGAATCAATTCCCAAAGGACTGATTAGTTTAGTAGTCTTGGAAACAAGATACATACATAAGTTGAACATCCAAACTTGAAAAGAAAAACAACACTAAATTATTCCATTAGAAACATCCAAGCTTCCTAGATTATGTCTGCAAGCAACTCATAACTAACTTCTTCATATCATGGGAAAATGAAACATAAGAAAGGGGTAAGATCAAATGATCAATAAGAGTAAAAAATACAGTGGAAGATAACATAAACATTATGAATGGTGAATAATTGAAAACACATGCCTTTACAAATAATTAACATGAACACTTTATGGAAGGAATATGAGCTGAGTAAACAATTCCATAATAAAACATAGTCATGGGTATTCAAATATTTGAATAACCACATGAAATATCAATAGATAATCTCATAATTATGGAATGTGTAATGCCGGACATCATAACCACATAGTCAAGGCCTCATGCCAAGACTACAAAAAAGATTTTGTCAAGGCCTTGTTCCAAGACACTACTTAGTCTCATAATACATACCAATGCATTGATGAGCTATAGAAGTCTCCACCCATCACTTACTATGGCCAATGCATTATTAATATAAAAGGATGAAACATAATCTCAACATTCACATTAAAAATTGCATATAAAATGTCAATACTTTAACCATAAAACATGAATAGTATAAAAATATCACATCCACAGTCCAACATAAGTCATTCAATACAATATGGAAGATTTTTTTGTAATAAATTAACCTTAATCGAGAATAATGAAGGATATTGACATAGATGAAAATAATCATCAAAACTATTTGAGATAAATATTCCCCTTTTTCTGGAAAACATTTAAAAGTATCACTATTTATCAAGAAGCTGTTTAAAATATATTTTTGAATCAAAGTGTCCCATACCACTTTGAAACATTTAAAATTAATTTTGATTTTAAAACATTAATGTCCATATATATAAATCCTTAAACCATTTTTAAAACATGGACAATAATGAGAAAGATTTAGAATAATAAATTTTTAAAAAATTTAAAATGATATTTTAGTTAGAGTTCCTAACCAATTGAGAGACACTTGAATACAAATAATTGAGGTAATAAAAACATAATAATATCATTAGAATAAAGGGATTCATGATATATTATTTCAAAGTATAGTATATACACCAAATAAAAGTGAATTGGATAATAACAATAAAGGAGTCTCAATGGAATGTAAGTTTAGATGAAATCCCTTATAAAGACCATATCCTTAGGTTAAGGATAAATCAATGACATAATTATGTGTGAAAAATATAAATACACTAAGTATTATTGGATATTTAGTGTAAAACAATCATATGACATTCACACATATTCTTGTAACAACAACACCAATGACTTGGATGTTTAACTCAATGAATGAAAATTAAGTTAAGATTACTCTTATCAAGTTCATATCGATGACTTGAGAATTTATCAATGGAGTGATTTTGTGTATCAGAAGAATAAAAACACAAAGGGGAGTGTAAATTTCTACATAAATTAATAAATAGAGATTTCACACATAATCTTGGAGTAAAATAATCAATGAAGTTTGCGTAAAACCCAATGAGTGGAAATCGAAATTTGAAATTCCCTTACTGATTTGGTGACTTACGAAACATACACCCCATGAAAGAAGGATTATACAATGAAGATTTAAAAACACATAAATTAAATTATATTACTTAAGGAATACAATCATGGTCATTACATACACCAAACAAAAGAAAATAGTTGCAATATAGCAAGAATCTCACGGAAATAAGAAGTGAGATGAAAACCCCTTACCGTGTTGTAATCAATCGAGTCATATGACCAAAAGTTAATAACCACAAAATGAATCATATAATAACATGAATATAAAGATAATATTGATAATTTACATCAAATAGTATTACACAATACACCACATGCAATAAATAAGTGGCGAACAATGGAAATCTCACGGAATTAAAAGTGAGATAAGAAACCCCTTACCTCAAGTCTGAATTGTGTTGTATGTTCCTTGTTATTACTGAATGATAAACTCAAGATAATTTGTAAATTATTAATAAACTTTTTAAATTTTATTATTCCTTTTATATCACTTATTTCCTTGCTATAAAAATTATTTAATTATTTTAGTTCATATTGGATATTTTATCGATGTTCGGAACTTGAGTCAAAAATGAACTTGTTATAATTACAATTTGTCCATGTGTTCAAATGTACATTATCTTCATAATTATATACATGATTTATATATCATATATATATATTATATATCCAGTATATATATGTATTTATAACAGTACATAACATTTGGATATAAGAAATGAAATGCACCGTTCATGGAGACGGTAAACCGCACGTACGCATGAACACTACTATCATTTATATTTTATATTTTAAGGGAATTAAAACATAATGATAAATACGTATATTATAATTCCATTATAACATCATATATAATATAATTAACTCCATTATTTATACATCCCACATAAGGCATTAACGAGTCATATCACTTTGAGGGGGGCGGTAGTCCGCACTTCCTCAAATGAAATTATCGCGTTTACCCATAATGGAAACCATAAAGATATGATATAAATTGAAAATACAAAAGAATAAAAAAAAACATAATATATATCATATATAAATAAAGTTCCATCTTAATGGCCACCATGAGAGGCGGTAGGAGATAATTGAACAATCATCGTTTCGTGAGGCGTTAGTTTTTCATCCACAGAAACCGTGTGTTATTTACCCATTAGATGGAGGTATGTGTAAGTGTAGTTAGAATAATTATCATAAAAAATATTAGTTTATTGAGGATAATATTTTTTTATAAAATAAATTAATAAAAAGAGTTTAGGGGTTGGAGAAGTAAAATAAAAGAAAAGAAGTTAAGAGAAACCATTACCTTTAATTTGGGTAACTCCCTTTGGTTTGAACCAAAAGGACTTCTTGAAGTGACTTATGCCTGAGGTAAAGCTTCTAGGTGGAAGATAGGGATCTTAAGAGCTTATTTTTATAGGTGTTGGATGGGAAAAGAGGCTTGAGAGGTGTGAGGAATGGGTTAGAAGTGGTGTCCTTTTATAGGGGAGAGGAGGGGCTCTTTAGGAATATTTGAAAATGTTATTTTATTATAAACATATCTTAGGATTAAAAAGGTCCAAAACTCATTAAATTATAATATAGGATGACTCATGTTCTAAATAAAATCATCCAATAACAATTGAATAGGTTTCAAATATTGTTTTTATATTAATAATCTTATTTATTTTAATCATTTATTAATGAGGTGAATACTGCATCATTATTGTGTCATAAATAATTTAATTTATTGGATGTCTAAAAATTATAAAAAGAATACCATAATGTAGGAAATATTTTTTTTTCTTTCCAATTAATATTTATAGTTTAAAAGATGACTTATATAACCCATGTAAAAATCAATATACTAAAAGATATTTGTTAATGTTATTTTTGCCTTTACTTTAAGTTAATTAAAATAAAGTGTCGTTATCACTATTAAGTGGCTCAATGGGGTCCAATAATTGACCCAACTATATCCAGGGTCATCCATGACTCATAAAATAAGGTTAGGACAAGTGTTAAGGTAATTTTTTATTACAATAATATTCTTTTTACCTTGAATTACCCTATTTACCTTTAACCGCAGTAAATAAAAGTCAAAAGTTAATATTCCACAAAAATTATTTTCATATTATTGAACCACATTTTACTTATTAATAACAAACATTTTTGTCAGATTTTCTAAATTCAATTCACATAAGTGGTAAAATTTCATTTAAATGAAAAAGTCAGTTTTTTAACTACTACTAAGTGGTTTTACTATCCATCAAAAATTGAAGTTTTTCAGAAAAATACCTAAAATTAAGACTAAGATATATTTGATATTACAAATTCAAAAATTATTTCTATTTTAACAAATTTAAAACATAGAATTATCATTAATTAATTTAAAATTAATTCCTGTTGTCAAAACAAATAGCGTGTTTTTAAGAAACAATAACTATCAAAAGATTGACACTTGTTTATATATAATTTCAAAGTGAAATTAATTACAATGAACAATATTGGATTAAATGTTAAAAATATAATCTAATTATACTTCCAAACCATTCAAATGTATAATTTAATACTATAAATAAATTTTATTAAAAAAGTTGTTTTCAATTAAAATTTAGTATTTTTCACAATTCACCCAAATATGAAAGTTATCAGAAAAACACCAAAAATTTATCGAAACTAAATTTTTATGAACCGATTCTAAATAAGAAGTTTATTTTGTAAAATTGAATATATAAAAGTGTCAAATATTTTACCTAAAAAGGGTTCTCCTTTAAAAGGTGATAAAATTTCTTTTTTTGAAAAATACTTACTTTATCTGAAAAAATGAATTTATTCTTATATTATGTATAAGAAACATATAACATGAAAGCTAAAATTATATGGAATATATAAAATTCATAATTTAGTTAAT
This sequence comes from Viscum album, assembly GCA_963277665.1. Lineage (NCBI taxonomy): Eukaryota > Viridiplantae > Streptophyta > Magnoliopsida > Santalales > Viscaceae > Viscum > Viscum album. Next base: position 661,044,648 of record OY728162.1, on the reverse strand, counting down.
ACTATTCATAAATGCTTTTGAACGGCTAGTTTGATAAGTCGTCATGTGCTCGAACTTGGTGTTGTGTGAGGTGTAAGCTATTGAATTACTTTAAAGAGACAATGTAGTATGAAAACATTGTGTGTTACATTATACCATCCTTAAATAAATTGAATCCTCACAATTTAAGCTCAGGATTGAAAACTTGGGTTTTGACATTTCAAAATATCTTAGTTGAAATCCCACATCGAAAATTGATTAATGAGGCCTCTATTTTAAAATAAATAAAGGTAAGTATGAAGTTTACCGAAAATAACCTATACTAAGGTTCCATGTAGGAAAACATGGATATGGAAGAGAAAACTAATAATCAAGTTCTAATAGAGAGTGATCGAGAATATTATTAGGATAAAGTTAACGATCTGAAAGCTGTAAACTTGTGATTTGTTGAAAGGTATTTGATTACCCAGTAGGAAAGGTAAATGAAAAACAGTTTTGTCTTAAGTTTTTTTTTCATAATGCTGATGAATTTTTTATGAGATTTACTAAGAGTATAAGGAGATATACTTACTTTACAAGTAGAGTTTCATCCATTAATAAATTTTTACCACAAACTCATCTTTTCTCCAAATAATGAGTATTCAAGAAGACTTGGTTACACCTAAAGCGCTACAATCAACTTATAGAGAATCACATAATCCACAAAGGATGAACTATATATTTCCCTTGTCATTAAAAATTAACCAATACCAAAATGGTTATTTCATGATCTTATGATCCCCAAAAAGGACAATCCATTATAGAAATAAATACTTCTCTTAATCTCTAAAATTTAAACAAACAATACCCAAAGTTAAAAAAATACCCTTCAATGAACAATTGTCCTTAAAATCAATCAATATAATTCTAACTAAGATTGAAACCCAAAACTAAGAAGAATTTGACTACGTAGTCTTCCACGTTAAATTATATCTCCAAATAAAATCGACTACTCTTAAAGTCACATACTTAAAAGTAATTAACCTAATCACATATTCTCTATGATAGGTTAATAATTTCCATAAATAACCCAAATCGCTATAAATCAAAAATAAAAACATAAAAAAATATCCACCATTACTCCTAAAATGAAATCCCATAGTATTCTATTTTCCTAAGGCATATAGTGTTCCCAATAGAGCGAACGTCTTCCAAAATAACATTTATCACTTAATCACCAAATCATTTTCCTAAAATAAAGATATCCATTTGACAATACATAATGTCTCAAATCAACTTAATAAAATCATTTAACTAAAAATAATTAGTCACATGAACCAGTGACTTCATGTAGTCCAGTGGTAGGCAATAAATCCCAATCACACTCTAGTTATGGGTTCGATTCCCAAAGTTTTGTCCGACACGACGGGTTGTCACACGGTTTGTGTGTTGTGCTTTTTCAAAAACTATATTTTATTGAATTATCAAAATGAGATAAATTACTCAAAATAACCATAACATAATTTAACCACAAATGTTATCTCATACCTTGCATTTTCATCCCAAAATTCAATAACTTGTAATTGACTAAAATTCAAGGATCATATAAAACCAAATGGTTATTTATAACTCAATCCACAAGAGAAAAGATAAATATTCCTCAAATATCATTTTCACATGACAAACTGTAGGCTTACACATACAAGAGAAAATTCTTCCAAAGTAATCCCATCAACAAAGAGCACTAATACTTTTAAACATTTCACCAACAATTTATTTCCACATAGTTTCTTCTTTGACCAAGAGGATATCCTATAGAATAGGGAATTCTCTTGGGTAATGGAAAGGTCCCCTAAACTTACGACAAATGACTATAAATGGATTCTTGGTACCATTTTTATTTTAATCCATAGTACTCTTCATTTTTCCTCAATAATTCTTTACTTTATGTCCATGTTTCCCAAACATAAAGAATTTCTTTGTTCTATTTAGACACATTCCTAGGTGTCTTCTTCCACATTTCCTGCATGATAGAAATCAATGTTTCTTTTCTCCATGGTCTCCACTACTGGAGATCTTATCATTCATCACATTTCTCGTCTTTGTTGAGTCCGGGAGTTGGTTAATATATATGTTATTGATCATATTTTTGGAAAACTGATTCGGCATGAACACGATATCTTTTACACCTATAAAAATTCCATTTTTTTGCTCAATTACACTACCGTTACCACCTTTTACATCATGATCAAAGTTAGTATGACTTCCTTGGAATCCATCCATTAACTAAAACCAGAAATAATTGTGTGAGTAACAGTAGTCATAAAATTGTTTAGAGAATATCATGATACATTATTTTAAATTTGAAACACCTTAGGATTGACCAAGTTCATTTATTCTCATCTTATATTAAAATCCTTAAAATAGGTTTGTAAATAAAATGTAAATTATCCTAAGAATATCCCCTGGGGGTGTCGTAACCAAGAGTGAAACAAGGACCATTGTCGTGTACCAGGATACCCCGGGTCAAGCCCAAAACTCCTTGTTAGAGTTTTCACTCCCAGGTACATCTGTTCCAGAGCCGCCTCTACCCGATCATATCCAGACAGGGATGTATTGCTTGGAAAATACACAAAATCTCTACATTACCAAAAATTATTGGAATTTCTTCTATACTAATCCTCAAAGTCTATCTTAGGGTAATGTTATATAATCAAATTTTATCTAAATCTAGTTTCTAAGGTTTATACTAAAATTCCTCTAATACTAACTATAATGCCTCGACCCCAGAATCTAGGAGCCAGTGCATTATTTTAATACATTGGCATGATTACAAGGAATAAAGTCACAAAGAATTGATCGGTTTAGTAGTATTGAAAACATTATATATACATAAGTTCAACATTTCAACTTAAAAGGGAAAACAACACTAAATTATTCCATTAGAGACATCCAAGCTTCTTAGATTATGCTTGCAAGTCACTCATAACTAACTTCTGCATATCATGGGAAAATGAAACAAAAGAAAGGGGTGAGGTCAAATTCCCAGTAAGAGTAATCAATACAGCAGAAGATAACATAAACATTAGGCATGGTGAATAATTGAAAACACATTCCTTTACAAATAATTAGCATGAACTCATTATGGAAGGAATATGAGCTGAGTAAATAATTCCATAATAAAACATAGTCATGGGTATTCTCCTAGTCGAATAACCATATGAAATATCAATATCTAATCTCATAATGATGGAATGCATAATGTCAGACATCATAACCACATAGTTAAGGCCTCATGCCAAGACTAGAAATAAGATTTTGTCAGGGCCTTGTGCCAAGACACTAGTTTGTCTCATGAGACCTACCAATGCATCGAGGAGCTATAGTAGGCTCCACCCATCACTTACTAAGTCCAATTCATTCCTCATATGAAAGGGATAAACATAATCTATACATTCTTATTAAAAATAGAATACGAAATGTCAATACTTTAACCATAAACCATGAATAGTATAAAAATAACACATACACAGTCAAACATAACTCATTAAATAAAATATGGAAGATTTTATTATAAAAAATTAACCTCAATCAAGAATAATGAAGGATATTGACATAGATGAAAATAATCATCAAAACTATTTGAGAGAAATATCCCCTTTTTTCTTGAAAACATTTAAAAGTATCACTATTTATCAAGAAGCTCTTTAAAATAGATTTTTAAATAAAAGTGTCCCATAAAACTTTGAAACTTTTAAAAGGAATTTTAATTTTAAAACATTAATGTCCATATATATAAATCCTTAAAACCATTTTTAAAACATGGACATTAATGAGAAATATTTAGAATAATAAAATTTTAAAACATTTAAGATGATATTTTATTTAGAGTTCCTAAACAAATGAGAGACGCTTGAATGAAAATAATTGAGGTAATCCAAACGTAATAATATCATGAGAATAAAGGTATTCATGATATATTATGTCAAAGTAAAGTATATACACCAAATAAAAGTGAATTTGAGCATAATAACAAAGGAGTCTCAGTGGAATGTAAGTTGAGATGAAATCCATTATAAAGACCATATCCTTAGGTTAAGGATAAATCAATGACATAATTATGTGTGAAAAATATAAATACACTAAGTATGATTGGATATTCAGTGTAAAAAAATCATATGAAATTCACACATATTCTTGTAACAACAACACCAATGACTTGGATGTTTAACTCAATGAATGAAAATTGAGTTAAGAGTACTCTTATCAAGTTCATATCGATGACTTTAGAATTTATCAATGGAGTTATTTTGTGTATCAAAAGAATAAAAACACAAATAGGAGTGGAAATTTATAAATAAATTAATAAATAGTGATTTCACATATAATCTTGGAGTAAAATAATCAATGAAGTTTACGTAAAACCCAATGAGTGGAAATCAAAATTTAAAATTCCCTTACTAATTTGGTGACTTATGAAACATACCCCCCAAGAAATAAGGATCATATAATGAAGATGTAAATACCCATAAATTAAATTATATTACATAAGGAATATAATCATGGTCATTACATACACCATGCAAAAGAAAATAGTGGCAATATAGCATGAATCTCACGGAAATAAGAAGTGAGATGAAAACCCCTTACCATGTTGTAATCAATCGAGTCATATGACCAAAAGTTAATAACCACCAAATGAATCACAAAATACCATGAATATAAAGAGAATAATGATAATATATTTCAAATTTTAGTACACAATACACCACATGCAATAAATAAGTGTCAAACAATGGAAATCTCATGGAATTAAAAGTGAGATAAGACATCCCTTACCTCAAGTCGGACTTGTCTTGTATGTTCCTTGTTCTTCCTGAATAATAAACATAAGTTAATTTATACTTTATTAAGAACATTTTAATGTTTTTTATTCCTTTTATATCACTTATTACCTTTCTATAAAAATTATTTAATTATTTGAGTTCATATTGGATATTTTATCGATGTTCGGAACTTGAGTCAAAAATGAACTTGTTATAATTACAATTTGTCTATGTGGTCAAAAGTCCATTATCTCCAGAATGATATACATGATTTAAATATCATATATATATATATATTATATATCATGTATATATATATATATATTTATTTATTTATAACATTATATAACATTTGGAGATAAGAAATGAAATGCACCGTTCATGGAGAGAGTAAGTCGTACGTACGCATGAACACTACTTTCATTTATATTTTATATTTTAAGGTAATTAAAACATAATTATACAAATATATATTATAATTCCAGTATAACATAATATATAATATAATTAAGTCCATTCTTTATAAGTCCCTCATAAGGCATTAGCGAGTCATATCACTTTGAGGGGGGCGGTAGTCCGCACATCCTCAAATGAAATTATCGCATTTACCCATAATGGAAACCATACAGATATGATATAAATGGAAAATACAGAAGCATAAAGAAAATATAAACATTATATATATCATATATAAGTACAGTTCCATCTTAATCGCCACCACAAGAGGCGGTAGGAGATAATCGAACAATCATCATTTCGTGAGGCGTTAGTTTGCCATCCATAAAAACATTGTGTTCTTTACCCATTAGATAGAGGTGTGTGTAAGTGTAGTTCGAATACTTCTCATAAAAACATCATAGTATATTTATTATACTGGTGTTTTTATAAAATAAAGGAATTAAAAGAGTTTAGGGGTTGGATAAGTAAAATAAAAGAAAAGAAGTTAAGAGAAACCATTACCTTTAATTTGGGTAACTCCCTTTGGTTTGAACCAAGAGGACTTATTGAAGTGACTTATACCTAAGGTAAGGATTCTAGGTGGAATAGAGGGATATTGAGAGCTTATTTGGGAGGGTTTGGACGAGCCAAGGGGCTTGAGAGGAGTGAGGAATGGGTTAGAAGTTGTGTCCTTTTATAAGGGAGAGGAGGGGCTCTTTAGGAAAGTTTGAAAATGTTATTTTATTATAAACTTATCTTCATTTTAAAAAGGTTAAAAACTCATTAAATTTGAAGATAATATGACTCATGTTCGAAATAAAATTATCCAATAATATTTGGGCAGGTTTTAGATATTTTTTTATATTAATAATCTTATTTATTTAAATCATTTATTAATAAGGTGAATACTGCATCATTATTGTGTCATAAATAATTTAACTAATTTGTCGTCTAAAAATTATAAAAATACACCATAATTTAGGAAATATTTTTATCATTCCAATGAATATTTAGATTAAAAAATATGACTTATATAACCCCATGTAAAAATTGATATACTAAAAGATATTTGTCAATGTTATTTTTGTCTTTACTTTAAGTTAATTAAAATAAAGTGTCATTATCACTCTTAAGTGGCTCCATGAGGTCCCTAAAGAGACCAAAGGATGCCCATGGCCAGAAATGACTCATACAATATGGTTAGGACAAGTGTTATGGTAATTTTGTGTTTCTATAATATTCCTTTTACCATGAATTACCCTATTCATCTTTAACCGTGGTAAATAAAAGTCAAAAGTTACTATTCACCAAAAATTATTTTAATCTTATTGAACCAAATTCTACTTACTAATAACAACCATGTATTTTGGATTTTCAAAATCCAATTCACAGAAGTGGTAAAATTTAATTTAAAATAAAAAGTTAGTTTTTTAACTACTACTTAGTGGTTTTACTATCCATCAAAAATTGAAGTTTTTTCAGAAAAATACCAAAACTTCTGCCTAAGATATATTTGATATTCCATATTCAAAAAATAATGTCTATTTTACCAAATTCAAAACATAGAAGTTGCATTAATTAATTTAAAATTAATTCCCGTTGTCAAAATAAATAGCATGTTTTAAAAAAATAATAACTATCAAAAGATTTACACTTGTTTATGTATAATTTCAAAGTGAAATTAATTCCAATGACCAAAATTGGATTAAATGTTAAAAATATAATCTAATTATACTTCCAAACCATTCAAATATATAATTGAACACTATAAATTATTTTGATTTAAAAATTTGTTTTCAATTAAAATTTAGTATTTTCACTATTCATCCAAATATGAAAGTTATCTGAAAAACAAAAAATATTTATCAAAAGTAAATTTTTATGTTCCGATTCTAAATAATAAGTTTATTTTTTTTCAAATTGAATATATAAAAGTGTCAAATACTGGATTTAAAAATGGTTCACCATTAAAAGACGGTGAAATTGTATTTTTTGAAAAATACTTCCTTTATCTGAAAAAATGAATTTGTTCTTATATTATGTCTAAGAAACACATAATATTGATGTTAAAATTATATTGAATATATAAAATTCAAAATTCAGTTAATACTGTTCATAACTTATTTTGAACCGCTAGTTTGGTAAGTCGTCATGCACTCAAACTCGGTGTTGTGTGAGGTGCAAGCTATTGAATTACTTTAAAGAGATAATGTATTATGAAACCTTGGGGTGTTACAATATCTTAAAAAAGAGTTCATCGATTATTTAAGGGAGTCTAAAATTCTATATCAAGACACTCCTCCATATACAACACAGTTGAATAGCGTTAGTGAAATGAGGAACTAATCTTTATTGAACATGGTAAAATAAATAAAGAGTGATGCATACATTATATGATCCTTTTTGGGACATTAATTACATACTATGAAATAAAAACTAAATAATGAACCAACTAAAATAGAAAATGGGATTCTACTCGGGTTTTGGAGTGTATAGAAATTAGTTTTGTCAAATACTTGTATTTGGGGTTACAAAGAATTTGTTAAGGCTATCTCTGGAAACAAAGTAACACACGAGGGCATGAAATGTATCTTTATAGGATATCTCATTGAAAAAATTGGATATTATATATATAATCCACAATATAATAAGTTTATAATGATATTACGAGACATATTCATTGAGAAGGATAAAATCTATAAAAGTGATTGCGGGAGAAAGATTAACTTTGATGAAGATGAAAATCAAGATACATTAAAGTTGGCACATGAAAAAATTTCATAGATCCCCATAAAAGAGGTCATTATAGAGACACAAGTATGTAATAGGATCACTAGAGAATTTATAGAACAAAATAGATATGTTTTTCTTGTCATCAAGGATGGTGAAACACTATTAGTTTATAATGATGAACCTCTGTCACACAAGGAGGCTGGAAATAGCTGAAAACTTGTAATATGGAAGAAAACTATGAATTTTTAGATGGATTCCTTATTCCAGAACTATGTTTTGGTTATGGATGATCATCTAATAGATGTAAATCTTTTTTTGGGATAAAGTACATTCAATAAGAAACTAGACATTAACGATAATGTTAATACATATAAGTCACACCTAATTACAAAATGGTTTGAAAAATGTCAAGGAAATAACTATGCTAAAACATTATCACCAGTTTCCATATTGAAATTCAATTGAGTTATTAAATCCATATAATCTTTCAATGATTATTAAAACAATAAAATAGATTTTCAGACACCTTTACTTAGCATAAACCTTATAGAATATGTCTATATGATATAACCCAAAGGGTTTGTTGCTCTAAAGGATTTTAATAAGGTATTAAAGTTATAGAGATGTATTAAAATATTGAATAAATAGTCCAGGTCATGGAACATTCATTTTTATTAATCTAAAATTCAATTTAGTTTCATAATGAATGTATTTTAGACTGTTTTTATAAGTGGTTTAGTGGTAGTGTATTTGTTTTCCTAGTTGTATATTTTTAAGACATATTACTAATTGGAAATAAAGTACTATTCTTAAAATTAATTAATAAATTTATGAAAAAGTGTTTATCCTTGAATGAAATTGGTTAAAAATCATAGATTACAAGGATCAAGACCATTTATGATAGATCTAAGTGACTACTTGTACTATGTAAAGTTATATACATAAAATATACATTGAGTATATTAAATATAGAATAATCTAAGAGGGTATTTTTATTAGTGTAACATTTCACTAATCTCTCCATTAGAATTTTCCTCAAATACATGAGGAGAGATAAAGGATGAGAAATATTCCTTATGAATCAAGGTCTAGATTTTTCTTTCATACTATGAAAGGTCCCATGCTTGATGTTTCCCCTTCCATCACCATGGTAGGAATACATCAAGCAAACCCTGAAGAATAATACTAGACTATTGTAAATACTAATCCTAATTATATGTGGTGTATTAATGATATGTTATAGGTTTATATAGGATAAGGGGAGATAATTGTCATGGGATATATATATTTTAGTTTTAAATAATAATAATAGTATAAAATCATAGTTAGGACATGTCTTCAATCTTAACAGAGGTTTTATGAGCTAAAAGATCTCAAAGTGTCTAGTGGTAACTGATTTTATAATAGAGTTTAAGTATATTGTGGCTTTTGATGCAATTGGATAAGTAGTTTAGATATACCACGTTTTCTAATAGCTTGATGTGGAAATTAATAATACATACCCTATCACATTTTATTGGGATATGTTACAGTCGTGGTCCAAACCAAGGATCAATGATCACATCAATAGATGAAGCATATATTTGGTAAATATCACATCTTAATGGATTTTTCTCATAGGGGTGAGGCCGTGGTAAAAAAATATTACATAAAATAGAAAATAATTGATTCATTGACTAAAGCCTCATCTCAACACAAAAATGAACATCATGTGAGAGTTATCATTAAAAAACCTATTCACAATTTTCTCTAGTATAGGTGGGAGTATATTAGTGTTGGTTCCCAAAAACAATCCTAAATTATAATTTATATTATCTATATATTCAATGAATTTAATATTAATAAATATTTTATCACATAATGATTATTATTATATATATAGTTAATGTGATAATTTCATTAGTGTATGTGTCTCATTGAAAGGTCATAGTAGTTTCCCACTATGATGAGAACCTTGAAGTGATATGCAAATATTATTAAATATACTTTCCATGGTCAGATGAAATCTACATAATGGAAGAAATATAATTTAGGGTATCAGGTGTATGGGTCTAATATGAAATTGAGACCTCTTATCATAATGTTTGCACATGGTAATCACCAAAAGAGGAGATTGTGAGAATAGACCCATGAGTAGGAATTCCACATGATTTATGTGTTATTGGATATTGTTATTTATGGATTCTTTCATTATTCTATATACTTGATATTATTATTAATGTATATTATGGCTCATGTACTTAGATGCATTTTAAACAACTATGATGACATATGCTCACTGTGAAGTAGTAAATGTTGGGTGTATCATGAGTGATATGAAATTAATGAATAATCTAAGATAGGATTTTTTCCTTTCAAGTTAATTAATATTGATATCATTAGACCTTTTATTAGAATGGAATTGTCTGATTAATTCCAAGGTTGTGGAAGTTCATTAATGAGTTTATTTTTGGAAATTCCAAAGAAAGATATATCAATCATATAGGTTTATGACACATGTGATGCAACTTACTTGATGATATATCCAAATAAAGGGATTACATTACACATTGAGAATTCTTATGAGGTTTTAATAGATTTAACTTATCCTTATCACTTTAGGGGTCATGATATGAGGCTAGATACAACACTTTTTCTGTGAGTAGTACTCATTTATATTGAGACAAGGACCTAGAGGGCCACACAAAAAGTGTATCCGGAAGTTCCAATAATTCATAAGAATTAGATTTTAAGATGAAGTGGGCCATACTTACGGGGTCTAGTGAATTTACAAGTGAAATATCAGAAGTAAATTAACTTCATTATATTATTATAGTTTAGAATAATGATAATTGAATTTATTTCTCAATTTATTCATATTATTTTTAATTATAAAAATGAATAAGAGAAAGTATTATTATTAAAATGAACATTACACATTAAAGGTATATTAAATAATTACAGGGAAATGATCCAAGTTAATGGATTATGGTTCATCATAAAGAATTTAATACTTCACCAGTTTGTGTTGAATTATCCATGATATTCATGACACATCTATTTAGTTATTTGTCATATTCTAGGTCGATTTAATAGGTTTAACTTATTTACGGTCTTAAGTGAAGTTTTTTTATAGTTATACCTAAATATTTAGGCTCATTTTGATCCATTAATAGTGTAATGTAATGTGTTTTGTACCGGGTGAAGAATTCCATAGGAATTTAAAATTTTGAATTACTAGATGAACTGCTTTTGAAACTGAGCCTCAAAACGTAATTGTGAGAGTTGGAACACCTTTAGACGATTTTTTCTTTTTAAAGAAATTAAATTTCTTAAAATAAAATAAAAATAAAAATAAATTAAATGAATGTAAATGGGAAATAAATAAGGAAAAGTTTTCATAATAATAATAATAATAATAATAATTTATGATTATAAATATGATTATGATTGTGATTATGATTATGATTATTATTATTAAGGTTTTAATTATTATTATTTAGTAAGAAAACCCATAATGGTATTACCCTTATTCTCCTCCCCTTACCCATGATTTTAGAGACCCTGACCCTTACCCCCTGGATTGTGCGACCCCCTCAGCCGAACCCTCTATGGTGCATTACCCTCCCTCCATCATCCTACTCTCCTTGGGATATTTCCATTGTATCTCCCTCTTATTTCTCTCGAAATATTTGAGGTAATGTCTACCTATCCCTTTTATTCCATTATTCCGGCCAATTTTGGTCTCCCTGTCACCCTACACTATTCGGCTGAAACCCTTAGGTAAGGGGAAGACCGATTTATGATTTTCTTCCACTGATAGGATGTGAGGAAGTATTCTTGGGACCTCTTCTTGTGTATTCCTACATCCTCTATCAAAGTAAAAGAATATTGGTTCATTTCAGATCATCCTCATCATTTTGAGTTGAGGTTTTTACCCACCGCCTTATCTTTCCCTATTTAATTTAGGGTATTTAAGTGTATTTAAGTCCCTGGTAATTTTTCTTATGTGATTGAACCTTGCTGCAATGTTTTTGAGTTCTTAATATTTGTTGTAGTGTGTTGGGTCACTCTTGGTATGGGTTTGAGTTTCCATTTTCAAAGGTGACTCACCGCAGATGCATCGATAGACATATTTATATGCAAGTTCTCCCATTATATGTATATTCATCCATGACAGTGAATATATATATATATATATATAGGGATAGGTGTGATTATGTATTATATGAAAATGCTCACGTGTGTGAGTGTAGATGGGTGTATGCATATAATCATATATGCAAGGATCCCTTTGCACATATTTATGGCCATGTAAGCATGTGAATAATGGTTATGTGTCCTTATATATATGTAGAGGAGCTTATACTAGAAGTAGGTAGTAGAAAATTTGAATTATCACTGATGAAAATGTAAACTTCCAAAGTGTTCTACTTGGTCTACTTCTTGAGGTAGGATACCTTTCCTTTCCCTTTTAAATTAAGAAAACATTAATTAATTAATTGCATGTTCGTCACACCTCTATTTAATGATTTTCCATGTATATTAGTTTTTTATAAAATGTTTTTATTTGGTGAATTGGAAGAAATTATTAAATAGGCAAAATGATTTAATAAAGTCATGATTTTATAATAAAACCCCTCCAACAGTGGTGTGCTGTTTTCAAGCTAAAAAATAGTGATAATTATTCATATCATGCTTAGTTTTTGTTTTATTTTTTCCATATTCCACTTTTTTCTTCTTGTTTTATGGAAATATAGGTTCCCCCCTTTGAATAATATAAATTTGAATTGTCATGATCGATCGGTTTAAATGACATTGCTAGAGTAGGTGTATGCCTTGTTACTAGGAAACTTTCCATTTGACCCTTCGAGTCTTATAAATGAATTTCCCCTTTTTAGGAAAAGTGAATAAATTTGTCATGGTAAATGGTTTGTATTGGATGGCTTGAGCTAGATAATATAATCCCTCTTAACGAATCAACCATGACACTTTCCAATGAACATATGGATCCTTATGACTTGGTTTCCATGTTTTAATGAAATGTGATGCCAAAATGGATTTATAATGACTAATGACCTACATGAGAGGTCCTATCCTCATATGTTGAATCACACCTATATATAACCACACCTTTGTTAACATGTAATTGAAAAGAATAAGTGGTTATGCCTTATATCTTAAATTATTAATATGAACATTATTTATTTCCATTTTGTATCAAATGATTCTTTAAACTATTAATCCTTGCTTGATTGATCACTTGATAACTTGGGACATTGTAATGCATTGATGACATGAGGATTTTATAAATTCTTATTCCCATGTTTTAGTGGTTTGATTTGAATTCCTTGCTTGGACAATCTTGTTATCTTGAATTATTTAAATATCATTGAAGACATGTGATTAAAGGCATGATTATGCCATGTGCTTATAGTTATATTTCATTGGTTATATGATACTCTTTTTAGATTATGCATCTTGACCTTTTATTGCTCTTTTTTATGGCTTATTTCTTGGTTATATGATTTATTCTATTGTGTATTGGCCTATTTTCAATAGCTTGATATCTTAATAGCTTATAGAATGAGTTGGTTATTTAAATGGCTTCCAATTATAAATGCTTTTCCTTGTGATATATGCCTTGGTTGTGATGTTCTTAGCTACTCAGATCTCTTGATATGGGCTGGTAGAGAACATGGAATCCTTATTAAGGACTCATGGATGGACACGATGTGCCCGATGGGTTACGACCCGACGCACCGAGGGAGATTCTTTGGCATACTGGGCAAGGGATTCCCAAGTGGGGTCTCATAATCCTGAGTGATACCGGTTCCCTAGGGGAGAAACCATGGATGGACCCATTGGTAAGATGTTTATTCCATGAATTGGGTGATACTCGGTCCCCTATGTGAGATACCTGAGATAGACTCAGAGTTTATGTTGCCTCTTAGTGATACTTGGGACAATGTAAGGGTCACCTTGGATGTTCTTGATGGTATTGTATTATATTAGATGTTCCCATTCCAATACTTGGGATTATTTATAGATATCCTTATATGGGAACGAGTCTCCACACCTCATTTTGAAGAATTGTTTGGATTGATTTTTATATTTGATTATTGTATCATATAAGACAAATCCTTCATTATTATTATGTTTTGTTCTTGGACTTGAGATGTTTACCTTCCTTTATTAGCACACTCATGTGATGACATGGGATTTAGACCCCAATACAAGGCACACACTTGGGGGTATGCCTTCTTCCTTGGTTTTCCATGTTACTATTGGACCTTGTATATATATATATATATATATATATATATTATTCCTTGTACATGTATACCTTTTATACTTCCAGTTTAGGCCGAAGCAGGTGGTTTGGGATGGGTTTACATTTAGGATCATGGACTAAGTTGCTATAATTTAATTGTTATCACTCTACATTTATTTTATATGGTAAATGTATTAATTTTATATTTCACTGTATGGATTTGAATAAACATCAGTGGTGAGGGCCTACTAATATTTATGTCTCACACCCTGCTTGGGCCTCCATTGCACTGGGATACCCAAGTAGTCCTACATGCTTACAGGTCTTTGGATTCATTGCTTTTGTTGTACTTCTTTGATTGTATATGGGAATTAGGAGTAGAGCATTGAGATGATGCTCGAGATACCTATGGAGTTAGTCATTTCACTTGAGATGTTTCTAGGTTTCCTAGTTTTTTTACATTTGAGGATGAATCAATGGATATCCTTTAATGAACATGATTCCATTAGTACTAGGTATGTGGTTCTTATCTTTTACCAAAAACTTATTGAGTGTTCCCTATGTATTTTATTTTGAAAAAATACTATAAATGTTAAAATGGCCCCAGATGAATCAAAATTTTGTTTGTAAGGTTCTAATTAATTAATTAACATAAAATATCCCATTTAATGATTCTCTTAAGCTGCTCTTGAAGGAAATTTCATTGATTAAAAACTCTTTCACTAAAGTATTACATAGATGATTAAAGGGAACCCAAGTAGAGTGTACCTAAAATTTTCATGGACTAGATAACTATGTTAGAATCATTGGATAATGTATTGATAAATTTTATAATTTTAAGGTAATTCTAAAATGAAGGTAGACTTTGAAAAAATGGAAATTAAAAATATATTTTTTTGTGTGAGTGTGAACAACCTAGCATGTGTAGCATTTAGAGTTGGGTGATTTTTCAAACCGTTATATCCTTGGGACTTTTATGAATGTTATTATGATGATTAAAGTTATCAATTTAATTGTGAGTTATTAATTTTCCCTTATGATTATTTATTCTTTATAAGGGTTTGAATGTTTCCAAACTCTTCATTTTTCTTTTCTTTGGTGATTCAAAATTACAGATATTTTACTAGTAGTTTTAGAGGTTAGGGAGGTTTATATTGATTTTTAATAAAGTTAAAAGTAAAATTTTCATGAATTGGATTCATTTATTTAAGCATAAGAGTCATGTATTTTCTGTTATGAAATAATTTTTTTACCTTTTTATTGTTTAACCTCTTTTTTTAACATTCAATTTTCAATATTCTGATCATTTAAATTCTCATTGTTTATCTTATTCTTTTTATCTTCAAATTATCTATTTTCAATTCATTTTTATTCTGATTGAATATCTTCTAATTTTAAATTTTGATTGTTTATCTTAAAATTATTTATATTGCGAATTATTTAACTTCTATTTTTTAACTTCAAATTAACTATCTTCTAGTTGTTTAACTTTTTATAGATTTTATTCTGATTTTAAATTCTACTTTTTAATCCTAAATGTTAACTTTTAATTCTATATCCTATAACTTCCAAATGAATTTTTTCTCAACTTATTGAAAATATCATAACTATTATAAATTCATATTTGTAACCTATAACATGATTTTACAATTTCAAATGATTTCTTTTGTTAAAACCCATGAAAAAATTTACAGTTTTTTATGAAATTTAAATCCTCTCAACATTGAATTATCTATGTCACAAATCCCACTTACCTTGTTGGTATTAAATTTGGTGGTAATTAGGGACTCTTAAAGTTGGAACCAATATGGTGGATCATAATAATTTCTTCTATGCATCTATAATTTAATTTCTAAATGGTTCAAACTCTCTGTTTTAATTTCTTATAATATCTAGAGAGAGACACACAAAGCAGATATCCTTAAGTGCTCCAAGAAGACCAAGGCCTAAACTTTAGTGACCCCCTGAGTTTATCACATCACGAACAAAATTTCTTTCCCTTATATTAGTAAAATAAAAAAATGTAACAAGAATGATTTCCTTTATGAGTTTATAGCCTTGTAGACTTTTCAATTTCCCTTCATGGCTATTAGTGATGCCAAGAGGGCCCGCAGCCCGCAGGCTTTGCAGTTAGGGTGCATATGTGGGGCGGGGCATGCCTAAAAATTTTGACTGTTTAGAGTGCGGTCCAATGTGGGTTGAGCCCGCACGGGTGCGGGCCAATGCGGGTTAAGCCCGCGTGGGTGCGAGCTTTCCTACAGGCCTGATTTAGAAAAAATGTATCATTTTTACAATATATGTTTCTTTAACATTTTAGGTTTTTAATGAAAAAATCATGGTTAAATGGTGACATATAATTTCTCACTATAATGGTCATACTAATTCACCATTTATTCACATGTGAATTTTAAATAGGCCTATATTTATTGTTTTAATATGATATTATATTATAGATATCATAATTATTAACCATATTCCCATGGTGTGTCAACCCATATCTCAAAAAATGGAACTCATCAACCGTGCACATGGTTTCAATTCTGTTAGAGTTATTATAATCATAATATTTTTTAGGTCGATTTAATTTTGTTATTATTTAATTTTATTTTGTTATTAAGAGAATAGGATAGAACCTCGTGGAAACACTAATAACTTCCCCTGAAACTAATCCTTACCTAGTGAGACTTTATTCATTCACATGTTTAGTTGTTCACATCACCACGCAACCAACATTATCATTCATCGCGAATCACTGATCACTCACCTACTTTCTATCACAATACTTCTCCACCACATCAGCGTCGCCGTATGCCTCCATTAACCCACAAAACAATGTTCAATCGCATCTCTTAAAACTCTAATTATTGTTAATTCATATTTCTCCCCTCAAACACCTTTAAGAATGATAAAAAACACAGTATTTAGATTATTATTTATAGTATTTTTTTTAAATTTGGGTAATCCCGAAGGTTTATGTGGGGTGGTGCAGGCTTGAAATTTTTTGTTCGCATTATATGCGGGCTTTTGCGGACAAACCTGCGCGGGCTCAAACCCGTGCGAGTTTGGCCCGCCCCGCCCCGGCCCGCCCATTTCGCATTACTAATGTCCATGTGTAGTGAACTGTCAAAATTTATAGAGAGGTAGGGTATTTGTAAAATCCTTTATCTTAATTTATGAGTTATATGGTATTGATATTATTATATTTACAGTTGGTAAATAGAATTATAAACCTTAATAAGATAATAATATAGAAATAATAAAATTAAGAGTGTCGGTTGTATTATTTTTAAGTGATTATCATTATTTTTCTAATATAGAGTTTTTTTAATTCATAAATAATAAATTCATTATTTTTTAATAAATATTATATCTTAATTTTTTAATATTATTATTCGATTCAGTATTAAATGTTATATTTAAATCTAAAAGTATATACTTTGATTTATTTATTTCCATATATATCTTATGCATTTATAATAAAATAAAACGTTTATGTTGGGAAGATAATAATAATAATAAATATTGAATTTTTTTAAATAACTATTGTTTCTTGAAAAGGTTAAATATTTTTCAACACTTATTTATGATTACCCTAATACTATTTATTAAAATAATTTTTATCTATTTTATTTTGTTTAGTGATTTCTATAAATGGAATATAACTGGTCAAATAATTGAGGTGGTAAAGATATGATAAATGAAGAAATTCATTTTAAAGGCCTTCAGAAATTGTTTTCTAATATGTTAAATGTATTTATTGAGGAATATTAATTGTTCTTGATTTTTATTTCCACTAAAATAATTATTTTATACTTTCATTATTTTTTAAACATATAAAGACCATTATTGTGATTTTTAAATAACTTTTTATGGTTGGTATAGTGAAGAGTTATGTTTTTTTTTATTTTTAAGGTGGTATGAGGAAATTATGGAATGATATGATTGATGTGGGAAAGATACATGACTCATTTGAGATGATTGGATTAGGATGAGAGTGTAACGACTGACCAGAACCATTATGTCTAAGCTGGAGTGTCACGAGACCTCACACACACCTTCTTGTTTGTATGAGGCTGGAAATGATCAACGAGCGTCTAAGTCTGAAATTGGGGATACTATACCCTTATTATCACGTCCTTACACAAATAATAATGTAACAACATATTATAAAATAATAATAATGTGAGTAAACATGTAGAAATTAAATAAAGGATATACTACTCATACAAATAGGTAAATAGGGATCCCAATTAGGCAAGACTAACCCAAATAGAAGTTAAAGTAGGTAAATAAATATATAAAAAACATTATCATCCAAAGTACATCCTAATACCTCTTCTATCTCCATGATCCTCGAATAAACAATATGCACAAGACCCTTTCCCTTGATCAGATCCTTATAGATGAATCCTACACACGCAATAAAATGAGGTAAAAGGTGTGAGTAATAAAACCCAGTAGGACACCACCAATACATCCTTATAAAAAGTTCACTAATATAATAGTTTTATTCCATGATAATAATAAATGTGAAAGAAATCAAAACAAATATACATTCATATATCGAGCAGTTATGCATTAGCCAAGCTACCATAAACCCTTGGCTATACCTTCTTCAACTTCATGCTAAAAAGATTATCATGGGTTGTCCGAAAAGATTGAGAATGATCCAAAAGTATGGAAACATGTCACTTGTTATACTTAAAGAATCAATATGAGAATACTACTTGGTATCCTTAGGGAATCAAGTTCCATCATGTTCCTCAGTATCCTCCTGGATTCAAGTCCCATATGAGCCATGAAGATACTTGATCCTACCTCATGTATGGGTCCATTGTCATAATCATCGCACATTGTGAGAACTCCCCCTATAAGGTTAAAAATACCATAATATTCCACCCATCAAGGATGCCAAGAACCAACTTCCAAAGGAAGGATAAAACACAATAATGCAGAGCATGATTGAATAAGTATACCATGGAATCATGAGTAATATAGCAACACCATATAACAATATATGAATAAACATTAATCATGGTGACAATATACTCTAAAAATTCTCATGGAAACATGGTTCATGTATGGGTATCATGGACACACAAACATATACAAACAATTACCATCAATCAAGAATAAAAACCATGAAAAAACACAAATCATACCATGACAACATGTAAATATGAGAGTCCCAAATGGAAAAGAACTTGTTACCTCGTGGATATTGATGAAGGAATTCAAGTTTCATTATGGAAATGATGAACGGACATGTATCCCACCCACAAATAATGGACTACACATCAAGGATGTCTAGTTATAGTTTTGGTTCATCAAAGAAAAAAGTTAGAATGAAGACTCAAGATAATTCCAAGTCAAGAATTTCATTATAGGATAACATGCCTTAAAGTGACATCAATGAGAAAAATTATAAGGTATGACAAGGAAGGGACAACGAAATTACTGAAACCATCATCAATTAAAGAAGTAATTGTAAATTTATTTTCTATTCTAGAAGTTGGACTAAGGTTTGGCCAATGATCATTGATATATGATGAATCCAACAATAGAAGAGAGATTAAAGATGAGTATTAAGAATAAGAAGACATCACATTGATTATTCTAAATAATATTTTATAAAAACATCATTGATATTGAATAATTAATCTCTATTCAATAATATATCATTGACACATCAATGTCACCACTAATCTATGAAGAATTCATCAATGGATTAAGTTTCTATCATCAACCCTCTATTAAAAATAGGTCTAATAAGATGATTAAAAAACTCTTACTCATTGAACACTCGTTGTTGAAGGTGGATCTCAATTTTACCAAGAAATGACTTGAAAACACTAGACCCACCACTGATATATAAACAAATGATGAATTCATCATCAAATAAAAAAGTAAAACATAGATCCAATATATATCTTTGATCATTTTTGAAAGAATAAGAGGAAAATGGAATAGATCTGAAAATAAATTACAGGTCAAACACCACCAAATTAGTTAAAGGTTAATTGATAAATAGAAGATAAATATGAGATATTTAGATTCCATGAGGCATCTCTCTACTTTAAAATAGACTTTGGGGGGGAGGGGGGGGGGGTCAAATTTTGGAGTTAAAGGAGGTTTAAAAATCTGTATAATTAAATCCCATGAGGTTCATTAAATGTACCTTAGGACTAGGAAGATTTTAAGATATTGGGGTATACTATATCCAATTGACATATTAGAACACCATAGGTTGGATAGCGTGTTCCACTAGCTTGTTGGTGGTTTCTTTCTAGACCCCTCAAAGCCATGACCTTCTAAAAAACTTTAACTTTTGATTATTTAACACATATTAACTAAATTTTTTTTCTATAAAACCATATCAGATAAGAAAATGATGAAGAAAGAGAGATTTATAATCTTTAAATATCTAATACATTGAAATAAAATAAGGATGTTACAATTCTCCCCTATAACAAATTTTCATCCCTGAGATGTAACTTCAAAGGTTTCACTCAAATAAATTAGGCCAATGAGCTCAAACACTAGCATCTCACTCACAAGTATCCTCCGGGATCTATCCATGATTCCATAGAATATGGACTAGAAGTACCTACTCCCCTTAAATAACTTTCTCATTTCTGTATAAAATCTACACCAGGCACTCCACATATGATTCACTAGGATCTAGTTAAACATACTCAAAATTGATGACATGCATAGGATTATGAAACTATCCCTAGATATGTGACACATGAAACATGTATTGAATTACCTCATATAGAGAAGAAAGATCTAGAAGATATACTATTGTCCCAACCCACTCGGTGATGTCGAATGGTCTAATTGAGAGAGGTTTTAGTTTCCCCTATTTTACCAAATGTCAGTAGTAAAACCAAGGAGTCACTCATAAAAATACCTAATCACCTATAGAAAACTCCATAGGTAACCTCCTATGGTTTACATATAGTTAATTCTAAATTTGAGCTATGATTTACCTTTCCTAAACCAGCTGCACTCTGTTGGAGGTCTCTTATACCATACTATCCCCAAAAACTGCCCCCCCACCTACCTCATTCCAATATAGAAGTAAATGACATGGAATATCATAAATAGAATCATAATGTTTCATCTAAATCAAGTCATAATAACTATTTTTGTTTGAGAACTTAACCAAGTCTAGGTGATCACCCTAAGTTCCACCGAAGTCTAGGGAACAAGCCCGAAGAATATCCTCTAGAATGAGAATCTTTTGCTCAAACTATCCATTAGAAAATAGATGGTATGTTATGCCTAGACTCAAAAAAGTCCTTAAGGCCTTATGTAATCCCTTCCAAAACCAAGATGTGAAATGTGAATATTTTTTAGATATAAAGACTAGGGTAAATCCATGTAATCGTATGATCTCACAAATATACCGATTTCCAATATTGTCTACCAAGTGAGTCTCACTAATCAGTAATAAGTGAGAAACCTTCATTTACTAATCAATAATCACCCAGATAGAATCATGGATCCTAGTGGCCAGGAGTAACCCTTTAAAAATGTCCATCATGATTTTCTCCCACTTTGATAAGGGAATAATAAGTGTCTTGAGAAATACACCAGGTTTTTGATGCTCGGTCTTTACCCTATGATACGTAAGGCATTAATAAAAAAATACAAAAAATTTCCCTCTTCATCCCCAGACATGAGAACCATCACATGGAGTAATAATAAATTCTTGTAAATATAGGATTAATCACCGAATTGGAGGCATGAAAGTATCTCATCATCTATTTCCTAATGAAATCAAGGACTATAACTCTTCTATTTACCATGATCACATCATCATCATACATCGACCATCTAGGTATTAGGTCACCAACTTATAGCCATTACCATATCATAGAACACTCTAGGTTAGATTATTTTCCATATATTACCTAATTTATAAGATAAGATATGATCACTAAAGGTGTGGAAGTCATCGAACCCTAGTCCTCAGAAGCATCCATCCTCTAATTGACCAAAAATATCATCAAGCACCACTACTCCTCCAAAGTACACTCACCAAGATCCTGATGTAACGTCCTAGATATGGGTGCCACACAATGGGTGCCCCGAACCCGGTTGGTCACATGACCTCAAGCACATTTCCCCAAATGCCAGAGGCTGCCGACGAGCAGCAAGGGCCTAGGTCTGATAGTGGGGAAACTATACCCTCATTTTTCAAAGTGTAGCACAACAAAAATAGATATAAACATAAAAAAGTGGAATTAGTAAACAATACGCAACTAAAATGGGCAACATTACTAAAGAAAAAGATAAAAACAAGCATATATATGATGATGCATTATGTCTCTAAGTCCAGGAAAGTAGCCAAAATAGGATACACCACAATCTAGAATAATCCAATACAAAGTAAAAGTACAACAAAGTAAAAAAAATAGTGCAGAAGGAAATCAGCCGCATCGCAAGCCTAAGCTAGGTCTCATGCCCTCTCACTCCTCTGCAACAATCAAGTACCTATATAGGGTCCCTTTCCCTTATTGACACCTACAAAAATATAATCTGTTTGGGCCCAAGACATGACCCAAATAGGGTGTGAGAAATAAATCCCAGTAGGAAACCACCAAAGGCCTGTGCCCAACTGTCAGTGAAAATGTGCAACAGTAGTGTGTAATAATAAAATGTAGTAAACTAGGAAGTACTCAAAAGTAACTATCTCTACCAGTTACATTGCCATTTTAATAATTATTTATCAATTCCAAGCTTGTGCTTTAGCTTGGTAGGTACAACATAAGAAATCACTGCAGTGAATACTAAAAGTAAACATTGTCCTAATCCCTGGTAATCCTTACCCTCAGGAAAATAGAATTGAAACCCACAGGTGACTGCCCATAGACATAACGAATATTTCTCTCAGGCGTATGAGGTGTCGCCCACAAACACAGAAGCTACTACCCACAAGCATGGGAAAAGTTGCCCTCATGCTAAAACGAAACACTGCCCTCAGGCTAAGCAAGTAACCGGGCCGAGCCCAACACATAAGCAAGAAATCTATATACATTTTATCTCAAGAAAACTAAAATCATGCTATAATCATGGCATAGCCACGGGTATCCTGGCCAATCGGCTAAACAAGGGAACTGCACCCACGGGGTGGCCCTGGATCAAGGCAGCGATCCCAAACAATAGTTTATACATAATCATTAAATTACTTATGAAATTATAGGTATGTATAAGTCAAGGCCTCAACCATATGACACCCCAAACATGGGATCTTAGCACAACGGTACACAAACACACTCAATAGTTGGAATTAAACACCAGAGCACCTACCTTGATCTCCACTGATCAATATACATGAATGACACCTCCCGAAATGTCAGAGAACGATGTAGATCTGGGATAAAATTTCACCCATTAAAACTTGAATAACTTCCCCTCTGGAAATAATTGGAAGGAAACACTCTATAAGAGAGAAGAACTCACCCGCACAGTTCAAACGAGACTGTCTGCGAAGTAATCAGAGTCTCAGTGTTCGGTCGGGAGCCCTTCCAAGATCCAACCATCTCTCCCGCACTCCAAACGAACCCACTACCTCCTCTGCTGAATGAGTAGGCTAATGACCATTTATAAAAAAAACACAACTACACGACATGTACTCTCAAGTACACGGCGTGTACTATCAAGTACATGGCGTGTACTTTCCATTTTTAACTATTCCTCTGACGATTACTTTTCACCCCCACACTATTCATCTGTCGACATGAATACACTGTGTGTATTTCTTAGTACACGGCGTGTACTACTGTTCAGCTGGAGGCTACTCCCGCTGCCTTACTGTTCACCTGTTGACTGATTACACGATGTGTATATACTAAGTACATGACGTGTAGTAATTTTTTACACCCTTCATCACTGACAGGTCTACACGCCCTGTATACTCATCCAACATGACCAAAGTACATGGCGTGTGAAAAAGTACATGGCGTGTACCCACAAATTTTGGGATTTTCCCCCATTTCCCTTATTTTCTAAAAAACACTTAAGGAAAAAGGAAAATAAGAAACCCATACCTCAATAATAAGAACCAGGTTCTTTCAAACTTCCCACCTTAAAGAAATTCGTCCTCAAATTTACCTTCCAATGGTGGTGAAGATAAAGCTAAGAACAACTCTGGCCACTAAGCACGTACATCGGTCTCCCTCTCCCAGGTTTCGTCCTGCACTCGGTCATGCTTCCATAACACCCGTACGAGAGGAACTGACCGGCCTCAGAGAACCTTTGCGCTCCTATCAACAATACAAATTGGATGCTCCTCAAAGGACGCATCGACCGGAAGCTCAACCTCCTTGGGCTAAAAAATGCAAGACAGGTCTGAGTAATAATGGCGGAACTGAGATACATGGAATATGTCATGCATGGCTTGGTACCTCTGAGGTAACTGCAACCGATAGCTAGCCGGCCCGACTCTCTCCAAAATCTCAAATGGCCCCACATACCTCAGTGAAAGTGTACCCTATCTCCTGATCTTCCTGTGTCCCAACCTCAGTGAAACAAGCAAGAAAAAATGATCCCCGACCACAGACTCCAAGGGTCGTCTGCAGCGATCAACATAATATTTATGATGAGACTTTTCAGTAGCCATTCGCTTCTGAATCAAATAGAACTACTTTGAAGTCTCCTGCACAAGACTTGGTTCTAGTAAAGCTACCTCAACTGCCTCTAACGTGCACAGGAGTGATCGGCATGGCCTACCATATAAATCCTCATAAGGTGCCATCACAATAGTTTCCTAAAAACTATTATTGTAGGAAAACTAGACTAGGCATATGTGCTTCTCCCAAGAGCCCCCAAAGTCCAAGACACATACACGCAACATGTCCTCAAGCACCTGTATCGTACGCTCTGACTGAACATCGGTCTAAGGGTGGTAAGCTGTGCTCAGAATCACCTGTGTACCCAGTGCCCTCTGAAAACTCTGCTAGAAATGAGATGTAAAACGAGCATACCTATCTGAAACGATAAAACGATGGAACCCATGAAGACGTACTACCTCTCGGATATACAACTTCCTGAGATCGTCAACACCGAAGGTCTCCTTGATCGGAAAAAAGTAAGATAACTTCGTAAGTCTGTCACAACAACCCACACAACATCATTGCCTTGAGGTGAACTTGGAAACCCGGTCACGAAGTCCATCGCTACATCATCCCATTTCTACTCCAGGATGGATAACTGTTGTAATAGTCTGGATGGCCTCTGATTCTTCGCCTTCACCTGCTGACAGGTGGAAAATCTTGTAACAAAACCATCTATCTCTCTTTTCATACCCGACCACCAATACTGACGTCTCAAGTCATGGTACATTTTGGTAACTCCGGGATGCACTACCCAAGATGAAGCATGAAATTCATGCATCAACTCCTCACATATATCCCCAGGAACCCACACTCATCCATGGATATGCAGTACCTCATCATCGCTTATCATCCAACCAAGAGGAGAGTCCTCAATTTCCACCGACTCCCATAGAACTAGGCCTTCTGAATCCGATAGCTGTCTCATCCTCACTCTCTCCAGGAGGGTAGACGTCATAGATAAGGATGAAAGATAGGTTTTACCCTAACTTTCATGCACCTCAAAATGCAGCTCAGAGAACAAATCCACAAGGTGACACTCACCACTGGCCTTCTATACTACCTGTGTCTAAGTCCTCCTACTTAGTGCATCAGCTACTGCATTACCTTTACTAGGTGTATATGCAAGTTCAAGGTCAAAGGACTGTAGGTATTCAACCCACCTATGATATCTCAGATTCAAGTCACACTAGGTAAATATATATTTCAGACTTTTGTGGTCCTTAAACACCACAAAATGTTCTCCCAAGAGATAATGTCTCCAAAAACGTAATGCATGAACAACTACAACCAACTCAAGATCATGCGTCTGGTAATTCCTCTCACATGGCCTCAACTGCCGAGACCCGTATGAAACTACTCGATTGCCCCGCATCAACACTGATACAAGCCCAATACCTGATGCATCGCAGTAAACTATTTAACTCTTCCCTTGCTCTAGAAGTATCAGGACTGGTGCTATTGTCAACCTTCCCTTCAGCTCCTGTAAGGCTGTCTCGCAAGCTTCTGACCAAACAAACTTCACACCCTTCTTAGTCAAACCCATCAACGGTGCTGATAAGCGGGAGAAGTCCTATATAAAGTGCAAATAGTAACCAGACAGCCCCAAGAAACTCTGTATCTCAAACATGTTCTTAGGATGCTCCCAAGAAACTACTTCTCTCACTTTCTCTAGGTCTACTACAACTCCTTCCTCTGAGATAATATGATCCAGGAAGTGAATCTGGTCCATCCAAAAGTGGAACTTTGAGAGCTTAGCATATAAATGATGCTCTCTTAGTGTACTCAGTATGATCTCAAGATGGGCGGCATGGTCATGTCAAGTGTGAGAGTACACCAAGATATCTTCCACGAATACTACCACAAAATAATCCAAATATGGGTGGAACACATGATTCATCAGAGCCATCAAAACTTCTGGAGTGTTTGTGAGTCTGAACGGCATGACCAAGTACTTGTATAGATCATATCTACTTCGAAAAGCTATAAGTGGTATATCTGATGGTCTAACTCACAACTGATGATATCTGGATCTCAAATCAATATTCGAGAACACTCGTGATCCTCGAAGTTGATAAAAAAGATCATCAATCCTTCGTAAGGGATATCGGTTCTTAACTGTCAACTGGTTCTATTTCCGATAATCCATGCAGAGTATGAGGGTATCGTCCACCTTCTTCGCAAACATGACAGGCTAACCCCAAGGAGAAGTATTGGGTCAGATGAAAGCCTTTTCTTATAACTCCTCTAACTGCCTCTTGAGCTCATGTATTTCTGGTGTAGCCATCCTATAAGGAGGAATGGACACCTATGCCACTCCTGGCAAAAGCTCAATAAAGAAATCCACCTCTCGCTCCGGAGGTAGACCTGAAAAGTCATCCGGGAAGACATCCCTGAAATGATTAACCACTGGAGGGAAATCCTTCTCACAAGTTCCCCGGTATTCCAGATATAAACTCGCAATCTGGGCTGTAACTCCACCTCTCCCACGATGCTCAGGTCTGGCTTGACTCGCCTGGACATCCCATTCGCCCTTGTATAGAAACTCTCTTTCCTATGGTGACGTGAAACTCACCCTGTGAAGATAACAATCTACAAAGTCTCAAAAGGATACCAAATAGTCCATCTCGAGAATGACATCATAGGCTGTGATCTCTAAGACATAGAGGTCCCATAGGAAGTGACACCCACCAACCTCTAGGGGGAACTCCTTGCACTGACACACACCTGCTGTTCTAATTCCCAATGGAGTGTCTAGAGTCATGATATCCGAAGAAGAAGCAATGCAGAGCCCAAGGATCTCCACAACGTGCACAAATATAAAGCTATGTGTAGCACCAGTATCTAAAAGTGCTGAAGATAAAATAGAAGTAACTAAAATAGTACCTCTAACAGTGGAAGGTCTAGGATCCTGCTCCTGTTGGGTCTGTTGCACTCATATGTATTCCCAGTGCCATGACCCTCTGACAAATCCTTGCTACCCTGATCTAACCTACCCTACTGTCTCTGAGATATCAGTGTCTGGCCACCACGGCTACGACCACCACCTCGGCATGAACGTACTGGCGTATTCCAATTCCCTAACTGGTAAGAAGATACAGGCCCTACTCCTGCATGCAGAGTCTGCACAGAACCCCTCTCACTAGTCATTAGTGGAAACTCCCTGCAAAAAACATTGAAGATGACCAATTTTTCCACAAGTTCAGCACTCCACTGGGTCACGGGGACACTGAGGACTCTTGTGCCCCTCTTTACCGCACTGGTAGCACATTATCTAGACACCTAAAGAATTCTTCTTTCTAGTACTACAACCATGAGATAAATCCATATTCCTCTTCCTCTTTCCATTAGAAATAGTACCAGAGACCAGTGCCAAACCGCCCTGGTCCGCACCACTAGCTTCCCGCAGGTTTTTCTCTTTAATCAACACCTGGTTCACAATAGCATGCACTATAGGAAACCTAAAAACATTCACCAGTGCTCAGATGTCATATCGAAGACCATCCTCAAAGCGTCTATCTCTCAACATATCATCACCCACCAGAACAGGTGAAAAACGCTGTAGTTCGGTGAAGCAGGTAGAATAGTCCATCACTAACATGGTGCCTTGCTGCAGATTCATGAACTCTTAAGCTCGATCTGCCCTTAGAGTCTCCGGATAGAAAAAGTCATAGAAGACTACCTGAAAATCTTCCCACGCCATGTCTCGGTGATGCTCAGTCTGGGTGGTAACATCCCCCCATCTCTTGGTGGAATAACGCTGCATGTAAGTAGCGAGCTTGACCCTCCACCCAGTAGGCATCTCCAGATGCTCGAAGATAGTCTGCATAGAACCAATCCATGATTACTTAGCCTATGGTCCACCATACTCTAAAAAAGTATGAGGATGATGATGATGGAATATACGTGTCAGCTCTTCCATAGATGTGGAAGCCGATGGTGCTCCCTGGAAGGTCTTTATAAACCGCATGATGCCTTCACAGAACTGTGCATTAGCACCTATGTCTGGTATAACGGCTGGCGCCACATCTGGATATAATGGAGGATCCATTGGTATCCCATGGCCTACCATCTCGGGAGTATATTCGTTGTCACTCTCCTGGCGAAAAAATCATGGTCATCTCGGTGGCATGACTCTACAAGGTCAAACACACGCCTTTAGATTAAGACTATCAATGGCCAAGAACTATAAACATAATAAGAGAACAAGATAAGGAAAACATTCCAGTTTTGACAAAACAAGACTACACGACGTGTATAATAACTACACGACGTGTTCCCTTAAGCATTTCACATGGGTGTGTACCTCTGCCAGAACTGGTCATGTAACACCCCAAACACACGACGTGTTGTCCACACACACGACGTGTACTTGAATTCTCTCCTCCTTCCTGAGTACTTATACACATATTAGACACACGACTCTCCTTTAAACAAGACTACACAGTGTGTATAAGATCTACACAGTGTGTAATGGATGAGCTTCACCGACCCGTGTTGTCCGTTACACGGCCGGGTACACAACTCAGACTACACGACGTGTTCCAAATAGACACAGCATGTACGACTTAATTTCCAACTGCCCAAGTTGTTAGTGACATGGTCAGCTACTTGGCTGATACTACACGGCGTGTTACACCCACACACAGCATGTACACCACCCTGTTTTCCCCAGCCACACAGCCAAGTCTGCACGGTCTCTCACTAGTCAAGACTACACGACATGTCCCACAGGTACACAATGTGTCCAAGAAGATGTAACACCTACCTGTGTTTTTTAGTTACATGGCCAGATCTCCAGGTTAAACGATATGGTGTGTTCGTCATCAGAACGATGTGTATAAGCTCAGATTTCTCCACCTGTGTTGCTAGTAACACGACGAACATAGGGTCAAAAGAACACGGTGTGTACAATCGGTACACGACGTGTGCCCCCAAAGTTCCACTATCCCGTGTTTTTTCCCACACAGCCTATGACACGGGTAGAAACTACAGGGCGTGTACATATGGTACACAGCGTGTACTTAATTTTTTTTTCATTTCTTCCCGAACAGAAGAGTACATGGCGTGTAGTCAAAACTACACGGTGTGTATTTTGGTCTTTTCTGGACAGTAAGCCTTAGAAACTACTCCAGAGCCCAGAAAAACAATAAAACCAACACCTAAGTTCCAAATTCCGATCTGTGAGGGCCCATACTCCTCACGAATCAAAGCTTGTAATCTTATACATGTTATAAAAAAAGTACACAAGTCAATCATCCACCAAATTCCAGTCAATGAGGGCCCATAATCTTAAAGAACCAAAGTTTGGCATTCATTATACAAAACCTTACATAACAATACCATATCAAACAACATGTATTTTATCAAGGCAACTATCACAACAACATGCCTTTACTAGAACAACATCAATCACAACATCATGCAAATTCTAATGCACCTACATGACATATAAACTATGCATGGCATGTGATTCTAACATGTTCCTAAATGATGCATGTGATGGCATACCCTCATCTCATCGGGTTGCGACTACATAGAACCCAAGTATAATAATATAACAACACACCACAAGCATGTCACTCAACGGTGAAATCAAATCAACTGTAAAAGTGCAAAATCAGAAAAATTGCAACATGAGGTAAATTGGATTTTCCCTATACATGGGTTAGCTACTCCTGGGCACAATTTACTAACAAGTTCCTATTCCATCCTATCTATGGATATAGGCCCAAAAATAGTAATTCATTAGAAAATAATCCTTTTATACCACTTTGTAACATCCCAGATCTGGGTGCCACACAACGGGTGCCCTAAACCCGGTTGGTCACATGTCCTCAAGCACATTTCCCCAAACACCAGAGGCTGCCGACCAGTAGAGAGGGCCTTGGTTTGATAGTGGGGTAACTATGACCTCATTTTTCAAAGTGTAGAGCAGTAGAAATAGATATAAACATATAAAATTAGAAACAGTAAACAATACCCAACTGAATTGGGCAATAGTACTGAAGCAAAAGATAAAAACAGTCATATATATGACGATGAATTATGTCTCTAAGTCTAGGAAAGTAGCCAAAATAGGATACACCACAATCTAGAATAATCCAATACAAATTAAAAGTACAGAAAAGTAAAAAAAATAGTGCAGCAGGAACTCAGTAGCATCGCAAGCCTAAGCTAGGTCCCATGCCCTCCCACTCCTCTATAACAATCAAGTACCTGTATAGGGTCTCTTGTCCTTATCAACACCTGCAGTAATATAATCTGTTTGGGCCCAAGACATGACCCAAACAGGGTGTGAGAAATAAATCCCAGTAGGAAACCACCAAAGGCCCGTGCCCAACTATCAGTGAAAATTTGCAACATCAGTGTGTAATAATAAAATGCAGTAAACTAGGAAGCACTAAAAAGTAACTATCTCTACCAGTTACATTGCCATTTTAATAATTATTTATCTATTCCAAGCTTATGATTTAGATTGGAAGGTACAACATAAGAAATCACCATAGTGAATACTCAAAGTAAACATTTTCCTCGGACCTGGTAATCCTTGCCCTCAGGTAAACAGAATCAAAACCCACAGGTGACTGCCCACTGGCATAATGAATATTGCCCTCAGGCGTATGAGGTGTTGCCCATAGGCACAAAAGCTACTTCCCACAGGCATGAGAAACGTTTTCCTCAGGCTAAAACGAAACACTGCCCTCAGGCTTAGAAAGTAACCGGGCCAAGCCCAACACATAAGAAGGCACTCTATATATAATTTCTCTCAAGAAAACTCAAATCATGCTATAATCATGACATACCCATGGGTATCCTGGCCAATCAGCTAAACAAGGGAAACACACCCACGTGGTGGCCCTAGATCAAGGAAGCAATCCCAAACAAAACTTTATATATAATAATTAATTTACTAATGAAATTATAGGTATTTATAAATCAAGGCCTCAGCCATAAGATACCCAAAACATGGGCACGTAGCACAACAGTACACAAAAACACTCAACCGTTGGAATTAAACCCCATACCACCTACATCGATCTCCACTGATTGTTATATGTGAACGACACCCCCTGAAATGTCTGAGAACGACATATATTTGGGATAAAAGTTCACCCATTCAAACTCAAATAAATTCCCCTTGGTAAATAATAGGAAGGAAACACTCTAGAATAGAGAATAACTCACCCGCACAGTTTAAACGAGACCGTCCGTGAAGGAATTAGAATTCCGATGTTCGGTCAGGAGCCCTTCCAAGATCCGGTCGTCTCTCCCACGCTCCAAATGAACCCACTGCCTCCTCTACCGAATGAGGAGGCTACTACCCATTTAAAACAAAAAATAAAACTACAAAACATGTACTTTCCATTTTTATCTGTTCCTCTAACGACTACTTTTTACTACCACACTGTTCATCTGTAAACATGAATACACGACATATATTTACGAGTACACGACGTGTACTACTGTTCAGCTGGCAGCTACTCCCATGGCCTTAATGTTCACCTACTGACTGATTACACGACATGTATATACTAAGTACATGGCGTGTAGTCAGTTTTTACACCCTTCATCGCTGACATGTCTATAGGCCCTGTATACTCATCCAACACGGCCAAAGTACACAACGTGTGAAAAAGTACACAGCATGTACCCACAAATTTTGGGATTTTTTCCCATTTCCCATATTTTATCAAAAACACTTAAGGAAAAAGGAAAATAAGAAACCCGTACCTCAAGAATAAGAACCAGGTTCTTACACCTGAGCTACCCAAGTCTTATGAATACAATCATATGCAATTATGTTTAATTTCCCAAGTGCATAATCCATCTTAATGTCACTAATACTCCAATGAATGGGCCATAAACACCAACTCTAAGGTGTGATTAGGATATGTCCAACTAATGTGACCCATAAGAGCTTCTCCCTTTGCATTAATACCTCTCCTTGACCAACATCTAAAGAATCATAGAATAAAACATAGTCTATCACTAGATCTATAAGTATAAACACATGAGGTATATTCAACCTCTTATTAAGTTCAATAAATGCATCATAACACTTGTACAACACCTAGAACTTCACTCCCTTCTCTATCAATGTAATTATAGGTGCTGATAATTGAAGATGTCATGGATAAAATTTATGTAGTATCCTTATAAACCTAGAATGATCCTAATCTCAAACATGTTATAGGGATGTATCTAGGACATAAATTGTTATACTTTCTCCATGTCCATGAATATACCAATATTTGAAACCACATTTCCCAATAATTTCACCTCATGAATCCAAAGTATAAATATTGAAAACATGAAATAAAGTTTATGTTCTTGAATCATACTCATAATTATCTTAAGATGTATTGCATGTTGTTCTTGGGTTGGTGAGTGGATGAGGATGTCATCAACGAACACCACAATGAATGTGTAACGATATAGTTGGAAGATTTTATTCAT
Organism: Viscum album; assembly: GCA_963277665.1. NCBI lineage: Eukaryota > Viridiplantae > Streptophyta > Magnoliopsida > Santalales > Viscaceae > Viscum > Viscum album. The sequence goes on along the minus strand of OY728162.1, from coordinate 661,011,358 downwards.
GAGATCCAGAAAAACTATTAGATTTTTTTAATCCAAATGGAATCACAAAGTACTCATATATTCCATACCTACTCCAAAGAAGCATATTCATGATGTCCCCTATTCCAACCTGTAGTTGGTGATTACCCAATCCGAGATCAATCTTAGAGAAAAAATTGAATCCCCATAAAAAATCAAAGATATTATCAATCTTATTCATAGGACATATATTATTAAAATTATCCTTGTTCAAATTTCTGTAATATATATGGTGTTTAAGTCTTATAACATTTTTAGAGAAAAAATAGGCACACCCCATGGTGTACTTAGCCTAACAAAGCCCTAATTCTTTAAGTCCTTAAACTATACCTTGAGATCCTTCATCTCTCCTGACACCAAATGATAAGGGGGTGTTGAAATAGGCTAATAAATTATAATGAGAACTATCTCAAATTAAACTTATCTATTAGTGGGAATTGCTATATAGTCATTTAAAAATACACCATGATAGAGATCCATGAATAGAAGAAGATATGAGGGTCTATCACTGATTCTACTGAAACAACCAAGCCTACAATATACATTTTGATCATCCTGATCTGGCTCAAGTTTTGACCCACTATACTTCTCTCACAATTTAAATTCTTTTTTCATCACTTACCTATGTACCTTCGGTAAAGTAAATGATACATGTGTCTAATATCAATAAATTCAAGCTTAGAATCTATTCATACAATCTATTCCATGAATCACATTTAAGCTCTTTAACTCCAAAATTATGATTTTTCATGTATTTACACTACCATAAATGAATATGGGAAACTCATGGAATCACTAAAAATGGTCCAATTTCATGTATAATGATTTATCAAGGGAAAGTATGTCAGAATAAAAGTTGATGAGTTTCTCAAGTCTAGTAATAACTTGTGTAGATATAAAGGAATGAGGAGCAGCAGTATTAAAAAAGGTGGTAAATAAAGTAAAGGTGATTAAAATAGTGACTTGAATAGTATATGGTCCCTCACCACTATGAGATTGATTATAATCCCATTCATAAACACATCCAACCTCAGCTTCGTAACCCTTTATTTAAGATGAATGACCAGGGTGATTCATCATATAATTAAACTAACGAGGAATCCCGAAAGGACCCTAGGTTATTAATCACATATTTCCTACACCCTTGTGGAACCACAATTTTAAATTCATGAGAAAAAACTATTGGATATGCCCCATATTTAAATTCTAATAAAAGGTTTTATGTGGATCTATAAAGAGATTTTAGATTATGAACGACCTATCTATAGTTGAAGCAGTGTGGAACACCTATGAAGGGGGATAAAAATCTCTACTCCACTCCACCCTCATACCATTACTATACTACAAGTCCCCAGTTTTCCTGTTTCTAATACTATAGGAGAATATCAACACAACTTCATTAGGTCTTCCCACCAATTTACAAAATGGATGAAGAAAAATTACTGCTCTATCTCTCTAAAAATACTTTTAAATAGTAAAGGCCTTATTTAGAACCTATGGGTATTTAACTAGGTTAGAACTTTGAAACTTTTTTATGATTTCAAGATGAAGTCCAATCTCAAACTTCCTAGCCTTCTATTCCTAATTTTGGTTAAAGAGTATAAAAAAGAATAGAATCTCTTTAAAATGATTGTAGTATATAGTTATATTAATAGATCCCTATTATAACTCCTTGAACTCCTATGCTCCACCTAGCTTCATCATATCAGTAAATAATTCCCCATATAACAGGTACTTTAATTCATTCCAGGTGATACCCTCATGTCTTCCAGACTTTCCCATGACTCCCCACCTATTCTTGGTCGGTCCATATACTATGAACGCTTCCAACTCCACCTTCTGGTCCTCGGGTGTCTTAATGAGGTCAAAACACCCTTGGTGACATCAATAAAATCCATAACATCCAACAGTATACCAGTTCCCTAAAAGTATTGAGGATTATAGAATAGGAAGGCTTTGTAATTATTGACCAAGGACCATGACACCCTTCTTACCTAGGTAGGAACTAACAGAAGGACTCCCAGTTGTGGTGTGCTCACCTGTTATACCATTAGAGTATGTATGAGATAATTCATTGGTGCACCCTACTATAAAATAGGGGGTGGGATAGGGGAATCCACCCCAATAAGATTACCCCAAACCTTGTTATATGGTTGTACCATTAGTCTTCTACAAGGTGAAGTATTCTATAACATGAAGGGAAACATTTAAAGAATTTAAGATAGTTCCAAATCTGTCTAAGTGATCACATAAGGTTTCCCTAGGATTCTAACTATAACCCAAGGTATAACCCTCATAGAACTAACCAAGGGATCTTGTTTAACATGATTAAAAAGTGAAAAAATACATATAAAAAAATAAACATAAAATCATTCATAGTTCAATTAATTAATTCCCATAGAGATATATCACAATAATAAATAAAAATAAATATATCACATATTCAGGGAATATAATTCCATCCCAAAAAGAAAAAAAATATAGGGATTAAATTAAAAACTATTATTCAACACAAACACACACAAACACACATATGGTATGTGATCCTATGTTTCTAATCATGATGCATGACCACACATAAAATATCACAAAAATAGTAACATTAATCCCGTCTATGGTAACTCAGAGGTCAATTACACATGTGTTGGCCATGAACATGGAAATTTCACATCCTAAGTACCAAAAAACTTTCTCATTTATAACATTTCCTAGTTTATTCAAAAATAAAATAATAAAAACTATTCTCGAATATAATTTTGTAACACACCAACCCAAACCAGTGGGTATGATATGGAGAGTCATATGTTTTCATGCGTGCCACCTCATATATAAGAGGCTATCGACTAGTAGAAAGGGTCTAATTCCATCAGTGGGGAGACTATACCCATCCTCATACAAATAATAATATAATATAATGTAATAAAAATAATAATAACCAGATTAAAAATTCAGAAACTAAGTTGACAAAATACTACTCATACAAATAAGTAAACATGGATACTAGTGTGGAAAACCAAACCCAAGTATAAGTGATAATAAGTAAATAAAATAATAAATATTAGTATACTCCAGAGTATTTCCTGGTATTTCTCTCAACTATATTATCCTTTTCTCAACCATTTTCATAATCCCCTTTCCCAGGATGAATAATTATGCATGAAGTTTGTGCATGCATTAAATTTTTTGTACGTGGTGTGAGTAATAAAATCAAGTAGGACACCGCCAAATAATCCTTAACAAATTTTCACTTATATAACATGTTTATGAAATGATAATAATAAATGAAAAATAAATCATAAAAAAATATACAATCATGTACTGAGTGTTCGTGTGCTAACCAAGATGACATAAACCCTCAACTGTACCTACTTTGGCTCTATGTATGAAAGATGATCATGGGTCATCAGAAAAGATTAGGAATAATACAAAAGGATACTAACATGTAACTTTGTATCCTTAAGAAATCTAGATGAACATGCTACTTGGTATCCTCAAGGCATCAATCCCATTCAGGCCACAAAGCTATCACGCTCTTACCCTGTATACGTGTCTGTCATCCTCATTGTCACATGTCATTTACAATCCCCATATAAGGGTAAACATACCATGAAATTCCACCAATCATGAACACCAAGAACCAACTTCCAAAGAAAATATAATGCACAATAATATATATCATGATATAATAATCATAGCATGGCACTGCGAGAAATATATTAGCCTCATATAATAACATGTGAATTAACATCAAACTTGGTAAAAATATATTCTAACAATTGTAAGGGATGCAATAATTATTTATGGGCATCATAGAAAAATAGACACCCACAAGAAATTACAATCAATAAATAAGAAAAACATTCCAACACATGAATCATACCATGAAAAAATGTATATACAATATCCCAAAATCATAAGGAACTTCCAACATAAATGTTGTTGATGATGAACTCCAAGGTTCATTGATGAAATGATGAAATAACTAGTCCCACACCCATTATGAATAGATCATATGTCAACAACATCTATCTTAATTTCCGATTCATCAAGGAAGAAGTTTATAACATAGTCTCAATAGAATTCCATGTCAAGAACATCATTCTAGAATCACATACCTTTAGGGGTTCATCAACAAGATCAATTCAGAGGTATATCAAGGAAAGAACACCAAAATCATGAAATTCATCTTCAATCAAATATCATAGTGTGATTTAATTATCCATTATAGAATAGGGGCTCAGGTCAAGACAATGTTCATTGATCCATCATGAATATGTTAACAAAAAAGTGATTCAAGATTAGAATCAAGAAGAAGAAGATCTCATGATGATCATTCTTAAAGAAGATTACCTAAAACAATCAACATTCTTGAATAATTAAGCTTCAATCAATAATATTTCATTAAAACATTGATTTCACCACCAATATACGATAAATTAATCAATAAATCAAGGTTGTATCATTGATGTGAAATCAAAATGAGGTCTAGGAAGATGATTTAACGAAACTCACATGTTGAACGTTCATTATCAAAGGTAGATCTCAGTTTGATTTAGAAATGATTTCAAAATTATATATCATACACCAATCCATGAATAAAATAGTAATTCATTATCATATCATCAAGAAAAAAATAGATCCAATAAATATTTATTCTCATATCACAATGAAGAAGAGGAAGATGACATATATCTAAGAAAAAAGTATCAGTCAAACACTACTGGATTGTTTAAAGGTTGATGGATCACTGGGAGATGTATTAGAGATATTTATAGACCCTTATGGAGCTTTATAATTTTAAATATTCTCAAGGGGGTTAGATTTAGGTCTTAAGGGAGATGAAAAAATTTATAAAATTAAAACCCATGGGGTGCATTGAATTCACCCCTATATTGGGAACACTAGATGGTCGGTTGGGTTAGCTGTAGCCGACAGACCTATTGGAACCCCACTGGCTAGTTGGTGGGTTCCATTGGCTTTACTTTGGCTATTTTCTAGTCACCTAAAGTTAATTTCCTTCTTCAACACTTCTACCTTCGGTTACCATATCCTTAGTCACTAAAAACCATCATCTTCACAACCCAGATCAGAGAAGAAAAAAGAGAGGAAATAGATATTTATAATCTTCAAATATATCATACATTGAAATAAAATGAGAACATTATAGAGATCCTTATTTAATTTCTTTATACTAATTATTTATTGCTTACACTTGACTAATATTCAATCCCCTTAGGCATATTTTTATTTTCTTTATTAGTGGAAGTGTCTTATTTCCCATAATCAGGGAATGTTAATTAAATGATGATGGGGTTTAGTTCTTAATGGTTAAGTGATGGTGACCTCATATTAATGAATATAGATTGAATAAAAGATTAAATAAGCTTTATTATAAATATAATAATGAATTTAAACTCATCATCTTTTTGATCAATATAAATTCTAATCCATGATGGTGATTAATTGTTTTAGATTATTAATTGATTGATTAAAATCTATAGGAATTAATTTTTTGCTTGTATGATTATTATCTTTCAAGAACTTAGTATTTAAAACTAGGTCATTATATGGGAAGTTATATTTATAATGAGTATAGGATTATGTAATTTCCCCTAGAATGGTTTTGTGATATATATATTTCAAAATTTAATATCATTTATTATACACCACTACGTGAGTCAGTTGGGGTGACAATGCCCATATTTAGCCTTGGGTTTTGGGTGTTTACCAACATCAATTTTTTCGAGGGTATAAATGGTCGACTACTTCCACTACCACACTCTCCCCTCTATATGCATACTTAATATGAATACTCTTCTAGGATTTGGTGTCTTACATTTATAGGATGTGTATGCATATAGTTTTTAATTGATCTTAGTTATAAAATACTTGTACTTGAGAGGTGTGGTAGCAAAACATTATTTTATATAATTTTATTACATGTGTATCTATTTATAAACTGAAATGTAATAAGGAAATGTGCATATTTTATAAATAATTTTATAGATCTAGATTATATAAATGTGGGGATGTGATAGTGACATGGATTAAATTATGCGGTTGTAGATGAAATGTATTTTCACTGATGTGAAGCATGGATTATAAAGGGGATGGGAGCACAAAGATGTAAGATTTTAGGGTTCAAGGTGATTGTTTTTGTGGGAAAAAATTAGTATGGTACCCTTCTTAGATACAACATTCACTGTTATTTCACTTACATATTTTCATTATTTTGTGATCAAGGCTTAGTGAGGTTGGAAATATAGTTCACCTATTAGTGTGTTGATTTGGATCCTCTATTTATTAACTATTTTAGGATTATTCTTCCATATAGGTATAATAAATTTCAAGGATCATCCTATTGAGTATACTTGTATACTCAAACCAATATATATATATTTCAGGTATGTAATAGGGAGTTGGTGATCGAGTTGACGTTACTAGCTCGTTTCAATTGTTTGTGAGTTACTGGAGTTCATGGTCACTACAATAAGATAGGTTCATGTTTATTTTCTAGTTTTTATTAATCATTATATAAAATTTATTATTGGGATTGAGATAATTTATTTATATTATGAATTTTTCTGGTGGTTCTTTTATGCTTCCTAAGAATATTGAGTAAAATTAATCCTATTTAAATATATTTCATACAATCGGTTTTAGTCTCCAACTCATCACATATTGAAGGTAGGATAATGGGGTCATACTAATCTTATCTCTTATCCAAGGAGGGTAACAAGTGGGGATGGTCCATGAAAACGTTTTATTAGAGATTTTGGTTGAAGGATAGGATGAAGCTTGGAGAAATACTCGAGTGAAGATAACATGGTTCGATAGGGAAATAATGATAGTTGGATATATAATGTGATATAATAAATGGATACAGTTTAAAAAAGGATATTTTAATCCCCCTATGATCCAACACATGGACCATAAGTTCAAAAAATTTTCTATGTGAGAGATATTACTTGTGGGGTATATACCTATGTGAGGATCATACAATATGATTGTTTTCTCCTGTATTTGAATTTGGTAGACAATAGAAATTATTATAAATCATAATTAATTAATATTAAGTATTCTATATTATATTTTTATATTTAATTAATATTTATCTATTTCATATGTATGGCTCTGGGTTTATGTACCCATTAGGTCCATTCTAATGATTTTCAAGAGGACGAGACAGTATATCACTTCATAGTTAAAGTTGTTATGCATAAAACATTGTGGAAGATGCTTCTAGAGTTATACTTCTTGTTCGTATAGAAAAATATGGTCTCTATTTTAGGTCAAGAGACTAAGGCTTGGTTGAAGGTGGTAAATATTTCCTTTAGTTTGATCCATGCTCAAAGAAACCGCTAGTTTTTTTTGGTTTTCGACATATTATAGGTGGATGGTTAACAATTGTGTTTTTTATTCCTTATAGATTGTGAGGGGCCATCTATTTCATGGGATAAAAATATAATTTGTTTTCAGATAAAGTTTCTCTCTTCAACTATAAAGGAAGCATGAAAACAGGAAAAGCTTTCCCTCTACTATGGTTGCTCTAGATTGTGGGAGTTTTATATTTACTTCAAAACCCTCCAATTCATGTTTCTAATCTTTCTAAAGGAACAAGAGAATGAATATGTTATTAATAGGATGAAATATCTAACTAGACCATCATGGAAGTGGATTTATTTGGACTCTTTAAAAAGTAGATCTATGGCCATAGATTCTTGGTTTCATGGTCCAAAAATTTTTAGATAGTAGGGAATTAGAATAAATTTTCTTTATATCATTTATAAAAATAAATTAGTTTTTAGAACCCTAATATAATATTTAATATAATATTCTTTTTATATAGAAGTAGTGGGAATTGAAAGATTCAGTGTTCGACCTTCATTACTAGTCTTCATAGAGCTAGAAAAACATTTTTTTTATTTATCCACCAAGGTTGTTGAAACAATAGGTTACTCAAAGAGTTTTTCAAAAGTGAGGTGATAGAGAAAGACGAAGAGAGAATCCTAATATTTATAATCCATAAAAAGTAGAGCGCAATTATATAGGTGGTCACCATAAGGGAAAAAGTGGTAATGGAAGAGGATGTAGTTAGATTCATTCCTTAGAGTTTCCTTCACCAGGTGAGCTGTATGTCATGTGTGGTATTATCTATTTTTTTTGGGATTATACCTTTTTTGATTTGGGATCTATGTACTTCATCGTTAGACCATCCCTTTTCCAGGATCTAGGGATCGAGGTAGAGAGGCTTCCAGTTCTCTTGATACTAACTATGTCTGATGGAGGTTAAGCTATCTTTCATGATGTTTATATGGATTATGAGATAATGTTAGGAAAGTATCTCTCTTCCAGAGGTTTCCAATGTTTACAAATATGGCCATATGATGTTATCCATAGGATATCCTAGTTTTATTTGATGCAGGATACAATTTTTTTCTATAGGATATGATTTATATTCTATGATTATGATATAGATAATGATATATTTATTATAAAGCTAGTCCATTTAATGAGTTGGAGGAATGATTTTCCTTATATTCTAAGATGGTTGAGTTGATTATGAGTTTAATAAAGGTCTTTATAGTTCTATCTCCCATGGGTGTGGAAGAGTACCCTATTATTTTTCAAGGAGGAGAATGTGGGGATTTTTTGATCCATTTTAAATGTCATCAGTATCATTAGATACTTGTGAATGTATGAAAGTTTTTGTTTTGGGTGCATAGTTTCCATTTATTGGGATATATCACATCTCATTAGGGAGGATCTTTGGATCCTTCAAATATTAAGGCAATAGTTTCTTAGATTAATCCCATCAATGATGCAGAGGTTCAAAGTTTTCTTGATTTTGTAGGATATTATAAGAGATTCATTGATGAATTGCCCCCTATTTCAAATCTTTTGATATCCTTGAATAGGAATAGTTATGAATTTTTATACACTAACCAATTTTAGGAAATGTTCGTGTATTTTAAATAGAATTTGTTTAGGGATCCTATTTTTCATTTTTGTAAGGAGGGTGTTATGTTTGAGGTTTATTGTGTTGATTATCACCTTGGGCTAGATTATGTGATTTTTCTAAAGACTTAATTAAATCAACCTGTATAGTTAAATTATATATTTATATTTATCTTGACCACACCAACTACAAAGGCATAGAATATTGGAAGTATGAGGTTGATCCCATTGAGATAAGGAAAGACAAGTGAAATATCTTAACCAAATGTTAAGTAATCCTAAATTAATTAAATTATTAATCTAATGATATAGATTCAATAAATAAATTCAAATGAAAAAAGATATAAGTGAAGAAATAATTTTATATGGGTGGTTTTTCTAAATATAAATTCTTACTAAACATGAAAAATAATCATATTCCTTAGTTTCAAAATTAATCAATTTTATTGAAATAAAAAATGTTCAATACTAATCAATATACCTTATAATATCAATTCCAATGGTCCATATGAATTAAATACTAGGATTAATTAGGAAAATATTTTTGTTTTTAAATAATAATACTATTATTTATCATGAATTTCTTATCTCCAACATATTGGTGTTTGTTCAAAATTATCTAAATTTGATCAATGAATCAATAATGAATAAAATAAATGTGTAGGTATAACATGGTAATATCGATAAAATCATCCTATAAGTGAATAAATAATTACAATAAATTTGTATGAACCCACTTTGATCGATTCCACTCCCCCTATAGGTTTTCCACTCATCAGTGTGTGATCCCTAATGTTAAATAAAGATAAAAGCATAAAAGAGAGATTAGATAAGAAATAATAAGAAACATAATGAAGAATATGGACATAATTTTAATCTAAAATCATCCATATCAACAAAAAATTGTATAGAAAAGGAAAGAAAAATAGAAAAACCCAACTATAAGGAATAATCGCATGTAAAAATTCAAGTTTTATATCTCAACATGTGGAAAAATTATTTTATTCTCCATGGTATAATTGTCTATTTAAAGGCATAAATTCATCCCCTTGGAATATTAAATGCCATAAATTTGGCTAATCAATGTGGATTAGTGAATATTAGGGTCCCTTGTACCGTTTATTATGGATCCTAATCATAAATGAAAATAATTAGTATTGGAAAATTCCCATCACCTAGTTTCAAAGCATTAAAATGGGTTTCAGACCCTGAAATATCATGTTGTCTCCCTTAAGTGTGGTTTTCAAGGCCTAGTTCATGGGGTTTGTCTGGGTGTGAAACTTTCCATATTTCATAGTGTGAATTGGGAATCACATCGTGAATCTTTATTCTTAGATCTATTTCACTTATTTTTTTCTACCGCGCCTATTTAAGACATGGAAGCATGCCACAAACAACTCACAATGTGAATTTTATGAACATGAAAACCCATATTAAAATCCATGAAAATAAATAAATAAATTAGAGATATCATTATGAACTAGAGAACATTTATCTCCTATAGGTATCATAAATTACTAACTCGTGAAAGGAAATGTTAAACCCATGATATTTAGTTTTTTTCTATTGTATTTTATTTGAATTTTTAGTGACACTATCTCATCGATGAGCCTTTTTTAGTCTTTAAAGATCACATGAGAATGAGATATAACTTCTCCCATGGTGATTTGAACCTATGTTCACAAATATGGAAGAAAATATTATACGATTAAGACTTGAAGATTTCATATACACCGGGGAAATGGAATTTCATAGCAGATGCACTATTTAGGAATTCATGTAGTGATTCTATTTGGGTATTCAAAGATTATTGGAGAGTGATGGAGGATCTTGAAAAAATACACCTTGATATGATAGAAACTGATGCTAAAGGGTGTCTCCACCAAATAGAAGTGTAGTTTTCCTTAGTATAGTAGGTATAATAATATCAGTTGGTGGATTTTGAGGTGGAGGTTTGGTGGAATCCAGTTATATATGGTAATGCTCTATTAAAATGGTACGAAGACAAACAACATTGGGTGTTATTTTAATAGAGGCTATTTATTCTCTTAATAGTGCATGAGGTGGTTCTTAGTGAGTTCTAAAACTTACCCACGGATGTACATCCTAGTGTGTCTAAGATGTACCATGCTTTGGAGAGACACTTTTGGTGATCTATGATGAAGAGTTCGGTTTTAAGGTATGTATCTTGGGGTTTGGTCAACTAGAAAGTTAAGGTTGAGCATCATGTCCCTTGTGGTTTACTTAATCTATTGGGTGTCCAATAATGTAAATGAAATGACACCTTGATTTATTTTTTCACTGGTTTACCATGATATATAGGTATATCTGATTCTATATGGGTGATTTTAGATCACTTGAACAAGTAAAATCGTTTTATAGTGATTAATAAGTAGTGTTGTAGTCCCCTGACGTGAATCACCTAGTTCAGTCAAGAGTGCTACATGACCTCAAGCATGCCTCCCCATATTCCAGAGGTTTCCAAAAATTATTATGGGTTTATAGTATGATTTTGGGAGACTCTTCCCTCCAATAAAAATAAATTACAATAGAAATAACCAAATCATATAACATACATGTGACTAAAAATATATACAGAGTATCAATAAACACAATTCTATAACAAATGATTATTTAAAAACAAGAAAAACAACTAATTATCCAAATCATTGATTATATATATAAATAAAACAAAATTATAGGTAAAATATATAAGAGAATAGATGCGAACTCTATGTCTAAGATAGTCATGATCCCCGCATACACATCGAGCTACCTCAGCTTAAACCATTTCACATCCCTATGCTCAACGTTAAAAATAGATGTAAGATCTGCATGCACAATGAGGTTCTCCAGTAGGGTGTGATCATATAACTTAGTAGGGTCACTCTAAGAACTCCTAAAAAATATATTTATATATGTGTGTATGTACGGAATAAAAAAACATAAACAAACAAACCAAACCATACTGAGTATCCATGAAACAACATAGATTCTATGAACACTAACCATACCTACTTCCACTCCATGATATAAGGATACAAAATTCTATCACCAAACATTATAAGACATGACACAAGACCTAGTGTTAGTTGGTACCCTAAGCCCATCACTTTTAGTTCTTACTTTAATGGAATGCATCCTGACCCGCTCCAATAATGGTAATTATTAGGAACACTATATGCCCATCATGATGGTGGTCATTATCAAGAAAAATACATGACCCGCCCTGATGGTGGTCATTATTAGGAACACCACATACCCCACCCTAATAGTGGTTTTTATTAAGAATACCACATGACCCACCCTGATTGTGTTTGTTATTAGGAACACCGCACACCTAACCCCAATGGTGGCCATTATTATGAACACCATACAACCCACCCCAGTGGTAGTCATTATTAAGAACTCTTCATGTTATACCCAAATGGTAATCATTATACTCATATTATGGTAAGTTCCACCTGACTTGTTTGATGTAATTTTCTAATCACATCACCACTTTATTAAATTCACCCTCTTTAAACTATAGAAGATTAATTATCAATTCCCATGCATGATCTACTCCCATGTGAATTAACATATACATGATCTGACACATAAAATAAAATGTTACATAGATTGTATTCATCATCATGTCATCATGATCCCCTTCAAATAGTCCATATAACCAAAATTGAGAAACTTGAACATCCTGATTCCTGAAGCAAAGTCCCACAAACTATGAAATACCAAAAATAATATGTATCATAGAAATAAACAATAATAAATATAAATAATAGTTCTAAAGAGGATAAATATAAATAATATGATCACATATCAAGTTTGGTTCACAAGTACCACTCACTCACTTGTATGTGTAACACAACAAAATTAGGTCACATAAGCATCACACGCAGACCGACGCGTGCCACATTCACCCAAAGGTCTCAAGGGAAATACATGATTACAAAACACTTCATATCTACATAGTCTAATGTAATATCATGAACTATAGTGTATGGAACACCAAAAAGGTTTATCGAGAGGTCCTCATACTACATAGGCATACCAAACCAGTAATTAACATGATTTCACATAATATAGTCATAACTCGACACACTGATCATCCGCTCACATAACCCAGTATAATCCTCAACTAATGAATCAAGTCATAGAATCACACAAACCACCTGATCTAAAACCACATGGTATTCCTAATAAACATTGGTGTATTCTTTTAAAAACTATTTCCCAACACCACCCCATAGTGATGTTACACCCCAAAGGCTTGTCCCGACCATTGGCCCCAAATAGGAAGAGTCTGTTCCCAACCAAGACCCACTTGGTTCCCATGAAAAATTACTAAGGAAACACTCTAAACTTTATATAAGGTATCATACAACATCATTAAAGAAGACCAATAAATTCCCAACTTCAACATCCTCAATTCAACCTAACAGCTCTAGGAATTACCCATGCCAAAACCGGAACCTTCAACCCATTGAAGGTTACCACAAAAATCTCATGAGTGAGGTCACTCAACAACATAAGGGGTTAATTTTCTTTACCATAGACATCAAGTCCCAGAGGACTAATTCAGGTTAAGGAACACCATATAGGAATTTTTTGTCTCAAACCTCACTCAAGGACCCACTGTGCTATCTTTTTAGGTAAATTGGAATTTTCACCTCTTGGAGCCCTAGTTTCCCAATGATACTAGAACAAAATATGGTAAAAAATTCACTAATCATGGGACTAGAGACTCAAAACCACATTATTAGTTATTATATGGGTGTATTAGTTTATCCCCATATCACACAACCCCAAGAAATCATGAAAGGAACACACAAGAATTATAAAGGCATAAAAGAAATATGATAATATACAAGAAACATGGAAGAGAACAAATAATTCCATCCATAAAATCATATATGACTGAGTCTCTAAGGGGAAACTTACCTCAAAGAAGGAAATATATGATCATTGAGGCTATAGAATCCTTATTAATGCATTAAAAACCCTTATTCAAGTTTCACTTGTCCTTGGATAAGCCTGTTCACACCAAATATTCCCTACGAGACTCTATAGTGAAGATAGATATGGAAATCGACCAAATGGAAAATGTACAATATTATAGATCCAAATTCAAACCAACACAAACCAAGAGAAAAAATTAGATCAAGGCCCAAAATGTATATCTAACTATCATAGCTTGACTATAAGGCTCTGGTCCATTGAAGAAGAGATGATCTACTAGGAACATGAATAATGGAAGAAAAAAAGAACAATCCCTGTATTCCTGATATTCGATATCTATAGATCAATCAATAATGCACTCAAAAATTAGAATAATTCTATTATAAATATTTTAGAGTGCATAATTTTGAGAGGAATGGAGAATAGGATGAAATAATATTGAATTCAGAGTGGTTAAAGACAATTAAAGTAGTTTTAGATCATTAAAATGATGCGAACATGGTTTGGTCTCATGGTTTGCAAGACCATGCACCAAACATGCAAGGATACTATCTATCATGGGAAATCCAAATGGGTTTTCAATCCATGTTATAAACATGATTTTGGTACTGAAACAAGTTGCATGGTTTTACAGATGAGGCCACATAGTTTGATAAATATTTCACCCATACCATGAGCCATCCCACGATTCTCTATCATTTGGAACATTGTTTTTTGGAGGATCAGAACAGTTTGAGAAAACCATTCTTCAATCATACACATTAAAAAATGGAACCAAAGCACTCCAAAAAACCTTGGAATAAACAAAAAATTCATCCACCCAACCAAGGATCCAAAAAAAGATAAAAACAACAAATTACCATGGAATTTGTACACGTAACAATGTGGGTTGTTAAAATATCCCCACCATAACACTTCTCATCCTTGAGAAGGCTCTACATTTTTACATCTAAAACCTGATATCAACCTCTAAAATAAAAGGTCACATTTTATAATGAATTCCCAACAATATTTTTCTATCTGAATCCAACTCTAATCCTATTTATACTAGCTTATCCAATGACACTCATCTTTAAAGATGAGATTATACTAAACCAGCTGGCCATGATGCCTTAAAATTCAAAGGTATTCTTATATTATCTGAGCACCACTAACAAAACCAAATCCCTAATCATGGTTTAAATTCCACGATTGGATTTCTAACCACCTGTACCAATAGTCATTCTTTCATTATAAGCACTGATCATGACCAGACCAACTCACTTCTGAATTTGTATGACCTTATCCTAATTCCACTGTTTATATCTAAAACCCATAAAAAAACACATCAAAAATAGAAATATGTTATTCATTGTATAATAATATCCACTTAGATCCACTAACACACCATATTTTTATGTCACTATGACTATTCAATGTCCATCTTAAAAACCCATACAAACCTTCTGAATGATGGATGTTCACCCATGACTGATCTTATGATCCTCACCAAAGAGTATCATTATCATCATTTACCACCGACACAAACAAATATTTATCAAACATAATTACTATATATGACCAACCACTCATATCTAAGATCTATCCAAACATAGACCACACTCACTCCTAAGTCACACCAAGAGATACTATTTCCATGATCAAAATCCAAAAGATACGTATATTACTTCCTCTCCCAACCCATGATGTTATCCCCCCATTGGGATTTCATAACACATCTCTTAGATATTGAACTTGAATAGTTTTAACATTTCACACATGTCACTCTCTCAGTCCATGATCTTATACCCCATCATTTTTTGACACTCTGATAAAGGTTTTCACCCATTACAACCACACAATGGTACTCAAAACCATTCCGATGTCTCCTTACACCTTGCAGACATTCATATTTCCTAATCATCCCACTAAAAACATATATCTCTTGAATGAGGTTTATCTCAAACCCAAAACATATATTCTCAACTATTAATATATCATTTAGATCCATATGAAATGAATAAAATATCACTAATGGAAATTTCAATTCCCTATTTCTAATAGCCTGTAAAACATATTACACACAAAACCTTCATGCACAACCATTCATGCCTCAATCCATTGCCAATAAGCTTTCAAAACACTACACTTGATCTTATGATAGAGTGTTCTTAGGTTAAATTTCCAAAAATTCTCTTTCTCCAGAACCCAATCGGTCTCACGTGAGCCTAAATATCACATAATATTATGAAACTAGATAAAGTTCCTGAGAGACACACCTCACTGAGTCTAAATATTATGTGCCTAGTCTGTAAAGAAAGGTCCACAAGGGTGGTGGTCCTTCCTGAAAAGATAACTCTTATATACACTCTCATTAATGAGAATATCACTAAATCCAAAACAAACCATGGTGCATGGAAAAAATAATAGGACCTAAATGTTTTTTATCCTACTCACTCAATTGACATTGTTGCCCAGACATTGAAAGTTCTCAACAACTAAGCTCAAGAAATAACTCTCAATCCAATGCTTATCCCTTAAGGGTTTCCTTGATCATAGGGAAACCTGTTATCCTACCCATATCACCTCTCAGACCTACCTCTTGTCACAGAGTTCTAATAAGGGAATCAAGTTACCTGGATGATCATATAGAGTTTCCATGAAAACCCCTTGATGAAGGAATTATCTTCACCACAAGAGTTTCCATCATTATAAGATGCACATGGTCAGCCATCAGAAAAAGTGATCATGGTGAACACACACATGAACATAAACAAGTAAATTTCATATGAGTCCCACACACCTAGTATGATGAAATATCACACAATTATTTTCAGTTAGATAGTAATCAAACCATATAAATCACAACTCTAATAACACATCATTTTAGGGAAATGAGATATAAGAATAACACACAATAAGAAAAAAATTCTTGACCCTGGTAGCCCGAACTTTCTACTAGAAAAGTGTTCATGAATCAACAGTCTATAATTTATCACAAAATACAACAAATTTATAAACATAATTTATACCATATCCCAAATAAAAAAAAGTAAAAACTTCTCGGATATAATTTTCTAATTCCTTGTCCTGAATCATCAGGTTTGGGCCACAGTGCTACATAACCTCAAGCATGCCTCACAATAAACCAGTGGTCATCAACTAGCAGTAAATGTATATAGTAATTTATGGGGAGAATATACAATCATATCAAAATAAATAAAAGTGTAAATATCCAAATCATATAACATACACATGACCAATAGGATATAAAAAGTATCAATAAACAAAATACTATAAAAATGATGCAGTCAATATAAGATAAACATATGATTGTACAAAGGGTGAATCATAAATATATATATATCAACAAGACGCATTTAAAGTTAAAACATATAGTAGACTAAAAAACAACTCTAAGTCAAATATAATACTAATATCCATAAACACACTAAGCTACCTCAACTTAAACCATTTCATGTCCCTACACTCAACCTGAAAATATGATGTAAGGTTAACATGTGAATTGATGTGACCAAGAAAGGTGTGATCATATCACTCATCAAGATCTCACTAAGAACTCATAATAAACACAGTCATATATGTGTGTATGCATGGATGAAAAAATAATAAACAAATAAACAAGACCATATCAAGTGTCCATGCACTAACCAAGATGCCACAAACCCTGACCATACTTGCTTGAACTCTATGCCTGAAGGGTATCAAAGTTTATCACCACACATTACAGGACATACCACAATTTATATTGTTGGTTGGAACCATACACCCATCAGTCTGAGTTCCACCTATAAGGAAATGTATCATGCCCCACTTTTATGGTGGTCATTATTTAGAACACCACAATCCCACCCTTATTGTGGTTATTATTAGGAGTATTGAACATCCTAGTCAGATGTTAGTCATTATCAGGGATAAAAAACATTCCACCCCAATGTTATTAATCATTAATAACACTGTACACCCCACCCCAACGATGGTAGTTATCAATAACACTAATCGGCCCACCCCAATGGTGGTCATTATTAGAAACACCACACACCCCACCCCGACGATGGTTATTATCATGAACTCTGCATGCGCCACCTCAAAGGTGGTCATGATCCTTTTATGATAGTAAGTACCACTTAGAATGGTTGAAATAATTAAATAATCACATTAACCCTAAATGGAATTCTCAGACATTGGATTGTAGCCAAAGGATTCTAAATTACCATGCATGATTTAATACCATATTAATAGAGATACCCATGATCTGACTCATACCATCAAATGAGCCATTGTATATAGCCATAATCATGTCATCATGCACCACCTCTAAGGGTCTATATAAAAAAAATGAGTAACATAAACATCCTGATACCTAAAGTAAGGTTCCACATGCTATAAAATATAACAAAAAATACATATCATAGAAATGAAAAATAAGGATTATCAAGAAAAATTATCAAGAGTCTATAAAAAATCCTAAATCACATATTAAGAATGGGTATCATGGTCCACTCTATCACCCATATACATAACACCAAAATATATCCACAAAATCTACCAAAAGGTCTTAGAGACCAACACATGTCACATCAACCAAAAGGTATCAAAGGAAACACATGCATACAGGGCACATCAAAACCAAATGATCTAAGGGAATCTCATAAACACTAGTGCATGTCACATCCATCATGTTTTAAGGAAAGGTCCTCGTAATATATAGGAAAACCATACCGGTCAATATCATGAAGTTACAAAACATGATCAAAACTTGACACACTAGCTTCCCACTCACATAACCTGGTATAGTCCTCTATAAATGACTCAATTCATTGCATCACACATAAAACCTGATGGAAAACAACCAAGGATTCCTTATCAACTTTGTTCCGTGATTTCCAGTACAAATTTACAACAAAACCCCATGGTGATTCTATAATGTGAAGGCTCATCCCGACTATTGGTCCCCAATAGGAAGAGTCAGTTCCTAGACAAGACCCACTTGGTTACAAGGAAAAATTTATAAGGTAAGGATCAAGACCCATGCTGATGTCTCATCCCACATATTCAATGAATACATATTAATGTTCAACTATAACATTATAAATATAGCATAAAATCTCTAGGAATTACCCAATCAAAAACCGTAACATTGATCCCAAAATTGGTTACCTTACACATCTCCCAAGGGAGACTGCACAATAATATAAGGGGTTACTCCTCTTCATCCTCATAACCAAGTCCCATGGGTGAAATTTCGGTTAAGGTACTATTTATAGTCTATTAATCTCTCAAAACTCTCCTAAGGACCTACCATGGTCTCTCACTTGGTAAAACAACATTATCACCTCATGGAGACCTAATTTCTAAATGATATTAGTGCACCATATGTGCACAAGTGAACTCATCATAGGTTGAGATCCTCATATTCAATTCATTTAATAACTTAATGGTATCTTATTCTATCCCCATATTACCCTAACCTAGGCAGTCATGAAGGAACACAAAATAAATATAGAGTCTTACAAGAAATATAATAACCTACAAGCAATATGGAACACAACACAAGAAATTCCTTCCATAAACACATATACAATTGGGTATCAAAGGGGAAACATATCTCAAAGAAGGAACTCCATAATCACCGATCCTACAAAATTATTTGTTAATCATTAACAAACCATATTCATGTCTCATGAATCCTTGTCCAAGAATGTTTATAACAATGATTCCCTCCAAGATCCACCATCAAAGTTAGATATGAAAATCGACTAAATAGAGAACCTCCAACATACTAGATCCAAATACAAACTATCATAAACCGATAAAAACACATTAGATCAAGGCCTAGAATCTAGATCCAACCTCCACATCTTGGTTATAAGGCCCAAGTCTTTAGATTAAGAGATGAACTGATAATAATATGAAGAATTGAAGGAAGAAAAGAATAAACCATAGATTTTTGAGATCCAATCTCTCTAGATCCATAAATAATACACTAGGAAATGGGTGGAATTATATTGAGAAGCCTTTAGAGTCTATAAGATTCAGAGGCATAGAGAATAGGAAGAGAAACTATTGAATTTTATTTAAGTCCAATTAAAGTAGTTTCATATCATTAAAATCATATGAAAATAGTTTGACAAACTCTTTACAAATTGTTCAAGGCTACAACCTCTCATGGGAAACACAAAGGTTTTGGTTTCTTAGTTTTTCAAATGTGTACCATCCATGCTTTAGGAATTGGAAATAGTCACACAGTTTTTCATATAATGCTACACAGTTTGATTAACTGTTCACCTTTACCATGCACCACCCCATGAGCCTTTATCTTTAGGCACACCGTTTCTTGGCCGATCATCATGGTCTGAGAAAACTATTCTATAACTATGCACCATCAAAAAGGGCTTCAAAGCCCTCCAAAACACCTAAAAAAATTATTACACACAACCAAGAATCCAAAAAAAAAAATTAAAATTTACTCTAGATATTATGTACATAAAAATATGGTTTGTTACAAGGGATAAATGGAAGAATCAGAAAGGTATAATTTAGAGAAGATTGTTCTCAATGGGGTTCTGAAATAATGGAGACCAAGAGAATCCACCTGAAAAAATTTGGTACTCTTAGGGTGGGGGGAGACCCCAAGCTAGAAAAGACAATGATCTGGTCATTCGAAGAAGATTTATACACTAAAAAATCAGCCACCTTATTACCTTCTTACCAGGTGTGAAGAATGGTAAAGTGATTACCCATGATCCTCTTGAATCCTCTAATGGTGTATTCAATAGACCAGGGAGTGTGAACTTTTACTAAAATATAATTTAAGAGAACAAGAGAGTCCATCGTAACTTCCCTGATAGAAATTATTTGTTGATTGAAAATGTGGAGTCCTGTGAACATGGCATGGGCTTATTCTTGAAGAGAATACCCACTTTCAAAAAAAGAATAGAAGGATGCAATTATTGGACCTTTTTGGTCTCTGATATCACCTCCCCCTCACATAGAACTCATAACACAAGATCCATTAGTGTTCAATTTGTACCCCAAGAGGTGATTCCTCTAGATGATCCATTTACATAGATTGGGGGTGATGTTATTAGGAAATAAGTTATAAGGAGCAAGATCAATGGTGGAAAGAACATTTGCTGAATATTTACATTGTCTGGAGAAGTCAAGAATTAGGTTCCTGGTGTTAAAGACAATCCCTGTGATGGAATTTATTGAATATTGGTGGAAAGTAAAATTCTTGAATTTCTATAGGATCCAACAACCAGTAGGTAAACATAAATATTCTAGTCCTTTCTCTCCGCAAAGTGACCATCCACACAACGAAAGAAAACTTGTAGGAAAGAATCAGTTGAGTAAAGCTGGTCTGTCCAGCTGGTGAACTGGCCAAATGCACTCCAAATGGCCTTATCCCAGTCACTATTTAAAAATAGATGTGCTATGGATTTCGACCAAAACTCCCTACAACACACACACCTTGACACAAGGAAGATACCTCTCCTCTAGATATTCTCATCAGAAGGCAAGGAATGGTGATGGATACGCCACAATAAGAACCAATAATTAGAGGGGAGATCCTTACACCATAAAATTTTCCTCCAATTATCTTAGGGAAAATCTGAAGAATGAATTTTGAAAAAGTCCCGAAACATAAATGTACCTGTAGCCGTGTAGAAGAATACACATTTATCCATATCATAAACCATCTCAACGCTGTCAAAGAAGTCATGTTGTTCATCGTCCAAGGTGGCTTGAATGAAGGAAGGATTCTCACATTCCTCATTAAAGGAGATGTTCAGGGCATGGTAGTTCAAGAAGCCAAATAATATTCCCACACTACTTTAGATTCCAGTAACTAATATCCCCTTTACAATAATCCATCAAGAGTGATGCAAGATAAGAGGAATATGAGGCTGAATCATCTTTCAAATTTTAGAGGGTTTGATTCTAGTCGACCCCCATCCAATCCACAAGTGCACTGCATGTATTTTACCCACAAAATTTTCCTCTCCAAGGACTCCCAAGAAAGTTTTGTATGTATTCCATTCATATATCTTGAAACACTTCTGAGGTTCAGGCCCCCTCATCAATAGGTTCATCAAGATTATCCCAAGAATCCCAATGAGACTTCCCTTGAAGGTGACTATTACATAAAAAGAAATTCAGAGTCCAATAAATGCTGGAAATAAACTTCTTAGGAACCTTCAAGGTGGATAGAACGTGCAAGGGTATGGAGGATAGAACAGAGTTGATCAAGTTGATTCTACCTACAAAGGGAAAAAACCTTTTTTTCTAGTTGAAGATGTGGCCCATTATTTTATCCATGATTAGGTCAAATTTTTTGATGAGAAAGGGATTGGGGGACACAAGATCACCCTGGTTGATCATAGGGAATGTCCCTTTCCTCATGCCTAGACAAGTTTCCAAAGACCAGATCCGTCTTTCCAGGAATTTTTTGGCCACAAAAAAGTTTCTCTTCTCTCTATTGACCACTTCCATACTCCAAGAACAATAAAAATATAAATCATCATTGACCCCCTGAATGGATTCACAAATATAAGATGAGAGATATTTACAGCCTGATGCTTGTTGTGGAAATGTTGAATCTTACCCACCTCTAGGAAATGTTGAAAATAACAACTGAGAACATCTTGAGCAATGATGAAAATAGATGGAGAAAGGGGGTCACCCTTCCTCAGGTCCTTGACCGCTTTGAAAAATTTGAACCGTTTAGCCATAAAAGGAGTGGCCAACCAAGGGGAACTAAAGCATCAAAAAAGAATATCAATATACCACACTAAGAACCCTATACAGTCCAGGAACCTATCGATTGTACTCTATTCAATTTTTTTTGAAAAGTGACCCATACCTATAGTGTTTTTCTAGTCAAGTCTATAATCTCCAAAGTCAAATAATATAAAGATAGTAAATCAAAATAGTCCACATTAAAATAGAACAGTCTAATACAAATAGTACCCTTGATACATCTAATTACACTTTTAATATATTTAAGGTGACTTTCTTTGGGGTTTTATTGAATACTATCAGACAAGAAAACTGAGAACATGATGATTGGTCTAGAATCAGTGAGATACAATAGGCTTCCTATAATGCCTCAATATTTTTTAATATCAACTAACTTTCCAGATTCATAAAAATCTAATTTAGAGTTAGTTATCATAGATGATTTTATAATTTCACTATAATCTTGCCCAAACCTCTTTAAAATTTATTTTGAATGCTTGTATTGATTTAAGAAAATACCTTATTTTCTGTGATTAATTTTTAAAGAAAGGAAAAAAATTTAGCTCTCCCATTAGGCTCATATAAAATTCACTTGTCATAATACTATGAAAATAATTACATAGAGAATCATTGGTTGATTCAAATATTATATCATCAACATATAACTTTATAATCAATATATTACTTGAAACCATTTTTATAAACAAGCTTGGATTAACCTTACCGTTAACAAAACAATTTTTTTTAATAAAAAATTTATTTTCATCTCAAACCAATATCTTGTATTTTATTTAAGACTATAGAAGACTTTATTAAGTTTAAAAACATGATATGAAAATTTAACTTTTTAAAATCCTCAAGGTTGTCTAACATAGACTTCCTTTTAAATAATTGAATTTTAAAAGGCACCTTTTTTATCCATTTAAAATAATTTTATGTTTTCAATACTTGTTATGGATAATATAATTATAATTAATTCCATACTATAAATAAGAGAAAAATAATATTCAAATTCAATTCCCTTTTATTAGTAATAACCTTGATCTACTAGTCATTATTTAATTTTAACTATATTTAAATATTCATCAAGTTTATTATGAAAAATACATTTAGTTCCTATAACTGGTTTACCTTTTGGAAAATTAACTAAATCACATAAGATGTTACTTTCAAATTGATTTAATTCATCATGAATTACATTAATCCAATTTGAATCAATTAAATCATTTTTAACATTGACATGAAAGAAGTCAACAATAAAAGAAGAATTGAAACAATAAAGCAAAATAGATTTTCAATTTTGAATTATATATTATACATTACCAATTAATTTTTCAATAGGGAGATCTTTAAGAGTTTCAATTCCATTAGTTTAGTTTGACAAGTGATATTCTACCCCCCAACTGAAGAATTTTCATTATATTGATCATTATCTTCACCAAATTTAAATTATCTAATGTAATCATTTTATTTTAAATATTTAGAATGTTGGCTATTAGAATTGTTTTCATTAACCATAACATGCATTGATTTTTCCAAAAATTAAGTTTTATTTTTGAGAACATGATAATATTTACAAGAATTTTAATATCCTAAAAATATCCCTTAATCTTATTTAGATTCAAATTTATCTAAATTATATTTTGTATTTAAGATAAACACTTTATATCTAAATACCCTAAAATAACCCAATTTAGGTTTAGAACATTTTAAAAGTTCATATGGAGTCTTATTTAGGAAATGTATAATTGAAAATCTATTTAATACATGGAAAAATATATTTTCATCTTCATCCCAAAAGTATTTAGTTACACTATCTTTCATCAACATGGATCGAGCCATTTATTGATTAGTTATTTTCTTTCTTTCAACCACACCATTTTGTTGTGGCGTCCTAAGGTATTAGAAATAACGTCTTTAACCATTTGATTGAATTTTTTTTATCAAATTCAAAATTCAAAAACTCAAAAACTCTATCACTTCTAATATAAATGATCGATAAATTTTTTAAAATTTGAAAAATCTTTTAGAAATCCCAAAATTTGGATAAAGTTTAATTTTTATGAGATTAGAAATAAATCTATAATAATATACTATATTCATATAAAATTACAAAAATGTAATTTTTATCACCAAAACAAGTAGGTTGTATATTTATGAATAAGTCAATATGAAATAATTGTAAATATATATAAGTAATAACATCATTTAAAAATATAAGTATTTATTTTTGTTCTGTATCTTCAAAACAAGGATCAAACATGCAGTACTTACTTGTATGCAACTTGGGAAGTTGTAGAACCTGTTAATACATTCAATGTTTATGAAATAGTGTGAAATTTTCATGCCCAAGACTCATATTCCATATGGTGTAATTTTATTCTAGATAATATGGACAGTTACCCTTTCTATTGGTTAGATCATAAAGATAAATAGTATATACATTTTATTTTTTGTTTGTTGAAAATAAAACTAATTTATTTTTCAGAACATTACACTTATCATTTTGAAATAAAAAATTTAATCCATCATCACATAACTGTGAAATAGTTATTATATTATGTTTTAAAACATGTACACATAATTGTTTTGAAATTATAATAGTTTTAGAAAAGATAAACTTTATACATACCTTTAATATCACCTTTGGAGCTATCTCTGAATGTGAAAAATCCACCATCACACGAAATAATGAAATAATATTTGAAATTTCACCTTTCATGTTCCTAGATAAGACCCTATATAACTACCATGAGTCATTGAGACTTATAAGTAAGATATACTGAAATTAAACAATCAAGCATACTGTTTTTGTACCCATGTCAACTTGGGTCCAACTGGGTTTGTAGAAGAAAACATTGGCACCCAAATTGAATTAATGAATTTACTAGTGGGATTATTATTAAGTAAATAATTTGAAATAAAAGTTATAATATGATTAAAAGACTATTTAAATCATAATGGAAACTCATTAGCATAATTCCCTTTCATTCTACATTAAAAAATGGTTACACTTGAAATGATTCCTTTTTAACTTTTAACAAAGTTAGTATTATTTAGACTGGTAGTTATACTACTATATCCAAAATCATTCTTACTAGTGTTTAGTTTCACTAAATACATTATCTTATCATATTTTTATTTAAAATTTAAAAAAGTAGATAATTCATATTTAATATTAACAAATTTATTTTTCAAAACCATATTATCTTTTTAAATATTTTCAAAATTTATAAAGACTTTTTCATTAGTTCCAAAAGTTTTGTTTCTTATTCTTACATTCTTGCTTTAATTTATTACATTAATTTTATAATTTAGTTAGATCATAGAAAACAAGGATAAATATCCTATATTTATCTTTATCATCTATAGTTATAATATTTTTAATCCTTTCATTTATATTTTTAGTTTTAGAAATTCAGAATTACAATCCTCTTTAGTTTTATCATTCTAGGAACTATAGATTTTCATATTTTCACATTTCCTTTTAAATTTTTTATTTTATTTGATCAAATTTTTATTATTAATTTTCAGTTCAATGTAATTTTCAATTATTCTAGATCCATCATTCTTTAATGCTTTATTTTTTTTAAAATTACATAATTTTATAATTTACATAAACAAAATTTGAACATGAGTCATAAATAATTTTAGTTTCATTTTCAGATAGGTCATTATGATTAACATTTTTAGGAGTTATTAGTTGAGTAATGACATAATCATTTACCTCACAAGTAATACCCATCAGGGAAAGATTCCATGTCTCCTGTTTACTTCCAGAATGATCACTTGAGTCAAAACTGTCTGAGTAGTCTGAATATCCAAAAAAAGTTTGTTTTTTTACTTTCTTATATTATTGTTGTCTTTATTTGGATGTTTCAGTTTAGGGTAGTTATTCCTTACATGAACTTTCTTCCTGCACTCATAACATGTTAATTCTAAAACATAATTATTGTTGGTATTGTCAAATTTTTTATAATCCTTTATGGATTTCCTCTTTAACTACCTCTTCCCACCTTTGTTTTTCATGAACCTGATAAAATTCTTATTGAAGTGATCCATATCCTTAAAACTTTCTAAGAACTCAGATTCAGAGGCATTATAGCTATCAATTATATTGGATTTAAATGAAATACATTTTATATTAGTATAATCCTCATCAGATATATTATTCATCTCTAACTTATACTATGGCAGAGTGCATATTAGTTCTTCTAAAGTATACTCCTTAAAATTATTACTCTCATCTATGTCCACCTTATTTGCATTATATCTTTTTAGAAGAGTTTGTAGAACTCCTTCCACTTGAGCAGTGTTTTCCAGCACCTCTCCTAGAGAACTCATTCCATTGGTGATACTGGTGAACTAATAGAACATATGATTTTTATATTCTTTATATCCCATATTGAATTCATAGTAATCTGTTTGGAGCATTACTAACTTGGTTATCTTCATCTTGTTAGTACCATAATGAGTCACTTGTACTATCCTTCATATGTCATGGGATGTCATAAAAGCCGATACTTAGATATAAACCTTTCAACTTATAAAATAGTACATTATATTTTTAACATTATAAATATAAACATATTTTACCATGTGATTTCTTACTAGTATTCAGATAAACCTTGGGTAGTATATATTGGTTTTTCTTAATGGTCTTGTGATCTACACTCAGTTGTTTCAAGTAGGCTTCTATTATGTCTTGCTAATATCCATAGTCACTCCCATTAAATAAAGGGAGTTTTGTGGCATCCATCCATCATTGTCATTGATACCTACCATCTTAAGAAAAAAACTTTTTTTTGTTCCTTATATTGTTAAGTATGGGATATTAGATTAGTATAGAGTTAAAAATAAGCATTGGAAAAAATAATATTAAATATTAATAGAGATAAAGATTCCAACTGATCATAGTTGTGTCTCTAATACCAATTTTTGGATCATTAATTATGGAAATATAACTAGAGGTGGTGAATAGTCTCTTTAAAAATTTAAGGGCAATAATAATCAGATTTTTTTAAATATCAAATATTAGTGGGTGTAGTGTTATTGAGTTGATTTTCAGTGGAAATAAATAATAATAAGACAAGATTTATAGTGGTTTGGATAAAAAATATCATAGTCCACTCCTCAATCTACTCTACTCATTGAGGATACCGATACCCAATATGAAACTCACATTTAAAGGTTTGAGAACATTGTTTACAGACCATTCATTTTGAACAACCTGGAGAAACAACCTAGTTTTGATAGAAGAACCCAAAATAGTCTGTTTACATAACTTTTGTTCAAGATTCACAATCCTGACTTTCTTTTATGTTTTGGAATAAACCAATATAGGGAAAAACCTGATTTTTATGGGATTATCATAAACAAGACATGAAAGAATTACAAACAAATAGAAAAAAATATTACACAAATAAAACAAAGAAAAAAAATATAGAATATGATAATAATGTTAAATAATTTTAAGCTCAATGATCTTTGATCACTTGGAAGGAACAAATGTTGAATATGGAGTCCTTTAGTGAAAAAAAATTTAGTAAAAAAGTCACATAAGAACGTGAACAATTTTGAGAGCAACAAAATGTCAAATATGGATCACCGGTAATCTATCTAACAAATATCTACA
This sequence comes from Viscum album, assembly GCA_963277665.1. Lineage (NCBI taxonomy): Eukaryota > Viridiplantae > Streptophyta > Magnoliopsida > Santalales > Viscaceae > Viscum > Viscum album. Next base: position 660,983,046 of record OY728162.1, on the reverse strand, counting down.
TATGTATATGTTTTTTATTTATTAAATATTTCTCCCAAATAATTAAAACAAGAACCTCTAGAATCATTTTCATGTCCAATGTTTGCATGACACTTGTTAGTAAATAACAATTTAATAATATGATTGTTGCATTTGTTTGTTAAATCCATAATTGAATAACATAGAATACCTTCAGGCTTTAAATTTCATCATGAAATATTAATATAATAAAATTTAGAAGTTAATAATTTTTTTAAACAATTCATAATTATAAAATAATTTAATAACAAATATAATCATTTATATTATATATACAAGAAAAACTATAGAAAAAATTGAGCATGATGTAAACTTTAAACTGTATGACTGAAAGTTCATAAAATGGTTTTATAATTATGTTTAAATGATCTAAAATTATATTTCAATATAAAATAATAAAACATTTCACGAAGAAATTATTTTAATGACATCAATTAAAAATAAGAAACAAAAATTGAGAAATATAGAATTTTAACTATTGGTGGCTCATGAGCCACCGCTAAAAACAGTGAGTGGTGGCTCATGTCCTGCCATCCCAATTTTCAAGAAAAAATAAATTCATCCAACCAAAACAAACATTATTCTATGAAACTTAACACTAAAATTATTCAATATAATCAATAAAAAATTTGCAACTGTTGGATGTACAACAGTGACTTGTGACTCACCGTTGGATATTTCCTATGGTGAATCATGACTTATTGTTTGAATTATTCAATAGTGGATCATTGAGATTCAATTCCAAACAATATGATGAAACAAAATATGAATAAGATATAAATAATTTTATGATATAAATAATAAATAAAATAAAAAACAAATTGAAAAAAATAAAAATAAAAAATATAGAAGCTGATAAAAAAAGGATGAATATCTAATGTTGGAGAATAAAGAATGTTCTTACAATATAATAAATAAAAACCATGAACATAAAAAAGGTAATGAAACCAATTAAAAAATGAAAATATGAAATTAGATCTTGAAGATCCTCTGTCATGTTTTTGAATAGAAGAAATAAGTAACAACCACAAAAAGAAAATAAAATACCCAAATAAGAAAAAGAGAGATCATATGGAGACTCTGTATAGATAGGTAAAAGCAACTTGTAAGTAAAAAATAACCCACCATTGATGTACAATAATGAGTAACATGACCCACCATTGAAATATAGTGGTAGGTCACTAACCCACCATTATGTTCCAATGATGGCTCATGACTCACCATTTTTATCCAACGATGACTCGTGAACCACAGTTGGTTTTTTCAAAAAGTGACTCAAATCACCCACAATTGGTATTTTCAAACGGTGATTCGATAAGAAACCAACCAAGAACACTTTTAACCAGTTGAAGAAAGATGGGATGAAGAAAAATATGAATATATTGTTGTAAAAACTTAAAATAAACAAGCGGCAATGAACAAAAATGACTTAATGATCCTCATCCATATTATTGAATCTTATAACATGAGTTTAAAATGATAACAAAAAAGAAGAAACTATAAAAGAACATGATAATAATTAAACCACTCCTTCAGAGAAACTCCGGAACTGGAGAACGATCAGACACTGAGGAAGAGAAGATGAACAAAAAATAAAGAAATAATCAGGTGGGTGTTCAAAAACTATACTCATAGGATTTTAAAAAGAATCATATGGAAGGGAAAAAAGAGATCTAACGACCACATGTGTACGTTAATTTTTAAGTTTGAATGAATAGTAATGCCCAAATGAGTGTCCCACATAGAATTTAATACATAGAGGCTAATTATTATAATAATGATGCGCTACCAATCCTGGTTTTAGATTAAAACAAAAAACACACACTTGAACTATGGGCCTAGTGGGTGACCTAGACCAACTCTACACCTACACGCATGATTTATGGGCCTTATAAATGGGTTCACACATGATTAATCATGAACTATGCCCACCATAAACCTACCTCCGTGTGGGGCTTCCTCAGGCTATCTTTCCCACCAGGTGGATTCCATGGGTCCCCTATGTGGTTGAGGGCTAGCCAAGGTCCTCATTAAAGGATGGACCTAATTTTTTACTTAACACAAATTAAGCTGAATTAAATAAAAAATAATGACACTAAGTATTATTAAATCAATAATAATAACAATTAACACTTTTTGAAAATGTAATTAAAAACAAGTATTAATTAAAAATCAATTTAAATTTAATTTTTTTGAGAATTTAATAAAATATTAATAAAGATTAATTTATCAAAAAATTAAATAAAATAGTTAAAATATTTAAATCACTTTAAAAAACTTACATCCTCAATTGAATTTTGTTTATGTATAATGACCTTTATTTCTGGCTGGTATGTCATTTGGGAAGCATGCATTGCAACCAAATCTGGGTTTCAAATCATGTAACCCTCCTAAAGTGAGGTTTGGTTATATTACATAACCATTTTTGTTGGTTTCTAGTTAATTTAGGAAGAATAAAATGAAACCAAGCACCCTTAAATTCCTACAACCATCTATCAAATGCAAATGAATATTCAATTGATGATTTGTGAGATGGCTCACCTCATGAGAAGATGAGGTCATTATCCCAATTGGAAGAATAGCCTCATCCTACCCCTAATCACTAGAACAATACAGTTATGGTATCTAGGGAAATTGGATGCATTGGTTCTCCCTTATGTCTAGGAATAAGATTAAATCTAATGGATACTATAATGATGAATCTTTTTAACACTTTTGTCAGGGCTAGCGTATCTTGCACACTACTAGTTTCCACACATTCCCACTTTCCAAATGCGAGAAACTTCAATCACTTTAATTAGTGAAGTATTATCCATGATAAAAATGGGATAATTGGATATCAGTTCCCCATTCCATATATTCCTCCTTGGAGATCGTATCCTAGTATGGGTCTCCCTCTTATATTTAATTCATGTTCATGAAACTCATTCCTAGTGCCAAATCGAGGTGGATGTCGGTTAATAATGCTGCTTTCTATCTCAACAGGGCATAAAAATTTGATTTTTAGTGGTTGTAATGTTGGGTACATTGGGATTTTTTGACATTGGGTAGGTTGGTAACCAATAAAGTCTTCTTATTTTGGAGGGTATCTCATGCATGAGGCATCTTATGCACAAGACTTAAGGTATTCCATGTTGATCATGAGGCATCTGACACCATGGTCATAAGTCTTCCATGTATTTTTACGTCATTCATCCCATGTTTATTGTATATGATAGAGATTCAGGATCGGGTCACATGTTTAATGTCTTGTGGATACAATTTGGGAATGGTTTTAACTTCTTTTGGCGATAGGATGGGTCATACAGTATGCCCCTAGGGGAGGAATATTTCACACTCAGGATTTAATAGATTTTTTCCCGCAAGGGGGGTGATTTCACTCTAGGGTGATGAAGTGTTTCCCCACAAGTTGGGTGATTTCACACTTTAATGATGAATTGTGTCCCCTAATAGGGAATGATTTCACACTTGGATGAATGAGTGTGTCCCCACATGGGGGATGATTTTCCACTTAGATGTTTTTGGGATTTAACCTCCTGGAGTCATCCAACGTACCCTGTCAGTAAACAGGGATCAAAACCCATGTAGTTAGATGTCATTGTTTAAGGCCGTGAGACAGAATCATTGTATTCCATTTTATATTTTACAGGAAGGATTATAATGTCACAAAAGTAGCATCATTGTGGGATGTTGTGGAGCTTAAGTACAGAAGCTACCCATGGTAGGTGTTTCAATCCATGGTTGGGAAGGGAGTGGAATCCCATGATGATCGTACATGGGTTATCCTATGTTAGTCACAAAGGGTAAGGAAATATTTTCATGTCATGTGCTGAGGATATTTTCATATAGTTTAATGTTGTATGACTTGGATGTGGAGAAAGGAATTTTTACATCATTCAAATCAGATGTGATTGAGTCTTACACCCCGAGGGGGGGATGTTAAGAAGATATAAATATTATTCATAAGGGATCTCAACTGAGATAGGTAATCCATTTCTATTAGTGACACCACATTTAGAGATTATGTGCCCACTTATCATGCTAATCTACATAGAGCATGGCATAGATATAACCATAGAGGAGTGGAAATCAGGAGGCTCGAAGTTAGGTTACATATTCTGAGGATAAAAAGGCATTACAGTACCTATTCTTAGGAGAAAAATGTAGGTTAATGGTAACAATTGAATCATAGAGGATGTTGGGTCATGGACCATGAAGTTTTTGTGCACAACTTTGTTATATTTCATGAAAATAGAGTTGTATGAGCTATGTACTCTAGCACAAGTAAATCACATGGATTTGGGATGCATGGTTGCACTAAATATTTAGATTTCTATGAAGATATGGGTTGTTTGAAGGATTATTCTATTGTATAAAACCACTCATCCTTAAGATGTGTTGTGTAAGGATTTCTCTACCATAGTCCAAGAAAAGTTGGAAGTCACATGATGTATGTTTCACAAGTTCTCTACATTTGATGTTCCATGGAATAATGGTGTTATGTGATTTCATAGAAGAGTGGTTTGTGTGTGAGAGAGAATTTCTTCATATTCCAGTGATCCATCTCTAATTTTTTGTAGTGAGGTTTGATTTATTTTCAAAATTAGTGGTCGACATCATGAAACTCCACTGTAGCACGAAACAGGTTTGCACACTTCCCACTTCTTTAATTCATGGGCATGAACATGCAAAATTTGTGGTTTCCCATCACCTTTGTCATGAAACTCGGTGGTTTCGTGGTAGTTTTTCATGAATAGCTCTTATTTTCATGAAAGTTCCATGGGAATCGATAAGGATTGACCCCATAACATGTGGTACTCGACGTTGTCTTTTTCACGCAGCTATTCGATAATGAAAATGAAGATTTTGCATGAAAGACTCCCTTTTTGAACACATACACAATGTAAATTATATCATACTTGAGAGTATCCATAATGTATCATTTGGAATTCAAGCCCTTTGTGTATGAGTTCAAACATTTTCTTGCATCACTCCCTAGTTGCATGTGGCGTCCTCCTCACCCTTGAAATGTTCCCCCAGGGTGGGTTGCATGTTTGGTTTATCCAAACTAGCCTTTTAGGTCATGAGACTCATTTTCAGTGATAATAAATACCTCCCCTCAGAACTGGAGTTGATGAGGGATCAGAAGGTCGTGTTATAAGGAAATCATTGAAGAGTGTGGCATATTTCCACACATTCATGAAACTCCAACCTTAGGTCATGAAACTTTGTTGTTAACTCTCACAAGACGAAGTCCATATGCCTATAAATAGTGATAAGGGTCCTTTTTATAGTACTCTAACCTATATGCGTGATAAATCATCTATCGTGTGCATAAATAACCCACTTTGCATGAAATCCCAAGATCTCTACCATGAAATTTTCTCAAATCCTACTTTTTGTGAAATAGTGATCATGATTCAGTAAGAATTTTTCACGACCACATAAAAAGTTGTGTGATGCGGTGGATTTTCACAACCAGAGCCCATTATTTTATGATCCATTGTTTAAATACATATCTCATTGATATATGGACAACCCTACTGACAAAGATGATTAATCGACCTGAAGAGTTGATACAGTTGGGAATATAGAAATTTCTCATGATATAATAGTGGTTTATGATATCAAGGCACTCTTGGTCTTATTGTATGAATCCAGGAGAGGATATATATTGAGCAACCACATACCTCTCTATAACACTAGGATAATAGGTTATGTGGCTATACCAGTCATTGAAGTGAATATGTCGTGGTTCTAGTTTGCTCATCATGATTAGATTAGCTACGAGAACTTCAACACATTGGTTCATCCTACTAGAGAGCACAAAGACATATCCATCTACACTATGTGTGTAAATACATGTACGATCACCTAGGAAATTCCAAATAATGAGGATTTATCATCCCTATATGTGTGCATCTTCTAGACTAGAATCCATAACAACAGATTAGGCTGGTACAAGGATTAGGGTCTATGATCTTGGGGGAGCTTCAATGATGAGTGGGAATGGGTGTACTGAGTATTCATCATTATTCTGGAGTATGGGGATTAATTGTGCCACATCGGGATATATGAAGTAGTATGGAAATAATTCCACATGTATCGTCAATAAGAGATACTTCCAGATCTCCTCATCCAATGATCCATGGACACAAACACTTTTCATCTCCATAACACATAGGTGGGGATCAGACTGTCGGACTTCCAATGCATCGACAACATTATAATGATGATATTTAAATATGATGAATTCCTCCAAGTGATGAATTCCTAGGGAGATAAGGATAATACCCCCACTTCAGCAAAAATCCTTATGGATGCGTTGACTCAAGTATTAAAGCATTATCCCCCTTCTATCAGGACATTGCATTCAAAACATGATTGGAGGTGTTCTTGAAGACTCTAACAACAAAGATTCTAGCATGTATTAAGAAATGTACAACATTAAAACAGAGGATGAAACTATGATCATACTAGATAACCTTGAAGTAAGGGAACTTCAAATAGTGGGGATACAACATGAATGAGGGATGGCAGCTGGTGATCCATTGCACTAAATTTCTAGAAAACTTCTTATGAAGGATGACACATCCTGTAAAGGGATACATGCATGGGACTACGTCAAGGGATGTGAGTGATGTAAGTAATCATGGATTCAGGAAACCAAGTAAAACTAGGAATACTGGTGTCAGCCTGGATCTATAGCCATTTGGGCCATGTAGAATGAGAGAGCATTCCCAGGCGGATCTCTAGCCCATTCACGTTATTTCATGGGTGGATTAAAATTCATTTTGAAGGATATGAATTTACTAATTCAATTTTCCCGCCCCAAATTCTGGCCAGTGGCCCTCACTACTCATCATCGTTGGGGTTCAATTGGTGACTCCCAATGAATCTGAGGTTACGGTTAGTATTAGCAACACTAAAAAATTCAACTTCCATCCATTCTTGACTCTTTTTAAATAGATGATGGATAATCTAGGGGGTAAAATAGATCATTGAGAATATATGAAGACCTTCTGAGATAGGGTATTGGTCACCAGGATAGACAAAAACACTTATTGTGTTTTGTATACTGTTTCTCTATTTTCCTATTAATTCAGATGCATCTAGTAGCCAATGAAACAAGTCTACACGGGGATCCATGAGTAAATACATCCTTGTATCCTTAATCAGTTATGGTGGATTCTCATAGGAAAAGGAAAGGGTGAGGTAATCATGTTTCTAATGAACAATGTTAATACTTCCCTCTCTTAGGGTTATGCTGGAAATTGGATAGCAGTATATCCCAATGTGATATTTTTTCAACATGTAAGGATAATCTCACCATCAAGTGAGGAACATGAGTATCAAGGTGGTAGAAAGACTACTTCTTGAGGTGAAATTCAAGAGTCGAGGGATTAAATCAGGGTTTCATCAGAGAAATCTTTAGGTTCTGTTGCACCTCCATCTCCTGGAGGGGTTAGCCTCCCTCAGAAGTGACCACAAGAGTAGGTGGAGGGCTCTCAGAATGGGACTAGTGGGACCAGGGAGGCCCCAGGAAGAATATAAATTATCTATTGTATCCATCCATTGATTATCCTTTCCTCACACTCTAGGAGGCCAATGGAATGTTGTGTATGACATTGATGTAAGAATAACTATGGAAGAGGTTAACTCGAGAAGGAATTGAGCTTCCAAATATGGGTCTTGACGAGATCATTATCAAGGTGAACTTTTATGAAAGATTTATGTACCTAGTAGATATGGTTTCTTTTTCATGATAATGTGGGGGAGTTGATCTATCCAACAACTGAGTGCTTGTGATATTTTTTAGTTATCCTGATTCTAAGTGGACAAAATCTATAAAAGAATCAATATTTGAGATGTTGTGACATGGTGTCAACATGTAGAGAACCAATTATGAGGAATCTAGTGGATTGGATGCTTATCATGAAACTCCATAGGAGAGCGGAGCGGTTACCCCTAAGAATGAAGGCCTAACAAATATTTTATTAGATGATGTATGATTAGTTTTTTATATCATATTTCTCTTTTGGATACCTTTTTTTCTTTTAAATTTTCTAACTGGCATGCACACTTATGCAAGAGCCAGTTGAGGATAGCCAAAGGGTCTAGTTGGAGGGGATGAGGGTGCCTCTATAAATATCTATGGGAACATCTTAGAATCTATGCCTGAGGCCACTGTGACTGGAGGGTCTGATGAGGAGGTCATAAGGGGGTTTTGGAGCCCCCATCCCTCCCAGTCGTATACGAGAGACAAAAACCTAGAATTCTGACAGCCACATCAACTGCCAACAAGGTAGACCATATATGGAAACTCTTTGTTGATATCCCCATGTCTTGAGGTAAGATTGAATCTCAACTATCCTAGATATCTTAAAAAATTCATGGATCTACTCATGTATGTTGCATCAAAATGACTGATTTTTTATGAAAATCCCACCCAACCAGCATTTAGGGGTATGATGCTATCTATTTAAGTACCAACTAGCATCAAGGGGTCTCTTGTGTTGGAATTACCTATCAAGATTAAGAGACCAAATTTATCCCAAATGATTTCACTTTTTAATTATGTCACCCTTATGTGATCCACATTTTCCTATCCCATTGTCACTAACCAAACTAACTAGTATGCTTTATTATTCAATGTAGTGCTCAAGAGGGTGTGTTCCCAGCAAATGGTTTTGGTTGGGGAACCAATGGAGCCTCCCGCAATGGTTGTGTCAACTATTGGGGATCCATCCATTCAAGATAAACCGAACTTGATCATAAGAGGAAATCCCATCATAAATATAGGTGATAAATCTCAAGAGGTAGAGTTCAAGGTTAGTGGAAATTATGTTTCAAATGAATAATTAGATGAAGATGGCCTCCCTCTTGACCTAGAACCCAACCCATCTAAGAGGATCCTAGGGGAAGACCCTTCCACTGCTGTCATCAAGACCTTCTCAGAGTATGATCCTAAACCATGAAAGGAAATAGATGATTATGGATCAGAATTTACTGAGGAGAATCAAATTGTCCAATTTAGGTCATAGAGGTGAATTCATATCTTTATTACCTACACTCTGGATCTATATATAGCGAGTTATATGGGTTCCATCCACCACTGTTTGTGGCACTTGGGAACTAGAGGAGTGGTTTCTCATGACCTCTTTATGCTAGTTCATGACTACCTTACTAAGTGGGTGCTTGTATAAATTAAATAAATTGACATCTCTTAGAACTAAGAGAAATATAATGGAACCAAGAAGCTCTAGGATGCCGATTTGGAACTTTAATGACTAAAGGAGAAAGTGAATGAGTATGTGGTCATCATCAATGCACAATTAGAAACCATCAGTCAATTGAGGGATCAGCTGGTAGTGGTTGATACTCAATAAAGGAAGGTTTTATCTTAGATATTTGAGCGATAATATGAGTTGGTCTAGGTGCAGATTAGGGTCAACGAGCTTCAACCAATGTCCCAGGAGGAAGAGGCAGATCTCATCATGTTACAATAGGTTCTGAAATCCACACACCAGGGGATGGAAGGGATAAAGCACTCTATTTCCAATGCGTATCCCTAGGGATCATTTTTATATAAAAAATAGATGTTCTAGTGGTTGGATAACCCTTATATGATTTTTAAGTTTATTTTTTATAAACTCCTCATATGATTGGACATGTTTCTTTTTCTTCACTTCAATGACACACTTCATTCTCATTAATGAGACAACCGATGACCATTCTCTAATCCCACATGAGTCATTATCAATGAGAGAAACAAATTAAAATCATATGATTACTCATTTATATGAGAGTTTTACGAAATGGATGAAAACATAGGGTTTGAATTTGTTTATTGACCATAGGTAGTGTCCTAGCTATTAAAGTTTTGGTAGGAGAGTGGTATTCTTGGCGTAGATGAATTTCTTTCTCAACAAAAGCTCATTCATGAATGGGGTAACACCAAGAGCATTGAATTATACCCAAAAAATAGGTGATTAAGGGTGTGAATCAAGATGCATAGGATTTGGAACATAAAGGGGCTGGCGTGACAATGGAGGATAATTGCTGACCATGTTCAAAACATATAATTTGCATCATTTTTCCAAGGACGGGGGTACAAAAATGAGGGTCGACTGATGAACATGTTTGAAACATGGGACCTATCTCAATATTTTTATGGAAGAATTTCAGGTCATGTGCCTCAGATGGTAGGTGATCCATTATGGTCAGGAACCATGATGTCAAGGGGGGACCATTCATACATGAAAGGTGATGGGGATCCAAGTCAAGGTAGATGATAAGTGTGGGGATAAAGTGGTAGAATTCTTGAATGGAGTTCAACACTCTAAGAATTACACCACCATGGATTTCAATCACATTGTGTGGGTTTATAGGTCTAAAAAAAGGTCAGAATAATATTCCAAGGGGAGTATCATATCATATTTTGAGAAATGATTAAAAAACATGAATGATGTAGTATATAACAAACACTAAATGGGAAATGGGATTATCATGTGAGGGCCTAAGATGATTTTAATTTTAACACCATTCAATTAGTAATATGGACATGTAGTTTAACATAATATAGAGAGGGTGATGTATAGTTTGGATTTATTTTTTGTGATTGGGATGATGGACACATAGTTAAACGTCATATGGTGAGGATGATGTATCATTTAGTTTAGCATCCTGTGATTGGGATGTTGAGTCGTATAGTTCAGAATATTATGACCTGGATGTGGGATTCAATGTGAATAACACCTGCATAGCCATAGGTGGTGTGGGTGTAGGAGGGTAACACAATTGGGGAAATCCCTAGAGGATATCTTAAGTAAACAAGAGCTTAATATTTGGATCTATATTTTTATTGAATTGATGGGTTCAACGAGCATAGACAAGTTTTTTTCAGGGTCCACAGTGGGTCCCCATTGGCTCTGTACCACTTGATTTTATCCCCTTATTTCTTACCCTATTGCAAGTGCAACCTAATTATGGGAGTCTGATTCTTCCTCAAGTTTCCCCTATGGGTTTTCAATCTAACAGGTATTTGTGGCTCTTTCCTTTGGTAGTTTGAGGTAATTCCAGTCAAACCAAGAAGTTTCAAATAGTGTAGGGTCATAGTTCTCAAACCATGACTACAAGTTTAAGTTCATAGAGCTTGGACCATTGGGTTACAAATAGCTTAAGGTCATAATTCTTGGACCTAAGTTGTCCTACTTGAAGAAAGGTTCTTATGATTTCATAGGATTCAAACCTGATGAAAATGGTTTTTCCAGGAGGCCCTATACAAAGAAAAAGAATCCAATGAGAGTTAAATTTTTTTTATGGCTATGATAACTAGACCATAGGGTTGTGTGTCTTAGAGGGGACGTGTGTAGAATAGGGTAGGGGTAACTCGATTTGAATGAGAAGCCTAAGAGGCCCTTCCACATAGAACATCATGTATACATCTTTTAGATATTTTAAAGTCATGATGATTAGACCTGGGCTCCAAGTTTATAGTCCTAGAATTTATATGTAACACCCCAAGCTTCTATGGTACGCTTCTCTTTGAATAATGTGATAGCGTGTGTTGTACGCAACACCGAGTTCTAACACACCATAACTAATCAAACTAGCCATTATGAATAGTAATACCTACTTTTTGAAATTATATATATTTTATATTTGAAAATGGACTTCATTTTTGGATTCGGAATATCGAATTTATCCTAGGGTGAAATTTTGGTACTTTTCGGATAACTTTTATATTTTGATGAATAGTGAAAATTACTAAATTTTAATTAAAAACAACTTTTTTAATCAAAATAAGTAATAGTGATAAATTATGAATTTGAGTGGTTTTAAAGTATATTTAGAATATATTTTTACCATTTAATATAATGTTGGTCATTGGAAATAATTTTACAATTAAACCGAACATAAACAAGTGTCAATCTTTTGGTAGTTATTATCTCTTAAAAACACGCTTTTTGTTTTGACATCGGGAATTAATTTTAAATTAATTTCTGCCACTTCTGTGTTTTGAATTTAGAAAAATGGATTCCATATTTGGAATCAGTATGTTCAAATTGTGTAAATAGGTAACTTTTATTTTTAGACATTTTGAATAATTACTGCGGTAAATATTTTATTTACCATGGTTAAGGGTAAATCCGGTAAATAAGGGTTAAAAAAATAATATTATAATAATACTAAATTACCCTAAAATGTGTCTTAACCCTATTGGTTGATACATAGTCGACCATGGGCATCTTTGGGTCTATTTTGGGACCCCATGGATCCACTTGTAAGTGATAATGACACTTTATTTTAATTAAGTCAAAATGAATACAAAAATGACACAAGCATATATCTTTTAGAACAACAATTTTTACATAGGGTTATACATGTTGGATTTTCGATTATAAATATTCATTAGAAAGATAAAAAGATTTCCTACATAATGATATTTTATTTATAATTTTTAGACATTAAATAAGTTATTTTAGTTATGACACAATGATGATGCAGTAATTACTATAATAGTGAAAAATTAAAATAATTGATATTATAAATACCCAAATAAATATAATATGAAACTTTTAATGAATTAAACTAATTTTCTAGGCTAATATGATATATTAGTATTGATTTAATGGACTTTTTTCGAAGTAATCAATCTGTTATGAGTTTCACAAAAATCAACTATTGAATAGTGTCAAAATTGACATAAAAGAGTTCTTAAAACAAATATTATATTATTAATTGATATTAAATTCCTAAAAATCTAAGGTTCGGCCAAGAGACTTATATTATGATAGGTTAATCATTAATGGACCACTTGGGGGTCGCTTGGATGTATATAGTAAGTTTATTAACCATAATATATAAAAATACAAAGAGACATTGTAAAAGTGAAACTAATTAACTTAGAGTTAATACTTAAAGATAAGGTTAATATAAGTACCCAAACCTGTCTAAATTCTATTGGATGAGTTGTTTTCGACCTATCCCCACCTCATCCTTTGAATAGTCAACTTTTGAGCCTTTATAAACCGAATATGAATTTATTATAAATTAATATTTCTAGCTTTTCCAAAGGTGCCCCTCACCCCTCTTATAAAAGGGCACTCCTCCTTCTCATTTCTTCACACCTCTAAAGCCTTTAGGTTCGGCCAAACTCTGCCCAAATACTCTCCCAACATCCCTCAATACAACCTAGAGGCCTTAGTTTGATCAGAAAGCCAACCTAAGGAGCCCTTTTGATCAAATCAAAAGGAAGAACCTGAAGAAGAGGTAATGATCTCACCACCCTTTTCTAAGTTCATTTCTTCTTCCACTTCTTCTTCCTTTGTTCTTACCATTCTGAAATAATAACTCCAGTATCTCACATATACTGTGATGTTATTATAAATATGGTACAATCATATTCAGTATTCTATCCACCCTTTGAATAACATGTCACCATACGTGCGTACGTACGGCTTACCGTCTCCACGTCGTGGTGTAATTGTTATTCAATATAATATTATTTGGATGAGTATAATAATGATGTGTAACTCATGTAAATAATAAATATAACATGTTAATGATTCTGTATATATGATATACCATCCATTTATATATTATTTTAATATCAAAAGAATGATATTGTCGCTCGTGCGTACGTACGGACTACCGTCTCCACGAACGCGATGAGATTCATTCTCCATCGTAACCATTAAAGCGTAATTATCATTTTATGATTTAAAAATGATGTTTAAGGACTTGATATCATTCTGGATATGAATAATATACAACCTATCCTTTACAAACATGTCTTACGTAACAAAACATATGAAAGAAAACAAGTAAGTTAACACCCGAAACAACGATAATACTAAGATATTATTATCAAATCGATATTAAAAGATCATATATGATATCATATTAATGTATATGATTCTTGTATAATTTAATAACAATTATTTCACCATTATACAGGAGGTTAACCTACCACAACCAAGGAAAAGTACAAGGTAAGGGTTATTTCACAATCTCTTCATTATCCGAGGTTGTTTATATGTAATAATCTACTGGGATCTCTTTATCATCCACATCCATGTTTCTTAAAAATGTATTTCAAAACATTTTTACTATTTACAAGAATATGGGTTAAAGTCATTTATACCCTTTTTTGACTTTTTATAAGTGGTTTATAAAGGAATCTTTCCGTCGTTTTCAAAACAAGGTCCTTTTTAACCTTTTCGACAGAATTGAGGTAAGAATGTTTTTTTTTAACTTATACGGCGGGTGCGGTTATTTTCCGCCGTTATAAAATCGTCGAAGCTTCCCATACAAGCTTATAAGAATATTTTCAAAGAAAATGTTTTATTTTATATGGATCTTAAATGATTTCAAAATAAAAGGAGATATTTCTTTTAAAAGAATTTTGATTTCATCTATGTCAACATCCTTTGATGGATTTTAAGATTATTTGAAGTTGATTTATTATGATAAAAAACTTCTATATTGTATTGAAGGTTTTGTGATATGTTTGACTGTGGATGTGCTATTTTTATACCATTCATAGTTTATTGTGAAAGTATTGACATTTCGTATGCTAGTTTTAATACGAATGTTTATGTTATGTTTAAACCTTTTCATATGGGAATGCATTGGACTTAATAAGTGACGGGTGGAGCCCGCTATAGCTCCTCGATGCATCGGTAGGTCTCATGAGACAAACTAGTGTCTTGGCACAAGGCCTTGACAAAATCTTATTTGTAGCCTTGGCACGAGGCCTTGGCTATGTGGTTATGATAGTCTGGCATTATGCATTCCAACATTATGAAAGTGGTTATTGATTTTTGCATGTGATTATTCGATTAGTAGAATATCCATGTGAATAAGTAAATGGCATTATTTCATTTTACTTTTGCCATACCATGTTGAAGTTCAATTTTAAAAGGCTTTTGTTTTAGTAATGCATTGCCTTAAATGTTTATTCTTATTTATGAAAGTTTCCGCTATATTGTTATCCTTACTGGGCATTTGAGCTCACCCCTTTTCTATGTTTTATTTTTCCCCAGGATGTGAAGAAGTAAATTATGAATGACCTGCAGGGATATTATGAGGGGATAGTAGTGTGGATTATGGAGACATTATGTTGTTGTAGTAGTTTTTCATTTTATGATGTAATGTAAAACTTATGAATATATCTAGTGTTTCCAAGGCTACTAAACCAATCGGTCTTTCAAGATTTGATCTTTCTTGTGATCATGCCAATGTTATGTAATAATGCACCGACTCTAGGCAACTAGGGTCGGGGCGTTACAGTTGGTATCAGAGGAAGTTTAGTACAAACCTTGGAAGCTAGATTTAGATAAACTCTGATTAGATCACATAGACCTAAGATGAACTTTGAGGATTAGTATAGAAGAACTTCCTAAAATTTTGGTATTGTAGAGACTTTGTGAGTTTTCCGAGCAATACATCCCTGTCTGGATACGAGCAGGTAGAGGCGGCTCTGGCACAGATGTACCTAGGGGTAAAACCCGAAAACACTGCTTTGAGCTAGACTCGAACGGGAACTGGTGCACGACAACGGGCCTTGCTGCACTCTTGGTTACGACACTCCCGGGGGATATGCTTAGGATAACTCTCACTTTCTTTACAAATCATTATGAAGGGTTTATGAGTATATACTTCCTCAAAGAAAACATATTTATGATTATGGATTATATCCATAGATAGTTCAATTTATGTTTAGTGTTTTATAAGTATGGGATTATGTATTTTGATTCATAAACTGATCTAGTTTATGACATTGTTTAGAAATGGCGCCTAGTGGAAGAAATGGAAACCGTATCAATGCACGCACTCCATGTAAGGATTTCCCTCCTGCTCAAGATAATTATAGTGGGGCTGGTGATGCAACTGGTGCTGATCAGCTAATCACCGTACTGGGACAACTTACTCAGGTTATGAATAATAACCTTACCCGTATGGAGCACCCTGATCCGCAGCGTGGAGGATCAATGTTAGATCGATTCATGAGACAACAACCACCAACGTTCAATGGGAGTACAAATCCCTTAGTAGCTGAGCAATGGATATTTTCCCTAGAGAAAATATTTCAGGCTTTGGGGAGTAGTGAAAGGGAAAAAGTTACCATGGCAGTTTACCGCCTCACTGGAGATGCTGATCAATGGTGGTCATTGATTCAAAACATGAAGGAAGATGATGAAGTATCAAACATGGAATGGAGGGAGTTCAAAGATCTATTTTTAGAAAAATACTTTCCTCGCGACCATCGAGCAGATATGGAAAGACAATTTCTGAGTCTGAGACAAAAGGAGGATGAGAATGTCACAAAGTATGAGGCTAACTTTACAAGGTTAGCGAGGTATGCTGGAGATTATATTCGCAACCCAAGAAGTAAGATTGATCATTTCTCTGATGGGTTAAAACCATTTCTCCGTCGAGCATTAGTCTCACAATCCTTTTCATCGTACGAAGACATTGTCTCATGTGCTATAAAGACCGAAAAGGAATTCTCTAAGTCTTATGACTTTAAATCAAAGCAAGAGAAGAAGAGACCTGCTGATCAATCTGGGAATGGAAATAAGGGGAAGAAGGGAAAGGTTGAATATCCATCTTGTGGTAAATGCGGGAAGAAACACCCCGGTGCTTGCCTGAAGGGAATGGGAGTCTGTTACAAGTGTGGTGAAAAAGGCCACCAAGCTCATGATTGCAAGGGGAAGAAGGAAGCTACCAACGTTCAGTGCTACAATTGCAGGGAGATGGGGCATTATGCAAATGCATGTCCTAAGCGTCAGGAGAACTTACCTCAGAAAAGGCCAAGGGATCAAGGCCAGGCTTATGCTATCACTACTGCTGAGGTAGAAGCTCCGAAAGACGTGGTGGCAGGTAATTTAATGGTTTCCTCAAGTTTAGCAAATGCATTATTTGATTCTGGATCATCGCATTGTTTCATATCTTCCCAGTTTGCTAAGAAAATTAGATATTTCCAATTTGATTTAATAAGGGAGTTGTCAGTTAAAACTCCTAAGGGAAGTATCGTTGCAACAAAGTTTTGTGAATCAGTCCCCATTAGAGCACATAAATTTTCTTTATCTGCTGATTTCATCGTCATACCAATGATTGAGTTTGATATAATCCTCGGTATGGACTGGCTTTCGGACTATGATGCGAAGATTTATTGTAAGAAGAAAGAGGTTACGATTCTTGATGATAATGATAAGGAGCACCTTATTTTTAGAGCAGAATCGTCACCACCTAATTCTTATTTAGATCCACCCCCTGTAGCTCAACTTAATTCAATTATCGGGGAGGAAGAGAATGAAATAACTGTCGGTGAGGAAAGGAATGTTCAAATGGAGGATGTACCTATTGTGAAAGAATTTGTAGATGTATTTCCGGAAGATTTACCTGGACATCCTCCAGAACGAGAAGTTGAGTTTTCTATTGATTTGATTCCTGGATCAAGGCCTATATCGAAGACCCCTTATAGAATGGCCACTGTAGAGCTAGTCGAACTAAAGAAACAACTAGAGGAATTGAGTAATAAGGGATTTATTCGCCCTAGTGTTTCTCCATGGGGAGCCCCTGTTCTTTTTGTTAAAAAGAAAGATGGATCTATGAGGTTATATATCGACTACAGGGAGATCAATGCTATAACGATAAAGAACAAGTATCCCCTACCTCGTATTGATGATTTATTTGACCAACTGCATGGAGCTCAATACTTTTCAAAGATTGACCTTCGATCTGGATACCATCAGTTGTGTGTGAAGAAGGAAGACATTCCGAAGACAGCATTTCGAACCAGGTACGGGCATTACGAGTTTACTGTAATGCCGTTTGGATTGACTAATGCACCCTCTGTATTCATGGATCTGATGAATAGAGTTTTCAAGGAGTATCTCGATGAATTTGTGGTGGTATTTATTGATGATATCTTGGTATACTCCAAAACCTACAAAGATCATGAAAATCACTTGCGCATTATCTTGAAGACTCTGAGGAGGCATGAATTATATGGAAAGTTTAGCAAGTGTGAATTCTGGCTTCAGGAGATTTCTTTTCTTGGCCATATTGTCTCTAAAGATGGAATCTCTGTTGATCCTTCTAAGACCAAGGCAATCCAAGAATGGCCAGCACCTACGAATATAACTGAGGTACGTAGTTTTATTGGTTTGGCAGGTTATTATCGACGTTTCGTCCAGAATTTTGCCCGATTGGCTAACCCATTAACGAAGCTCACACGTAAAGGGGTTAAATTTGTTTGGACAAAAGAGTGTGAAGAATGTTTCGAAGAACTGAAGAGAAGATTAGTCAATGCTCCTATATTGACTCTACCATCGGGGAATGATGGGTTCGTTATTTATAGTGATGCATCGAAGAAAGGACTTGGCTGTGTCCTTATGCAGAATGATAGAGTTATTGCCTATGCATCACGACAGTTGAAAATTCATGAACAAAACTATCCTACTCATGATCTTGAGTTAGCAGCTGTGATCTTTGCTTTGAAGATATGGAGGCACTACCTCTATGGTGAAAAATGTGAGATTTATACTGATCACAAGAGTTTGAAGTATATTTTCTCACAAAAAGAACTCAACATGAGGCAAAGGAGATGGCTTGAATTACTCAAGGATTATGATTGTACGATACACTACCACCCGGGGAAGGCAAACAAGGTGGCAGATGCTTTGAGCAGAAAAGACCATGGAGTTCTGAACATGATGAGAATTGAAAGGGATCCAATTTTCATGGATCTAGTGAAGATGGACATGGGAATAACCAGGGAAGGTGAAACATCAATGCTTTTTCAAATGGTTGCCAAACCATCTTTACTAGAAAGGATTAAGAGTTCTCAGACCGATGATGAAGAATTTCAGAAGAAGATTAAAGCTGTGAATGATGGGAGATTGAGAGACTTTGTGTATGAAGATGGAATTTTGAAATTCGGGAAGAGACTTTGTGTTCCCAATATACCTGATCTAAAAAGGGAATTGCTGGATGACGCTCATAGTTCCAATTTCTCTATACACCCTGGGAGCACCAAAATGTATAGAGATTTGAAGGAACATTTTTGGTGGGACAACATGAAGAGGGAGATTGCGGATTTTGTGTCAAGATGTATGGTTTGTCAACAAGTCAAAGCTGGAAGGCAACAGCCTGGAGGAGTCATGCAACCTCTTCCCATACCGGAGTGGAAATGGGACAATATTACGATGGACTTTGTCATGGGGCTACCGAAGACTCCTAGAAGGAACGATGCAATATGGGTTATTGTTGATCGTCTTACTAAGTCAGCACATTTTCTTGCTATAAGAGAAGATCTACCCCTGGAACGTCTAGCAAGACTATATATTAATGAAGTTGTGAGACTTCATGGAGTACCCCTATCGATTGTTTCTGATCGTGATCCCCGTTTTACTTCAAGATTTTGGAAAAGTCTTCAGAAATCCCTGGATACTGAACTTCATTTGAGCACTGCTTACCACCCTCAGACAGACGGACAATCAGAACGGACTATTCAGACCTTAGAAGACATGTTGAGATCTTGCTCACTTGATTTTCAGGGTATGTGGGATCAATATTTACCACTAGTAGAATTTTCCTATAACAATAGCTTCCATTTGAGTATACAGATGGCACCATATGAAGCGTTATACGGAAAGAGATGTCGTACACCAACCTGTTGGGATGACGTTGGTGAAAGAAAACTTGTAGGCCCAGAGCTGGTGGAGGAAACGGTGGAAAAGGTGAAAGTAATCCAAAATCACATTAAAGCAGCTCAAAGTAGGCAGAAGAGCTATGCCGATAATCGAAGGAAGGATTTGGAATTTCAAGTCGGTGATCATGTTTTCCTGAAGGTATCTCCATGGAAGGGAGTCATACGTTTTGGTAAGAAAGGTAAATTGAGTCCCAGGTACATCGGACCTTTCGAAATTCTAGAACGAATTGGGGCTGTAGCTTACCGATTGGTAATGCCGCCAAGTCTCTCCAAAGTTCACGATGTGTTCCACGTATCTCTGTTGAGGAAATACATGCCTGACCCAACGCATGTACTCACCTATGAGGAATTAGAACTGGAACCCGATCTTTCCTATTGTGAAGAGCCCGTCAGGATTCTTGATACAAGAGAACAAGTACTGAGAAACCGGACGACGCGTCTGGTAAAAGTTTTGTGGAGAAATCATAAGATGGAAGAGGCAACGTGGGAACCCGAGGAACTTATGATGAAGAACCACCCGAGTCTTTTTATGCAGTAATACCCTAGAAATTGCGAGGACGCAATTATTTGAAGGAGGGGAGAATGTAACACCCCAAGCTTCTATGGTACGCTTCTCTTTGAATAATGTGATAGCGTGTGTTGTACGCAACACCGAGTTCTAACACACCATAACTAATCAAACTAGCCGTTATGAATAGTAATACCTACTTTTTGAAATTATATATATTTTATATTTGAAAATGGACTTCATTTTTGGATTCGGAATATCGAATTTATCCTAGGGTGAAATTTTGGTACTTTTCGGATAACTTTTATATTTTGATGAATAGTGAAAATTACTAAATTTTAATTAAAAACAACTTTTTTAATCAAAATAAGTAATAGTGATAAATTATGAATTTGAGTGGTTTTAAAGTATATTTAGAATATATTTTTACCATTTAATATAATGTTGGTCATTGGACATAATTTTACAATTAAACCGAACATAAACAAGTGTCAATCTTTTGGTAGTTATTATCTCTTAAAAACACGCTTTTTGTTTTGACAGCGGGAATTAATTTTAAATTAATTTCTGCCACTTCTGTGTTTTGAATTTAGAAAAATGGATTCCATATTTGGAATCAGGATGTTCAAATTGTGTAAATAGGTAACTTTTATTTTTAGACATTTTGAATAATTACTGCGGTAAATATTTTATTTACCATGGTTAAGGGTAAATCCGGTAAATAAGGGTTAAAAAAATAATATTATAATAATACTAAATTACCCTAAAATGTGTCTTAACCCTATTGGTTGATACATAGTCGACCATGGGCATCTTTGGGTCTATTTTGGGACCCCATGGATCCACTTGTAAGTGATAATGACACTTTATTTTAATTAAGTCAAAATGAATACAAAAATGACACAAGCATATATCTTTTAGAACAACAATTTTTACATAGGGTTATACATGTTGGATTTTCGATTATAAATATTCATTAGAAAGATAAAAAGATTTACTACATAATGATATTTTATTTATAATTTTTAGACATTAAATAAGTTATTTTAGTTATGACACAATGATGATGCAGTAATTACTATAATAGTGAAAAATTAAAATAATTGATATTATAAATACCCAAATAAATATAATATGAAACTTTTAATGAATTAAACTAATTTTATAGGCTAATATGATATATTAGTATTGATTTAATGGACTTTGTTCGAAGTAATCAATCTTTTATGAGTTTCACAAAAATCAACTATTGAATAGTGTCAAAATTGACATAAAAGAGTTCTTAAAACAAATATTATATTATTAATTGATATTAAATTCATAAAAATCTAAGGTTCGGCCAAGAGACTTATATTATGATAGGTTAATCATTAATGGACCACTTGGGGGTCGCTTGGATGTATATAGTAAGTTTATTAACCATAATATATAAAAATACAAAGAGACATTGTAAAAGTGAAACTAATTAACTTAGAGTTAATACTTAAAGATAAGGTTAATATAAGTACCCAAACCTGTCTAAATTCTATTGGATGAGTTGTTTTCGACCTATCCCCACCTAATCATTTGAATAGTCAACTTTTGAGCCTTTAGAAACCGAATATGAATTTATTATAAATTAATATTTCTAGCTTTTCCAAAGGTGCCCCTCACCCCTCTTATAAAAGGGCACTCCTCCTTCTCATTTCTTCACACCTCTAAAGCCTTTTGGTTCGGCCAAACTCTGCCCAAATACTCTCCCAACATCCCTCAATACAACCTAGAGGCCTTAGTTTGATCAGAAAGCCAACCTAAGGAGCCCTTTTGATCAAATCAAAAGGAAGAACCTGAAGAAGAGGTAATGATCTCACCACCCTTTTCTAAGTTCATTTCTTCTTCCACTTCTTCTTCCTTTGTTCTTACCATTCTGAAATAATAACTCCAGTATCTCACATATACTGTGATGTTATTATAAATATGGTACAATCATATTCAGTATTCTATCCACCCTTTGAATAACATGTCACCATACGTGCGTACGTACGGCTTACCGTCTCCACGTCGTGGTGTAATTGTTATTCAATATAATATTATTTGGATGGGTATAATAATGATGTGTAACTCATGTAAATAATAAATATAACATGTTAATGATTCTGTATATATGATATACCATCCATTTATATATTATTTTAATATCAAAAGAATGATATTGTCGCTCGTGCGTACGTACGGACTACCGTCTCCACGAACGCGATGAGATTCATTCTCCATCGTAACCATTAAAGCGTAATTATCATTTTATGATTTAAAAATGATGTTTAAGGACTTGATATCATTCTGGATATGAATAATATACAACCTATCCTTTACAAACATGTCTTACGTAACAAAACATATGAAAGAAAACAAGTAAGTTAACACCCGAAACAACGATAATACTAAGATATTATTATCAAATCGATATTAAAAGATCATATATGATATCATATTAATGTATATGATTCTTGTATAATTTAATAACAATTATTTCACCATTATACAGGAGGTTAACCTACCACAACCAAGGAAAAGTACAAGGTAAGGGTTATTTCACAATCTCTTCATTATCCGAGGTTGTTTATATGTAATAATCTACTGGGATCTCTTTATCATCCACATCCAT
Source organism: Viscum album (assembly GCA_963277665.1). Taxonomy (NCBI): domain Eukaryota; kingdom Viridiplantae; phylum Streptophyta; class Magnoliopsida; order Santalales; family Viscaceae; genus Viscum; species Viscum album. The sequence goes on along the minus strand of OY728162.1, from coordinate 660,960,150 downwards.
GTTTCTTAAAAATGTATTTCAAAACATTTTTACTATTTACAAGAATATGGGTTAAAGTCATTTATACCCTTTTTTGACTTTTTATAAGAGGTTTATAAAGGAATCTTTCCGTCGTTTTCAAAACAAGGTCCTTTTTAACCTTTTCGACAGAATTGAGGTAAGAATGTTTTTTTTAACTTATACGGCGGGTGCGGTTATTTTCCGCCGTTATAAAATCGTCGAAGCTTCCCATACAAGCTTATAAGAATATTTTCAAAGAAAATGTTTTATTTTATATGGATCTTAAATGATTTCAAAATAAAAGGAGATATTTCTTTTAAAAGAATTTTGATTTCATCTATGTCAACATCCTTTGATGGATTTTAAGATTATTTGAAGTTGATTTATTATGATACAAAACTTCTATATTGTATTGAAGGTTTTGTGATATGTTTGACTGTGGATGTGCTATTTTTATACCATTCATAGTTTATTGTGAAAGTATTGACATTTCGTATGCTAGTTTTAATACGAATGTTTATGTTATGTTTAAACCTTTTCATATGGGAATGCATTGGACTTAATAAGTGACGGGTGGAGCCCGCTATAGCTCCTCGATGCATCGGTAGGTCTCATGAGACAAACTAGTGTCTTGGCACAAGGCCTTGACAAAATCTTATTTGTAGCCTTGGCACGAGGCCTTGGCTATGTGGTTATGATAGTCTGGCATTATGCATTCCAATATTATGAAAGTGGTTATTGATTTTTGCATGTGATTATTCGATTAGTAGAATATCCATGTGAATAAGTAAATGGCATTATTTCATTTTACTTTTGCCATACCATGTTGAAGTTCAATTTTAAAAGGCTTTTGTTTTAGTAATGCATTGCCTTAAATGTTTATTCTTATTTATGAAAGTTTCCGCTATATTGTTATCCTTACTGGGCATTTGAGCTCACCCCTTTTCTATGTTTTATTTTTCCCCAGGATGTGAAGAAGTAAATTATGAATGACCTTCAGGGATATTATGAGGGGATAGTAGTGTGGATTATGGAGACATTATGTTGTTGTAGTAGTTTTTCATTTTATGATGTAATGTAAAACTTATGAATATATCTAGTGTTTCCAAGGCTACTAAACCAATCGGTCTTTCGAGATTTGATCTTTCTTGTGATCATGCCAATGTTATGTAATAATGCACTGACTCTAGGCAACTAGGGTCGGGGCGTTACATTATATCAGTTGAATATAGTTTAAGATCATGATTTCTAGATCATAGGGTGGTATATCAATGGAGTGTTAACAACATAGAAGGTAGGTGGTCTGGCATAAATTAAATGACAATAAAAACCTCCTTATAAATTACCAATATGACTTTGACATAGTTTAAAGTCACAATTCTTAGACTTGGGCTCCTAGTTTAAAGTTATAGTGTTCGGAAAATTGGGTAAACCTCCCAAAATTAAATTCTTGGAATGAAAAATTGATATCCCAATGTGAATTTAGGGCTATGGAATCCCAAATCCACACAAAACGTTCCAAGGATTACTTGCACACAGTTTAAAGTCACGATTATTCGACTTGGGATTCTAGTTTAAGGTTATAGAGTTTGGACCAATGGGTGACATCCTAAAAGGTCTTGTGTATCATGGAAGAGTGAAAACCCAATGTGAATTGAGGTCTAAGGAGCCCCAATTCCACACAATACTTTCCCAGGATGATTGGCACATAGTTTAAAGTCACAATACTAGGACTTGGACTCCTATTTTAAGGTCATAGAGTTTGGACCAATGGTTGAACATCCCAAAAGCACATGTGTATCATGAAATAGTGACAACATGATGTGAATTTAGGGAAAAGGTGGCCCGACATCACACAACACAATCTGAGGGTGACATGTACATAGTTTAAAGTCTTGATTATTGGATTTGAGCTCCTTTTTAAGGCCAGAGAGTCCAGAATAATGGGGAACCCGTGCATCTAAACCTTGATTGAGGAAAATTCCCTAACAAATACTAATCCCATGTTATTCATTCTTGATGTGATAAAAAAGGAACATTTTGGAGTTCCTATTGTATATAGGGGAGAAAACAAAAAATAGAAAAAGTGGCTAAAAAATACCATGAGGGTAGATTATGAATTTCAAGACCTAGATAGTAAAAGGGGAATGATTGAAAAGAATGGAAAAATTACTGTCCATGTTTGATGCATAGGTTCTACACTATTTCGTTTTAGGATGGGGTGAAAAAATGAGGAGTCAAACCTTTACCAAGTTTGTAACATGGGGGGAATATTTGTTACTGAAGATCCTTGAGGCCTAAGATGAGCACAATAGGTGAGTCATTCAGGTTAGGAAGCATTATTATTAGGTAGACTATTTAGATTTGGGGGATGATGATTATCCAAATTAAAGGTAGTGAAAATTGTGGAAGTGGAAGTGGGAATTGTCCTGAAGTGGAAGTGGGATCTATTACACCATGAACTCAAATGTGATGGATGAACATTACCATAGGTGAGAATCAAGACTAGTCTAGAGGGGAAAGACCCCAAAATGAGTTGATGGTAGGGATGGGCCTAGGATGATATATTACAGTTTCAATATGTATACTATGAGGATGTTAATCAAGCTACACATGCAGTTCATCTCATATTTATCATTTTAGGAATCCTAGTTTTATATAAGTTAAGGTTTTTGGTCATCCCATACTTATAGTATGAGGAATTATGGTTCTGTGTGGGGTAGAGATATAGTTTAACATCATGTATTTGGGATGTTGGGAATTTTAATTTAAAGTAAAAAAACATGAACTATGGATGCTGTTAGGATAAGGTTACAGAGCTCTATCCATAAGGAAAACTACTAGTTTAAGGTCATATATCCTGGAAAAAAGGTGAAAGGGTGTCCTAAGGAGGATTTTATGGAATAATAGAGTAATAAAATAGCATTAAAGGGGGTCCAAAGAGACCCTTTACCACAAAAAAACTGAACAAGCTACTCCCAAGTCAATATCATGATTATAGGGAAGTAAATACCCCATAATGAGTTGATGAAGGGGAATGGAACTTGGACATGAGATTCAGACATCACTATGTATCCCATGGGAATGGGAATCAAGCCCCCCATAGTTCTGGAATGTAGTGTGGTAGGAAACTAACACCAGTATGGGGTTGTCCTATCGAGTGATAATGCTAGATCATTTCATATTATGATATGATGTATCTCTAATTTATATAGGGTAAGTCTATAGTTTAATAACTTTTTCTAAGAAAATTGGCGGGGCTTTCTCATTGAGATTCCCATTTTTACCTTCCTCATGCAGGTTCATGAAGGAATATCAACCCACTAATGGGTCAAGGAATATGATTGGGTCGTATACCGAAATAGGATGCCCATAAAGAATTTTTGGGGTGATAGAGTCATCATTAATGGGTTTCTTTATGGTGAATTTGTGGATGGGATTGGAGACAGAAGGTCAAGGTGTCACTATGTATCCCATTGGAATGGGAATCAATCCATATGTTGTTTTGGAAAATGGTGGGGGAATTGGACTACTAAAACACCATGTATTAAGAAAAACATGTGAATGAGGGGCCGATGTACATAGTTTAAGGTCATAGATCTTGGACCAAGATTCATAGTTTAATGTCTTAGAGCTTGAAACAAGCTCCTAGTTTAAGGACCAATAGATTGGATGTTCAATTGATAATTTGAAGATGTTTGCGTGGTTCCAAAGAGTTAAAATATAATGTGAAAGGTTATAGGGAGTCTATTCACCACACGGAGATGTATAAAATCCAATTGAACATAGTTTTTGGTTTTAAGTCTTAGACTAAGGGAAACTAGAAAATAGTTTAATGTCATGATTCTTGGACAAAAGGGGTGTTTTTAAGGGTATTTTCATGGAATGAAATATGTAAAAAAAGTTATGAAAGGAGGGAGATGCAAGACCATGTGCCACATGAATATACAGGAACAATATTCATATAATTTAAGGTCACATTTCTTATAGAATATGTGGGGAAAAAGGATAAAACACTACTAAAAATATTGGTTTAACCAGTGCTAAAATTTATCATCAGTAGCTAAAAGTACTGATAAAGTTCTGCTTTATCAGTGCTAAAAAAAGATCTGATAAATAGGGCCTTTATCATTGTTTTTTAGGGATGATAAAGGGGGTCTTTATGGGTTCTAAAAAAGAGTTGATAAAGGGGACCTTTTTTGAAAATAATAAAAAAGCACTGATAAAGGGGGACCTTTTATTAGTGATACTAAAAATTGATGATAAAGGGGTCACTTTATTAGTGTTATTAAAAAAAGTGCGGATAAAGGGGTACCCTTTGTCCGTGATAATAAAAAAGAGTTGATAAAGATGATCTTTTATTAGTGCTAGTAAAAAATAAGTGATAAATCCCCCCTTTATGAATTCTTTTTTTACTAGCATTGATTATGGGCTACCCTTTATCAGCACTTGTTTATTAGTGCTGATAAATAGTATATTTCATGAAAAAATTATCTCATTAAAAATAATATATTAATATATAAATACATTTATATTGATATAAATATAATATTTTTTTAAATATGATTTAGATAAGTCTAAATATGGACTTAAAATTAATTTATAATATATTTATTAAGAACCGATTATAAAAGAATTAAAAAATTATATTAACTAATAATTTTATAATTGTTATCAAGTAATAGTCATTTAATAACAATTAGATGACCAAGAAATTATATGAACTAATGAACATTCTAAGATAAGTTGAAAACATGAATTGAACTTCAAACAAAAATAACTTTTATATTGGTGTCCGTTTGTACTCTACCATATATCAAATCAAATACTGTGAAGAGATATATGCCTTGGTGATAGGAGAAGCCTAGTCACTTTTTTGAAATGAAAAAAAGGTGATAAGTCCTCCAAAATTGATTTTTTTATTGGGGTATCCTAATTCTTTAACATTAGATGAAATTTCAGCCTCATTTAAGGGGGGTATTATTCTCTTTTTTTGGTGGGGAATGAATTTATTACCAAGTATTATATTCTTATAGATATTATGGTTTTAAATTTTTATCATTTTTCATAATATATTTTCATTTATAATTAAATATATGCATATATTATTATATTTTATTATAATAAATCCATATTATAAATACATATTTAATCAAATTTACATAAAAATGTGTATTTAAATATATAAACCAAAATTTAAAAAATATTTATTATTCATTTTATTTAAAATAAAAAATTACCACTTTTATTTAACTTATAAATTTGAATTAATATGTATAAATATATATAAATACATGAATAATATATATATTTATTTGTATATGTAGATATATATAAATAAATAGAAATATTGTAAAATAGATAACAACACATCTTGGTGTAGTGTTATAGGCGTTCAAGTTTCAAAGGAGTGGTGCAGTGATCATATGTAGGAATACAATGCGAGTCAACAATAGGTTGTAATTTCATTAAGTGCTGATAAAGGACCATCAAAAACACTGAAAAAGGGGTGGTTGGTTAGTCCATGAATAAAACTAATAAAGGGGTGGGGTGGGAAGTAATAACAAAGGGTGGATGATATCTTCAAACAAAAATAATTTTTTTCACCCTTTATTAGTGCTTAAAAACAAGTGCTGATAAAGGCTAAATTTATCAATGTTTTTTAGCATTGATAAAGGGGTCCATTATCTATTTAATAAAATCATTGATAAATACCCCCATTTACTAATGATTTTATTGTAACTATTAAAGGATGTTTTTTCTGCACTTTTTTTGAGCATTGATAAATCCAAACCTTTAACATAGCTCGCATTAAAAACACTTATTTAGCCATAATAGAGACCTTATTTAGAACTACTGAAGGGAGGGTTTGTAATTGTTAAATATTGGTTAATTTTCATTGAAGCCCAAATATAGGAGATCTAGGAATTACTAAGTATCCCATGGAAATGGGAATCAAGCCACACATAGTTCTGGGATATAATGTGGTAGGAGACTGACACTGTAAGTGGTAGAAACCCTCTCTAATGAAGGTAATGAGTCATCCCATAGTTGTTTTGGGAAATACCATGATTTTGACTTGGATTGTGGATTTGATTTAACATCATGTGATGTGGAAGTTTTTTGGACATATCACATTTTGTATGTGAGGCATACTATTATAACTGCATTGGGTAAGACTCTAGTTTAACAACATGTGTTGAGGAAACTGGGCTCTATATTTTAAAGTTTTACAACTTAGACTATAGATACTACTAGTTTAAGGTCATATATTATGGAACATTGGGGATGAAAATAGTTTAAGGTCATAATTTTTGGACTATGACTCCTAGTTTAATATCGTAGAGTTTAGACCAATTGTAAATAGTTTAAGTTCATAATTCCTAGACTGATACTCCTAGTTTGATTTTTTAGAGTTCAGACCATGGTTGTTGTAGTTTAAGGTCACATAGCTTTAGTCATGGTGTTCATGTGAAGTATTTCTTGAGAAACATAGAGTTGTATGGAGGGGTGATACACTCTCTATTCATAATGATTAAGGAGTATTCTCTATTGGAATAGACCTTATGGATAATGTAAGGTCCTTAATATTTGGGCTCCAACTTTGGTGATTTTTTCAGGTATCATCATTGTTCTGAGAGCTTGTACCATGTCACCTTAGAGGAATGTGAAAAGAAAAACCTTCTTATTTAACTCTCTTTTTATCCTATTATGGTGCCTCTCTAAGTTATGAATGGCCTAGAGACTATTTTCTTTGACGACTTCCAAATCAACTAGATGGACTTATGCCATTTTGTATGGATTTTTTTAGTCATATATAGCCATTATAAGTGCCAGCAATAGAACCTGAATGGTTAAACATTATTGTTTTCTATACATCAGGGAGTATGGGGTCACTTGGGTGGAATAGTGATTTGTCATACGATAGGCCCAGAGGGTGTTGGGAAGATTCTTAGGCCAACCCTTTTTGTTCTGACCTACCATATTATGAAATATGCTAGCTAGGATCTTGTTGAACACCTCAATCTTTCCATTTTCCTGTGCATGGAAGTGGGAAGTATGGTTGGACCAAATGTGGTACTTGGTATACAATTCCTCCAATTCAGCATACTATAAATTGGTGTCGATCTCTATAAGAATAGAATGATGAAGAAAAAATTGATGGTTAATGTAGAAGCTCATAAAATTGATCATGGTTCGGGTTTTGACTTCCTTAAGGGGACGCAATTCTAGAAAATTGGAAAATGATTCTGTTTTGATCTAAATGTACCTTTAATTTTGATTTGTCACTAAAGGGTATGTCCCCATGATGTTGACCCTCCATAATGTAAAGGGACAAGAGTACTTGGTGGTGTGGAGAAGCTCCGAAAGCAGATGAAGGTGTTTTCATGGATCTAAAACACATGGAACCACTTAGTGAACTTGATGCAGTCATGAAACATGGTGGTCTATAAGTAGTTAAACCTCCAAATTTGGTGGGATATATTAAATATTTCTTGATGGGTGAGACAAGATCTGGAATGGACCTCTTGAATGAATTGAGGAATCTCATATCCTTCAATTTAATAGAGGATAAGTCCATCAAAACCATCACTATAGAGTTTTTTGACAAGGTTAAGCCCAATCTAGAGTTTAAATGGTGCTAAACACTGATAAATTCACTCATACTCATTTTAATCTAATAGGAAAATTCCACACTAGATATTCTTGATGAAAGGAGTAACCCAATTGGGTGTTTTCATAACTATGGGAGAATTTGAATATACTAGCATAGAAGTATTGGTATTCATATGATTCACTTGTTGGTTGTCATCATATTAGGCTATCGGGGAACTGACCCTCTGATGCACCACATGAATGGTTTGGTCATTCTGGTTGGGTTCAGCAAGGGATGCATACAAACCTACTAAAACATTGGCTCGACCATTTAGTGATTGAGAAAAATGTCTCACATTCGGCTGGGAAGGGAACATGGAAATCATCTGGTGGGTACATTCTAACAAGGCACAATCTCTGGCTTCAAGAAAACATTGTCACCCTTGATCTTCTTGATAACTAACTCAGAGTCTCCCTTCACATGTAAAGAGGGAAATAAATCTCAATGACCAACTTGAGACTAGTAATAAGGGCCTGATGCTCTACCTCTTTGTTGGTGCAACCATATGATAATAATATTGTGTATGGAAGGACAAACTATGTGGGGTTGATAAAAATGATTCCCAAACCTACCCTATTACTCATGGGTTCATTGAGGATTATACGAGTTACTATCTAAGAGTCACCACTAAAACGAATCTTCCAAAAAAATATAGTCTTATCCATTGAGATAATATCTTCATCTGGGAAATCAACATCTAGGGTAAGTTCTTCTAGGGATATGTGTGTGGTCAGGAAGTCTTCTAGTTCCTGGCCTTTATCAACCTTCTATGGGGAAAACCTGATGTCGAACCATGGGAGTATTACTAACCAATGTTCCAATCTTCCCTTCAACATTGGGTGATTGAGGATACAATTTAGTGGTTTACTTGAGAAACCAGTTGTATCTCATGATGCTACAAATAATTTCATAACCACTATACTCTAAAGACCATCATGGGGAATATATTCTCAATGAGAGAGTATTTATCTTTGTGTTGAGGAGAAAGTGGTTGAGATAATAGAGTTTGTTTTCCCTATTCTTATTTTTTTATTAGCTTGTAGGGTGTTAAGGTCTATTTCAAAGTGGTTACATAGAGAACCAAAGGGTTCCTTGAGATATGCAGCATCAGGACTAGAGGTTGAAGAAAGTATCACTTTATATCCTCAAAGGTAATATATAACTTCTCTTCCCACTGGTAATTGCTTCTTTTATTCATGATCCTTGAAAAGTGCATACACTTTCTAGATATTTTTTATTAAATTGGAATACGTAGGCTTTGTGGTCTTGGAGGCCTCGTAACTCACATAAATTTTCTAGGGGAGGAATTTGATTGATATCCTTGATTTTATATAGGTCAAACTCGATGCCTCTATTGTTGAGATGGTATGTGAGTATGATATACTCTATAATACCAAATTTAAGATCAATATAACACTAATGAGATGCTCAAATACACGATGGGGGTGAATTGTATACTTAAACAAAATCCTTAAGGAAATTTTGAATAACCAAAATTCACAACACCTCTAAGTTCTATTATCTTTCTTGATTCTGGAAAAGTGATTCTGGAAATGAAACTTAAAAAAAGTTTACACCAACTAAGAGGAGGGTATCCAAAAACCCTAGATAAGAGGTCCCTTGATTTATACTTTCAAGAAAGTTTTTCTTACCCAAACCCAGGTAAGCCCTCAATATAAAGATCGGTATCTATCTTGCTATCCCCACAAGCCCTCGATTTGTAAGGAAATCGGCACCTCTGACTTCACAACCCGAAGTCTCTGATTTCAAGGAAATCGAACCTCTGCACTAAGAAAATCTGCATGAATCAAAGTTTGAACAAGCAGTTCTAAACTTTCTGCACAAAGCCTGAGAGTTTATAAGAACCTCTCTCTAGAAATAACTTCAACAAGACTTTGTCAAAAGTCAAATCTAAAGTAATGAGCTCTTTAAAATGAGATTCTATTTATAGGAACAGATTCAACGGTCAGCTCCCTCCTCCAGCAGTCATATTTTTCCTTGAATTTTGGAGGGACCTGTACATGTGTCACTCAAACAATGGTTAGTGAGTAACTGAAAGCACGACATCGTTTTATAAAAAAAAGTGTAAGCATAACTAAAATATGATATTATGAATTTAAGCAAATGAATGTTAAGAGTCTAACAAAAAATTGAATTTGGAGTCTATAAGGATATTTGGATTCTATTTTCTAGGAATTTGGAACCTAAACTTAAAAAGTTCAGAGTCTGAGTTTCTAGGAGTTCGGAGTCAGAACTCTCAAAGTTCAGAGTCAGAATTCTGAGAACTCGAAGTCAGAACTCAAAAAGTTTGTAATCAGAATTCTTATTCAGAATTCAAAGTGAGAACTCATATGAGTTCATAACCAGAATTTATAATCAGAATTCAGAGTCAGAACTCAGAAGAGTTTGTAACCAGAATTCTGATTCAAAATCCGGATCCTAAAACAGAATTCTTCATATCTAGGTACTTATAAGATTATGAGGTTTTTGTTACAAACCGAATTTACACTTAGGAAAATTATGAAATGAATAATGAAAACTTGGTAAGGATAAATTTCCTTAGGGAAGGAAATTTTTCCTTATAGAGTTAAAACAAGGGGTAAAAAGATTTTTTCCGTGAAATAAGGTGTTTGTGATTTTAAAAATAAGAAGGAATTGTAAAGTCATAAATAAACCTTATTGGCTAAAAAATCTCCCTCAAGTATGAAGGAATGGAAAAGTCATAAGAAAAACCTTATTGAGTCAACAATATCCCCCTTTTTGGAAAGCATAAAAATCCTTACTAAAATTAATATAAGGAATTAAAATGTTTTTCTAGACTTTGAAATAAATCTTATCTCCATTTTCTCATTGGTAAAGATGAATACGACTAACTCCCCCTTAAGCTTTAGAACTCTAAGGATTGTATTCTAGATTTCTAGAATGAGTGTTTTCATTTAATTGAATATGGAAATCTTCATAATGAGAACTCCCCCTTTGATAAACTCTCCCTTAGGGATATTTATTCTTATACTTAGAAATAATTTTCCTTCTCCCCCTTTGTGATTTTCAAAAAGAGTTTGAGGGAATGGAAAAAAATATGATACCTGAAATATTTGTACAAACATCCAGAAAAAAACAAGCAACCACAATTTCATTAAGATTGGAAGAATTTGTTCAAGGAATAATAGATAGATTAGAACATCATATTTGGATCTATTTTGCTTCTTTTTCCTTGGGTATTAGCTTCTTCACGATGGTTTTCAGCTTCTTTAGCTCTTTGTAATCATCCTCTGCTTGCTTCTCTAAGGCTTTAATCCTATCATATTGAGCCTTCAGAGCCTCTACCTGAGCCTTTAGTAAGTCATCTTGATTTACTAGCTTTTCTTCCATCTCCATCTGGAAATCCCTTTCTATTTTCAAACTTTGGACAATAAAATTCATCTTCCCATTCAGATCTTTGACATCCTGAATCTGAGTATTCTTCTCAAGATTTAGCTTTTCCTCAAATATATTTGTAATATCCTTGATTTTTGTCTCTTCAGTATCAAAAGCTTCCTTGAAATCATCTTGAAATTGATCAAGCTCTCTCAAATCTTCAACAATCTTCTTCGACCAGATGGTCATTTTATTGCAATATTTTCTGTGGGCTTCATAGTTGATAAGGCAATTCTTGTGTTTGGTCTCAACATTTACACATCTATCCATAACCATGGATATAGAGTCTGATTTCTGATTCATGCTATGTTGGAGGATTTGGCATCTAGAGTCAATTGATGGAAATATCGGAATGTTGTCCAGTAGATTTTTCAGGGACTGAATGACAAAGTCATGTCGTAAAGCTGATGACTCCAAATATGATATTTTTCTTGGTGATGGTTCTTCTTCTAGATCAAAAAACTTACTTTTAGAAGTTACACCAGCTTCCTTCTTCCTCAAAATTACTTTTATTGGGGTATCAACAACCAATTTTTTGCATTTAATGATTCTCAGAACATCTTCTTCATCGGGAGACTCATGCTCACTTCTAGACAACAGAACAATCTTATCTTCATCAATTTTTCCTTTCTCAGCTCCTGCCTCAATATATTTAGGAAGAATGAAGTCATGATTATGACTCTCTTCCTCAGATAACTTGTTCACTTCCTCTTCAGTCTTTTTATCAATCCCAGGGGTAGTAAGTTTCGAAGATCCATCTTGAGAAGTCCAGATTGAAAATTTTCCAGAAGCACTTTCCTTCTCATGAAAGTATTCTACTTGATTTATTAGATCATCTATATCTTCAGTGCTTTGAGCTACTTGAACTTCTTCTACTACTTCCTTTTCAACATCCTTCTCTTGGAATTTTCCCAGAGTCATGTACTTCTTTGCTGGTGTCTCAGGTAATGGTCAACTAAGACAGTTTTTAGTACGGGAATGTTCTCAGATGATACTTTAGTAGCCTTCAAAAGAGATTGCACAATCTCTGCCTCTAACATATTCTTCTTAATCTTCTTCTCTTTGGCTTGCTTCTCAAGCTCTTCAGTAGCTTTCTCTTTCAAAGATTTGGCCTCTGTAGGGTCTAGGCCAAATTGTGGTTCCCCTTCCTTCCGATTCTTTTTATCCTCCCTCCATTTGGAAACTAACTCATCAGGATAGGCTTTCTATTTCTTGTGCCTTAGAGGTGCATATTGAGCTCCCTTAGGTTTAGGGGTTTTCTCTGTTTCTTCCACTTCCTTTAGTTTCCTCTTATTTCCATCTTTCTTCAATAGTTCAACCTCTTCTGCATTTTTCCGAACGACTTCTACTTCATCCTCTAGTAGATCATAAAATGCACCTGACTCTTTAGAGAAACCAACTTTCATTCTCTTGAGGGTATCATCACTGATTATCATTAATTTGCAATTCCTCGGCTTGGAACTGCGAGGGATCTTGAAATATTCAAGGCACCAAACTATCAGTTTGGAGTGAAGGGAAATATACACGATTATCTGTGCTTTCAGATTCCCATTCTTGATATTCTCTATCGTAATAAGAACATGCTTCATCAGATTGATTTTCCTTATATTTACCAAAAAATATAAGATATACATATCACTTTTCTTAAGAGTGTCCTTGTCACCCTTTCTCAGTATGATAATACCTTAAAACCATAATTGTAGGATCTGATTGTTGGTAGAAAAGTGAGAAATCTTTGTGGTTTTTACATCTGTAAGTCCAAGGAATTCCATATCCTTCACCTTTACAAAACTTCCTTGAACATTTGGCAGCTTGTGGGAACAAAATTCTGCCTCTCCTTCACAGGATAACCCTACCAAGCTAGTAGCCTTGGTATAAGAGAGTGCATAAGTTTTTCCATAACTTTTGAAGGAAAATTTTTCTCTACCATCTTCTTTGAAAAAACAGACTGACTCATAAAATTCAATAAGTAGATCCAGATACACAACATCCTGACCTCCTATATTTGAAATGGATACACTCTCCCGACCATTAAGCTTGATATTATTAGAGATAATAGAGTCAATATTTTTGAAGATGTTCGGATGTACCAACCTATCCCTGTATATTTTCCACTCTGAAATCATCTTGACAGAAGACATATCTTGAGAAGGAATTTCAGCAGACATTTGGTCTTGTGAAAAATATGAAAATACAAAATGAGCTTTTGAAGTTGGGTAGAGCTTCGACACACAAAGGATTGACAATCGATGTGGGAAAACCACTGAGAGTCCCCTTTTATAGGTGTTGAAGCGACGATTGAACTTCCTATTTCAATACAATGGCTGAGAAACCTTGTGATCAGATCTGACGGTTGAAATTTTTGGCTGCAAGGAAAAATTTGTAGGATCCGATCTTTTGAGGTTTTTAAAGGAAAAGATTCGGATTTAAGGAAAATAGAATCTGAGAAATTTTAAAAACAAAAGAAACTAACAACAAGTAAAAGGTTATTATGAAAACTCAAGAAAGAATCATACCTTTTGGATTGTTAGGAGAATTATTCGTATTGAGGAAAATTATTCTTGAAGGAATTTGGATTCCCAAAGAAACTTGAGTATGAAAAAAAATTGAGTACGCAGATATTCATTATGAAAATATTCATTATGAAAATATTCATTACAAAAATATTCATTTTGAAAATATTCATTATGAAAATTCTATAAAACAAAACTGACTATGAAAAAAAAATTCCATTATAAAAAATATGAAAAAATTCATTACGAAAAATATGAAAAATTCATTACGAAAAGTATGAAAAAATTCATTATGAAAAATATGAAAAACTTCATTACAAAAAATATGAAAAACTTCATTATGAAAAATATGACAAACTTCATTATGAAAAATATGAAAAACTTCATTACGTTTTTTTTGAAAACTTCATTACGAAAATTTTGAAGACTTAAAATAAAATTTACTCCCCCTATGAAAAGGAGCTTATTAATGTAAGGAGATTTGTTTCAACAGGAAGTTAATAAGGAAGATTACCTTATGATTATCATTCCTAACTTCTGTTCAATGTATTCAAATCTATCAAAGGGTAAATATTTTGTGAAAATATCAACAAGTTGATCTTGTGTTCCGATAAATTGAAGAATGATATTTCCTTTTTGTGTAGGACCAAATAGATCCATATGCACTAACTGTAATGCCTTAGAAGTTGAGACTTCATCAACTGATTTAAAACTTTATTTATGTTGTTTTCTATTTTGAAAAAGGTCACATACTTTTGAAGTATCAAATCTAAGCTCCGGTAGATCCTTAACTAATCTTTTCTCATAAATCTTGCATAAGTTTCTAAAGTTACAGTGTCCTAACCTTCTATTCCACAACCAAGAATGATCTTCCATTACACTAAGGAAAGGTAAATATTTTCTCCTAAGGTATTCTAAGTTTAGTGTGTAAAAATTATCTTGCCTTTGGGTAGAAAGAATGAACTATTCCTTGGAATTGTGTACTAAGCACTTATCATTCCTAAAATTCACAAGGTAACCTTTATCACATAATTGAATTATGCTAATGAGGTTGTCCTTAAGACCCTAAACAAATAAGACATTTGAAATCAAAGTCTTTCCAAGAAGAACAATGTTACCTATACCAATAATTTCTCCCTGAGAATTATCTCTGAAAGTTACTTTTCCTTCTTTCGTCTTGATAATATTTTGAAAATAGCTTTTTTACCAGTCATATGCCGGGGACATCCACTATCCATGTACCATGTATTACTGTTGTTACCTTCTCTATTTTCCTGAAAATAAGAAAAAGTTAGGTTTCCAGAATCCAAACTTAATTGGATCCAGAATTATTAGACAACAAAATTTTGGGTATCCAAATTTGTTTTGAAAAATAAGCTGTATGAAATCCAATAGATTGAACTTTTTTCAAGGATCAATTTTTCTTCCAATGCCCACCACTTTGACATTTAGTGAAAAAAGGGGCTCTAGAAGGAACAAAATAGTTTTTTTTGAAAACCAGTTTTTGGTGAGGATAACCTACTCCAGCAGTGTTTCCTTTAGGTTTAATTTGAGAATACATCTTGTCAAAATTTTCCTTCCCAGAGGTAAAGTTTGAAAGAAGCTTCTTAAGAGAAAATATTTCGGATTTCAGTCTGATGACTAAATTCCTATCCTCAGGAATCATTTTCTTAGAGTTATTTTTTTCCTCAAAACTTTAATATTTAAAATAGTATTCTTAAAATCTTTAAAAAGTTATTACTTAACAGAATTTTCTTTTTGAAGGTCTTTAGAAAGTTTTTCTAAAATCTCATCTTTATCTTCAAGATCTCTAGAAAGATCTAAAATCTATTTTGCAAGAATTTCTTCCCTAGTATTTTCCTTGTCTAATTTCTTAGAAATTTTACAATTTATTACTTCTAGTAACTTGGAAAATCTAGATACTTCTTCATATGATGGTATTTATTCATTTTGTGAGGATGAAGTATCTTTATTACAAGTACTATTTTCAGAATAATAATTCTTATAAAGAGATAAATTTGTTAAAGCCTCGGCAGAGCATACCTTGGACACAAGACATGTATTAGGGAAATAAGTAGTAGAAATGAATCCCATATTCTTCTGTGCTGATGAATCATATTTAGAAGATTCACTTTCTAAAGAGTCTTCACAGCTAGCACTCCAAGTATCATTAGCTTTAAGACTTTTCTTGTTCTTTGATCGATAGAATTTCTTCTTGTTCCTTTCTGAATTCCTTTCCTTATTTTCTTTCTTTTTTAAATAAAGGACAATCAGGTCTGATATGACCTATTATTCTACATTCATAAAAAGTAACTTCTCCATATTTATTATCTCTATATTATCTCTTCTTCTACTTATTCTGATAGTTCTTTTGAGCTATAATCTTATTCATTCTCTGAGAAAGATTAGCTAATTCATTCTCAGACTTTTCTATGTCACTAGATTCTGACTGACTAATGACTTTCTTTGACTTTGATCTAGTTACTATTTCTAGGGTCTTGGATTTCATATGTTTAGAAGTGGTTGTAAAAGCAACTCATCAATTCCCATTCTTCTTCTTAAATTTTTCAGCATCTCTCTTAATTCTGGTTTCATACTGAAGAAGAGTTCTGAACAACTCATCTAAAAAAATCTGAGTAACCTTTCTATTTTCATCAATAGCTGTCATCTTGGACTACCATTCATTTAGCATGATATCTATGATCTTTTCTACAAGAGCCGCATAATCCAAACCTTTTTCTCCCATAGATTTTAAGATATTCACGATAGTCATAAACCTTTGCAGTAATTTGCTTATAGGTTCTCCATAAGGAAAGTTAAAGCTATGGTATTCAGCTCTCAACATAGCTCTTCTTGTCTCAACGACTTTAGATGTACCAAAAAGTGTAACTTCAAGTTTCTTCCAGATACTTTTTGCAGCTTCACATGATGATATTTGACTATAGATGTTCCTAGTCATGGAACATAACAATATATTTTTGAATCTGAAGTTTTCTTGATATTCAGATTTCTCCTAATTCGTAAAGGTTCTCAATTCCTTATCCAGAATCTTATAATCTCCCATCAGCATTAGATAGTTATAAAATTATTTATTGATAATGAAATTCTTCATCCTATATCTCCAGTACTCATAATCGTTTCCATCTAAAATAGGAGGTCTGGTAGGATTTATATTTTCAATAGAACCAACATTTAAACCTGCCATCCTTAAGAAAATCGTTGGCACACAAACTTGTTAGTAGTATGAGTTTGTAAACAAGAGAAAATATCCTAAGCAAGGAACTTGATATTGTATCTCTAATAAAGAATGAATACAAACTTTATGAGTCTGATAATATGAATCTGAAAATATGAAACAAATTATGAATTCGAAAATACGAATCCAGAAATTCTATTCCGAAAACTTCGAGCAGGGAAAAACTTATATGTGAATATAAGTATTTCAGAGACCTTCCTCTGATATCAATTATTAAGATGGTATGTGAGTATGATATACTCTATAATACCAAATTTAGGATCAATATAATACTAATGAGATGCTCAAATACAAGAGGGGGGGGGGGGGGTGAATTGTATACTTAAAAAAATCCTTAAGGAAATTTTGAATAACCAAAATTCAAAACACCCCTAAGTTCTATTATCTTGCTTGATTCCAGAAAAGTGATTCTGGAAATGAAACATAACAAAAGTTTACACCAACTAAGAGGAGGGTATCCAAAAACCCTAGATAAGAGGTCCCTTGATTTATACTTTCAAGAAAGTCTGTCTTACCCAAACCCAGGTAAGACCTCAATCTGAAGATCTGTATCTATATTGATATCCCCGCAAGCCCTCGATTTGTAAGGAAATCGACACCTCAGACTTCACTACCCGAAGTCTCTAATTTCAAGGAAATCGAACCTCTTCACTAAGCAAATCTGCATGAAGCAATGTTTGAACAAGCAGTTCAAAACTTTCTACACGAATCCTAAGAGTTTATAAGAGCCTCTCTCTCTAGAAATCACTTCAACATCACTTTGTCAAAAGTCAAAGTTAAAGTTCTGAGCTCTTTCAAATGAGATCTTATTTATAAGCACGACTTCAATGGTCGGCTGCCTCCTCTAATGGTTATATTTTTCCTTGAATTTCGGTGGGACATGTACATGTGTCACTCAAACAACATTTAGTGAGTAACTGAAAGCACAAAATCATTTTATAACAAAACAAGTGTAAGCATAGCTAAAATATGATATTTGGAATGTAAGAAAATGAAATTTTGGAGTATAACCAAAAATTGAATTCAGAGTCTATAAGGATATTCAGATTCTATTTTCTATGAATTTGGAACTTGAACTTACAAAGTTCAGAGTCTGAGTTTCTAGGAGTTTGGAGTCAGAAATATCAAAGTTCGGAGTCAGAATTCTGAGAACTCGGAGTCAAAACATAGAAAGTTTGTAATCATAATTTGTATTCAGAATTCGGAGTGAGAAATCAGAAGATTTAAAAACCATAATTCGTAATCAGAATTCAGTGTCAAAACTCAGAAGTGTTCATAACCATAATTCTAATTCAGAATTCAGATCCTAAAACAGAATTCTTCATCTCTAGGTACTTATAAGATTCCAAGGTTTTGGTTACAAACTGAATTTAAACTTAGGAAAATTATGAAATTAATAATGAAAAAATGGCAAGGATAAATTTCCTTGGGGAAGTAAATTTTTCCTTATAGAGGTAAAACAAGGGGTAAAAAGAGTTTTTCCTTGAAATAAGGTGTTTGTGATTTTCAAAACAAGAAGGAATTGTAAAGTCATAAGGAAAAATTATTGGCTAAACAATCTCCCTCAAGTATGAAGGAATGGAAAAGTGATAAGGAAAACCTTATTGACTCAACATATATATCATATCAAAAGTACAAGATTTTTTCTAGAGGTGACCTAAAATGTACACTTTTGTCTTCAAATGTTGGGAGTGGAGGAAGCCACAAACTTTCTCAAGATCCTTGAGATGGTTCTAATGTTAGTGGTATTTAAACACCAAGTCATCCACATTACATTACAAAAATTTCCCAAGAATTGTCTTGAATATATGGTGCATGGATCAATGGTAAGTGGATCCAACATTATTTAAGAATAAATGCATCACCTGATATCAAATTATTCCTTGAGGTTCCCAGATGGTGATGAACTCATCATCCTGAGGGGCCATCTGGATTTTATTATACCTAGAATATATATCCCTAAAAGAGTGGGACTAAAACCCATTTTTGGAATCAATAAATAGCTCTTTCACAGTAAGGGAAAAATAATCCTATGAACAATGACAGTTATGGGACAAAAAGTTGATAAAGACTCTAGTATTCCCATTATTCTTCCTTACTTGGAAAATTTTGGATATCGACCTGGGGTACTGGGCCTCCATAAAAAATATTGATTTAATAAGACTATCCATTTCTGTATTGACCGTATCACCATGAGAGGGGTGTATATTTTTGGGAGGCTATTTGAATACATGATGACTCACTATGAGACCAACATGGTGAACAACGACCTAAGGGTCCATCCATGGAATATTATCATGGACCTAAGAGAATATATCATTGTGATGTATCAAGAAGGCCATATACTACTTATAATCCTCTATGGTAATGGAAGCACTGATCAGTTTCAGTCTTGAATCCTCCTCGGTAATTGGGTTAGCTCATGAAAAGTGTTGGAGACATCCTCTTCCAATTTAGGTGGGGAGTCTTCCAAATCCTCTTGTTAATTCGGGACATGAGGACCAGAGGGAGGACGTGGCTCTTATAGGCCATCCAACCAAGGGGGTGAACTGATGTCTACTCTTATTGATACAGAATCCTTGATGATGTGTTCATACTTTTCCAAGACTGTAGAAACATAAGCTGTTAATCCAATCTCATCCAGTTTCCGACTGTGATATCTACTCTTGATTTAGAAGAAATGGTGTTGATTCAAACTTTTTTGAGATACCCCTGCTTTATGAAATATATGGGAATTTCATGGATCAGTTTCTATGGGAAGAAAATCTTGGTACTTCATAGGATTGGGGTATTCTGTTATCAGTCAGGCCTATCCAATGTAGGACTAAGAGGTAATTTATGAACACTCCTTTTGATTGTAGACAACAAAACAACACTTTATGTTTGGAATCATGGGATCTAAATGATGAATTGGGAGGAATAATTTATCATTAAATTCTACCTATGGGTCATATGTAGTAACCATTAGATCATTGAGATAATTTATGTGATAAACCTCATTAGTCCGAACCTTATTTTCTTCCCTTTTGTAGTACAAGATATCTGGATAACAAGCCTATGAAATTGGGACACATCGCCCTAGAGAACTCCTACTCGACCATAAAGGTAGTATTTAAGGAACTAATTACATGCGGAGGGGACCAATAAATTAAAATAAGCCAAGATCTTCCTATAAGTTCATTGTAGATAGTATACTATGAGAATAATATGACTTCAGTGCTTGAAAAAAATTGAAAAATTGAGACTTTATATAAATTTTTCTATATGACTCATTCTCAATCTTATCATACCCCTAAATCATTGGGTTGTAGGGAGTAAAATATTCCTCCATTAGTCCCAACTTATTGAGAATCTACATCCGGATGAGGTTTATCTCAAAGATAGTATCCACTAGGCAGTGAAACATTTCCATGCCATTTAACCGACCCGTGATATACAGTGGGTGTTTGTTCCCCCAAATGGTGGCACACTACTCTTTCCCAAAAAATAAGATAAGGTATCAACATTCCTCTTTATTAGCCACCACTATGTAGTATGCCTCAGTTTAAGCTAACTCATATTCGAACTAAAGAGGTATTTTTAAGGATTTGGTGAGGGAATCTCACATTTATTTGGAAAAATAGAGAGCCTCAAGGATCAAAAGCTTCATGGGTACACTAGTGAGGTGCTTTAACACATCATTTTATCATGATAGGGTATTTTTTTACCAATTAGGGTTATTCTCTAGAATAAGGAATAACAGATTTCATTGGATTAACCATAGGGACCTAGTTAGTATAGCATATATTCTATATTATGTTCCAAAGGGTTAAATAACAAATGAGAAGAGGGTATATTGAATTTGTTGTTCAGTTATTATAAGTTTAGGAATTCTATAAACATAACACCTAAAACCTATTAAAGTTAACTACCTTATCATATTTTATTAAATACTCATTCCTGAAAAAGTATGAAAACCAATAACATGAGATTGACAGGGTTTGGCCTTAGTGTGAGAACCTACGTCCTTACCATAGCCACTCATGTGCATCTATAGAAATTCACTATTATGAATAAGTGAATAAAAATTGTGTCATATACCATTAGAAATATTATATATCTTAATATTAAAGACTATACTGGCTCCCTAAAGTTTTTAAAGTTTTATTAGAAACACTTTGAGCTAAAAACTAAAATATCATAAAATTTTTTACTCCCCAATACTTAGTCCAGATCCTCAGTCCGATGTCCCTGGGTTTGGTTGCCTCAGTCTGATGAACCCAGTCTGATGAAATAAGTTCAATGAAACTATTATCAGTATGCACTTCTAAAATTCTACTTAATTTCTTGGTTCGATCTTCCTCATTCCTATCTTTTCATTCTGGTAAACAAAACTTTCAAATGTCTGACCTTCTAATGATATTTGAGTCCAAAAAGAAAACTTTGACAAGAATTATGTAGTGTGCTACTTTTTCCTTAAAAGTGAAAATATTACAAAGTATGAATGTATTGTGCATCTATATATATTAATTATAGACTATAAAAGGTGGTAAATTTAAAAAACATTCCCACATACTAAAATTCATAAACCTCTAAAATTCACACATATTTTAATTTCTTTTTTGAACACTTAAACTCTTCTGAACTCTTTGGGATACTTCTTGAATCATCTTGAGTCTTACTAGTAATAATCCTACGGAAATTCCTATATTTTCATAAGTATGATTATATGTGACAAAAAATATTTCTTTTTGTGACTCTGATATATCTCTCTTCATCAAATCAATATGATGAAACCTACACAACTCATTATGATCGAACCTCATCATCTCATTAGATGGAACTTTCTTAGCTTAGTCTGTTAGAAATTACATAGTTCATTTGGATGGAAATTCTCAGAGTGAGTCCAATTTGACTTTCCTCCTTAAAGTTATTCAAATTTGACATACCTTCCCCGACTTAGTCTAATTCAATTTCCTCCTCAGACTCATTCCAATTAACTTTTCATTACAATGTATTTCTCATTATGATGAAATACTCATTGAGATGTTCTAAAACTAATGGTGACTCCACTAGGAAACTTTGAAAACCATCAAACCTTATTTATATAAATCATTTATACTTTTGAAAACTTCAGTATTTAGTACTTCTAGATTTAAATTTTTTTTTTCATGTTTTTATGGAACCGATACAATTTTTATGGATCCTCCATGTCATCAAAATATTTTATCCTGAGAATGTTTCATGATTTATGAGAACTTAAATATTGAAAAAAACATCATATGACTTAAGGTTAGAATGTTTAAGTATATTCTAACTCCTATCACTATGATCTTAATTCAACATCTTCAGCAACATTCTGACTTCCCCACTTTGTAACTTATAAATTTCTAAAAAACACAATGTTTTATGGATGTTGAACTTCATACTGATGGATCTGAGACCGATGGTTAGTATGATTAGAAAAATAAATATTCTAGTAACTTATGAATCTGTTTGTTCTCAGTCTAATACTATAAATATGGAAAAAATTTCAAAAAACATTCTCCCCAATTATGTTTGGGTTCTAACATTCGGAAAATTTCACCAGTTTTTCAAAAACATTATTTTAGAAAATATTATTTTTCAATAAATAAAAAACATTGCTAAAAAAAATAAGGTTCTTCAATATCACCCTTAGTATTTTTTTATAACACTCATTAACAACTTTTTCAACTCTTAGAAAATTTTCACACATCATCTTTTGTAAACAACTCAAGTTTTTCAAATTTTATTAAAATTTATCATTTATCAAAAGAGAGTGTCCTAACACGACACTCTTGTAGAAAGTAATTTTTTGGAAGAAAATCCATAACCTGATGTCAAGAAAATTTTGTGTACATGTCATGTTAAACCCCCTCACCTTTATCTTTTAAAATATCACTTTTTTTCTATCCCACATTTTATGAAAACCCCAACTTTATATTCAATAAAAAATATTAGTAAACACTTTTTACAAAGTAAAACTTTGTTAATTTCTCTCCCCCTTTGTCAATATAATCCAAATCATGGTTGGGGTAGTTCATTATAAAATTTTTGATGTCATTGGAGGAGGTTGAAGATAAAGTTTAACATGATTTTTATAAAGATAAATCACACCGTGATTTTCAAAAAGTATATTCATTGTTTTAGAAAATTTTAATTTCAAATATTACAGCTGAACATTCATCTATAACATTTGAGTACTAGTCTGAGTAGCTACAATATATTTTATTTCTTCAATGATAAAATTTAGTGATGTCTATTTATTACTATACCAACTCACATAACATTGACCCAAGAAAAATGTTCCATTAGAAGATGATTTTATATCATTACAATCTCCAACCCACTCAACATCAGTATAACCATGAAAGGTTATATTAAAAATTATTTTATGTAATATCTCATGTGAATTTGTTCCTCTAACATATCTCAATTTTTTTACTTCCAACATATGTGATTCTTTTAGATTAAATTTTTACATCGAACACAAAGTCACATAATAAACAAAAACATTCCTCAAGGATGTAAGGTAGATTATAACTCTTATCATCTTACAAAAGTCTTTCTAATTCACACTTCTTCTGAAATCATCATTAATCATCTTCATCCCTACTAAGATAGCTGTAGATAATGCTTTAGATTCTTCCATTCCATTATTTTGTAACAATTACCTATGATACTTTTCTTGAGATAGGAAATTGTTTTTCCCTTTTGTTGATCTTGAAAATGAAGGAATAAAGTTAATTCTCCCAATATTAAAAAATAATTTTTTTTTATTTCTTTAGAAAATGTTTCAAAAACATATTCTCTATCCCTATCAAAAATTATATCGTCCACATAAAAAATTACCATTAGAGTTTTAGAGTCAACATATTTCACATATAATTTTCTAAAAAAATTTCAATTAGAAGAATTCAATAATCTCAAAAAATTGTTAATTTTTGAATAATAATCATATAGAGATTTTTTTGGCCCATAAAAATATTTATTCAGTTTACAAATATTGTATTTATACTTATCAATTTGAAACCCACAAGATTTTTCTATGTAAACTTCATCTTAAATTTATAAAATGAGAAATTATGACTTTTCATCCATCCAATATAATTTATAATTCTTGGGAGAAGCCACTTATAGAAACATTTGAATAGTTTTTAACCTTGAAATGGTGGAAAAATTTTCATCAAAATCCACACCTTCCACCTGTGTATAGCCTTTACAAACAAGTCTTTCTTTGTTTCATGAATCTTTTCCTTGTTAATTAAATTTGTTTCTATACACACACTTTATTCTGATAACATTTTTATTAGTTCATCTTGGAAAACGTTCTCATGATTCATTTTTTCTCAATTTAATCCAACTCTTTATTCATAACATCCACAAATTCTTTTCGTTTAATAGTTTTTGAATCTAATTCTAGTTAAACTTTTGAGATAATTGAAGTCTGATTTTATAATATAATATCTCTTCTATTCTTAACTAGATTATTATTATTCCCAATAATGTTTTTTACTCAATATGTTTTTTTAAAGTAGGAAATTTTAAAATTTCTCCACTAGTTTATCTTTACTCATCACATGATTATTATAAATCATAATGATTTTATTTTTGCTTGCTATCACTTTCATTGGAAACCTTTATTTTATCCTCTTAATAATTCATAAAAACATTTATTAAGGAATTTTTATTTTCAATAACATACATCTTATGAATCAACTAACTTTTTTAAATGTTTTTATAACAATTGTAACTTCTTATATTGGGTGAATATACTAGGAAAATCCATTCTTCAGCTTTCTCATAAAATTTTTCACGATCAAGATTTTTTATTTTAATAAAAGAGGACTTAAAAAAACTTTGAATTACTTCAATGAAGGTTTTTTATACCACATTTCATAAGGAGTAATTTTGGAAATCTCCCTAAAAAACATTTGTTCTGAACATATACAATAATAATAACATCTTCTCTCCAATAGAACTTTAATAGTTTGTATTATGCTAACACAATTATTCCCATTTCCTCCAAACTTACATTCTTCATTTATTCTACTCCATTTTTTGTGAGGTAAATGGAGCAATATAGTAATTTTTTGTTCTACGGTTTATTAGATAATTTTTAAAAGTATTTCATGTTATTTTTTCACCGTTATCCATTCTAAACTTCTTTATGTAAACCATAATTTATTTCTCAACATATTTACTAAATAATCTGATCATTTCAATAGCCTATGACTTATGCCATTTACACATGATGGTGGTCATTTGGGTGAAATAATAAATTAATTTGATAAAGTAAAAATCCCCTTCTGTTTATTTATTTCTCATTGCCCCATATAATTAAGAATTAATAAGTTCAATAGGTCTAGTAGACTGATTCCCAACTTTATTATGACTTTTCTAAGTTATCTTCTCTTTCTAAAAAGGTACACAAACATCTTATTCTATTATTTTAAATTCTAGAAAATTTGATACAACATAAAATTTTTAGAGTTTGTTCATAATTTTCTACCCAATGTGTCAAAGTCTCTAGTTCCACAATATATTCTCATATTCAACACTTAGATAACATGAGTTGTTAAGTTCTCTAATCTGAAAACATTTTCACTAGTTCTTTTTCCCTTGGATAATTTTTTTCCATGTTCTATACTTATAATGATAAAAGATTATTTTTTGAAGAAAAATTATTTTCCATCATCACATAGTTTACTTTCACTTTATAAGCTTTGTTTTATCCCATCAACAAATAGAACTTCTTTATATTTCAACCATTTTATTTCAATCTCATCCATTCCAATTCCACTTATTTTTAAGGAACTATCATTAAAAAAAGTAATTGATCCTCCATCATGAATTTCAACATGTCTAAATATTTTTATTTCACGAATAATGTGTGATGAACAACCACTATAAAGTATCCGTGGTTTGTTCCTTTTACTTACTTTAAAAGTTGTCTTAGCAATAAAATCTCTTCCCTCAAATTTCTTCTTTCAAACTTATTTTTCTTTTATACCATAAGAAACATGTTATAGAAGGAGTGTCATAAATATTTTAGCATGATGACCAACCTGATAACATCTTCCACAAACTTCTACTATACATTCAAATTTATATTTATTGGAATTTTTATAACATCTTGAGATTTTTATTTACTAAATTTCTATGGGTTAGGAAAGTTACTCATATATATTCCACCATTTCTTACACATTGTTATAACCTTTTTTCTTGATGTGAAAAGTTATACCAACACTTATAGGCCTTGTTCCCATAGATTCTACAACACCAGTAAAATCCATCAAATATTCATTTTCTATTAAAGAAATATCTTTCTCTGTAGAATTTTTTTTGAGGTTGATAACTTCTTCCTTTTTCAATATACTATATAAGTGGACCGAATTTAATATTGAGGGAGTTTTTAGAATTTTTAAATGTGATAGGTTTATTACCTACCCTCTTAATCCAAGCTTTCAGAACACTCTTTTTATCACCTAAAATGTTAGAATAATGAGATGTATCATTTTTTTTTCTGAGTGAGGATTTCACCTGTTCTTGATTTGTGATTTCTAGAAAACTTTAGAAGTATTATATTTTACTTCCAAGGATTTTTTGAAGTTTTCAATCATCTTTACCAAGGTACTTACTCACTCAAGAAATTTTGATTAGAACTTTCTATCTTCTTATTTCTTATCTGCTAGCTTCTTACTAATATCATCAACCATATTTCCTTATTCATCAATTATAAGTTGGAAACTTAAGTTATCCTAAATTTCTTTATATTCGTACTTGAAAATAATATTTTCAACTTCAAAAACCTTTCCACTATCTTTCCTTATCATTATTATTTCTTTTTTGAGATATCTATTTTTCTCAAGACATGAAACAATTTTTTTTGAGATGATACTCTATGTAAGATTAATCACCTTATTTTTCTTCTATATTTAAGGAGTATTCTATTTTCTCAACTTTTCCAATGAATGATCTATAATTTTCTAAAATTTCATCTTTATAAGAATTGTTTTCAGTTGAGTCTGAATCAGCTTTCTTACTCAAAAAACTTCTCTTGTTTATAGTAAGTTTATCATTATATTTTTTGGAAGACTTTTATTAATTAGAACTTTTGTTCCACTTATTTCATTGAGGTTTTTCATCAAAATCTTCTTGATATTCTCCAACATTATTCTTATTACATTTTATAAAAAAATTTCCAATTCCACACATCTAAAAATTTTAGATGAAGTTTTCTCCAAACTTTCCTCTTCCTATCTGATAGTTCTTGGAGATAAAAGACATGATTTTTTTATCTAACTCATAATCCTCCTAATAATTATATTCACAAGGATTATAATGTTCAACATCTTCAATTTTCATCATCCTCATAGATTCAAAATCCATTCCATATTTAATATTATTTTTGAATATTAGATATTTTATCATTTCATAATCAGTAATAAAGTTATGCAATTTATCAAGAGATAAATAATCATTATCTTCTATAGTGGAAATTTTAAAATCAAATCTATCTAGAAAGTTTCACATAAGTTTATTCACTATTGTAAAATATTACAAAACTCCTCCAAATCCTTTAATATTGAAAAAAATTCCTTTACCCTGGTTAATTATTCATCAATAGATTCTTCATCTCTCATTATTATGTATTAAGACTTACTATTATGATTTTTAGTTTTCTTCCTTCACATTAGTATTTCCTTCAAAAATAATTTACATCCTGTCCTATATAATGTTTGAAGTTTTGAGACCCATCAGATTCATATAAAAATTTTCTGATAAACACATGAGAATTGAATTCCTATATTTTTCATCAACTTCAATATATCTCATATCAGCAAAAATCATTGGGGAATTTTTATAAATATGTGGTAACCCAATTGTAAAAACATTAACCACTTCTTGTCCAAGAGATATGTGATAAGAAGTCATCATATTTTCCCATACATAATATTTTTTCCATAAAATGTAGAATTCCTATACTATTTATAGAATTTATATTATACACGATAAAGATTCGACAATGAAACCTTCCCTTTGATACCACTTGAGTTTCAAAAGGATCGAATAACAACTAAGAAGGGGGGTGTTGAATTAGTTTTTTACTTTTTAAAATTTTTAAGACTTTTAGAATCTTAACCCATAAAACCTGATAAAGTTCATTACCTTATCATATTTTAGTAAATAATTATGCATGGAAAACTATAAAATAATGTATATCACATGATATATATAAGGTTAATTGTTAGTTTCAGAACAAAACTTCTTTCCATAGAT
Organism: Viscum album; assembly: GCA_963277665.1. NCBI lineage: Eukaryota > Viridiplantae > Streptophyta > Magnoliopsida > Santalales > Viscaceae > Viscum > Viscum album. The sequence continues at coordinate 660,932,023 of OY728162.1, read as the reverse complement.
ACTCCCATGGGTCTATAGAAATTCATTATTATTAATAAGTGAATAAAACTTGTGTAAAATCACATTAGAAACCTTATATATCCTAGTAGGAATGATTATACTAACTTCTATTAGTTCAAAAAGTTTTCTTACAATCACTTTGATATAAAAAAGAAAATATCACAATGACTTTTGGTCCACTAAAATCTTTCAAAAACATCATTCAGATGTCCTAGGGTCTGATTGCCTTAGTCTAATGAAATCAATACAATAGACTCAGTAGGATGACCTTATTCTTAATCTGTACTTCTCAAACTCTACTCCATTTTCTGGTATGATCTTTCTCAGTTAAATTATCTCAGTTCGATAAAAAAAACTTTTTGATGTCTGACCTTCTAATGAGAACTATGTTCAGAAAGATTTTTTTTTCAAAAACTCTACTATGCTTCACCTTTTCCTCACATGTAAGAATATTACAAAGCATGTATGTATTATTAATCTATTTATATTAATTCCCAAATAGAAAAGGTGTAAAACTGAAAAATGTTTCCCACTCACTCAAATTCAAGAGCCTCTAAAATTCACTCATATTTGAACTTCAAGTTTGACCACTTCAACTCTTATCAACTATTATGGAACCTTCTTGAATCATACTTAGTCTTCTTAGAAATTAGCCTTATCAAAATTCCTCACTTTTATTTAGTCTGGTTATGCATGTCTAATTATATTTCTTTTTCTAAATATGATATATATTTCTTCTTAATCTCAGTATGACGAAACTTCCTCATCTTGTTATAATGGAACTTCATTAGCTCATCTGACGGATCTTCCTCAGTGTAGTCTATTGGGACTTCCTCCCTCCATTACAATATAACTTCCTCAGAGTTAGTTTGATTTATCTTTTCTCCTCAGAGTTAGTCTGATTTTCCATTCCTCCTCAGACTTAGTTTGATTGACTTTCCTCCTCATACTCAGTCAGATTGTCTTTTCATTACGACATATTTATCATCATGAATCAATACTCGATACGAGGTTCTAAAATTGATGATCACTCCACTTATAAAATTTATAATTATTAAAACCCTAGAACCTATAAATCATTTATACTTTTAATAAATTTTGTGTCTCTTACTTCTAGATACGATGAAAACTTTTTCCGTTTTTTTTCTATAAATGATAAAATCTTTATGATTCCTCTATTTCTTAAAAATAATTTATCATGAGAATGATTAATGATTTATGATAAATTCAAGATTGGAAAAAATTCATACAACATAATGTCCGAATGTTTAAAAAATTTCTAACTCCTGACACCAATATCTTCATCCAAACTCTTTACCAACATTCTGAATTTTTCACTTAGAAACTTCTGGATTTCTTACAAACGCTGTGTTGGATAGATATTTAAGTTCATATTGATAGATTTGCTACAGATGGTGTGTCTAATCGACAAATTAAACTTTTTTAAATATTTTTTATGTTGTTATTCTTAGTATTATACTATATGTCTATAAAAAACATTCCCAAAAAAATTCTCCCCTTTTGTGTTTCGGTTTGAACAAAAAAAACTTTCACCTATTTTCTAAAAAATTTCTTTTATGAAATTTGAGTTTTCAGTAAATACAAATTTTTTAAAAAACATAAAAAATTTTCTTCACTATAGCTAGATAGATTGGATTCTCAAAAAAACTAATGATTCGGTATTTTTCGTCTGAGGTTCGTCCCTATAGGGACACAGATGATCATGACGCAGTCATAGATAAACTGGATGGTCAACTAATATAGTCAACTATAGAGGCATTTTTCATGGCATGGAATGAGAGGTTTGTGAATTCTAAGATCTATATAATGTATATTTCTTGCTTTCAGTAGCATGAAAATCTTGGTTTTAAGTGCTAGCCTAAGCATTTTGACAGCTCATATGCCCTCTACCTCTCCTTCAATGACGTCAGCCAGAGGGACCTAGGGGGTTCACATGGCGTTCCTCACTATTAGAAATTTTGAAGTGGTACACTATATTAATGAAATTCATAGATATATACACTTTCTAATCATTATTTGAGTAGTAATAGGTTGGGATGGCACTAGGTGAATCTCCCAGCTAGGAGGCATGGAGTCTCTAAGAGTGTGAAATGAATTTGGCACTAGAGGGGGACTCTGATTTACCTTGTATCAACGGAATCTATTCATCTAAGACTTGGAAGTTTGTGATGTAGAAGTGGATATTGTTTCTGGAGGAGGCATGAAAACTGTAAGAGTTTCTATCTTTATGAATTAGAAATGGATAATAACATGATTGCAAACAACTGTCTTACGAGTAAACTAGGCATCATATTTTTTGTGTCGCATGGTTGGGAGACAATTATGACTGACCAGAGTCTTTATTATTTATATCATGGTTAGAGGATTTATCTTCACTTTCTATGGAATGTTTCCCAACATGACTAAGCCATGATATACTTTTTCCTAGATCTAATCATTGAATATGAGGCATTCATTTATGGTTTTTACAAGGATCCTGTAATATGGGAAGTGATCAGCATAGAAAGTGATTCTATCCACATGGGGTCTTTTTCACTCTGGAAACATTATGATTATCTTCTACAGGTATTAGATGAAGTATCATGGGGCTTTTGTATCTCTAAATGAGTATTTCTTATTTATTTTTTCTACAAAAGGAAACATCGGGGTTGAGATTTGATAAGGTATTTCAGGGAGATAAGGGTATGGTCCAACTCATTCAGGAATTTCTCCACAAACATCATGAGAAGTGTTCCTAGGATAGTGGCATGTTGAGCGAGTAAGTGATTCCCTTCCATCAGGTGACAAAGTCATCGACTCGGTCACCAGACATCTATTTACATTTTAAGAGGATTGATATTCTCATCATTCATGAGTTAGTGACAAACTAGTAAAGGAACTATCTGTGGATATCCTCCCAACCAGAGACAGTCCTTATGGGAAAAGGACTATAAGATACAAATGTATACCCTTCCAATGTCTAGATAATAATATCATATCTCTATGGAATCCTGGAGTTTTGGGGTCCCCAACATTGGGCCACACCTTGAGTGAAAATGTGAAAAATATTGTAGTTGGTCACCCATCTCATTAAACAAGGTGAATCTAGGATTACCAAACTCTAAGGGCACTCATACATGATCCACCCATGTTAGGTATTACTTTATTTTGGGAAGAACCTCCACTTTCCATGTTTCCAAATCCTTGAAGTAGGAAACGAGAGTTGTTATCATGTCATCATGGTGAGGGTTTGTGACCACCAATGCATTGGCGAGCTCATCCACTCAAGGAGCATATTGAACTTGATCTTGAAGCATATAATCACACTGATTAGGTGGGGTGGGAGACTCATACCTCGATCTTTTTCCATACCCCTGAATTCTTCTTTAACTTGGTTCCCTACTAGAGGAGAGATAGGGTCCCATATAGAATTATTATTGACTTGGAATTGCTCAACAATGAGATCAGTGATGATAAATTTATACTCAACAATATACAGAAGCAAAGTATCTATCATGGTGATTGAATCTTCTTTTGGAGGAACCAATGATGGGTCAGAGGGTTTATCATGTCCCTTAAATTTTTTAACATAATTATGGGTAGGGAATAATATCTCATTGGGTTAACTTATGAACATTTTTTAACATAATTATGGGTAGGGAATAATATCTCATTGGGGTAACTTATGAGGCCCTATGACTGTCTCTACTGATGACTCTGTACACCTTCCAAGGGGTTTTCCTGGTATTGCATCACCCTTTGAGGTGGATTCTCATTATCATGAACTACCTTTTTGGACCTATTCCTCTAATTCAATAGTGGTTCAGTAGTGATGGCATTCACCAGAGTGGTATTTAGATTGGAATATTCATCACTGGTAGATGGGCTAGGCATTCAATCTTGTTTCTATCATAGGATATGTCTAAAATGGGTGGAGGTATACTGCACTAGCCTTTGATATTTATGTGTGGAGACACCTCTTTCTAGAAACGACATAGCATATTGGGGCCCTAAATGCATGTTTTCTATAGAGTATGGTGGTATCCCTACGAATCAGGATATTGATCTACTAGGAGTGCTTCAATCTCAAATTTCCCGCACTTCTAGTTGATGGAACGACAGTGCTCATGGATCCCTAGGTGGGTCTTTTGTTTATATCTTAGGCAGTGTAATGTTGTCCAAATAATCTAAAAAAATACTACCTAGTCCTTAGTGAGGGACTTCAGGATGACAAAATACAGATTTGCAGGTGGCCAGAACATAACTGATAATTGGTTGGAATCTAGAAGCAACCACAAGTCTTCTTTCTCATAGGAATGGTCATTCTATTGGTCATCCAAGGCCCCGATTGATTGAGGGAATGATAAGGGTGGAGAAACTAACACATACCCTCTTTGTGGCTGATCTACCAGAATAGGGGCACCACATGGGTCAAATATATTCTACACATTGGTACATCTATCTAAGGTGGATCAAACATCAAGATCATGTCTATGTATAATGGGGTGTCTACCCCTACCTCATGCACAAGAGCAGTAACATTCCTTTGAGGTTCGACAAAGTGCCCATCATTATCTAAGAGTGTCAAACCATGCCATGACATCTATCCAAATACACTTGTAGAGGTAGAGAGGAAGGAAACTAGTGGTTATTGGGATGGTTTCAATAACAGTCCTTGGAATGAGGCCACAATTTCCTCTGGAAGTAGGTACTTATGGAGAGATCTGGGGATATTGTGGACCTTAGGTTCCAGTATCATAAGCCTTAATTGTTGGGCATCTTCCTGAGACTCTAGAAGTGGGGGTGAAGGTTCCCTCATTAATTTGTCCATTACTTCAGAATCTGAGAGGTCAATAATGACATGATGCTTCCCAAATTTCTGCTTCTAATAGTGTGGGACATCTCCGAGTGATTATTATTGAGAGTCACTTGGGTTTCCCCCCTGTGGGTTGTATCCTGTATCATGGGGATAGATTCCATGGTGAGTGTTCACCCTCATGCCCTGTTATGGTTATTTAGTGAAGGGTATATCTTTAGAATGGGGAGAAACCCTATACTGGTCTGTGGTGGTGTGGGGAGGACCTCCACACTAGTTAGTTGTAGCACTGGGAGGACCTCCATGCTGGTTGATGGCAGGGTGGGGAGAAACTCCACATTAGTTGATGATGGAACATAGAGGACTGTTGTGATAGTTGACTGTGGTGTGGGGAGGAGCATTGAACTATTTTTCTATTTCAGGAGATATCCCTTAATGGCTTCTAGTGGCACCAAAAACCGAGATAGTTTACCCAACATACCTATGGGGTAGTTGGGGTCTCTATCCTAGGCAGAAAAATATGGATCCTTATTCACATATTATGGGGATGTGATGGGATAAAACTTCCATGGTAGGGGCCACTGGAGGTATTGAATGTTACTATTGTAAGGAAACATTCTAGGTCCTCCCACAACATTAGTGTCAAGTTTTATAGAATGGGGATAGAGGGGTAGGGAAGTAGTATACCCACTCATCGGCCTACAAAACCAGTTGGTGATATTGCTGGTGAGGCTTGGTGGGATCCCTCTTGGGAAGCTCCTGAGTGGTGGTCACTATAGGCATGGATCAACCTCCCATACCTCATCAACTAAAGAGAGTGAGCTATCATACTTATCTAGGGAGAGGTTCATAAATTTGTTCACCATTGGAATATGGGATGGTTTCCCCCAATGAGACCCTTGGGGGAAACTGTGTTGGTGAAGTGATGATGCCTTAAGATCTTAGCATGCCATAACCCTGGTGGGAATGACCCCTTCCTTATCATATAGGGAATAGGTTTTTTATCACCCTCATCATGATGATATAGACGGGTGATATGGGGCATGGGTGCCTAGCAGATTGAAAAGAGGTTGTTGTTGTTGTGGGGATATAGTTGTGCCATATTTCCACACCAACGTTTCTACTACACCTGCACCTGTAGGCTCTAGGTCTCCAATTTCCTATATCTTGAGTCATGTAAGGCATATAGATTAATCTTTAATTATAGATAAAGTAAATATTTTTCCTAGTTCCCTATCATTATAAATTCATCATGAAATGTAGGATGGATCCATTCTGATGATGTCGTGGACCAAGGATTCCCAACATTATCTTCCCCAAGTCATAGGTGAGTTTCATGTTGGGATAACTACTTACTTGGTGGGACCTGGCACTGAATATCTTGATCTGATGACATGAAAATATGATTGTTCCCCAAAAATACTACTCCACATGGTTGAGTAAAAGAGTTTCACATATGGTTCACCATTTCTATTTTCAATGCTTTCATCAGGGCCATCACCACATATGCACTACTTATTTCCCCACATTCCGAATTTTCAAAGGTGTGTGGATTTAATAATTTTAATAAAGGATTTTAGATCCTTGATCTAAACAAGATTATGGGATGTTTGTCCGTCCTTCTAGGTATTCCTCCTTGGAGCTTGTCACCTACTCCAGGTCTCCCTCATATATTTAAGACATGTTCATGAAACCAATTCCTGATGTGATCTCTACGTGGATACTATTTAATTATGAAACTTTATTTCTTAGTAGGGTATAAACCTTCTGTTGGGTGAGGTAGTAACATTAGTAATGTTGGGAATGTATATACATAGGGTAGGTTGGGAACTAGTAAAGTCTTCCTATTTTAAAGGGAATATCATGCGTGAGGCATCTTAGGCATGGATCCTAAGGCATCCTATTTCAATCACAAGGTATCTGATGATAATGGTGTATGCATTTTAGGGTCTTTTCCCACATTAATTCCATTTTTATTATACGAGGTAGGTATTATAGATCAGGTCCCAAGTTTAATGCCTTATGGAGATGATCGGGGAAGAGGTTTTTAGTCTTGTGGGGACATGATGGGTGGAAGAGCATGTCCCAAGGGTGGAAGATTTCACACTCATGATTTTATGGAGTGTATCCCCCCAAGGGGATGATTTCACACTGGGTTGTTGGACTATCCCCCCACAAGGGGGATGATTTCACACCTGGATAATGGATTGTGTCCCCCTAAGGGGGTGATTTCACACATGGATGATGGACGATGTCCCCCAAGCGAGATGATTTGAAACATGGATGTTGTCGGGATTCAACCTCATAGAGGAATCCTATGTACCCTATTAGTACACATGGATCAAAACCCACATAGTTTGATGATGTAGTTTAAGGTCATGTGATATTACCAGTCCATACATTTAAACATCATATGGTAAGGATGATTGCATCTTAGAAGGTGCGTCAAAGAGGGATGGTGTGGGCCTTATGCATAGAAGCTTCCCATGAAAGGTGTTTTGTACCATGGTGGGGAAGGGAGTGAAATCCCCTGATGATTTTATATAGGTAATCTTATGTTAATCACATAGGGTAACGATATAGTTTAACTTCATGTATTGAGGAGATTTCTGTGTAGTTTAATGTCATATGAAAAGGACATGGAGTTAGGCAGTTTTTCCCTATGCATCTCAGATATGGGTGGGGCTTACACCCTAAGGGGGTCATGTCAAGGAGGGAGGAAGATTCATCATAATGACTCTCTATCAAGATAGGTAATCAATTTCCCTCAGGGACTCCAACTTCTTGGCTTATGTATCCATTACTCATGTGACTCTGGGTGGATCATGGCGTAGACATGGATGTGGAGGAGTAGTGATCAAGAGGCCTAATGTTAGCGTACCTATACCTAGGAGAAAAATTCTTTTGGGTACCTATGATTAGGAGTAAAATTTAGGGTAATGGATGCACTTGAAGTAAAGGGGATACCGGGTCAGGGACTAGAAAGTTGTTGCATGAAACTTTATTATATTGCACCCAAATAGAGTTTTATTAGCTATGATATCTAGCACTAGTACAACACATGGATTTATGAGGTGTGGGTGCTTGTAAGATTTGGATTTGGATGTATATCGAGGTTGCGTGAAGGTTGCATCTCTGTCACAAACCCTATCAACCTTAAGAGGTGTTGTGTGTGGGGATATCGCAACCGTATTTTAAGGCTATTTGAAGCCCACACTACTACAAAACAGAGCTTTAACAGCTCTTAAAAAAAGTGCTGATATAAGTTTCCCTTAATCAACGCTTTTTTTAGCACTGATAAAGGGTAACCTTTATCAACGCTTTTATATAGTGTTGATAAAAAGTACACTTTATCATCACTTTATTTTCTGTGTTGATAAAGGGTAGCCTTTATCAATGTTGATAGCTGTCCATAATAAAATAAAACAATTAAACAAATAATATTTTTAAAAAAAATATAAAAAATTTATTAATTTAATAATTATTGATAAAAATGAATAAATTGAATATACATATATATAAACTATAAATATTAATAAATAATATATATTAAATATATAGATAAGTTAAATGAATAAAATAAAATAATTAAACAAATAAAAAAAGTGTAAATTAAGAAAAATATTATACATTTTACTAATTAAACAATTATTGATAAAAATAGATAAAATTAATATATATAAATATATAGATTATAAATATTAATAAATATTATATATTAAATATAGATATATAAAATCAATAAATTGTAATAATTAGAAAATTTAAAAAGGACTAAATTATAATAACTAAACAAAAAAATTAAAAATGAATAAATTAGAATATTAATAAAAAAATAATTAATGAAAAAATTATTAAAAAAATGAAAAAGTTTAATATATATTTATATTAATTATAAATAGTAATAAATAATATATATTATATATAAATATATAGAAAATGAAAAAATGTAATAATTAAAATAATATTAAGATCGTATTCATTTTTAATATTGTTTGATTTTTCAACTTAGCATATATCAAATGTGTGTTACAATGGTTTCACATACATATAATCAATTAATATATTTTTATATACAAGACACACACACAAATATTTACACAATTAATGAAATCTTATATAGATGCACAAACACCTAATATTTATGTAATTTATTCAAATTTCAGTATATTATAGAATTTAATTATAACATGATTGATTTAATATATTATAATTTTAATCAGTAAATTTTATTTATATATTTAAAATATTATTTCAGTTAGGTATTCTCTATTCTTTTTTAATATTTTTAATAATTTTTATTTTTTTCAATAATTTAACCATTTTCAGTTATTTATTTTTAAATATTTATTTACTATGTTTTAGTATTTTCAATATATATTCATCTTTACTTCAATATATATCCATATTTTTTTAATAATTTATATTTAAATAATAAATGTTATCCATTTTTTCAATATTTTAAATCTATACACATTTTTAATGATTCAATTTTACACATTTTTAAAATCCATGTATTATATATTCATTAATAATATTATAAATATATTTTTAAATAAATATATTTATAATTTTATATTTACTATATTTATAAGTTTATTTATTTATAATTATAATAAATAAATAAATATTCTTTTTAAAATTATTTATATAATTATAAATAAATAATTATATATGTTTAAATAATTATAAAATTATAAGAAAATTTATTAAAATAATGAATGTACTATATTTATATTTATATTTATATATATTATATATATATATATATATAAATGTTTAGGTTGAGGCTTTAGTTTATTTAAGGAAAGGGGATACATTATAAAAGAAAAGCATGCAACATATAATGTAGGGATGCAATCGGTGAGACTCTAACTCAAGACTTCACCGAGACCCACAAGGGCAGATACCACTGAGTTTCACCTTAGGGACTATATATATATATGTGTGTGTGTAATGATATAAATATATAATTATTTTTTAAAGTATTCATATATTTATAAATAAATAATTATATATTTAAATTGTTATAAAATTATAATAAATATATTAAAATAATGAATATATTTATTAAATATATTTATAATTATAAAATTATAATAAAAATATTTAAATAATGAATATTTTTTGAATATTTATGTTTATATATTTATTAAATATATAAAACTAAAAATAAAAAATATCATTTTTAAAAATATTTATTTAATTATAAGTAAATAATTCTATATTTAAATAATTATAAAATAATAATAATCAAATATATAATTATATGAATATATTTACAATTTTTCTATTTATAATTATAATTATAAATTATTTATTAGCACTAAAGTTTTAGCCCGGTAAAGGTTCCTTTTATCGGTGCTTCTTTAGCGCTCATAAAAGGAATTTTTATCAGCGTTAAAACCTTAGCGAAGACAAAGATGGATTTTATCAGCGCTTTTTAGCAATTATAAAGCTCAATATTTATCGTCTATTTTCGGTAAGAGCTGATGAAAGTGTCCCTAATATATTTAAAAGATCCTTAACTGTGACTAATTGAGTTGCAATTCTCAAGCTTTTGCTGAACACCCATGCTGTTGTCGCTACTCCTCTATGTTATCTCAACTGCATTAAGACTAGAATCCAAGATATGTTATTTTCTCCTTTTCCACTCTCATTTATTTCCAATTTGGGTTTCGTGGTTTTCTTTTTTTCACTATTCTCAACTATGAATAACCATACTTATCTTCTCCCATGGAGAACCAATGATGTTTGCTAATTACTAACTTTGAATCATTAATGATCAGTTTCATCATGTTATTGTGATGATGAGAGTCATGTGATGAGATCCTGGGGACTTTTTTTTTATAATTTATGATTTGTATCTATTGCTTCAAATCCCAATGAAATTTTCAATGAGGGTTGAAAATGAACTTTTTTTTCTCCGTTCGGTGTAGCATTGGAACTTCTATGTAGGATTTTGTTTACCAAGGTTTCAAATCCCTCTCTTTCCATAATCTCACATCACCAAAATCATTTTGACTGAATGAAAAATCTATAAATAAAATAATAGCTGATTATTATTCTTTATTTATGATATATATGATATATTTTAACTCTAGTTAAGGAAAATGGAAATGGGATTTGTACTTCACATATTAGAGGCCACCATGATTTGAATTTCACAAGTTCCTTAATATTTTCAAAATATTTATAAATTGATAGGGATATTTATTTATATTAATATGTTCATTTTATATGAATTTAAATTTAATTTAATGTTTTTAAGGAAAATTTGGTTAAAAAAATATTGATTCCCATATAATATTATTTCATTTTACGGTATATTCTAATTTTTTAGTGTGATAAAAATGAATACTTATGTTTAGAGAATTATATTTTTGAAATATAATATGTTATAATCCATAATTAAAATTTTATTTAGGTTATTTTTTTAATATGAGTGGGTTTAGAGTATACATGGGATAAACATATTTAAAAAATAATAAGTGATATATTTTATTTTTTTTGAAACAAATATTTCTTTAGTTTTTTGTTCTAATTAGATATAGCAAATAGTTTCTCATTAAATATATAAATTACTTCATGATTTTATTTAAGGATAAGTTTATCTATATTAATTTTCACAATATTTATGAAGTATAGAATTAATTTTTTTTATCCAGTGAAATATTTTATTCATGATTTAAATAATTCAATACTAATTAAATAACTCCATTTATAAGGGTTTTAGATTGGGTTTGAACATAATCAATAAAAGTGAATGGTTTTAATTATGTCAGATTTGAGAAAACATGGGTTATATATAATCTTGACCAATTATTTTGTATTACACATGCTATAATAGAAATATTTAAGTGATTATCATGTTTTATTATTCGATTAAGTAATTTGACGTTTATGACACCATATTAGTTATAGTTTTTATATATGTATTTAATATTTTATTTTTCAGATTAAATGGTTCATAATATATATATATATATATGTTGATATGATTAATATATTTTTCAAATTATTTTACTGTAATCATACACAAATATGGATTTAATATTATTTATATTGTAAAATGAACCAATATAGATTAATAAATAATTTTTGGATTGAAGGATCTATATGAATTATTATAAAATGTAACATGATTTTTTAGACATTATAATTTTAGTAAATTGGAATTTTTTGTGGATTTTATTTAGTAAGTCTTCATTTTTATCTTTGTATACATATTTTACCAATTGTTTAGCTTTTTTTTACTTGTCAAATAATTTTTTCTCTAGAGTATTTTTTTTGAAAATTATTTTATTAAACATAATATGTAACTAATGTTTTTTTAAAATATTGATAAATCTTTCCTTATAATATTTTCTTTGAATAATCAATTGATAATATTTTAAATGATTTTTAATATACCTCTCAATGTATGATTACAATATTTTTCTACAAGAAATACTTGTGTGGATGTGATAATTTTTTGTCATATATTAGAATATGATGGATATTATGTGAGGGCTAGGTGTGGTATGTTAGAATTTAAGTTACTATAAACATGTTAGTGATTCATTGAGGGGTAGGGTGAGGGTGATGTGAAATTTTTGTTGCTGTTTGTTCTTATTTATGGGTTTTTCAGAATTTAGGATTAACTAATGTATTATGGAACCCATTGTGTGGTTATTTCCTAAGGGAACCGATTATGTTAAGACTTACCCATATCTCAAATGCACTTCTTAAAAAAATGTCTATGTTATACTCATTTCATGATTTGGATGCAATACGTACATGTGATGGTTATCCTTGAGGGATAGTCTTGGATGCTAGGGGTCATAGGTTGAATATCATGGTACTTGTGATGTGGTTATTTCTAGAGGGAGATAAATAATTTTTTATCCTCATATGACTCAAAAGTTAACCTCTTATTTGTGAAATGATTTAAATGTCATGGAACAAACTTGGTATAAAATTAAGGTATGATTAGTATAATTCACTAGTATGAAATGAATTTGGTACATTTGATTATCATGGTGTCCTAGTTAGTACACAATATCATGACTTACAAGTGTATTTTGAGTGTTAATACTTTGATCATATACTCAAATATATTCATTATTGTATATTTTAGGGGCCTTTTTGTATTTACTTATTTAGTTTTATACTCACACCCTTAACATGAACCTTAGTGGATATAGAGCTATTATATTTGAGATACAGGTGAGGTAAAATGAATAGTAACATATATTAGAGCCAGTGCAACTCAGTGGGTATGAGATGATGTTCTCATGGTAGTGTCCTAGACCTTTTAGCATTTTGAGTAGTAGTCATCAAAAATGATCACCGGTACCTATAATGAGATGAATACTACCTAGATTAGTTCAGGAAATGTAGGTGCATTACTAGAAGAGATGGAGGATGAGTCTCAAGTAATAAAATGAAATAATAAATATTCAAGAGATAAATTTGATGAGGATGAAAATTGTCTATAACTTTAAACTTAGTTTGAATTTAGAGGATAACAACAACCATTATAGAGTAAATCTTTTCCTAAATTCAATCACCCATTTCCTTAAAAATGGATTCACATTTATCTTTTGATAAAATTGTGTGAAGATGAATTTAAATAATTCATCAGGATTGAAATAGAGAATGCAAGTAACATTCTAAAATCCTTTATCAATCTTTACATTTTTGTTATTTTATACAAATTAAATGTTTGAAAAATCATGAAGACAATGTCTTCTACACATGATGATTCTACCAATCCCAAGTAGGATTAGACTACTGATGATTAAACTGCATGATAATTAGGGGATGAATTGTATATTTATGAAAAAAACAATGATGAAGCATCACATTGTTGAATAAAATTATCAAGTAAAGCAGTCAGGGTATAGAATTTGAGGTTGTTTATCAATGCGACCAACCTATTGAACTCAAAAATTAAATGTTCATTAGTTTTTTGGTATCACAACAAGGATGAATGTTCCAATTGAAATTGATTCATGGTACCACGTCCAACTTGTAATGAAGTAAACCATTTGGAATGATATAATAGAATGGTATGATATACTTTCTCTATTTTATAGAAAAAAATATATATTGAAACATCGATTTAATTTTTATTATTCCTTACAAATTTCATTTATCTTAGAAAATTTCTATAATAATTTTTTCTTAATAACCACTAAAAAAGCCCATAGAGTCTTTCAGACTATTCTTAAGAAGTTACATCTTAAGGATATTGAGGGGAAAGTAAATCCCCACCCTCCAGTTAGTTATGAACACACTATAAAGCAAGAATTATGGAATGATTTAATCAATAATCACAATGAGAAATCATTTTAGGTGCATTTTAGTCGATAATATATTCTTATAAATTATTTATTTTATCAAATTTTATTCAAAATTGTTAATTTATTAAACAAAAAAGGGTGATGAAAATAAAAACATGCATCAAAACCAATGTACCCATATTGCAAAGCAAGGATAGGGTACACTTCACTAGAAAAGAAATTGGTATGTATTTTAAATCAATAATAAATGTTTTATGTGATATAAAACAACATATATTCCTTTTTTTATATGCAGATTGATGAATAAAAATCCAAATCCACTTTCATCCCATTCATGTGATATGGAATGAGGCTTACACGAATAAGGAGGGTAAAATAGTTACTAAAAACACACAAGAAGTATGGGAAACATCTGTAAGTATGATGCAATAATAATTTTTACGTTTTATAGAATTATTTCATAAAAATATATATTTATGTTCATATTTTTTTATATGATTTAGATTCAAGATTTGAGAGTGACCATACCAGAATAAAAAGTACTTTCAGTAGGTTTAAAGTAGTTGGATAAATATGTAAGCAATAGAGGATAAGGTTTTAGAGTGTCTCCTCAAACATATTTTGTGAATATAAAACCACATAAAGATACATATAATATTGTACGATGATTATAGACACAAATAGACTCTCTGTAAGATATTACTGTGTAGTCTAGTTTGGCATACCAATGTATGAGAAAGGATCAAAGTGAACTGGCAGTGGACAAAATATCAACATATGAACCCAATGAACCCACAACCTTTGAGGCTAGTCACTCCCCTAACCTCATACCTTACCTAACATAATCAGTTTTATCATTATGATTTCTCTTAAATGGAAATAAAGAAACTTCTCATATCTTTATATTATTAATTTATACAGGGTATAGTTGTGTGTGATTTTATCTATCAAAACCCATGCACTTCCTTATTGCGAGAGGTACAATGTATAGTAACCCAAGAGACAAGCTACACCAAAAATACCTCCCAAAAGATCACATGAGAGTAGGGATTGAGGTACCTCATGATCTGACTATTGAGTTGTCTATTCCACTTGATGATCTAGATATTACAATGTTCAATGATGCAATTGGAACTTTCATATCATGGATGTATAATCTTATAATGATGCATGATGTATGTATTTGACAAATTTTTTCATATGAAAGACCTATAATATTTGATGAGAAAAGTTTTAAAGGGAGGTATGACATTACATATGGATAAAACAATGGGGAAAATAAAGGTTGAATCAAGTTAATATAGTGAATTGAACAATAAATCAAAACGACCTTCTGGGTGTACCTTCTCCCTGACAGTTCTAGAGAAACATTTATTATCATTACATCTTTATGTAGAGACCAAATTATAGATGAAAATTTTTCTGACATTACATATTAAAAATAAATATGTTGAAATTTTATGACATACGTAATTTTTCTTAGGACTATAGATTAGATTCTCAAGCTTGAATGGATGGGAGTCTCAGTTATGAATACATACCTAAGGAAAATTTTCATAATACATATATCCAAATAGTTAGTTAATATGTTTATTAAAGTTAAAAACTATTCATATTTTCCAGAGAAGTTTATATTACTACTATGTAAAGGGAAAACCATTTGAATCAGTATTTGGATTCATTAATCAATGTATCATTTATATAGAAAAACCTACTTTGTATAAGGAAAAATTGAGAATAAAAAAATTAAATACTTGAATCGTTTGAGTAAAAAATATCAGATGAAATACTCATTTTGATGCCTTAAAGGTAGAAGTAAAACTATATAATCTGATCACAAAAAATACATTTTTAATTTTTTTGAAACATATTTTATTTGTATTTTAGGCAGAATTGAATGTTTATCGCAGTCAATCTTGATACCCCAAATATTTATTTTTTGGATCCAATGCTTGGATATCCAACAAACTGACCACACATGATTTGTATTATGAATTTTTAATACACTGCATTAAAAATTTTATAGATAAACCTATAATTATATGTTTCAGTATATGTTTTAACAAGAATTTTATTATGATAGGGTTGTCTCTAAATATAGTATAAATCATGTCATAAAGTCAATGTCTAAATAGATAAATCCCATGGATTACTAAAAAAGGAAATAGATTAAGGTATATATAAATATTTAACTATAAAAACACATTTCAAAATAAATTACTTATTTTTTTAGTGTTTCTACAGTGTTTGGAGAAAGATAATGGAAATGATTTTGGATATTATGTTTGAAATTTTATGAGAGAGATCATAAAGAATTAAAGGAATTTCATCCTCCAATAGTTAATTTCCAAATATAATTTCAATTTTATTAAATATATTTTTTATTAATCTATTTGTCTATATTATCTTAGTTCTATCAAAATTGCTGAAAACCATCATACTCGATAGAAGAAGTAATTTTTTTAGAGATGAGTGGGTAACATACATATTGTTAGAATGTTTGTGAACAAAATTTTTTGGTGATTACGTACTATGTTTGTGATCTAGTTTAAGTTATCACCTTAGAAATATATTTGCAGTGTGGAGACTTAGTGCTAAAATGATTATAAATTATTATTGATCTATTTATCAAGGAGAAGAATAATGGAGGAAATAAATTTTTTAGAATAACTGTCCTGCAAACAATAAAATTATTGGGAAATGGAGGAGGGAAATGCAGAGACAGAGGTGGAGGTGGAGGTAGAGATAGAGGTGGAGGCGGAGGCCGAGGTGGAGATAGTGGTGGAGGCCAAGGAAGAGGTTGATCCTGAGGTGGAGGAGGAGTGAGAGTCAGATACCGTGGTGGAGGATGAGGTATAGGTGGAGACCGAGGTGAAGATAGAGGCCGAGGAGGAGATGGAAGCATTGGAATGAAAACAATAATGTTTTTGGAAATTGGGGTAGAATGAGGTTTATACCAAGGGTTTTTTGATAATAATTGATGAAAAGTGCACAATTTTTTTTCACTTAAGATAAGATACGTTGTGAAAGTGTTTTGGGGGGATTTTGGGAAAAAAAATTTCACCACTTGTTTAAGTGATTTAATATAGGACTTTTAGAGGAGGAATTTTTTTCAGAAACAATACAAGCACCACTTATTTTCTATAATTAATATCATAGGATGTAATTTCTATTAGTATATTCCATGTACTATGAAATATTTTTGAAGTGTGAAAGAAACCCCTCACTGAGGAAAAACAAAACCACAATAAAAAAATAGATGCAGTTTCTTGGCCATGACTTCTCTATACTACAAAAAATGGTCTTAATAGTGGATCCAATAGTCATTTGAGTGTCATACAACACTAATCCAATCATAAAATTGGCATATGATCTAACTCAAATATTTTTATAAGTAATCGTGTAGTCAACCACTAAATCTATCAGGTGTATAAGATAACTATTAGAGGACAACCAGCATTAAGAGATCATGGTCACCAAGGAGTACAGGTGTCAAAGGAAAGATGAAATAAAATGAAAATAAACTACCATTTGAAAAAATACATAGAAAATAAAACCTAATTCAAAAGAAATATTGAAGACTTGAAAATATAAATGAATACCCATTTGAAAAATAATCTAGTAGATTGATCCAAAACCTCTAAAAAAATAAAGAAATACAAAATTTCATCGATTAAATCATGATTTTTTAGAAAATAACAATACCTTGATTTCACTTTGGTGGGTTTTTAAATTATTCGGGATATTTGATCATCAATTATATTCATGATATAATATCACAAATTCTTTTGAAATCTATACAAATAACATTAATTATGAACATACACATTCATTATATAAAATGATCCATGTTCACAGGCTCATTAATAAAAAAATCATCATCATTATCAATAAAAAATACATGAGAATAGGGATATTACAATTTTTATGAAAAAATAATTATGATGTTATGTTAGAGTTTATCAGCAACTAGAATACCCAAAATGATATACTAATCTATAGAACAGTATAAGAAGACTTAATGGATACACTAGATTTTAGTGTCATTTAGATGCTATAATGGGATCTACTGAAGTTTAATACTTTCAAAAAGGGGTAAAAAATTTATAATGGAATTTAGTGTCTTTTGGAAATACAAAATGGGATACTAATGTTTTTTCCATAAAATAAGTTAAATGTTTTATCATGGAGTTTGTATGCTCTATGATGGTGAAGGGGTAAGCGAGATTTTATTATCTTCCATAAAAACTCATATGTAAATATTTATTTTAGTTAAATAAACTAATGATAATAGTTTTAAACCGATGTTAAATGTTTTCTAGGAATAAATGTATTTTTGATCATGCAAAAAACAAGGATGATTCACTCATGATGATGAAATGTTCTTTTTATTATTCAATGCATCCAATATTCTAGGTTATCAAACTACAATATTATTAGATAACCCAGAGTGTTGAATGAAATGTTGGATAAAAATACATGGTGTAATCAGCCATTCACCAAATTAATTCATAGTGCACCCGGTATGACTCAAATTGTGTGGTTTCAGTTTAAAATTGACATTTTATTAATGTTTTATTTGATATTGATATTTAATTGATTTATTTATAATATTAGTAACATAATAATTGTTTTATTATACAAGTGGAATCTTTTTCTCAAGTTGGGGTGGTTTGTTCAAAGCTATTCATGCTCATGAGATATTGGACATTGTGGCTACAACTGAGATAAAAACAATAAGAAAATGGTTCAACAATGTATACAACCACCATGAAGAGTTGAATTTCTACCATTTATATAGTTAATTTTATTACCATTTTATCTACTATTTTTATGTTAATTCCTTTATCAATTTTATGTATTTTTCATAGTTCTTTTGGGAATTCATATTTTCTCCTTTAGCCGTCTATAATAAGCTAGAAAATAGAGAACATGCTACTTTTGGATGAGGCATTTTAGGAAGTATGGGGTTTCTTGTTACATAAAAATGGAACATTTCATTCTTTTATGTCTTGGTGAATACAATTGAAAGTATAAAACACATTACATACTAAATTATCCACACCTCAATCTAACGCATGGTATGACTAGTATGACTCTAATGGTATGTTTTTATTTTAAAATTTACATTTTAGTTTAAAACCCATATCACATAATCAAAACTGAGAAAACACATTAATATTATTTTTATAATTTAGTAAAAATATCCATATGTCATTTTTGATGTGTCCGAATCAACCACACTTAAATCTGATACAGGATGTTCCGGGTATGACTCAAACTATCTATTATCAATTTAAAATTGAAATTTAAAAAAAAATCACCACACCCTGAAAACTAATAAAACATGATTAGATGGTCTTAATAATTTTGGAAAAGGATTAATTTTTCATTTTTTATGTATAGGAATTAGTCTAACATCAAACACACAAATTATGTGACTGGTATGAATCAAAGTGAATGTTTTTAGTTTAAAATGACATTTTAGTAAAAATCACAAGTGGAATACTCAAAACTAAATAAGAATATTCATATTGTATTTATAATTTATTTAAATGATCTATAAGTCTTTTGAACATTTAGGAATAATACTCACTTAAATCTGATGCACAATGTTATCGATATGACTCCAAATGCCACATTTTATTTAAAATTGACAGTAATATTTTTGTAAAAAAGACAAATGACATACTCAAAACAAAGAAAAATAATTCATATTATTTTCATACTTTATGAAATCAATCCATAAGTTTCTTTTTAAATTTATGAATCATTTTCACCTCAATCTAATACATGATGTGCTTGTTATAACTCAAAGTGTCTGTTATTAATTTAAAATCAATATTTTAGTTCAAAAAGTGTCCCTCACTGAAAAATTAGAAAACACACTTGGATTTTCTTGGTAATTTTGGAAAATGAGTAATAATTTATTTTTTATGTGTAGTAATGAATATCATAGAAAAACAGAACATGATGTGACCGATATGACTCAAAGTGCATGTTTTTAGTTTAAAATGACAATTTAGTAAAAAATGAAAGTGATGAACTCAAAACATAGAAACTGAATTATTTTTGGTTTTAGGATTTATTGTATTTAAAAATATGTCACTTAGGATGTGTAGGAATCAGATGAACCTCAATTATACTCACGGTGTGAACGATATGACTCCAAGTGCATCTTTTTATTTAAAATTGACATTAATTTTAATAAAAAAGAAAACTAACATACTAAAAACTAATCAAAATAGTTCGTATTGTTTTTATACTTCATAAAAATGATACATAATTAACTTTTGACAAATAGAAATCAACCACACCATAATCTGATACATTATGTTCACAGTATGACTCAAAGTGTCTGTTATCCATTTAAAATTAACATTTTAGTTCGAAAAGTGCGACTCATTGAAAACTGAGAAAACACAATCAGTTTTATTTATAATTTAGTAAAAAAATTTAAAATTAATTTTTGACATGTGTGAATCAGTATCACATCAAAGTCACATATTATGTGGCTGGTATGGCTCAAAGTACATGTTTATAGTTTAAAATGAAATTTTAGTAAAAAACCCAAGTGGCGTACTCAAAAATGGGTAAAAACATTCAGATTGTTTTTATACTTTAGTAAAATTATAAATATGTAATTTTTTATGATTAAGAATCTTTATCACCTCAATATGACACATGGTGTGACTGGTATAACTCTAAGTTAATCTTTTTTTTTTAAATTGACATTAATTTTAGTGAAAAAGACAACTTACTTACTGGAAACCAATAAAACACAATCATATTGTTTTGATATTATATTAAAATGATCCATAAGTCATTTTTAAATTTAGGAATAATCCACACATCAATCCGATACACAATGTTCCATGTACGACTCAAAATATCTGCTATCAATTTAAAATTGACATTTTAGTTCAAAAACCATCACTCACTAAAAACTGAGATAACACTCTCATATTGTATTGATAATTTATGAAAAATATTAATAATTAATTTTTGATATGTTATAATTAGTCTCACATAAAACTCACATATGGTGTGATATGTATGACTCAAAGTGTGTGTTTGCAGTTTAAAATGGCATTTTAGTAAAAAAGACAAGTGACATACTCAAAACCATGGAAACACATTCGTATTGTTTTGATACATTTTAAAAATTATCCATAAGTCATTTTGGATTTGTAGTAATAAACCTCACCTCAATATGATGAACCATGTGACCGATATGACTCCAAAAGTGTCTTTTCAATATACAGGTTCTATTTTAGTTTAAAATGAAAATCACATTACCAAAACTGAGAAAATGAGCCTAGATTGTTTTGAAATCATTAAATCTGGTATTAATCAATGAATTTACTTTTCATATTTAGCTTATACTTTTTTAGTTAATTTTCATAAAGATAATACTTAAATGGTGTGACATGCTAGAATCAACCACAACTTAATCAGATACACATTGTTCATGGTATGAATCAAAGTTTATATTAAGATTAATACTTTATATTTACTTTGTTTATATTGTTACTAATATAATAATTATTTTCTTATATAGGTTCATTATTTTTGTCAAGTATGTGTGGTTTGTTGTTTTATAAAGGTGCATTATTTTTATCTATAATAGTGTTTTTTCTTATATTTGTATTCTAAATTTTATTTCATTTAAATTATATATTTGTATATGATTTTTCAAATTTCTAGTGTTATTTTTGGTGCTGCAGTGTGATGTTACAACACACTATAGTATGCCTTATTTCTAGTGTTCTAGTGTGTTGTAACAGGACACTACAATATGCCCCTTTATTAGCCCATTTAGTAGCATTGATAAAGGGACCCTTTATTAGTTATTGTATAAGAATTGATAAAGGGACCCTTTATCAATATTGATAAATGATGAATTTTATCCACACTTCTAAAATAAATGAAAGAGGTTCCCTTTATCATTTATTTTTTTAACACTAATAAAGGTCCCATTTATCAATGTTTATCTAGAGCTGATAAAAGCCTTGGTATTTTAACCACACTATGGTAGTTAGTGATTTTATAGTACTAATAAAGGCATACTTTAGTGATATTGAAGGACTCTTTGGTAATAGTTACATAGGTGGTTTACCACACAAGTTCAATACCTTTTAGGATCTATAATATTGTGGTGTTTCATGATATCATGAAAGAGAGGTATATGTGAGCAATATAAAATCATTGTTTTCTGAAGATCCATCACTAATGTGTTGGGGTGAGGTTCTACTTATATCTGAAACTGACAGTCAGTGTCGCAAAACTTCACTATAGCACGTAACAGGGTTTCATGCCCCCCAGTCTTTTGCTTCATGGGATTGACCACTCAACATATGTGGTTTTTTGTCACATTTCTCTCATAACTGGGTGGTTATATTACGAGTTTTCATGCATAGATCTTCTCTTGTATGCACGTGCCTTGGGTCAAAATGGGGCTTGATCATACGACATGTGGGACTCGACATCTGCATTCACATGTAACTGTTTGATCACTAAAATTAAGGGTTTTATTTCAAGAATCCCTTTTTTGGGTCCATACACCTTGGATATCATTTCAGACTTAGTGGTATCCCCTGGATATTTGATATCCATCATTTCCTTTGGTGCACGGGAACTTTGCGTGTGAATTCCAAGATTTGTGGGAAACAATTTATAGTTGTGAACAACCATCTCATTTCCCCTAAAATGTTTCTTTTGGGTGGGTCAAATGTTTGGTTCATCCAAACTATCCTTTTATTATATGAGAAACATTTTTAGCACCAATAATGATATTATGAGAGGCAGGGGAATAATGTTTTTTATAGATGTGGTTTAGGGGTTTTATTCAATAGTTCGTACAATGGTGAAGGGGCCCCATGTGGTGTGTATTCCCATTCCTTTCTTACTAGTCTCAACATTTACAAAGACAAGAATATCCCTTTAACTATTGTGGAATTAGATTCATATTTTTTTGTTTGTTTCATATATGGGTGCTCCAATACCCACTTGTCTATTATTTATCTCATTCATAAATGTTAGAGTCTTATATGATAAGAGGTCACCATTTAACACACATGGTTCAACAAGAAGAAGTTGGAACATATATTAACTTCTAAAGGAGATAAAACTATAATCATGATTTTTTTTTTCTATTTTAGGATCCCTACCCATGAATTATAAGGATATTATGAAAGGATACTCCCTCTGGATCCACCACTTTAGACCCCTTGAACATTTCATATGTTGTATTTTGGACTTTTTCTAACAGAAATTTATTTTTCATTCAATCAATTGGAATTCTCTAATATATAGGAAAGAACACACGAGGAGTGTGATGCTCCATCTCAAACTATATAAGAGGGTTATGGGCCAAATAAATTAAAATACACATTTTTAAATATTATTTATTATATATATATTCATTTTATTTACATACATCCAATTTTCTAAAAATGTGCACTTATCATATGATTAAGAGAATATGTAAATATGTTAGTGAAATTATTTCTATTTTTTAAACTCATTATATACAAACTAGACTAATTATACAAAGGCCTAAGTAAAAAACCAAACAAAAATTTTAATTTATATAAATTAAAATCCATTAAATTTATAATAATTTTAAATAACTTGTATGAAAGTTAGTAGACTTAAGAGATTGATTGAAATATCAATGGAAAAGGTGATGGGGCACTAAATTTTTGAAGGAAATAAAATTTACCTTAAGGTATTCACTTATTTCATATACTCATTTTTGAGAAGGACAATTTTATGCGATAGTTTAAATAATCAATTGAAGGGAGACCACAAATCATCAAGCGGGAAAAGCAGTTTCATGCAACAAAAGGCATTTGGGAGATAGAATTGTATCGGTAATGTGGAACTTGGGAGGTGCATATCAGGTGGATATACATTGGTGGTCATTGATAATAATGAATAAGTGAAAGGAATACAGTTATGAATTTGGGGGTCCTACGATTTTTGAGAAAGAGAGACATAGATGGGAGTGGATTTAGTCTCTGAGAGAGAGAGATAGTTATGTTAGAGGATTTAGTATTTGATATATATATATATATATATATATATATATATTATTGATGATAGTGGCCTATAATTTTTTTAACAGTTATTCCACATCAGTTATTTAGATAACTAATATGGAATTTCCGACACCCAGAACATTTATGGTATTGGTTATTAAATAACAAACATGAATATTTTGTCATCAATTTTTTTAAGGGTGCAAGAAATTATGTATATATTTTCGGTGCATATAACCACTTATATGTATGTATGTTTTATGTATTTATATACACATAAAAAAACATATAAAAACATATTTATAGGTTATGCATGCTTGAATTGATCATTTAAGCACACAAACACACACACATACATGTATTCAACTCTCTCTTTATCTCTATATGTCTATATATATAAGCACATATGTATATTTTTGAGGTAATCTATTTGTTTAAAAACATAACTGAAACATACAAACAAATACGTTCATGTTTAGTGTGCTTATGTATAATATATATATATAACATATTTAACATATATATCAAAAATAAGTAACATATATATAATAAACCATCTATAACATAACCTATTAAGTAATGAACATATAAAACACATAACAATATATATAAATAAAATAAAAAAATTAGTTTTACAAAACACAAATCATATATTCCATGAATTTTATATTTATATGTGTTATATTTTATATTATATATATATATATTTATTTATTTTTATGAATAAATTTTATGTGTTATATTTTTGTGTTTATTTTTTAAAAAAAAAATAAAATAACACAACAGTCTGACTTGTGGAAGAGGAAAACTTTATTACAATAAATCCAAGGAAAAGAGAAAATAAAATTAATACCGAAATATTAACATGAAACCCAAGAATTTTCCCGTAGAAAAAATGATTGAGACCAATATAAAGATTATTATTATTAAAAATATGATGAAGCTACTAATAAATATCTTTAGTTCTCTTCTCTGGGTTAAAAATAAGTGTATTCTAAAACAATTTAAGAAGTTACTACTATCTTTGTAAACATTCTTTTAAATAAATCCAACAATAATTAAAATCTCAAATGAAAAGGTTCCATTGTTTGAAAAGATAATACATATGTTTTTCAGATAATTTATAGGAAATCATAAATTATTTTTTCTACATTTTATTCATCCATCATACATCCATTTAATTTTATCCTTTGTTCCACTTCTATATATGAAACTAAGATAACAAGATTCTCCAACTATGATAAATCATCTTCGGATAAAGCTTTTAGAAAATCATTATCTCCTACATCCAAAGAATCAATATATTTTTCGCATATCACCGCATTAACTTCATGGGTTGAAAGACTAGTTGTTATTGTAACTAAATTATTTTTTACCTTTGAAGTATCCTTCTATGTCTTAGACTTCTTATATTTGGGAAATGAAAATCTCTCATCATGAACCAATTTGAATTTACCACTTAAAAAAGAATCTTTATTATTTAATTGAAAAATATTTCAATCATCCCCATTAACTAAATAATATTTCCTTTATTTCCCTCAGGGAAATTAAATTGGTCTTCCAACTAATTTTATATATTCAAAGTTAAATTATTATTTATAGAGATGGAATCAATCCTTAAGGAAGTTGAAACACTATAAAAATCAATGGAATCATTTTTAAAAATTGAAGAATAATATCAAACCTCAAGATTTATACCTTCCCTAACACTGACATACTTCACCAATTCCTAATCAAGTGTTTTAGCTGAGGAAGAATGGTATCTTCCCCAGTGAAAAATCCTCTTGAAAATGAAAAATATTCCAAATGGAAGGAATATACTCTCATCCATTCATTAATTATTGACTTTTACTTCTCCTTCAAGTCACACCTAAAATAAAGGGATCTCCCTTCATTAACCAAGGAGACTAAGGGTCTAAACTTATTTAATTGTTTTCCTACATCATGAATTTATAACTTCAATTAAGATTGGTCAAAATCAAGATTAATGTTCAACCAAGTTTTATTCATGATGGAAACGTATATTATCTTAGATATTAGAGTCCCCAAGGGTGTATTAAATATTATCAATAAGATTCTCAAAAACTTCTTTAGGGATTCTCAACTTAAAGGAAAATATCACTAGGATTATTTGGAGATGGATCTCCATGCCTTCTTCTAAATAGGTTATGGTTCCTTCAACATGAAATATTTCTTAAAACTCATTCATGGTCAGAATGTCATGAAAATATTGGTTATTTCTTTTTAGGATGGTGTTATTCCCTCTAAATACAATTTCTTATAAACTAGCCTAGCTACCTTGGTACCCTGATACCCAATTCAGTACTGACATGGACCAAATGTCATTTAGGGTCCCCATGGGTTTGAGACTATAACCTATAATCATACATGAATAAATAGGGAATTATTTCCCACAAAACAATAGAAGATAAAGAAAACAAGTTAATATTATTGACAATACAAAGAGATAAAGTAATAGAATTAGGTAGGTAAAACAGTACCCAAATAGTACATCATCAAAATACACAATATATACTAAGACAAAACTCAAAGATAAACTCATGTAATAAGTGGGTCACATATCCACTAGTCTCCTCCATTACTCCAAGTCCCAAGGATCAAGAATATACACCACCATTATGTGATTATTTTCCTTTTCTCAGACATTGCATAAGATAATATATGAATTCTCGAAGGAAAAGGTAGGGCATTAGCTATAAATCCCAGTATGGTATAACCATGTGTTCCATAATCAATTCCATATCAATTAAACCAATTGTAATTTTTAATCTAAAAAAACTAGGGATGGAATAGAATTCACATGTTTTCAACAAAAAATGGTTTCATAATCAAAATAGACAGAAGATATATAAAAATAGGTTTATATGAAAATTTTATATAAAACATTTATATAAATTAGTTTTCATGAATAAAAATGTTCAATAAATCAATGGAATTTAGTAATCATGTAAAATATATTCTAAAACCATGTATCAAGATCTATGGTATGTTAGTTTCTTGTAATAATATCCTTTCACTACTCATCAGTGAACTCAACACAATGTGTGAACATGTCCCATGACTTAGGCCATCAAGACATGACTCACCATCTTGAAAAATCATTTTATAGTAAGTTTGTATTAGTTTTTTTATCATCAATCCAGTGATATGGGGTCATATCTTAGTGTGATTGTCCTAATTACCTCTAACTACCCTGTCTATATGTATTTCAAAACAAAAAAACAAAAAAACATGGGAAAATAAATCATTTCAAATAATTTGAACTTTCAAATTTCAATTTCCCTATTTCAATTTTGAACATTCCCCTTTCATTTCAAAACCAAATCATAGGTTTTCATCAAATTCATTCCCTTTTTAAACAATATTTCATTTAAATCCATTTTTCTCAAATCAAGGAAAATAATTTTACCAAATGATTTCCATCAAGATTAATCCTTTTGCAAATTATTCTATATCTCAAAAATCACCCAGAACAATGTTTTATTTCACAAACACATTCTTTTTAAATCATACATTAATTCCACTTTAATTCGAAGCATAGAAAATGAATTTTGAATAAACTTGGATAAATCTAGAGAAAAGGATTCAATTATGTGGAAGAAAAATTACAAAACCACTTACCTTTAATAAAATATCAAAATATAAAATACCTAAAACAAGAATTCCAATAGAGAGTCGAAGGTGTGGAAGATCAACATGAAACCCTATAACACCATCCATAAAAACATGGATCAGATCAATCATTGACATGAGCATTCATTAGTCCCAATAGAGAGAAGATAAGAAAATATGGAAGTCCAAAATAAAGGTAAATCACTTACCATAGAGGAATCAAATGCTTCCACCATAGCTTCAATCCATGAAGAAAGTAGTGTAGAGGATTTTAAACACCTCTAGGGAGCCTTTAAGAGACAAAAGTTCTAATGAGAGTCAAGTTGGAGATAAGGAATACAAAATGGGTCTCCAGAAATTTAAGTCTGTAAAAAAATAGACCAAGCTGCTTTTTCATTACCACGGTGCAGAAAGGATGAAGACAACCACACCACGACACAACTATCCAAGACAATACTGAAACAACCCTTGGTCAACCAAACTCTTAAAACTATAGTGTATATTATTCGAGATCCTATTTACCTGAAACATGTGGATATGAAACATCCCAAATGTTATGCCCCAACCTTACCTGATTTGGAAGTGGCACTAAAAACCTCCACTCCATAGTTGGTTCCCACATTAAATCTATTCCCAAATAGAAAGTATCATCAAAATCCCCCACCCCAGGATCCACAATATTTCCATCGCTCTATGGCATAGTTATTCGGAAATTGGAAGCCACTCTACAAAAAAACTTCATTCTCTCATACGTGGTATCCTAATGGTCCCCACAATAGTTTAGACTCTCCACACTATAACACATACACCATGGAACAAATCCCAGCAGACACATTTATACTTGGACCCCATTAATTATAAACAAACATACATCCCTAAACTAGTGGTCATTTTTCGGGACAAATTCTCTCCACCCTTAGAAATTCTGAAACACACCCATAAAAAAATAAAAACAATGGAAGGGTCATGTTGTGCCTGAATTAATGTAATTTTTTGTCACAACCTCCCTACTATTAACACTTTCTATCCCTAAAAATACTATAACGAAGATTGCTTATCAAAGATATGATGCCACTAATCTCTCATATGTGCCTCATGATTCCACATATTATATGAATCAAAACCATGATTCCATAGAACACAAACCAAAGCTATCATCTTCCCATGAATAACCTTGGTCTTAGAATCAACAATCCTCACTGGTTTCTCAATCATGGAGAAATTAGGTTCAACATCAAAATCCTCCCTACTCTAAACATGAGAAGGGTCAGAATGATACTTTTGAAGCTTTAATACCTAAAACACAATATGAATACAATTCAACTACAGTGTAAGGGACAATCTATAGACCACTTTCCTTACTCACTCAACAATATCAAAAGGACCCACAAACCTCGGTGCAATCTTCCACTGTTTCCCAAGACTTTGGGGACCCAACTATTGTGAAACTCTAAAAATCCCCAAGTCAACACCAGAAAATTCTAATGGTCATCCACAATGATTATGATAGGACTTATACAAGATATTTTTCATTAAATTTCTCTAACAAATAAACTAAGTCATCACCATATTCAATTGGAAAAAACTCAGTCCAACCAATGGAATTTCACCAATTACTGATCACCACAATGGAGATCAGCAAGGCCATACATACAAGGAATCAAAAGGATCAGTTTTGATAGCATAATGGTAACTATTATTGTTGGAAAACTCAACCAGTCCCATATGGTCATCCCAAGCTCCACCAAAGTCGAAAAACATAAGAACAAAAAATTTCTTATAAAATATATATAACTCATTATTTATGATAATATTTATGTGAATGATATGTTGTGATAAAATTTACTTGGGATCTCATGTACTCCTAGAGGCCTCTCTAGAAGTGATAAGTGAAATAGAGATCCCAATCAAAGCTTATAACATACAAAACTCCATGAAATTTACAATATATTTAATGTAGAGACCACCTAAGCCATTATCTTTGGTTTTATCTTGAATGAGTACAAAGTGAGAAAATTTAGCCACTCTATCGATCAAAAACTATATCAAATTCTTCCCTCAAGTGGTATGCAGCCACTGAAAGTCAAAATAAATCTCATCCCACTTAATTGTGGGCACTGGATGTGTCTAAAGAAAACTTGAAGGCCTCTAGTGATTGACTTTGACCTTTTGGCTTGTATAACAACCAGAAAAAAAGTATTTGTTGCCTAATTTCATACCTTGAAACTAGAATTGTCACTGCATATCATAGAATATCTTTTTGGTTCAAGGGTGAAAAATATTTTGGGAACTATGTAATCCCCCAATAACAACCTTTATCACTACTAAATATATAATGTATCAGTTTTGGAAACATAGGATACCCTATGAAGAGAACGATCACTCACCAATGGTCTCCCCACTATAAGAAGAGTCTCTAATTCCATGCAATTCACCATAAAATACTACTCATGAAGAATATTTTCAAGAAGAATGGAGGTTAATTTTACACTTTTAAAAAAGCCTCAGACTCAGTCCCCCAGACTTCCAAAAGAAATAGAGAAAAGAGAGCCACCATATTTTACTATTCAGATGATTCTTTCATGGACTTGTTCTGAAGTTTCCTACTTAAAGCATCAACAACTACATTCTACTTACCAGGGGTGTAAGAAACATTGAAATAAAAATTCTATCGGTATTCCAACCAATGACTCTGATTAAGGTTAAAATATTTTTGAAGGAATATATAACTCAAGAGTTTCTTGGTCATAAAAGATGGTAATAATTTTTATGAAAATGTCTCATAGCTACATATTCAAGATCTTGACTTGGATAATTCTTCTCATGTGGCCTAAGCTATCTGAAACCATAGGCTTCCACAAGATCACCCTATATAAGTACACAACCGAAACGTGAAACATGTGTGTCAAAGAAGTCCACATAGGCCTTCCTGGCATCTAGAAGAGACAATGTCAATATATAAGGCAAACGACATTTTAGTTCAAAAAAACTATCAAATTTCTTTTCCCAAATGAACTTCACTCCTTTCTGAGTGAAATTGGTAATTAGTGAAACCAATATTCATAAATCGCTAATGAATCTGTAGTAACATCCTTACAAACCAATGAAGCACCATATCTCAAAAACATTACGCGATTTATCCCTTGTCATAAAACCATTTAGATTCTCAAGATCAAAAAAATGATATGTTATGAGAATATGTTTCCTAATAACATCACTTCCCAAATCCAAAAATTATATTTTAAAAGATTCATGTAAGTTTGTTTTTTTCTCACGATTTCTATAACTACTCTCAGATTATGCTCATGTTTCTCCTTGGTTTGAGAGTAAACTAGGATTAAATTCAAAAATACCACCATTAATAATTCAAGGTACACAAGAAATATACTATTCATTAGATCCATAAAACTACATGAGTATTGGTTTTAACAAATTTCAAAACTAGATACTCATAATGTACGTACCTACTCCTGAAGGTTTTTGTTCTGAAGTGAGATTCCTTTATTCTCAACTGATGATAACTAGATTATTTATCAATCTTCAATTACCACTTTTCACCTTTCATCTAATCAAAAAATAATCTATTCATGGTAATTTATACTTTTTCTTTACAATAATCCAATGAGTTTCTTATAATCAAAACATAAGAGGGGTATCCCATCATCTTTCCTCACAAAGAGAACATGTTTCACCTAAGGTAACACACTCAAGTGTATAAAATAATTCTATAGAAAAGAATACAACTGATATTTCAACTCGTTCAACTCAACTAGTTTCATACAATATGAATAAATAAACACGAACTGAGTACCAGGTACTAAATTAATAGAAAACTCCACCACCCTTACCAGTAGAAATCCGTATAAATTAAAAGGAAATATTTCAGGAAACTTGATGATTATGAGAGGGAGATCATCACTAATAATAGACCGCCAAAGGTAACAATCAATCTGATCCTTATGAAAAATCATCTAATCTATCCTAAAAATGACATCTAGAGGTTTGATGTATAGAAACAAAAAACTCTATGTAATTTTTAACTCTAATAAGGATAAAATACAAGCAGGACATCTAAGTCCCTAATTTATCTTTATTCTGAGGGGGATGGTAATGTCCATCACATAAGACAAATAATCCATAATAATATTTAGAAAATAAACAATAATTTTTGTTATAAAACAAGTGAGATTCAGAATTCTCAACTAAAGCATTCACTAAATATGAATTTGTTGTGATGGTACCTCTCAAATTCAATAAACTCACTTTATCTTCCTCTAGAGACACCTCCACTGCAAGAAAAATCATTATTATACATGTGTATGGATTGAATCCCTTTAATTATGAAGCATCTTATTTAACCGTAGTAAATTTTGGTACTGATGATCCCGTGTCACTATGTGGAGAATAAAACCAATGACAGAACATCTATAGGCATCCTAAGTGACCACACAAACTATAAATCTTTATTGTCTTAGTGAAAACCCTTTTCGAATGGCCAACCTTCCCACATTAGAATCTAGTAAAGGGCCTCTTCTAAGAACTACAGGAGGTATATATGATTCCTACTATATATAAAAACTATGAGACTCATAATACTCTCTATTTACTTTGAATTAACTTATAGAACTTTCATTATGAGAAAAATGAACTCCATCAACCCTAAATTAACATTCAAGTTAAGCTCAACCATTATGGAACTATCCAAAAAATAATTATAAGAAGTGAGATTCAATTAGAAGTGGTATGTTATAATATCATATCAATGAACCACCTCCAATCTCTGAGCCTTCATTTTATTATTTTTAAATACCTCAGGAGAAGACTGAACAAACATAATAAAATAGTTCAAAAACTACATCAAAATCCCGTCACCCTGCTAGAGGTTACGATAATCTATGTACCTCATTATGACCATCAAATATAGATAGAACTGTTTGGTGAAAATTACAATAAATTATTTCCCCTCCAAACCCACATGCTTATTCACTATTACTGTAGAACCCCAATATCTCTTGATAAGTCCTTCCCTCTTAAAGGTATCACAAATTAATTTTATCAAATAATACATTTCCAAGAACTAAAATAGTATATTGATCATTTTCAACGAATCCTTATCCTCATGAGGATCAAATGATCCCCATAAAAATGGTGGTTTCTAATGAAGAAAAGCTTGATAACTATATCTTGATTCGTACCTTTGATGTTCCATAACTGGATCCTGAATAGTAATAGGTTCCAGTGCCTATCCAAAAGCATGTAAAGCGCACACCACTATCTAATCATGATTCTGGTCCACCATAGGATTATCATGTTATGGTTCACTAACGTTTTCCTACTACGGCATATTAAAATGCCTTCTCAAAAGCATGTTGCTACAGGACATAAACTGAAGTCAATAAAATAATCTGAAAAGATGCATTGATCATCATCTCAAACAAGATTCAGAGGAAAATAAATTCCATTAATTTGTATTCAAGATTGGGTTTTCAACACTCTCAAATCAAAAGCAGGTAAAAGTATAGAAAATAGATCTAAAAATTCCTCAATACACTTTTCCTGAACACCCATGGTGGCTTAAGGCTCATTATCTTGAGAGCTGGTCAGGGAATCTCTTGAAACTACCTCATAAGTCCCATCAATCCAACCTCATGTCTACTAGGAAAAACCACTACATAATTTCACCAAAGAAAGATTCACAACCTATAAATTCATACAACTTTGTAAAGAACCAACATAGATACCCTAGTAACTTGTTACACGAGCCTATACTGAAATAGATATAAGGTAATTCCTAATCCCCATGGGGTTTCAACTAGAACCTGGAATCATACATGATTAAATAGGGAAGAATTTTCCACAAAAAAGTGGAAGATAAAGAAGGAAATTCAATATGATCAAGAGTCCAATAGGATAAAGTACCAAAACAAGACAGGTAAAATAGTACCAAGATAGCACATCATCAAAATACACAACATCATCCAAGATAAAACTGAAATATAAACTCATGTAACAAGTGGATCACATATCCACTTTACACCTTCATCAATTTGGTTCTTAAGGATTAATAAAATCCACTACCTCTAAGTGTCTATTTTCCTTTTCTCAGACCTGGAATAAGATAATCTACAAATACCAAAAGGTAAAGGTAGGGTGTGAACTATAAAACCTAGAAGGGTCTCACAAAATGTTCCAAAATCAATTCAGTAGCAATAAATCCAATTTTTATTTCAATATAAATAAAACTATGCCTGATATGACACTCAGATTATTTTAACAAAAAATATTTTCATAATCAAAAGAGATGGATGATATACCAATTTTTTTTTAAATGAACATTTTAAATAAAACATTTATATAATTTAGTTGGCCCGAATAAAAAAATTTCATTTAATAATCATGTAAAAAATACCATAGAACCACATATAAAGCCCAACGGTGTGTTATTTTCTAGTAGTAGGATCTTCACACTACTCATCAGTGAACATGTTTTAATCTGTTCATGTAAAGACCTGAAGCTCTACGTACTTGGCAATTACATTACTTTTTCGAAATACTTAATACATAACAAAAACCAAAACTCAAGGATCATAATAGTTTAGTGTCTTTGGAAACTCAGAACGTAATCTTCTAATCCTGGTGAAAGATATTCAACATCTCCCATAAAGATCTTCCCCTTTGTTTTCTTACCTAAAACCTTTCTTTATATCCTGGGGAAAAGAAAACATTTGAACGGTGAGCTCAAATGCTCAATAAGGGTAAGTATGGAGAAAATAAAACAAACCATATACATTTGAACATAAAAACATGAACATAATATTTAAACATCGAAATCTTGAGCAATGACATAAAACATGGCAGTACATAAGGCATAGATCATAAAGGAACATTAATCATGATAAAATAGAATGAGAATAAAACATGTAATTGTGGAATACATTAAGCACATGTAATGATTTCCATAGTATCCAAGGCATTGCTTCCAAGACCATCTTAGTGGAAAAAGTCTCTTACTGAACCGGGTTTACTTTCCATTCCAGCCCTGTATTACTGAACCAGATTTAATTTCCGTTCCAGCCATGTCTATCTCATGAGATATAAATCTTTACCCAATGCATTGTAGGGAGATATAGGTCCCACCCATCTCATAATGAAATCATTCTTACGTGTGCCACAACATAAACATAAATCATTCATCATAACCCAAAGAATTAAGTGGGTTTCACAAACATCATCCCATCATAACATAATCCATATAAAACAAATGGATATTATTTAATCATAAGAAAATTGAAACCATTTAAATCATAGAGACATTATAATTGAAACATACACATATCAAATAATGTCATCTTAGATGTAAAAATGTTTTTGATAAAACACTTGAAATGAATTCTTGAGGAAAATATCTTTTCTTCTTCAAAATCAATTTCTTTTCACAAAATGTCATGAAATTTTAAAAGAAAGAGATTTTGTTGAAAATATTCATGAAATATTTTGGAGGAATCTTCATGAAAATAAGGATTTATAAAACTGTACAAATCCTTTCATACCGTATAAGTTAAAAAAAACATTCTTCTCGTAGTTTTTCCGGAAAAGTCAAAAAAGTACCTTGTAACATAAACAAAAGAAAGATTCCTAAAATACCATGTAGTAAAAGTCAAAATGGGTAAAAAGGACTTTAAAAATACATAAAAACAATTTTAGAAAACATGGAATTTGATTATAACAATAACCCCAGCAAATACTTACGAATAAACAATCTCGGATAAGAATGAGACTGGAAAGGTTATCCCTTACCTTAGGTCCGATATGCTTCGTACGTATCCGAACCTCCTGTATAATGATTTAAATAATTTCATTGACTTATTATAGAATCATATTCATTGTTATGATTTCATATATGGTTCACTTATGACTTTATATTACCCGTTCTTTTGTAAATCCCATGTTAAAGCAATGTTTTGGGTAAAATCATCTTATTTATCGTACGTGTTTGGACTTGTTGTTCTTGATGATATTGTTACTTATATTATTATTTAATTACTTATAGAATGTAAATCATGATTTATATATCATATATATTCATTATATATCCAGCATATACATGTATTTATAATAGTAAATAACATATGGAGGTAAGAAATGAAATGCACCATTCATGTAGACGGCAAACCGTACGTACGCATGAACGCTACTATCATTTTAATTTATTATTTTAATGGAATAGGTATATTATAATTCCAGTATAATATCATATATAATATCATTAACTCCATACTTTATACATTCCACATAAGGCATTAACGAATCACATCACTTTGAGGGGGCGGTAGTCCGCACTTCCTCAAATGAGATTTTCGTATTTACCAACTATAGAAACCATAAAGGCTTGATATAATTGGGAATTAAATAAGAATAAGGAAATAATAAACATAATATATATCATATATGAATAAAATTCCATCATAATGGACACCATGAGAGGAGGTAGGAGAAAATCGAACAATCATCATTTCGTGAGGCGTTAGTTTACCATCCACAGAAACATTATGTTCTTCATCCATTAGATGGAGGTGTGTGTAAGTGTAGTTCTAATTATTCTCATAACAACATATTAGTATTTTTATGATATTGGTGTTGTCACAAAATAAAGGATTAAAATGAGTTTAGGGGTTGGAGAAGTAGAATAAAAGAAAACAACTTAAGAGAAACTATTACCTTTAATTTGGGTGACTTCCTTTGGATTGAACCAAAAGGACTTCTTGGAGTGTCTTCTGAATAATGTAAGGCTTCATGTGGGAGTAGATGGATGTAGGTAGATTATTTGGGCAGATTTTGGATGATCCAAAAGGCTTGAGAGTTGTGAGGAATTGCATAGAAGTGGTCTCCTTTTATAAGGGAGTGGAGGGGCTCTTTAGGAATGTGTGAAAACATTATTTTATTATAAACTTATCTTCGGTTTCAAGAGGTCCATAACACATCAATGTCTAAGATAATATGACTCGTATTCGAAATAAAATCATTCAATAGGAATTGGACAGGTTTTGGATGATACTTTAATCATTATAATCTTATTTATTTAAATCATTTATTAATGAGGTAAATACTGCATCATTATTGTGTCATAAATAATTTAATTTATTTATGTCTAAAAATTATAAAAAAATACGAACATGTAGGAAATATTTTTAGCTTTACAATGAATATTTATAGTCGAAAAGATAATTTATATAACCCCTCATAAAAATTAATTACTAAAGTATTTTTGTTAATGCCAATTTTGTCTTTACATTAAATTAATTAATCTAATGTGTCATTGTCTTTCATAAGTGGCTCCATGGGGTCCAAAAATCGATCCAAGGATGCCCATGGTCGTCCATTACTCATATAATAATATTTAGACAAGTTTTAAGGTAATTTTAAATTATTATAATATTCTTTTAACCTTGAATTACCCTATTTACTTTTAACCGTGGTAAATAAAAGTAAAAAGTTACTATGCATCGAAAATTATTTTTATCTAATTGAACCAAATTTTACTCCTTGATATTAACAGTGTCTCTTAGAGTTTTTAAATTCAACTCACAGAAGCAGTAAGATTAAGTTTTATGAACAATTGCAAAAGCTCCTAGGAGGTGGGTAAAAGACAATGAAAAGTTCAATACAATTTTTATAAATCTAAAATTATTATAAAATGATTCCAATGAATTTAATTGAACTTATATAAGTATTACGTATCTATTTTGACCTAAAATAGAATTAAATCAAATAAATTAATATTTAAATAAAAATTCGGTTTTAACCAAAAACTCAGTGTCTTCACTATTCATCAAAAATTGAAGTTTTTCAGAAAAATACCAAAAATTATGCCAAAGCTATATTTGATATTCCGAATTCAAAAATGATGTATATTTTTTCAAATTAAAAACATATAAATGGAATTAATTAATTTTAAAAGTAATTCCCGTTATCAAAACCGATAGCGTGTTTTTAAGAAACAATAACTTTCAAAAGATCATCACTTGTTCATGTCCAATTTCAAAGTGAAATTAATTCCAGTGACCGAAATTAAATTAAATGGTAAAAATATATTCTAATTACACTTTAAAACAAATTAAAAAGATAATCTAGCCATATAAATTATTATGATGAAAAAAGTTGTTTTTAATTAAAATATGGCGTGTTTTTACTATTCATCAAAATATTAAAGTTATCAGAATAATATGAAAAATTTATCAAGATTAAATTTTTATATCCTGATTCCAAGGAAGAATTTTATTTTTCCAAATTGAACTTATAAACATTTCAAAAACATGATTTAATGTGGGTGCGCCATCAAAAGGCGGCAAAACTACATTTTTTGAAAAATACTTATTTTACTTGAAAAACTGATTTTATTCTCATACCATGTTTAGAAAATGTGTAAGATGAATAATAATGTTATAAAATTCAAAATTTAGTTGATACTATTCATAAAGTCTAGTCCATAATAATATTATAACAATATATCGTTGTTTAGTGAAACCCGGTATTGCGTACTACACACGCTATCGAGGAAGGTCGTGATTGCGTGTAATGCAAGTCAAGTTAGGGTTGCGTGTTGTGTAAGACTCCTTTGTTGTTACTTATAACAAAATCCAACCATATTTCATTTATACATTGAATATATATATATATATACACTCAATGTTGCATAGAAACAAACTTGAAATTGTGTGTAACACGATCCAAGAATAGCGATGCGTATACTGTAAGCTAATACGGTGTTGCGTATAGCGCAAGGTAATCTTGGTGTAGCGTACAACACAAGACATCAATGAAATTAAAAGAATATTTTTCATAAAATCTTAGGGTGTTACATTCTACCCGCCCTTAAAATGAATTTTGCCCTCGAAATTCGTCGGGGTTATAAATGGTTTAATACTTGAAAGTTTCTTTAATAGAAACCCACATCGTAAAAAGGGAATACTAAAACCTATATTTAAAAACTAAAGTATGAAATGTAACTGTTACCCAAATTAACTAATCACTAGGTTTCCACATAGGATAACATAGGTGAAAATATGGATATGGAAGAAAAATCTAACTATCATGTTCTGATGGAGAGTGGTAGAGAACATGGCTATGAAAAAGCCAACAATCACAAAGCCATAGATTTGTGATGATATAAGGTACCATATGATTCATCAGATATAAGAGTACTAGGAAAAAAATTTTTTGGTTTTCAATATCATTTCCCTAAAGTTGATTAATTAAAATAAATACTTACATGATTTTGGTACCATCTCACTGTTGTTCGTGCCTTAAACAATTTCCACTTCATCTCTTAAAGAAATGAAGTTAAATTTGTTATTCGTGAAGTGTTAGCAGAACATGTGATAGAATGATGGGTCATTCCATCTGTTTCAATCAAAATGTTATCAAAAGTTATACATAAGTTCATCTATGGCGATGTTAATAATATATGATTCCAAAAATGGACTTATACATCAACTATCATACTACTTAATAAAATAAAACTAATTTCTACTAACCAGGGACTTCCTGTAGGCTAGTGGTAGTCGATAAAGGCATGTCGCACTTCGGTTGTGGGTTCGATTCCCACATTCTTGTCCAACGTGACGGGTTGTCGCCCGTTCGACATGTTTTCCCTTTTCTTAGGCTACACTATTATAGCATTCCATCAATAATATCAAAAAAAATTCTAGCCTTAAACAATACTATCTTTTGTCTAACTAAATTTATTCCAATCTTTAGGCTTATTCAAAATACATTTGTCCAAGCTTATAGTATAAAGAAAACAATTACTAGAAATGTCATCTACCGAGCATGTGAATACCATAATTTATCCCCGATATATCTTTTTGATCACATTCCAATCATGTGAATACCTTAATCATGTATTCTCTTGAAAAATTAATACCCATTGAACATTAGTGAAAACATGAATGCTGTAAAAAGTTAACTCTTTCCACATACCAAAATCTCAAAAATTCTTTATACTCAAACCATGATATTACTTTTTACTTATATAATTCATGAGCTCATTAATACTATCAAACATTTCATTATCTCCTTAGCACTTCTTTATGTGCATATTAGGTGTTTTCCAAAAATATCTGAATAACCTTTCATGGTTACCGATACCATTCATCATACACTTTCAAAACTTAAGGAAAGACAACAGTGTAACAATCCTTAGATATCCCTTTATTCCATATTACCATGAGATTACTTATACAACATTACTCTTGATAAACATGTAATTATTCCACTACCTTCTTAAACCATTGACCGAGCTTCAACAATTCTTTCATCTCACATATCATTTGTAGTCTCTTCATCATAATCCACATAAATACTACCCATATGACCATGATGATTCTCTTTATGAGATTTTTCCTTAGGGAATTGGTTTTTATAATGCCCGTACATTCCACATTTAAAACACTTAAGCATTTTTGATGTCTTAGCAATACCATTATCCTTGTCCACGGTGTTAAATGAACCTTTCCTTTACAATTAATAGCTTTGTGTCCTTATTTTCCACACCCAAAGCATCTTCCAGTTCCTTTGAAACATTCTCCTTGATGCCTCTTCCCACATGACTTACATGAGGGAAATTGAACTTTATTTCCTCTATGGTCATCATGAAACTCCATCTTTATCTTATTAGATGAGTCAGGAAACTTACCAAATCTAAGATTATTTATCATATTATAAGATTGCTGATTAGGCATAATAACAATGTTTCACCTTCCAAACCCCATTTCATTTGCTTGATCATGAAGAATATCATTCCATTGTCCATCATATTCTCTATTATCGTTAATCTTCCTGTTTCCAGCCATTTTCTAAAACCCAAAAAGAATAGTGTGAGAGGAAAAAATCATGATAGGTAAAATAACATAATAAAGGGGGAGTGACTTCAATATCTAAAATCTTAGGTTTAATTCAAAGATAGTTACCATAATTCTAGGACTGTAACATATACTTATACTTAACCTTAGGGACATCCCTAGACATACCTTAGAAATATCTCTAGGGATCACACTAAAGTTCTCGCATCCTAGTTTCCAAAGGTTGACTAAACCTTTCCTCTGATACCAACTGTAGAGAATCGAAGCTCGACGTACATGGACATTACATTACTTTTTCGGAATACTTAATACATAACAAAAACCAAAACTCAAGGATCGTAATAGTTTAGTGTCTTTGGAAACTCAAAACGTAATCTTCTAATCGTGGTGAAAGATCTTCAACATCTCCCATAAAGATCTTCCCCTTTGTTTTCTTACCTAAAACCTTTCTTTATATCATGGGGAAAAGAAAACATATAAAGGGTGAGCTCAAATGCTCAGTAAGGTTAAGCATGGAGAAAATAAAATAAACCATATACATTTGAACATAAAAACATGAACATAATGTTTAAACATCGAAATCTTGAGCAATGACATAAAACATGGAAGTACATAAGGCATAGATCATAAAGGAACATTAATCATGATAAGCTAGAATGTGAATAAAACATGTAATTGTGGCATCCATTAAGCACATGTAATGATTTCCATAGTAGCCAAGACATTGCTGCCAAGACCATCTTAGTGGACAAAGTCCCTTACTAAACCGGGTTTATTGCCGTTCCAGCCCTGTATTACTGAACCAGATTTACTTTCCATTCCATCCATGTCTATCTCATGAGATATAAATCTTTACCCAATGAATTGGAGGGAGATATAGGTCCCACCCATCTCATAATGAAATCATTATTACGTGTGCCACAACATAAACATAAATCATTCATCATAACCCAAATAATTAAGTGGGTTTCACAGACATCATCCATTCATAAAATAATCCAGATAAAACAAAAGGATATCATTTCATCATAAGAAAAGTGAAACCATATAAATCATAGAGACATTATACTTGAAACATACACATATGAAATAATGTCATCTTATATGGAAAATGGTTTTGATAAAACACTTGAAATGAATTCTAGAGGAAAATATCCTTTCTTCTTCAAAATAAATTTCTTTTCACAAAAAGTCATGAAATTTTAAAAGAAATATATTTTGTTGAAAATAGTCATGAAATATTTTGGAGGAAGTTTCATGAAAATAAGGCTTTATAAAACCGTAAAAATCCTTTCATGCCATATAAGTTAAAAAAACATTCTTCTCATACTTTTGCTGGAAAAGTCAAAAAAGTACCATGTAACATAAAAAAAGAAAGATTACTTACATACCATGTATTAAAAGTCAAAAATGGGTAAAAAGGACTTTAAAAATACATAAAACCACTTTTAGAAAACATGGACTTGGATGATAACAATAAACCTAGCAAATACTTACAAATGAACAATCTCAGATAAGAACGAGATTGGAAAGGTTATCCCTTACCTTAGGTACGATATGCTTCATATGTATCCAAACCTCTCATATAATGATTTAAATAATTTCATTTACTTATTACAGAATCATATTCATTGTTATGATATCATATATGGTTCACTTATGACTTTATATTACCCGTTATTTTTTAAATCCCATGTTAAAGCAATGTTTTGGGTAAAATCATCTTATTTATCGTACGTGTTTGGACTTGTTGTTCTTGATGTTATTATTATTTATATCATGATTTACTTACCTCCAGAATGTAAATCATGATTTATATATCATATATATTCATTATATATCCAGCATATGCATGTATTTATAATAGTACATAACATATGGAGGTAAGAAATGAAATGCACCATTCATGGAGACGGTAAACCTTACGTATGCATGAACACTAATTTCATTTATATTTATTATTTTAATGGAATAGGTATATTGTAATTATAGTATAATATCATATATAATATCATTAACTCCATCCTTTATACATTCCACATAAGTCATTAACGAATCACATCACTTTGAGGGGGTGGTAGTCCGCACTTCCTCAAATGAGATTATCATATTTACCAACTATGGAAACCATAAAGTCTTGATATAATTGGGAATTAAAGAAGCATAAGGAAGTCATAAACATAATATATATCATATATTAATACAGTTCCATCACAATGTCCACCATGAGAGGCGGTAGGAGAAAATGAACAATCATCGTTTCGTGAGGCGTTAGTTTACCATCCACAGAAACATTATGTTCTTCATCCATTAGATGGAGATGTGTGTAAGTGTAGTTGTAATCCTTCCCATAATAAAATACTAGTATTTTGGGGATACTGGTTTTGTCACAAAAGAAAGGACTAAAAAGAGTTTAGGGGTTGGATAAGTAGAATAAAAGAAAACAACTTAAGAGAAACTATTACCTTTAATTTGGGTGACTTCCTTTGGATTGAACCAAAAGGACTTCTTGGAGTGTCTTATGACTAATGTAAGGATTCAAGGGGGAGTAGAGGGATGTAGGGAGATTAGTTGGGCAGAGTTTGGACGAGCCAAAAGGCTTGAGATGTCTGAGGAATTTCATAGAAGTGGTCTCCTTTTATAAGGGAGTGGAGGGGCTCTTTAGGAAAGTGTGAAAACATTATTTTATTATAAACTTATATTCGGTTTCAAGAGGTCCAAAACACATTAATGTCAAAGATACGAT
Organism: Viscum album; assembly: GCA_963277665.1. Classification (NCBI taxonomy): domain Eukaryota; kingdom Viridiplantae; phylum Streptophyta; class Magnoliopsida; order Santalales; family Viscaceae; genus Viscum; species Viscum album. Next base: position 660,888,638 of record OY728162.1, on the reverse strand, counting down.
GACTAATATTCTAAATAGAATCATCCAATAGGAATTGGACAGGTTTTCGATGATATTTTAATCATTATAATCATATTTATTTAAATCATTTTTTAATGAGGTAAATACTGCATCATTATTGTGTCATAAATAATTTAATTTATTTGCTGTCTAAAAATTATAAAAAAATACAAAAATGTAGGAAATAATTTTATCTTTCTAATGAATATTTATAGTCGAAATTATAATTTATATATACCCTTAGAAAAATTAACTACTAAAGTATTTTTGTTAATGCCAATTTTGTCTTTGCATTAAATTAATTAATCTAATGTGTCATTGTCTTTTATAAGTGGCTCCATGGGGTCCCAAAATAGACCCAAGGATGCCCAAGGTCGTCCATTACTTATCCAATAAGTTTTAGACAATTTTTAAGGCAATTTTGAATTATTATAATATTCTTTTAACCTTGAATTACCCTATTTACTTTTAACCGTGGTAAATAAAAGTAAAAGGTTACTATTCACCAAAAATGATTTTTATCTAATTGTACCATATTTTACTCCTTGATATTAACAATGTCTCTCAGATTTTAAAAATTCAACTCACAGAAGCGGTAACATTAAGTTTTATGAACAATTGCAAAAGCTACTAGGAGGTGGGTAAAAGACGGTGAAAAGTTCAACACAATTTTTATAAATCTAAAATTATTATAAACTTATTCCAATTAATTTCATTGAAATTATATAATTATTATGTATCTATTTTGACCTAAAATAAATTTAAATCAAATAAATTATTATTTAAATAAAAAGTTGGTTTTAACCAAAAACTCAGTGTTTTCACTATTCATCAAAAATAGAAGTTTTTCAGAAAAATACCAAAAATTATTCCTAAGCTATATTTGATATTCCGAATTCAAAAATAATTTCTATTTTTCCAAATTCAAAACATAGAAGTGGAATTAATTAATTTTAAAAGTAATTCCCGTTATCAAAACAAATTGCGTGTTTTTAAGAAACAATAACTATCAAAAGATCAACAATTGTTCATGTCCAATTTCAAAGTGAAATTAATTTCAATGACCAAAATTGAATTAAATGATAAAAATATATTCTAATTACACTTTAACACAAATTAAAAAGATAATCTAGCCATATAAATTATTGCGATGAAAAAAGTTGTTTTTAATTAAAATATGGCGTGTTTTTACTATTCATCAAAATATGAAAGTTATCAGAATAATATGAAAAATTTATCCAGATTAAATTTTCATGTCCTGATTCCAAGGAAGAATTTTATTTTTTAAAATTAAACTTATAAACATGTCAAAAACAAGATTTAAAGTGGGTGCGCCATCAAAAGGCGACAAAACTACATTTTTTGAAAATACTTATTTTACTCGACAAATTGATTTTGTTCTCATACCATGTTCTAGAAAATGTGTAAGATGAGTAATAATGTTATAAAATTCAAAATGTAGTTTATACTATTCATAAAGTCCAGTCCATAATAATATTATAACAATATATCGTTGTTTAGTGAAACCTGGTATTGCGTACTACACACGCTATCGAGGAAGGTCGCGAATGCGTGTAATGTAAGCCAAGTCAGGGTTGCGTGTTGTGAAAGATTCCTTTGTTATTGCTTATAACAAAATCCAACCATATTTCATTTATACATTGAATATATATATATATATATACACTCAATGTTGCATAGAAGCAAACTTGAAATTGTGTGTAACACGATCCAAGAATAGCGTTGTGTATACTGCAAGCTAATACGGTGTTGTGTATAGCGCAAGGTAATCTTGGTGAAGCATACAACACAAGACATAAATGAAATTAAAATAATATTTTTCATAAAATTTCGGGGTGTTACAGTTCACACATCCCAAGACTTATGCTGTCGAGACTCAACTCTTTATTAGGGAAAATCATGCTACAATATTTTTATGTCAATGTGTTCATTATAAATCTTGTTTTAGGGATCATATCCTAGTGGTATTTTTCTAATTACAACTGACTACATAGGCTACAAGTGCTTGAAATCAAAAATCAATCAAACATAGGAAAATCAATCATTTCAAATCATTTCATCTTTCACATTTCAATTGCCCAATTTTAGTTTTCAAAATGACCTTTTCATTTCAAAACCAAATGATAGGTTTTCATCAAGTTCATGACATTCTTAAATCATCTTTCATGTAAATACATTTTTCTCAAATTAAGAAAAATAATTTTACTAAATTATTTCCATCACAATCCGTACTTTCTCAAATCATTCTATATCTTAAAAATCTCCCAGAATGAGATTTTATTTAATAAATACATTCCTTGGAAATCATAAACCAAATAGACTTTAATAAAAAACAATGAAAATAAATATTTAATCCACCATGAATAAATTAGGAAAACAAAGTTTCAATTGTGTGATAGAACCAATACGGAACCACCTACCTTTAATCAATTATAAAATGATAAAACCCCCCCAAAAGGAATGCCAATAGAGAGTCAATGGTTCAAAATATCAAGAGAAAAACCTATAAATGACATCCATCATGACACATATATGATCCATCATTGATATAAGGATTTATCACTATAAATGGAGATAATATAATAAAATAGGTAAATCCAAAATGAGGATAAATCAATTATCAGAGAGGAATCAAACACTTCCTTTAGAGCTTTGATCTTGGAAGAAAGGAGTTTGGAGGAGTTAAAACACCTCAAGGGATCCTTCAAGATCCAAAATATCAAATGAAACTTAAGCAAGAGATAAGGAATATAAAATGGGGCTTGGGAAATTTATGTCCATCAAAACACAGACAATTCCCTAGCCCCAATGTCTAATTATCAAAAAGAATGAAAATAGATGGACCAAGGAGAAACCACCCAAGGCCTCACCATAGCCAGCCCAGGTCAACTGGATTTCTAAAACCATGACACATATTATTTCAGATCCTATTTTCCAAGCACATGGGGATATGGTGCAACCCAAATGTCATGCTGTAACCCTTTGTGACTTAGAAGTTGCTCAAAAAACCTCATTTCCACAGTTGGTACCCATTCGGTGGCTTTTCCCAAATTAATATTAGTATAGAAATGCACCACCCATGGTCCATGGCATAACCATCCCTCCACAACACAACTATGTTATAATTGGATGTTTCTTTGCAAAACAGCCCTGTGCTCCCCTATACCGAAACCTGATGGTCCATTGTGAAGCTTGGCCTCTCCATGCCATAACATATACACCAAGGCGCATCTCCTAACTGAAACATTTATACCCAGACTCCATTAATTCCAAAAAAAACATAAATCCCTAAAATTTAGTTCATCTTCCCCTATAAAATCTCTCCACCCTTAGAAAGCCCTAAATAAAACCAGAAAAAAAGAAAAATAAAGGTAGATTCAATTAGTATATCAAATATTGTAATGGTATGTTATAGTGGGACTAGAGGTGATCCATCTAGAATTTAATTGAGGAGTTCCAGAGAATAAAACATAGGCTTGAATCCTTTTCTCAATTTCTACAGTATTGGGTTGAAATCCTGGAAACCTCCTCATGAAAAGGTTGGTTAATTAACACAGAATTTATTGTTGGTTGCTGATTCACTAGGAAATTCACAATGAAACCAGGCACCATGAAATTCCTAAAACCTTCTATCAATTAAAAAATGTTGGGGTATCACTCATGATAAATCTAGCTAACTATTTTTTCCTACAAAACTTTCTATGATGAATGTTTCCCCCTTGGTATGGATGTCTAAGACCTATAATTCTTATTATTTACAAGGACATGAATATCCCCTTACTATCATCTAATGAAATTCATCTTTAGTTTTCAGTTTCATTTAGGGTTTCTCCCAAACCACATTTTCTGTTATATATCTCATTTGTAAATATAGGAGTCTTTTTTTGTCAAGAGGGAACTATCCACCACACTTGGCATGGGTGGAACAAAGTGGTAGAGATATTGGATTCTAAATGATGCAATAGTATGGTCTTATAAACATTTTCTAGTATAGAATCCCTACCTACGTACTGTAATGATATTATGAAAGGGAACACTTTCAAAATTACCTTCTTAATGGATAATTTTTTTTGTTGCAAATAGTTTCCTGGAAAGATTTTTTTTATGGAAAATTCAATTTGTTACAAATAATATTTTTAGCGATGAATATTTATGATGAGTAAGAAGTTCATAGAACTTATTTTTTCCTAAAATATGTGTGTAGCTGTGGGAGAGGATTATTTATGATGAAATTTATATTTCTATTAGTCATATGCTTGGCCTAGAATAACTGTTTTTGATAGAATGGTCATTTTGTCACAAATAGATCTCTGGGTAATCCTTTTTTCTAAAGAATATGCATTTTTCCCAACATGTTATTTTGTGAAAGGACTATTTGTAATGGAATGATAATTCTACCACATATTGTTTTTAAGGATATTCTAATTTGTGATGGAGTACATATTATAGTAAGGAAATTATTTATTTTCAAATGAAATATTTTTTGATGGAATGATCATTTCATACCCAATACATTTTTTGGAAACACTTATCTATGATTAAATATGCATTCTAACATAAATATTCCCTTCATGGATTATTTGAAATGGATATATTCTATCAGAAATACTTTTTAGAGAAGAAAACAAGTATTTGTGATAGATTATTTTCTGAGATAGATGCATGCTTCATCATATAAACCAATCACAAACAATTCAATGGAAGAACATTTTCTTTGGATGAGGCCATAAAAAAAAGAAAACTATAAATACACCCCCACTTATTCATTCCCTTCCTCTTAATTTTCTTACTTCTTTTTAAAATTTCTACTTTTTTGGAATTTTCTTCCTAGCTTGAATATCCATAACTTAAGATCAAAGCATCAGTTTAGAATTATTTTTCCAAATCGATGTTTGTAAATTATAACTAATTTTTAGTATCTATTTTATTTTTAATATATAATTTTTTTATTTAACAAATTATTAATTAATATAACTTATTAAGGTTTTATTATCTTTGTAAGTCATGTTATTAATTATTTTTATATAATAAATATTCTATTAATTGTTTAATTTAAAATAAATATTAGTTACAATGACAGAGGAATAATAAAAACACAAATAATTTAATATAAATGATAATAAAAAAATTAATTATCTGTAATTGTTATAAATTAGTATAAATTAATAAAATTTAATTATATGAATAATAAATGATGAAAAACAAAAAATATTATAGTGTAATGCAATTTAATGAAGTAAAAAATTGAGAAAATAATAATAATAATTTGGATAGTTTACTAAATTCAAAGTAACATTATTATAGAATATTTAAAATTAATTTATATAGATTAGAATTCTTTAAATATATTTTTTATTATACAAAAATATAATTAAAAAACAAATATTATTTTTAATTAATAAAAATTTGTTGTATTTTTATAAATACTAAAAATTTATTTTTTATCTCTAATAAATAACAATTTATAACAAAGTAATAAAATAATTTATGTAAAAAAAACAATTTAAAATAATAGATAATAGTTTAAATTTTGAGAAAAACTACGAAAATAAATAGTTCTTAATAAAAATAATACCAAATAAAAAAATATTTTTACTATAAATTAGTATAAATTAAGAAAATATCTATGATTAATAAAATAATACAAATAATACAAAAAATTGGTAAAATTAATAAAATTTAAGAAGAACGAAATTATAAGTTCTCAAATTTAAAAAAAAATATAAATAATAAATAATAATGTGTATTATAAATTGGTTAAGCATATTATAAATTTAAATATATCATAAATACTTATTATGATAGTCATATACTCTATTGAAAATAGTTTTGTACATGAAAGACTTATTTTCATTAGAAAAATTAATGTAGTTCAGAATATGTATTATTTATGATGGATTTATGGATATGTCCTAATTAATCATTACAATTTATTCTATCGTAAATGGTTCCTACACACATTACTCATTTTATGATTGAAAAAATAGTGAAATGTGATTAATAAATACTACGCATTTAATAAAAATAATGATTAATATCAAAGAAAAATAATAAATTAAATGATAATAAAAACTAATAATATATTAAAAAATTATTAATAATATATAATTAGAATTTAATATACTTAACTAATTGTTTCAATTTTTTTTAAAAACTATGAACTTTGAAAATAGACATAAATTTCTATTTTTAGATCATGATTAGATAAATCAACAAAAAAATCACATGGTTCTGATAAAAATCTTTTCTAAATTGAGGGTGTAGAAAATTTTATATAATTTTCTTCTTCAAATTTGGAATTTGTTTTAAAATGGATAATTAAGCATCCTTTTAAGAAATGTGATCTCTAGATATTTGAAAACTTTTGTAATGTCATTGTTCATCTATTGAATTTAGTTCTTTAGAAAGATATTATATTTTGTGTTAACATGTTGAACACAATTCAGCAGAATATATAATTGTTTTTGTTTTAGACCCATCATAATTTCAAAATTATATACAAGTGTTTATTCTCCCATATTTTTAGGAAATAGAAACTCATAATGATAATTGAAATATATAATTATAATCATCTTAATTTTTTTATTTTTTTAAATCATCAAAGGATACCTTTTATCATGGATGTAATATAAGAAAATTTTAAACTATTACAACATGTAGGAATATATAATTATATTTTTGAAGATGAAATAATTTTTTTAGTTAAATATTTTCTTTGGTTAAATATTTTATGTATTTTGGAAATAAATCACCTGCATATTTATTTATAAGAAATAAGTTGGTCCATATTTTGGGTTTTGTTATCAGAATATCATTGAGTGTTCAAATGATTAAATATTATATTATGGTGGATATGGGTTAGATAATTTTCCAATATATAAAAAATCAAGGTATATAGAGGTACAATAATGAAAGATAAAATTCATTATTGTTCAATAGTTGAGGTATTTTCCCATTATTCCTCGATTACAATGTTTTCCTATATCTCACAAGATATCTAAATTAATGATATTGAATATATATAACACTTATATAAGTATAAACATAATTAATTATTATCATGGTGATTCATGGGAAAACATTGAGCAGGTGCATCTCCCTTTTACTTCAGAACCTCCTAGCTTGTGGTTAGGTCTCTTCACTATTGGTTTCCATCCATTCAGTACATATGGAAATCAATATTATTTTTGGAATATTTTCATAACTCCATAAAAATTTTGACCTTGAATTTTGATTAAGTAACCATATATCCATTGGTAATTACTAATAAAGGGACATCCAAATAATTTTATTGATGATTATTTGAAGCAACTTGTTGATGTGTTAATTTTGGTGTAGAGTGAGGGTGTGACTACATATGATATAGTTAAAGAATATGATTTTCACTAAATGTTTCATTATTGTAGAGAATTAAGGAATTTCCAGAATATGATATGTTATCTGGATATAGTATATAAAGAATAATTTTGAAAATAAGAATGTTCTCAGGTTGAATTATGAATATAATTATTTCCTAAGAAATAGAAATAATTTTACAAAATGATTAATTAAAAGTGATAAAATTCTATAAATTCTTTCTAGTATTTAGGTAAAATATATCATCTCTTAATTAACTCATACTACAAATTTAAAAACTATAAACTATTGGAAAATAGATGGATTTAAGAGAGAGCACAATTGGATAAAGGAGAATATTTTTTAGGACCATTTTTATTGGTATGATTTTCTGATCCATCACTTGTTATATATAATTCATACTTAAAAGAACTATTTGGATAACATATTTTATACTGTATTGGAAAAAAACAAGAAGACTAAATATACTATAAAGTTATAGTTATTTAATGCCCAAATTTAGAGGCACCCTAGACTTGAGTTATTTGTGAAGGTACCGAGTTTGTTCAGGAAGTATGAAATGACATGTTTTTAAAATTTTATCATTGGAATGAAAATATCATCTCTAGTGATGTACAATTCCAGATAATAACACAAGGATCCCATATAATTTAAATTAATAATGAAAAGTTTAATTCCAAGCATACCACATCTGATTTTATTTATAAACATGTTTTTCTCAATATCATCAATCATCCCTTGAAGTAACTGAGCTCATAAACATCTTGATCATCCAGATGCATTACAAAATATTGACCTAATTTCATCCTATGAAATCAAGGTTATATTATAGAGAATCTAAGGCTCTTTAATTTCATCATGATCAAATGAGATCAAACTATCAATCCTTAAACTTGGATTGAAAAATTATTTATATTCCCTTCAATTTCACACTCTAAGGATTAAAAGAGTGGTATGGAGGATAGATAATTATATAAATAGATTAGAACCCCCATTTTTAGGTCTTAAAATGTTTGAATAGAAAGGTTATAACTTCAATAAATTTCACTTTTATTCTTATGGATTTCATCCTTTTAAACAGACCCAAAAAACAACACAAATGACACTTAAAAAGTTAAAAAAATGTATTGAATATTTTATCAATCACTTATATTATTAAATTTATATTATGGGACAAAACATGATTCATTAACTTGAATCATCTCTCATAGAATATTTAAACTAACCTTTAATATTAAGTATTAAATATTCATTTGAAAATATTTTCATTTACATTCACTTAATAACTTATGACTATAATAAGTCAATAAATTTAATATTTATTATTATAAAATAAAATAAAATTAATGTTATTTATTTATTATTTATTTTTTAAACATGGAAATTACTCAGACCCTATCGGGGGGACCACCACATCCAAAAACTCTAATTCACTAGAAATTTATAAACTTATGTATATTCTTTATTGGGAATCTCTAGGCCCTTATCTCGGCAGTTGTGAGTGATACTCAAAGACCAAGAGAAAATTATAGCAACCCACCAACTACCATAAGTATATAAGGTTTATTCATAGAATACAAAACCTCCTATAAACACTTATTATGTAATATACTATCTTTGTCTCATGATATCCCATGCAGGACATGCTCCTCCTGTCATTATCCTTTCTTGATTTATCTATTTTATACCTTATAGGAAGGGATTTTCACCGATCACCATGGTAATGGGTTTTATAAAGGTACTATCATAAAGGTAAAATGGTCTTGAGATGTATTTTACTTTTATAAATGAAAAATACATTCTTGATCATTCAAATAATGTCATAACATCATTGATGCAACCAATACAAGCTACCATGCCATAATATAAATGTCCTAGTTTTCATCTTCTACCAATGTACATGATCAAATGGTACACATTGATAATGATCTCAAGTTGAGATACCAATACATGAGACCATAAGAAAGAACAACCAATGACACCTAAGACATGTGGTGTTCCTATTGGATGGTTCGTCATCATGATCTCTTTTACTCGAAATCACTAAGTGTGAAATTCCCAAGAAGATGTCCTAATGCTTATGAACCCCTAGAACCTAATTGTCGAATATAATATATGACCTATTATTATGATTTATATAGACCATTGGGAATATGTTTAATGCTAATTTCATAGTATCTTGAGGTTCTCATGATAGCTGTGAACTGTTATAACATTTTAATGTGAAAAATAATCTAAGGTAATTACTATATAAATAGTGGATGTAGAAGTGTCAACACTATTATGGTTTGTATACATTATACATAAATCTATATATACATAATTTATAAAATGAAAAAGTAGTTTTCAAGTTAGGTCTAAGGAACCAAAATTTAAAACACTCATTCTTTCACTAGGGAAAACTTTCTAATGATAAACCTATTAGCTCTCATATGATAAGATCATGATTATACTGAGTTATGGATTTAGTCATCCTATCCACCATATTTCCTTACATAGCTACTTTATTATCTTTGATTTCTCATCCTTGAGTAAAAAACCACAAGATATGATACACCAGTGTATATTTATTTTTTATTATGTTATAATCCTAACATCTTGCTTGGTAAAAATGGTAAAATTTTAAGAACTGGAAAAATTCATTATGCATTTAATATTACTTCTTTAGATGAATTTTAGACTGAAACACACTCAATATTTTTAGATAGGGAATCTTCTGCCTTCAGTGGGATTCTCTTGATCATTTTTTCAATCTATATACAATATAATATCTAACTAATCTATAAGAAGACTATTTTGTATCCCCTTATAACTGGTGTTCCTTCCACTCCTTATACTAGGTACATATCCCTTGTACTTTCTCATGTACAATCTGATATCTCTGAATACTTCTTCTTCAGGTCGCCTAGATTTATCTAATAATTTTTTATTATAATGTATGTGATGGAAATATCATATCTAGTACATATAATGGAATATGTGATAGATCCATCACCAAATCATATGGTGTTATAATCAAAATGATATTCTAATTATATATCTCATACATGTTTTCTTTGAGGGATTTATTCCATGTAACATATGAAATAATCCCCTATCGAGTTATTCATAATTTTATTTTTAAATACAATGTCAGTATATGTACTTTGATTTGGTCCAAACCACCCATAGATATACCATAATAGATATTTTTCCCTAGAAACTTGGCCACTAATTAATGTTAATATTTTTAGTTTATAATATTAATTAACTATAAGAATAATAAACAAGTTTCCATATGTTATCAATATGTTTTTCTTGAAAAAATATTTCACTCCCAATAACATCTTTTGGACACCTAACATAATTCTAAATGAATATTATATGATCATTATTTTTGTTTCAACCCATAAATGGATCTTGAAACTTGCATCCTATATTGACTTTCCTTGATGTCATCAATAATTTTTAGTTGTGTTTGTAGATGTCTTCCATAATTATAATTTCCCCTACCCATGATCCACTAAATTGGTTCCCTAAGACGTTTAGTTACATGACCTTAAGTGCGTCTCCCCATACACCAAAGGTTTGCAACTAGTAGCGTGGGACTAATAGGTCCCGTGGGGAGACAATACCATCATTAACAGATTAATCCACAATATATAATAATTTAAATAACATAAAAAATAGGCAACAATCGATTACAAGCATAAATAACAATTTCCAAAACTGGGTACAACCAAATACAATCATGAATATGTCATGCTATGATATAGTGCCAAGTGAACAAAATCCAAAATAAGAAAATATAAGGATCCCCAAAATAGTCCATACTTTAAGTCTAGAACCTCAGCCAACATGTACCATGCCCAACTCAACTCCCTAGCAAAGGGCCCTTGCCCTTGTCCTAACCTGGAAGCATGAAATCTGCCTGAGTACCAATTGAGGCCCGAGTAGGGTGTGAGTATAACTTAGGATGCCACCACCAACAGTGTATACAAAATTTCCATAAAATTAGATAGTGTATGAAAGTGATAAATAAAGGCAATTAAAGATTAATAGTTCAATAGGACATTCTAGACTAGGTTCCTTCTTAATTATACTACCATTGAATCCAAGTTCATTACTTAGACACTTCAAGATTTAAAAGACCTTTTTCATGTGTTTAATGGATTAGGCATGATCAATATTCCCAAGAATATGGGAATAAAATCATGTACTCACTACAGGAAAAATGAGCAATTGCGACGGGTTATTTGCGACGGGAATAAATCCCGTCGCAAATAGTCCTGTTAAAAACTTATTTGCGACGAGGGTATTTACCCGTCGCAAATAAGTAGGCTTTTGCGACATGATTTCTTTCCCCGTCGCAAAAGAACTGGTGCGCGTTGCGCGCCAAATCGCGGGAAAACTATTTGCAACGGGGGAATATTCCCGTCGCAAATAACCGGCGGCGGTAAAAGGTATTTGCGACGGGAATATTCCCCCGTCGCAAATAGTATGTCGGCAGGTGGTTATTTGCGACGGGTCCCGTCGCAAATAACTATTTACCCGTTGACCGTAATAAATGTCGGCTAAGGTATTTGCGACGGGTCCCGTCGCAAATGGACCCGTCGCAAATAATCTAACCTATAAATACCCTCATCCGTTTTTTTTTTCAAAACATTCTCAAATTCCATCTTCTTCTTCTCTCAAAGTTATATTTCTAAAGTTCAGTTTTTCTTCAGTTTAATTTTTTTCTCCGGAGCTGATATTAAAGTTTTGAAGAACGATCAGCGGAGATCAATTTTCAAGGTATTTATGTTCAATTTAATTTAATATTTATTTTTAATTTTTTATTAGTTTCAATTATTCTTAATTAGTTGTAATTTAATTATGTTTATATTGTTTTATTACTTAATAAATTTAAATTATTAGTATTGTTCATAGTTAATAGTAATTAGGAATAATTAGTAATAATTTTTAATAATTAAGAATAAATATTAATAATTAGTAATAAATACCAATAATTAGGGATAATAACATTATTACATTATTAATCTATTTTATTATTAATATTAAAATAATATAATTTTTTATATATATACAGTTCTCTTTTCATCTGTGTGTTTGCTGTCTTCACATGTATTATTTGTATGTGGAGATAGAAAATGCACAGATGAAAGGAGAACTGTATATAAATTAGAAAATTATATTATTTTAATATTAATAATAAAATATACTAATAATGTTATTATTTGTAATTATTGGTAATTATTCCTAATTATTAGTAATTATTCATTTAATTACTAATAATTAGGAACAATTACCAATAATTATCAATAATTAGGAATAATTAGTAATAATTACCAATAATTAGTAATAATTACCAATAATTAGTAATAATTACCAATAATTAGTAATAATTACCAATAATTAGTAATAATTACCAATAATTAGTAATAATTACCAATAATTACAAATAATTAGTAATAATTAGTATTAATTACCAATAATTAGTATTAATTACCAATAATTAGTATTAATTATCAATAATTAGTATTAATTACCAATAATTAGTAATAATTACCAATAATTAGTAATAATTACCAATAATTAGTAATAATTACCAATAATTCGTAATAATTACCAATAATTAGTAATAATTACCGCTAATTAGTAATAATTACCGATAATTAGTAATAATTACCAATAATTAGTAATAATTACCAATAATTAGTAATAATTACCAATAATTAGTAATAATTACCAATAATTAGTAATAATTACCAATAATTAGTAATAATTACCAATAATTAGGAATAATTACCGGTAAATAGTAATAAATAGTAATAATTAGTAATAAATAGTAACAATTAGTAATAATTAGGAATAATTACCAGTAATTAGTAATAATTACCAGTAATTAGTAATAATTAGTAATAATTAGTAATAATTACCAATAATTAGTAATAATTACCAATAATTAGTAATAATTAGTATTAATTACCAATAATTAGTATTAATTACCAATAATTAGTATTAATTACCAATAATTAGTATTAATTACCAATAATTAGTATTAATTACCAATAATTAGTATTAATTACCAATAATTAGTAATAATTACCAATAATTAGTAATAATTAGTAATAATTACCAATAATTATTAATAATTACCAATAATTAGGAATAATTAGTAATAACTACCAATAATTAGTAATAATTACCAATAATTAGGAATAATTACCAATAATTAGTAATAATTACCAATAATTAGTAATAATTACCAATAATTAGTAACAATTAGTATTAATTACCAATAATTAGTATTAATTACCAATAATTAGTATTAATTACCAATAATTAGTATTAATTACCAATAATAAGTAATAATTACCAATAATTAGTAATAATTACCAATAATTAGTAATAATTACCAATAATTAGTAATAATTACCAATAATTAGTAATAATTACCAATAATTAGTAATAATTACCAATAATTAGGAATAATTACCAATAATTAGGAATAATTACCGGTAAATAGTAATAAATAGTAATAATTAGTAATAAATAGTAATAATTACTAATAATTTGGAATAATTACCAGTAATTAGTAATAATTACCATTAATTAGTAATAATTAGTAATAATTAGTAATAATTACCAATAATTAGTAATAATTACCAGTAATTAGTAATAATTACCAGTAATTAGTAATAATTACCAGTAATTAGTAATAATTACCAGTAATTACAAATAATTAGTAATAATTAGTATTAATTACCAATAATTAGTATTAATTACCAATAATTAGTATTAATTACCAATAATTAGTATTAATTACCAATAATTAGTATTAATTACCAATAATTAGTAGTAATTACCAATAATTAGTATTAATTAGCAATAATTAGTATTAATTACCAATAATTAGTATTAATTAGCAATAATTAGTAATAATTACCAATAATTAGTAATAATTAGTAATAATTACCAATAATTATTAATAATTACCAATAATTTGGAATAATTAGTAATAATTACCAATAATTAGGAATAATTACCAATAATTAGTAATAATTACCAATAATTAGTAATAATTACCAATAATTAGTAATAATTAGTAATAATTAGTAATAATTAGTAATAATTAGTAATAATTACCAATAATTCGTAATAATTACCAATAATTAGGGATAATTACCAATAATTAGTAATAATTAACAATAATTACCAATAATTAGTAATAATTAGTAATAATTAACAATAATTAGTAATAATTAGTATTAATTACCAATAATTAGTATTAATTACCAATAATTAGTAATAATTACAAATAATTAATAATAATTACCAATAATTAGTAATAATTAGCAATAATTAGCAATAATTACCAATAATTAGTAATAATTACCAATAATTAACAATAATTATCAATAATTACCAATAATTAGTATTAATTACTAATAATTAGTAATAATTACCAATAATTAGTAATAATTACCAATAATTAGTAATAATTACCAATAATTAGTAATAATTACCAATAATTAGTAATAATTACCAATAATTAGGAATAATTACCGGTAAATAGTAATAAATAGTAATAATCAGTAATAAATAGTAACAATTAGTAATAATTACCAATAATTAGTAATAATTACCAATAATTAGTAATAATTACCAATAATTAGGAATAATTACCGGTAAATAGTAATAATTAGTAATAATTAGTAATAAATAGTAACAATTAGTAATAATTAGGAATAATTACCAGTAATTAGTAATAATTACCAGTAATTAGTAATAATTAGTAATAATTAGTAATAATTACCAATAATTAGTAATAATTACCAATAATTAGTAATAATTACCAATAATTAGTAATAATTAGTAATAATTACCAATAATTAGTAATAATTAGTAATAATTACCAATAATTAGTAATAATTAGTAATAATTACCAATAATTAGTACATTATTTTTATATTATATTATTAATATTAAAATAATATAATTTTCTATATTATATACAATTCTCTTTTCATCTGTGTGTTTTCTGTCTCCACATGTAATATTCGCATTCTTTTTCAAAATTATCAACCTACTCGCCAATGGAGAGGTGAAAGTGAATGAAAATATTACATGTGAAGACAGAATGTTAAACACACAGATGAAAGGAGAATTGTATATAATATAAAAAATTATGTTATTTTAATATTAATAATAAAATATACTAATAATGTAATAATGTTATTATTATATAATTAATGTTTATGAAAAAATTATATTAGTATTATTAAAATAATAAAAAATCAATATAATATTAAAATTATCAATATTTGTAACATGTTTTGCTTTATTCTCAATATATTCAATCTTTACTTAAGTGTTTTTTCAAACAAATTATTCAAAACCAGTAATGATTTTATATTTTATAGAGAAATATGGAACAACGAGGTCGTCAACAATCATTATTAGGTGACCGCATATGGATAAATCAACATAGAAATCTAAACGGTTCTGGTTTAAATCCAGTATATGTTGAGGGTGTGGAGACTTTTTTATCATTTGCGGAATCAAATTCAGAATTTGTTTCAGAAGGAAAAATAAAATTCCCTTGCAGAAAATGTGCATTGAGAACGTTTGACACGTTTGACAAAGTGGGAGAACATCTCTTGCGTTTTGGTTTTCAACCAGATTATGTTTTTTGGTATCAACACGGTGAACGCAGTTCCAGAGCAGGTGATACCAACTTGATTCCGGATCCATCCCGGTTTCAAGATTTAGTACATAATGTTGCAGGTTCATCTGTTCAACATACAGAAACTCCGGCTGATATAGCTTCAAATCCTGAGTTGGCACCGTCTGAATTTTATGAGTTGTTGAAATCTGCTGAGGATGCATTATATCCTGGCTGCAAGATGAGCAAATTAGAAGCAGTTGCAAAATTTATGGCTATCAAATCAGATAACGTAATGTCAAACACCTATTTTGACCAGATATTTTCTTTGCTGAAAACAATGTTACCTGAAGGAAATGTTTTACCTTCAAATTACTATGAGAGTAAGAGGCTGGTTCGAAATTTGGGACTTACTTGTCAGAAGATTCATGCATGTTCAAATGACTGCATTTTATATTCTGGGGAAAATGAGTCGTTGGATAGTTATCCTACATGTGGGCAACTGAGATATAAAAAGGACAACACGAGAAGTCTGGTTTGATTCCTGTAAAACAGTTGAGATATTTTCTGCTTACATCCAGACTTCAACGTTTATTCATGTCTAAGAATACAGCGACAATGATGTCATGACATAAAGAGAATATTTCAACCGATAAAAGCTTGAATCATCCAGCCGATAGTGATTCATGGAAACATTTTGATAGAGTGCATCCATCCTTTGCTTTAGAAGCTAGAAATGTTCGACTGGGCCTTTCCACTGATGGTTTCTGTCCGTTTGGATCTTATGGTAGTCAATATTCATGTTGTCCTATTTTTTTAACTCCGTACAATTTACCTCCATGGATGTTGATGAAGGATCCATATATCTTTTTGACTTTACTAATTCCAGGACATCCGAAGAAAAATATTTATGTTTATTTGAAGCCATTGATTGATGAATTAAATTTATTATGGGGTACTGGTGTCATTACATATGATGTTGCAATGAAACAGAATTTCATACTGAGAGCATCATTGATTTGGACAATAAGTGACTTCCCGGCTTATGGGATGTTATCTGGCTGGAGTACACATGGTCAGAAATCATGTCCTTACTGTATGGGAGAGAACAAAGCATTTATGCTCATTCATGGAAATAAACCTTGTTATTTTGACTGTCATCGCAGATTTCTTCCAGCTGATCATCCTTTTCGCAGAAACAGATCTCATTTCAGAAAAGGAACAATTGAAAGGGATAGACCTCCAAAAATGCTATCAGGTTCGGAGTTAAAATCAGTTGTATTTTCATTACCTCCCATCACTTTTGGTCCCACAATAAATCAATAGAAAATTTCTGGTTTTGGGAAAGAACACAATTGGATTAAACGTAGCATATTTTGGGATTTGCCATATTGGTCTGATCTGTTGGTCCGACACATGTTAGATGTCATGCATATTGAGAAGAACTGCTTTGATAATTTATTTCATAAAGTTTTGGATACGCCAGGAAAGAGCAAAGACAATGTAAATGCACGTTTAGATCTTGCCCAAATTTGCAGGCGTCCAGAATTGGAACTATTTGAGAATGTCAGAACAGAAAGGTTACTGAAACCAAAAGCAGCTTATACACTGTCTAAAGAAAACCGTTTATTATTTTGTTAGTGGATTGTAGATTTGAGACTTCCAGATGGTTGTGCTTCTAATTTGGGTAGATGTGTAAAGAATGGTCATATTACTGGATTAAAAAGTCATGATTGTCATGTTATAATGGAGAGACTTCTAACCATTGGATTAAGAGGTCTGTTGAATTCTGTTATTTGGGATTCCATAACAGACATGTCTCATTTTTTTTGGGAAATTTGTGCGGCTACGGCAGATTATTATGCTCTAGGAAAACTTGAAAAAAATGTTGTTGTAATTATATGTAAACTGGAAAAAATATTTCCGCCGTCTTTCTTCAACTCAATGGAACATTTGATGTTACATTTGCCATATGAAGCCAAATGTGGAGGGCCAGTACAGTTTCGATGGATGTACCCATTTGAAAGATTCATGCAAAAATTGAAAAGAAAAGTACGTAACAAAGCATCTGTTGAAGGATCTATTGCAGAAGCTTATTTGCAAGAGGAAATATCTTTTTTTTGCTCCCATTATTTTGAATCTGAGTATCCTTCAAAACACAACCGAATGGGACGGAACGAGAGGAATATTGATGAAATCGACAATCAATTATCTATTTTCAACCAGTCAGAGCTTGGTTTTGTAGGAGTTTATGAACGCTGGATTTCAGATGATGAACATCAGAGAGCTCATACGTATGTTCTGCTCAACTGTGAAGAGATGACATCAGTTGTACTGTAAGTGTTTATATCACTTATTCTATCATTTATGTTACATTAAATAACTTTGTTTTTTTAGGTTGTATGATAATCATATCAAGAAACAAATTCCACAAATTACAGCAGCTGCTCTCGAAGAACGTCGACTGAAAAATTTCTCTCAGTGGTTTCAAAAACTGGTAACATAAATTCTTTATCTTTTAGCAACTCATTCAATGTATAGTTTACTATATTGATAATTATTTCACAAATTTTCAGGTGTCTCGACATGCTGATAAAATTGACAAACGGCTGTGTGTATTGAGTAACCCACCTTCCAAACTTGTTAAAACTTATAATGCATATGTGGTGAATGGATTTCGATTCCACACACATGCATATGGGGAATCGAAAAAAATGAACAGTGGAGTTAGCTTGAGAGGATCTCATCATCGAGAAAATGAAGTTGACTTTTATGGCATACTTGATGAAATCATTGAACTCTGTTATCTTGGACAACATTACATAACCATGTTCAAATGTAGGTGGTTGGATACAGAGAGAGGCGTGCGTGTTCATCCGACTCATGGAATCATCGATATTAAATGTAAAAGTGTTCTCGCAGTCAATGAACCATTCTTATTGGCTAAACAGGCATATCAAGTTTATTATGCAAAGTACTGTGCAACATCAAGAGACTTGACTGATTGGTGGAGTATAATAAAAATCAAAATTCGAGACAATCGGTTTAGTCAAAGTGAATGTGCTTTCACTGATGTGCAAAGAATTGAAGTTTTTCAAGAGAGTACTCAAAATCAATCTTTTTTACAAAGAGACATGAGTATCGATGACGACACCCCACATTTAAGAGTCGGTGATGACGATGATGTTAATGATGTCACATATGAATTTGAAATGGTAAGAGATGAAGCAACTGTAACTCGAATGGATATCGATGATGTTGAGGAGGAATATGAAGATGACATTGACATATATGAAGATGATGATGAAGATGAACACTGATAGAATTCCATGGTATTTATATACAATCATAATATGTATATATGTATATATGTATATATAATAGTAATTATCAATTATTTGCTAACATTAACATTTTTTGTTTCAGATGGACGAGGCCACATTTCGTGAGTTGGCGGATGCTGACCTGACTTTCGATGCGGATGCGTTGCTGACAGATGACCCTCAGCCTGCAGGCGCTCCAGGGAGTACGCGGAGGGGGCGCGGTCTTGCACGATTGATGACTCCTGACCCCGTCCCCGAGCGACGTCCACGTCTTGGGTTTGATCCATGCACACGGAGGTGTGATAACCTGTGTGATAACCTGTGGATTTGACTAAGATTTCATTAATCTATTCACATAATAAATGTTTATTATTTTTTCAGTTTTTCACATATAGCAGTCGGACAGGGCAGCGCTATTTTGCGCAACTATTTCTCTCAGCCGTGGACCACATGGGAGCAGATTCCCATTGATGTGCAGCAGGCCATGTTCGGCCATTGGTTGGTACGTACGTAAATAAATAATTTTTATTTTGAAAATTATTTCATTTCTAACTTTATATTTTGATTTATTTGTAGGGTTTATGGTATCCGATCGAGGATACCATGCGTGACGCCATCCACGAGGCATGGGAGGTGGCCATGCGTGATCACCTTCGTCAGTTTTTGCACAATTTAAGAAAAGCTGCGATGAAGAAAGCATGAGTGTCAAATTTTGAGGAGTCATGTAGACCACACCGACCAGAGTATATTTCATCCCATGTATGGGATGGATTATGTGCGCACTGGTTGAGTGGTGCCTTTCAGAGGAGATCATCGATGGGGAGGCAGAATCGGGGGAGACAGAAGGTGACTCATCGAGCTGGGAGTCGTTATTTCAGTACTCATAGACAACATCTGGTACGTACATTATTTATAAATATTCTATATAACTATAAATATTAACAATTTATTTTTTATTCTTATAGGCTGTCGAGCACCCCGATATTACAGAGTACGACGTATATCGGAGGATGTATAGTGATCCTGCTACTGGGGAGCTCAGAGGTGATCGTCAGCATCACATCGTGGTCAGTATTATTTGTTTTCAAGTTTAAAAATTAACTGCATATAATATATTCACAATTTTAATTTTAAATTGCAACTACAGGAGTCATATGAGGCCTCAGCGTCACAGGCCCGGCCTGAGAGTTAGGCCGAGTCATCAGATCAGACCACTGCCCGTCAGTTTGATGAGGCGGCATGGATGCAGGCCACCCAGTATGCCTTCGAGAAGGGCCGGGTAGTAGGTATCGGCTCTCGACTGACTCCCGGAGATTATTATGGAAGTGCTGCGATGTCAGTGTCCAGCTCGAGAGGAGCTCGTGCATCTTCTTCTACTACACAGTATGAGGATCAGTTGCGATCTCAGACTGCACAGATAGAGAGTCTCCGACAGGAGCAAGAGCAGATGCGTCAGCAGCATCAAGAGGAGCGTCGTCGCCAGCAGCAGTTGTACGAGGAGCAGACGAGTCGGTGGCAGCAGCAGCATCAGGAGCAGATGGAGTACATGCGCCGACTCACTCATGCTTTAGGGATGGAGTTTCCTCCACCACCATCTGCAGATCCCCCCCTCCCCCCCTCCTTTAGATTAGAGTTTGTATTTATGTTATAAAATTTGGGAAATCAAAATATTTTTTTTTCTATTCTTAGTTTTTGTCTCATTATAAAATATTAATAATATTATATTTTTAAATAACAATATTAATATGAATAATAAAATTATTTATATTTTATAATATTAAAAAATATATATATATATTAAAATTTTATAATATTATAATTTAATTATATTTTTTGTAATACTTGAATTATTTTAATATTTGAATGTAAAATAATTCTATTATTTTTATATTAATTAAAATAACTTATTAATATTTTTTTATTTATGAATTATAATTATAATTTTATTATATTAATTAAATCATTTATTAATATTCTATTATTATTTATTTTTGAATTATAATTCTATTATTATTATATTAATTAAAATAATTAATTATTTTTATTTGTGAATTATAATTCTATTATTATATTAATTAAAATAATTTATTAATAATTTATTTTTTTTATTTTTTATAGTATTTGCGACGGGATACTATGCCCGTCGCAAATACTAGTATTATTAATAGTTTTTATTTTTTTTAAAAAAATAGTATTTGCGACGGGATACTATGCCCGTCGCAAATACTAGTATTATTAATAGTTTTTTAGTTTTTTTTAAAAAATAGTTTTTACGACGGTGCCGTCGCAAAAACTATTTTAAAAGTTTTTTACAAAAATACGGAATACTATTTGCGACGGGGAGAATGACCGTCGCAAAAAAAGGCTTTAGCGACGGGCCCGTCGCAAATAAGTGTTGTTGCGACACCGTTTTCAGCAATGGGCTATTTGCGACGGGATCCCGTCGCAAATACCCCGTCGCAAATACCTGTTTTTCTAGTAGTGACTATATCACTATGGATCACATTATAACAATCTCACAATCATCACCTTGAAGCCTTAGTCTGAGTAGAATGCATCCATTATGGTAATAGAACTATGTGCCATTCCCTAACCCATGCATTTAGGGGAGGAGCTAGAACCTTAGTCCAACTCAACCCATGGGTGTAGAACCTCAAGTTGATACCCACTCAACCAAGCCATATGCACATGCTTATTTATCATTCACCACAATTTACCATATCACCCCAGCATAGCCAATATCATTTAAAACATCACAAAAATATCATTAAATGGGAAATTAACATTTTTCCTCAATCCATTAACACATTCATCATTCATATTACTTAATCCCTTTATCACCAGTCCTATTTCCCATTAATATCTCACTAAGAATATTCAAGTATAAATCTAATCCCCTAGATTTTTACCATTAATCAATTTAACCATTTTTCATTTCAACCAAAAATCCACTTAAGACATTACCCAACCTAAGTGTATTACTAAACACCAATTACACATCCTTCAAGCATATTAACATATTCATCATTGATTTATGTTCTCGTACAATGGAATTAAACTTACTTAGCTAAACTCTAAGTCAGAAGACTATCGGGACACCCCATGTGTGGCCCTAATTTGGTCAAGTCATCCTCCTTGCATCCCATGGAGATCAAGAGGGGTTCAATTAACCATTTAGACACCTAGTATATTACATCATGTCAAAGGCACCAAGAACTCAAGAATAAAAACCATACATGAAAAAATCTACTAAAAATCCAATGGATATAGCTTTTAGACCACCTACCTTAGATCCATTGGTGAAGACACCCTTAAGCAGTGCCTTAGATCCCAATTCAACCAACCCTTGAAGGATTACCGTAAATATCACCGAAAAAGTAGGGTTTGAGAGACTTGGATAGAGATGGGGAAGAAATAGAAACCCTAAACCAAAAAGAAACACAAGTGGGAGATTAGAATCACCCAGATCTTCAATCCACAACCAAAAACACTCCAAATGGTCCTAAGATGAAGGAGATTGATCCTTGGAAGCTCTTGGAGATTTTGGGGCGTTACTAGGGTGGAAAGAGGAAGAAAAGAGGAAAATCCCAAGTGGCCCTTATTTCCCGGTAACGACATTTTTTGCAATTTTTTAAATGTTTCTAGGACACACAATTTACCTGCACGGTTTGAAAAACCCTACGAAGGCTACTGTCCACACATGCTTCTCTCGCACGTTTTTCTAGACCATGTGAAAACCATGCTGATTTCCACTGCCCGCATGTTCTTCCCTCGCACGATTAGCCAAACTGTGCGCAAACTGTACAGATTGCACAGAAAGCCCCCTTTCCCCCTTTTTCATGCCCCAAACTCCCAGAACACCCCTGAGTCTTCTCACAGAATTGGTAAAACACTTAATTAACCATAAACAGAGACTTAAAACGAAACATAAACAAGAACATAACTTAACAGAAATATGGGATCTTACATCCTACCCACCTTATAATGGCTCATCCTCAACCCGCTCTTCCAAGGATCATTGAGTTCCCCTAGAAAAGAGATTGGGCCAACGAGCCTTCATATCTGATTCTCTCTCCCAAGTTTCTTCCTGAATGTTTCCATGTTTCCATAAAACACGAACTAAGGGAACAACCTTTCCTTACAAAACGTTTTCACTATGATCCATAATATGAACCGAGTGATCCTCAAAGGATGCATCTACCTCAATATTGTCATCCTTGACATTTATTACATGATATGGATCAGGGTGATTCTACCAGAGTTTTGAAACATGGAAAACATCATGAATCCCACTATTCCACTTTGGAAGATCTAATCAATAAGCCACTAGCCCAATCCATTCCGCGATCTCAAATGGAAATATATATCTAGGTGACAACTTTCCCTACTTCAAAATTTGACGGTGAACCAACCTTGGAGACACATAAAGAAACATACAATCACCCACCGTGAAATCAAGAGGTATATGCACCGATATGCATATGACTTCTACCTACTATGAGCTGTTGTCATATGCTTTTGAATCAAAATAACCTTCTCCGACGTCTCCTGTATAAGAATCAGTCCTAACAGCTCAGAATCCCTGGCCTCTAACAAACACAGCAGATATCTACATGGTCTCCCATACAGTGATTCAAAAGGTTCCATCTTAACTGTATCTTAAAAACTAATATTTTAAGAAAAATCAACAAGTGACAAGTTATTTTCCCACGAAATACTGAAATATAGAACACATTCTCTCAACATGTCTTCTAATACCTGAATTGTACGCTTTGACTGCCCGCTATTCAATGAGTGGTAAGCCGTACTCTAAATCACCTAAGTACCAAGTGCCTTCTGTTTTCCCTTCCAGAAGTACAAGGTGAAATGTGGATCATGATCCGAAACTATGGTTCTCAGAACACCATGAAACCCTACTATTTCTCAAATAAACAATTCCCCCAACTGGTCGACTATATAGGTCTCCTGAATCGACCAGAAATGAGCCACATTGGTCAGCCGATCTACCACCACCCAAATTGCATCATTATTCTGAGGTGTCCTAAAAATACCCACTAAGAAGTCCATCATGACATAATTACACTTCCACTCTAGAACAGGAAATGACTGCAACAACCCACCTGGATGCTGGTTCTTAGCTTTCACCTGCTTACATGTAAGGCATCACGCACCAAAACGTGAAACTTATTTCTTCATTCCCAGCCAAAAAAACTACATATAAAGAGCATGGTACATGTTACTCAATCCGAAATACTCTTCCCACTTTGACTCATGGAACTCCAGCATCAACTCCTCCCAAAAATTAGTCGGTACCACAACACGACCACAGATATAAGCAACTCCATCAGTACCAAAAGTCCAACTAGAAGGTGACTCCTCACTTTTAAGACATTCCTTTATATCCAAAAATTCTGGATCCACCAAATGACATTATTTAACTCATCTCATATGTTTGGATTCAATTGATATAAATTCAAGGGGCATCTTCTCATTCCCTTCCTGTACCTCCAAATGCATCTTCGCAAAAAAGGCCATCATCACCCACTCTGAACTGGATTCCTGAACTACCTAATTCAGTGTCTTCTGGCTCAGAGCATCGACAAAACTATTCCCTTTCCATGGTGTGTACACTAACTCAAAATCAAAAGACTATAGGTAGTCAAACCACAGTCACTGTCTAAGATTCAAATCCCATTGAGATAATATATACCTGATACTTTTTGTGGTCAGTGAACCCTGTAAAGGGTTCTCCCAAAAAGTAATGTATCTAACACATTAAATCATGAACCAAAACAGCTAGCTTGAGGTCATGAGTAGGATAATTCCTTTCATGTGGCCTCAACTGTCTTGACCCATATGCTAAAACCTGATCATCCTGCATCAAAATTTCCCCAAGTCCCACAACAAACTCATCACAGAACAAGGTGTACACTTACCTAGTTTGGGTAAGATCAAAACCAATGTGGTCGTCAATCAATTTTTCATCTCCTGAAAAGAATTCTCACAAGACACTGACCAATCGAACATATCCCCCTTCTTGGTTAGGCCTGTGAGAAGCACTTCCAAATGAGAAAATATCTAATAAAACTTTGGTAATAACTGAACAACCCAAAAAACTCAGAATATAAGAGATGTTCTTGGGCTGTTCCCAAGACACCACAACCATCACCTTTTCTGGATCCACTGACACAACTTCCTCATAAATTATGTGTCCTATAAAGTGAACCTCATCAATCCCAAACTAATATATTGATAGCTTGGCGTAAATCCTATTCTCTCTTAGTGTACTCAAGATGATGTCAAGATGTTTGGCATGATCTTCATGGGTTCTAGAGTACACCAATATGTCATCAACAAAGAAAACTACAAAATGATCTAGATATGGGTGGAATATTTGGTTCATCAAGGCCATGAAAACCACTGGTGCATTGGTCAAACCCAACATCATCACGAGGAATTCATACAGCCTGTACCTGATTCAGAAAGCTATCTAGGGTATGTCAGAAGGTCTCACCCACAACTGATGGTATCCCGATCTCAAATAGATTGTGGAAAACTCCAAAGAACCTCTAATATGATGAAACTGGTCGTCGATTCTTGGAAGAGGGCATCAGTTCTTAACTGTCATCGGGTTCAGCTTCCTATAATTGACACATTGCTTTAGTGATCCATCAGTCTTCTTAGAAAACAACACCGAGGATCCCAAAAGTGATGTACTAGGATGTATAAACCCCTTATGCTCTAATTCTTATAACTAAACCTTCAGTTCTTAGAGCTCTTATGGTACCATTAGATAGGGTGGAATAGAAACTGGCTTTATTATAGGCAGTGATTTGATCATAAACTCAACATCTCTCTCAGGTGGTTACTCCGAGAAGTCCTTAGGAAACACATCCTGAAACTAGTACACATCTAAAGGGAAGATTGTCTGTCCTTTCTCCCCATTATCTAATATAAGGCATGCCAATTAGGTTGTGAGTTCTCCCAACTACTGGCGTAGCATCCCTATATGGCCTGCCTGAGTATTCCACTCACCACGAAGGACATAATTTCCCCCATCGAGATATGTGAACATTACTCAATATTGGTAATAGCCGATATGAGCATGATATAACACCAAACAGTGCATTCCTAGGATTAGGTCAAAACCTAATATCTCCAGGACAAAAGATCTCATAGAAAATGATACCCACAAATCTTTAGAGCACAACCATTTCACTGCCTGATGTCCTCAAATTGTACCCATAGAAGAGTATCAAGCGACATTACCCCACATGTAGTCTCCATGGTTAATCCCAACACAACTAAAAAATGAGAAAAAAATAAAGGAATACGTATCACTTGTATCAAATAAAGTACTACAAAGTGTGGAAGTTACAAGAATCATACCTCGAACAATAGACCATCCTGCCTCACCACCCTCGGGTTTAGCCTGAATGACATGGAGATGACCTACCCTTTTACCCTGGGTTCTAGCCTGAGTTCCCTTGAATGAACTGCAATATTGGTAAGGATGATATCACTGCAGAGTTCCATGTCCACCGCCTCTTCTAGTATGAACCATGGAGCTCCAACTACAATCCTAATATGGGGTAACAGCCCCCCTGCCTACACTCAAAATTTTCCTATGATATCCAACATTACCTGACTTTCACGGGTTCCTGCAGAACCTTTGAATGTGAACTAAACTACAACATGGTCAGCACTAGAACGAGGCGTGGGGGGGGGGGGGACACTGGTCATTCGTGTGCCCTGTCCTTCCACACTGATAACATAAGACCTGTTTACTACCCTAATATGCTGACCCCCTCTTCTAACTACACTGAGTGCTTCAACTTTGCAGAAAGGTTCTAAAGTCATGTTTCCTAGTATTAGAAGCCGCAACACTTTCTCACCTAGCTACTGCCACAAGTTCACTACCTGAAGCTCCCCTCAGGTTCCCCTTTAATATAAGGTCTTGATCCACCACTTCAGCAAACCTTTTAAGATGAAAGATATTCACCTGAGATCTGATCTCGTGCCTTCGCCCGACCTGGAAGCGTTTCACCACATCTGCCTCATCTCCAATCAATATTGAAATTAAGCATCTCAAATCAATGAAAATACTAGAATAGTCCACCACCAACATTTTACGTTGATTCAAATTCATAAAATCCACAACCTTCTCCTGCCTCATGGTTTCTGGGTAGAAGTGTTCAAGAAACATCTCCTAAAAATTGTTCCACATCTTTCCTTCTGCCTGATCCGTTTGGACCATGATGTCCCACCAATGTTTTTCCTAAACCCTTAGTATATAGACAGATAAACTGAATCACTTATTAAGAGGAGTCTCTATATGGTCAAGAATATATTGGATGGACTCTATCCATAACTCTGCTACTTCTGGACTACCCTTTTTGGTAATGGTTAGAGGGTCCTACCATAGAGACTATTTGGTTAGCTCAATCATACTCAGTGCAACCCGCCCTGGGTCTCGCTCCTTCATCTACATAAAATGAGAAAAGTTCTCATATAAATTCTCTTCTCTATCTCCTTAGTTCACTACATTCTCTTGATCCACTACTAGAGGAGTGTTCTCAGCAATTTCCTCATGTTTCCCAACCGTCACACGTCTTCGAGGTGAAATTTCTCTACAATGCCAAACATGATCTTTAAAACACAAGTATAATACTTTTACGAAAGAAGAAATATGCAGTTAGGCTCATCACTTTACACAAAACCAATATTTATAAACTACCCAAATGAGGCCACTCACAACCGGATCACTACCTTTAGCCATCTCTCCTAAGGCCATGGCCAACACGAGTACCTAATTCACATGGTTATGAACCTTATCTTTTACACCCATCCAAAACCATTACCATATCTCAACTTACTCTTACAACATGTTAACCCACCTTCACATCATTAGTAAAAACCATTTTCAAATTACTACTTGATACTCTCACTTCCATTTTTACCTATTCATACCAACTCATTAGGCACAATTTTTCATTACTTTTAAGAAAACATATGCATCTTAACCTTTATATCCTTCACACTCATACCATGTGTGTACCTATCACTATGCATGTCAGTTTCCTACATAGGATCCTAGAATGATATATGAATGCACAACCTCATACCTTTCCAACCACGAGATAAATATTAAAAAACCATCAAATCACACAACAAGTGCATCATCCTATAGTGAAATATCATCAAATATAACAACAGACCACAAGAACAACAATCCCATCCCCGAGTGAAATGGGGTTTCCCCCATACATGGTTTAGATAATCCCATGAACGAGCTCATTGACAAGGTCCAACACTTCCATAAACTCTTATCTACCATCCCCAAATATTAAGAAAGAGAAAAGAACTCCTATGATACCATTTTTTATCATCCCCAACCCGGGAGCCACTAAATCGGTGCCCCGAGTTGGGTAGTTAAATGACCTCAAGCACACCTCCCCATATTCCAGAGGTTTCTATCTAGTAGAGAGGATATAATAGGTCCTATGGGGAGACTATAACATGATTAACAGAGTAATCTACAATAGATAATAATTTAAATAACAAAAATAATAGGCAAATATTGATAACAATCATAAACAACCAATTCCAAAACTGGGTACAACCAAATACAACCGTGAATATGTCATGCTATGATATAATGAAAAATGAACAAAACCCAAATGAAGAAAACAATAAAATCCCCAAAATGGTTTGGAATCTAAGTCTAGAACCTCAGAAACACGTCCCATGTCCAAATCAACTCCCTAGAATAGGACCCTTGCCCTTGTACTAACCTGCAAGCATGGAATATTCTTGGGTACCCAATAGAGGCCTGAGAATGGTGTGAGTATAACTCAGTAGGCCACCACCAATGTTGTCTACAAAATATCCAGAAAATTGGATAGTGCATGAAAATGATAAATAAAGGCATGTAAAGATAAACAGTTCAATATTACATTCTAGACTACGTCCCCTTTTAATTATACTACCATTGAGTTTGGGTTCACTAATTAGACACTTCATGATTTAATCTACCCTTTTTAGGTGTTCAATGGATTAGGAATGATCAATGTTCTCAAGCATATGGGAATAAAATTAAGTCCTATATCACAAGGCATCACATTATAACAATCTCACAATCCTCACCACAAAGCCTCAATTTGGATGGAATGAAACCATTAGGGGAATAAAACTCAATCCCCTTCCCTAACCCATGCATTTAGGGGTGGATATAGAACCTCGGTCCAACTCAACCTGTGGGCATAGAACATCAAGTCAATACCCCACTCAACTAATCCATGTGAACATGCTTATTTATCATTCACCACAATTAACCATATCACAACAACATAACCAATATCATTTACAACATCACAAAAATATCATTTAATGAGAAATTAACATTTTGAATCAATCCATTAACACATTAATCATTCATATTACTGAACCCCTTTATCGCCATTCCCATTTCCCATGCCTATCTCACTAAGAATATTCAAGTATAAATCTAATCCCCTAGAATTTTCCCATTAATCCATTTAACCTAATTTTATGTCAACCAAACAAACTCTTAGAACATTATAAGACCTAAATGTATTACTAAATAACAATTAAAAATATTTAAAGAATATTAACATATTCATTGTGGCTCTATGTTCTCGCATAATGGCCTTACACTTAGATAAACTCTAAGTCTGAGGAATATCGGCACACCCCATGGGTGGAACTAATTTGGTCAATTCAACCTCCTTGCATCCCATTGGGATCAATAGGGGTTAAATTAACCATTTAGACACCCAATACATCACATCATGTCAAAGTCACCAAGAACTCATCAAAATGGAGCAATAATAAAAACCCTACATGCACAAATCTACTCAAAAACCAAGGGATATAGCTTGTAGACCGCCTACCTTAGATTCATTGGTGAACACACCATTAACCAGAGGCTTAGATCCCAATTCAACCAAACCTTGAAGGTTTACCCTAAATCTCACCGAAAAAGTTTGGTTTGAGGGACTCAGATGGAGATGGGGAAGAAATAGAAACCCTAAACCAAAAAGAAATGCAAGAGGGAGATTAGCCTTACCTGGATCTTCAATCCACAACCAACAACACTCCAAATGGCCCTAAGATGAGGGATATTGATCCTTAGACGCTATTGGAGCTTTTGGGGCATCACTAGGGCTAGAGGAGGAAGAAAGGAGGAAAATATCAGGTGGCCCTTATTTCCCTATACTGAAATATTTTGTAATTTTCTTAAAGTTTCTAGGCGCACGGTTTACCCGCATAGTTTTGGAAATCATGCATAAACCATGCCAAGGATACTACCCGCACACCCTTCTCTCACATGGTTTGCCTAGCCATGTGAAAACCATGATGATTTCCACTTTCCGCATGGTCTTCCCTCTAATGGTTTTCTAAACCGTATGAAAACCATGAAGATTTACCCGAAATCTTCCTTTTCCCCTTTTTCACATCCCGAACCCTCGAAACACCCTAAGCCTCCTCAAGGGCTTAGAAAAAAACTTATTTAACCACATACGAGGACTTAAACCGAAACATAGACAATAACATAACTTAATGAAAATCCATGATCTTACAATAGTATTACCTCTAAATGAGATTGACATGACCTACAATTCCCAATATAATTTTCATATAATGATACTATAGAAATTTGGATTCTTATGGATTTAATTATGTATAATTGGTATAACCAGTCATGATTTATCAATACCATACTCATACCAACAACATATAGTTTCTCATGAATACCCACAAATAGATTTATAACAGTTAGAGAACCCACTAAAATACTAAACAAATGTTGGTATATGGAATCATTTTTTCTAAATTAATTAATACTTGAAAAACATAAATTATTTCTATTTACGACTTCCTTAAAGGATGAAAATTCATTATTCTCATTGAATAATATATCACCTTAACATTGTGATCATAAAACCACATCTCTTGGTTTTATCATTCCTTTAATTTTGTTTGATTAGAACATTCTAATTCTACAATCCCTTGAGGAAATTGTTCTAATGATAATTATTTGTGAATCTCGATCCTTTACTTTATCTTTGATCTTACTACCACTATATCAAATAGATATGTGCATACACTTATAGAAATATAGTCTCTCTCATGACTATTATTTTTAAATCTTCGAGATGTATTTAATATACTAAACAATTATATGATAATTACATGAGATGGAATTTGTGAATTTCTCGAGGAAAGTTTATTTATTGAAAATTACTTAACAAAATCTTTTCATATATACACATTTTATATGACATAATGGATTTTATTAATATTATAACTCATATAATATCCACTTTTCATTCTAGTTGGAATTTGGTTATGGGTTGAAGCTTCTATTTTCAAAGCATGTCTTAGATAATAATGAAAGATTTCACATGAATTATTTTTCTCATTATTGATCTTCATTTTACTTTTATCATGTCTTCGATTTGTATTTGGAAATGAGTATTTAAGAATAAATACAATTGATCTTTTAATGATAAATTTATTCATGTATGACTTACCATCAATCCTCCTTTTACTAACATCATGACTCTTTTATTTCGAAGGAAAAAAGTGATTAGGAATAAATGCACTATATTTTCATGATCAACGAATTCTTAGTCAAGATATTATTTTGATAATATGCCTAAAGAAACTCATATCTTATAACCAACCCTATTCATTACTTCAGTTTTAAAATCCTTAAATCAGAAAGGAATCTTATGAAGTGGTTAATCTTTCCTCAAGCTACTCCTTATAATATTTCTTGTGGTTAAGATGAAATATCTCTTGAATATTTGTGGCCAAACATTATAGGTTTATTTGTAAAAAACATAATAAGTAAGTATGTCGATAATACTTATGATTTTTATCTATAAATAGTATAAAAACCATTCGAGGTATATCTATGAAAACTACTTTCACTTTTTATTAGAACAATAATTATATTTACACAGCTGGGTATTACTATGTATTAGATTTTTATATTCATCATTTTTTAGTGATGAATCAAGTATTACTGAACTATTTATTGTGTATGAAATACCAAAGAAACATTCATTTGAAAATGAAATAATTTACCATTGAGTCCAATGAATACATGAGATAAATATTTTTATAATTTTCTAAATATTTCTACAATTATAAATGAACTATGAAATTAAATTTCATGATCTTCCCACCCTTGACATAGGAATCACACTTTCTTAATGACTTGGAGAATTCACCTTACTTCTTATAACGTGTTTAAACATACTAAATTACTACATTTGGATAAAACTATCTGGAAAACTTATAGTATCTGATACCCAAGAAGTAAAATAAAAACGTTATATTCAATGATTAATATACAATAATTTAATGCCTTTGATTTTTTAGACTTTAATTCATAATAGTTTCTCTTCCATAGAATCATCTTGGGACATGAAAGTAAAATAATATCTTGTTCAATGATCTTCTTATTTCATTTAATGGATGTTGTGAAGGTGACTTTGGAATCACATTTTTCATTGGAATTTTCTACTTTTCTTTGACCTTGTTCACTATAATAAAAAAATATTAAAAAAAATTATGTACTTCTCTTCTTAGAGAACCACACCCAAAATGAATTGATATGATTTCTCCATAATATTTATGTTATAATCCTAAAAAAATATGGAGTATTTGGGTGATAATTATTGAAACAATGGATCCATTAAAAGATCATGATTCAATTTTTAATTTATAAGAGATAAGTGTAATCATAATATCATTCATCTCAATATTCACTTTATCCTCATAGGATTCTAAATATGATTCTACATGTAAAACCATCCATGCCCTTATATTTTGTAAAAAATAATTGGATATTAATGATAAAATTATGATATAAACATAAAATGTGTCATCCATGTGTCTTCAATGAGCTTCTTTTTCACTACCTCATCCCGAGGTGGCTTAAAAGTTAGTGGGGACCCCTACACATAGAATTTATTTTTTATATAATAGTATTTACCGTAAGCGCTAGTACTACTCTTGGAAATTCATTCTATTTATAACATGTTCTTTTTAAATTTTTTTATCATAGTATACTTATGTTATTAATTTCTAATTTTCAATAAAAAACATTATTATATTTGTAATTTTATCTTGATTACTGGTTATTATAAACTATAGATTAATTAATCTTAAATGTCTCACTCTATTTTATCAAATACTAGTAGCCCTCAAATACTAGATTTAGAATAATCAATAATTGGAGTATTATAGTGAAAATTATCCTTAAAAAATAACCTCATAGTCCAAGCTATGACCATACTACCACTCAAAGTGTTTCAAGGTAGGATTTTGGCTAACTAATCATATTAATTAATGGATGCTTGATCTATTTAGTGGAGTCCCATCTCCTACAAAGTATAAACTTATTTTACTCAATTTTTTGACTCTAAAATTGCACCAAGATAGATATGGATATTTATTTGATGTAAAAATTAGTTAGTTGAACCACATATTTCATAAGAATTCCCTAAATTAACCCTCAACTAAGGCCGATGTTTATAGAAAAACATACGGTTTGGTTCAAACTCAATCGATGGAAGGAATTGGACTTCATATTTATTTTGAGGGATTTTAATATTCTTAGTGAATGAAATAATTTTTCTATTTAACATGCTTGTTCTATGTGAGAACACTCATAACTTAACAAATATATAAATAGAAAACATTCTCCACACAAGTTCATTTTATTAATTCAGGGAAATTTATTATTTTATGTGATTACGGGTATATACACATATGAAAAATAATAAACCATGAATAAATAAATAAAATCAATGATGTGATCATGAGACCATTATAATGGTTGATCTATTGACCACATAATGGATAAACCAAATTAATTTGGTTAACTCCATGAGTTGTGTCATGTATGAGTCTAGTTGTAGCGCTTACCATATCTATTATGTTGAAATCCCATCTGGTATGTTTCCATGTATCAATTTGAACCTCATCACCTTCCATCCTCCTCATTATAAATCAATGATTATCGCATGAATAATAGATGGTCTTTTGAATGAAAAATATATATATAATATTTTTATCATGAATGTGTAGAACCTTATACATATAATGAGGATAAATACTCTATACAAATCATCATTTATTAAATAAGTTTTACAAAAAAACATAAAAATAAATAAATAAATGGATATCAGGCATGAATTGGTTGGTATAAGGATTATGATTAGTTAGTACATACTAAACCTGAGTTATAAAATTAAACTTGTGGAAAATTATATCAAAGGGAATTTTTAGGAATTAAAATATATTGAATTAATTTCAATTCACATAAGTGTTTGTCACACACTCCTGAAAATAATTTCACTAAATTCTGATTTTTTATGATTTATTCAAATTTTTTCATAGTTTTTTGTCCTTATCATTTATTTTTAACCACCAATGGATGGGTTATAGGACTTAAATATACCCAAATAGGGTTAGGTAGGTTGATCAAGGTTGATCATGTAACATATCAACCTGAATCACAGGGTCTGATCCAGAATTCCAATGACCTCATCATTGTCTTTAAAATTATAGAGAGATATCCTACTATACATTCAAACTAGGCCTCTGGAAAATCTATACCCATAAAAATATAGGGCATCTCGGGTACCCCAGTATTATGACTGCCTAAGCAGGGTTGGGTATAACTCAGTAGGACATTACAAACATTGTCCAGCACCCAAAAAGTAAAATAAAATGTACACCAATGTGATTAGATTACAAGGAAGTAAACCTCAAATACATTACTATATGATGTGGAATATAATAACCAATGCACCAACAAGTAAATAATAACTCTACACTGAACGGTTATGCTCTTACCAAGATACCACAAACCCCAACTGTTCCTGCATCAACTCCATGTGGTAAGGATATTATATTGAATGTTTTGAGTAATCAAGAGAAATACACAAGGATAGTCTACCAGTTAATGAGACATCATGTCACTCGGTATCCTTAAGGAATAGAGGAAACATGTCTCTCAATATCCACTAGAAAACAAGTTCGAGGTCAGACCACATGGCCAACTAGTGAGAATGTACTTGGTATCCACAAAGTCTTGAGTATCAGTATGCTACTCTGTATATCTCAGGAGTTGAGTATAAGCATGTTACTCTTTTTCCACAAGGAATAAAGTATCATAATATTACTCAGAATCTATAAGGAATCAAGTTCTAATTTGGACCACAAGTTTTTCATGATCGTACCCTATACTCAGGTCCATTATCATTTTCAAATTAATCCAAAGCACTTTAATTACTAGGGATATCCAGCTTGTGATGGTCCATATTTTATTAGTACTAAGTAATGACTCCAAATATATGGCAATAAATTCAATAATTCAAGGAATATAAAGGTATCACAAAACATTCCTGTTACACCCAGATGTTTTTATGAAATATTTTCTTTAAATAATTTTAATTATTCAATAGCTTCTATTGCACACAATTGTGAGTTTAAACGAATTATGAGACACCATCAGTATAAAATCACCATTTTAACCTCAATTTTAATTTTTCAAGAATAAATATAACTAACTTATGAAAACTTATGGTGAATTCTTTGGCTACCAATTATTTATAAAAAATATAGACCAATTAAATGTAAATGAGATATTTATATTTTTGTATTAATAAATTATGTGAATTACAATTAGTAAATTAACATAATGAAATATATATTTTATATATGTCTAAATATATTTTTTATAATCATATAATAGACATTTTAGTCATAGGATATGAATAAACCCTATTATATATATATATATATATATAAACCTATATTTTTTCAAAATAATAATTTTACCTCTTTTCTATGGAGAACCCATTTTAAATTAAAATTTTAACAAATTAATAATTTTTATATGACAAAATAAATTTTTTATTTTGAAGAAGGATAAAATTTTAATTTTGAGAAATTTTTGATATTTTTTCTGATAACTTTCAAGTATTTATGAATAGTACAAATATACTAAATTTTAATTGAAAACAAATTTTCTCTTAGAAATAATATAAATTTTTAAATTATATTATTGATTTATTTTTAAAGTATAAAAAAATTATATTTTTATCATTTAATACAATTTAGTTCATTAAAATTAATTTTTTATTGAATTTAAATGTAAAAACATTTCAATATTTTGAAATGTTTTAACTTTTAAAACTCGTTTTCTCATTCTGATAATGAGATTAATTTTAAATTTATTACTATAAATTATGTGTTTTGAATTTTGAAAAATGGATTCCATATTTGGAATTAGTTGGTACAAATTATGCAAATATATTTCTTTATTTTTGGGTATTATGAATAGTAACATGAGAATTTTTTTTTATAAATTTTGTAAAATAGTAAATTGGATAATTAAGGGTAAAAATAATATTATAAAATTACTCTAAGACTTTTCCAAATATCATTTTATTAGATTTTATCAACCTAAATAATCTATGGGTCCAAATGTAATCCTTTGGAAGCCACTTGGATAATATAAGGACACTTTAATTATTTTATTTTAAAAAATGTTAAATATGTCTTACTCAAAGTTTAATAACTATATCATTTTTAATATATGGTTATGTAAAAAAAAAATTGACTATAAATAATCATTTTAAAGATATTTTTTTCCCTTTTTATAGTTAATTTTTTAGTTGATAAATAATTACCTTAAAGGCCTATACATTGATGATGCAAAAATGATTTAGTTGATGAAAAATCAACTAAATAATTTTTATTAAAATGGTAATAACCATTAAAAGACAATAAAACCTGAAAAATATTATTAGTTGAGTATATATCATCCATAATCATCGGATGGTAGATTTATAAACCATTTTGATCCATGTGGAAATTATTATGACACTTATAATTTTTTATTTAAAATAATGTTTGCATTGTAACATTCATGTTTTAATAATTATAACATTTTTAATGAATGATTTTAAAATGATATATTTGACAAAAAGTATTATTAGGAAATATATTGTATTTATATTCTCTGTAGTAGTTTATTTTTAATTTTTATTTATTAAATAAATATTAAATAATTACACAATGTTGACCATGTAATAATTATGTTAATAGAGATAACAAATAAATGTTAATAAAAATGTTAAATAAATATAATTTGGGAAAATTAATATATAAAATTAATTTTCTATATTACCTTTAACTCTTATAAATATAATAAAATATTTTTTTTCGAAGTTAACTTATTATCTTTATATTTTAATAATCAATGAATTGAATAGTGTCAAAATTGAAAGTATTGTTTGTTTATCAAAATAATGTTTTAGAAAATTACTTAAAAAAACAAAACATTTATTAAAATGTATAATAATTATTATGTTGTCTATAATGTTTTAAATTATTCATTTATGGTCTAATTTTCATCCAATAATAAAATATTGAACCCTTTAAATATTGAAATATTTGTTACCTTAGTAAAATAATAAATAGAATAACTAAGTGATAAATAAAATTATAACATTTAAATTGACCAAAAAACATGTCTAAACTTTAGTGGTTTAGGGTATTAAAACCTTATCTTATCTAATATTATAATCTAGGAAATTTTTGAGGTTTTTGGATGAGTTTTTATCTTATTATAAATTAATATTTTTGGAGATTCCAAAAGTGCCCCTCACTTCAATTATAAAAGGGTACATCGTACCTCACTTATAAACTTCAATTTGAGCATTAAATCTCACAATCCCTTTTCCATTATCATTATAAACATCCCTAGTCACATTCTATAGGTTCTATTCTTCTCTAAAGACCAATTCAATTTCTTTAAGAGGAGATCTAAAGGGACCTTGTCGAAGAATATGTAATATCCTCTGATGATTATTTCAAACTTAATACTGATATTTTTTTAAGATTATGGAACAAACATATTCAACCTTTTATCCATCTTACAAAAAATGAAATTACCACGTGTGCGTATGTAAGACTAACTATATCCACGCCATGGTGTAATATATTTTTCACCACCACCTTACTTGGATGACTATAATGATTTGAATAAAAACTATATATGATTATTATAACATTGTATAGATTTAAAAAAAAATATATTATCCACTTCCATACCATTTCACAATCACGGAAATGACATTTTCGCTCGTGCGTATGTACTACATGCTGTCTCTATGATGCAATGCGATTCATTCTACATTATATCCACTAAATCATGATTATATAAATTCATATAATGAATAAATATGATAAATATGATATTATAAATGATATTAAGATAACCTGAAAATGATAATAAGAACTTATTCGATAGACATACAAAAGAAAACTAAGTAGTTAATTCCCTAATAACGTGTCACAATGAAATATTACTAGCAAACAGATGATGATATGATCATATATGATATAACAAAAATAAAAATGATTCTGGAATAAGTCAATGAAATTATTTATATCATTAAACTAGAAGTTCAGAATATATACAAAGGATATCTAACCTAAGGCAATAGATAATTTTGTAATCTCATTATTATCTAAGATTGATTATACATAAGTATTTTCTAGGTTATATTTATAATCCATGTCCATGTTTCCTAAATATATATTGAAAAATATTCTTTGTATTATTATACATTTTTTAAAGTCAATTTTACCCATTGGTGAATTTTTATTAACAGTATGAAAGGAATATTTTGTCATTTATGATACAATGTACATTTTGACTAATCCGACAAAAGTTTGATAATAATGTTTTCTTTTAAAATATACAGCTTGAATGGAATTTTACATTTTTATAACACCTTATTTCCTTTAAGTTTAATTTACAATATTTTAAGGTTATTTTTATGGGAATTATTTTCTTTCAAAATTACTTGGCATTTTGAGAAAATAATTGTTTTTGAAGAAGAAAGGATATTTTCCTGAAGAATTTATTTCAAGAATTCAATAAAAAATATTTCCCATCTAAGATAGAATTATTTAATAGGGTTATGTTTCAAGTAAACTCTACCTATTATTCTTATATTTTTATTATAATTATGATGAAATTCTATTTATGAGATCCATTTGTTTTACATGGATTATGTTATGATGGTATGATGTTTAGGAAACCCATTTTATTCCTTGGGTTATGTTATGATGAATGATTTATGTTTTTATATCACACATAAGAATGATTTCATTATGAGATGTGTGGGACATATATATCCATCCAACTCATTGGGTAATTATTTATATATAATTAGATAGATAGGTATAGAATATGAAATGATCCTAGTTCAGTAATACAAGGATGGAATGGGAAGTAAACCCAATTCAATAATACAGGGCTGAAATGAAGAGTGAACTCAATTCAGTAAGGGAATTTATATGCTATGATGGTATTGAAAATGAGTCTTAGAACCACATAATTACAAAAATGTTTTCTATAATTATATGTTGAGTGCTTCTCATATTTGGGTGTCTAGATGCTACTAACTTTTTATTTTGTACATGCCTAGATTCTAATATAACAACATCTTGGGTTTTTAACCCACTCTTAGTAACCACATCCCTGACACTGTCTCCAGGATTCATCTTAGTGGTATGGGTAGGGTTAAATTTTTCTCTTGAACCAATGTATCTAGATAATTGACCCATTTTAATCTCTAAATTATAAATTCTAGAATTATTTCAGGACTTATTAGAATCATATTGACCTATTTTTGAATCATGTTTTCCCATAATTTTTTGAATCATCCCTTTAAAATCATCTTGTGAATGAGAAGTTTCATTCTGAGTTTATTTTTGGAATTTTGTTCTTTGTTATTTTTGAAATCCAGAAGAAGCAGGTTTTTTTCTAATCATTCCCTTTTCTCTCTAGGATAAATTATGGTGGTTCATATAGAAAGGATTTTAATTTTTTCGAAATAAGTTCATCTATAACTTATGTCCTTTTACCATATCCTTTAATATTTGAATCTTATTTTATTTTGACAGAAATTTCAATGTTGGGACAATAAGAACTGAAGTTTCTAAACATCCCACAATGTTGAAACTATTCCGTAATATGGTGGTCTATATTTTGAAATCCAACTTGATCAGCAATTTGTTTGACATTTGGATTCCTTATGAACTAGAGATGGTTATTTATTTCAGACAATTGAGCATTCATTTCACCCCCTCGACCGTTAGCATTACCTAATCTATTAACTCTTTTTCTCTTTAAATATTATATTATGGATTAAGAACCAAATTATTGAAAATTTTCCTATACTATTAATTAGATTAATTATTGTAATTTACCCTATAAAATTGATAAACTTTGAACATGATCATTAATGAGATGAATGAGCATCCTGATTTCACTAATGAAGTACTCAATGATGGACAAAGGGGGTTATTTGAAGATATTCATCTAGTCTAGGAGATGGATCACTTCACATTTACCTAGGTATGGAATAGTTTATCCAATATGAATGATTTATATAAACTCATTCATTTCCATCAAGAAACATACATAGAGGGAAGTTATTTCTAGTAATCATTTATTCCTTCAAAATATTGTTTCTTGTTTTTTTAATATCTCTGTTATGACATTTCTATAGATAATTTTTGACCTCTGTAAAGATACGTTAAGTACTAAAAGAGTGGGTTAAAGTTTAGTATAAATCCAAAAAAATATTTTTCATCCCAATCAAGTATTAAATTGTTTTACCTATACAAGTTTCAATCAATACAAAAAATATTATAGTATAATGTACTAATGTAGAACTAGAATTGAAAAATTTAAACAATTAGAATATAAACAATTTATGGAAAATATAATAAAAAAATGGAAATTAAAAAGAACAACATTGTGTAAAAATATATTGAAGTATTAATTAAAATTCAAAAACTCTTAATATATATTATTACCAATTTTTTTAACATTTATAAGAAGACTTAAATTTTATCTAAAGAGGAAGGTGGATATGTGTACTTCATCCAAGGTGTCCTAGAACCATACCTATAATTTCCTAGAATTTAGAAGTTTAAGAAGGTTAAACTCCCAAACTTTAAACTTCTTCAACTGTAAGATCATAATCAATAACAGATGGCTTTAACCCCAATAAACTCTTTGACCAATCGATTTGCACCAAGTTATCACCCTGACTTTATCAAAAATACTGTTGAAATATTAAACACCACATATGGAAGCACTTTGATCGTAAAGGTTAGAAAAATCGACTTCCATACATTGAAATATCATTAATAAAGATGGACCAGAGTGTAACACCCAATTATTTTATAATTTTTTTCCAATAAATTTAATTTCTTTGATAGCTTGCGTTACATGAAACATTGAGTTTAAATGAATCATGATACACTATTAAAGTCATATTATTTAATATGACAATTATCACCTTGCAATTTTATTAGTGAGTGTGAATTAGATGAACTAAATTATGAAAAATATAAGTTCAACATATGTATAAAAGTAATTATTTAGTTATAAATTAATTATTAATAAAAAATAAAAACCAATTGAAAACAAGGGATATTTCTTTTGAAAAAATGATTTTATGTGAACCATGTGTGTTTGTCTTAATATATTTAATTGATGAGTATTGATTAATACTTTTAATTAAATTTATTTATTATATTTAATATTTTTTTAACATTCATCGAAATTTTTTACTATGCATTGGATAAGGATCAAAAAAAATATATGCTTAAAATAATATTTTTTTTCTAAAGGTGGTTTTTATCATGTTTTTCACACTAATTTTAGAATTAATTCACCCAACTTATAGGTAATTAATTTTATAAAATGAATTCCATATTTATAATTAGGAGGTTCAAATTTTGTAAATATAACCCTTTTATTTTTAGTAATTATGAATAAAAACTGTGGTAAAATTTATCACTATGATAAAGGGTAAATCAGGTTAATCTAAGTCAAAACTAAGTTTCAAGGTCACCTTTTTTCATCTAAATTGCTATTGTATTAAGGTAATTTGGGCCTTATCATCTAAGTATCTAAATTTAATTTTTTAAGAGATACTTTTCCATGAAAATGACCTATATAATATTTAAAGTAAATAAGAATATAAAATAACACTTTCTTATATTTAAATATCTATTATGTATCCACATGAGAACAAAGAAAGTTAGGAATGAATATAAATATCTATACTGAGAATAATTAAATTATGTTCCTTATGTAAATTTATTTCAACTTTTTAGAATTTATATAATTAACTTAAACTATTGTGTATTGTCGATGTGGTATTTCTTAAATTT
The DNA here is from genome assembly GCA_963277665.1 of Viscum album. NCBI lineage: Eukaryota > Viridiplantae > Streptophyta > Magnoliopsida > Santalales > Viscaceae > Viscum > Viscum album. Next base: position 660,845,978 of record OY728162.1, on the reverse strand, counting down.
ATTTAGAAATTAGACAAATGATTTTAAATATATTAAAATTAATATAGGATGATCGAGTTACAATGTTCCATTATTTTTTTAGATAAATATATCATATTATTTTTGTTTGAAATCATTATTTTTTAATTCCAAGTATGTATTTATGTATTTTGAGTCAAATTAAATGAATAGGGTAAAAATTGACATTAATGATATTTTATAAAAAAATATTTTATTAAATTATTTACGAATCATAAAAATATTAAAAGGAGATAAGGTGAAAAAAATATGGTCAAAAATGTTATCCAATGGCCATTTATGAACCAATTTTTACCTTATATGTAAAATTATAACCCTTTAATAGTAAAATATAAGTTACCCTGGTTAAGGTTAAAATTGGTTAACGAAGAGGTTTATCAAAAGATAATGTTTAAAATGTTACAAAAACATGTCCAAATTTTATTGGAAGATGAGATTTTAAACCCATCCTACCCTAGATTAGAATCCAAGACCATTTGGAAATATTTTTCTAGATAATTAATTTATTATATTTTTATATTTTATGAAATCCCAAGAGTGCCCCCCTCCCGACAATTATAAAAAGAGAACTCCTCTTTTTTTTCTTCACACCACTTTGAGCCTTCTATAACAACCATCCCATTGGAAAATCCATTCCAAAATCTTTTATACATGTAATATAGGTTATGGGTTTCTGAAAAGACCAACCCTTGGATCCTTAAGAGGAGATATAAAAGATTTTATTCAAAGAATAGAATGTTTGAATGCATAAAAAAATACAAGACTTGAGGTAAAAAATTCCTTGTCTCACTTTTCTTTTTGGGAGAAATATATCAAATTAACCGCTCATTTTTTTAGTGGTGTATATACTTTCCCTTGACATGATATATAACGAATCTCATTCTTTTCATGACATTTTAATTTTCAATTGGTGTTATTATTTTAGTGGGATTATGATTTAAATGTTACCAAAGTGGTAAGGGACTTACATTGTAATCTCATTATTTATTGGGATTGTTTATGATTATTTTTATGATGGTGAAATATTATGATATACCTATTAAGAAACTCATGAATTTTAATTTTCCTTATATATTTCTATAGATTAAATTTTTTGCTTTCATTTTCCTCTCCTTAAGTATTCAAGAGACTGATAGAATACTTTTTAAAGAAAAAAGACATTATTTCTCTCTTTAGTCTAAAATATTTTTCTTCGATATCCATGTTTTATAAAAATGTTTTCAATAATATTTTAAATATTCTCTAGTGATTGTTTAAAATTAATTTTTTCACTTTAATAACATTTAAAAAAAATTAAAATGAATATATTTATGGTTTTCTAAAGGAGGTACTTTTTAAATTTTTCTACAAAGTTGTAAAAGGAATGTTTTATTCTAATATATATGATGTCAATGGAATTTTACATTATTATGATTGATAAATTATTCGAAGATTCCATTACAAGTATCCAAGGTTATTTTCAAAAAAATTTTTTTCTTAATATTTGAGAAAGTTTTATGTTTTAAAAATTCTATTTTAAAGTGAAAAGTATATTTTAATCAATAAATTTTCCATCTATCCTTTAAAGTAAATTTTCATCTATGATAACATCCTTTGACATTAATTATTCTTCATGGAGGATATGATTTAACAATACCATCTTTATTCTTTAGATGGGTGGTTTATTATTATTATTATGATATGTTTATGAAACCCATTTATTTTCCATGTGTCATGTTAAAATGTTATGATTTATGATCTTGTATAATTAATATGAATTTATTATGATTATGTGACTGTTGGATATATTAAATCCCTCCAAATAATTGGGTAAAGACGAACAACTCCTAAGGTAAATATGTTATGTCTTAACTGGATTTCACATTGATAATTTAATTTCTAGGCTTGGATTTTATGTCTATAAAATTATGTGTGGTCCTGGTTTTCAAGTTCAAAAGATTATGTGTGGTCGAGGATTCCTATAAGTATATTTATGAGAGCGCATGATTTCATGTCCCCGACTTAAATATTGGGCATTTTTCTATTTAGACACGTTCACAAAGTTATAATCTTCTATATATGCCATAAATATATGTCTTATTCTACTTTTATGCTCACATGGATTATGTTACTTGATGATGTTTTGTTTCATGTCTTATGAACTGAGAAGATTTGTTATATTACTCCAAAATTATGATATATATTATTAATAGTATGGTTTTAAAATGTTTTGATCTTATTCTCATACAATTATTATCTTGTTATTTTTATTTGATAATTGGTATCTCTCTTTTTTACCATTAATGATCATTTTGTTTCACCCTTATGTTTCATTTCCAAATGTTGTGAAGAATGGTTTTGTGTATGGATTATTTAAGTAGAGTAATTTGTGGGAAAAACTTTGGGGGAGATATTGAATACCTTTTATAAAATAATAAGATTTTGTATCAAGTATCTGAATATACTAAAAATTTATATTCCTCATGTGTGTATTCATTAAATTTATTTAATATTCATCTAAAATATGTAATACTTATGTTTGAATATCATGGGCCTCTATATTTTGTATAAAATTCTAGTTTTAGTCAATATTTGTATATTAGTGTTAGAAAAATATGGTGAAAACCTCAGGGATAAGTGTAAGTATATGAAAACATCATAACAGTTTTATAAGAGATTATTTGGTTTTCCAAGAAATGTATACCTATCTAGATATTATAACTAAATATAATTTTGGAACTAATTCATCAAGGGATATAAGCCCTGAAAAGAGTTAGTCGATTATATCTATACCATAATTCTAGTACCAAGGAGTTTTCCCTTGCCGAACACCTAGTATGACAATCCCAATAGATATTCTTGGGTTAATTTACATTTTTTATAAACTACTATGAAGGATTGGGATGGATGATTACCATGAAAGGCCAATGTGCCATAATTTAGGGCATCTCGGGAATGATTTTCATGAATATGTGATTGGTCAATATATTTTTATAACTTGATACTTACACCACGTTTTTTGTTTTAGTCAATGGTTGGAACCTAAAATAATCCTGTGAATAAAAAATGTGATGGCCAATTCAATTACTATCCTCATAAGAATCCAAATTTCTTAGAAGATTTTATGTAACATTTTGTTATAATTCTCAATCAAAAGTCTCAATCTATATGTGGTAACATAGGTTATATTGAACTTTTGAATTTACCAGGGATGGAGAAACATGACATTGAATATTTTATGAGACAACATCCACTGAAATTCTATGGGACTTTGGATCTTTTGGTACCTGAGAAATGTATCAATGTGATGGAAAATATATTTTTCTTTATCCAATTCTCAAACCAAGAAAGATTTTTGGAAGATATTTATCATTCATAAGGTGGAGTAGATCAATAGTGGAATCCTACTAAGAATATGAGGAAAGATGGGGAAATTTAATCCATAAAATTGGATGAGTTTAGGGGAATAATTTTCAGTAATTACTTCCATCGTATTCTATATACAAAAACAAATAATGAATTCCTTGGGCATAAGTATAAGGATGATGAATCTTTTGGTACCAGTGATGAAAATTTTAAAAGGTTATCATGTATATTTCAGGTTTAATCATCACCCTAAAAGAAAAACTGATAAATTATTTAGTGGTTTGAAACCATGTATTTAAAAGGAATTAACCATAAGGTACTTTGAAATCTATTAATAATTCCATCAATGTGAACATAAAGTGGAAATGGAAGCTTCAAACCCTCAAGGTTTGGGTGATAAGAAAAGGAATATGGATCTTTATTGAAGATCCAGTGGTTTTTCACATGGAGGTAAGATAATGTTTCAACCTTTTACTTGACCAAAATGTTGGAAGGAGCACTCAAGATATTTCCTAAAATGAAGAATAATATTCTTCAAGAATGGGAAGCATGGCCATCAAGAAAAATAATGTTCAAGTGATGTGAAGAATCCATTCAAAGAAATTAATGGAGATATAGTTAAACAGAATAATCCACCCACACATCAATGTTAAAGATTCAATTATTTTGTGAATTATTCCAATAAATTCTCTAATCCATGTTATAATTAGTTTAATAATTAACAATAACCTTTTAAGGTGGTGAAAAAAATATAAGGCTTATTTTATCATACTAATTTAAGTGAAGAATCATAATTTGGGAACACTTATCCTCCACTCAGGAGTTGGGGATTTCATTTTGTTTTCTTATGAGTGCTCCCAATGAAAATATACTGGTTCATCATTTAGTAAAATTTTATGTGATTATAAGTATTGATTGGATCCCTCTAAATATATTCTAGAAGGATGATATCAAATTTTATATTTTGAATCAATCTATCATTGTATACTGGTGCATGGATGAACCCATGCTTAAAATGAAAATGTTTTTTGTCTAATATAAGAGATTATTTAGGGAATAAATGGTTAATTAACTTTTATAAGTATATCTTATTTTTTTGTGACTTTATTTTGGAAAATAATTTAGGTATATAAATTTTGGTTTTAGAAAATATTAATTATTTAAATTATTTCGAGATTATTGTTATGTCTATCATTGTAGGATGTAAGATCAAGTCATTCCAATCTTTGGGGTTTAATTCTAGTCAAACATCTTTTAGAGGATCCTTAGGATTAACTATTTATGGAATGGTTTTGTTTTGAAATTTGGGTGTTATTTATGATGTTTTGGAACATAATGTTTTTTATTTATCAATATTGGATAACTTGTCTTAATTATTATAGTTTTAGTAAATGTATAGAGAGATAAAGAAACAAATTCCATCTTTTTATGGATCTTATTATCTATTAAATTTAAATTTTAGTTATTTATGAATGAAAAATTCATCTTGATATTAATTAATTAGAGTAAGAGATGAAATAATAATTTATTTAAGCACAACCAAATAATGAGATTGAGTTTATAAAATGGAATGAAATCATGTAAGTATATTTTCTTATTAAATTTTATCAAAATTTTGAAAATGATATTTAAAGCTAAGTTTTGTCCTATTACCTTCATATCTTATGAATTGATATTATCTTTCTCACTTCACTGGTTTACAATTTTGTGGTCGTTAACTTTCTCATGGTCATTCACTTTATTATGATCAATGATCTATGGACATTAAAATTCCATTAATGTCTATATTTTCACTTCCCACTAATATTATCTTATTTAGAAACCTTGTTGTCTATTATTCTATAATACCTTCATATTTTCCTTTCCCCCTTCTCAATATAAAGTTTTATTGAACCTTTTACGAGGAGGGTTTTCCACAAAGGAATTTCTAAATGTCAAGCCCCTGAATTCTGAGTACAAGTTCCAATTATGAGAACACAATTTATTGGAGGTGGGGGGGGGGGGAATATATCACTATAAGATTTTACTAAATATATGTTTTCAAATAAATTCAATTTATTTGATAGTTTTCATTACATTTAATACCAAGTGTAAATGAACTGTGATATACTATTAAAATAATATTATATAGCGTGATAGTTATCACCTACCTGTTGGATTGGAGGGTATGAATTGTTATAAATAAATTATTAAAATAATATGTTTTTTATAGGTATAAAATTAATTCTTTGGTTATAAATTACTTATAAAAATAAATATAAAAGAAAAATGAAAATAAATGAGGAGTTTTTCTGAAAAAATGTTTCGATGTACACCACATGTGTTTATCCTAATAAATTAAATTAATTTTTATTGGTGAATTATTTTAAGTAAATTTATATATTATATTAAATCAAATGTTTTAATATTCATCTAATATTTTTACTATGCACTAGATAATAATAAATCCAGTTTTATGCTGAAAATTGTATTTTTTCGAAAAGAAGTTTTCATCATGTTTTGCACACTTATTTTAAAATCAATTCATATCACTTATAGGTATTTAATTTTAAAAAATTTATTCCATATTTTGAATTAAGAGGTTAACATTTTTTAATAGGTCCCTTTATTTTTGGTAACTATGAATAGTAACCAAGCGAAATGTTATCACCATGGTAACGGGTAAATCAGGTAAATCTTGGTTAATACTAAGGGTTGATGTCACCATTTTTCATCAAAATTCCTATTGGATAAATGGAATCCTACCCTTATCCCCTTAGGATATAAATTTAATTTTATAATAAAATTTTCCATGAAAATTACAGATATAAAGTTGTAAGTAAATAAAAATAAAAAATGTCACTCTCTAACTTGGAAATATCAATTATGTGACTACCTATGGATAAAAGCTAGTTATAAACACATACAAATTCCGAATTTGAGAATAATGAAATTATTTTCATGGTGGAAAGTTATTTATAATTTTTAGTAGTTATATAATCACCATAAAGTCTTATTTAACATCAATTTAGTATTTCATCAACTAATATAAAAATAAAATAAATGATTTCAAAAATATTAAAAGATATATAATTTGACAGATTTATAAATTTATATAATTTTTTTAGATTAATACAACATATTTTTATTTTTTAAATGTATTTTATTCATATTTAAAATAATTATGTCTATTAAGTCAAATTAAATGAATAGTTTCAAAATTGACATTAATTATATTTTATGAAAACAATATTTCATTAAATTAAATAAAAATATTAAAAATCGTAATAGAGGACAAGGTTGAAAAGATATCATAAAAAATGTTATCTCATTTACATTTATGGACCAATTTTTACCTTATAATTAAAATTGTTACCCTTGAAGAGTAAAAATACATGTTATCATAGTTAAAGTTAAAATTAGTTAACTAAGAAGCTAATAAAAAAGACAAGGTTTAAAATGTCCAAAAAAACCTATCCATATTTTATTGTTTGATGGGATTTTAACCCCATTATACCCTATCTTATAATCCTTGATCAATTGGAAGTATTTTTATAGATAAAAAATATCTTATATTTTAATAATTTCGGAAATCCCAAGATTTTTCCTCTCTTGAATAATAAAATTGAACTCATAATTTCTCTACATAACATAATTTTGAGCCTTCTAGATCGACCAACCCCTTCCAAAATCCCTCAAAACCCATCCTTGAAAAAATATAGGTTTTTTTCTTAAAAAATACCAACCATAGGATATTAAATAAAATATCCAGAGTAGTTTTTTTCAAATAAGATGACGATATAATATATAAAAACAAATACTAGACTTGATGTAAGGTATTTTTAGTCTCACTTTTATTTCTGAAAGAATTATGCCAAATTCACAGATCATTTCTATTTTGTGGTGTATATAATTAACCCATGAAATGTTATATCATTAATATCATTATTTTTATGATATTTAAAGTTTCAATTGATGTTATTATTTCATGGGGATTATGATTCAAAAGCTACCAAAGTGGTAAGGGATTTACTTTATAATCTTATTGTTTATTAAGATTGTGTGTGATTAAATTTCTAAAGATGATATATTATGATATACATCTCAATAAACTCTTTAAATTTATTATCATCTAGTTATTTATTAATATTACATGTTTCCATTTAATTCACCTTTCATTAAGTTCTCAAGAGACCAAAAAAATACTTTTTAAGGAAAACAAGCTTCATTTCTCTCCTAGATCAAAAATAATTTTTCTTCCATATCCATATTTTCTTAAAATGTTTTCGATAAATTTTTAAAGTAATTTTTACCCATGATTAACTTTTAACAAAATGATTTAAAAGTAACATTCTTTTTATTTTCCAAAAGAGGCACTTTTTTACTTTTTGTACAAAATTGTGATAAGAAAGTTTTCGTTTAACCAATACGGCCTAAAAACAATTTACCTCCATTATGACTGATCAATTATTTAAATATTCTATTTGAATTTTTTAGGGTTATTTTGGAAGAACATTTTTTCCATAATAATTGGGAAATTTTATATTTTATAAAGGCTATTTCAAAGTGAAGATGATTTTTCCTCAAGAAATGTTCTTGTAACCCAATAAAAAAATATCATATATGATAAAATACTTTTATATTAATTATGATTCCCTAGGGATATGATACAATGATTATATACTTATTATTTATCTGGTTAGTTTATGATTATGATGATGATATGTTTACAAACACATTTATTTTCCATGGGTTATGTCATAATGTTATGATTTATGATTTTTTAGAATTTATATAAATAAATGATGATTATCTTATGTTTGGTTCTATCAATTCCATCCAATTCAATGGAAAAATATGGATTACTCATGAGGTGAATATGTTATGTGTGAACCAAATTTCATGTTCACAATTTTATGCACGGAACTATTTACATGTCCATATGATTATGTATGGACATGGTTTTCATGTTCATAAAATTATGTGTAGGCCTGGATTCTTGTCCATAAGTTTACATGAGGGTCCAACTTCATATCCTTAACTTAATGTGAGAATTTATTCAAACAAAAATTAGCTTACAGGTATAACACAAATATTTTTCTTATGACTATGTTATGCTCTCATGGATTATGTTCTTTGATTCAATTTTTTTTCATGACTTATGAACTTACAAGTAAAATTCCATGTCTCAATTTTATAATTTGTGAAAATAAGGGTATTGTTTTCAAATATTATAATCAAGTTCTCATACCTTTATCCTCCTATTATGTTTAATTGATCATTTATATTTCTCTTTTTTCACGCTTACTGAACATCTAATCCCACTCTTTATTATGATTCCTTTACCTAGGTTATAAATAATGGTTTTCATAGGGTATTTTTAAGAAGAGTACAATGGGGGAAGATATTTATGGGAGATGTTGAAGATTTTTCTTGAAATAATGATATTGTGTATCTAGTATCCAAAGACACAAAACCTTTATGCTCCTTGGGAATATATTTCAATAATGTATTTAATATTCATCTAAAAGATATAATATTTGTATTTTAAAATTTTGGGACAATATATATAGAGAGAGAATAATTACAAGTTAAATTATAAGATCTTTAAAATGTAATACTTTCCTGAAGGATCTCTTAGTATAATCACATTGAAGGAAAAACTGAAATCAGAATCTATTAAGAATCAAGATGTTGCAAACTTGAGCATAACTAAAGATCAGCTCAACAACTCCTCTTAACATCACTTTATACTTAGTAAATTTTCAAAACCATGGGTTCCAATTATATTTGACTATAAAACAAACTTCAATGGTATAATTTCAAGTATTTTGGGTTTTGTTGAAACTAAATTAGATAAAACTCAAAATATTCCAATGGATATAGTTATAACTCTATCATATGATGAGTTCAATGTCATTACATTATTCTAATATCAAACTATAACACCCCGAACCCTCTAGACCAGAGTCGGTGCATTAATTGTTATATTGGCATGGTTAAAAGGTATGAAAATATAGAAGGAATGATTAGTTTAGTATTCTTGAAGAAACTAGATACATTGTTGTAACTCAAATTACATTGGAAAAGGTTACAAAATACAATACATTACAAAAACTATAAACTGCTTCCCCAGAAACTTAATAAATGATCTTCTTTTCATCATCCATTGAAGGTAAAGAAATGAAAGGGGTAAGACAAAATGCTCAGTAAGGGTTACAAATAGTGTAAGCATAAATCAATAATAAATGAATCATAAACAACTTGTCATAGTCAATATGGAATGGTGAATAAATGAAAAACTCACGCCATTAATAACCGAGAATGAAACTACATCCATAGATTTTGTCATTGTGAAAACCTCATTAATAGTAATAAATGATAATGAATAAAGAGAATGATTGATAATTTGACATCACATATCTGGAACATGATACCATAATACCATTAAAATGGATTAGTTCTGGGGGTATAATCTCGTCTAATTTTTTGGAAACAAACTCGAAGGGTTTGTCGCCAACTGATTTGTCTCATGAGACCTGTCAATGAATCGAGGGGCTATAGGGGTAACCAACCACCATTTAAAGTAGAAAAATTATTTATAAATTTATTTAATACAATATAAAGATTTCTTTTCAATAACCTTATAGAGTAGAGAATACAGATTCACCAGTATTTCCATAGTTAAAATTACTTTCCAATTATACACCGTATGTAAAATGGTGTATAGTTTAGATAATAAAAATATCCATGATATGAGATTATGAATAATTAATGGAAATATAATTTCAAATGAAAAAGTGATCTCAAATTGGTAGTAGATACACCACAAAAGGATTATTAGGTTCACAATAAATATTTATTCATAAGAAAATGGTAGTTGAGACAAAGTCCCTTACTATAATGTAATCAGTCGAATCATATTACCAGAACATAATAAAAATAAAATAAATAATTGAATACAATTAATATTAAAAGAATCATGTTATTATATTTCAAATGGAAGTACACATATACCACATACAAGAAATAATTGGCGAAAAATGGAAATCTCACAGAAATGAAAGTGAGATGAGAAACCCCTTACCTAATGATCGAGTGTGTTCTTTTTTTGTTTTAATGACCTGAATAATAAAAATTATCCTAATTAATTAATAATTCTAGAACCTCCTATAAATTTAATTTATTTATTATAACCTTATTAGGTTCATTCATTGCCCTTTTTTTGGTTTTAATAGGATCAATTTTGTTGTTTTGGAAGCATTTTCTTCCTTGGTTTTCGTGATTTGTTTACTTGTATTCATGAAGTGAAGTTTTTTTGAAATGTGGTTAAACATATATAATTGTTAATATATATTATTAGTGACATTAAAGATATATAAATTATCTTATAAATATTATGGATTTTATACTTGAGGATGAATCATTAGTTAAAAGTGATTGATAAACACTTGGATTAAGCTTGGTGATTTTGTGCACAATGAACTTGTTTGGTTTATTATTCCTTATTATGAGTGTGTAGGGATTACAGAACATTAAGGAGATTAAATAAATATATTATGATATGGTTCAACCATAAAAATGTCTCCATGACCTAAATTGAATATGGTAACGTAAATTGAGAACCCTTCTTCCTTGAATGTGATAAATTAACACATCTCAGACGGTGTTTTCATTTTTAGTATAAGAGGAGGGGGAAAGAGAGATGATGATGAAATATTAAATTAGAATAATATAATTCATGTTACTTTAAGGTACTGGAATTATCATAGAATTCGAATGCGAGTATATCAAGAAATAGTATAAAAGAAAAGAACTCAAAATACAAGAAAAATTGGGAAATCTCTTACGAAAATTTGTCAGCCTAATAACATCACTTAAAATTTAACTAAATAGTTTGATGAATGAAAGGGGGTATCTCATCACTCTTAAATAATATGGGAAGTAAGGGTAATATTGAATGAAATATCCCAACCTAATCCAATTGAAAATAAAAGATAAAACATAAAAAATAAAGCTTTAAGAAAAGAGAAGGGCGGTTGATTCGCTTACCTTGTAGAGTAACTCCCAAAACATGAAGGTTGGGACCTTGGAGGTTTGAGGACTCCTTGGGAGGACTCATAGGGAGGTAATACTTTTATATCTTTGAGGATAATGAGTTTTTTTATGAATGAAAACAAAAGCGGTGAGTGGGTATTTATAGTAATTAAGAGGGAGTTTTTTATTAATTAAAAGGGACACCTCATTAGTGGTTTTTGCAAAACAATGGGCTTGCCCATGGTATTTTCCCATGGTTCTTGCAACTTGGGACACCTCATGTCATAGGCTACTGTACATAAGTCAAATAAACATTTATATGTAATTATTACATCATTATGATTTCATTAAACTACTGAAAACTAAAAACCGTATTTTTACTATTAACGAAAAATTCAAGTATTTAAGAAAAATCCAAAAAATTCACCCTAACCATTTTTTACATGTTTAATTCAAAAAAATAACTACATTTTTTTAATATAATTTTCTAGGTATTTTTAATTTAATTTTTAAAATAAATCATAGTTAATTCTAAAAATAACAATTTTAAAGATATAATTAGTTCTATATCACATTGAAAAATTAATTAAGACCTCATTATCTTATTACATTAAGAAAATAAAATATTATCATTATTTACTATTTATAAGGTTCATATTACAATTCATATTAATATTCATAGGGGTATGTTACTATTCATCAGAAAATAAATTTGGTTCTATTAGACTCCAAATAACTTATTGGTCACAACTCTAGATGACCGTTTTTCGAAATTCAAAACACAGAAGTGGAAAATTTATGTTTAATGGCTAGGTTTTAACTGTCTCTTAAATAACCAAGTGTTGTTTCAAAGGAACACAATGCTTTAGGAAATAAAGGATATGAATAGAATTTATTTAAGAGGAGAATAACATAAAATGTTTGGGGTGTTATATTATTTCCTGCTTCATAACTTTCATCCTTGAAATTTTATGTATAAATCCCACCAAAAAGATGTGGGTAGTTCTTCTTCATGAAATCCTCTAGTTCCCATGTTTCTTATTCCATATTCTGGTTTTTCCAAAAAAACCTTTACTATATGAGTTGTTCAATTTCTCAATACCTACTCCCTTGTGTCAAGAATCCCGATATGCTCTTCACAGTTTGAAACATCAGGTTCCAGTTTGATTTCTTCATAGGTGAGTACATGCATTAGGTCTGGCATGTATTTCTTCAATAATGACACGTGGAACACACCATGGACTTTGGAGAGACGTGGTGGCATTACTAAATGGTAAGATACTGCTCAGATTCCTTCCTGAATTTCAAATGGTCCGATGTACCTGGGGCTCTGTTTCCCTTTCTAAAAGAACCTTAAGACACCCTTCTATGGAGATACTTTCAGAAAGACATGATCTCCCACTTGGAATTCCAAATCCATTTTATGGTTGTCTGCATAACTCTTCTAACTACTTTGGGATTCTTTAATATGGTCTTGGATTATCTTCACCTTTTCCATGGTCTCTTCAATAAGCTCTAGGCCTATAAGTTTCCTCTCACCAACTTCATCCCAACAAGTTATAGTTCGACATCTCTTTTCATATAATGCTTCATATAGAGCCATTTAAATACTATAATGGAAATTATTGTTGTAGGAAAATCAACCAAAGTAATTTATTGATCCCACACACCTTGTATGTAAAGAGATCATGACCTCAACATGTCTTCTAGAGTTTGAATTGTCTTTTTAGACTGTCCATTGGTTTGTTGGTGATAAGCAGTACTCATATGAAGCTCAGTATTCAAACCCTTCTGGATAATTTTCCAGAATTTGGATGTAAATCAGGGATCTAGATCGGACACAATCAATAGATGTGCACCATTATGTCTTACAACATCATTTATATAAAGTCTTGCGAGGCGCCCATGTGTTAAATCCTCTCTTACAAGAAAGAAATGTGCTGATTTTGTGAGATGATCAACAATTACCCATATTACATCATTACTTCTTGGTGTACAAGGTAGTACATTGACAAAATCCATCATAATGTTATCCCAATTCCACATAGGAATAGGTATAGGTTTCATCAGTCCTCTAGGATGTTGTCTCTCTAGCTTCACTTGTTGACAAACTAGACACCTTGACACATAGTTAGTAATTTCCCACTTCATATTATCCCACAAAAAATATTCCTTCAGATCTATATATATCTTGGTGCTACCTGGGTGTATAGATAAATTTGAGCTATGAACATCGTCTAATAGTTCCCTTTTTAGCTAAGGTACTGATGGAATGCATAACCTCTTCCCAAACTTCAGAACTCCTCCCTCATACACGAAGTCTTCCAATATCCCATCCTTAACAACAATAATTTTCTGGTGTAGATTTTCATCATCATATTGAGATATTTTTATCTTATCTATTAAATATGGTTTAGAAATCATTTGAAAATGGAAAGATGTTTACCCTTTATTAACAATTCCCATCTCCATCTTTAGTAGATCTATGAATATAGGATCTCTCTAAGTCCTCATTTGAGTAAGAAGTCCATGATCTTTCCTACTTAATGCATCTGCCACCTTATTTTCCTTTCCTGGGTGGTAGTGTAAGGAAAAATCTTAATCTTTGAGTAACTCAAGCCATCTCCTTTTCCTCATGTTGAGTTCTTTTTGTGTGAAAATGTATTTCAAACTCTTGTGATTTGTGTATATCTCACATGTTTCACCGTAAAGATAATGTCTCCATATTTTCAGAGCAAATATTAGAGAAGCTAACTCAAGATCATGTGTTGGATAATTTTTGCTTATGAGTCTTCAACTAACTTGATGCATAAGCAATAACTTTACCATTTTTCATAAGGACGCGACCCAACCCATTCTTTGATACATCACTGTATATTACAAATCCATCACTTCCAGATGGAAGATTCAAAATTGGAGCATTGAAAAATCTTATTTTCAATTCTTCAATGCATTATGTACATTGTTTTTTCCACACAAACTTAACTCCTTTACGTGTGAGCTTGCTTAGCGGGTTAGCCAATCGGGAAAAATTCTGAATGAAATGCTGATAGTGACCTGCTAATCCAATAAAACTGCGTACCTCGATTACGTTTGTTGGAATGGTCCAATCTTGGATTACCTTTGTCTTTGTAGGATCAACTAGGATTCCATACTTAGAGACAATATGACATAGAAAAGAAATTGATTGAAGCCAAAATTTTCACTTACTAAACTTCTCATATAATTCATTTCGTCTAAGAGTTTTTAGAATAATCCTCAAGTGACCATCATGATCTTTATATATTTTTGAGTATACTAAGATGTCATCGATAAATACCACAAAAACGTTGTCAAGATATTCCATGAAAAATCTATTCATTAAATCCATGAAAATAGAGGGTGAATTAGTCAGTCCAAAAGGCATTACTGTAAACTCATAATGCCCATACTTGGTTCGAAATGGTGTCTTAGGAATATCTTCCTTCCTCACTTGCAACTGATGATATCCGAATCGAAGGTCAATCTTTGAAAAGTACTGAGCTCCATGAAGTTGATCAAATAAATCATCAATCCGAGGTAGAGGATACTTATTTTTTATTTTGATAGCATTAATTTCCCTGTAATCAATGCATAGCCTCAAGGATCCATCTTTCTTCTTGAAAAACAAGATTTTGGCTCCCCATGGAGAAACACTAGGTCGAATATCCTCTATCACTCAACTCCTATAGTTGTTTATTTAGCTCTACTAACTCCATAGTGGCCATCCTACGGGGGGGGGGGGGGGGGGTCTTTGATACAGGTCTTACACTAGGAATTGGGTCAATGGAAACTCAATTTATAGCTCTTGAGGATGTCCAGGTAAATCTTCTAGAAATACATCAATGTATTCTTGAAGTATATGCACATATTCAATTTGAAGATTTATTTCCTCACCCATAGATATTGTGTTTTATTCCTTTCCAAGAATTTCATTCAATAGAGCAACTGGGGGTTGGTCTAGAGGAGAATCATATGGTGAGGTCTCTACTCTAAAGATAAGAGATTCTACACCATTTTCAAAAATTGTAACTTCCTTTTTCTGGTAATAAATCTTCACATCATTGTTTGACAGCCAATTCATACCAAGAATTATATCAAAGTCAGTCATTGGTATGATGATAAGGTTAGAAACTAAAGCATGTTTATGTGTCACGAGGGGAACTAGTTGAAATGCCTTTGTTGGAATGATGCATCCCCTCGGAGTTTTTACTGACAAATACTTTATTAAATCAAATTGGACATGACTAATTTTCATGGAAAACTAGGAAGATATAAATAAATGTGATGATTCAGAATAAAATAAAGTGTTGTCTAAGTTTGAGGAAACAATTAAAGTACCTATCACCACATCATTAGGAACTTCAACTTCTTTAGTTATAACATCATAATCTCTCTCTTGCTCTCTTGGATTTTTTTAAGGATTGTTTTCTTGGTGATTAGGAAAATCATTTGCATAGTGTCCCATCTCTCTAAAATTTTAGCATTGAACATCATTAAATTGTTTCTTCCCCTTGTATTCATGAGATAGATGACCCTTTTCTCCACACTTATATCAGACTCCCATGCCTTTCAATAATTTATCGAGATGATTCTTTCCACAGTTCTCGCATAATGGGAATTTATTCATATCCTAATTCTTATTTGGTGCTTCACCTTACCCTTGGTTATCAAAGAACCTCTTTTTTATCTTAGTCTCCCTTGAACAAATTTGATCTAGATAATTCCTTCTCTATTTTGATGGCACTTGATACAATTTCATCATATGATGAAAATGATTGAGAAGACAGTGCCCTTCAAAGAGTTGGATAAATACCTTCAAAGAAATTATCAATCTTATCTTCCGTGTCACGTAAGTAATTTACGACATACCTAGATAGCCTTGTGAAGGTAGCCTTGTACTCTACAACACTGTCTTCTTCCCTTTTCTTTAAGCCATGGAATTTTCTCTTCATTTCTGTTCGCTACTCATAAGAGAAATATTTTTCAAAGAATATTTCCTTAAAAGTCCTCCATTTTATATCTTCTATTTCTTCTTCCTTGGTGGTATTCTGAATCAAGGACCACTATTGATCAGCGTCTCCCTTGAGGCAATATACTGCCAGTACTAACTTTTCATTTTCATTTCATCTTAATTCCATGAATATATTTTCAACGGAATTGATCCATTGCTCAACAACCATTAGATTAGTAGTCCCATTGAAATATGGGGGCTTCTGAAACATGAAATGATCCAACACAGTTGTGGAATGGATATTCATTACAACTTGAGTAAGTTTTCCTAATATGGTCATGATCTAATCTACTCCAACATTGACCGTGTTGACTTGCTTAGTCGGGAGATCCCTACATTGCCCACAGGAATTGATTCCCCTTATTCTATTAGATTCCATTTATAAATAGTGGCACACACTAGAATAGGGTATGAATCATAATATATAATCTTAACTTAACAAAATACTTTTCATAAATTGTGATCCTACGCATGACTAATCTCATAATTAGAAAAGTGGTTTCTTTGAGTAATAATTTACATTTCAATCCTTCATAATGTCTTATAAAGAAAATATGAATTATCCTAAGAATATTTTCTGGGACTTTCATAATCAAGAGTGCAAAAAGGCCCATTTTCATGTACCAGGATACCCTGGGTCAAGCCCGAAACTCCTTGTCAGAGCTTTCACTCTTAGGTACATCTGTGCCAGATCCACCTCCACCTGCTCGTATCTAGATAGGGATGTATTTTCTAGAAGGATTAACAGAATCTATTACTTACCAAAATACCAGGATGTTCTTGTATGTTTATCCTCAAATACTACCTTAGGGCTTTGTTCCCTACCATACATTTCTTACTCTAGTTTTCAAGTTCCCGAGTAAACTTTCTCTGATACCAACTGTAAAACCCTGACCCCTCTAGACCAGAGTCGGTGCATTAATTGTTATATTTGCATGGTTAGAAGGAATGAAAGTACTGAAGGAATGTTAAGTTTGGTAGACTTTAAAAAACTAGATACATATATATAACTCAAATTATATGGGAAAAGGTTAGAAAATACAATACATAACAAAAACTAAAAACTGCATCCCCAGAAACTTAATAAATGATATACTCTTCATCAGCTATTGCGGTAAACAAATGAAAGTGGTGAGCTTAAATGATCCGTAAGGGTTATAAATATAAGAAGAATAAATCAATAATAACTGAATAATAAACAACTTGGAATAGTCAATATGACATAGTGAATAAATGAAAAACTCACACCATTAATAACTTAGAACGAAACTACATCTATAGATTTTGTAATTGTGAAAAACTCATGGATAGTAATAACTAAAAATGAATAAAGATACTGCTTACCAATTTTACATCATGTATCTGGAACATGATAGCATAATACTGTTAAAACGGTTTAGTTATGTGGGTAGAAACCTGTTCGGTTTTTTTGGAATCAAACTCGAAGGGTTTGTCACCAACTGATTTGTCTCATGAGACCTGTCAATTCATAGAAGAGATATAGAGGTCCCCAACAACCACTAAAATCCAAATAATTATTTATACATTGATTTAATACAATAGCAATATTCCTTTTCAATATCCGTATAGAGTAGGGAATATAGATTCATCAATATATCCATAGTTAAAATAACTTTCCAATTATACATCATATGTAAAATGGTATTTGGTTTAGACAATAAACATATCCATTATATGAGATTATGGATATTTAATAGAAATATAATTTCAAATAGAAAATTGATCTCAAATTGGTAGTAGGTACACCGCATAAGGATTATTAGGTGCATAATACAAATTTAGTCACAACAAAATGGTAGTTGAGACAAAGTCCCTTACCACAATATAATCGGTCGAATCATATGACTAGAACTTAATAACCATAAAATGAATCATTTAATAACATGAATATAAATAGAATCATGTTATTATATATCAAATGTATGTACACAAATACCACATACAATAAATAATTAGCAAATAATGGAAATCTCATAGAAATAAAATTGAGATGAGAAACACCTTTCCTTATGATCGAGTGTGTTCTTAATTTGTTTTAATGACCTGAATAATAAAATTTAGCTTAATTAATTAATAATTCCATAACCTACTATACATTTAATTAATTTATTATAACATTGTTAGGTTCATTCTAGGCCCTTTTTATGGGTTTAAGTGGATCAATTTTATTGTTTTGGAAGCATTTTCTTGCTTGGTTTTAATGATTCGTTTACTTGTATTCATGAGTGGATGTTTGTTTGAAATATGGTGAAACATAAAATTTTTTAATATATACTATTAGTGACATTAAATAGATATAAATGATCTTAAAATTATTCTAGATTATATAAGTGAGAATGAATCATTAGTTAAAAGCTATTGATAAATGCTTGAATTCAGCTTGGTGGTTTTGTGCACAATGAACTTGTTTTGTATTATTATTCCATATTATGAGTGTGTAGGGATTCCAGAATATTAATGAGATGAAATAAATATATTCAGATATGGTTCAACTATAAAAATGGTTTCATGACCAGAATTGAAGATGATAACTGAAATTGAGAACCCGTCGTCCTTAAAGGTGATAAATTAACACATCTCGGAGGCTATATTCATTTTTTGTATATGAGGAGGGGGAAAGAGAGATGATGATTAAATATTCCATTAGAATAATATAATTATAGTTCATGTAAGGTACTGGAATTATCATAGAATTTAGATGAGGGGGATGAGGAAAGAAGTAAAAAATAAAGGAACTCAAAATAGAAGGAAAATTGAGAAATCTCTTATGAAAATTCGGCAGACGAATGGCGTCACTTAAAATTTAATTAAATTTTTTGATGAGAGAAAGGGGGTATCTCATCACTCTTACATAATATGGGCAGTAAGGGGAATATGGAATGAAATATCCCTACATAATCCAATTGAAAATAAAAGATAAACATAAAATGAAAGCTTTAAGAAAATAGAAGGATGATTGATTTTCTTGCCATGTAGAGTAACTACCAAAACATGAAGGCTGAGACCTTGGGGGTTTGAAGTGTAACACCCCATGATTTCATAGTACGTTATCTCATTAATGTAATTCAATAGCTTTCACTACACGCAACACTGAGTTTGAGCGCACCACAACTTACCAAACCAGTCGTTCAAAAAGTAGTTATGAATAGTATTAACTACATTTTGAATCTTATATACACTATATAATTTTAACATACATATTATGTGTTTACTTGACATAATATAATAAAAAATTCATATTTTCAAATAAAATAAGTATTTTTCATAAAATTCAATTTTACCGCCTTTTAATAGTAAACCATTTTAAAACCCATATGTGACACTTTTATATATTCAATTTAATGAAAATAAATTCTTCTTTAGAAGTGGGATATAATAATTTAGTTTTGATAAATTTTTGGTACTTTTCTGATTACTTTCATATTTTGACAAATAGTAAAAAATGCTATGTTTTAATTGAAATCAACTTTTTTAATCGAAATAATTTATGGTGTTAAATTATGCATTTTAGAGGTTTTGAAATATGATTAGATTATATTTTTATCATTTAATACCATTTAAGTCATTATAAGTAATTTCATTGAAATTTTTACCATCTTTTACCCACCTCCTTGGAGAATTTTAAAATTTGAAAAAAACAAAATTTTACCTCTTCTATAATTTGAATTTCAAAAAGTCCGAGAGACATGGTTAATATCATTATGTAAAATTTGGTTCAATAAGATGAAAACAATTTTTGGTGAATAGTAACTTTTCACTTTTATTTACCACGATTAAAATTAAATAGGGTAATTAAGGTTAAAAATGATATCATAATTACCCTAAAACATATCTTAATTATATTGGATAAGTATAATTCGACCAGAAAAAACCTGAGGACTAAAATATGATCCTCTTTGGTCTACTTGGATTAGATTAGGACATTTATTATTATTTTATTTAAAGAAGAGTTAAAAGAATTAAATTCAAAGTTTAATAACTAAAACATTTTTAATATATATAGTTACAGATAATATAAATTAGACTATAAATATTAATTAGAAAGATAAATTTTTTTTCTACATAATGGTATTTTATTTAGAATTTTTAGACATTAAATAATTTAATTTATTTATGACATAATGATGATGCAGTAATTACTTTATTAATGAAATTTTAAAATAATTGATATTATAAATATCCAAATAAATGTAAATAGAGACTTATTATGAATTGACTATTTTTCTAGGTTACTATTACATGTTAGAGTTGGTTAAATAAATTTTATTCGAAGTGATAAAGTTTTTATGCCTTTTAAAAAAATCAAATACTAAATAGTGTCAAAATTTATGTAATTGAGTTTTTAAAACAAATACTATATTATTAATTAATATAATATTCCTAAAATTATAAGGTTCAACCAAAGGAATTATATAAGGATATATATATTAATAATGAACCACATGGGGTTCTCTTGGCTTGTTATAGTAAGTTTATTAACCGTATAATATAAAAATACAAAAAGACATGGTAAATGTCAATCTATTTAACTAAGAGTTAAATCTAAAAGATAAGGTTAATATGATGAACTAACCTATATAAAACTGATTGGTTGAGATTTTCTCAAGCCATACCCACATTATCCTATAAATAATTCATTTTGGAGCCATTAGAAACCGAAAATGATTTTATTATAAAATAATATTTCAAGCTTTTCCTAAAGTGACTCTCACCTCTCTTATAAAAGGGAACTTCCCATTCTCTTCATTTCACACCTCCATAGCCTTTTGTCTCGGCTGAACCCAGACCAAATATCCTCCCAACTCCCCTCACTTCAACCTGGAGTCATAACTTTGTTCAAAAAGCCAACCTAAAGAGCCATTTTGATCAAATCAAAAGGAAGAAGCCGAAGAAGAGGTAAATATTTCATCACCTCTTTCAAGTTATTTTCTTCTTCCACTTTCTCTTTCTTTGTTGTTGCATTATAAAATAATAACTATAGTATCATATATATACTGTAATGTTATTATAAAAATGGTACAACCATATTCATTATTCTGTCTATCATATTAATGACAAAGTCACTATACGTACGTACGTACGGCTTACCGTCTCTACGTCGTGGTGTAGTTTGTTATTCAAACACTTAATTATTTAGATGTGTATAATAATGAGTATA
The DNA here is from genome assembly GCA_963277665.1 of Viscum album. NCBI lineage: Eukaryota > Viridiplantae > Streptophyta > Magnoliopsida > Santalales > Viscaceae > Viscum > Viscum album. The sequence goes on along the minus strand of OY728162.1, from coordinate 660,824,388 downwards.
ACTGATGTAAATAATGACTATAACATGTTAATGATTATTTATATATGATATAACATCCAATTATATATGATTTCTCCATTAATATAATGATATTGTAGCTCATGCGTATGTTTGGATTGCCGTCTCCACAAACGCATTGAGATTCATTCCCATCATTATCATTCAAGAATAATTTTCATTTTATGATTCAAAATAATGTTTATAAACATAATATCATTCTGTATTTTATCAAATATATCTTATTCATTACAAACATGGCTTACGTAACCAAGCATATAAAGTAAAACGAATCTGTTAACACCCGAAATGATGATACTACTAAAATATTGTTAACAAAGAAATATTAGAAGATCATATAGGATATCATATTTATGGTTATAGTTCTTTTATAATTTAATAACAATGTTTTATGTAAGTATCTGCTGGGACCTATTTATCATCCAAATCTGTGTTTTCTTAAAAATATATTTCAAAACATTTTTACTATTTACTAGACTATGGGTTAAAGTCATTTATACCCTTATTCGACCTTATATGTTTTGAAAGGAATCTTTCCATCCTTTTCTAGACAAGGTAATTTATGAACATTTTAACAAAATTAAGGCAAGAATGTCTCTTTAACTTATACGACAGGTGCAGTTATTCTCCGCCGTTATTACACCTTTGAAGCTTACCTTACAAGCTTATAAGAATATTTTCAACATAAATTTTTTCTTTTATAATTACATGACTTTTAAATGGTTTCAAAATAGAAAGAGTTATTTTTTTAAAAAATAGTTTTCATTTTATCTATGTCAACATCCTTTGATGGATTTTAAACTTGTTTGAAGTTGATTTATTATGATACAAATCTTCCATATTGTATTGAATGTTTTGTGATATTTTTGAGTATGGATGTGTTATTTTAGTACCATTCATGGTTTATCGATAAATTATTGACATTTTGAATGCTAGTTTTAATATGAATGTTTATATTATGTTTAAAACTACTCATATGAGGAATGCATTAGACTTAGTAAGTGACGGGTGGAGCCCGTTATAGCTCCTCGATGTATCGGTAGGTCTAATGAGACAAACTAGTGTCTTGGAACAAGGACTTGGAAAAATCCTATTTGTATTATTGGCACAAGGCCTTGACTATGTGGTTATGAAGTCTGACATTATGCATTCCATCATTATGAAATTGGATATTGAAATTGCATGTGATTATTCAACTAGTAGAATATCCATGTGAATAAGTAAATGAAATTATTTGATTTTATTTTTTCCATATTATGCTGATGTTTAAGTTTAAAAGGATTTTGTTTTAGTTTTATAAGATTACTTAAATGTTTATGCTTATTTATGAACGTTTGCACTATATTCTTATCCTTACTAGGCATTTGAGCTCACCCCTTTCTATGTTTTATTTTTCGCAGGATGTGAAGAAGTATTTAATGGTCGAACTGCAGCGATAGGATAAGGATATAAGTGTGTTCAAAGGGGACAAAATTTATTGATGTTTTATTTCATGATGTAATGTAAAACTTATGAATGTATCCAGTACTTCTAAGGGTACAAAACTGATCGATCTTTCGGGACAAGATTTCTTATATCATGCAAATGTTATGTAATAATGCACCGACTCTTGGTAACTGGGGTTGGGTTGTTACATGAGGACACATTGGGAGGACTCCAAGGGAGGTAATACTACCAGATCTTTGAGGATAATGAGTTCATAATGAATGAAAACGAAGGGGGGTGAGTGGGCATTTATAGTAATTAAGATGGAGTTTTTTATTAATTAAAAGGGACACCTCATTAGTGGTTTTTGCAAAACCATGGGCTTTCCCATGGTATTTTCCTATGGTTTTTTCCACTTGGGACACCTCATGTCATAAGTTACTATATACAAGTCGACCCGCATTTTATATTTAATTATTACATCATTATGATGTTATTAAACTACCGAAAACTCAAAACTGTATTTTACTATTCACAAAAAATTCAAGTATTTTAGAAAAATCCAAAAAATTCACCCTAACTATTTTTTGACATGAAGAATTCAAAAATGAAGTCCATTTTTTGAATATAAATTTCTTTGTTTTTTTAATTTAATTTTTAAATTAAATCATTATTAATTTGAAAAATAACAATTTTAAAGATATTATTAGTTCTATATCACGTTGAAAAATTAATTAAGATCTCATTATCTTATTACCTTAAGAAAATAAAATATTATCATTATTTACTATTTATAAGTATCATATTACTATTCATAGGGGTATGTTACTATTCATAAAAAAATCATGTTGGTTCGATCAGACTCCAAATGACATACTGATAACAACTCTAGATGACCGTTTTTCGAAATTCAAAACATAGAAGTGGAAAATTTATGTTTAATGGCTAGGTTTTGACTATCTATTAAATAACCAAATGTTTTTTTTCAAAGGAACACAATGCTTTATGAAATATAGGCTATGAATATAATGTATTTAAGAGAAGCATACCATAAAAAGCTTGGGGGGTTATACCAACGGTGCCGTTCAAATCATCTTATGGGCAAACTAAAAAATAGGTAGATCATATATGTTTAAGAAATGTTAAGCATCATTCATTATGTACACACAAAAACTCTAAAACCAAAAATTATACGTTAATTTAGTTTAATATAAATTGTATTATGATTTTAAAAAAAGATATCAAGGAGTTATAATAACTCAAAAATCTCCCAAAAAATATATCTAAAAATCTCCCCCATTTTTATAATCACAATACATGAAAAAATATAATTTTGATTAAAATTTTAAAAGGATACTTCCTATAATGTCCAATGAAACGACATTTTAATCTAACATTCAAAAGATTTATTGTTTCTATATTTTAAAATATTCATCATATCAAAACATATAAAAAAACTTTTAAAAACCATGTTAATAAAACAAACTTATTCTACTAAATCTCCAATATTCTTTTGAAAAATAAAAAAAATTGAGAAAGAAAAAAACGAGGTATAATTTTTTTAACCATTATGTGATATAAATACATTTAAAATTATTCTTATTTATTTTTTTGATTACCCCCTAGGCTTAACATCTAGAATATATAAATTCAAATTTTATCCCTATTTATTACTTCTATAATTTAATTCATATAATAGAGTTAGTAAACAAATACAAGATAGAAATGAAAAAGACTTTTATCTTATGATATCTCTATATGAGATCCCTTTTTATTTATAGAGAACCAAGGGAAATGATTTGTTTTTTTTTGTACAATTTAAAATTTTAAATGTTTAGATATTTTTTTCCTGTCTTAGAAAATAAATTCAAAATGAAAACAATACCTTTAAAAACATTCAATAATTATTAAATACAATGAAAACATTCATCGATTTTTCATTCAATACATTTTAAAATAATTTAGTTGTTAGAGTTTTTATCAGATCTATTAGATGGAAAAAAATTCATCCTCATTGCTTTTCTAATTACAATATAACAGAGATCCATAAGATAAAATAAATTTCAATTTTTTATGAGATTGCATTGTCAAGTTTTTTAGCATCGATAGTCACTTCTAATGAAATATTCAATTTTTTTGATACTCGTCAATCCCCTTGTCCTGATCTTATGGAAATATATTTTGATCTTCTAGAAAATTCATTATCTTAGAATTATGATCTAATAGAAGATTAAAGTTAGTATAGAGTTCCTTAATGCACGTTTTTGAATTCTTCAAATTTTTTTAATCAGGATTTACATTAATGTTTGAATTTGAACAAGCTAGACTTGATTCCAACTTCCACATCAATTATAAATTTCTAAATCCTTGATAAATTAATATATATATACATTGGTCATATAGATGATCATTCTTGGTTTTCATGCCTTGTTGATTTCAATCATATAATGTAATATCAACCAATTTATTGAATATAAACTCCATTCACTTTTCTATTCATTCCATTTTAGTCACAAGTTTAGAATATATACTCTCCAATTATTTATCTTTTGTCCTTATATTTAGTTGAACTTTCTAATGATTCTCCTCCTTATCCATTCGTCCAACATCAATTCATCATGTTCTTCAACTTTTTTTGTATCTTATTCATTACAGGACACAACTACCAGTGACTTTTCATTTTCATGTTTTTGTGAAAAAACTATCATTTCATTATTAAAATCATAATTTTTTTTCTCAACATCATCCTCATATTCTCTTCCTAGTTATTATGAATTAAAATTTAATATATATAGTCTTTTGGATGATATACATTTGGATACCTTTGAATTTCAAAATATAGAATCGTTTTGAGTATAATTGATTATATATTTGTTTGGTGTTTTTAATTTATCACCTATCTCCGTTGCTGGAGGTGTAAGAGATTCTGATGCGACATTAATTTCTACATTTATCCACTTATCCTTTCCATTTCTAGTAATTCAATCCCGAAAGTTCAATTTATTTTGTACTTCATAAAACATTTTAGTTGATTCTTTTATGGATATGATAGGTATATAAGTTTAGGACTTATAAACCTTCAATGAATAATCCTTTTTGAAATTCAAAATCCTTTTAATCAACTAATATTCCTATTTCACAAAAAACTCAAACTTTGATAGTCTTTCATAGGGATTCGTAGACCTACACTATTTTAGCTTTTGATAAGATTAAATATCTTTATCTATATATTTATTTCCTTAATTTTCAAGAATTATCTTATATTCATCATCAATATATTCACTATTATTATTCTTCTTCTGAAGTGGTTGATCTATCAACATTTCATATGATTCCTTTATCTTTTTATCAGCCTCATCAAATTTCTATATCTACTTATTCTATGCACCAGATTCCTGATGATATTTATCTTCCTTATATTTGTTTTATTTATCCTTCTCAATGGATTTATGAGGTTTAACCTATATTTTTATTTTAACAAACCTTTTTATTCTATAATGAAAACATGTTTCATTATAGAAATATTTTCTTCATTCATCGACATTTATTTATTCCTTTCTGGTGCTCCCAAATCATTCAATCCTTTATCCCTTTTGGAATTTAAAAATATATTATTTGAAAGCCTATAATAAGTAGGAATATTTATTTTTACCAAAGTAGTGAACATCACTTCAATCTATTCCTAGAAAAACATAGTAATACTGAGCTTTCTCCTATTAAAAAGGAATTCTAACACAGATACATCCTAAATATTGATAGTGTCTCTATTATATTTCCATGTTGATAATAATACCTAAACTCATTGGAAGAAAATTATAAATTTTGAGTCAAGATTTTTCATTTTATAACTCATTCTATTATAATTAAGAGATTCCCCTCTACCCTTAATATATTAAATTTTACATGCATATTTAGAAGACTTCAAAATATGAAAGTGGAATCACATTCCAATGGTAATCCTATTTCCTTAGTGAACCTTTTTAGTATGAAAAAAACTTATTTTTCAATAATATAAATCTCACTTTATTCCCTTTATCAGAATAATAATACAACATTTTATCATGAAACTAATAGGTAATATTATTGTAGAACAATTCACAATTTTCAAGAGATAGAATAATGGATTTATATCCATGAAGGATAACAACATTCTTAAAAGGTGAATCATATTTTTCAAACGATGCACTAGAGATCATTCTCTCCAGAGTAATATCTCCAATTTCGATATTTTTAGACATAGAAATCATCTAATATAAAAAATATTTCATATGTAATTAGAAAACAAATCACATAGAGATGAATCCTCACCCAAAATGTTAACCAACTACTCAGGGGTACCACACTTCTCTATATAGGCATCATCATCCACCATTTATTTCTTAAAATTCAATGGTATAAAAAATCATTATATACACTTGTACAATTTTTTCTACATCGGTTGTTTTTCTTTTTAATATCGGTTTTGAGGTGATGTCTTTGCGAGCAACATTATAAATATGATTTATAACATTAGTTATTAAATAAACGATGTTAAAAATGTTTTTTTATGTTTTTTCACACCATTTTTAAAAAAACCAACATTAAGGACCATCTGGAAAATATGTTAAAAATGTATTTTTATGTCTATTTTTTTAAATAAGCAACGTTAAATATCTTTTTTTTACTTCTATTTTTTAAAATACGATGTTTAATGTAATGTTTAACATCTATTTTTAAAAAATCAATGTAAAAAATATTTATCATTTTGTAGTAAATTTATTAATCTTTGATTTGATTGGTCATAGAGATTAAACTGAGTTATAGATCAAAAGTAATGATCGTCATAAGTTTGGTATATTTTTTCTAGGAAAGATCGAATGAGCCAACCGTAGCTTCATCTTAGAAGGAATTTTTGAATCTGTATGAGGATTTGTAGTTTAACCATGATACGAAGTGTTATTTGACATTATAATAAAATAATAATCAATAAATGGTATTTCAATTAAGAAATATACTCATAAAAAATAAAAAACATGGAAAAATAATTATAAATATATTGATGAGATGTTGTAAAGAAGAAATAGTGGATTTATGTGGAAGATCAAATGATTCTAGTCGGTGGAACAATAATGGTTGAAATAAAATATCATTAAATTGCATATCAATTAAGAAAACTAATCATAAAAAACATCAACCACATATAAATGATTAAAAATACCATAACGAGATCACATAAAAAATGATCATTAAATTATGATATGTGTATGTTGAAAACATATAATTGAGATGGTAAATGAAAACACGATATTAAAAATTTTAGGCGGAAATTGAAAATTTCAATGCCCCGATGTAAAAAAATTAAAATTTTGCATTGTAGGGATATTAAAATTATATTTCACACTGATTTTATGATAACCCTCATGAAAATATATTAAATTTTTTGCTATTTTTTTACATCGGTTAAGAAATAACCCAGGTGAAAAAAAATCAAATTTTAATGTCATTTATTTAATAACTGATGTTAAAATGCATTTTTCTTATAATTTATTTAATAACTGGCATGAAAAATGTTTACAAACATGTATTTAATTTTCTAATCTTTGAATTGATAGGTCTCGGAGCTCAAACGGAGTTATGTATCAAAAGTTATCTCCATTGGAAGTTGGCCTTCCCAAAGACTTCGTTTAGTGATGATCAACTTCTGATTACCAAAATGTTTGATCTGTAGCTTAATTTGAGCTCCCAAACCTGTTAGATCGAAGCTTGTGAAATTAAATACATGTGTATAATCATTTTTCATGTTATTTATTTAATAACTAATGTGAAAAATTCCTTTTAACCTCAGTTATTAAATAAAAAATGTGAAAAAGTCATGAAAATTTATTTTTCACGTTGGTTATTTAAAACCAATGTGAAAAAGTCTGGAAAACTGATTTTTCATGTCTGTTATAATATAAATGGCATGAAAATTCTGTGAAAATGGATTTTCATATTTTTTATATAATAAACGACATGAAAAATCAATTTTCAGATATTTTCAAATCAGTTTAAAAAATTGATGTAAAAAAAGGAGACATTAAAAATAGTTTTTTTTGTAATAGTGATAATTCATGACAGCATATATATTCAAATAATTTAATTATAATTTTTTTCATGAAAATATAATTATTTCCCAATTTAAAAATAAATTAATGTTAAAAAAATCTAAATTTTCTATGTATACATAATAAGATGATATATAAATTATCAAGAATTTCAAATAATATTAAAATATAAATATGAATGTTCAGAAATTTATCTTTGATCAACGTGGCTTGATATTCTCCCATAGAATATGGTTTTGGATATAATTGAAAAATATTGTTTCTCTCTTAGATTGATTATAATGATGGATAAAAAAGTTGTTCAAGAAAATTTTCAAAATAAAAAAACTCATCCTAGAAAAGATAGTTAATGTTTAAAGGAAAACATTTCAACTATAGAAAAATATTGAAAATTATAAAAATTTGATAATTTTTTTTTGCTTTGATAAGAAAAATCTGGTACTATATATTAAAATTCCTACTACTAGAATACAACTACATCAACCATCAAAGGTTAAGTTCAATTTATATATACCTTATTCAATCTAAAAATATTTGAGAAGATAAACTTTGGTTTCCATACCTTCTATCCACTTTGATGATAAATTTTGGAAAGATAATTTGAAATATATGCTTTATGTTTTTTGAAAGATAAAATTTTATTCAAAGACCACAGGATTGTACAATAACTGTCCCTTGACATTTTCTATAAAATTAATACTTAGAAAAAAAATTAATTTGATAATGTTTACTTTTTTGTGATTTTATGACCGTCATAAAAAGTGGTTCTCTTGGGTATTAGTTTTCTATACAAATTTTCAAAGGATATACTTTCTATAATGAAGTTGTTCAGAAACTTTTTCAAAAACTCAAATTTTGATTTTAACTTAACCTCCTCATTTTTTACATTCTAAAAACGATATATAACTTCCCATATTTTCATAATTTTTACTTTGTAAATTTACCCGTTGACTTATCTAAATCTAATATAAGTGTAATATTCTCATTATTTACTTTGGATAACTCTTATATAGACTCTTATACTTGAAATTTATTTTGATAAATATTATATTTAAATATATTTTATATATTGAAAATATTTGATATGTAACTTTAATTTTATAAATATATTCCATTATCACTTCTTTAGTTTGAGGTATTTATTCCACCACATCATCTGACTGAGAATTTACATCCGATGATAATAATAAATATCGCCTTAATGAAAAATATAATAAAGCATCAATAGAAATCTTTCCCAAGATACAAAGTTAATTCTAAGTAAAATTAATATAAAATGTATTGAGTCTAGGAATTTCTTATATATTATACAATAAACTATAAAAATATATGTCTTCATATACACTTCTAATGTTCTCGATAGCTCAAAAATATTTTCTGCTCTTTCCTTTTTGATGAAATTATAGACTGCTTTTCTTTCTATTTGGTCATAGGACACTCAGATCTTATATTCCCAATTTTTTAACATTCATGACAAATAGCCTTAGTAAAGTGTTCCTTTCTAATTGGATTTTAATTTTTATTATTACTATATTCCATATAGTATCTCAAAAAATTATATCTACCAAGTTTTTAGATAATAATATTCACCTTCTATTTATTCTAATTCATAATCATCCAAATATTTCCTAAATTTAATATTATATGTGCTTGGATTAGATGTTTGATGTCCAAAATTTAAATCTCTATACATTTAAGAAAAATACACACCATTTTTCTTGTTTTATTTTTTTGAATCTCTACCCAATAAATTTTCATATTGCATTAATGTACTGATTAAATCATTATGATTGATCTTCATGATATGAACTTTCTTTTTCTATTAGCATCTGATTGGATTCCAATTCTTTCTCTAAGATACAGATAAATTTTTGAACAATCAATTCATTCAAGATTTAGTTTTCTCTACTTCATTTATTACTTTTCAACAACATAAAAAACCACTAGTGAATTAAATCCAAAATTTCACTAGGAAAAGAATAAAATCATTGACAACCAACCCTTAGCATAACTCTTTTCATCTAAATAAATTTTTCTATTCTTAAATTTCTCACTTCTATATTTTTTAAATATACTAGTAGTTTGAAATGAGGATACTTAACCATAAATGTGATGTATATTAAGGGGAAATCTCATGATTATTGTTATATTAAGAACCCTTGAAACATGCATGATCTATCCTCATAGTTTCAAATTGAATGGTATAGAGCAAACATTATAAGACTAATTTAACAAACTCTACCTTGATTGAGTAATCTTGATGTCAATAACTATAGTAGAAACTGAAAGCTTGTTGCCTCTATAGGTAATCCACCGGCCTTTAGATCCCCTAATGCTTATTGAGGATCCACATACTCTTAAAGGGGTTCTATCACCTTCATTATAAAGGAAAAATTGAGTATTAGGAAGAATTGATTTATTCAAATTGCTGACACACCACTCATATCTTATAATAATAGCGATTACATCCCTTTATATATATCCATATTCAATGGTCTTTATTAAATGAAAAACATGTTAGCCATATAAAATATAAGGAGTTCCATATCATGTTAACATTATATTAATACCTATTAAAAAATATATTTAACACACTCAATGAGTATTCAATATATAAGGCCCCAACCTTAAAACATTACATAATCTTGAGATAAGTCAATAATTTGACTTTAATTCACATTAAAGACTTTTTTAGGTTTATATTTTTAAATAATTAAGCCATTATTAATACATTAAATCTCAAATATTATAAAGTAAACACTTATAATCTATCCAATTTTTTCATATAAATAAAATTCCTTAAAGAAAACAACAATAATTATTTTCTTGATAAAAAGATTCTTGAATTATTCTTTTCTCTTAACCTTCCTTATACCTTGTGAAAAACATTTCAAAAACTTGCGATGAGCATAAAAATCTCAATAAGGGTTATAAAATAAGGAAATAAAACATTAGTCCATGAACATATAAATATCAATGAAATCATACTTCTTACTCATAAAACAAAATCTCTTTAAGATACCTCAGGAAATCATAGTATTTTTGAATAACTCATCAAAGTCTTAAACCATAAAGGAAACTTGTGACATCCATAACATACTTACATTATAACTTTCACAACTACATAGGGAGTAACCTTCGTGGTTATGTTTGGAATACCTATCATAGTCTATTCACTAAATCTATTAGGAGATACCTTAATGTTTACCTCCATTGTAACAACCCAAGATTTTATGAGAATTATTCTTTTCAATTTCATTGATGTCTTGTGTTGTACGCTACACCAAGATTATCTTTCACTATACACAACACCGTATTATCTTGCAGTATATGCAACTCTATTATTGGCTCGTGTTACACAAACTTTCGAGTTCGTTTTGTAGAAATTATTCTACGCAACATTAAGTATAAACTTTGTTTAATGTATAAATGAAATATGGTTGTATTTTGTTATATGAAACAACAATGTATTCTTTCACAACACGCCACCCTGACTTGGCTTGCATTACACGCAATCACGACCTTCCTCGATAGCATGTGCAGTATGCAATACCGGGTTTCACTAAACAACGATATATTGTTATTATATTATTATGGACTAGCCGTTATAAATATTTTTAACTAAATTTTGAATTTTAAAAAATTATTATTCATCTTACATATTTTCTAGAACATGGTACGAGAACAAAATAAATTTTTCAGGTAAAATAAGTATTTTTCAAAAAATGCAGTTTTGCCGCCTTTTGATGGCGCACCCACTTTAAATCTAGTTTTTGACATGTTTATAAGTTCAATTTGACAAAATAAAATTCTTCCTTAGAATGATGATATAAAAATTTAATTTGGATAATTTTTTCATATTATTCTGATAACTTTCATATTTTGATGAATAGTAAAAACACGCTATATTTGAATTAAAAACAACTTTTTTCATCACAATAATTTATATGGATAGATTATATTTTTAATTGGTTTTAAAGTGTAATTATAATATATTTTTACCATTTAATCCAATGTTGGTCATTGGAATTAATTTCTCTTTGAAATTGGACATAAACAAGTGATGATCTTTTGATAGTTATTGTTTCTTAAAAACACACTATTTGGTTTTGATAACAGGAATTACTTTTAAAATTAATTAATGCCACTTCCATGTTTTGAATTTGGAAAAATAGAAATCATTTTTGAATTTGGAATATCAAATATAGCTTAGGCTGAATTTATTGTATTTTTCTGAAAAACATCAATTTTTGATGAATAGTGAAAACACAGAGTTTTTGGTTAAAATCGACTTTTTTTTAAATAATCATTTATTTGATTTAAATTTATTTTAGGTCAAAATAGATACATAATACTTATATAAGTTCAATTAAATTCATTGCAATCATTTTATAATAATTTTAGATTTATAAAAATTGCATTTAAATTTTCACCATCTTTTACCCACCTCCTAGGAGCTTTTGCAATTGTTCATAAAACTTAATTTTACCTCTTCCATGAGTTGAATTTAGAAAATCCAAAAGACACGGTTAATATCAAGGAGTAAAATGTGGTTCAATTAGATAAAAATAATTTTTGGTGAATAGTAACTTTTTACTTTTATTTACCACGGTTAAAGGTAAATAGGGTAATTCAAGGTTAAAAGAATATTATGATAATTCAAAATTACCATAACACTTTTAAAAACCTTATTGGATAAGTAATGGCCGACCATAGTCATCCTTGGGTCTATTTTGGGACCCCATGGAGCCACTTATGAAAGACAATGACACATTAGATTAATTAATTTAATGTAAAGACAAAATTGGCATTAACAAAAAATCATTTAGTAATTAATTTTTATAAGGGGATATATAAATTATATTTTCGACTATAAATATTCATTGGAAAGATAAATGGATTTATTACATGTTGGTATTTTTTTATAAATTTTAGACATCAAATAAATTAAATTATTTATGACAGAATAATGATGCAATATTTACCTCATCAATAAATGATTTAAATAAATAAGATTATAATGATTAAAATATCATCCAAGACCTGTCCAATTACTTTTGGATGATTTTATTTAGAATATTAGTCATCGTATATTTGAAATTAATGTGTTTTGGCCCTCTTGAAACCTAAGATAAGTTTATAATAAAATAATGTTTTCACACTTTCCTAAAGACCCCCTCTACTCCCTTATAAAAGGAGACCACTTCTATGCAATTACTCACACATCTCAAGCCTTTTGGATCATCCTAACTCTGCCCCAATAATCTCCCTACATCCCTCTCCTCCCCCTTGAAGCCTTAAATTAGGCAGAAGACACTCCAAGAAGTTCTTTTGGTTCAATCCAAAGGAAGTTACCCAAATTAAAGGTAATAGTTTCTCTTAAGTTGTTTTCTTTTATTCTACTTCTCCAACCCCTATTTTTTTTAATCCTTTCTTTTGTGACAAAACCAGTATCATAAAAATACTAGGATGTTGTTATGAGAATTTTATAACTACACTTTCACATACCTCCATCTAATGGATGAAGAACATAATGTTTCTGTGATGGCAAACAAACGCCTCACAAAACAATGATTGTTTGATTTTCTCCTACCACCTCTCATGGTGGCCATTATGATGGAAATGTATTTATATATGAGATATATTATGTTTATTATTTCCTTATGCTTATTTACTTCACAATTATATCAATCCTTTATGGTTTCCATAGTTGGTAAATACTATAATCTCATTTGAGGAAGTGCGGACTACCGCCCCTCAAAGTGATGTGATTCGTTAATGCCTTATGTGGGGTGTATAAAGGATGGATTTAATGATATTATATATGATATTATAATGTAATTATAATATACCTATGTATAATTATGTTTTAATTCCATTAAAATAATAAATAGAAATGAAAGTAGCGTTCATGCGTACGTACGGTTTACCGTCTCCATGAACGGTGCATTTCATTTATTACCTCCATATGTTATGTACTGTTATAAATACATGTATATTCTGGATATATAATGAATATATATGATATATAAATCATTATTTAAATTATTTAAGTAAGTAAATCATGATATAAGTAATAATAACATCAAGAACAATAAGTCCAAACACGTACGATAAATAAGTTGATTTTACCCAAAACTTTGCTTTAACATGGGATTTACAAAATAATGGGTAATATAAAGTCATAAGTGAACCATATATGATACTATAAAAATGAATATGATTCTGTAATAAGTCAATGTAATTATTTAAATCATTATACAGGAGGTTCAGATACATACGAAGCATATCAGACCTAAGGTAAGGGATAACCTTTCCAATCTCGTTCTTATCCGAGATTGTTTATTCGTAAGTATTTGTTGGGGTTATTGTTATCATCCAAGTCCATGTTTTATAAATGTTTTTTATGTATGTTTAATTTCCTTTTCACCCATTTTGTCATTTACTACATGGTATGTAAGGAATCTTTCTTTTTTTTACATTACGAGGTACTTTTTGACTTTTCTGACAAAAGTACGAGGAGAATGTTGTTTTTAACTTATACAGAATGAAAGGATTTTTACGGTTTTATAAAGACTTATTTTCATGAAGCTTCCTCCAAAATATTTCATGACTATTTTCAAAAAAAAATCTCTTTCTTTTAAAATTGCATGACGTTTTTTCAAAAGAAATTGATTTTGAAGAAGAAAGGAAATTTTCCTCAAGAATTCATTTCAAGTGTTTTATCAAAACCATTTTTCCATATAAGATTACATTATTTCATATGTGTATGTTTCATGTATAATGTCTCTATGATTTACATGGTTTCACTTTTCTTATGATGAAAGGATATCCATTTGTTTTATATGGATTATGTTATGATGGGATGATGTTTATGAGACCCATTTTTATTCTTTGGGTCATGATGAATGATTTATGTTTATGTTATGGCACAAGTAAGAATGATTTAATTATGGGATGGGTGAGACCTATATCTCCGTCCAATGCATTTGGTAAAGATTTATATCTCATGAGATAGACATGGCTGGAACGGAAAGTAAATCCGGTTCAGTAATACAGGGCTAGAACGACAAGTAAACCCGGTTCAGTAAGGGACTTTGTCCTCTAAGATGGTCTTGGCAGCAATGCCTTGGCTACTATGGAAATAATTACATGTTCTTAATGGATGCCAAAATTACATGTTTTATTCCCCTTACAGTTTATCAGGATTAATGTTCCTTTATGATCTATGCCTTATGTACTTCCATGTTTCATGTCATTGCCCATGATTTTGATGTTTAAACATTATGTTCATGTTTTTAAGTTCAAATGTATATGATTTGTTTTACATTATCCATGATTACCCTTACTAAGCATTTGAGCTCACCCTTTATATGTATTCTTTTCCCCAAGACTTAAAGAAATGTTTTAGGTAGTAAAACCAAAAGGGTAAGATCTTTATGGGAGATGTTGAAGATCTTTCACCATGATTATAAGATTACGTTATGAGTTTCCAAAGACAGTAAAATATTACGATCCTTGAGTGTTGGTTTTTGTTATGTATTAATTATTTCGAAAAAGTAATGTAATGTACATGTACGTCACGTTTCAGGCCTCTACAGTTGGTATCATAGTAAAGTTTTAGTTAACCTTTTAAAACTAGGATCTGAAAACTTTAGTGAGATCCCTAGAAATATTTCTAAGGTATGTATAGGGATGTCCCTAAGGATAAGTATAATTATAAGTTATAGTCCTAGAAATACGGTAACGATCTTAGAATTAAACCTAAGATGTTAGATATTGAAGTTACTCTCCCTTTGTTATGTTGTTTTACAAATCATGATTTTTTCCTCTCACACTATTCTTTTTGGGTTTTAGAAAATGGCTGGAAATATGAAGATTCATGATAATGGAGAATATGATGGACAATGGAATGATATTGTTCATGATCAAGCAAATGAAATGGGATTTGGAAATCGGAACATCGTTATTATGCCTAATCAGGAATCTCATGATATTATCAATAATCTCATCTTTGGTAAGTTTCCTGACTCAGCTAATAAGAGAAAGATAGAGTTTCATGATGACCATAGAGGAAAGAAAGTTCAATTTCCCTCATGTAATTCATGTGGGAAGAGGCATCAAGGAGAATGTTTCAAAGGAACTGGAAGATGCTTTGGGTGCGGAAAAGAAGAATACAAATCCAGTAAGTTCAAAGGAAAAGGTTTGGTTAACACCATGGATAAGGATAAAGGTATTGCTACGACATCAACAATGATTAGATGTTTTAAATGTGGAATGTACGAGCATTATGCAAACCAATTCCCTAAGGAAAAATCTCATAAAGAGAATCAACATGGTCATATGGTTAGTATTTATTTGGATGATGATGAAGAGACTACAAATGATATGTGAGATGAAAGAATTGTTGAAGCATGGTCAATGGTTTAAGAAGGTAGTGGAATGATTAGATGTTTATCAAGAGTAATGTTGTATAAGTAATCTCATGGTACTATGGAATAAAGTGACATCTAAGGATTGTTACACTGTTGTATTTCCTTATGTTTTGAAAGTGTATGATAAATGGTACTGATAACCATGAAAGGTTATTCAGATATTTTTGGAAAGCACCTAATATGCACATAAAGAAGTGATAAGGAGATAATGAAATGTTTGATAATATTAATGAGATCATGAATTATATAAGGACAAAGTGATATCATGGTTTGAGTATAAATAATATTTGGGATTTTGGTATGTGGAAAGAGTTAATTTTTACATCATTCATATTTTCACTAAGGTTCAATGGGTACTCATTTTTCAAGAGAATACATGATTGGAATGTGATCAACAAGATATATCAGGGATAAATGATGGTATTCACATGCTCAGTAGATGAAATTTCTAGTAATTGTTTTCTTTATACTATAAGCTTGGACATAAGTATTTAGGATAAGCCTAAAGATTTGGAAATGGATTATGTTGGACAAAAGTTAGTATTGTTTAAGGCTAATACTGTTTTCTATATTATCGATGGAATGTCATAATGATGTAATTTTAGAAAAAGGACAGCTTGTAGGACGGGCGACACCCCGTTGTGTCGGACAAGGCTGTGGGAATCGAACCCACAACCAAAGTGCGACAGGCCTCTATCGCCTACCACTGGCCTACAGGAAGTCCCTGTTTAGTAGAAATTAGTTTTATTTTATTAAGCAGTATGATTGTTGAAGTATAAGTCCATTTTTGGAACCATATATGAATAATATCACCATAGATAGACTTATGTATATAACCTTTTCTAACCTTATGTTTGAGACAGATGGAATGACCTATCATTCTATCGCATGATCCGCTAAAATTTCATGGAAAACAAATTCAACTACATTTCTTTAAGAGATGAAGTGTAAATTGTTCATGACATGAACAACAGTGAGATTGTACCAAAATCAAGTAAGAATTTCTTTTAATTCAAAAATTCTTCCACATTAGGGAAATTATCTTGAAAGCCAAAAAATGTTGTCCTTGTACTCTTATATCTGATGAATTAGATGGTACCTTAGATCATCAAAAATATATGGCTTTGTGACTGTTGGCTTTGTCATAGCCCTGTCGTCTACCACTCTCCATCAGAATATGATGGTTAGATTTCTCCTCTATATCCATATTTTCACCTATGATCTCCTATATGGAAACCTAGTGATGATTTAATTTGGGTAACCGTTATGTTTTATACTTCACTTTTTAAAATTAAGTTTTAGCATTCCTTTTTACGATGTGGGTTTCTATGAAAGAAATTCTCAAGTAACAAACCATTTATAACCCCGATGAATTTCGAGGGTGAAATTCATTTTAAGGGGGGTAGAATGTAACTACCTGAGATTTTATGAGAATTATTATTTTTAATTTCATTGATGTATTGTGTTGTGCGCTACACCAAGATTATCTTGCGCTATACGCAACACCGTATTAGCTTGTAGTATACGCAACTCTATTATTGGCTCGTGTTACACACAATTTCAAGTTCGTTTTGTAGAAATTATTCTACGCAACATTAAGTATAGAATTTGTTTAATGTATAAATGAAATATGGTTGTATTTTGTTATACACAACAACAAAGGAGTCTTGCACTACATGCTACCCTGACTTGGCTTGCAATACACGCAATCGTGACCTTCCTCGATAGCGTGTGCAGTACGCAATACCAGGTTTCACTAAACAACGATATATTGTTATAATATTATTATGGACTAGCCGTTATGAATAGTCTTAACTACATTTTTAATTTTATAATATTATTATTCATCGTACATATTTTCTAGAACATTGTATGAGCACAAAATAAATTTTTCGGGTAAAATAAGTATTTTTAAAAAAATGCAGTTTTGTCGCCTTTTGATGGGGCACCCACTTTAAATCTAGTTTTTGACATGTTTATAAGTTCAATTTGACAAAATAAAATTCTTCCTTGGAATCAGGATATAAAAATTCAATTTGGGTAAAATTTTCATATTATTCTGATAACTTTCATATTTTGATGAATAGTAAAAACACGCTATATTTTAATTAAAAACAACTTTTTTCATCGCAATAATTTATATGGATAGATTTTATTTTTAATTGGTTTTAAAGTGTAATTAGAATATATTTTTACCATTAAATCAAATGTTGGTCGTTGGAATTAATTTCACTTTGAAATTGGACATAAACAAGTGATGATCTTTTGATAGTTATTGTTTTTTAAAAACAAGCTATTTGTTTTGATAACGGGAATTAGTTTTAAAATTAATTAATGAAACTTCTATGTTTTTAATTTGAAAAAATAGACATCATTTTTGAATTCGGAATATAAAATATAGCTTAGGCTGAATTTTTGGTAATTTTCTGAAAAACTTCAATTTTTGATGAATAGTGAAAACACTAAGTTTTTGGTTAAAACCGACTTTTTATTTAAATAACCATTTTTTTGATTTAAATTTATTTTAGGTCAAAATAGATACATAATACTTATATAAGTTCAATTAAATTCATTGAAATCATTTTATAATAATTTTAGATTTATAAAAATTTTATTGAACTTTTCACCGTCTTTTACCCACCTCCTAGGAGTTTTTGCAATTGTTCATAAAACGTAATTTTACCGCTTCCGTGAGTAGAATTTTGAAAATCCGAGAGACACGGTTAATATCAAGGAGTAAAATGTGGTTCAATTAGATAAAAATATTTTTTGGTGAATAGTAACTTTTTACTTTTATTTACCACGGTTAAAGTTAAATAGGGTAATTCAAGGTTAAAAGAATATTTTAATAATTCAAAATTACCTTAACACTTGTCCAAAACTTATTGTATAAGTAATTACTGACCATAGACATCCTTGGGTCGATTTTGGGACACCATGTAGCCACTTATGAAAGACAATGACACATTAGATTAATTAATTTAATGTAAAGACAAAATTGGCATTAACAAAAATCCTTTAGTAATTAATTTTTATAAGGGGAAATATAAATAATCATTTCGACTATAAATATTAATTGGAACGCTAAAAAGATTTCCTACATGTTGAGTTTTTTTTATAATTTTTAGACATCAAATAAATTAAATTATTTATGACACAATAATGATGTAGTATTTACCTCATTAATAAATGATTTAAATAAATAAGATTATAATGATTAATATATCATCCAAAACCTGTCAAATTCCTATTAGATGATTTTATTTCTAATATGAATCATCTTATCTTATAAATTAATGTGTTTTGGACCTCTTTAAACCGAATATATGTTTATAATAAAATAATGTTTTCACACTTTCCTAAAGAGCCCCTCCACTCCCTTATAAATGGAGACCATTTCTATGCAATTCCTCACACCTCTAAAGCCTTTTGGCTCATCTAAACTATGCCCAAATAAGCTACATACATACCTCTACTCCCCCTTGATGCCTTACATTAGGCATAAGACACTCCAAGAAGTTCTTTTGGTTCAATCCAAAGGAAGTTACCCAAATTAAAGGTAATAGTTTCTCTTAAGTTGTTTTCTTTTATTATACTTCTATAACCCATAAACTCTTTTTAATCCTTTATTTTGTGAAAACAAAAATATCCTAAGAATACTAGGATTTTGTTATTAGAATTATTATAACTACACTTACACACACCTCAATCTAATGGATGAAGAACATAATGTTTCTGTGATGACAAACAAACGCCTCACGAAACGATGATTGTTCCATTTTCTCCTACCGCCTCTCATGGTGGCCATTATGATGGAAATGTATTTATATATGACATATATTGTGTTTATTATTTTCATATGATTCTTTACTTCGCAATTATATCAAGCCATTATGGTTTCCATAGTTGGTAAATACGATAATCTCATTTGAGGAAGTACGGACTACCGCTCCCTCCAAGTGATGTGATTCGTTAATGCCTTATGTGGGATGTATAAAGGATGGAGTTAATGATATTATATATGATATTACACTGGAATTATAATATACCTATATATCATTATATTTTAATTCAATTAAAATAATAAATAGAAATGAAAGTAGCGTTCAGGCGTACGTACGGTTTACCATCTCCATGAACGGTGAATTTCATTTCTTACCTCCATATGTTTTGTACTATTATAAATACATGTATATGAAGGCTATATAATGAATATATATGATATATAAATCCTTATTTACATTCTGGAAGTAAGTAAATCATGATATAAGTAATAATAACATCAAGAATAACAAGTCCAAACACGTACGATAAATAAGATGATTTTACCCAAAACGTTGCTTTAACATGGGATTTACAAAGGAACGGGTAATATAAAGTCCTAAGTGAACCATATATGATATCATAACAATGAAAATGATTATTTAATAAGTCAATGACATTATTTAAATCATTATACAGGAGGTTCGGATACATACAAAGCATATCAGACCTAAGGTAAGGGATAACCTTTCCAATCTCGTTCTTATCAGAGATTGTTTATTCATAAATATTTGTTGGGGTTATTGTTATCATCCAAGTCCATGTTTTCTAAAATTGTTTTTATGTATGTTTAATTTCCTTTTTTCCCATTTTGTCTTTTACTACATGGTATGTAAGGAATATTTCTTTTGTTTACGTTACAAGGAACTTTTTGACTTTTCCAACAAAAGTACGAGGAGAATGTCCCTTTTAACTTATACGGCATGAAAGGATTTTTACAGTTTTATAAATCCTTATTTTCATGAAGATTCCTCCAAAATATTTCATGACTAATTTAAAAAAAAATCTCTTTCTTTTAAAATTGCATGACGTTTTGTCAAAAGAAATTTATTTTGAAGAAAAAAGGATATTTTCCTCTAGAATTCATTTCAAGTGTTTTATCAAAACCATTTTTCCATCTAAGATGAAATTATTTCATATGTGTATGTTTCAAGTATAATGTCTCTATTATTTACATGGTTTCACTTTTCTTATGATGAAATGATATCCATTTGTTTTATATGGATTATGTCATGATGGGATGATGTTTATGAGACCCATTTTTATTCTTTGGGTTATGATGAATGATTTATGTTTATGTTGTGGCACAAGTAAGAATGATTTCATTATGATATGGGTAGGACCTATATCTCCCTAAAATGCATTGGGTAAAGATTTATATCTCATGATATTGACATGGCTAGAACGGAAAGTAATTCTCGTTCAGTAATACAGGGCTGGAACGGCAAGTAAACCCGATTCAGTAAGGGACTTTGTCCACTAATATGGTCTTGGCAGCAATGCCTTGGCTACTATGTAAATCATTACATGTGCTTAATGGATGCCAAATTTTTTTTTATTCCCATTTTAGTTTATCATGATTAATGTATCTTTATGATCTATGCCTTATGTACTGCCATGTTTCATGTCATTGATGAAGATTTTGATGTTTAAACATTATGCTCATGTTTTTAAGTTCAAATGTATAAGATTTGTTTTATTTTATCCATGCTTACCCTTACTGAGAATTTGAGATCAGCTTTTATATGTTTTCATTTCCCCAGGACTTAAATAAATGTTTTCGGTAAGAAAACCAAAAGGGGAAGATCTTTATGGGAGATGTTGAAGATCTTTCACCACGATTAGAAGATTACATTATGAGTTTCCAAAGACACTAAACTATTATGATCCTTGAGTTTTGGTTTTTGTTATGTATTAAGTATTCCAAAAAAGTAATGTAATGTCCATGTATGTCAAGCTTCGGGACTTTACATCCATCATGTTATGAAATTCCTTGGAGAGATTTTACGGGCTCACTGATCCTCGTTTTATCATGGAAACATCCATATACATAAGTAATGTCCAAGAACCATAACATAATGATAACATTTGAACAATGAGATAGAAAAAATAACATTTTCACATGGAAATCATAATACATTATATCAAGATATTTATATAATCAATCCATTCTCAAAACCATTTTCAATACCAAAATACCTAAAAATATGGTTTTTACTTTTCTTTTAAAAAACATTACGAATTTTAGAGGAATCCAAATATCAAATAATGCTCATGGTGGCAGAAAGGTTGTTATCAAATCGCATGTTAAAAAAATTCCTTTTGTATTTTAGAAAAATGGTTAGTAAAAAAAATTCCTTTTGAAAACTGTTGAATGAAATTAATAGTCAAAGGGGTATATTTTACACTATATAAAATAGGTTCGTATATAAATCAAAATACGCCTCAATGAAAGGAGATTGAGACAAAGTCCCTTACTTTGAGTCCGACTTGTCTTGTTCATTCTTTATCTTCATGAATAATAAACATAGGTTAATTTATAATTACTTCAGAACCTTTTTTCATGTTTATTATTCCCATTACATCACTTATGACCATGTTATATTAACTAATTATTTGAGATCATGTCGGATGTTTTGTCGATAATCGGTTGTTGAGTCGAAAATGAAAATGATATTATGTCACTAGTCCATGTGGTCATAAGTCATCATCTCCTAAATATTATTCATGAAATTTTCTTCAATTTTAAACATAACACATATTTTTTAATTCAAACCATTAAATATGGTTTTGAAAAATGAACACTTTTATAATCATGGAGATGGTAGGTCGTACGTACGCATGAGTTACATTTCCATTTTTCATTGATCATTAAGGAAATAAGGTAATTATCACTTTATATTTCTAGAATGATCACGATATTATTAGAATCATCATAATAGTTTACATATACTTATATATATCATACAAGTTATATAGTCAATAAAAATGAGTCACACCGCTTTGTGGAGGTGATAGTTCACACGTACACACGGACGACGTTATCATTTCTATGAACATGGAAGTAAGAATTTAATTGATATATTATTATATTATAATTATTAATATTTAATTAATATCACATATGAAGATTAATTCCATTATTATAACCAATATTAATAAATGGTAATGGAAAACAAACTAAATCTGTTCGTGGAGGTGATAATTCAAACATACATCCGAACTATTAATTCTTTTCCCATTTGATGTATGTAAAGATGGATTTAGAAGATGATATTAAAATAATAGCATATAATTATATTTAGGATACTAGAGTTATTATATCATAATGGATTTATGATATTTGAATAAGTGGAAGAAGAAACAAAATAGAAACACTTAATGAAAACGCCACCTCTACTTCAGTTGATCGCCTTTTAAGAACACCTAAACACCTATAAGAAGTGTGTTCTGCCTAAACTAAGTCCTAAATAATTTGGTGGTGGGATTATAGTAAGAGTATTTGACAGAGCCTGGATTAACTAAAAGGCTTTAAAATTGTGAGTAGTAGAGAGGAATGAGTTCCTTTTTATAGGAGAGGGGAGGGGCACCCTTAGAAAGTATTAAAAATATTAAATTAACATAAATTATTTTTTAATACAAGTGGATAAAATTGGATATATTAGGAATATAATATTATGATAGATCTGAATCCTATTATATAATAGTTTTTAGACATTTATTAAGTTTATTTTAAACCTTATCTTTTCGATTTACCCTTAATTATTATCTTTTAATTTACAAAGTGGTAACAACATTTTAATTGTTAAAGAGCTATTAATTTTACTTATATGGGATAAATTTCCTATAATTGGACACTTAAGGAACATTTTCACCATATTATAATCAATTTGTGATTTTAAAATATTCTTAGGACTTTTAAATAATTTAATAATTTAATATTTTTATAAAATATCAATTATGTAAATTTTACACTATTCAATTTATTAAATTTAAATAAAATCCAAATAGAGAGATAACTCTTAACCATACAATTTAATAGTCTAATAACATATTATAATTATCTAAAAATTCATGTTTGGCATAAATTATATCAAATAATATTTATTTTAATATTTATAATATCATTTATTTTAATCCTTTATTAATGAAGCAATCAGTACAACATCATTGTGTCATAATTAAATTTATTTATATAATCTCTAAAAATTATAAATAAAATACAATGATTTAGGAAACATGTGTTTTCTTTCTGATGAATATTTATTGTTGAATTGATCACTTAATTAAACCCACCCTAAATTTTTTTTAGTAAAAAGATATATGTTTATATTATATTTCCCTTAACATTAAATTAATTATTGTAACATGTCATTTTCAAACCCAAGTGGCTCCCAAATTCCAAACGTTCATCCTAAGGATTTATTCGGTCACCCATGACTCATCCAATAAGATTAGTACACGTTTTAGGGTGTTTTTATATTATTATAATATTATTTTTACCCTTATTTATCTAATTTACCATTTAACCGTGGTAAATAAAATAAAATTCTAAAGTTACTATTCATAATATCCAAAAATAAAAGATACCTATTTACATAATTTTTATATTCTGATTATAAATATGGAATCAATTTTTTTAAATTCCAAACACATAAGTTTCATTTATTAATTTAAAATTAATTCCCTTTTTCAAAACCAGAAACCAGGTTTTTAAGAAATAAAAACTATCAAAAGATTGACATGTGTTTATATCAAATTTAAATGTAAAATTATTGACAATGAACAAAACTAGATTAAATTATAAAAAAAATAATTCTATTACACTTTAAAACCATTAAAAAAATATAATCTAACTATACAAATAAATTAGATGAAAAGGCAGTTTTTTATAAAAATGCAGTATTTTTAACTATTCATTAAAAAAATGTACTTCATCATAAAATTATCAAAAAATTACTCAAATAAAATTTTGATTTAATTATTATATATAAGAAGTTTATTTGTCAAATTTAACATATAAATGTGACAAAAATTATATTTCAAAAGGGTTCTCCATCAAAATTTAGTAAAATGACCTTTTAAAAATATTAGAGTATTTTATGCTTAATATTGGATTCATTCTCATTTTAAGCCTCTAAATTTTACTGGATAAATGTAAAAACATTTAACAAATATTTAAAATCATAATATTTCTAATTCTATTCATTCCCACCAATACAACGACTTGGCATTGAAAACCATTTAAAATAATAATATTATTGCTGTATTATTTTTGGGTATAACTCAGTGTGGTGTGAAACGAAAGATTTCAAAGAAACCCGTTGTTGAGTTTCGGGAACGCTATTGTACATAGTGTCCCCTTTAAACCAAAATTAATATTAAATTCAAAAATATTAATATATTTTGAAATGTATTATTTTATAAATATCTGAGATATTACACAGGCTATAATTAATCTATCTCATGGATTAGTATTCGAATGAAACCATGTGGGAATGGACATGGAAGGTACATACATAACATCATCAAACAATTACATTATTAATGATATGATAACATTGACCACGACAACCATATAAACCATGAACAATACCATGGTATGGAGGTATTTTCTTCCCTATTTTAGGGAATATCTAATAGTATTCCATTTTCACTGAAATCCCCATGAAAATTATGAAAAACATTAAATATATCTGTTAATCCATCCAAACACTTTTGGATATGGTTTATAAACTTCTATTCATTTTGTAAAAAACAATTTTTTAAAAACTTAATAACTATCCAAAGGCCTAAATGTGTGACCCAGTGGGTCTTAGAGAGTTGATAACAAATATGAAATATTTATTTAAAATATTTAAGAAAATAATGTCCGTTATAAAAAAATTAATGCAACTCAAGATACTAAGGGGTCTGGTGTGATCTCCATAAAACATACTCAAATATCTATATGAAAATGATTACAGAAATATGTTTCAAAAACATTAAATTAAAACCTATATAATCAAATTTGACATAACATTGAGTGAACACCAAACATAGAACATGTAAATCTAGTATAAGCCAACTTATCTTTTATGGATTCGATAAAATAGACTGAACAAGTTTATGAATACATCACATTTCCTTCATCTTATAAATGAGTTCAAAACATGTCTCACATATAAGTATATATACACATCAAATGTGATTATATTATTCATGGATATACACCTCCTTAGTCAAATTCTATAAAAAAACCCATATGTTTTGTCATGTCAAATATGTGAAATAATTCTACATTGGTTGTGATACAACTGATGAAAATAGTAGAAACATCCCTGGCCACCCAATGATTAGTTAAGTCACAATCTCATTGAATAAGAAATTTATAAATTATAATGGTTATCATGCTAGGTATCTTTCCAAACATAGGTAAAAGGACTGATAATAAAAATACATCCTTGATTATATTAATGAATTTTTGAAATTACCTAAGACAAAACTTGGTTGGCCAGTTTAAGTAATAATCCTTTACTTATTACTTCATGAATACACTCTTTGTATCTCAAATAAAACCTTTGTTATTATTGTAATATGCTATTCAATATAATCTTAACATATCATCACAAACCACACTTCTCTATAATGGTCCTTGATTTTGATACTTTGATGGAATATTATCATTTTATTATTCATGTAAAATAAATTATAAAATACATTAACAAATGAAAATTATATATTTACTTCATTAAAAAAAATATGATAAATTTAGAACCATTACCTCAATCTCTTATGTATCGTATACCAAAAGATCTAACATGACCCTCATGATATTTCAGTAGTAATGGATTCTTTAATTAATCTATTACATTTTATTCTAAAGACACCCAACAGATCCTACAATCACCCAAATCAATGATCTCTCCCATGATATGATATTTTTGAAGGATGAATCTGATCCTATGTTGAAAATGATGTTCTTTATTCTGTGTGACAACATTGTTGTTGTCATAATAAATCTCGATCACTCCCTTAATACTAACAACCACCTCTAGTTCAGAGATAAAATTCCCATTCTAAATAGATTCCTTCATAATATATGATAAATGGTTGAAATCTACCTATATTATTGAGTCTATTTTGGTGTATTATTTGAAACTATTCCAACAAATATCACAACATTCAAGGAAAACATGAAACTATATTTAGATTATATATCATCTCTGTTAGACTAGAAACTAATATCTGTGTAACCCTTTTCACATAGATCATTATCTCCTTAAATTATCAAGAACTTATCCTTATTCCTTCTCGAGTAACTATGAATACTCTTCACAGTAACCAAATTAATCTCACTATTCTTGGATTGGTATCTACTATTAATTCTAGGATCATAGGAGACCTCAGTTCGAGTAAAAAACATGGAATATATGAAAGATCATATGGTGAATTTGTAGGGAATTTTATCCCATCACACCAACAACTTATATGGATCTTGAATCTTCATAAGATTCATTCCATATAACATTGATAAATATCCATTTTATAGTTCTCCATGCTTAAACAATTTAGAACTTTACCAATTCCTTTGTCCTGATGAGTCCAAATAACCAACTAGATCTTTATCTATAAATCTCCATACCCATCAGGTAAGATGATTCATTAATGTATTTCATCAAGAAGAATTTACCTATCCACATCTTTACAGAGTTGGGTTTTTAGATTTCATTTTCAATAAAGAGTATTTAATATTCACACAATGTCATAAACAACGTTATACTCCCACTAATATAATTTTTTAAAAAAGAGTCACTATCATTATTGTTGAAACTAAACTCTTTGATTTCCTCATCAAAACAAATATTCCAACTCTGAGAAGAATCCATTATTCTATAAATAAACCATTGGAACATTAAACCTTAAGAAAATAATTTGGTACTTCAAAACCTATAGTATATATCACACACACATCATTGACTTAATTATGATTATGGAAAGTGGTTTTGACATCCATTTGATATATATATTAAACAAAAAATGTAATTACGTAAATATAAATCATAATGGTCCAAATGATAATTACAAGTGAAATGGGTTGTTCATAGTCAATAACATGAATATTTTATAACCTTTAACCACCAGTAATTATTTATAGGTAGACACTCAATAATACATATTATTTTTCTTATGTACAACCCAATTTCACCCGATGGGTCTTACCCATTTAAGTGCATCCACCATGTTCCAAACTTGGTTAGTATATATGGAGTCCATTTCTGATTCCATGATTTCAACCATTTAATGGAATAAAAACCCACAATGGTCTTCAGTTAGGTGGTAGGTTCATCTCTAATGAACATTACTTCATCCTCATTTTCTTTGATAAATTCATATCTATGATTTTCCTAACAAATATTACCTGGACTTTAAGGATATTTTGTAACATGAGTCGATTCTTCTTTCCAAACTTTTTTTCGGAACCGACATGTCCTCCATCTTAGGACCAAATCTTATTTATTATTCGAGAACTTATCAAAGTTTAAATTTCCTCCCACTGAATCATCAATAAATATATTCCTTCCGAACCAATACACTAGTTCATAGTATACAAATTTGTGTTTACTAGGATTATAGAAATAATATACCACAAACTCCATAAGATAACCAACAAATAATTACTTTTATTATTTGAGGTTTTGATTATCAAAAGAAAAAAATTGTATGAGTTCTTAACTACCCCAAATTTTCATTAAATACATTTTGTTATAATTCTCAATCAATACCTCATATATAGTCTTCATGAACACTTTAGATTTAATGTAGTTTAGTAAGAATATGATAGTTTCTGATGGATAAAACAAGAATATAACATGAAGGTCACATAGAGTCATCGTTGATTGAAATGTTTCCAACAAGGAATGATTTTACTCTCAAATAAACCATTACAATATGGAATTCTTGGAGTATTGTGTTTTAGAAAAATCTCACAATCTATCAATTAATCAGTAAATTCTCCACTCAAGTATTCACCACCCCAATTTTATTGGAGAATATTAAGAAGTTCTCCCAGCTAATTTTATACTTTTTTCTAAAACTATTTGAATTTTTAAATGTTTAATACTTATGAATCCCCAAGAACATATAAAAATGCCATATAATGTCCTAAATAAATTTAATATAGTACATAAAACAACCACTTTATTGTGTTCTCATTGGTCTACACACATTACTATGTATGAGATCTAATAATCTGTTATCCCTTTAACATTTTCTTCAAAATTTGACTTTGTAATTATTTTCAATAAACAATATTTCCATGTACCAAATTATTCATAATAAAATGGTTCCAATAATATATCTCTCTAGATTATTTGATTCTATTTCTCATTTATATTTCTAATGTTAACATGACAACATTTAGTGGAATTAGAACCAATCCATACATTCTTATTCTAAATTTTACAAACAGTAATTTACATATATATAATGTATAAAACTTTTACCATATTTTTTATTCCATAAAAATTTTATTTTTATACGCATAATGATTCTTATTCTTAATAATGATTGAAAATCAATTCTTATCCAACCATGACCCCAAAAAAATTTCCTTTATAGAAAGAACATAATTAAAGTTATTTAACATTTTAATTTACTAGTTTAGTGAAATTTTATCATTAGTATCAACTTATAATGTAGAAACTACTACTATATTACTATCATGAAGATCTATGTTACCCTTTGTCAGTTTCCATTTATATCTAGGTTTTTTTCCAGCACAAATGTGTGACATGCACCTTGTATCCAATAACCATGATTCCAATTTTTTAGAATTTATTTATATATCATTCATATTTATATTCATATAATACTTCTCTATGAGAACACTTCTCAAACCTAGATACCAATATCTAGATATTCTACATATTATAACTATAAGTGATCGTTATATGATTATTATAATGTATGAAACAATGTACAACAAAGATATATATATTGGTAAGCATATTGTTTTATATATTTTTATCACGGAAGTTTAATGATACTCACAATAAAAATTATTTCCCCGAACATCATATCTATTTAGTGAGACAATATCCTTTTTTCATTGTGTTCTTGGCTACAATACCATTTATACCATTACTCCAAAATTTATATAGAAAACATTTACAATTATAAAAATAAGGATTCTTGTATAGTTGAGTGGGAAACCCTTTTTAAGAATCAATTAAATGGATATATCAACTCTATTACTTAAGTAATCCAATCTGATTAGGGTCTCCTGAATAGTGTAACCCAAATCAAAAGACAAAAACATGATAACAATGGAAAATATATGGGAACCCATATTTAACATGACCTAACCAATATGATAATCCAAATTCACTTATTAATTTAGTGACTTTCACAAGATAATCAATGGGAACCCAACTTTATAATGACCTTCCAAAATAAATGATTGAGGTCTTGAAAATTTCCACTTTATAAGGAATCTCACACTATTAATTAAAGGATTTTTATTTCAAAGTGTCACCAACTTAATATAAATCATATTAATTTTAAATTAATAACTATTTCATGGTATGAAATCTTTATCTTCTCCTAGTATATTCTTCTATGTATGAATGATCATAATGGTTTAGTTTTGGAATCCCTATTCTAACTGCCAAATTAATATGTCCATGCCACATTAATGTGTAACTCTTTACATAACCCACAAATTGTGTCACTCAACTAAATATATAATAAATTTTTTTTTTCATAAATATCCATATTCATCTTATGAAAAAGGTACATGAACTCTTTATACAATGTTTTAGAACTACATGACATTAAAAAACTCCACATGATTAATCCTTGAGCCCTTGATAGTACACCCCTCCACTTTTCTAGAACAAGGAATAAGCCTCTAGGCTAGTGGGAAGTATAACCCAAAGTTACTATGGATGCAGATCATTTACTAAAGGGATAATCCAATTCATAAAAATTATAAGAGAGAATATCCTTAAATTATTCCTAAAAACTAAATTCAATATTATAACTTCATTTTCAAATTTAGGTCAAGGTAGAATAAAACTAAATCTATTGTGGTCACAACTACCATGTAATGCAGGGATCTATTTATTAGAAGCAATTTATCATATATATTTTTCATACATAATATTAATAATTCTTAAATAATTCATAATCCCAAATATAACAAAGTATTTTAATAAATAAATATAAAAATAATTTATTTTCTAAAATAAGAGATACAAACATGAAATTTTTTATATTTATTTTAAGCTTAAAAAACCCGTTTTACAAGGTATCCCTATTATCATTTATAAAATACATATAAAATATAAGAGAAATTATCAAAATGTTAATTTTTCTCCATGTAAGGACACCCATATCTTACACCACACCATAGTCCATATGTTATGGAAATTTTGACCGGACTATATGGGCATGTTCATCATGGTACTAACCATGGTTCATGGTGAAAGTTTTAGACTCCAATACATTATTCTCTATAAATAATGGTCATTTTTAGGGTCACTATGACCTTTCACCATATCGTTATTAGTAAAACATGTCATTTTGTATTCCAAGTGAGGGTGCACCATTCTTATCACCATGGGGATTCCAAACCATGGTTCATTACATAGTTCTTATAAAATTTCTAGTAAAATAAATGCATGTTAGGGATACTTTGGCCTATAATCTGAAATGACGGGGTTGAATTAATTTTAATTTCATTTCAAATTAATTTAACCATGTATACCTTTACCCCTATAATGAGATAAGATCTTGATTTCTAATTCTCTTATTTAAAATTGGTTCTTCAGGTCACACACAAAGTGTACATGAGATTTGAAAGGATTACCATTCAGAAAGAAAGGTTGATCCTTGGTTCAATTGGGAATCAATCCTTGACAACATTACCCATTAGAAATAGTTAATGTGTTATACAAATAAAGTTATATCCTTGAAGCACACATATCACTCTAGTTTCTTGATAGTTCTTTAGTGATCCACACACATAGGTTCCTCCTGCACCTTATGATGACTGTAGTGTAATTTCAGCCTTCTTATACTTCCTATCACTTTCACTTTAGCATGTAAGAACCATATTACTTCACTACTTCTTATCTATCAATGACTTAATGACCCTTATTTATCTATTAAAAGTAGACTTCACAAATCCTTTTTCTTGTTTTTAACTTCATGGATGACTTAGCCAATTCTTCTTCTTCTTATCCTTCATATGTAATAAAACTGCACAACACTATTCTTTTCTCCTCTATTTTGATTCTTATTCTTTATTTTTAGACAAACATGTACATCAAACATCATCTTTTCTACTATATTCTCATTTTCCTACTTCTCTTTCACTTATTTAGTGCATATGATGTTTAATGGTTCTATTCTTCTTGTCTTTGACTTATATGATGTATATGACTCTTATTATCATTGATTCAGGTATCCTTCTTCTTGAAACAATAATATAATCTCTTGATTGATATTATTGAAGTTCCTAACCAACTTATATGTATTTTATTCATTGACCTACAATATGTATATATATATATATAAGATGCACTATTGATTACCTTCCTTTTCTTATATGTATTCAATATTTACAAAACTACATGATAATTTGATTTGAATTTGCATGTTTTATCAAAATTAAAATCCTCATGGATCTATGGTTACCACTTTCATATAGATCTCCATTAATCAGCATTTCTATATTTTCCTAGTCTTTGATATTATTCATGAATTCCCCAAAGAATCAATTAAATATTTTATTATTCATTCTACTTTTATTTCCATGATATATGGAAATATCACTCACTAAATACTCCACGAAATATTCACATTTATAATATATTTATTTCTATATATTAAATATGAATTAATTATGGGTGTAGATCCCTTTCTTTATGGAAATAAACTCATGGTTCTTTATTTCTCTACCTTCATTTTCTTACCTGTCAAAATTCCTCTTCATTAGTGGTGAGATTTCCCAAAAAAAATTGAGTATTTTTATCAAGCCACTTGTTATAATTATGAGAATTATCATGATATATACATTCATACAACGATTTTTCACTAGGCATCTTTTGAAATTACTCTAACAACGATTTCTAACTGCATACACCAAGCTCTTCATGTAAATTAATAAATGTATCCAATTTATAAACCATGTATTATGCACATATTTGATCCATCCGACAAGATGGTCTATAAACATATCCAAATTCATGTATAAATAAAATTTACTTTCTAGAATAACAATCAGGTTCACAGATTTTCCAACATAACCAATCAATTATCCAAATTACCATATGTGGAGATATGATTTTGTGGTTATCTGAATATGTAGTAGTGTATTCAGATCCATATATTTTAATATGTATCAGACCCCATATGTGGGTATGAAAATTCACATACATGGTTCCACACTTATATAAATAGTTCCGATCTTCTTTAACTAGTAACTAAACATCTTATCCTTTTCTTTTCTACCTTCCTCCATCATTTAAAAAATCAACCAAAAGATTCTTTGCAAGAATAATGATAGCCATTATCATGATATTTAAACTTTTTAAGAACAACCTATATTGAATCATCATATATAATATTCTTCTTTGATCTTTTGATTATCATAATCTATGGATGATCATGTTCAAATAGATCACCTTATTCCTCAGGCCTACTAGATTCTTCATTCAAGTTAAACATTGTCAACTTCTCCACTATTCTTTACAATTCTATTTAAGTAATTTCATACTAAATAAATGAACAAATCTCTTATTATTCAATTATGGTTATATTTTAAAGCATCTCTCTTAATGTGTGTCACTTTTGAACTACCATTTGAATCTACTTGCTTATTCAGCAAATTCATTCATCCCATCTTCTTTTAGAATTTTTAAATTAAAAACATAATATTTTTCTTCTATACTCATGCTCTTCTTATTTTTCTCCTTCATTCTCCATGGAATATAAACTCCTTGAATTAAATTTGATCTTAAATATATTTCTAAAACAAAAAATCCAAGAACTCCACTTGTAATTTTTTATTAGATTAATGAAAATAAAATTTGTCAAAAATAATCTTTCAATAATCATGAAATATATTCTTAGGTTATCTTCTTCTTGAACTGGATTATTCTTCAAATCATATAGAAATCTTTTGGAAACAAATAAAACTCACATAAAGTGGGATCAACATTCTCCCCTTTTGTATTTGAGGGAAATACCTTCTAAATGATTTGTTAGTATGTTATTTATTTATTCCAACCCCATCCATTTCTCAACAATCATTCATTTTACTTTTTCTCCCATTAATGAAATTAAATACAAATATATTTGTAAAGTGGCATAAATTCAGAATCATGTGTTATTTTATCAATAATTCCACTCTAATTCTATGAGATACATTATCCATATTAAAAACAAAATTGTATGATAAAGATAATAAGGATATCCATCATCAACTAAACTATATACTAAATAAAATGAGAACTATTTACCTTTATAAAAAGAAGTCCAGTTATTTTTTAGCTTAATACCAATTATGATAAAAATATGTTACAGCAAAAATCATACTGAAAGTACTTCACTCACTTAAAAAAATATTTTAAAAACATTCAAGTGCAAAATATGATTGAATATCATGGAAACATATTTTTATATTCTCCCAAAAAATATTTCAATGACATTGATTTTGAATAAATTTGCCCCCATTTTCCAATGATTTAATCTCATGTTACCAAGGATGAGATATTTAGAAAGACACACCTTTTCAATGAAAATCCTTCAAGCGCATTCCATAATTTTTCAGATTTACATGAAGGAATAATTATTGGCATATTTTTATTTAGATAATTAATCATAAATATTTCATAGAATCTTCTTATTCATCTATCTCCACTCAAATAGACACCACAATAAATATTCATAATATAATACCTCAAAAAAAGATAAATTAAATGATCTTCAATATTTTTCATTATGCTAAAATAGATATTCTTTATATGGTTATCCAAATTTGACAAATAAATTCCTCCTTAGGTTTTCCATCTGAGACCATGCTTCACCTTCAATTCCTTTTATTTTAATCATAAAAAATACAAAAAAAGGGAATATGGTGGATTTTCATTCTACTAAATGTGAAAAAAAGTTTGAGAGGATTTTTAATTTCTCCAATATTAATACTATTATATATATTTTTTAAAATTGATTTTTATTGATCCTGGATCTTCTAACATCTTATTATTCTTTTTGTGGAGAAATTTTCTTCTCAACGTCATTTATGGAAAATTAATTATTAATTATTTTTAGGGATGATTCTTGTGATGGTAAAATGGATCGACATGATTTAGCATTGTGACCATCTTCCTTAAATATCCCACACAATACTTTTTGAACACAATAGTTGTCATTTGTTGAAAACCTCTCATGAAATTTGAATTATTCATGTGCACTATATTTTTATACTATGGAACAAACTTTTTATTGTTCCTCTTCCAACATTTTTCCCATATCTAAATCTTTTGAAAAAATTACAAAAAAAATTTGGGTTCATTGGAAACATTCTTGAATTATTTACATGGAATCTTTTGAGTGTATTTCATATTATCATAATTTTTAGACGATTTAACCCTCTTGATCTTCTTTGGTTTATTTATTAGGGATGAATTAAATGCAATATTTAAATATTCTTGAGAGTATACATATTTTATTTCTTTATTTTACTTATTTTCCAAGGATGTAACTTCTTTCTTCTCTATATTCTATGGTATTATTTTCATATTTATTTTAGATTCATGTATGTATGATCATGTATCACTTATATGACCATAACCATTGAAATCATCATGGATTTCATTAATATTTCAAAATTCATTTGAAGTAGACATATTACTTTTAATCTATGGATGTTTATTCCTCTCTGTCTCCCCCCATTGAAATGGACTATCTATGAACTTCAACATTTAAATGATTATAGTATAAACCCAATTAATTATGTCCAAAACTATTATAACACCAACAAATTCCTACAAATTATTTTCATTTTACATTATATACATACTATATATATTATTAAAAAAATTGGTTTTGTGATTTTTTCAACACTGATTGGGACTCTTTTAGGCAATCAGCTGACATTTTCCTTCATCTATACTACATGAACCTTTTGGTAGGTTTCTCTTCATTTTTCTTCATCAATATAGGCATAGTTTTTTTCAATCTTATAGTGATCATGAAAATAGATTTATATAAATCCTTACAAATAGTAATAGATGATACCTCTTCCTTCATGGATACTTGAAAATGACCATCGAGTGACATAAAGTTCATGTTTACATATGATGGAGGTATTTTTTGAATAGAATACTCCATAGAACATTGGGTGGTGGCATCAATTTTTTTTTTCTTTTTTGAAGATTCAATATGTGTCTTTTCAAAATTGACCGATCTAATATCCAACTATATACACCTTATTTTTAGGGTGTTCTTATGACCATAAATCATAATATACTTCTATTCATAATTTTTATTGACTAATTAAAATTTTCTTAGTGGGTTTATTTTTCAATTGTGTTATTTTAAGACACATTTCTTTCTATATAGAGCGCATTTATCTAAGCTCCATGTTCTTCTATTCTTACTCATTAATGTTTTTAGATATATTTATTCATTGTAGAACTTTTATGTTCAAATATTTATCTATATTATCTTTGACACATTCAATCATGCCAATTTCTTCTTTCTATATTTCAAAAATTAATAATAATAATGAAATTACTTCCTTGGGAAAACAATGAAATAAATCATTTAAAGAATTTACTTATATATCTTGAGAATATCCAGATATATGATAATCACAAATCATTCATTATTTCTCTTAAAGATATTTTATGTAATAATTTCACTCACCTCACGATCACTTGAAAACTTTTATCCTTATGAGGTAGCGGGTCTCTCTATTTCCTTGGTGGTAATCTGACCCACCTATTCTTCATCTTCTAATACTAGTTTATCTTCCCTATTTACATGTAACGCAAAATCTAAATTTACTTATTATTCACTAAAGGGGGATATCCAATTCAACAAAATATTTTTTTCCTCTTATTTATCATGTTCTTATAATAGACTTAATTTTGATATGAGATAAAAACTATTCACAAAAACTACAATTCATTGTTAATAGATAAAAAAACTAAAATCTTCAAAAGAGATCAAATTCAAATAAAATAATATAATAGAGGTAAATCTTGGTTATGATTCCAATTTTAAGTATAACTTCAGGATATATTTAACATTTTTAGGGGGTGAATCTGTGTTGGTTCCATTTTAAATAAATTTAACCTTTTATCCCTTTACCAATTTTACCATTTAGGATCTCAATTATATAATTACCTTACCAAACCTTATCTATTCAGAACACACTTAAATTGGTTAAGATATTTATATGGTTTACCTTTAAATAAGAGAGTCTAATACTTGGTGTAATTTGGAAATGATTTTTCTCCACACTAACCCCTAGAAATAGTTAATGATTTACAATGATAATGATATATCATTGAATCTCACAGAACACTATAGTCTCTCGATTGTTATTTTGTGCTCCCCACACATAACTACATCCTTAACCTTATGAGGATTATAGGTGTTCTAACATATCTTCTTATTCATCATATATTATTTAAAAAAAATCTTGAAAGCACACTATTATATTCTCACGCTAACTAGGAGACCCTTCTTTCTTTGTACAAACTACACTGTACAAATAAATTTTCTTCTTATTAACTTCATTACTAACTCATACGATTAATTTTATTCTTTTGCATGTGAAATATAACTACACAATAATATTCTCATATCCTCTAATTTATTATTATTATTATTCCTATGAAAATAGATATGCACAACACCCTTCTTATTTTCTACTCTCTTATTTATATCTTTTTTCTCTTCCCTTTATTCAGTGCATATTATATGAACTAGTTCTATTCTTATTGGATTTTATTTATAGATTGTATATAAGGATGGTTATCATAGAGTTGAGCCTATTTTTTCTATATAATAGGATATAATATCTTAAATAATAATATCAATCTTCATCGCCCATTCAATGTTTTTTCTTCATTGACCTATGGTCTATATATATAATAACAAAACATGCAGAGTTAGTTAAATTCCTCTTCTTCTCTATCTTAAATATTTACAATACCACATGAACACATGTTTTAGATTAACAAGTTTTATAGTAATTGAAATCCACCATGATCTTTGGTAACCAATTTATTCCAGATCCACATTAACCATCCTTTCTATATTTTTATAGTGATTTATATTATTTTAAAATTCACTACAAACTATGATAATGAATTAATTATTCCTTCTTATTTCCTTTATATGATATATGGAAATATTACATACTCATCAATCCAAAAAATACACATATTCCAATTGTATTTATGTATTCATATAAAATATGAATTAGTTACAGTATGTTGACTCTTGCTTCATGAAACTCATCTTACATTTATTTATTTCTACAAATTAATTTACTTTCTTGTTGAAATTCCTCTACATTAATGGTGATATTTACCCACAAAAATCACATCCAGTATTTTCATCAAATAACTTGTTATCATGATGAGAATAATAATGATATTTACTTTCATATAAAATATTTTCATCTGAAATCTTCTAAATTGACCCTAAAAATGAGCTCCAACTGCATACTTCACTCTTTACATGTAAATTTATTTATATAGACAATTTCTCATCCATGAATTATTAACATACATGTTTCATTTAACTTTTTGATCCATGCATGTATCCAAATTCATGTATGAGGAAATATTCCTTTATAGAAGAACAGTTAAGTCCTTTTATTCTCTTATATAACCAATCTTGCATCTATATTTTTTGTACATGGACATTTTCTTCCATAGATTTCTGAATACAAAATAGATCTTTGAGATATATAAAATTTCATACACAGAAGATCCAATATGTGGATATGAAAATTCACATAAGTGGTTCTCTGCTTCTTCAAGTAGAAACCTAACTTCATCTTATTCCATTTTCTACCTTCTAACTTCCCTAAAAAAATCACCCAGGATCTCCTTTTTAAGAATCATGATTACCATTATCATGATATTTAAACTTTATGAGAGTACCTTTCTTTAAATCACCAGATTTGATCTTATTCCTTTATCTTAATCTTCTCATAATTTATGTATGATCATGTTCACACATATCATTTTCTTCTTTAAGGATTCAAGCCTCCATATTCATGTTAAAATATATCATGTTCTCCATTATTATTCACCATTCACATCATGTAAGTTCATATTTCATAAATGAACTCCACTTTCATTCTTTATTTAGGATGATATTTGAAATATTATCTCTTTCTATGTATCATTGTCGACTTACCATGAATATCTCATAGTTTATTCACTAGATTCGGTCGAACCATCTTCCTTACAACTACTTAAATTCCAAAAATGAGATTTAAATATCAACCCCATATTAATTTTCTTTTCCTCCTTCATTTTATATGGAACATGAAATCCTGAAACAAGCTTTGATAATAAGTTGATTACATCCACCTCCATCGAACACAATGTAAGGAATAAAATTGTAGTAAACTCGTAGGCATGGGAACATAAACCCTCAACCACCAAACTCTTACCACAACACAAAAAATTTTGGGGATTCAAAAAACCATTGAACATTAATATATTTTGAATAAAACCAATCTAATAA
Organism: Viscum album; assembly: GCA_963277665.1. Classification (NCBI taxonomy): domain Eukaryota; kingdom Viridiplantae; phylum Streptophyta; class Magnoliopsida; order Santalales; family Viscaceae; genus Viscum; species Viscum album. Next base: position 660,784,841 of record OY728162.1, on the reverse strand, counting down.
CTCCTCTTATATTTGTTCCTTAATATAATGACAACCAAGTTATTCAAAGGTAATCTTTTAATAATCATAAAATATATTCTTGGGTTATCTTTACCTTAAAAAAATTATTATTCAAATCATATTGAATTATATTTATGATAAATACAAATCTCAAAATGCGGTATCAACAAACCATTACATTAACCATGACATGGGTATGGTGAATTTTTATTCAACAATAAAGAAAATGAATTGTTGGGGCCCTAAATAAAGAGGCACTGATACAAATGATCAGATTTAAGGGATAACATGATGATCATTTTTAGTTTAATAACCCATGAAATAGGCCTAATATATCATGAAGGTATCAAAATACACTTTATAATAAAGAACATAACATAATTTTAATTCTTCTGTAGCATCCTCAATCTCGATGGATTAAAATTAGTGATGATCACATAATCAGAAATGAAAGTTTCCTAGAGGATACCAATAATCTAGAATGGGTTCTATAGGGTTTATAATAATTGATAAATTAATTACTGAAATGAGAGATTTTTTTCCTTGCACACCACTCTTCTGTTACAATAGGCTGGATCACAACCCTTTATATATTCATCCTCAATACTCCTTATTAAATGAAAAATGCATCATGGATATTCAATGTATCTGGTGTAATATGACATAAATAATTTTTTTAAATAATTTTACATTTAATTTAAAAAAATTAAATCAAAAAAATTTTATTTTAGGATAAATTTCTACATTTTTTGATTTGATGGAATTTTGAGTTTAATCGAAAAAATGTCATAATTTAGGTTTTAAAAATTTAAAAATATTTCTATATTTGGGTTATAAAATTTCCAAAAATTATCTAAATTGTGAAATTATTTAATTTTAGTATTCTTTATATCACGGGGTTTATTTAATTTTACTTTACCCAAAGCTAAATCCCATATTTGGAAGCCCAAAACTAGCTCACAAGTTGGGTCATGAAAAATGACCATAGATATGGATATGTTTAATGTGGGGACCATAACTCCTAAATGAGAACAAAAAAATTGGTGAAATTCGATAGAGGAATGGGTAAGATATTTGGAAACAACATTCATTAATAATTATATGCATTAATCAACATTCTTCATATTCATTAATTCATGCTAAACCATAGGTTTGATGTTTAGAGAGTCTAACTGGCCAGAATATATGTTTGTAGTAAAACAAAAATAAATCTCGATAAATAAGTCCAAATATATTGAACTATATAGGGGAGATGCGTAAGATATTTTATAACAACATTCTTGAAGGGGATTACATGTGAATCAGTCATTTTATTGGTAAAAAATATGAATAATTTCATTGGAAACATTTTGGAACCAAAAATCTCCCTCCTAACCTATAAAAGGAGGTGAACCCCTCTATTCGAATCCATACCCACATCATCCAATTGACCAGCAAGGGAAGCATTGGATGAAGGCATCCTATATTTTTATTTCTATTATTTCTTTTTCTTTTATTGTAATTTCTCCCATATCCTGCATAATATCGACTTCCCCATCCGTGGAGGGGTAGTTTCACTGAGTGATTGGGAAAGGGGGAGGCTTTACCTATGTGCTTTGATTGAGTTCTTGTGATTAAAATTAATAAGATCCCATCTTCTGTATAAATCAGGTTTCAATTCATAATTTAGTTTTAAATTCAAAATGTGGTCGCATTAGGTTTTAATTCTGTTATTTATAAGTTCTCTGGTCGATTATCCATATCTCCCTCTAACCAATTATTTTTTGTAGAATGTGGAATAGATTAGGGTTGTATGGTGAGTTCTTGATGATCGTTACGCACACTAGAAGGATAATATCTCTACCCAAGGTTTAAAATAGGAATATCTATATCCTAATCATCTAGCCAAGCGAGAGAAAAGACTCGGTAGAAAAATATCTCTTTTACTAGTAAGTGGAAGAAAAAGGGACAAAACATGGAATCCATGATAGCAAAACACTAGGTCTAGCCAAACCCGCTATGATCACCAACTTTCTCATTTGTTTAATTAAAAGTAATTATTTTCATAAAACTAATAAAAAGTGACAAAATTATTTTATGTTCACTCCTCTTCAAACATGGTTCTCTTTCTCGGGATTCAATGCCTAAAAACCTAAAAAAATAATTTTTTTGAATGACTTGTAGTTCGAATAACCATTCAATTGTATTAGATCCTGAAAATGATCGAACAATAACCCAATTGAGGGAAAAAATAATGATAGTGTTTAAGGAAATACACCTCATAAATTTAAGTGGCACTATTATTGAACACTATAAACCTATAATAATGGTTTTTAATCCTAATTGAATCTTACAAGACATATATGAACCTCAATTTTCTAATCAAAACAACCAACTCACTGTCTCTTCCATAGAAAATGATTTTGAACTCTTCATTAACATGATCCAAGTGATACCAAAATTTCATGGTCTTATAATTATAGACTCGAGTCGAAACATCCAAGAGTTAACCTATGTTTTCTACATCTTCAAACCCTAAGGATTTTTGGAAGAGAAGTAATGTAGAGGGCATTCCCCTTCTCACTTGAGGGAGTGAAAAAGGAATGGTTGTACAATCTCTAGTTGGGGGAGATCAGTGATTGGGAAGATCTAAAAAGATGCTTCTTGTAGATATTATTTCACAAATCCATGAGAAATGAAGTAAAAAATAGATTTATTTCATACATAAATCAATCTAAGATACTCTCTACGAATACTGGGAATGTTTCAAGAAACATTGCACAAGCTACCCACACCAAGAGATGGAAGAGGACAAATTAATTGTGTTATTCTACCAAGGATTTCTTGAAAATGATAAAATATAATAAATTCCAAATCTTGAGGAGCCCCGGTGGATAAGTCACCTGCACATGTCTGAGTTCTTATTGAGAATATTGTGCAAAACTCACAGTAATTCGGAACAAGAGGTACGAGCACCAGAGGTATCCATGAGGTAAGGGCTTCTAATTCTTCCTCACCCTTATAGGAAGATACACTTAATGAAATGAATATTATGATGAGATAAATTTTTTTAAACCATGTAAAGGAATAAAAATGTATGACTAAGGTATATGGTTTATGCTCCTCTACATATCATTACACATATCATTATATAGAAGTATAGGTGACAAAAATTGTGATGACACCTATCTGTAAAAGCAATTCCAGTTAAATCAGCCATGTTAATGCTAGACTCAACCATGTTATATATTTCTACAGAACCAAGAATTTTCTCCTTTTTAGGAGCAATATCAGAACCCAACACCATTCTGACAATCTTATAAACATCATTTCTAGAAATAAAAAACTTTTCAACCGCCACCTTTCTCCAAAACAAATTATGAGAAACCATTCGCAAATGCACCAGAAACTAAAGAGATTCTACTGAAGGACAAAGTTATGTGAATCAATGATAAAATTAACAAGCTGTGTAGTTAGTTTTCAGGACCAATGGACATTCTAACCAAGAACCAATTAAGACTCCCGACACAAACAATTCCAAATCCAAAGGAGAATTTCAGTTCAATCACCACCTGAAGTAGGAAGGAGCTCACAACACCTAAACAAAGTTAGGATTATGATTGTGATAAACCTCTTAAATATCAACCCATCGATCCAAAATAAGTATACAATAAAAACAAAGGAGAAAGAACATGGTTCGGGAAGGAATGTCTAGAAACACCTTTACAAATACAAAATATGGAGAAAAAGGATTTCTAAGCACCATTCCCATATGTATTATTTGATTCAAAGAAGGGTTAAGAAGAATGAAATCAATGAGAAAATTAAGAAACCTTCTAGAAATTTGATATTAACATCACACTATTATAGGAAATCTTACAAATCCATAAGTATGCGAAATTTATGAAGGAGAAATGAAATAATAGAAGGTGTTTGGATAGAAATGAGATAATCATCTCAGGAAGAAGTGTATCGGCACTGATCACACCACTGATACAACAAAAATTTAAATATCTAGGGACATTTTCTATTCCCTGCACTATTGGGTCATTAAATTTTACAGATGCAGTATGTGATCTGGGAGCTTCAATAAATGTTATGCCTCCACCATTATTTTTATCCTTGTAGATCAGATAACTAAAACCAACTTGAGTGGTGGTTAAATTAGTTAATAGATACACTGTTTTCCCAGATGAAGTTTTAGAAGATGTACTTATGGGTGTAAGAGGATTGATCTTTCTAGTATACTTTTATGTACTTACCATGGAAGAAGACCGAGCCCCAGTCTAATCTCCCATTATCCTTGGGATACCCTTCCGGAAAACTGCAAGGACAATGATCAATGTCCATGAAGGAACACTCACAATGTAACTTGGATATAGTATATTAGATCTCAATATTCTTCTTTTGATGAAAAATCCTTCCTGAAATCACTCACTTTATGCGATCTCCCAGGAAGAAGGTATAAAACCAATTGAAGATTCAAGTATTATTCATTACTTCTTATCACATAGAGAACATTTCTTATTTAAATGTTCCAATTCCCAAGAACCTGATAATCCGAATCTCATGATAAAGGGAGAGGTAAAATTTTACTTTTTGATGATTTATTAAAACAGATTGATATGATATCCAATAATATATCCTTAGAAGTAGGAATCCAAAATTCAATATCATCCCTTGAAAAAAATCCCATTATGGGAACATAAGCCATTAACAAATGATTTGAAGTATTATTACCTAATAGAAGCAGTGAAATTACCAGTAATCATTACCAATAACCTATGTCATTCACAAGAATAGACTCTGGTTGACATTCCCAAAAGAAATGTCTAAGATATAGGATAAAGTTTAGGTGATATAACTAGAATCGATCCCAAGGTATGATCTCAAAGAATATTATTAGAAAGTGATTCCCAACCAGTTATAAAACCTTAGAGAAGACTCAATCCCACCATCATGGAGGTTTTTAAGAAAGAGATAAAGAAATTGATAGAATCTAACATCATTTACCCAATATCTAGTTCTTAGTGGGCCAACCTAATTCATGTAGTCCCAAATAAAAAGTTCCTGACCACTATTAGAAATGAAAGAAATGAATTGATCCCCATGAGATTACAAAATAGCTGGATAGTGTGTATATATTGTAAGCTATATCAAGTTACCACAAAATACCACTTTATCATTCCATTCATTGATCAAATGCTAGAAAGGTTAGCTAGAAAAACTCATTATTGTTTTTTAGATAGATTCTCAGGATACTTCCATGTACCGATCACACCAGAAGACCAGGATAAGATGACATTCACATATCCTTTGGGAACATTAACCAAAAAAATGATGCCTTTCGATTTATTGAACACCCATGTATATTTCAGCGGTGTGTGGTGAGTGTTTTTTCAGACCATATTAAAAACTACCTAGATATATTCCTCGATTATTTCATAGTTTTCATAAATTATTTTGATCATTACTTAAGAGATTTGGGTTTTCTTTGAAAACATTCATTGAAAAGAATGTTGTGATAAATTTCAAAAAATTTCACTTCATGGTTGAAAAGGGAATAGCGTTTGGGAACATAATTTCACAAAAAATTATTGATATTGATAAATCAAAAGTTGAAGTTATAAATTCCTTGCCATATCAAACTTATGTAAAACATGTTAAATCATTTTTAGTGAATATAGGATTTTACATGAAATTCATTAGAGATTTAATTAAAATTTCTCTCCTACTCTCAAGATTAATTTTAAAGGATTCTAAATTTAATATTGATTGTCCATACTGTGAATCATTTGATGAATTGAAGAAAAGGTTGATCACACCACCAATAATGCAACCACCCAACTAGCATTACCCTTTAGAGTAACTTTGTGATGCATCCAACCAAGTGGTGGGATCCACTATATCAAAAAGAATATACTATAGGACTAAATTCATTTTGCACACATCACGACACTAGGATTCCACAAAAATAAATTATACAACCATTGAGGAGTTTCTTGAATTCTTCATTTCACTAGATAAATTCTGATCATATATTCTTAGGACTAAACTGGTTGTTTTTATGATAATACAACACTCAATTATTTACTAGAAAAGTAGGTTGTAAACTAAAATTGGAGAGATAGATTCTACTCTTACAAGAGTTTTATTTGGAAATTAATGATAAAAATGGAATTAAAAATCAAGTGGTCAATCATCTAAGTCAAAAACCCCACATTACTAAAGCAGAAATTTCAAACCATAACCCACTTAATAATGAGATTCTAGGAGTATAACTCTGTATCATCAATAGTTAAGTACCATGGTATGCCAACATTGTCAATTGTTTTCTTACATATCAAATACCCTCTTAATTAAGCTCTCATAAACAACATATGCTTAAATCTAAATCAAGATTTTATAGTTAGTAAGAACCATTTCTGTGGAAAATTTTTAATGATCAAATCATAAGACGATGCTTACTAGGAAGTGAAATAGAATCAGTGTTTGAATTTTGTCATAAATTATCCTATGGAGGATACTTAGGAACTCAAATGACAAAATTAAAAGTTTTATAATATAGAATTTATTGGACCACCATATTCAAAGATGGATATGAAATTTTTAAAAGATGTGAAAATGAAGATTTTCTAGTAGTATATCAAAACATCAAAAAATGAATCAAAATCTAATAAATTTTTGTGAAATTTTAAAATTATGGGGAATAAATTTTATAGGACCAATACTAATGTCATTTGGAGATTCATATAGTCTTTTATCTGTAGACTATGTTTCAAAATGGGTGGAAGAAAAAGCAACCATAATTGATGATGCTAGTTTTTTTTAATTTTGTTAGGGATATCATATTCTGTCAGTTTGGAGTGACACATGTAAATATTATTGACCAAGGAATGCATTTCTACAATAAAAAAATGGAAAAATTACTAAAAGATTATGGGGTACATCATAAAACATCAACACCATACCATCCCAAAACAAATGGACAAGAAAAAGTATCGAATTGATAAATCGAAGGCATCATGGAAAAGACTATTAAACCCAATAGAAAGGACTGGATCCAAAGGTTGGATGATACCTTATGGGAATAAAAAAGAGTCTACAAGACACCCTTTGGGATGATACACTATAGATTTATTTATGGAAAGAGTTTCCACCTTCATATGGAATTAGATCACAAAGCCTTCTCGGCGGTAAGAGATATGAATCGAGACTTTGATAAAGCTAGGAAAGAGAGAAGATTTAATTTTCATGAGATATGGGATATCAGGATGGAATCTTTCAAAAATTCAATGATCTATAAAGAAGGAACAAGGATGGACCATGAAAAGATGATTCAACCAGGAACCTTCAACCCCAGAGATCAAGTGCTATTATACAAATCCACACTTAAGCTAATGATAGGTAAATATCATTCCATATGGGAAGGCCCCTTTATTGTTATTCATGTATAGCCCTTTGGTGTTGTAAAGATAAAAAAGTAAGGAGGATAAAATCTATTCACTCTAAATGGGTAGAGGCTGAAGAAGTTCCATGGTACCATACCTCAAGAACCAATAGAGGATATCAAACTCCTTCACCGTGATTACCAATGAAGAGCTACCAGGTTGTATATTTCCTTTACACTTGATGAAAGTAGTAATTACATTATTTTATATGCATACATGAAAAGAATAAATTTAAATTCATTGAGGACATTAGAAAAATTAAGCATGGGGGAGATAATATTGTAGTCTTGGATTTTTCAAAAAATAATCAATTTTTGAGTTGAGCCAACAACATTAAAAAAGAAGTGTTTTCGAGAAGAGACCCACATTATTTTTCCTTAGTCCACTCCTCCCCTCAGTAATATTCTACCACGATTGAATAGTCATACACTATTATTTGTTTTTATTCTTATATTTTAGGTTCATTAATAACGATGACGTGTGGATGAAAGATGTAGATACTTAAGAGAACAAAAATCATGAAAGTGATTCAATATAGAACTGAAGGAATAAAACATGCACCATCTGGCTAAATAATCAATGCTAATGGGAGTTTTATTTTATATTCAATATCTTTTTAATTCCATTTATTTCGTTTGAAAATCTATTGTTTTGTGATTTAAAACTATTATTTTATACCCACACTTAAATTCATTCTTTTTTTTGACTTATATAAGAGACATGATTAACTTAGAAATCTTGTGATTTCATGTTTTATATTTCAATGAAAATTAAATTTAATGAGTAAAATAATGAATTTAATTATTAAAGTATATCATGAATATTAAAATATGGGCTCCTGATTTAAATAAATAAATAAATTATTTGAATTTAATTTCCTAACCATTTTTTCATCCATTGAATTTCTTAAATTCATATGAATTTAATTTTTATTATTATTCATTTCTTGAGTGATTTTTCAATATAATATTCCCATTACCAATAATATTTATAGACCAAGTAGTTTATACTTTATGTTGAACATATTTCTTTAGTGATTTTTAGACATGTCACATGCTAGAACATAAATTTGAACTTGTAAAAACTATGATATTAGGAAACACATTTAATATGATTGAGACATATTTTTATAAACAACTAATCCTTGAAAGGACACCTTTAAATCAATACTTCTTTATCCCATATATACCATGAATGACCTTTATTGTGATGATCCGTTTTTCATGCCATTTTTATCCATTCTCACGCTAATCTTGGTATTTTTGTCGTATTTTAAAGTTGAAGTGTGGAGGTAATGGGAATAATAGTTGAAGGGATGATATACATTAAAAGGAATACGTGTTGGGGGTGTTATTTTGTGTAATGAAAAAGTTTATTTGATCCATTTATTTTACTCTTTATTTTTTACCCCTATTAAATAAAAAATATACAAAAAAACAAGAAATAAAAATGTATTGTTATTTAGGAAAAACAAAAATCACCATTACCAGAAGGATGATTTTTATCACATGTGGTTAGGTGATTAATTTGATTTTTTTTCAAGCGTAAATTTTGAAAAAAATGATAAAGAAATCGAAAAAATAGTAGTGTGAAAAAATCATTCATTATGAATAATTTGTTCATTACCTTACTTTCAGTTAGGGGGAAGTGGGAGTTTTTTATTTTAAGGGTAGAATTTCATTACATTTTTTGATATCACGTATTTTACTTAAGAGATAAACCACCACCCAGAGCCTTAATTTTTAAATTATAAAATCCAATCAACCTTAATCCATAGAGTCATTTGATCCTTTATTGAAAGTTCCTCATGATTTTATGTGCCACTTTTTTACAAAGTAAAGAAATTAGTTCAATTACAAGAATAGGGGTAAGTATCATGTTCTAATAATATGATAAAAACTCTACTTGAATTGTTTCATGACTGATGAGGGAAAAGAATCTATTATGATGTAAATCTTGAATTTTCATGTTTAATAATAATGAAATGAGTATCTTTAATGAATTAAAGGAGAAGTCTTATAATTTTTTTCAAAGGGGAAAAGTAAAATACACGAATTGACTATTTCCTTAAAAAATGGGAAATTTAATTGATATTTAAGGTATCATTTGATAATTTTAGTTGACATCAATGATTATTTAATTTTATTGCTTTGAAATTTGAATATTGGTAAAATTGGTGTCCTATAAATTCCATGTTGAGATTCTATACTTGAGGAAAAACATGGTTTAAGTGTGGGGGAATGGATAGAACTAATCTTTTCAATAATTTTACAATTAATTTTAAAAAAAATTGTTCCTAAAACATGATATTTTAAGAAGAATATTCACATTTTATGATTTTATGGTATCTTGAGCTTAATCATAAAAATGGCATAATTAAGATTTTAAATATTTAAAATTATTTATGTATTTAGGACATTAAATTTTCTATAGTAATCTAAATTGTAAAGTTCTATCATTGTGGGATTTTATAAATCATTTTCTTCATTTCATTCTTTTGCACCCAAATCTAAACCCTCCATTTGGAATCTCAAAAATAGATCACAAGTTGGGTCATGAAAATTTTGAACATTTTTGACATTTTTTATGTGGGGACCATAACTCATAAATGAGAGAAAAAATGAGATGAACTTTGAGAGAAGTAAAAGATATTGGGTAAAATCTTTAATGAGAGAAGTCTACCCTCGAATTGACCATTTTCATGGTTATTAATTCTTTCTAATCTGGAGGTTTGAAATTTGGAGAGAATGACTTGTCAGAATAAATATTCGAAGAAAAATAGGCATTATCCTCGATAAATTTGTTGAAATTTGTTGAAATTTTTAATGAAGATTCAAAAGATATTTTTCAAAAAAAATTATGAAGGTTTATATGCGTGATTAGTCCATTTAATTAGTCCAACAAGTGAATAATTTAGTAGGACATATTCTAGAACAAAAACTCTCCTTCCTCACTAATAAAAGGAGGTGAACCCCTCCTTAAGAATCCATACCCACACTATCCAATCAACCAGTGAGGGAAGCATTGGATGAAGGCATACTACATATTTATTTCAGATATTTATTTTTATTTTGTTTTAATGTCTCCCCTCTCCTGCATCGTCTTAACTTCCCCATCCATGGATGGGTAGTTTTTGGAGTCATCGAGAAAGCAGGAGGTTGTACCTATGTTATTTTATTGAGTTCTTTTGATTAGAATTAATAAGATCCCTTATTATTTAAAAGTATGGTTTCAATTAATTATTTAGTTTTAAATTACTAATATGGTTTCATTAGGTTTTAATTTTGTTAATTTTAATTGATTTGGTCAATAGTCCATATCTCCCTCCACCCAATTCATTTCTGTATACGGTTGAACATATTAGGGTTGGGTGGTGAGTGCTTGACTATTGTTACACACGCAGGAAAAAGAATAGTCATACCTAAGGATTCAAATAAGAATATTCTTATCATAATCATCTCTCCATGGGAGATAAAGGACTTGGTAGATAAGTCTCTCTCTTATGATTTAGTGGAAGAAAAAGGGAAAAAACTTGGAAGCCATGATATCACAACACTGGGGACTAGCCAAACCTGATCAAATCACCATATTCATTATTTTTTAAAAACAAAACAAATTAAAGTTCCTATTTCTATTATATATTTCAAATTTAATTAAATCAAATTGTTTACAGAAAACCAATTAAAATAGACAATATTGGTTTGCGTGCACTCCTCTTCTAGACACCACCTAGGATTAACTGTTATACTATACTCAGGTAATTTACATGTTATTATTCCATTCCCCATGATAGGTGTGTGTCAAAATATAATGGTACCCATGAATTAATTTCCATTTGATAGACCATTTAATCAATTAAATGAGTATTAAAACCATAACTAATCTATCACATTGATTAGTATCTAAAGGAGACTATGCAGGAGTAAACATTGAAGAGGCATACATCACATGCAATAAAGATAGTGTTTTCATAGCTATGTCACCATCAAACACAACACCCACATACACCTGACTGAGACTATGGCATGGAGGTCCTTTCCTCCCCATTTTAGTGCATATCCAAAAAATGTTCCATTCAATTTCATATAAAATGGTATTCAAATAAGTTAATTTATGTTAAAACAATGATATTTCATATTAAGATAATATAGAAACTTATTTCTTTGTAATTTTTTAATTTTTGGTGAGAATAAAATAGTTTTATACACCATTGTTAATCGCATAAGTTTCTATATTGTCTCCCCATCACTCATAATATCTAATATTGACAATTTGTGGTCATTTTGTATTTAAATTATTCAAAATACCAACCAAAATAATACCTACCATATCAAAAAAATTATATATTTCAATTGAAACTATTTACTATAAAAATCAACATCATCTTATTGATATATTTATAATTATATTGACCTATGATTTCAATTCCATCACAAATAATAATTTCCAATGATATAGATCAGATCAACCACTCGACATACCATATTATAGGTAGATAATATTGGTTCATCATATGTTAAGGATTTGGGAATTAATTATAGACAAAAAACATAAAAAATAAATTCAAGTTAATTTATTTCAATCTGAAGTGTATTTTTGTTCTCAAAATAAAGGATACGAATGAGGTAGATTGAATCAAAAATCCACCTAACAATCTCCCCAATAACAATGATATCTTGTGTATTGTAATTAATATGGATTGAAAATATTTTTTCTATTTTAATTCTCTAGTGGAGATTGTGGAGCACTTATTTTTTAGGTAGGTAATTGGTATTATCCATCTATTGTTAATTGGGGAGTTCCTAGGCATTAACCTTATTCACAATGCGTTTTATTAGTTTCTATATTTCTGGTTTAAAGGAATAGAAACCACATTTGTTGGATCATTATTGATGTAAAATATTACTAGAGTGGGGGGGGGGGTTCAATAGTCACTTTTAAAATTTAAAGAAAAAAATAAAAAGAGTTTATAAAATATTAAATAGTAGTGACTACAATGTTATTGAGTTGAGTTTTCATGAAAATAAGAATGAAGAACATGATATTTATAGTGGTTCAGATCCCAAAGATCATAGTCCAATCCTAAATCTCCTTTACTCCTTTAGGAGACTCATACCGAGTAAGAAAATCACCATTAATTATTTGAGAACCATGTTTACTAAACCTTACTATAAACACAACTCAAAGGAATGACCTAATATTAATACAGGAGACCAACCTGGTCTGCTTGCCTGAATTTTTATCAGGAGTCACAAACCTGAAATCCTTTCAATATGTGGAATAAATATAGATATATTAATACTTTATTTTTATGGGAAAATCATAAACCATAAACAAAGAAATTATGAACAAATAGAAACATAATTACACAAATAAAACAAATAGAATAAATTTAGATAATGGTCAGAATGTTAAAGAAGTTTAATCTTGATGATCATTGATCACATGGAAGGAACAAATGCTGAATATGGAGTGCTTCGGTTGTGTCAGCAAGAGTGTAGAAGTCATATAAGATCGTAACAAATTTTGAGAGAAGAGGAATTTCAAAGATAAATCTCCATAATATCTCTATCAAATATAAGCATAAGTATATCTTTTTTATTTCTTAAAGAGATCTCCTAAATCATTAAAATAAAATCCTATAGGTGTGGTTCCATATACAATGTCTTTATGAAACTTTTTAGTTCATAAGAATATAATAATATGACTATTGTTTTTTATTAAATCTGTACTTTAATAACATAGAATATATTTAGGATTTAAGTTTATTCATGAAATATTAATATAAAATAATTAAAATTTTAAGAAAAATGAGTTCTAAAAAGTCATAATTATAATATAATTAAAAAATATATATAATCATGTATATTATAAATATAGAAAAAACTATAGAAAAATAGAGGAAGCCATAAACATTAAACAAAATGAATAAAAGTTCATAAAATATTGTTACAATTATTTTTACATGCACTATAATTATATTCCATCATAAAATAATAAACCATTTATTAAATAAATTATTTTAATAAAATTAATTGAAAATAAGAAATAAAATTTTAGAAACATGGAATTTTAACTAAAGATCGACCATGACCCATCATTTACAATAGAGAGCCGTGTTTTATGACCTACAATTCAAATTTTGAAGAAAAATAAATGTATCCATCCAATAAAACATTATTTCATGAAACTTAGAACAAAAAAGATTTAGTATAATAAACCAAAATTTTTCTATATTTGGATTTCCAATGGTGACTCATGACTTGCTGTAGGATATTTCTAATAGTGACTCATGACCTACCATTGGAATAATCCAATAGCGGCTCTTTGAAATTTGATTCCAAAAGATATGATGAAACAACAGATGAATAAGAGATAAATAATTTTTTGATAAAAATAAAAAAAAATAAAAAACAAAAAATAGTTAGAAATAAAAACTACAAAAAACAATCAAAAAATAATGAATTACTCATATTGAATCATAAAGAAGATTTTTCCAAAAAAAGAACTCGCAACCATAAACCGAAAAAATATCTACTGCAACTAAATAAAGAATGACTGGATGTTATTAGATCTTGAATATCATCTATCAATTTCGTGAATGGAATAAAGAATTAACTACCATAAATAGAAATTAAAATACTAGAATAATAAAAAGATATCTCATGTGGAGACACTGCACATTACGGGAAACACAACTGGTGGGTAAAAAATAATCTAATTTTAATGTCCAATAGTGAGTAACATAACCCACCATTGAAATATGGTGGTGGATCACTTACCCACCATTTGGTTCCAATAGTGGCCCATGACTCACTGTTGTTATACAATAGTGACTCGTAACCCACCATTTTTATTTTCAAACAGTGACTCGACCCATCAGTTTTATTTTCCAATGAAGACACTATGAGAAACTAGTAGAGAAGACTTCAAACAAGTTGAAGAAAGACATGAAAAAGAATGATGATTAATATATTACTGTATAAACTTTAAAAAAACAAATGGTAGTGATGAAAATACAACACACACAAGGCCTACAAATTGAATTCATAGAGGCTGAGTGTTATAACAATGATGCGAAAGTGATCCTTGGTTTCGATTAAAATACAACACACACTTGCCCTATAAGCCCAACAGAGGACATAGCCCAACTTTGTACCTGTGGGATCACTATGAGGACCATATATATAGTCCTGTACATGATAAAGTATGAACTATGCACACCATAAACTAGCCTCATTGTGGGGTTCCTTAGTCTATTACTCCTATAAGGTTTTCCCCAAGGTTCCCCAATGTGTTTAAGGGATCTCCAAGTTCCTCATTAAAGGATGGCCCAAATTTTTTAATAATAAAAAATTAAACTAAGGTAAATAAAAATATTAACATGACATATTATTTAATCAAACAGAATAACAATTAATACTTTTAAAACATGTAATGAAAAATTCATGTTAATTTAAAACACATGCAGTTTAATAGTTTTGAGAATTTAATTAAATGTTGATAAAGAGTAATTTTTCAAAACAAAAAAAATATATAAAATACTTAAATCAATTTTAAATACTAACAAACTAAAATTTGTTTAAATTACAAAAAAAATTATTAAATATTCAACAAAAATATCCCCCTTTTTTAAATATATCAAAAAGTAAAAAATATATATAAAGGGAAGTAGAATTAATATAGTGTTATTATTTAACAAACAAATTTTTAAACAGAGTTATCATTTTTTTATAGTAGAAAATAATATTCATGTATACAATACATGTAATAACATATCTAAGAATAATTATCTTACTAACAATGATTTTAGGCTTCTAACATACCCAATTCAAATTTCATCTTTTTAAATTTGATTTAATTTAAGGGATTTGTAAAATTGTCAGTTATATGCTTATTAGTGGGAACAAATTCCATGCATATATGACCTTTATTAACTTTAACCATTAAGAAGTTAAATGTTACATCTATACAATTAGTACAAGAGTATTGAAGAGGGTTTTTAGAAATTGTAATAATACCTGAGTTATCACAGTAAGTAGTAATTGTATAAAAAATAATATTAAAATCATATAATTTTTGTTTTATCCAAATACTCTATGAATATAAACTAATAGTAGGAACATATTTAGCCTCAACTATTGATAGTGCTATTAATAGTTGTTTCATAGAGCACCATGAAACTAATTTTTTTCTTAAAAATTGACATAAACCTATAGTACTTTTCCAGTCAAGTATATAAACTCTAAATTCAAATCAGAGTAAGATAGAAAATCAAAATAGTTCACATTATAAAGGAAAAATCTAATAAAAATGGTTCCTTTGATATATTTAATTACACTTTTAACAGATTTAAGGTATAATTTTTTGGGGTTTGATTGAAACCTAGTAGACAAGAAACTTGAGAACATGATGCCTGTTCTAGAAGCAGTGAGATTCAATAGGCTTCTTATCATGCCTCTATATTGTTTAATATCAACTAACATACATGATACATCTAAGTCTAATTTAGTTATATTTCTCTGAGGTGTTTTCATACTTTTACTAAAATCAAGTCCAAACCTATTAAATATTTTTTTATAATACTTAGCTTGATTTAAGAAAATACCTTCTTTTCTTTTATTATTTTTTTAAACCATTAAAAAATTCCAGTTATCCCATTAGACTCATGTAAAATACACTTGTCATGAGATTAGAAAAATCAGTACATAGAGAATTATTGGTTTTTCCAAATATTATATCATCAATATATACCTTTATACTTATTATATTACTTGAAACTCTAGTTATAAACAAGGATGGATAAAAATTAGCTTTAATAAAGTCATTTTGTAATTAAAAATATGTATGTATCTCATACCGAGCTGTTGGATTTTATTTAAAACAATATATGGATTTATTAAATTTATAAACATGATATGGAAAATTATTACTTTCAAATCATGGGTGTTTCCTAACATATACTTCTTTTTAAATAATTCCTTTTAAAAATGTACTTTTTGTATCCATTTGAAATAATTTGATGTTTTGAAAACTAGAAAAGTATAATATAATTATGATTGTTGCAATACTAGAAATGGGAGTAAAAGATTCTACAAATTCAATTCCCTTTTCATGGAAATAACCTTGAGCTACTGGTCATTAATTATTTTTATCTATATTTCAATATTCACCAAGTTTACTATGAAAAATACAATTAGTTCATATAATAGGATTAACTTTTTTAAAAGTAACTAAATACCATAACTTATTCCTTTAAAATTGATTTAATTCATCATGCATAAGATTAATAAAATTTGTATCAATTAAATCATTTTCAACATTGACATGAAAAAAGTCTCTAAATAAAGAATAATTGGTATAATAAGGAAAAATCTATTTTCTAGTTGGAATTCCAGATTTTACAATGCAAATTAATTTTTCAGTAGGGTGATCATTAAGAGTTTTTAATTCCATTAGATTAGTTTGATAAGAGATATTAAATCCTGGTTATAATATTTTTCAGTAGGGTGATCTTTAATAGTTTTCAATTCTAGATGTAATTCCCTTAACTGATGCATTTTCTTTACCCTTAAAAAAATTTTAATTCTCTAAAATGATCATTTTATTTTAAATATTTTAAATCCATCTTATAAGATTTGTTTTCATTAACCATAACATACATATATTTTTCCACAACTAATGTTTTCTTATTGAAAATTGGACAATATTTTCTATAATTTCAATGTCCTAAAAATATCCATTCACCTTATTTAGACTCAAATGTTTTCTAAATTATCTTTTATAATTTGGATAAACCCATTATAAACAATGAACCCGAAATAACCTTATTTATGTTTAGAAACTTTTAAAAGCTCACAAGGGATATTATTTAGGAAAGGTATAATTGAAAATATATTTAATACATTGAAATTTATATTTATAGCTTCTTTCTAGAATTATGTAGTTACACTATATTCCATCGTATGGACCAAGCTATTTCTTGAATAGATCTGTTATTTCTTTCAACCACACCATTTTGTTATAGTGTCATAAGGGATAATAAATAATGTTTATTAACATTTGATTCAAAAAAATTATCAAATTATAAATTCCCAAACTCACCACCTTTATCACTTCTGATAAATATGATTGATACATATTTGGAATTTTGAATAAGATTTCAGAAACCAAAAATTTTTGGGTAAGGTTTTCTTTTTATGAGATAAGAGATAAATCCATATTAATCTACTATAATCATCTAAAATTAAGAAAATGTAGATTTTACCACCAAAACTCATAGGTTTTATGGGTACAAACAATCCAGGATTAAATAATTATAACCATATAGAAGTAAAAACATAATTTAAATATTTAAATATTTTTTTTGTAGTTTAGATTTTAAACAAGGATCACACAAGAAGTACTTACTTGTATGTAACATGGGATGTTTTATAACTTGATAATGCTTTGAATGTTTGTGAAAAAGTATGAAAATTTTCATTCCCAATAATTATATGACTTATAATGTCATATAATTCTATATAATTTTGACACTTATCCTTTTTATTAGTCAGATCAGAAAAATAAATAGTATATACATTTTCTTTTCTATTTTCTTAAAATTAAACTAATTTATTTTTCAAAACATCAAACTTATGATTTTCAAATAAAAAATTTAATCCATCATCACATAACTATGAGATATAAATGATATTATGTTTCAAACCATGTACATGTAATAATATTTAAATTATAACATATTTATAACAATCAACTTCATCCATATCTTTAATCTCACCTTTAGTGTTATCTCTGAATGTGACAAAGTTACCATCACATGAGTTGAATGAAATAATATTTGAAATGTCACCTTTAATGTTACTAGAGAATCGATTGTATAACTACTATGATTCATTGAGACTTCTAAGGTAGATATGATGAAATTAAACAATCAAGCACACTTTTTTGGTAGCCATACCAACTTTTGTCCAACTGGATTAGTAGTAGAAAACATAGGCACCCAAATTAAATCAATTAATTTACTAATGGGATGATTAGAAAGTAAATAATTATAAATAAAATTACTAGTATACCCAAATAACTTTAAAATCTTAATGGACACTCATTAGCATAATCCCATTTCATTCTACATTAGAAAAGGATACACTTGAAATGAATCCCTTTTAATTTTTGACAAAGTTACTCTTTTTAAGACTTTCAGTTATACTACTCTATCAAAAACCATTCTTATTGGTGTTTTGTTTCATTAAATAAATAATCTTCTTATTATATTTACCGTTTACAAAAATTAGAAAATTCATCTTTAATACTATCAAATTTATTTTTCAAAACCAAATTCTATTTTTGAATATTTTCTAAACATATAAATACTTTTTCATTAGTTCTAAAAGGTTAATTCCTAGTTTTTTTCTTTATTTAATTTATTTCATTTATTTAATAATTTAGTTAGATAATTAATAAACAAGTTAAAATTAATATACTGATCTTTATTGTCTGTAGTTATTTTTATTTTATTCCTTTAATTTTCATTTTTAGTTTTATAAACTCATAATTTCAATCCAATTTTGTTTTATCATTATGGGAAGTATATATTATTATATTTTCACATTCACTTTTAAATTTAACATTTTATTTGGTCAACTTTTTATTCTTAATTTTGAAGTCAATATAATTTTCAATTATTCTAGATTTATCATTATTTAATGCTTCATTTTATTTAAGAAATTTGCATAATTTTATAATTTTGATAAATAGAATCAGAACATGAGTCATAAATTATTTTAGTTTCATTTTCAGATAGGGCATTATGATTAAACATTATAGGATTTATTAACTAAGAAATGGAATAATCATTTACATGACATGTAATAACCATCATGTAAAGATTCCATGTCTTCTATTGACTTCTAGAATCATCACTTTATTTAGGACTATCTGAGTATTCATAAAATACAAAAAATATTTATCCTTTCTTCTTTTATATTTTTTTGGATGTTTGAGTTTATGGTATTCATTCCTTATGTGACCTTTCTTCCTGCAATCATAACATATTAATTATAAAACATCATTATTTTTGGTATTTTTAACATTCTTATAATACTTTCTAGACTTCCTCTTGAACCACCTCTTCCAACCTGTGTTTTTTATGAACTTGAAAAAATTCTTACAAAAGTGATCCATCTAATTCTCACTTATCTAGAACTAAGATTCATAGGCGTTAGAAGTAATAATTATATTTGATTTAAATTAAATACCTTTTATTTTATTATAATCCTCATTACAATAGAGAGCCTATCAGTTCATCTAAATTATTCTGCTTAAAGTTATTAGTCTCTTCAATGGGCACCTTCTTTGAATTCCTTATTTTTTAAAGATATCAAAGAAATCTTACCACTTGGTTAGTGTTTTATAGATTCTTAATCTCCCATCATGAAGTCCTAGTATTTTATTCAGAGAATTACTATCTTAATTTTCTTCATCATGTCAGTAACATAATGAGTCACTTGAAGTATCCTCCATATTCCATGGTTGTCTAACAATATGATACAAAGAAATTGACACTTCAAATTATAAAATAGTATAGAATATATTTAACTTTATAGTTCAAAGCATATTTTACCATGTCATTTCCTACGAGTCTCTCGATAAACCATGGGTAGTACATACTATTTTTTATTATTGTTCCAGTGATCTATACCAAATTGTTTCAAGTAGGATTGTATTCTCTCTTTCCAATAGCCATAGTCACTCCCATTAAAGAAACGGGGTTTTGTGGAATACAATCATAATTGGCATTGATACCTTCCATCTTAAAATAAAAACTTTTCTTTTGTTCTATATACTGTCAATTCTAGGATATCATATTAGCAAAAAATTAAAAATAAGAATTGAAAATAATATTCTTAAAAAATAACACAATATTTTTAGTAGTTCAAATCACAAATATCATTTTCCACCCCCAATCTTCTTTACTCCTTATGGATACCAATACCAACTATGAAAGTCACATTTAAAGGGTTGAGAACCTTGTTTATAGACCCTTCCTTTTAAACAACTTGGAGGCACAACCAAGTATGGATATAGAAGGCCAGACTATTATGCTTTCCTATCTTTTGTTTAAGAGTCACAAACCTAACTTTGTTTTAAGAGGTGAAATAACTAGAGATAGGGAAAGAAATTATTTTTTTGGGTTAATCATAAATGAGACTTGAATTAATTACAAAAAAGAAAAGAAAAATATTACACAAATAATTTTTTTAAGAAATGTAAAAGATGATCAAAAGAAAAAAAAATTAAGCTCAATAATATTTCATCACTTTTAAGGAACAAATTTTGAATATAGAGTCCTTTGGTGATCATAACAAGAGTGAAAAAGTCACAGAATATCATGAACTTTTTTGGGACCAATATAATATCGAATACGAATCACCAGTAATATCTTTAACAAAGATCTACATAGGTGTATGTTTTTTATTCCTTGAAGAGGTAATCTGAATCAATAAAACAAGATCCTCAAGAAGTAGGTCCATGTCTAATGTCTTCAGGAAAATTTTTAGTGTACAACAATATAATAATATGAATGTTGTCTTTATTTGTTAAATATTTGATTGAATAACATAGAATAACTTTTAGATTTAGATTTATTCATGAAATATTAATATAATACAGTTATGAATTTAAGAAAAAACAATTTTAAATAATTATTAATTATAAAACAATTTTAAAATAGGTATAATCATTTAGATTATACATACAACAAAAACTAATGCAAAATATAGAATGACATAAACTTCAATATTCATGAATTAAAGTTCATAAAATGGAGTTACAATTATTTTTACATTATCTACAATGATATTTCAAAATAAAATAAGAAAACCTTTAACAAAGAAATTATTTTAAAAACATCAAATTAAATATAAGAAACAAAATATGAGAAATGTACAATTTTAACTAACGGTGGCTCATGAACCACCACTGAAAATAGAGAGTGGTTTCTCAGGCCCTTTTATTCTATTTTTTCAAGAAAAAATAAATAAATCCAACCAAAACAAACATATTCCATATAAATTTTCAATAAAATGCTTCAGTAGAATAAATAAATTTTTTTTATACCGTTGGAGATTTATAACGGTGACTCATGAATTTATGTTCGAATTATCCAATGGTAGATCATTGAAATTCAATACCAAAAAATATTTTGAAACAAAATATAAATAATAGATGAATAATTATATGCTATAAATAATAAATAAAATTAAAAAATTGAAACAAATAGAAATAAAAACTACAATAACTGATTGAAAAAGGATGAATAGTTCTTATCGGAGAATAAATAATTTTCTTCTAATAGAGTAAATCACAACTATGAACATAAAAAAATAGCTACCAAAATTGAATGAAGAAGGAAAAAAGCTGTTTTTAGAGCTTAAATATCCCTTATCATGTTTTTAAAGGGAAGAAAGAAGCAACAACCGCAAACAGAAAATAAAATACCTAAATAAGAAAAATAAATCTCATGTGAAGACTCTATATAGAAAGGTACAAACAACTTGTTGATAAAAAATAACCCATTGTTGATATCCAATGGTGTGAAATATGAACCAATATTGAAATTTGGTGGTAGGTCACTAAACCAGATTTAGGTTCCAATAGATTCTCATGACTCATCATTAATATCCAATGGTGACTCGTGACCCGCTATTGGTATTTTCCGATGGTGACCCGAATCACACACTATTGGTATTTTCCAATGGTGTCTCGATGAGAGACCAACATAAAAGAATTTTAATTGGTTTAAGAATGTTGATATGAAGAACAATATGAATATATTTTTGTAGAAACTTGAAAGAAACAAGAAATAGTGTAAAAAATGACTTACTGATCCTTATCTAGATTATTAAAACTTATAACATGAGTTTAAAATGATTACAAAGTGGAAGAAACTATAGTAAAAATTAAAAATTAGAGAAGAAGTGGTGTAGAGACATCGGGGAAATATAGAAAGAGTAGACACCAAGGAAGAGAAGATGGAAAATGAAGAAAGAAATAATTGTGTGAGAGTTAAAAAACTACACTCGTGAGATTTTAAAAATAATTGTATATAAGGGATAAAAAAGATATGACGGCCACACCTGTATCCAAATGTTTAAGTTTGAATGAATATTAATGCTCAAATGTGTGTCCCACATTAAATTTAATACACATAATATTAGTAATATAACCATGATGCGCTATTGATCCTAGATTCAGATTAAAAAAACACACACAAATGGACTTGAAGCCCAATGGGTGACATAGCCCAACTATGCACCTATGAGTGCTCTTTATGGTCATTATAAATGTTTTTATACATAATTAACCATGCACAATTCACACCATAAACCATCCTCCTTGTGGGGGAACCTTATGTTGTCCTTCTCACTAGGTTGATCCCAAGGGCCCCCTATGTGGTTGAGGGCTAGTCGAGGTCCTCTTTAAAGGATAGTCTAATTTTTTTACTAAACACAAATTAAACTAAATTAAATAAAAATAATGACATAAAGTATTATTAAATAAATAATAAAAAATTTTAAAAATTTTAAAAAATGTAATTGAAATGTAATATTTATTAAAAATCAATTGAAATTTAATACTTTTGAGAATTTAATAAAATATTATTAAATATTAATTTATCAAAAAAATTGATAAAATATTTAAATCAATTAAAAATACTGAAATCCTCAAGTAATGGTTGTTTATGTATAGTGACCTTTATTTCTAGTTGGTAGGTCATTTTAGAAGCTTTCAACATAAATAAGGCTTGGTTTAAAAGCATAGAAACCTCCTCAAGTGAAGTTTGGTTATATATCATGGAATTTTTTGTTTGTTTCTAATTAATTTAAAAAATAATACAATGCAACCAAGCACCATTAAATTGCAACACCCATCTATCGGATGCAAATGAAGTGTCAATTGATGATTTGTGACATGGATCTTCTCATGAGCATGATGAGATCATTCTACCACTTGGTAGAATAGTCTTACCCTACCCATTACCACTAGAACAATGTTGGTGATAGTATATAGAGAAATTGGGTGCATTGGTTCCCCCTTCTATCCAGGCATAAGATAAAATCTGATGGATCCTATAAGGACGACTATCTCTAACACTTTTTTTTGGGGCCAGTGTATCATGCACACTACCTATTTTCCCATATTCCCAATTTCCAAATTGGATTATCTACAATCATCTTAATTGCTGATGTATTCTCCTTGATCGAAATCGGATGATGGGATATCGATTCCTCCTTCTATGGATTCCTTGTTGGAGCTCCTAGCATATTCTGGGTCTCCCTCACAGATTTAAGTCATGTTCTTGAAAGTCATTCCAGGTACTATCTTGAGGAGAATTCCATTTAATTATGCTTCTTTCTGTCTCAATAGGGAAGAAAAATTCGGTTAGGGTGGGTGCAATGTTGGGTATATTGGGAATTTCTGTATATTTGGTTGAATGGTAACCTATAAAGTCTTCCTATTTTGGAGGGTTTCTCATGTGTGAGGAATCTCATGCACAAGAACCAAGGTATCCCATGTTGATCACGAGGTTGATGAATCCATAGGAGTAAGTCTTCTAAGTCTTTTTACCTCATTCATCCCATGTTTATTGTATAGGATAGGTATTATGGATCAGGTCACATGTTTAATGTCTTTTGGAGACTATTGGGGATTGGGTTTAATATCTTGTGGGGAACGAAAGGGTCATACAGTATGCCCCAAGGGGAGGGGGGATATTTTACAATCAGGATTTAATGGATTGTTTCCATGCTAAGGGGGATATTTCACACAGGGGTGATGGAGTGTTTCCCCACATGGGGGATTATTTCACCCTTGAATTATGGATTGTGTCCCCCAAAATGGGATGATTTTACACTTGGAAGATGGAGTGTGTCACACCATGGGGGGTGATTTTACACATGGATGTTTTCGGGATTTAACCTCATAGAGGCATCCTATGTACCCTGTCAGTAAACACGGATCAAAACCCATGTAGTTCAATGTCACAATTTAACATCATGTGAAAAGACCATTGTATTCCATTTTACATTTTTCGGTAAGGATTCTTGTGTCGTGGAAGAAGCATCACTGAGGGATAGTGTGGGGATTAGAGGCAAAATATATTTTTTGTAGGTGTTTCATCCCATGGTTGGGAAGGGATTGAAATCCCATAATGACCATACATGGGGTATGATATGTCAATCACAATTTGTAAGGAAATAGTTTAGCATCATGTTCTTAGGATGTTGTCATGTAGTTTAATGTTGAATGACTAGAATGTCGAGGTATGGATTTTTACATCATGCATATTATAAGTGAATGAGGCTTACACCCTAAGGGTGGAATGTAAAGAAGATATAAAGATTATTCATAAGGAATATCAACTCATATAGGTAGTCAATTTCCCTCAGTGACGCCACCTTTAGGGATTTTGTGCCCACTTCTCATGCTACTCTAGGCAGAGCATGTAATAGACATGACCATAGAGTAGTGGAAATTAGGAGGCCTGATGTTAGGGTATATATTATTAGGAAAAAGATGTATAAGAATACCAATTATTCAAAGAAAAAGTAGTGTAGTGGCTGCACTTGAAGCATATGGGATATTGGGTTTGGGACTAGGAAGTTGTTGTACACAAATTTGTTATATTTCCTGAAAATAGAGTGGTATATGCTATGGGATCTAACACAAGTACAATACTTGGTTTTGTGAGGCATGGGTTCAAAAAATATTTTTGAGTTGTGTGATGATTTGGGTCATTCAAAGGGTACTTATCTTGCATAAACCAATCATCCTTAAGTGGTGTTGTGTAAGGATTTCTCAACTGCAGTCCAAGACAAGTTAGGGGAGATAGGATGTTGGTTGCACAAGATCTATATGTTTGATGGTCTATGTGATTTCATAAAATAGTGCTTTTTGTGAGATAGAGCATCACTTCATCTTCTATAGATCCATATTTAAGGTGTTGGGGTGTGGTTTTATTTATAGTCAAAATCAGAGTTCAGTGTCATGAAACTCCACTGTAGCACAGATCAAGGTTGAAAGCTTCCCGGTCCTTTAATTATTGGGCCTGTCCGTGCAACATTTATTGTATCCCATCACCTTTCTCATGTAACTAGATGGTTTCATGGTGGGTTTTCATTCATAGTTCTTATTTTTCATGCATGTTCCTTGGGTACCGATTGATCTTGATAATGAAACATGTGGGACTCGACATTGCCTTTTGCACACAACTGTTTGATCATGAAAATGAAGATTTTTCACAAAATCCTCTCTTTTTTTCACAAATACACAATAGACATCATTACTTATTTGAGAGTATCTACAATATAACCTTTATAATTAAATCCCTTTGCGCATGAGTTCAATCATTTTCATGAATCACTCCATAGTTGTGTGTCACCTGATCCTCATTCCTGAAATGTTTCTTTGGGGTGGGTCACTTTTTTTGTTTATCCAAACTATAATTTTAGGTTGTGATACATGTTTTAAGTGGTAAAAAATGCCTCCCATGAAAAATTGTGTTGATGGGGTACCAGAATATTGGGTTCCAAGGAAAACACTGAAGAGTGTGGCCTATTTCTATATGTTCATGCAACTCCCACCTTAGGACATGAAACTGTGCTGCACATTCACACCAGATGGAGGCCATGTGACTATAAATAAAGATAAAGTCCCTTTGTAAAATACAATAACTTCAATGTGTGATAATTCATCTAACATGTACATAAATCATCCCCTTTTCATGATATCCCAATCTCACTACCATGAATTTCTCCCAACTCCTACTTTTTGTGAAGAATTTCTCATGCTTCAGTAGATATTTTTCACAACCACCAAAAATGTTGTGTAAGGTGTTTAATTAATGCAAATGGAGCCCATTATTGCACGATCTAGTTTTTAAATACACAGATCATTGATATATGCCCAACCATACTAAGGAAGGTGATGATTCAACCTAGAGAGATGATACCGTTGGGAATATGGAAATTACTCTTGCTAAAAGAGTGGTTTGTGGTAACATGTCACTCCTACTCTTGTTTTCTGAATCCTAGAGAAGATATCTGCAGAGAAACCACATCCATCTCTATAAATTCACGATAATCAGTGATGTGGATATCCCTGTCATTGAAGAAAATATATTACATTTTTGGTTTTCTCATCATGATGAGTTTACCCACTATAACATCACTACCTTGGTTCATCATACTAGGGAGCATAAGGACATATACACTCTGAGTAGAAACACAAGTAAGTTCACTAACAAAATTCCAAGTAACGATGATTTCTCATCCCTTATGCGAGCATTTTATAGACCAACATCCAGAACAATAGAATAGTCTTATACAAGGATTGGGACCTAAGTTCTAGGGGGAACTTCAATGATGAGAGGGAATGGGAGTACTAGGTATTCTTCAATTTTCAGAAGTATGGGGATTAATTGTGCCACATAAATCTATATTAAGTAGTATGGACATCCCAATTCCACATGTATCATCAATAGGATATACTTCCAGATCTCATTATACAATGGTCCCCATACACCAACACCTTTCACCTACATCATAAGTAGGTGGGGATCAACCTCTTGGACTACCACTACATCAAAAAAATTCAAATGGTGATATTTAAATATGGTGAATTCCTATAGGTGAAGAATTCATTGGGAGACAAGGAGAATACCCCCATTACAGCACATTTCCTTATGGATGTGTTGACTCAAATATTCTATAATTATCCCCTTCCATCCAGACATATCATTCAAAACCTGGATGGAAGTGTTCTTGAAGAATCCGACTACAAAGATTCCAGGGTGGCTGAAGAAATGTCCAATGTCGCAAAAGAGGATGAAACTAGGATCATACTAAATGACCTTGGAGGAAGGGAACTACCAATAGTGGGACTACAACATGAAGGAGGGATAGAAACTGGTGATCCATTACACTACATTTCTAGCCACATTCCTTTGAAGCTGGATACATCTTGTAAAGGGATACACGTATGGGCCTATATCTAGGGATGTGAGTGATGTCAGTAATCATTGATCCAAGAAACTGAGTAAACTTGGGAATACTAGTGCTGGGATGGAGCTATATCTGTTTGGGACATATGGAAATAGGGATCATTCCTTGGTAGATCTCTGGTCCATCCAAGTTCTTTTATGGGTGGATTACATCACATTTTGGAAGTTAAAGATTCACTAATACCATTTACCCTCCAAATATTGGCAAAAGGCCCTCACTGATTATCAACACTGGGGTTCAATTGGTTCCTCTCAATGAATTTTCGGTCACGGTTAGTATCGATAACACTAAAAACATTAAATTCCATCCATTATCGACTCCATTAGTAGAGATGGTGGATAATATGGTGGGGAATCTATAGAATTAAAAATATTTTCATACTTTATGATATGTATTATTGGTCGTTATGATAGATTGAAACACTTATTGTGTTCCATATACTATTTCTTGGTTTCCCTAATTATTCAAATTCATCCAACAACCAATGAAGCAAGTCTACATGGGGATACACAATGAAATACATCCTTCTCTCATTAATCAGTTATGGTGGAAGATCATAGGAAAAGTATTGGTGGAGTTCATCATTTTCTGCCAACAAACATTAATACTGGTCCTTCTCAGGGTTATGATGGAAATTGGATAGTATCATATCCCATTGTGATTGTATATCAACATGTAAGGATAATCGCACCATCAGGTGAGGTAGAGGAGCAGTAGGGTGGAAGAAAGACTACTTCTCGAGGCCTTCTTCAAGAGTCAAGGGATTCTATTAGGGCTGTAGAAGGGGAATATCAAGTTTATATTTCACCTCCACTTCTTTGAGGGTATATCCTCCCTCTTAAGCAACCACATGAGTAGATAGAGGTCACGCAGGATGGGACTAGTGAGTCCTGGGAGGCCCCAGGAAAGGTCTCTTTATCTATTGTAGCTATCCATTGATTCTTACTTCCTCAAAATCTGGGAGGCCAAGGGAATATTATGGATGACCTTGATAGAAGAATATCTATGCAAGAGGTTGACTTAATAAAGAATCGAGATACCTGAGGTTGGGATTTCCAAGATCATTTTCAAGGTGAAATGTCACAAAATATTTGTGTACCTAGCAGATATGGTTTCCTTTTCATGCCAAAGTGGGGGAGATGATCTACCCACCGACTAAGTGTGTGTGATATTTTTTGGTAATCTTGATCCTAAGGGGACAAGATCTACAAAAGAATCATAGTAGGAGGTTTCATGACTTGGTGTCGACATGAAGTGCGCCAATTAAAGGGAATCTTGTAGATTGTCTATGTATCAGCAAACTCCACAGGAGAGCATATAGGTCCCCCATGAGAATAATGACATGATAGAGATCCTTTTAGGCGAGGTAATATTAGTTTGTCAACTCATTTTTCTCTTCCGGACACCCTTTTTTTCTTTCAAAGTTTCTAACTAGCATGCACTATTTTGAAGGAGACAGTCGAGGAGGGCCAAAGGGTCCTAGTTGGTGGGGATGAGGGTGCCCCAATGGATATGAGTGGGAATATCTCAGAATCCATGCCTGATTCTGTTGTGACTGGAGGGTCTAATGAAGTGGTTATGAGGGTGGTTTTGGAGACCCCATCCCTCTGAGTCATATATGAGGGACTAAACATTATAATTTTAGCAGCCAAATCAACTTCCAACAAAGTCATTCAATATATGGAAACTAATCATTGAGATCCCCATTCCTTGAGGTAAGACTGAATCTTAAATATCGTAGATCACTTCAAACATTCATGGATATATTCATGTATACTACATCAATATGCTTGTTTTTTTATAAAATTTCCACCAAAATATCATTGATTGGGTCCAATTTTATCTATTTAAGTACTAACTAACATCAAAGGGTATCATGTGGTGGAATTTTATGTCAAAATTTAGGGACCTAATTTCTCCTAAATCCTTCCTCTTTTTATGTCTTTCACCCTTATATGATCTTCATTTTCCTGACCTGTTGTGACTAACCAAACTAACTAGCCTTCTTTCTTGTTCATCTCAGTTCTCAAGAGGGTGTGTTCCTAGTAAACTAATGTGGTTGGGGAACCTAGGGAGCCTCCCCCAATCGTTTTTTCCACTCTTGGGGACACGATTATTCAAGATGAGCTGACCTTAATCCCATGAGTGAATCCCAACGTAGTTGTGGGTGATATATCTCAATAGGTTTAGTTCAGGGATAGTGGGAATGGTGTTTCCAATGAATAATATGATGATGATAGCATCCCTCTCAACCTAGAACCCAACCTCTATAAGAGGATCCTTGAGGAAGACCCACCCACCGCTGTCCTTGTGACCTTCCGGAAGTACAAACTTACACATTTAAAGGAAATAGAACATTCTAGGACTAAAGTTGCTGATGATAATCTCATTTTCGGATTTAGGGTGTAAAGGATCATGCATATCTTTATTACCCATACTCCAGATACATATATAGTGAGTCATATGGGTTCTATCCTCCACTGTTTGTCGCACTTGGACACTAGAGGAGTGGTTGCTCATGCCATCTACATGTTGGTCCGTGACTACCTAACAGAGCGGGTGCTGGTATAAATACAATAATTTTACATCTCATAGAAATAGAAGAAATATTATGGCACTAAGAAGCTATAGGATGCTATTCAAGAACTTAAATTACTAAAATATAAAGTGAATGGGTATGTGTCCATATTCAATTCTCAATAAGAACTCATTAGTTAATTGAGGGATCAGCTGGTAGTGGTCAATGATTGAGAAGAGGAGGTGGTATCTTAGATAGTTTAGTGATAATATGAGTAGGTCTCTATGCATATTAGGTCCAAAGATCTTCAACCAATGGACTAAGAGAAAGAGGAAGATCTCATCAGGTTGTAATAGGTTCTAAAATCCACACACAAAAGGCTGGCAGGGACGGAGTGCTTGATTTCTAATGTCTAGGATTAGGGATATTTTTTCTAAAAAAAGGGATGCTCTAGTGGGTGGATAACACTTATATGATTTTGATGTAATTTTTTTAGAATCCTAATTTTAATGGTCATTTTTATTTTTCTTCACTTAACTACCACACTTCAATCCCATTAATGATAAAACCAATGATCATTTTCTAATCCCACGTGAGTCATGATTGATGTGAGAAACAAAGAAAAATAATATTATTACTCATTTATATGAGAGTTTTAGGTAATGTATGAAAACATGGGGTTTGAATTTGTTTATCGACCATTGGGAGTGTCCTAGATAAGAAAGTTTTGGTAAGAGAGTGGGACTCTCTTCATAGATGACTTTCTTGATCAACACAAGCTAGTTCATGAATGGGGTAACACTAGTGGAGTTTAATTCTACCCGAAAAAAACGACGATGAATGGTGTGAATTGATATGCCTAGAATTTGGAACAAAAAGGGGGTGGCATGATGATGGAGGATAATTTCTAACCACATTCAATACATATAATATATTATCATTTCTTCCAAGGATGGGGAAAAAATAATTAGGGTCGACCATTGGCCATGTTTAAAACATGGGACATATCTAAAGATGTTTCCAAGAGTCTTTCATGGCATGTTCCTCATATGGTAGGTGATCCATTATGGATAAGAACCATTTTATTAAGGGGGGACCATTCATACGTGAAATTTTATTGGGATCCAAGTTGAGGGAGATGAAAATAATGGGGATGAAGTGATGAAATGTACGAATGGATTTCAGCACTCTCAGAATTACACCACCATGTATTTCAATCACATTGTGTAGGTGTATTTTTATAAATAAAGGTCTGACTAATATTACAAGGTGGAGAATCATCTCAGGTTCTGAGTGACGATCAAAGAACATGAATGATGTAGTAGGTGACATGAAAAAAAGGGGAATTGGGCTTACCATGTGAGGGATTAAGATGCTTTCCTATTTAACACCATGCAATGAGGAAGATAGACAAGCAGTTTAACATAATATGGTGAGGATGATGTATAGTTTACTTTTATTTTTTGTGATTGGGACTATGGACACACATTTTAAAGTCATATGGTGAGTATGTTGTATTATATAGTTTAACATCAGGTGATTGGGATGTCTAGTCATATAGTTCAGCATCTTGTGACCTGTACCTGTGAGTTGATGTGAATAACACCTGCATATCCATAGGTTGTGTGGGTGTAAGAGGGTAAAAAAATTAGGATAATCCCAATAGGATATTTTAAGTAAAATGGATATTAATATTTGTCTGTAATTTTTTATTGAATTTATGAATTCAACGAGCATAGAAAGGTTTTTTTGAGGTCCACATTGGGTCCCCACTGGCTTTGTACAACTTTGTTTTATCCCCTTATTTCTTCCCATGCTGCGGGAGTGACATGGCTATGGGGGTCTGACTCTTCCTTAGGTTTCCCCTAATGGTTTTCAACCTAACAAGTATTTCTAACTTCTTACTTTGGTAGTTTATGATCATAACAGTCAAACAAAGAAGTTACAAAAATTTTATGGTCATTGTGCTCAAACCCTGAATCCATGTTTAAGGTCATAGATATTGGACCACAGGGTTAAAAATATTTAAAGGACACAATGCTTGGACCAAAGGTGTCCTACATCTACAAATTTTCTCATGGCATTGTTCGATTCAAACTCGGTGAAAATGGTGTTATCACAAGGCCCTATACAAAGAAAAATAATCTTGGGAGAGTAACACACAATTTAAGGTAGTGATACATAGACCATAGGTTTTTGTGTATTAGAGGGTATGTGTGAGGAATAGGGTATATGTAACTCGATGTGAATGAGAATCCTAATAGGCTCAGAAAAACAGAACATTCTAGGGAAATATTTTAGATAGTTTATGGTCGTGATGCTTAGACATGGGCTCCAAGTTTGCAGACAGATTTCATACCAATTGAAAATAGTTTAAGGTCATGATTTCTGGATCGTATGTGGATTCATGGTAGAGTGTGCACAACATGGATGTGAGGTGGCCTGATGTGAATTAAGGGATAAGAAACACCACATGACACATTCCCAAGAAGACTTTCACATAGTTTAAAGTCATAATGATTTGACTTGGGATCCTAATTTAAGGTCATAGAGTTCAGAACAATGGGTGAAGATCCCAAACTAAAATTAGTAGCATGAGAAAATGATAATCCAATGTGAATTGGGGACAAAGAAATCCCAAATACACACAACACATTCCAAGGATTACATGCACAAATTTTAAAGTCATGAGGCTTCGACTTGGGCTCCTAGTTTAGGTTTGTAGATTTTGTACCAATGGGTGAAATATTAAAAGGTAATGTGTATCATGTAATACTAACAACCCCATATGAATTTAGGACCAAGGGGGACCAATTCCATACAACTCATTCCCAAGATTACTTACACATAGTTTAAATTCATGAAGCTTGGACTTGGGCTCCTTATTTAAGGTGATAGAGTTTAGACCAATGGTTGAACATACAAAAAATACATGTGTAGGTTGAAAGAGTGACAACATGATGTGAATTGAGGGCCAAGGGGGAACAAAATCACACAAAACTTTCCCAAGATAGCTTGTTCATATTTTAAAGTCACCATTCTTGGATTTGGGCTCCAAGTTGAAGGTTGTAGAGTTTATACCAATGGGGAACCCATGTATTTAAACTTTTCTTAAGGAAAATTCCCTTCCAACTACTAATCCCATGTGATTCAATATTTATGAGAGAAATAAGGATCAATATGGTGTTCTTATTGTATACTGGGGAGAAACAAATTAAGGAAAATTGTGTCAAAAAAAATCCCATGGGGATAGATCTTGAATTTCAAGACCTTGATATTTAGCATAGAATGATAAAAATAATGGGAATAAAAAATTTAATTGTATGAAGCATAGGTTATAAGTTATTTCGGTTAAGGATGTGGTTAAAAAATGAGGAATCAACCTTTTACCATGTTTGAAACATAGGAACCACTATTTGTTACTGAATATCCCTGAGGCATGAGCCCGATACAATAGGTGATCCATCTTTCATAGGAACCATCATCACTAAAGAGACCATTTAGATCAAAAGGATGAGGATTATCTAAATTAAAGGAATCAAAAAGTGGGGAAGTAGAATTAGGGAGTTTCCTAAAGTGGAAGTGGGATCTATTACTCCATGCACTCCAATGTGGTGGATGAACATTCCAATAGGTGAGAATCAAGACTAGCCTAGTGGGGAAAGAACCCAAAATGAATTAATGATAGGTCTAGGCCTAGGATGAGATATTCAGTGTTACTATGTATCCCATGAGGATTGGAATCAAGCTACACATACATTTCAGGAATGTGGAATGGTAGGATGCTGACACTAGAGGGGTGACATCCTCTTTGGTGAAGATATCGAATCATCTCATGATATGGGGCATACCAATTTCATATAGAGAAAGGCTAAAACATAACATCATGGGTTGAGGACTTTAGTTTTGTTCATATCATATTTATGATATGAGTCATTATAGGTTTATACCGGGTATGGTTTTTGGTCATACCATACTTATTATATGAGGCATTCTTGTTCTGTATTAGGTAAAGGTATGGTTTAACATCACGAACTGAGGATGTTGGGATTTTGAATTTAATGTATGGAAAATTGAACGATGGCTGATATTAGTGTATGATTTTAGAGCTCGCACCACAGGGAAAACATCTAGTTTAATTTCGTATATCTTGGACCCATGGGGAATAGGTGTCCTAATAAGGCTTTCATGGAATAAAAGAGTGATAAACCAATGTGAAAAGAGGTCCAAAGTGTCCCTTTACCATATAAAAATCTTAACAAGAAACACCCAATTCTATATCATGAATCTAGGGAAGGAAAGACCCCATAATGAGTTGATGAAGGGGGCTAGATCCAAGATATGAGATTCAAACATCACTATGTATCCTATGGGAATGGGAATCATGCCCCACAGAGTTCTAGAATATAATGTGGTAGGATACCATTTCCAGTATGGGGAATTCCTATCAAGTGAGGATATTGGATCATCTCATCTTATGATATGATGTATCCTGAATTTATATTGGGTAAGGAACCTATTTAACATCTTTTTATAAGGAAATTGGCGGGGTTTTATCATTGAGATTCCCATTATTTTCTTCCAATTATCAGTTCATGAGGGAATATCATCCCACTAATGGGTTAAGGAATATGATTGGGTCTTATAAAGAAATTGGAGGCCCATAAGGGAATTTTTTGGGGATGTCTTCATGGTTAATGGGTTGGTTTATGGAGAATTTTTGAATGGGCTCAGAGACTGAAGGTCTAGGTGTCACTTTGTATCTTATGGGAATGGGAATCAATCCATATGTTGTTTTGGGATGTGGTGGGGTAATTCTCCTACTAAAACACCAAGGATTAGGAAAACCATGTGAATGGGGGGAAAATACACATAGTTTAAGGTCATAGATCTTGGACCAAGATTCATATTTTAGGGTATTAGAATATGGACAAAGCTCTTAGTTTAAGGACCTAGAGTTTGGACATTGGTTAGGTACTTTGAAGATGTCCAGGAGGTGTCAAAGAGTTAAAACCTAACGTGAAAGGTTCCATGAAGGGTATGAACCACACAAAAAAAAATCTAAAATCCTATTTCATATAGTTTTAGGTTATAAGTCTTGGACTAGGGAAACTAGAAAATAGTTTAAAGTCATTATTATTGGACAAAAGGGGTGTTTTTAAGGGTATTTCCATGGAACAAAAGATGTAAAAACAAAGGAGGGTGATGCAAGACCATACACCACATGAATATGCTGGAATAAGATTCACATAGTTTATGGTCATATTATTTAGTCCATAAGTGGGCGAAAAGGGGTAAACACTTCTAAAATTATGTGTTTATCCAGTGCTAAACATTATCTGCACTAGCTAAAAGTGTGTATAAAGGCCTAATTTATCAATTATAGAAAAATAAATGATAAATAGGGCCTTTATCTGTTCTTTTTTAGGGATGATGGGGGGGGGTTCTTTATCAATTCTAAAAAAGTGTTGTTAAAGGTGTCCTTTATGAGTAATAATAAAAAAAGAAATGATTAAGGGGGCCCTTTATCAACACTACTAAAAAGTGACGATAATGGGGTCACCTTATAACCACTAATAAAAAATTACTAATAAGGGGGGGACCCTTTATTAGTACTAATAAAAAAATTGATAAATATGATCCGCTATCAGTACTAGTAAAAAAGCACTGATAAAGCCCCCCCCCTTCAGTGCTTTTTTACTAAAGCTAATAAAGTTCCTCCTTTATGAGTACTTTTTTAATAGTTCTAATAATGGGTATATTTCATAAAAAATTTATTTAATTAAAAATAATATATAACATATAAATACCTTTATATTGATATAAATATAATATATTTTTAAATATGATTTAGATAAGGCTAAATATGCATTTACACTTAATATATAAAATATTTATTAAAAAATGGATTATAAAATAATTAAAAAACCATAATAATTAATATTTTTTCTAATTATTATCAAGTAATAGTCATTTAATAACAATTATATAACATAAAAATTAAAAGAATTAATGAACAGTCTAAGATAAGTTGTAAACATGACCTAAACTTCAAACACCCACAAATTTTTACCCGAGTGTCCACTTGGGCTCTACCACATATCAAATCAAAGAGGATGAAGAGATATATGTCTTGGTGATAGGATAATCTTGGTCACTTTTTTAATGTAAAATAAAGGTCCATAATTCCACCAAAATTGGATTTTTTGTCGATGTATTCTAATTTTATAACGTTCAATAGAATTTATGCCTCATTTAAGGGGGTCTTATTGTATTTCTTGTTTGGGACTCAATTTATTCCTAAGGCTTAAATTCATATAGATATTATGATTTTGAATTTTAATCATTTTTCATAATATATTTTCATTTATAATTAAATATATTCATATTCTTTATATCTAGGTATAATAAATTACTTTTATAAATGCATATTTAAACATATTTTAAATGAAAATGTGTTTTTAAATATATAAGAAATGTTAATAAATATTTATTATTCGTTTTATATAAAATAAAAAATTATCCTTTTTACTTATCTTATAAAAATTAATTAATATGTATATATATATGAAAAATAAATATATTCATATATGTATATTTGAATATATATAAATATGTAGAAATATTGTAAAATAGACAAAAAACATCTTGGTGTAGTAGTAGAGGCGTTCATGTTTTAAAGAGAGGTGCAAGGATCAAATCCAGGTGCGCACAACTGATCAACAATAGGTTAGAATTTTATAAAGTGATGATAAAGTCCCATTAAAAATGATGATAAAGTGGTAGTTAATGATTTTAAGAATATAAATAATTAAGGGGTGGGGCAGGAAGTGCTAACAAAGGGTGACAGAGATCTTTAAACAAAAACAAAATTGGTCACCCTTTATTAGTGCTTAAAAACAAATGTTGATAAAGCCCCCATTTATTTTTTTAGAACGGATAAAGGGTCCATGATATGAACTATAAACTCATTGATAAAGACCACTATTTGTCAATGTTTTTTTATCACTATTAAAGGGTTCCATTATCATCACTTATTTTGAGCACTGATAAATCCATATCTTTAACACTGCTCATGTTATCAGTGCTTATTTAGCCTTGATAAATCCCTTTTTAGAACTATTAATGGAAATATTTTTAGTAGTGAAGTGTTGATGAATTTTTAGCTGAGCCCAAAGGTAGGAGTTTTAAGAATACCTAAGTATCCAATGGAAATGGGAATCAAGCCACACATAGTTCTAGGATATAGTCTGAAAGGAGAATGACACTGGAAGTGGTGGAAACCCACATTAATGAAGGCATTGAGTAATCCCATATTTTTTATGGGTATCCCATGATTATTATATGGATTATGGATTTGTTTTATCATCGTGTGTTGTGGAAGTTTTTTTAGTCATATCACTCTTAGTACACGAGGCATCCAATTATTACTACATAGGGTAAGAATCTATCTTAATGTCATGCAATGAGGACATTGGTATCTATAGTTTAAATTCACACAACTAAGACTATGGTTTCTATTATTTCAAGGTCATAGAGTTTGGACCATAGGGGATGAAATTATTTTAAGGTCATAATTCTTGGACCATGAATCCCATTTTAAGGTCATAAAGTTCAAAAAAATTGTAAATAGTTTATGTTCATAATTTCTAGATTGAGGATCCTAGTTAATGTTCAGAGAGTTTAGAACATGGTTGATTTAGTTTAAGGTCACATAGTTCTGGCCAGGGTGTTCACATGAAGTAATTCTTAAGAAACATAGAGTATGAGGGAGGGGTGATACACTCTCTATCCACATTGACTAAGGAGTATTTTTTTAATTGATATTATGGATAATGTATGGTCCTTATCATTTGGGATCCTACTTTGGAGGATTTTTTAGGCTTCATCTGTGTTTTGAGAGCTATTACCATGTCACCCTAGAGGAATGATCAAAGGAAAAACTTCTTATTGAACGCTCCTGTTATCCAGTACTAGTGGTTCTCTAAGTTATCAAAGGCCTGGATCCTATTTTCCATGATGTATTCTAGCTCAACTAGATGGAATTATGTAATTTTTATATATTTTTTTTATAAACAGTCATTTATAGGGATATAAACTAAAAATAAAGGGGTAAAAATTCATATTTTTCATACATCAGGGAGTATGGGTCACCTGGATGGAATATCGAGTTGTTGTATGATAGGCCCAGAGGGTATTGGGGATCTTTTAGGCCAACAATTTTGGTTCTGGCCTACCATATTCTGAAATAAGTTTCAAAGGGTCTTGTTGAATACCACATTCTACCCATTTTCTTTCTCATGGAAGTGAGAAGAATGATTGGACCAAATGTTGTACTTGGAATACAATTCCTTTAACTTGGAATACTATAATTTGGTGTCATTCTCTTTAATAATAACATGAGTAACGAAAAATTGATGGATTATTTGGAAGCTCACAAACCTAATAAAGTTCTTAGTCTTGAATTCTTTGAGGGGAACCACTTCTATAAAATTGGAAAATAAGTTTGTTGTGATCTAAATGAACCTTTACTAAGGAGTTTTCACTAGCGGTTATGGACCCACAATGTTGATCCCCCATATTGAAATGGGATAAGAGTATTTGATGGTGTGTAGAGGCTCCAATAACTAATGAATAAAGTTATCATGTATCTAAAAAAAAAGAAACCACTTGGTGAACTTAATGCATTCATGAAGTATGGTGGTCCAGAAGTTGCCGAAAATCCAAATTTGGCAGGATATATTCAATATTTCTTGATGGGTGACATAGGATATTGCATGGACCTATTTCATGGCCTAAGGTATTTTATTTACATTGATTAAATAGAAGATAATTACATAATAACCATTTCTATAGAGGGGTTTATTAAGGTTAGGCCCACTCTAGAGGGTACTGTCACGACCCATCCCAGTGGGGCCCGCCCCGTGACTCCCCATGACCACCTCCAATAGGCCAGGTGATGGTGACTAGCATCGAGTATGCATATTACTAACATGGGAGACATTACCTAAGTACCTATACACACACACACACACATCTCCAAGCCCACAAATGCTGAAATGTAAAAACCACTAAGGAAGAAAATTCCTCCATACACTAAACCCAACCAACAAAGTATGACGGAAAGTAAAGTACTGAATGTGAGCTGGGCCAGAATACAAGCCCACAAAAACAAGAGTCTGAAAACTGCAAAGTCCAACCTGTAAGCACAAGAAGGTACTAGGACTGCTGCTCGTAGCCATAGGAATGTCTCGACCTATAGAGAGATCAGAAAGCATGGTCTTGTCCTGGACAACCCTGGACTCTGTCAAAAGGCTGCTCATCTGCACAAGACACGACACGTGCAGGAAAAGTCCGTGTAGGGGTGAGTATAACAATACTCAGTAGAGGACCCCAAAAACAACAAAGCATTATACAAAGTAAAGGTAAAGTCAGCTATGTACAACATATGTCTACAGAACATATATCAAGGGAAACACAAACCAGATATACTCAAAACCCAAACCCGCCGTCTCGTGACAAATCAAAAAACCGCATACCCCCGTTAGGGATTCTATTCAAAGATTCCATGATGCACTCGCTCTAGGAGAACACACTCCACGAGTCTTATATCTCTTATAGCTTTCTTCTGAGAAGTGATGTTCATTTGGAACCTTCATGAGAGGTAGTTACACTCATTTCGGGAGACACACTTCTGATTGGGAAGATTCCGATAGATAGATGCACTCATTATTGGAGACACACTCCTAAGTAGGAAAGATCACGATACTCAGATGAGGATCACTGCCGTGGCCATGGTGAATACCGCGACTTATACGTAATTCACCTACTCGGTAGAGGATCGATGCCCAGTGGAGTTGGTCATGTCGATGTCGAACTCTACCTAGGGTCAAGAATGGATAGAGGATCTCAATTCAGGCCTTTCGGATGGATGTCTGACTCTATCACAGAAAGTCCTACTAAAGGGATCACACTCCTATTGGAGGGAATGATGCCTGACCTTTGGGATCATTTCATTACAATACGGGTACGGAACTATTCGTTGTTCGTCACGTCGTGAAGAACGCAAAGAACGTGAAGAATGCACAAGCAGGAAAGGGGGAAGGAAAACCAATCAAACAAATTGAGGAATGAACCTCTGCCATCATTCTTCATGGTGTTGATCTACTCCCGTTAATAGGCTTAAACAGAGTAGAAATCAACAAAAATAATCAACATTTATTAATTATCGATAATCATCCCAAAGAAAACCCTCCTGCAAGAATGTACGAATCCACGGATCAAATTTTTTATGGTTGATCCTCGTTCATCGTTTAAATTAAAAACGAGGAAAGAGAGATGAAATAACAACCCCTACCTCAACTGGGATAGATCGCTGACAAAGGGTCCATGAGACCATCATAGTCGAGATCCTCCAACTTTGTTGGCACAGTGATTCTCAGTTTTGATCCGTCATCGTTCGTCGCTGAGAGTTTTCTCCAACTCTCCACAGATTCTCCAAAGATTTCTCTCAATCGTCGCCAACGAGCAATATTCGATTATCCAAATAAAAGGGAAACGTATTTGATATCCCATCATGATGTGGCATTAATGAGTCAGTATTACTGTTTTTGAGTCATTATGAAATGACATTAATGACTGAGACAACTGCCTTGTCTCTGCGCCGTAGAGGATATTTCCAAAATGAAAAAAAAATAAACTTGCGAATTTATTTTATTTTATTTTACTTAAAACATCTGAAAATTAATTTTTTCCCTCCACCCATGCCAGTAGAGGTTAGGCTCCTTCTTATGTAAAGTCATCATTTCGGACGCAATGGTGCTCTCAAATTTTTAATCCGGGCATCCATTTGGAAATTTCCATAGTCGTGCACAAGTGCTGACTCACTTAACTAAAAAAAAGTTCAAACCACCATTTCGGGCTCACTGGGCATCGGAATGATGTGTCTTCTTCCCACTTGGTCTCGAAATAATTATATATAACATTTAAAAATATTAACACATGGAAAATCTGAGACATTACATTCTCCCCTCCTTAGGGATTTACGTCCCCAAAAAGCCAAAACAAAGTCTACTAAAAAAGATGTGGGTACTGGGCACGGATCTGGGCCTCCCTCTCTCACGTTCTCTCCTGAAGATTCCCGTACTGCCACCGGACGCACACCAAGGGAATAGATTTCCCATGAAGGATCCTCTCCTGCTGATACTCTATCTCTACCGGGTATTCAACAAAGGTCACTCCATGCTCAATGTCCAGCTCACCCTAGTCGATGATGTGCGATGGGTCATGCACGTACCTCCTCAACTACGACACGTGGAAGACATCATACACCCGATGCAACTGTGGTAGTAGAGCTAGGTGGTATGCAACCTTTCCAACTCTATAGAGTATCTGGAACTATCTTATGAACCTCATAGATAGCTCTCCACCCCAGCCAAATCTCTATAAACCTCGTCGAGGTGAGACCTAAAGAAAGACGTGGTCTCCCTCTTCGAACTCCATAGGTCTCCGTCATCTGTCAGCATAAGACTTTTGCAGGCTTTGTGCAGTCTTCATCCACTCCCAGATGATCTAAACCTTCTCGGTGGTAGCTCACACCAAACTCTGCACCCATGAGTGCTGACTCTCCGGGGTCGATCCAGCAAAGCGGTGACCGGAACGGTCTCTCATACAAGGACATGAACGGTTCCATACCAATGGTGGAGTGGTAGCTATTTTTGTATGAAAACTCCACCAGTGGTAGGTGGTCCTTCCAACTGCGACCAAAGTCTAAGACACAGGCTCACAACATATCCTCCAGAACCTGAATGGTCCTCTCCGTCTGACCATCTGTCTGGGGATGAAATGTTGTGCTCAAGCGTAGCTGAGTCCCAAGTACCTCGTGCAATACCTTCCACAACTGGGATGTCAAACGTGCATCTCAGTCTGAGACTATTGTTGAGGGGATTCCATGAAGCCTATCTATCTCCTGCATTTAGAGGCATCCCAAGATCTCTACTGAACTATACTCCCTGATAGCTAGGAAGTGGTCCGACTTGGTGAGTCGGTCAATGATCACCCAGATGGAATCATGCCCCATGGTCTTCCATGGTAATCCTATCATGAATTCCATCTATATTCCATCCCACTTTCACTCAGGAACATCCAGGGGTGACCTAATTTTGCTGGAACCTGGTGCTCAGCCTTCAACTGCAGGCATGTGAGGCATCGGGAAACGAACTCTTCCACTGCCTTCTTCATGCATGACCACCAGAACTATCATCAAAGATCATGGTACAACGTTTCCACTCCAGGATGTACCACCAAATGGGATGTATAAAACTCCCTTAGGACCTCTTCCCGCAACACCAGTAGTACAATAGTGCCTCCTTTGAAAAGAAGTATGTGGTCCCCACCTTGCGAATATCCATCAGGAGCATGTACTGTGGATAACTGAGCACGTAAAGCCTCATAGTAGACATCCCCATGCTGTGATTCTCTAACTTGTGGTAAGAGTAGAGGGGCGACAACCATTGATTGCAGGTATGTTGTATCTTCTCTGTCCATGAAGGACAACTGCAACATGGTTAACTGCTCTGTCACCTCACTCAACATCTGTGAGATCAACCTTCTGCTCAAAGAATCCACCACCTTGTTCTCCTTCCCAGGAGTATAGATGATCTCAAAATCATAATCCTGGAGGAACTCTGAAAAATTCCTCTGTCTCAAATTTAGATATTTCTGTGAAAAGATGTACCTGAGGCTCTTGTGGTCAGAGTAGATGATAAACCTCTCGCCCATAAGGTAGTGTCTCCACATATTCAATGCGAAGACTACCACTTCCAACTCGGGATCATGGGTTACATAGTTCTAATCATGTGGTCTAAGCTGGCGCGAACCATAAGCAATCACTTTATGCCTCTACATCTGGACACAGCCAAGCCTGACCCATGATGCGTCATAGAAAACTATGTACTCGACACCCTCCTCCTACAATCTAAAGACTGGGGTGCTCGTCAAACTCTGTATCAACTGCTCAAAATCCTGTTGGCACTTCTTCATCCACACAAAGGGTTTATTCTTCCTAGTCAAGGATGTCATCGGTGTTGATATCCAGGAGAAATCAGAAAGGAATCTTTGGAAATATCCTACCAACCCAAGGCAGCTACGCACGTCCATCATGCTCCGAGGTGGCTACCATAAAAACACAACCTACACCTTGGCTTGGTCTACAGCTACTCCATCTGCTGAGATTACATGTCCCATAAAGTGAACCTCCAGAATCCACAACTGACACTTTGAGAGTTTCCCATAAAGCTCATGCTCTCGAAGTACGTATAGAACCATCTGCAGGTGTCTTGCATGCTCGTCTTCTGATGCCGAGTACACAAGGATGTCATCAATGAAGACCACTACGAAACAGTACAAGTATGGTTGGAAGACCTGGTTCATCAATCCCATGAACACTACAGGGGTGTTTTTCATGACGAAAGGAATCACCAAGTACTCATAGTGACTGTAACGACATCTGAAATCTTTCTTCGGTATATCCTTGTCCCATACTTGTAACTGGTCATAGCCTGATCGAAGTTCAACCTTCGAGAACCACTTTTCACCTCTCAACTGATCGATGAGGTCATCGATTCTTGACATTAGATACTTATTCTTCACCATCACCTAGTTTAGGCACTGATAATCCACGCACAACCTCAGAATCCCATATCCCTTCTTGGAAAACAAGACTAGGGCCGCCCAGGGTGAAATGATGGGTCTTATGAAACCCTTACTCTGCAATTCCTACAACTACACCCTCAGCTCTCGAAGCTCTATGGGATCCATCTGATATGCTGATAAGGAAATAAGTGCTATCTTAGGGTGTAAGTTGATGCAGAAGTCGATTTTCTGGTGGGGAGGTAACCCTAGAACATCTTTGGGAAAGACGTCCTCATACTCCGCCACTACTACTGGTAACTGGGAGCTCACAACATCCACTGCTCCGAGGGCAAGGCTAGAGATCTCATGAGTGATTGGTTGCACCCTCCTATGCATAAGCCAATTCTTCACTGCTTGGGTTTCCCTTTCTCTGACAAAGGAAAACCTCATTCCATCACGGAGGACACACCACACTCTTCACCTAAAATAGTTAATCTGGGCATGAACTGATGATAACCAATCCATACCAAGAATGACATTGTAAGGCCTCGACGCTACCACCAAGAGGTTCCAACTGAAACTCTCACACCCAAGGGTAAGATCACACTCTCTGCAAAGGTGCATGATCATCTATTCTCCTCCCGTAGGTGCCTCCAAGCGTAAGGATCAAGTCAACGGTTCTATCAGAATATAGAGGATTCTTAAAAGACACGTTGATAGGAAGGAATGAATGGAACCTGTGTCTATAACTATAGAATCTAAGGTAGAGAATATATAGATAGTACCTCGAATCATCCCTAGAGTCCCTGGGTCATATGCCTTGACCACATGCAGCTGTCCCTGTCCCTGTCCCCCAGCTCCCTGAGCATAGTGAGGACCTC
Source organism: Viscum album (assembly GCA_963277665.1). Lineage (NCBI taxonomy): Eukaryota > Viridiplantae > Streptophyta > Magnoliopsida > Santalales > Viscaceae > Viscum > Viscum album. The sequence goes on along the minus strand of OY728162.1, from coordinate 660,740,317 downwards.
CTGGGGGAGATGGTGGAAGTAAGTTGAAGTGTCTTCCCCCACCCGCAGCTCTCCCTACTCCTCTTCCACATCTAACACCTGGCGGGTCTGTCAGCTCCACTCGCTGCCTCTGCCTCGGTGGTCCATCCACCGTTTCCTTGTCAGCAGCACGACAGGTCGGACAATCTCTAGCGAGATGTCCCCTACCATCACACGCGTAGCATCACTTCTCCCTAGGCTGATCAAATCCAGCCTGAGAGCCCTAGACTATCGATCCTATGTCCTGGGTCATCTTATGATTTCTCCCATGTCCAGATCCCTATGTCTAATGTCAGTTCCCTGCTGCCGGGGTCTCCGCACCCATCTGCCTACTGCTGACTGCCATCAGTTTTCTCTACTCCGTCAAGAAACTCTCGATCACCAAGGCCCGCTCGAGCACTCCAGCATAAATCAAAATTCATAGAGGCATGAAACTAGCTTGGATGTCTCTTTGTAGACCTCTCTCGAAGGTCCAAACTCTGAAGTACAGATCCCTGAACATATCCATCGAGTACCGAGAGAGGTTGGTGAACATAGATGAATTTTCAACTATCGTCAAACTCCCGTATTAGAGCTGAAGAAGCTCCTGGATGCGCACATCTCTCAGTGTAACTGGAGAGAACTCCTCCCTGAAAATTCTCTCAAACTCTGCCCATGAAAGAGTCTCCTCATCGTGAGTCTCTGTGGTCAGACTTCACCATCGTCCCACCAAACCCTAATGAAGGATCGCTCCTAGGATCACCATCTAGTCTGTAGGTGTTCTAACTAGATGGAAAACTCTGGTCACCACCTCAAGCCAGTCCTTAGCCACCTGAGGGTCAGGATCGCCTCAAAACCTAAGGGGTCTCTATCTCTAGAACTCATGGAGTGCGCTAAGCCTACGCCCCTCATTGGTCAGTACTGTAGGTACCATGGTCTGCTCCACTAGTGGGGGCATAGCAGGTGCACCGCCTGGTGGGAACGCTTGGAGAACTGGTCCCTATATCGAAGCCACGTCACTGAGGGTGTCATCCTCGTGATCGTGCTGCTGAATCCTAGCGGGTATGCATCGCGAATGCATCCTGTAATGTAACAAGATGTATCATGAGTATATCTGAATATCCAACTCAAAGGACATGGAAAACACAACCCATTCCTAGATGATGCATGTATCATTCTTTTATTTCCCCGCAACCAGTGTTTTCATGTACCGAGTCAAAAAACAGGTTATCAGAGTCCTGGTGTATGGATACGTCAGCTGGCACACCAATACTGGAGTCTCTGGCTTGAAAGTTGACCTTGAAACACTTAACACTGTTGCCCCAAACCCATCTCATAGACTCTTGGTCCTAAGTTAGAACCAACCTGGCTTTGATACCACTCTCTCACGACCCGTCCTAGTGGGGCCCGCACTGTGACTCCCCAAGCCCACCTCCAATAGGCTAGGGGATGGTGACTAGAACCGAGTAAGAATATTACTAACATGAGAGGTATTTCCTGAGTACATGTACACACACACACATCTCCAAGCCCACAAATGCTAAAATGTAAAAACCACTAAGGAAAAAAAACATAAGTACACTAAACCCATCTAATAGAGTATGACGAAATGTAAATTTCTGAAAGTAAATTGGGCCAGAATACAAGCCCACCCAAACAAGAGTCTGAAAATAGCAAATTCCAACCTATAAACACAAGAAGGTATTGGGACTACTGCTCGTAGCCATAGGAATACCTCGGCCTGTAGGGAGCTCAGAAAGCTCAGTCCTATCTAGGTCATCCGTAGACTCTATCAAAAGGCTGCTCATCTGCACAATACACAACACATGTAGTAAAATAAGGTGCATGGGTGAGTAAAACTATACTCAGTAGAGGACCCCAAAACCACAAAGAAGTACACAAAGTAAAGGTTTAGTCAGCTATGTACAACATATGTCTACAGAACATATAGCAAGGAAAAAAAACAGGTATACACAAAACCCAAACCCGCAGTCTAGAGACAAATCACACAACCACATACCCCTGTTAGGGATTCAGTTCGAAGATTCCACGATGCACTAATTCCAGGAGAACACACTCCAGGAGTCTTATAGCTCTAATGAAGTCCGTCTAAGAAGTGTTGTTCATCGGGAACCATCACAAGAGGTAGTTACACTCATTATGGGAGACACGCGCCTGAGTGTAAAGATTCTGATAGATAGATTCACTCATTACGGGAGACACACTCCTGAGTGAGAAAGACCACTATACATAGATGAGGATCACTGTTAGGTCCATGACAGATACCGTGACTCATCCGGAATTCACCTTCTAGGTAGAGGATCGACGCCTAGTGGAGTTTTTCACGTTGATGCATGACTCTATCTAGGGTCATTAATGGATAGAGGATCTTTATCCAGGCCTCTCGGATGGATGCCTGACTCTATCACAGAAAGTCCTGCTGAAGGGATCATACTTCTATAGAAGGAAATGATCTCTGACCTTCAGGGGAATGAGAAGAATGGAACTAACCCCAAAAAAACATGTCCAAGATGTGATGGACAAGAGGACCATGTCATTTTCCAAAAAGTACATTGCGTGTAGAAAAGTTACATATCGTGTTGTCTTACCCCGGGAACTGACCATGTATAACGGCCCAAGTCGTGAGGCTGGTCGTGTAGAAAAGTTAGTACACATCGTGTAGTACTATGTACACGCCATGTCCGAGTGACTAGGGTTGGCTCTGTGTATGTTGGCCATGTTCCCATACACAGTCTTCAAACCGTGTACTCTAAACCATGTAATCGGTACATGGGGTGACCCGCGTTACTAGGATCACCTGGCCATGTGATGGAGTACATAGTCATGTACTCCATCCTGTGTTCATGTACCCTCGGGATACATGCTGAGTCCTGCGTATCCACCTCTGCCATGCTGTACAGGCCATGTTCTAAAGTCGTATAGATCATCCCATGTGTGTGTACTTCCCAAAATAAACACCGAGTTTTAGGGAAAGTCCAACACGCCGTGTGACCAGGTCCACACTCTGTGTGATTCCTCTCTGACCCCCGAAACCCTAGCCACTACCACCAGTACTACACGGGGTATTCATAATAAGTACACACCGTGTATTACGGAAATTTTCAGAAACGTGGACCTCCACCGTCGCGCTTCTGGTGATGCCCCATTCATCGATCTAGTCGTCCAATCACACTAGAACACACGGTTTTTGGTTTCCCTGACACCACGAGGCTGCTTCTGTTGTTTTCAGACATTTGATCCACTCCAAAAACATATTTTGATCTTTCCCGCGTGAATAATGATTGAAGACCGGCCTCTTCCGATCTGAGCCGATTCTCCGTCCGTCATGGTCGTCGCACCTTCATAGGGTCATTGCGATGTCATATATCCGATTTAGGATCGCTTCGTTGTAAGACGGGTGCGCAACGATCCATTTTTCATCACCCCACGAAGAACACGAGGAACGCGAAGAAAGCACAAGAAGGAAATGGGTAAGGAAACCCAATAAAACAAATTGAGGAACAAACCACCATCATAGTTCGTCACGACATTGATACTCTCCCATTAATAGGCTTAAACGGAGCATGAATCAATTACAATAATCAACATGGATTAGTTCCCCATAATCATCCCAAAGAAAACCCTCTCGCAAGAATGTAAAAATCCACGGATCAACTTTTTCGTTGTTGATCCGCGTTCGTCGTTTAAATTCAAAATGGGTAAAGAGAGATTAAATAAAAATCCTACCTCAACTAAGATCGATCATTGATGAAGGGTCCATGATACAGTCATCGTCGAGATCCTCCAACTTCATTGGCGCAGTGATTCTCAATTTCGATCTTCCATCGTTCGTCACTGAGAGTTTGCTCCAACGCTCCGCGGATTCTCCAGAGATTTATCTCAATCATCGCCAACGAGAAAGATTCTATTATCCAAATAAAAGTGAAACTTATTTGACATCCCATCACAATGAAACATTAATGAGTTAGAGTTTCTATTTTTGAGTCATTATGATATGAAATTAATGGCTGAAATAGCTGCCTCGTCGCTATCCTGCAGTGGATATTTCCAAAAATAAAATAAAATAAACTTGAGAATTTATTTTATTTTATTTTAATTAAATTTTTCGAAAATTAACTTTTTCCCTTGACCTGCACCGGTTGATGTTAGGATCGTTCTTAGGTAAATTCATCATCTTGGATGCAATAGTGCCCATATATTTTTAATTCAGGCATCCATTTAGAAACTGCCATAGTCGCGCACAAGTGTTGAATCACTTAACTAAAAAAAGTTCAAACCACCATTCCATACTCACTAGGCCTCAAGATGATGTGACGTCTTCGCACCCGATCTCAAAATAATTACATATAATATTTAAAAAAATACATGGAAAATCTGAGACATTACTGGTACAATGTGATAAACATTGGTGGATTATCATAGACTCAAGTTGATCTGACAGGATAATGGCACACAATATATTCTTCATTAAAGGAGTCATTCAATTGGGAGTTTTCTTTAGTATGGGGGGATTTGAATATCCTATCATAGAAATATTGGTATCCCTATGATTCACGTGTTGGTAGTCATCATCTTAAGTTGTAGGAGAAATAACACTCTGATGTTCCACATGAATGGCTAGGTCATCCTAGTTGGGTTCTACAAGGGATGCATATAGACCTACCAAAACATCGACTTGACCCTTATGTGACCAAGTAACATGGTTCACCTTCAAATGGGAAGGTAACATGGACATCAGCTGGTGGTTATGCTCTAACAAGGGCATGATCTTGTGATTTATAAAAAAATAGTCACCCTTAATCTTCTTAATTACTAACTTTAAGTCTCCCTTCACATGTAAATAAGGAAAACAATTTATATATCCAACTTGAGACCAGTAATAAGGGCCTGATAATCTGACTCATTATTGGTGCAGCCATATGACAACATGAATGTGTATAGAAGGAAAAACTTCATTGAGGTGATAAAAAAGATTCCCAGACCTACCCTATTAAGATTTGGTTCATTGATCCTTTTGTTGGTTAGGCTTTTAGGGGCACCATTTAAATTAATCATCCAAAATAGTACAATCTTATCCATTGAGAGAATATCTTCATTTGGGAAATCAGTGTCCATGGGAATTTCTACTAGGGATGGATGTGTGACCTGGAAGTCTTCTAGTGCATGTACTTTATCAAACTTCAATGGGACAAACCTTATGTTGAACTATTGGAGGATTACCTCCCAATGTGCCAATCATACCATCGAAATTGGGGGATTGAGGATATGCTTTAGTGGTTCCACTCAAGATAACAGTTGTATCTCATGATGCTGAAAATAATTTCATAACCTCTGGACTCCAAAGACCAGCATGAGACAACTCTTCTCAATGAAATACTATTTGGTCTCTGTGTTGAGGATCATTGGATGAGATAATATTTGTTCTTTTCCCTATTTTTATTTTTTATGGGATTGGGGTGTGTCGATGTTTATTTCAAAGTGGATAAATATAGGAACAACTGCTTATTTGAGATGTGAAACATCAGGACTATAGGATATATAAAGTACCACTTGATATCCTCAAATGTAGTCCGGCACTCCTCATCCCATTGGTAATTGGTTCCTTTCTTCATGATATGTGGGAAGGGCTTACACTTTATGGAAAAAATTTAAATTAATTGGAATACGTAGGCTATGTGGTCTTGGAGGCCTCATAACTCCCAGAGATTTCCCGGTGGAGGAATTTAATTTGTATCCTTGATTTTCTATAGGTCAAACTCAATGACTCTATATCATATCAAAAAGGAAATTTTTTTCTAAAGGTAAACCCAAATTCACACTTTAGGGGGTTCATCTTCAAATGTAGGCAGTGGAGGGAGCCACAAAATTTTTCAAGATCCTTGGGATTTTCAAGATTTTAGTGGTTTTTAACCACCAAATAATCCAAATTATAGTCCACCAATATATCAATATTTTTTAGAAGATTTGGTTCATGGATCCCTAGTAAGTGGATCCAAAATTCTTTAAGATAAAAGGCATCACCTGATAACAAACGGTTCTTTGAGGTAACCTGAAGGTGGTCAACTCCCCATACATAGGGGCCATATAGATTTGATTATACCTAGAGTATCCTTCAATGAAAGATAGAGCATAAAACCCATTTTTGGAATTAATCAACATCTCTATAACAATATCTGAAAAACCATCCTATGAATAATGACGGTTATGGTTCTAAAAGTTGAAATAGACTCTAATATTATAATTATTCTTCATGAATGGGACAATTTTGGATATCCACCTAGGGTACTAGACCTCCATGAAAAATTTGGATTTAATAATATTATCAACTTCATCCTCAACAATTTCACTATGAGAGGGGTGTAATTTTTTTGGGATGATATTTTAACACATGTTGACTCAATGGGATACCAAGATGGTGAATAGTGACTTGAGGGTCCATCCCTGGTATTTCTTCATGGACCTAAGAGAATTTGTTGTTGTTTTATTTCTAGGAGGTCGTATACTACTACTATCCTCTAAGGACATGAAAACACTGCTCATCATCGATCTTGAATGTTCCTCAATACCAAGGTTCACATGGGTTAGCTCATCAATAGTGGTGGAGACATCTTCTTCAAATATAGGAGAGGAGTCTTCCACTTCTACTTCTTAATTTGATACATAAAGATCATAGGGAGAATATGTCTCTTCTAGGACACCTGACCAAGGTGGAGAACTGATGTATGCTCTAGAAGATATATAATCCTTGATTAGGGGTTCCTACTTTTCCAAGACTGTAGCGAAATAAGCTGTTAATCTAATTCCATCCAGTTTCCAGCTGTGAGATTTAACATTTATTTGAAAGATATGGTGTTGATTCAAACTTCATAAGTTCATTATTTATATATGGAAAATATGGGAATTTCATGGATTAGTTTCCATGTGGAAAACTTATTATTAATTCATAGTATTGGGGTCTTCTAGTATCATCCAGGCCTATCTGATGTAGGACTAAGAGGTAATCTGTGAACTGTCCTTCTGATTATAGACAACAAAACAACACCGTAAGTCTGGCACCATGGGATCTAAATGATGAATTGGAAGAAAAAATATATATTTAAATTCTACCCATGGGTCAGAAGTAGTGTAGATTAGATCATTGGGAGCATTTATGTGCTCAACCTCGTTAGTCTAAACCCTCTTTCCTTCCCTTTTTAATACACTACATCCAGATAGAAAACCTCACAATGAGGGACACATCACCCTAGAGTACCCCAAATTGACCATCAATGTAGTATTTGAGGCACTAATTATATGAGTATGGGATCACTACATGTAAATAAATCCAATTTCTTACCATTTTTTCATTGTACATAGTATACTGTGAGACTACCATGAATTCACTGCTTAAAACCAAGCCCCAAAATTGAGACTTCAACCAAATGTTTCTACACTACTCCTGCCCTCTATTATCATACCACTAAATCATCAGGTTAGAGGGATATAGATATACCTTAATCAATCCTATCTTATAGAGCATCTACATCAGGATGAGGTTTATCTCAGAGCTAGTATCCCCTAGGCAGTTGCAAATTTCCATTCCATTTAACTGACTTGTGATATATATCAGGTGTTTTTTCCCATGAATGGTGACACCCTTATCTTCCCAAAAAAATGAGATAATAGATCTAAATTCTTCTTTCCTAGCCTCCTCTATCTGGTATTCCTTAGTATAAGATACTAATATTCTAATTGAAGGGGGATTTTTAACGCTTCGATGAGGGCCTCCCACATTTACTTTGACAAACTAAGAGCCTCATGGATCAAAATCCTCATGGGTATTCCAATGAAGCACTTCGAAACATCATTTTATCAGGATAGGGGGAATTTTTTTTTCCCAAGTAGGGTTGTTCGATGGAAGAGGGAACAATATATTTCATTGGATTAACCACTCGGGCCAGGCTAGTACATGATATATTATACATGAAGTTCCGAAGGATCAAATAAAAAATGAGAAGCGGGTGGGTTGAATCATTTGCTCACTTTTTATAAGTTTCAATACTTTTAGAAACATGACCCATAAAACCTATTAAATTTCATTACTTTATTATCTTTTAGTAAATTCTCATGTACGAAAAACTTGGAAAATTAGTAAAGAACAAGATATTACAAGGTTCATCCATAGTGTGAGAACCTACGCCCTTGTCATAGCCACTCTTGTGGGTCTATGGATGTTCAATATGTTGAAGAAGTGAATAAAAAATATGTAAACTGTTGTTAGAATCATTAATCTTCTAATATGAAAGAATAAACTGACTCCCACCAGTTTACAAAGTTTTCTTACAAACACTTTGAACCACAAAAGAGAAGATCATAGAAACTTTTACTCTATAATACATTGTCTCGATCCTTAGTCTGATGTCCCTAGGTCTATTTTCCTCAGTCCAATGAAACTAGTCTGATGAAATCAGTAGGATTAACATATTATCATTATGAAATTCTTAAACTCTATATAATTCCTCACTTCTATCTTCCATAGTCAAATATTCTCATTATGGTAAAAAAATGTTCATTTGTATGACCTTCTTATGAAATCGGTGTCTGAAATGAAAACATTGATAACAATTATACAATGCTCTACCTTTTCCACACATGTGAAAATATTGAAAATTAAGAATGTATTTTTCCTCTATTTGTAGCCATTACATAACAGAAAAGGTAGGAAACTGAAAAACATTCCCACTTACTCAAATTAAAAAACCTCTGAAATTCACACATATGTGAACTTAATGTTTGACCGCTTCGACTCTTATAAACTCTTCTAGAACCTTCTTGAATCATCTTGATTATTCCTATTAATCATCCTTCTTAAACTTCTAAGATTTTCTCTAGTCAGATTATGCATGACCAATTATATTTCTTTTTATGACTTTAATAGATCATTCCTCATCAACTCAGTATGATGGAAATTCCACATCTCATTATGATAGAACCTCATTAGATCATCTTATGGAACTTCCTCAGATAATTCTTTTGGAACTTCCTTAGTTTATTTTGATGTAACTTTCTTAGATTGATTCTAATTTGAATTTCCTCCTTATAGTTAGTCTAATTTTATATTCCTCCTTAGACTTAGTTTGATTAAATTTCTTCTTCAAACTTAGTCTGATTGACTTTTCATTATGATGTATTTCTTATTATGAAGAAATACTCATTGATATGTTCTAAAACCTATGGTTAATCCCCAAAAAAACATTTAAATTATTAAAAACTCATCAGCTATAAATCATTCATACTTCTTAATACTTTTCTATATGGTACTTCTGGATCTGACACAATATTTGTCTTGTTTTTATGGAATGGATACAATCTTTTTGATTCCTCCATTTCTTCAAAATATTTTATCATTATATTTTTTTATAATTTATGAGAAGATCAATATTAGAAAAACATCACCTAACTTAAGGTAATAATGTTTTAAAACTTTCAAACTTCCAGCACCACTATCTTCCTTCAACTTCTTCAGCAACATTATGGCTTCCTCACTCAGAAAATTCAAAATTTCTGAATAGCATCATGTTCAATGTATATTGAACTTCATACTGATGGATATGAGAATAATGGTGAGTTCAATAAAAAACTTAAAATTTCAGAAAAATTATGAATCTAGTTCCTCTCGGTCTAATACTCTACATTATGGAAAAAAATTAAAAAAAAAACATTCTCCCCCTTTATGTTTGTGTTAGAACATTTTGAAAATTTTACCAGTTTTTCAAAAAAAATATTTTAGAAAATATATTTTTTTAAAAAATAAACAGCTTTGTTGAAACAAAACACCACAAAGTTTCATCAATACCTCCCTTTGGATTTTTTGATAACACCTGTTAAAAACTTTTTTAACCCTGAAATTTTCAGAACTCAAAATTTTTAAACAAATAAATTTTTTCAATTTTTATTAAAGAGTATCTTTTCTCAAAAGAGTGTGTCCCAACACCACATGGTTGTATAAATTAATGTTTTTGATTGAATTACACACCTTGGTGATAATAAAATATCGTGATTTTACTAAGTTTAACTCCCCCTCACTTTTATCTACTCCTCTCCTACTTTTTTTTCTATCCCCCATTTTATGACAACCACATATTTAGATTCAATAAAAAAGAACAGTAAAATATTTTTTAATTTCTCTACCCCTTTTCAATATAATCCAAATCATGGTGGGGGTACTTCATTATAAGATTTATGAAGTCATTGGAGGGGTCAAACATGAATTTGAACATGATTTTTATAAATATCGATCACACTCTAATTGTCACAAGGTATATTAAATGGTTCAAAAAATTACTTTCAAATATTCTTGCTGAACATTAATCCACAACATTTGAGTACAAGCCTGAGTAGCTGTAACATATTTTAATTCTTCTATTCTCAAAGTTACTATAGTCACTTTCTTACAACACCAACTCACCTAACTTCTACCCAAGAAAAAAGTTCCTTTAGAAGTTTATTTTCTATCATTACAATCTCCAACCCAATCAACATCTATATAACCATGAATGATCATATTAAAAATTCCTGTGTATAATATCCCATGTTAATTTATTCCTTTAAAATATCTAAAAATTATTTTTATTACCAACATATATGATTATTTTTGGTTACATTGATACCTCAAACACAAAGTCATATCATAAACAATATCATTCCTTGAGTATGTAAGATAGATTATAATTCCTATCATGTTTTAAAGTATTTTTAATTCACACTTCTTCCAACTCATCATTAGTCATCTTCATCCCTACTAAGAAAGGTATAGATAATTCCTTTGATTCTTCCATTCCATACTTTTCTAAAAATTCTCTTGAATACTTTACTTGAGATAGGAAAATGTGTTTTTCTTTTTGTCAAACTTGAAAACCAAGGAAGAAATTTATTTCACCGAAAATTTAAATCTCATATTTATTTAACATTTTTGATAAAAATTCTCACAAACATATTATCTATCCCCATAAAAAATTAAATCATCCACATAAACAATTACAATTAGAGTTTCAGAGTGAACATATTTTATATATAAGTTGCTACCAAATTTTCCTTTAGAAAATATCAACATTCTCAAATAATTGTTATGTTTTTAATACCAAGAACATAGATATTTTTTCTGCACATACAGATCTTTCTTCCATTTGAAAAAATTGTTTTCATCCTTATCAAGTAAAAACTAACAAGTTTTTTCATTGAAAACTTCATCTTCAATTTCTCTAATGAGAAATTATGAATTTATATCCATCCAATATACCTTGTAATTATGGGGAAAACCACTTATATAAATATTTGAATAGTTTCTAACCTTGCAATAGGGTGAAATGTTTCTTCAAAATCCACAACTTCCACCGGTTTATAGCCTTTACAAATAAGTCTTTCTTTGTTTCTTGAAACTTCTACATGTTCATTCAATTTGTTTCTATAAACCCACTTTGTTCCAATAAATGTTTTATTTGTGGGTCATGGAACAATTATCCATGATTCATTGTTTCTAAATATAATCCAACTCTTCATTCATTTAATCTGAACATTATTTTTGTTGAATAGTTTTTGAATCTGATTCTAGTTCAAATTTTTAATAAAATTCAAGTCTAATTTTCTAATATCAACTTTCTTCTGGTCTGAACTGAAGCCTTATGATTCCCAATAATGTTTTTTTACTCAACATATTTTTTTAAATTAGGAAATTTCAAAGTTTCTCTTCAAGTTTAAGTTTCCTCATAATATAATAATTTTAAATCAGGATGATTCTATTTTGACTCACTCTCACTTTCATTGGAAACCTTTAGTTTATCCTCCGAAGAATTCTCAACAAATTTTTTTAAGGAATTTTTATTTTCAATAACATTCACATCATATGAATCCAATAAATTTTTTAAATGTTTTTTCTAATGTTTGTAACTTTTTCTGTTGGGTGAATATCCCATGAAAATTACTTCTTCATTTTTAACATCAAATTTTCCAAGATCTAGACTTTTTTTAACAAGCATGGACTTACATAAAAATTGATGTACTTAAAAGAGGTTTTTTATATCAGATATCTTAAGAAGTCAGGTTGGATTTATACCTCTACAAACATTGGTTCAAAACATTTACAATATTACTAACAGCTTCTCTTCAATAGAACTTTGACAATTTTATTCTTCCAACATGATTCTTCTCATTTCTAATAAAATATATTCTTCATTTCTACAGCTCAATATTATTGTGAAGTATATGGGAGACTATACTAATTTTTTATTCCTTGATTTCTAAGATATTTTTCCAAATTATTTCATGTGAATACTATACCATTATCTATTCTCAACTTCTTTATGTAAACCCTAATTTCATTCTCAACATATTTACTAAAGAATATGAACATTTCAATAGCCTCTAATGTATGCCTCATAAACATGATATTGGTCATTTGAGTGAAATAATCAATGAATTTTATAAACTAAAAATCACTTTATTTATTTATTTCTCATGGACCCACATAACTTGGAATGAATATGTTTAAGAGGTCTCGTAGATCATGTCCCAAAATTCTTATAACTTTTAGTAGTTATCTTCTCTTTTTAAAAATTTACCCAAATATATTCTTTTACTATTTTAAATTCTATAAAATTTCATATAACATCAACTTTAGAGAGTTTTTTCATACTTTTATACCCAAGATGTCCTAGTATCTGGTGCCACAATATATTCTTATCTCCAACACTTAGATAACATGAGTTGTAAAGTTCTCCAATATGAAAAATATTTCCTCTTGTTATTTTTCCCATGGTAACAATTTTTCCATATTCTATAATTTTAAGGATACAAGACTCTTTTTTCAAGAAAATTTATTTTCCATCATCACATAGTTTACTTACAATTTTTAAGTTATGTTTTATCCCATCAAAAAATATAAAATCTTTGGATTCCAACCTTTTTTATTCAATCTCATCCATTCCAATTCCTCTAATTTTTAAGAAAATATCATTAAGAAAAGTAAGTACTCCTCCATCATGAATTTCAACTTGTATCAAGATTTTTATTTCATATATCATGTGTAAAGAAAAACCACTATCAAGTATTAATGGTTTGTTACTTTTACTTTCTTTGAAAGTTGTGTGAGTAATAAAAGCTTTTTACTATAATATATTCTTACTATCTTCATTTTTCTTTCTTCTATAAGAGAATTGTTCCAAAAAGAGTTTCATACATTTTTCATCATGATGAATAGACAGATCACAGCTTCCAAAAACGTCATCTATATGGTCAAATTAATTTTCTTGGAATGTTTCTAACATATTCATATTTTTCATTAATAACTTCACTTGGGTTTGGAAAGTAAGTCATCATTATTACACCATTTATTTCACTTTTTTTAAAACCTTATTTCAGGATGTGAAAAGTTATACCAGCAATTATAGTCCTTATTTCTATAGATTCTATAACAACAACAAAATCCATCAAATATTTATTTTAAATTAAAGAAATATATTTCTCGGTAGAAACTTTATTGAGGTTGATAACTTCTTCTTGCTTGAACATACTTTGTAATTAGACCAACATTCATATTGTGGTAGTTTTATATTCTTTTATAAGTTTATCACATACCTTCTCAATACAAGATTCTTAAACCCCCTTTTTACCACTTGAAATGTTATAGAAATCATTTGAAACATTATTTTTGGGGGGTGAGGGTTTCATTTGATTCTTGATTTAATATTTATTAGTAAATTTATAAGTATCATCCATTAATTCCAATGATATTTTGAATTTTTCATTAATCTTCCTCATGATACTTTTATACTCAAGAAGTTTTGATTAAAACATTCTAACTTCTTATTCCTTAGATACTATCTTCTTAATAAGATCTTCAACCATATTTCCCTATTCATCCATTCTAATTTTCTAAGTTAAGATCCCCTGAATTTATTCTTCTTCTTTATTGAAAAAATATTTTTCACCTTAGTCAAACTTTACACTATCTTTATTTGTCATTTTTATTTCTTTCTTGAGGTATATATTTTTCTCAAGACATGTAACAAGTTCTGTTTTGAGCTGATACTCTATGTAAGATTCCTCATCCTCTTCTTCTTCTTCTTCACTATTTTAGGAGTCTTCAGTTTTCTGAAATTTTCTAATGAATGTTATAACCTTTTTTAAACATTCATATTTAGAAGAATTATTTTTAGTTGATTCTGAATCATCTTTATAACCCAACATGATTCTTTTGTTCGCAGTGATCTTTTTATTATATTTGTTGGATGACTTTTATTAATTTGAACTTTTGTTCCACTTCTTCAATTGAGGTTTTTAATCATAATCATGTTGATATTATCCAACTTTATTCTAAGTACAACTCGTAGAAAAATGCCCAATTATACAACACTCTAAACATTTTAAAGGATTCTTTCCTCCATAATTTCCTTTTCCTTTCAGATATTTCTAAGAGATAAGAGACATGATTTTTTCATTTAACACTTAATCCTCCTTTTCTTCAGAATCACAAGGATTAGAATCTTCAACATCCTGAATTTTCATCTTTCTCATACCTTTAAAAGACATTTTATCTTTTATATTATTTTTAAACATTGGAGATTTTCTCATTTCACCAGAAATAATAATGTTATGAAATTTATCAAGAGATAAATCATCTTTATCTTCTATAGTGTGAATTTTACAATCAAACCCATCTGAAAAGTTTCTCATAAGTTTATTTACTATTGTAATACCTTCCAAAACTTCTCCAAATCTTTTTATGTTGTAAAAAAGTTCATTTACCCTTATTAATTATTCAATAATATATTCTTCATCTCTAATTCTTATGTATTCTAACATACTATGACATATTGGTAGTTTTCTTCCTTCACTTTAGTATTTCCATCAAAAATAATTTTCAGCATGTCCCATATACTCTTTGATGTTTTGAGAGCCATCGGCTTCATATATATATTTTTTTATAGAGACATGAAAATCAAATTACTATCTTTTACATAAACTTCCATATATCTCTTATCAGTAAAATTCATCATGGAATATTTATCAATAGGTGATAACCTAATTATTACAGTATCAGTAACATCTTTTCCAAGAGAGAGGAGATAAGGAATCATCCTATTTTTCAATAAAAAATAATTTTTTCCACTAAATGTAAAAATTAGTCTATAGTTAATAGAATTTATATTATCCATGATAAGGATTAAATATGAGAACCTTCCCATTGATACCACTTGAAGTTCCAAAGGGTCAAATAAAAAATAAGAAGGGGGTGCTGAATTAGTTGTTAAATTTTTATAATTTTCAATACTTTTAGAAACATAATCCCTAAAACTTAATAAAGTTAATTACTTTATCATATTTTAGTAAATAATCATGCATGAAAATGTAGGGAATCAATTCAAGAATGTGAAATTTAAAAGGTTCATTCCCAGTGTGAGAACTAACATCATTTTCATAGCCACTACCATGGATATATATGAATTCACTATTATGAATAAGTGAATAAAACTTCTGTAAAATACTATTAGAAAAATTTAATCCCATGATAGGAAAGATTATACTAACTCCCATCAGTTTAAAAGTTTTTTACGAACACTTTGATCCAAAAAAGAGAATATCACAAAAGAAATTTCTATAAAAAACTCGGTCTGAAACCTCAGTCTGATGTCCATTGGTCTGATTGCCTTAGTCTAGTGAAATAAATCCAATGGGATCAGTATAATGAAATTAGTATTAATATATACTTCTTAGACACTGCTAAATTTCCTAGTCTAAACTTCTTCAGTTCGTCCTTCCCGGTCTGATGAACAAAACTTTCATATGTCCAACCTTCTAATGAGATCACTGTTTGTAAATAATAATTTGAAAATAATTCTATAGTGATCCAATTTTTCCACACATGTAAGAAGATTAAAAAATAATGAATATAATATACATCTATTTATAGGTATTATAGATTAAGAA
This sequence comes from Viscum album, assembly GCA_963277665.1. NCBI lineage: Eukaryota > Viridiplantae > Streptophyta > Magnoliopsida > Santalales > Viscaceae > Viscum > Viscum album. The sequence continues at coordinate 660,724,336 of OY728162.1, read as the reverse complement.
AGGTGGGAAATTGAAAAAAAAATGCTTACTCAAATTCAAGAATCACCGAAATTCACTGATATTTGAACTTCATGTTTGAGCACTTAAACTCTTATATACTCTTATGGAACCTTATTGAATCATATTTAGTCTTCTGATAAATTATCCTTATCCAAAATCCTGAATTTTGTTCATCCATATTATGTTTGTCTAATATTATTTCCTTTTCTAAATCTGATAGATCTGTCTTTCTCAGCTAAGTATAGTGGAACTTCCTCAGATTATTATGATGGAACTTCATTAGATCATCCGATGTAACTTTATCAGCCTATTATTTTGGTACTTAATCTACCCATTCAAATACAAATTCCTTATATTCAATATTATTTGTCTTTCCTCCCCTAAGATAGTCTGATTTTACTTTCCTCTTCAGACTCAATCCGATTGACTTTCATCCTCAGACTCAACCAGATCGTCTTTTCATTACATCATATTTCTAATTATGATGCAATAATCATTATGATGTTATGAAATTTATGGGTACTCCACTAATAAAATTTTAAATTATTCAAACCTTAGCAACTATAAATCATTAAGTGTTTTGAAATAAAATTTTTTGTTACTTCTGGATTCGATGTAGACTTTAACTTGTTTTTCTAGAAATGATACAATCTTTATGATTCCTTCATTTCAGAAAATTATTTATCATGATAATTTTTCATGATTTATAAGAAATTATAGATCAGAAAAAAAATATGATTTAAGGTTCTCAAGTTAAAAACTATTTAACTCTTGACACCACTGTTCGTATTCATCATCTTTAGAAACATTGTGAACTTTTCGCTAAGAAACTTATAAATTTCTTACAAACAAGTGTCTAAGGGATCTTGAAGTTCATATAGATGTATTTGATACTGATGGTGTCTTTGATCAATAACTTCATCTTTTTTTAAAAGAATTTGTATGGTTCCTCTAAGTCATATACATTGCTCATAAAAAACAACTTTCTCAAAAAAAATGTTTCCCCCTTTATGTTTGGTTTTGACCATTCAGTAACATCCACCTATTTTTAAAAAACATTATTTTATAAAATATCTATTTTCAATAAATAAAAAAATTGTTAAAAAAATAGAACAAAGGTTCTTCACTATTTCTAGATATCTTGGCTGCTCTAAAAAATGATGATTAGGTGTTGGATGGCTGAGGTTGGACCCTAGATAGACATTCCTAATGACATGGAGTGGGAGGGTTGTGCATGCTAAGATATTCAAAAAGACAATTTTTTGGTTTTATTAGCATGAACATACTTTTTTGAAGTGATATCCTAAGAATTTTGATAAATCGCATGTCCTCTACCTCTCCTTAGATGTCATTGTCTAGAGGGACCTGAAGGATTAACATGGCGTTCCTCACTATCATGAATTTTTAATTGGAGCATTATTTCAATGACATTTAAAAATATATACACCTACTTATCGTTAGTGGAGTAGTCCTCGGCTAGCTAGTCCCTTGGTGAATCACCCTAGAAGGGAGGAATGTAGTCTCCAAGAGTGTGAACTATATTTGGAATAGGATGGGGAATCAAATTTCACATGCATCCTCAGAGTCTATTCTTTTGCGATTTAGAAGGTTTTGATGAAGATGTGGAGGTAGTGTTCGAAAAAGGCGTCAAAACTATAGGAGTTTATATCACAGTAATGGATAATAACATGAGTGTATGAGACTATCTAATGAGAAAACTAGAGATTTTATTTTTGTGTCCCATGGTTGGGAGCCTATTTCCACTCACTAGAGTCTTCATTGTTTCTGTCATGGTCAGAGGATATATGTTCACCTATGCTGGAACGTTTTACAACATGAATAATCCAAGATATAATTTTTTATAGATATAATAATTTAATATGAGGCATTATTTTATGGTTTCTCCCAGGATCCTATGATACAGGAAGTGATCAACATAGAAAGTGATTCTAGACTCTTAGGGTTTGTTTTTCTCTAGAAACATTAGGATTATCATCTACAGGGAATATATGAAATATCATGGGACCTTTGAAACCATGAAGTATTATTTTCTATTTCTTGGTTCTATAAAAGGAAACCTGGGTGCTGGGATTTGACTTGGGGTTCGAGCCACATTCTCTTATTAAGGAAGCTGCACTTGGTGAGGCTGTGCCTGGAAGGGCTTTACTAGATGATTTTGTGCCTAGTGGGGAAGTAATCAGTGAGGTTTGTTCAATAAATGGATCAATATGTGTACCAACTCAAGAACCCCTGCATGAAGAATAGTGGTAGTCTCTTCTTTCATGGGTCTTCTCATGGGATATGAGAGGGGAAATGGGGACGACGATTGTCTAGTTATCGGTAAGGATTCCTCCAGATGATGATCCTTTTCATACAATTCCCAAAATCTACCCTAGTAGTTCACAAAGATGAGGATATAGTTTAAATCATTCTCAAATTTCTCCATAAACATCATGAGAAGTTGTTCCTCAGACAGTGGCAGGTTGAGTGAGTAAGTGATTCCCTTCCATTGAGTGATAATGTTAGTGACTCGGTCATCAAGCCTCAGTTTTCATTTTATGTCGTTGGACTTGCTAATCTTTCATGAGTAAGATCCAAAATGGTAGAGGAACTATCTATGGATATCCGACCAATTAGAGATAGAACCTATGGGAAGATGACTATAAAAGAAAAATGTTGACCTTTCCAAAGTCTCAATAAAATATTGAATCTTTGGATCATCCTGCAGTTCTGGATCCCCCAACAATGGACCACACCTTGATTCCAATGGTCTAAATGTTCTAGCAGGTTTCCCATCCCATTAAATGGGGTGAATCTAGGATTACTAAACTCTAGGGGGGATCATACATGATCCACCCATGTCAGGTATGACCTCTCTTTAAGCAGAGCCTCCACTTTTCTGGTTTCCCAAGCCTTTAGGTAGGAAACGAGAGTTGTCATCACATTATCATGGTGAGGGTTTTTAACCAAAAATGCATTTATGATCTCATCAACTTAAGGAGCATAATGTCTTTGATCCTAAAGTAGATAATCACACTGCTTAGATGGGGTGGGAAACTCATAACTTATTCATTTTCCATACCCCCTGATTATTCCCTAATTGGGTTCCCTACTGGAGGAGAGAGAGGGTACCTTATGGTATTATTAAGGATTGTTCATTTCTCAACAATGAAATTAGTGATAATCCTATTATACTCCTCAATATCCTGAAGCAAGGCATCTATCATGGTGATTGGACCTGCTTTTGGCACAACCAAGGATGGGTCAAAGGGTTCATCATATCCATTTCCTTTGTAAATGTAATGATGGGTAGTAAGTAAAATCTCAATGGGGTACTTCTAAGAATAGGTGTCTGTCTCTAATGATTAGTAAAGATTCATTCCAAGGGTTATTATTATTATTGCATCACCCTTTGAGGTGGATTATCCCTATCATGGCCTAAATAAGTAGCCTTATTCTTTTAATCCAATAGTGGGTCGATAGTGATGAAATTCACTATGGTGGTAGTTTGATAGGAACATTCATCATCTTTATATAGGATAGACTTCCAGTCATATCATGGTCATAGGATAGGTCTAAAATGGAGGCTGGTATACTACACTAGCCTCAAATATTTGTCTGTGGATTTACCTCTTCTATTCCAAAACAAAGCGTAGTAAGGTTATTAACTCAGTTTTTCTAGAGAGTCTGGTGGTATCCCTACAACTCATGATATTGATATACTAGGAGTGCTTCAATCACAACATTAATATATATTTGGTTGATGAAGTAACGGTTCTCATGGATATCTGGGAAGGTATGTTGTTGTTCCTACTGATAGTGTAATGTCATCCAAATAATCTAAAAAATACTTCCTGGACCTCAAAGAGGGACTTCGAGATGATAATATATGGAGTTTCAGTAGGCCAAAAGATAAATGATAGCTTTTTAGTGGATATAAGATTCCACAGGTCCTCTTTCTCATGGGAAGGCTCATACTCTTGGTCATCCCAATCCCTAATTGATGCAGGCCAAGATAAGGGTGGAGACAGCAACACATGCCTTCTTTGTCGAAGATGTACCATAAGAGGGGGTTCCACATGGGTAAAAATATCTTATACACATTGGTACGTCTCTCGAAGGTGGATCCAACTTCAAGATCATATCTATGTATGATGGGTTGTTTACCCCTAACTCATGTTAAAGAGTGGTGGTATTCATTTGAGGCTCGGTAGAGTGATCACCATCATCTGATAGTGTCAACATAGGCCCTGACATCTATCCAACTTCTTGTTTGGAGGTAAAAAAGATAGAAACTAGTGGTAATAATTATGGTTTCACTACAAGTCCTTGGAATACGACCAGAGTGTCTTCCATAAAAGGTACCAATGTAGAGATCTGGGGATCTTGTGGACTTTAGGTTTCAGTATCATAAGCCTCAATTATCAAGCATCTTCCCTAGAATCTAGATGTGGGGGTGAAGGTTACCTCATTGATTTGTCCATTACTTAAAAATGTGAGAGGTCAATAATGATATGATGATTCCAAAAGTTCCACATCCGATAGTTTGGGAATTATCCTAGTGAGTAGTATTCACATTCACTTGAGTTTCTCCAATTTGGGATGCAGCCTGAATCATGGGGATATATTCTAAGATGACTGTTTGACCTCCTTCCCTAAGATGGTTCTTCAGAGAAGGGATATCTTTAGAATGGGGATAACCTTTGTAATTTTTAGTGGTGGTGAGGGGAGGACCCTCACACTAGTTAGTGGTAGAATGGGGAGGAACTCATTGTTGGTTTATGGTAGTGTGGGGAGCGCCTCTGCATTGGTTGATTACGTCACATGGAGGACCATCATTCTAGTTGTTGGTGGTGCAGGGAGGACCTCCAAATTTTTTTCTGTTACATGAGATATCCCATAATGGATTCATGTGGCACCAAAAACTGAGAGATTCAACCCAAGATACCTATTAGGTGGTTGGGGTCTCTATCATTGGTGGGAAAAGATAGATCCTTATTCACATATTTTGGGTATATGATCAGATAAACTAGTGGTAGCAAGGGACACTTGAGCTATTTAATATGCCTATTTTTAGGAAATGTTCTAGGTACTCCCACAAAATCAATGTCAAGTGTTCTATAATGAGATTGGAGGGGCATGGAAGGAGTCAACCTACTCATCATCCTATAGAATCAATCTGTTCTAGCACTGATGAGGCTTAGTGGGAGCCGTCTCGATGTTCACAAGTGGTAGTTACTACATGAATGTCTCAAACACCTCCATCATCCTCGATGTAGGGGAGTGAGATATTTTAGTTCTCTAGCTAGAGGATCATAAAGTTGTTAACCAATGTAATATGTGATGGTTTCCCCCTGTGCGATCCTTGGGGGAAGTGGTGTTGGTGAGGCACTAATGTCTCCCGATATTGGAAGGCCATATCCTAGGTGGGAATGAACACTTCCTTCTCATATATAAACACTAGGTTTTTTATAATCCTCATAAGAATGATATCAAAGGGTATGATTGGGAATGGGTTCCTAGAATCTGAACAAGATCTGGTTGTTGTGGTGGGGAAACAGTGGGGTTGGATTTCCACACCAATGTTTCTCCTACACCTACACATGTATGGTCTAGGTCACCAATTTTTTATACCCTAAATCCTGTAAGGAATGTGGATTTATTTTTAATTATATATATATTAAATATGATTCCTAGTTCACCATCATTGTCAATTCTTCATGAAATGGAGGGGGGATCCATGATGATGATGTCTCGGAGTGAGGATTCCCAATGTTATCTTCCTCAAGTCACAAGCAAGTTTCATGTTGGGACAACCACTTACTTGGTAGGACCTAGCACCAAATATCTCGATCTGGTGACATGAAAATATGACATTTCCCTAAAACTAGTAGTTCACATGGTTTAAGAGGATAGTTTCACATCAGGTTCACCATTTCTATTTTTTGTGTTATCTCTGGGGCCAATACCACGTACGCACTACAGGTTTCTTTGTATTACAACTTTCTAAAAGTGGGTGTATTTGATCATTTTAATCAAGGATTTAAACTCATTGATCTAAAATAAATTTTGGAATATTTGTTCATACTTCCAGGGATTGCTCCTTGGATCTCATTACCTTGTCTGAGACTCCATCATATATTTAATTCATGTTCTTGAAACCTATTATCAGTGTGATCTTGAGGTCGATACTAGATAATTGTGTTAATTTCTTTCTTTCTAGGGTAGAAACCTTCAGTCAGGGGAGGATATTACATTGGAAACATCGGGCATGTATGGACATTAGGTAGGTTCTGCACCTATGAAGTCTTCCTCTTTTTAAGGTTATCTCGTGTGTGGGGCATCTTAGGCATACAACCTAAGGCATTCTATTTCAATCTCATGGTAGATGATTATAGTAGTGTATGTATTTTGAGGGTTTTTACCTAATTCATTATATGTTTATTGTGTGAGGAAAGTATTCTGTATTATGTCACAAATTTATTTTCTTGTTGAGATTATTGGCATGTAGGTTTAATGTCTTGTGGGGACATGATGGAGGTAGAGCATCTCCCTTGGGAGGAAGATTTCACAGTCAGGATTTAATGGAGTGTATCCCCCCAATGGGGATGATTTCACAATGAGTCGATGTACTTTTTCCCAAAAAGGGAGATTATTTTACACTTTTATCATGGAGCCATCCTACGTACCCTATTAGTAAGCATGGATCAAAACCCACATAGTTTGATGCTATAGTTTATAGTCATGTGATAATACCAGTCCATGTAGTTTAACATTGTATGGTAAGAATTCTCATGTCTTAGAAGGTGCGTTAATGAGGGATGGTGTGGGGATTATGTGTAGAAGCTTTCCATAGAAATTTTTTCTTACTAAGGTGGGGAAGGGAGTGGCATCCCATGATGACCATATATAGTGAATATTTTTTTAATCACATAGGGAGATGCTACAGTTTAATTCCATGTGATGGGGAAATTATTTTTCAGTTTAATGTCATATGACTATCACGTGGAGCTAGGTAGTTTGGCTCCATGCATCTCAGATATGGCTATGACTTACACCCTGTGGGGGCCATGTTAAATAGAGGAAATTTTCCACGACGATTCTCTATCGAGATATGTAAGCCATTTATCTCAGTGGCTCCATTGTTAGGGATTATGTATCCACTACTCATGCGCCTCTGGGTGGATCATGGTGTAGACATGGTTGTGGAGGAGTGGCAATTTGGTGGATCGTTGTTAGGGTACCTGTACATAGGAGAAAAATTCATTAGGGTACATATTCTTATGAGTAAAAGCTTGGGTAATGGATGAACTTGAAGAAAAGGGGATAACAGGTCAGGGATGAGAAAGATGTTTCACTAAAATTTGTTATATTTCCCCCAAATAGAGTGGAAAAAGATATGATATCCAGCACAAGTACAACACATGGATTTAGGAGGTGTGGGTATGTGCTAGATTTGGATTTACATGCATATCAGGGTTGTGTGAAGGCTGCTTCTTTGCACGAACCTGATCATTCTTAAGAGGTGTTGTGTGATTATATCTCAACTCTATGCCCAGACAAGTTGGGGACCACACTATAACCAACAAGTCCTTCAATAGCGCTAGAAAAAAGCAATGATAAAATTTACCCATTATTAGTGTTTTTAGCACAGATAAAAGGTAACCTTTATCTGCACTTTTATATAGTACTGATAAATGGTACCCTTTATCGACACATTATTTTTAACACTAATAAATGTTAGCTTTTATCAGTACCTTTTTAGCACTAATAAAGGTCCAAAATAAAATTAAATATTTTAAAAAATAAAAATTAATGAAATTTGAACAATTTTGTTAATTAAATAATTATTGATAAAAATGAATAAATTGAATTTACAAAAATATTTAAATTATAAATATTAATAAATAATATATACTAAATATATAGATATTTCAAATGAATAAAATGAAATAATGAAATAAATAAAAATTAATAATGAGTAAACTATGCAAAATATTAAACATTCTATTAATTAAATAATTATTGATAAAAATGAATAAAATTAATATGAATATATATAGATTATAAATATTAATAAATAGTATATCTTAAATATAGATATATAAAATGAATAAATTTTAATAATTAAACAAAAAATTAAAAATGAATAAATTATTATAATTAAAAAAACTAAAACAGAATAAATTAAAAAATTATTGAAAAAATTATTAATAAAAGTGACTAATCTCAATATATATATATATTATAAATATTAATAAATAATATATATTAAATATAAATATATTGAAACTAAAAAATAATAAAAAAAACATATTATGATCTTATTCATTTTTAATGTTGCTTGATTTTTCAATTTAACAGATATCAAAGATGTTCTATTTTGATTTCACATACAAATATGTAATTAATACATTTTTATAAACAATACACGCACAGATATTTACACAATTAATGAAATCTCATATAGAATCACATACACCAAATATTTATGTAATTTATTCATATTTTAGTATATTTTAGAATTTAATTATAACATGATACATTTAATATATGCTACTTTGAATCGATCAATTTTTATTTATTTGTTTTCAACATTATTAAAGTTAGGTATTTTTTTTTATTTTTAATATTTTTTTGTGAATTTAATTTTTTTCAATTATTTATTTATTTTTATTTATTTATAAGGTTTTAGCATTTTCAATATTTATTCATCTTTACTTAAATATATATCCATATTTTCTTAATGATTTATATTTAATTAATAAAACATATCCATTTTTCATTATTTTTAAATTGTATTCATTTTTAATTATTCAATTTCACTCATTTTTAAAATGCATGTATTATATACTCATTAATAATGATAAAAATAAATTTTTAAATAAATTTTTATAAATAAATATATTTATAATTGTATATTTAATATATTTAAAATCTTATATTTTGATAATTATTAAAAATAAAAATATATTGTTTTTTAAATTATTAATGTAGGTTTAAATAAATAATTATATATATTTAAATAATTATAAAAATATAATAATTTTAATTAAATAAAGAATTTACTATATTTTTATTTTTATTTTTACTTATATTTATATTTTTATTTGTATTTATATTTATTTACTATGTATATATATATATATAATGTTGATGATGATGACTTAGTTTATTTGGGGAAAGGGGATACATTACAAAGAAAATCAGGCAACATAAAATGTAGGGATGTACATTGTGAATCTTGAACTCAAGACCTTATCGAGTCCCATATGGGCAGCTACCACGAAGTTACACCCTCAGGACTATATATTAAAATAATCATATAAATATAAATTTTTTAAAAGTATTAAAATATTTATAAGTAAATAATTATATATTTAAATAATTATAAAATTTTAATAAATATATTTAAATAATGAATATAATTATATTCATATATATTTATAATTATATATATTTATTATATATATATAATGATATAAATATATTTATAATTATATAATTATAATAAATATATTTAAATAATGAATATAGATAGAATATTTATATTTATAAATATTTATTAATTATATATGTTGTCAAAAATAAAAAAAAATATTTCAATTTTAAAAAATTATTTATGTAATTAATAATAAATAATTATATATTTAAATAATTATAAAATTATAAAAAAAAATATATAATTATATAAATATATTTACAAATTTTTTTATAATTATAATTATAAATCATTTATCAGCTCTAAAGCATTAGCACAAATAAAGGTTCTTCTTATCAGTGCTTCTTCAACTATAATAAAAGGCATATTTATCATCTTTAAAACTTCAGCACACATAAAGATGGATTTTATTAGGACTTTTTTTTCACTGATAAAGCATGATCTTTAACAACACTTTTTGGTAAGAGATGATAAAAGTGTCCCTGATCTATTTAAAAGAACCTTAATTGTGACTGATTCGGTCTCAATTCTCAAGCTCTCACAGAACTCCCTTGCTATCGACGCTCATCCTCTACATTCTCTCAGAAGAATCTAGGCAACAATGCTAGGTATTTTAGTTTCTTCTTTTCCTCTCTCATTGATTTTCTATTTAGGTTTTTCAGTTTTTTTTCTTTCACTATTCTCAATCGTGAATAACCCTACTTATCTTCTCCCATGGAGAACCAAGGATGTCGGCTAATTACTAACTTTAAATAATAGATGAGGGGTTGTATCATGTTCTTGTGCTGTTATGAGTCAGGTGATGAGAGCCAAGAAATTTGTTTTATCATTTATGATTTGTATCTCTTGTTTCAAGTTCCAATGCAAGTTACAATAAGGGCTAAAAATGATATTTTTTTCTCCTTTCAATGTTGCATTTTAAATGCTTTGTAGACTTTTGTTTACCAAGGGTTCGAATCCCTCTCTTTCTATAATATCTCACCACTAAATTATATTTGATTGAATGAGGAAAAGTATAAATAAAATGGTAACTGGTTATAATTCTTTATATATGATATATATGTTGGTGTTTGATATATTTTAGCTCTAGTAATGGAAAATTAAAATAGGCAGTGTACATCACATATTATAGGCCACCATGCTTTGTATTTCACATGTTCCTTACTTTATTCAAAATAATGCTACATTGATAGGTATATTTATGTATATAAATATGATGATATTATATAAATTTAAATTTAATGTAATGTTTTTAATAGAAATTTCTTTAAAAAATATTGATTCTCACCATCTATTATCTGACTATATTTCATTTTATAAAATATTTTTTATTAATGTGATAAAAAATGAACACTTATGTTTAGAGAACTATTTTCTTTAAATGGAATATTTTATAATTAATAATTAAAATTTCATTTATGTTATTTCTTAATATGAATGGGTTTAGAGTATGCATGGTATAAACATATTTTTTAAAAATAATAAGTGTTGGGTTTTATTTTATTTTTGAAATAAAATTTTCTCTAGTCTTTTGTTCTAATTAGATGTTACAAATAGTTTCTCATTAAACACGTAACTAAATTCAGGATTTTATTTATGGATAAGTTTATATATATTTATTTCAGAATATTTAGATCATATAGGATATGTAAGAGTTTATTATGTATGTATTTTAGAGTATTTTTTGAAAATTTATTATTAATTGTTTATTAACCATTGAAATATTATATTCATGATTTAAATATTTCAATACTAATTAAATAACTCCATTGATAAGGGTTTTATATTGATTTTGAACATAAGAAACGGTAGCAAATGGTTTTAATTATTTTAGATTTCAAAAACATGGGTTATATATAATCTTGATCAATAATTATGTATTACACATACTATAAAGGAAATATTTAAGTGATTATCATGTTTTTTTATTTCATTATGGAATTTTATGATTATGAAATCAGATTAGTTATAGTTTTTATTTATATATATTTCATATTTTATTTCACAAATGAAATGGTTCATAATATTTTTATGTCATTATAAGTAATATATTCATAAAATTATTTTATTATAATCATACAAAATTATGGTTTTAATAATATTTATATTGTAAAATGAACCTATAAACATTTATAAGTATTTTTTGACTAAGGGATCTATATTAATTATTATAAAATGTTGCGTGATTTGTTTTCTAGACATTATAATTTTAGGAAATGGAAAATTTTGTGACTTTTATTTAGTAAGTCTTCATTTTTCTCTTTGTATTCATTTTTTTACTAATTGTTTAACTATTGTTTTTGTTTACTTGTCTAATAATTTATTCTATACAGTATTTTTTTGAAAATAATTATATTAAACATAAGATATAACAAATGTTTTTGTTAAATCTTGATTAATTTAGCTTTATAATATTTTCTTTGAATAATCACTTCATATTATTTTAAATTATTTTTAATATACCTCTCAATGTATGATTAAAATATTTTTCTACAAGAACTACTTGTGTTGATGTCATAAAAATAATTTTTATCATATATTAGAATATGATGGATATTATGTTAGGGCTAGATATGGTATGTTATAATTTGTGTGACTATAGATATGTTAATGATTCGTTGAGGTCTAGGGTGAGGGTGATGTGACATTTGTGTTGTTTATTGTTCTTCTTTATGGTTTTCAGATGTTAGTTTTAACTAATGAATTATGGAACCCATTGTATGGTTATTTCCCAAGAAACCAATTATGTTAATACTTCCCCATATCTAAAAGTAACTTCATAAGAAAAATGTCTATGTTTTTCCCATTTCATGATTTGGATGCGATAAGTACATGGGATTGTTATCCCTGAGGGTTAGACTTGGATTCTAGGGGTCTGAGGTTGAATCTCATGGTACTTGTGATGGGGTTATTTATACAAAGAGATATATAATTTTTTTCTCCTCCAACGACTCAAATGTTAACCTCTTACTTGATGTTCTCATGGTAGTGTTAGGGTCCTTTTGTCATTTTGAGTAGTAGTTATCAAAAATTATCATTGGTAACAAGTATAGCACGACTACTACTCAGAGTAGTTCAAGAAACATTGGTTCATGTCTAGAAGAGATGGAGGATGATCCTAAAGAAACAAAATGAAATAAAAAATATTCAGGAGATGAATCTGATGAGGATGATATTTTTCTATAACTTTAAACATTGGATGAATTTAGAGGATAACACAAACCATAGAGGATTAATTCTTTTCTTAAATTCATTGACCCATTTTCTTGAAAATGGATTCAAACTATTCATTTAAAAAATGATAATGAAGATGATGTTAATTATTTCATCATGTTTTCAATAGATAATGCATGTGACCTTCTCAAATATTTTTTATGTGTTTACATTGTTATTATTTTAGACAAATTAAATGTTTTACAACTCATATAGAAAATGTATTCGACACATGATGATGATATCAATCCCAAGGAAGAATAGACGGTTGATAATTAAACTATATGATTATTAGGGTATGAATAGTATATTGATGAAAAACAACAATAACGCAGCATCATGGTGTTGAATAAATTTATCAAGGAAAGTAGTCATGGTATAAAATTTTAGGTTGGTTGGAGTCAATGCGGCCAACCTATTGACTTCAACAAGTTAATGTTCATTAGTAATGTTGGGGTCACAATGAGGATGAATCTACCAATTGATATTGATTCGTGGAACCACATCAAACCTGTAATAAAGGAAAGCATTTGGAAAGTTATAACGGTAATGTTATGATATACTTTCTCTATTTTACCAAAAAAAATATAACAAAATGTAATTTAATTTCCATTATTCTTTTTAGAGTTAATTTATCTTAGAATATTTCCATAATAAATTTTTCTTAATGACCACTAGAAAATCCCATAGATTCTTCCAATCTCTTCTTATGAAGTTACATTTTAAGGATGCTGAGGGGAAAGTAAATCCCCACCCACCAGTTAGTTATGAACACATTATAAAGTTAGAAACAAATAATGGTTTAATCAATTAACACAAAGATAAATCATTTTTGGTGAATGTCATTGGATAACATATTATTTGAAATTATTTATTTTATCCAATTTCATTAAAAATTATTAATTTATGAAATAGAAAAAGAGTGGTGATAATAAATAACATGCATCAAAACCAATGTAACCTTATTGTAAAGAAATGATAGACTATGATTCACTTGAAAATAAATTTTTATGTATTTTAAATCAACAATAAATGTTTTATGTGATATCAAACAACATAGGTTCCTTTTTTTATATGTATATTGATGAATAAAAATTTGAACCCACTTCCATCCAATTCTCGTGCAATAGAAGGAGGATCACATAAATAAGGAGTATAAAATAGATAATGAAAGCCAAAAAGAAGTACGGTAAACATGTACATGTATGGTGTAATAGTAATTTGTTATGATTTATAATAATATTACATAAAAATATCAATTTATGTTGACATTTTTTTATTTGGTTTAGATTCATGTTGTGGTAGTGACCATACCTAAATAAAAAGTACTTTCAATAGCTTTGAAGAAACTAGAACAATATTTTCACATTAGAGGATATGGTTTTAGAGTGTCTCCTCAAACATATTTTGAGAAGATAAAACCACATGAAGATACATATAAAATGGTTAGATGATTAAATACACAAATAGACTCACTTTAAGATATTATTGTCCAGTCTAGTTTGGTCGACCAAGGTATGAGAAAGGATAAAGGTGAACCGGTGGTGGAAAAAATATCTACACATGAACCAAATGACCCCACTAATTTTGAGGCTAGTAACTCCACCCAACCACATAACTTACCCTAGGTAATCAATTTTTTCATTACAATTTCTCCTAAACGTGACTCAAACATCTTATGATTACTTTATATTACTAATTTTATAAAGGGTATAGTTGTATGTGATTTTTTTCTATCAACACCCACACACCGCCTTGTTGTGAGGGGTACGGTGTATAATATCATCAGAGACAAGATATACCCTAATGACCTCCAAAAATATCACATGAGAGTGGGGATTGAGGTGACTCTTGAGCTGAATTGAGAGTTTCATGTTCCACTTGATGATCTAGATATTACAAAGTTCGATGATGTTATTAGAAATTTATTAGTGTGGATGTCAAATCTTATAATGATTCATGGTGTATGTCCTTACAAAAATTTTCATATAAAAAACCTATAATAGTTGATGAAAAAATTTATTATGTGAGGCATGATATTACATATGGATAAAATGATGTAGAAACTGAAGGTTGGATTATATCAATCTATTGAATCTACCAAAAAATCAAAATTACCTTCTAGGAATACCTTCTCCCCACCACTTCCAGAGAAAAATTTATTATCATTACAACTTTATAAAGAGTCCAAATTTTAAGATGAAATATGTATTACATTTAATATGAAAAATAAATATATGGAACTCTCATGATAGGCATAATTGGTCTTGAGATAATAAATAATATTCTCAAGCATGAATGGTTTGGAGTCTCAGTTGTGAATACATACATAAGGAACATTTTCATAATACGTATGTGAAAATAGTTATCTAATATGTTTATGAAAATAAAAAATTATTCATTTTTTCTATATAATTTTATATTACTAATATATAGTGGGAAAATGTGTGAATTGTTATTTGGATTCATAAATCCCAATATCATTTCTACACAAAAACGTAAATTGAATAAGGAATAAATTTAGAATAAAAAATACGATCTACCCAAAGTGTTTGAGAAAAAAATATCATATGACAAACTTTTTTTGATTCCTACAATGTAGAAGTAAAAATCTACAATATAATAACATAAAATATATTTTTAATTTTTTCATTACTTATTTGGTTTTGTTTTTTAGGCAACACTGGATGTTGATCGCAGTCAATATAGATACCCCAAATATTTATTTTTTGGATTCAATAAATGGACATCCAACATACCGACCACACATGATGAGTATTGTAAATTTTTACTATAGACTAATAAAAGTTTTATAGATAAAATTATAATTATATGTTTCTTTATGTGTTTTATCAATAATTTTATTACAATAGGGTTGTCTCTGAATATAGCCTAAATCATGGCATAAAGTCGATGTCTAAAAAGGTAAAGCCTATGAATTACTAAAAATGGGTAGAGATTAAGGTATATATAGAAATATTTAATAAACAAAACATATTTAAAAATAATTCACTTATTTTGTTAAATATTTATGATGTGTTTGAAGCAAGATAATGGAAATTATTATGAATATTATGTTTGCAAATTTGTGAGATAGATCATAAAGCATAAGAAGAACAACATCCAACAACATGTAATTTACAAAGACTACCTAATTTTTATTAAATATATTTTTTAATCATTTGTTTTTATATATTTTCTCTGTATAATAAAGATTTATGAAAACCCTCATACTCAAAAGACAAAGTAATTTTTTTAGAGATGAGTGGGTAACATACATATTTTTAGAATGATTATTGACCACAAATGCTGGTGATTACCTACTATGTTTGTGATATAGTGTAATATATGACTTTAGAAATATACTTTTGGTGTTAATAATTAGTGTTATAAGTATTATATGTTATTTTTGATCAGTTTATAAAGGATAAGTATAATAGAGGAAATCATTTTGTCCAGATGAAATGGACTAGAAATAATGAATTTATGGGGAAATGACGGAGGTGAAGGTGGAGGTGGAGGCGGAGGCTGAAGCTGAGTTAAGGTGGAGGCAGAGGTATATGCTGAAGCCTAGGATGAGGTGGATGAATATTCAAAGTAGGAGACCAGGGTGGAGGATTATACATAGGTTGAGAAGGAGGTGAATATTAAGGCAGAGGAGGAGAAAAAGTGTTGGCTTACAGATAATAAACTTTTTGGTCATTGGAGTAGAATGAGGATCATACCATGGTTTATTTTAGAATAAATATTGAAAAGTGCACGCAAAACATTTCACTTAAGATAAGATCCATTGTGGAAGTGTTTCAGGTGGATTTTTAAAAATCCTTTTTTCACCACTTGTTTAAGTGGCTCTATATAGAAATTTAAGTGGAGGGATTTTTTTTTGAAATTGAATAAGAACAAATTATTTTTTCAAACTAATTATCATAGGATATAATTTCAATTAGTTGATTCCAAGTATTATAAAATATCTTTGAAGTGTGAAAGAAACCCAAAACTAAGAACAAGCTGAACAAATAAAAAGAGATGTAGTTTCTTGCCCATAACTTCTCTGCACTACAATGAAAGTGTCTTAGTAGTGGATCCAATAGTCACTTGAGAGTCTTAAAACACCAATCCAATCATAAAATAGGTATATAATATAACTCAAATGTTTGAATAAATATGTTGGTAATAAACCACTAAATCTAGCAGGTGTATGAGAGAACTATTGGAGGACAACCAATATTGAGAGATCATGGTCATCGAGAAGGGTGGGTGTTAAAGGAAACATGATATCCAATGAAAAGAAACTTACTTATGACAAATACACACAAAATAAAACACACTTTAAATGATATCCTAAATCAATGAAAAATCTAATTGGATACACATTTGAAAAAGAATCTAGTATCTTCATCCAGAACCTCTAAAAATAAAAAAATTCCCATTTCCATCGACTGAATCATGAATTTTTAGAAAAGAAAAATATTGTGGGTTCACTTTGGTGGGTGGTGGAATTATTTGGTCTATTTTTTCATCAATTATATGCATGATATAATATCTCAAATTCCTGTGAAATCCATACAAGTAACATTCATTATCCTTGTGTACATTCATTATGTAAAATGATCCATTTTCACAAGCTCATTAATAAAAAACACATCATCATTCTCAATAAAAAATGAGAATAGTTATATTCTAATTTTTATGAACAAATATTTTTGATGTTATGTTATAGTTTATCATCACCATGAATACTGAAAAGGATATACTAATCCATAGCACAATTTAGGAAGAATTAATGGATGCACTAGCTGTTAGTTTGATTTGGATGTTGTAAAGGGATCTACTGATGTTTACTGCTATAAAAATTTTTTAAATAATTTATAATGGAGTTAAGTGTTTTTTTGTAAATTAAAAATTGGTTACACTAAATTTTTTTCCATAAAATAAGGTAAATGTTTTATCATAGAGTTTGTACTCTCTATGATGGTGAAGGGGTAAGATTGATTTTATTATTTTCCATAAAGACTCATATGTAAATATTTATTTTTGTTCAATAAATGAATGTTTATAGGTTTACACTAATGTTTAATGTTTTCTAGGAATAAATGTATTTTTCAACAACGAAGATTCACTCATGTACTATGATCATGAACACAAAAATGATGATTCACTCATGATGATGTAATTTTCTTTTTATTCTCCAATGCATTCAACGTTTTGGGTTATGAAACTGTAATATTGTTTGATAACCTAGAGTGTTGAATGAAATGTAGGATAAAAAGACATTATGGAATTAACCATACCTCAAAGCAATACACGATGCACCCATAATAAATCAAATTGTGTGGTTTCAGTTTAAAATTGACATTTTATTGATATATTTTTTCATATTTATATTTAATTTATTTGTTTATAGTATTACTGACATAATAATTGTTTTATTATATAGGTGGATTATTTTTCTTGAGTTGGGGTGTTTTTTTGGAAGCTTTTCATGATCCTAAGATATTTGAATTTGAGGTTGTAACTGAGATAACAACAAAAAGGAAACAGGTCAACAATGTATACAACCATCATGAAGAGTTGAATTCACACTACATATTTAGTTATTTTTTAACATTTTATTTATTATTTTAATGTTAATTTCCTTATCAATTTTATCTATTTTTTATAAATGTTTTGGGAAGTCATATTTTTTTCTTCAATCATCTGCAACAAGCTAGAAAAGAGAGAACATGATGCTTTTCAATGAGGCATTTCCTATAGAATGGGGTTCCTTCTTAAATCTAAGTATATTATGTCTTTATCTTCTTTCTTGGTGAATATGGTTTAAATTAAAACTCACACCAGATACACAGTCAGTCGCACCTCAATTTGATGCATGATGTGACTGGCATGACTCAAATAGTATGTTTTTTGTTTAAAAGTTACATTTTAGTTCAAAACATGTATCACCTGCTCAAAATAGGTAAAACACAATAATATTATTTTTATACAATATTAAACCAATCCATAAGTTATTTTTGATGTTAGGAATAAACCACACTTCAATCTAAAACATGATTTTCTTGAAATGACTCAAACTGTTAGTTATAAGTTTAAAATAGCCATTTTAGTTCAAAAAATTATCACTCACTAAAAATAGAGAAAACACACTCATATTGTCATCATAGTATAGTAAAAAAGATTAGTTATTCATTATTTATGTGTAAGAATCAGTCTCATGTTAAGCCCATATATTATGTGACGGGTATGACTCAAAGTTCTTGTTTCCCGTTTGAAATTATATTTTAGTAAAAAAAGTGTCATATTTAAAAAGGATTAAAAAATTCATTTTTTTGATACTATAGTAAAATGATCTATAAGTCATTTGGAAGATGTAGTAATCTCCCTCACAAAAATATGATTCATGATGTGACCAGTATGACTCCAAGTGCATCTTTTTATATAAAATTGACCTTAATTTTAGTAAAAAAGACAACCAACATACTCTAAACTAAGAAAATGAATTAATATTATTTTTATACTTTGTGAAATCAATGCATAATTCATTTTTATGTTAATGAATCAGTTTCACCTCAATTTGATACACAATATACCTGATATGACTCAAAGTGTCTGTTATTAATTTAAAATTAATATTCTAGTTCAAAAAGTACCCTCATTGAAAACTGATAAAACATTATTGTATTGTCTTGATAATTTAGGAAACTGATTAATAATTCATTTTTGATGTGTATTAATCAGTATCTTATCAAAATGGTACATTATGTGACTGGTATGACTCAAATTCTATGTTTGTAGTTTAAAATGACAATTTAGTAAAAAAACAAAAGTGATTAACTCAAAACATATAAATCAAATTAATTTTTTTATACTTAATTTAATTATTAAGAAGTAATTTGGGAATTTTATGCATCAACTAAGCCTTAATTCTACTCATGGTGTGACAGATATTACTCCAAGTACGCCTTTTTATTAGAAATTGACATTAATTTTTGTAAAAAGATAGATGACATAATAAAAGCAAATAAAAACATTAGGATTGTTATAATACTTCAAGAAAATGATAAATAATTTATTTGTGACATGTAGGAGTCATCCACACCTTAATCTAAAACATTATGTTCCCAGTATGACTCAAAGTGTCTATTATCAATTTAAAATTAACATTTTAGTTCAAGAAGTGTTTGTCACTAAAAATTGATCAAACACACTTATATTATCTTGATAATTTAAGAAAAAAATTATCATTCATTTTTAATATGTATGAATCTGTCTCTTATCTAAACCACACAGGATGTGGCTGATATGACTCAATGTGCATGTTTCTGGTTTAAAATGACATTTTAGTAAAAAAGCACAAGTGGTGTACTCAGAACTAAGGAAATGAATTAGGATTGTTATTATAATTAATAAAATTATACATACTTCATTTAGGATGATTATGAATCATTATTTTATCAATATTACACATGGTGAGATCGGTATGGCACCAAGTTCATTTTTTTTAAAATTAACATTAATTTTATTAAAAAAGGCATCCCAGTTACACAAAATAGAGAAACTGCATTCAGATTGTTTTTATATTTTATGAAAATGATCAATAAGTTATTTTTAAATGTAGTTATCATCCTCACCTCAATCAGATACATGATGAGCCCTATATGAGTCAAAGTGTTTGTTATCAATTTTAAATTAACATTTTAGTTAAAAAACTCTCACTCACTGAAAACTGAGATACCACTCTCAGATTGTATTTACAATTTAGTAAAATGATTAATAATTCATTTTTGACATGTTAGAATTATTCTCACATAAAAATCACACACTATGTTACAGTTATGACTCAAAGTGTGTGTTTGGAGTTTAAAATGACATTTTAGTAAAAAAACACATGTGACATAGTCAAAACCAAGGAAACACATTCTTATTTTTTTGATACATTATGAAAATGATCCATTAGTTATTTAGAATGTGTAAGAATCAATCTCACATAAATCTAATTCACGGTGTGATCGGTATGACTCCAAGTGCATCTTTTCAATATATATAAGTCATTTTAGTTTAAAAAGTGCAAAACATCACTGAAACTGAGAAAATGATCCTAGGTTGTTTTCTCATCATTATTTATTCTATTACTCAATTAATTTTATTATCATTTTTATCTTGTAATTATTTACTTAATTTTCTCATATATATTACTTTAAGATGAATAATAAATGGTGTGATGTGCAAGAATCAACCTCAACTCAATCGGATACATGATGTTCCTGGTGTCACTCAAAGTTTAGTTTAAAATTAACACTTTCTATTTAATTTATTTATTTATATTATTACTAAAATTATATATTTTTTTTCTTTTATAGGTGCATTATTTTACTTGAGCAGAGGTGGTTTGTTCTTTTATACATGTGCATTCTTTTTCTCTATAATAGTGTTTTTCCTTATATTTGGTTTATAAATTTAATTTCATTTAAATTCGTTATTAGTATCTAATTTTTATAATTTCTTGTGTAGTTTATAGTGTTATAGTGTGCTATTACAACATACTATAGTATTCCCTATTTCTGGTGTTGTAGTGTGTTATAACAACACACTTCAATGTGCCCCTTTATCAGCACTTGAGGAAGTGTTAATAAAAGGGACCTTTATAAATTCTTGTAGAAGCATTGATAAAGGGACCCTTCATCATTATTTATAAATGATATCTTTTACCATCACTTCTAAAAGAACTAATAAATGACCCTTTTTCATTGATTTTTCTTAATTATGACAAAGGAACCATTTATCAATAATTTTCTTGCACTGATAAAATATTAGGGGTTTTAACCACACTATGGTAGTTATTTATTTTTTAGCATTGAAAAAGGATTACTCTGGTGCTATTAAAGGCCACTTTTTTACTAGTTCCATAGGATTTCGGTTGTGAAAGTTTTCTACCTTTGAGGGTCCAGAGGATTTTGGTGCTGCATGATATCACGGAAGAGAGGTTTGTGTGACCAAGATCAATGCTTCGTCTTCCAAAGATCCACCCCCAAGGTGTTGGGGTGAGGTTATATATATATATATCTAAAATTGATGGTCGACATCGCAAAACTCCACTATAGCTGAAACATGGTTGCGTCCCTACCATTCTTTTGTTTCATGGGATTTACCTCTCAAAATCGGTGGTTTCCTATCACCTTTATCTCATAGCTGGGTGGTTATGTGATGGTTTTTCGTGCATAGATATTCTTTTTCCTAAACGTGGCTTATTCTATAATTGGGTATGACCATGCGACATGTGGGACTAAACATCTCCATTCATGTGCAACTATTTTGTCATGAAAATGAAGCTTTTTCTTACAGGCCTCCCTTTTTGTGTACATTCACCTTGGATATCATTTCACACTTAGTAGTATCCCTATGACATTTTATCTCCAGCATTTCCTTAGGAGTTAAATCCCATTGCAAGTTAATTCAAATACTTTTGTGCATAATTGTATAGTTGTGCACAACCTTCTCCTTTCTCCTCAAATGTTTCTACAGGGTGGGTCATTGTTTGGTTTGTTCAAATTGTCCATTCAGTGTGTGAAACTAATTTTCAGCACTGACACTGCTATTATGGTAAAAGAGGGAATAATTTTTTATATATGTGTTTCAAGGGTTTTTTCATATAGTTCTTACTTTGCTGAAGGGGCCCCACTTGGCGTGCATTCCCATTTCTTTCTTACCAGTCTCACCATTTACAAATACAAGAATATTCCCTTAACTATTATGGAATTAGATTCATATTTTATTGTTAGTTTCATCTATGGATGCTCCACTACCCACTGGTCTATTGATTATATCATTGATAAATTTCAGAGTCTTATAGGACATGAGGTTACTATCCAACAGACTTGGTTCAACAAGAACAAGGTGGTGCATATCTTATCTTCTAAAAGAGAGAAACATATAATCATGTAAATTTTTTATATTTTAGGATCCCTACCCATGGATTATAAGTATGTTATGAAAGGATATGACCTCATGATCCACCAATTTAGACCCCTATGAACATTTTTTTATTGTATTTTCGACTTTTCTTAATAGAAATTTATTTTTCATTCAATGATTTGGAATTCTATGATATATAGGAAAGCACACATGAGGTGTGTCATGGTCCATATTAAACTATAAAAGAGGGTTCTAGTACAGAGAAATTAAAATATTCAATTCTAAATAGTTTTATATATATATATATATATATTCTTTACATACATAAAATTTTCTAAAAAGGACCACTTATAATATGATAAAGATAATATGTAAATATGTTGGTAAAATTATTTCTAATTTTTAAACTCATTATATACACACTAGAATAATTATAACAATTCCAAAGTAAAAAATAAAAACAAAATATAATTTATTGAAATTATAATTCATTAAATTGATAATAACTTTCAATAAATCATGTGAAAGATGGTAGACTTCTAAAATTTATTGAAATCACAATGGAAAAGGTGACGGCGCAATGAGTTTTTGAAGGAAATAAAATCTATCTTAAGGTGGTCATTGATTATATATACTAATTTTTTAAATGGACAATGTTTGGGGATAGTTAAAATAATAAATTTAAGGAAGACCAAAAATCATCAAGTGGGAAAATTAGTTTCATTAAACAAAGGTATTTGGGATAGAGAATTGGTAAGGTTAATATGGAACATGGAAGGTGCATCTCAAATGGATATACATTGGTGGTAATTGATAACAATGAATAAGTGAAAGGAATAAGGTCATGAATTTGGTTATCCAATGATTTTGAGAGAGAGAGAGAGATGTCAAGGGATTTAGTCTCTGAGAGAGAGATAGTGATGTTAGAGAATTTATTCTTTGAGAGAGAGATATTTATATACTTTAACGATGTGTGTGGCCTATAATTTTTTAACAGTTATTCCATGTTAGTTATTTAGATAACTTATATATAATGTCCAACAACCAGAAAATTTTTGGTATTTGTTATTAAATAACAAACATGAATGTTGTGTCATCAATTTTTTAAGGGTGAAAGAAATTATGTATATGTTTTTTTGTTCTTATAACCACTTATATATATATATAATTTGTGTATTTATATACACAAAAACATAACATATAAGCACATATTTAAAGGTGATGTGTGCTTAAATTGATCATCTAAGTACACAAACACACACACACAAGTGTGTATATGCATCTCTCTATTTATCTATATATATATATATATAAGCACAAATGTATATTTTTGAGGTGATCTATTTTTTTTTAAAAAAAAATTGAAAGATATAAACAAATATGTTCATCTTTGGTGTGCTCATGTATACCATATTTATATTTATGACATATTTAACATATATATCAAAAATAAAATGCATATATATAATAAAAAATCTATAACATAACATATAAACTAATTAACATATGAAACACATTACATAATATATGTATATACATATAAGAAAAAAAATTAGTCTAAAAAACACAAATCATATATTCCATGAATTTTATATTTATATGCATTATAAGTTATATTTATATATATTTTTTTGATTTATATTAATAAATATTATGTGTTATATATATGTGTGTATTTTTTAACAAAAAATAAAATAACACATCACCCTCACTTATAGAGGAGGAAAACATTATTACAATAAACCATGAAAAGGAGTAAATAAAATCAATACAAAAACCTAAACATGAAACTTGGGATTTTTCCTCAAAAAAATTGTTGACATCCAAGTAAAGATTGTTATTCTTGAAAATATGTTGAAGCGTCCTATAAATATCTTTATTTCTCTTATCTAGGTTAACAATAAGGGGATTATAAAAAACATTTGTGAATTTCCTACCATCCCCTTGAAAAGTATTTTAAATCCATCCAACCGGCATTAATAATATTGAGTCAAAATTATTCTTTTGACTTATCTACTCATTTTGTTTTAGAAATCCCAAACACTTTCTTAAATAACTAATTACTATCTCTTATATATTCAAGTAGTTTAAGAATAGAATCATATAATGTTTTACCAAACATTCATTAATACCTTTTGATTCATATATTATCAAAAATATTTTTTCATATGCATATGATAAAAATCATACTCGTGTGTTTAGTAGAAATAATTCATTCCATGATTATCGTAAAGAACCTGGATACATTTTCTTTCATACACACTAAAAACGATTTTTATCAAACACGCTGCCTAGTTTCTCTACTGACAAAACTTTTATAATGATATAAATCATACTGACTCTTGTAATGATAATCATGGGACCCCTTTTACACTTAGTTTTCCGTATCCAGAAAACTGTATCGTAATGAAAGGGAAAATTTTAAAACAAAATGATGTAATATATTCTACTTCAAAATTCATTTAAAAAGTTTTCATTATTTTGGTTAAAAGATTACCATTAGAGTTTAAGGTGTATATATCCCACTAATATTTCACAAGAAATTCCAACCATTTGAGACGAAAAATACTATTGGGATGAAGGCCTATAAATACCAGGTCATTTGAAAGAGCTCATTATTATTGAGGTTCTTGCTACTAAATTTTGACACTTTATGTGAGATATTATAAATTGCTAACATGTTTTAAAACCTTGAAGTTTTCAAGTCATGAGATTCTTGTTCCATATACTTGGTACTCTCAAATGTTTTCATTTTTATTAATGCGATGTTGATCATTGTGATTAGAATTGAGTACTTCCTTAGATAGGAAGACAATTGTGCCAATCTTTTTAGGATCGAGGTATTTCGAGGCTAGGTTGATAGAGTTTCCGATCACCTTCTTGGTTGAGGGCTTGTGAGGATAGAAATAAAGAGGCTGATCATCGTATAGAGGGCTTATATTAGTGAGGGTAATATAGACTTGCTTGAAATTATAAATCAAGGGACCTCTATCAAAGGTTATTGGACACCCATATATTTTAGTTAAAATAATTATAATCATATACTTTTTTAAAATTTAAACTACATCATAATAGAAAGTGTGTCATTTTATATATTCATTTTTCTATTCTTTATTCTGTGATTACAAACATTATAATTATGATTTCTTTGATTATGATCATTTAATTACTCAATATGATTATATTCATTTTATGATAGAATCATTAATTTTTTCACTATATTTATCATAACTATTGTGATTACGATCTATATTACTCTTAATCTGATTAAATTGTTTTCTTAATGTGAATATGATTAATTTAAAACCTGACACGTGGAATACTTATCCTAACTTACATATTATAATACTTTTTTCATCAGAACCAGGGCCGTGTATGATTATTTTTTAGATAAATAATAGTTGAATATGATTAGTTTAATTCTGTTAAACTGAGTTTACTCTAAGTGTAAAAAAAGTTTTTAAATTTACAATTCATCCCCCTTTTTATTTTGTCATCCGCATTTACATTTCAATCCAAAAATTGGTATCAGATCCAAGTCTTTGTAATACTGATAGTCACATTTGGTATCATAGGAGGATTACACTAATCATATATTTTACTTGTGATTCTATTTTATCTCTTTTTCAAGAAATATTCATTTTTTGTTATAAAATTTTTGTTTATAAATATTTTCTACACAAACGTGTATTTTGGAAAAATAATTTTTGTATTTTTTTAAATATAGAATGACTAAATATAGGTTCAAGAGACATTATAAATACTAAAAGACCACCAATTTTTTATGGAAATGATTATGAATATTGGAGATATAAAATGAATACTTTCTTGATCATCACAGGAGTTAATAACTTTTTCATACTGACCGGTGACTATAGAATTCTTGAAAAATAAGTTAGACTTTTTACCAATCAAGAGAATATTTAATATCAATTGAATTATAAAGTATGAAATACTTTACATTCTTATATGACTAGAAATATATATATCTATATTTCATCTTGTAAGTAAGGAAACAATATTTGGGATAAGTTATAAATCACTCATTTTTTAACCTCTAATGTTTTTGAAACGAGAATATCATTGCTAAGAGAATATTACCAAGACTTTTATTTTACTTATGGATAAAATTTTGTTAAGGTATAATAAAGTTTCATGAAAATTGTGAATAGTTTACAAGATACCTATGAAAAAGGATTAGGTGACAAGATCCTTAAAGAAAGTTTTATAGATATCATTCCAAATGAATTGGAATCAAAGAAAATAGTTGTTGCGAATCTAGGAAGATTAAAAATATTACACTTAATGATTTATTTGGAACTCTCTTGCTGTATGAAGGAAGGTTGGAAAGATATTATGAGAAAGTTAAAAATAATAATAGTGTAGTTTTTTTACTTCTACTTTAAATCATATGAAATCCTAGACTCTTAAAAAAGTTATTAAATCAAAAAAGAAAAAGTATTTTTTTTCAATCATACTCAAGTGATTCAGAACATTATGATAATGAGTTATCCAATCATTCTTGAATGATAAACATTATTGTTGGAAAAAGGATTTTTAGTATCGGTATAAGAAAAGTTACAAGGAAAGGAATGGTGAGAAATATTCTGAAGTTACCTGTTAAGAATGTAAAAGAGATGGACATATAAGACATGGTTGTCTAAAACTTAAAATGAAATATAGAAAGGAAAAACATTCTTTTTGAAATCATAAAAAGTATTACCAGATAAAAGGAAATAAAGTCTATAAATCTAATGAATCATGGAGTGCTAGTGGTGAATATTATTATGATGAATCCTCAAGAAATGAAAATTATGGACATAATAATATTAGTCTCTATTCCTAAATACCTTATGAAATTCAATGTCTTATAGAAAAGGTATGCACTTTTGATTCTTTAACTAATATTTCTTTAAATTAAAATTATCTGGATGAAAATAATTCTATATCTTCAGATGAAGAATCCTCTTCAGCCAGTGATACTGATACTTTACCTTCAATTGATGAAGCCTTTATATTTTACAAATTACTTGAAATTGTAAATTGTAAATTTAGTAAGAAACTAGAAAAAGAAAATTATAGAATAAATATTTTGACCAAATAATTATCAGATATTTCAATATATATTGATAATAAAACTTTTTAAATTGTTTTAATTTCTAAAAATACTGAGGAATCCAATTCGGATAAGAATAAAATTCCTATGGATTTTGAAAAATTAATTTTTCATAATTAAAATTTAGAAACCAAACACACTTATAAAAATAACACTAAAATGGATAACAATTTAGTTATAAACTAAAGACTGAAATCTTTTCTTAAAATAAAATTTTATCAAACCTTATCACTAGTAAGAAAGGAGTTGATAAAATTTAAAAACAACTCCATCCACATGGTAATAGTTAAATAATGGTATATACTTACTAAAAACCATAGTACAAAATATTTTGTTCCTAAAAATGCACCCTTTTGCACAAAATTTCAATGTTGCGGTTATTGGAATAGAAATTTTTCCTTAAATAAAATTAAATCTTTAGGGTTCCACAAATAAAAGTTTTCAAAAATAATCGAGATTCCTAAAATTTTTCCTTCAAACATTCCTCGATCCAAGAAATTTTGGATTAAAAAAGTCTAATTGTTTATTTACATGGAAACAAATGAAGTACAAACAATAATAATATATGGTTCATGGATAATAGATGTTCCTGGAATATTATTGGTGATAAATACTTCTTAGAAAATATTATTGAAATTAAAGGTGGAAGAGTAACCTTTGGGGAAAATTCTTGATGAAAGATTATTAGTATAAGTAATATAGTTCTTCTAAAAAATGATTGGATTTCAAATATTTTACTTTTAAAAGGTATTAAGAACAATCTTATAATCATAAAACAATTATATGATGATGGTTACCTTGATAATTTTAGGAATGATAAATTTTTAGTATAAAATTCCAAGAATATATTCATTTTTTTACCCCTCGACATGAGAATTCTTACACACTTAACTTAGAAGACCATGGGAACCAAAACTTACCTTGACTTAGTGAATTGAAAGATCAAAATTTTTGATGGAATATAAGTTTAGAAAATGATAACCTTAGGAAATTATGAAAATTCTCCATGAAAATACTTGTAAAGGATCTACCAGAACATAGATTGGATTCTTCAGAAGTATATGACCCTTATCAATATGGAAAGAAACTTAATTCAAGCTTCAAATCAGTTAGTGAAGTATAAACTACTAATGATTTATAGTCAGTGCACATGGACTTATTTATTCCTATAGAAACTAGAAGTATTGGAGGCAAGTATTATGTTTTTATCATAGAGTATGATATCACAATACATACATGGGTCTATTTTCTTACAATGAAATATAAAGCCTATTATTATTTTAAAACATTTGTAACAAATTTTAAAAATGAGAAAAACCTTCCATTTATACCTATTTGTAGTGATAATGGTGGGGAATTTGTAAATTCATATTGTAAAACTTTTTGTTTTAAAAAAGGAATTACTGATAATTTTTCCGCTCTTATAACTCATAAACAAAATGGTGTTATTAAAAGAATAAATCAGAATCTTTATAAGATAAAAAACTATACATAGTGAATAATCTATTTCAAAAAAAAATTGGGCTGAAGTTGTGAGCACTTCTTTTCATATAGTAAATTGATTTTTAATTAGACCATTTCTTAATACAACACCTTATGAGTTATCGACAATATGAAAACCAAAATCTCATACTTCAAAGTATTTTTATGCAAAGTATTAATTCTGAACACAAAGAATAATTTAATTAAATTCACAACCAAATACAATGAATCCATATTCTTAGGCTATTCCTCTAATTCTATGGAATATAATTTTTTTTACTAAAAACTCTTTTATTGTTGAGGAAACAGTACATGTAAAATTCAATAAACCTGATCCTTTGGTTTTTAAACAATCCCGTCCTACATCTTCTGATGTATTCTCCAAAACTGAGTATCAAACTTTGTTATAAGAATCTCTTAATAAAGATAATTCTCCAAAAAAATTATGATGTATTCACTCTAGAAAAATTTCAACCCTATGTTGATAAAAAGGTTTTAAAAAACCCCAAGGTTGTTGTTTTATATAAATCATCCTACTCATAGTAACATTGGTGATGTAAATAAAACTATAGGAAATATATTTTTTCTGAGAAATTATGTATGACATCTATCATTTATTTCTAAATCCAAACATAAAGTTCCTAATGAGTCTTTAGGTGGTGAAGACTGGATTAAATTAATGCAAGATGAACTAAATGAATTTGAAAGGAACAAAGTCTAGACCTTGGTTGAAAGACCTAAAGAAACCATTTTAATTAGAGTAAAATGGGTTTTTCTAAAAAAATGTGATGAAAATGGATTCATTGTCAGATATAAAGTAAGAATAGTTTCTTAAGGTCATAATCAACAAGAGGGAATATGGAATTAAGAAACCTATGCTTCAGTATCTATACTTGAATCTATTTGCATTCTATTATCCTTTGTAGCTTTCTTTAATTTCAAAAATCTTCAAATGGAAGTGAAGTGGAATTTCTATAATAGATATTTTCAAGAGGAAGCGTTTTTTTGAACAACCTCATGGTTTTGAAAATACAAAACATCGTAAATATGTTTTCAAACTTACCAAAGGTTTATACGGATTTAAACAAGCCCCTAGAGCCTAGTATAATAGATTAATAGAATTTTTTTATAAAAATTTTTTGTTAAGGGAACTATTGATCGAACCCTTTTCATAAATGAGGAAAACAAAAAAAAATCATATTTCATATCTATATTGATGAAATTATATTCAGATAAACTCAAAAATCTTTAATTGATTATTTTTCAAATCTTATGAAATCTAAGTTTGAAATGGGTATCATCGGTGAGATAAAATTCTTTCCTATTTTTCAAATCTCTCAAAAACCAGAATGGACTTATATATCCAAACATAATTATATTATTGAAATTCTTAAAAAGTATTATATAATAATACTAAAAGTATTAGTTCTCCAATCTACACCTCAAATACTCTTAAACATGATGAGTCTGGACAACCAGTGAATCAAACAACTTTTATAGTTATGATAGTAAGTTCACTAAACATAATATCTAGTTATCTAAAATTAATTTTTCCAGTATTATTAAGTGAAATATATCAATAAAATATAATTTAATTCCATTTAATATATATAAAAATAATGTTTTTTATTTAATGGGAACTATGGATTTAGGACTATTATATAATTATGAAAATGATTTTGATTTAAAAATATTTTCAGATGATGAAATTGGTGGTTGTAGAATGGATATAAAAGGTACATCCAAATCGTTTAATTTCGTAGGTTATTCATTGGTTTCTTAGTCCTGTAAGAAACAACACTCAGTAGCAGTTTCTACTACTAAAGCTTAATATTAGTAAAATGGAAGTTGTTGTGTTCAAGTGTTGTGGATGGAACACACACTCACTGATTATGACTTGAGTTTTACTAAAACTCAAATACAATGTGGTAACACTACAACCATATATTTAAGTAAAAACACTACACATCAGTCATGATAAATACACATAGATATTATGATTCAATTTCTTAGGGACCACACACTTAAAATATATTTCATTTTGTAAATCCTCTAAATGCAAGAACAAGTTTTTGATATATTTACAAAACCATTAACTTCTGATAAATGTGAATAAATTAAATATTATCTAGGAATGATCATTATAAACTAGTCATTAAAATCAAATTATTTTTTAAATAATCTCTTTAAATTAAATTACATATTTTCTTAGGGGAAGTATATATGATTAATTTTTTTCCATTTTATTTTCCTAAATTTTCACACTCATAATTTTCATAATCAGAAATTTTCTTACTTAGATATTTTTATAGTCATGAATTTTCATACTAGATTTTTTTTGTACTCATATTTCCTGTAATCATATTTTTGGAATGCATATTTTCTCTGTTCACATTATATTCTTTTCATTCAAGTGATATTGTTTTCACATCTATAATATTTTTTTTTCCAACTCTAAATTTTATCGTATTCAATTTCTTTCTTCTTGTACTTAGATTTTTTTCTTCATTTAATTTTTTTTTGTATAAAAAAAATTCATAAAATTGTATATCGAAACCAATAGATCTCTCTTGAGACTCCAAAATGTATAATATTTTACCTTACACTTTCTATTCCAATTCTACTGATTTGTATATCAATTTTTTTACCTTGTTTTAAAACTATATCTCATTCATGATTAATAGGATAATTTTATTTAATAAAAACCTCAAGAATTAAAATATGTTCAACTGTTGGATCTTTTTGGATCTAATATGAGTCGTATAATCTCAACCGTAAAATTTATTTTCTTATATAAGGGGACCCCATACCCTATCCCACATTAGTTGTCTCTTCTTTGTGTTGGACCTCTGCCACCCTTCAGGTAGGTGAGTCTTAATTTATTTGTGCCTAATGTTTTTCTTTGTACCCATTTCAGAAACAACTGATACCTACCACACCATGTCTCAGAAAGTGAAGGCTACGGTTTCCCTAAAATATTTCTCAAATATGAAGTTTTCCAGTGAAAGGTTATTCAATAGAGAGTTTTATGATAATTACAATTCATCTCTAAAAAGAATTATTACATTGAAAGTATGTGAAACTATTTTTGTAGAGAAACCCAAAACTCATCAAGATCCTATTCTTATTGATGAAATTAAACAATTTTATAGAACTGTGAAAGTTGATAGCAATTTAAAACTAACCTTTTCAATGTACGATGGTGAGTTTTGTATATCCAAAAATCAAGCCACAAATTTTCTTTGTGTTCCATCAAAAGTTGATGCCTTTTGTCCTTATCACAAGCTACAAAAAATAAAATGTACCATAAATAAGGAAATATCGAATTGATATCTTTTTGTGACTCATAAAGACAAAAGGAAAACTATGCATCTTTCAGTAGAAAATATTCTTACAGTACTATGGATGTATGGATTCCTAATACCTAGAAAAGGTGATAGAGAAATGTATAAGGTTTCAGATATCATCATCCTTAATTATTTTGTTAATATGAGGAAATGGAATTTTATGGGTTATATTTTCATAACCATCAACAATATTAATTTAGTATAAATTAATTCTCCACTAATTATGTTTCCAGTGATATTGAGTAAGTTGATTTTAGAAATTATAAAATCCTATAATCTTGAATTCAATTCAGTGCCAAGAAATTTAAATTTTCATTGGACTAGTGAAGATATGACAAAGAGGTTGAAAATTCGTTTTGATTTAGAATGATAGAATTTTGTTAAATATACTGAATCCCATGCTCCAAAAGAAATATTTTGAGGAAGTAAGGGTATTTCAAAACATTCGTTGATGATTGTTTCAGAGAAATAAAAGAAAGAGGGGTCTGATTCTGATTTAAAACCAAAGAATAATAAATTTTATAGTGATAAATTTTTTGCTCAATGGACAAAAAGAAAATCTGAAAGAAAAGAAGATAACCCACATTTTGGTCTTGATTCAGAAGAATTACTAGCTAAAATAATCTGGACTCAAGATGTTTTTAAAGAAGAAGAGAAGTAAAATATGATGAAAAAGATAAAATATCATATTTTAGAGATTGATAACTTGTTGAAATGTTTCGAAAAGTCAAGTGTTTTAATTTTCATTAGGGAATAAATTCAAGTAGAAATAGTCACTCCATTTTTCCAAGATAAGGGAAAGAAAAAGAAAAATGTTTATGAATAATCAGCTCCTCCAAAGGATTCTGAAAATGAATTATCTTAAGAATAAGAATATACTAAAAGGAGAGATATATATGGGTATCTTGGTGATGAAGAATAAATAAATATATTGTAGGAAAATTTAAAAAAAATAATAAAAAAAAAGAAAAAGAAAAAGGTGAAGATGAAGAAAATGAGGAAGAGGAGAATGAAGAGGACGATTAAAATGATAAGGGTGTTGGTCAGGAAGAAAAATATCAATCTGATAGAATACTATTAATATTTTTAGAAGATGATTCATGAAAGATATCATATCCATTAGTATATTCTTTGAAGAAATATACTCAGAAAACCCAAGTTGATAAATTGATTCATATATCAGATAAAGAGGAAGAGACCAGATCGGATGAAGACCAGAATCAGAATTTAGAGGATGATTCAGTCAGAATTCATTCTAGATAATTTTCTATTTATGATGAAGATGCTAATTTATCAAATAAAATATTATTGAAAATATATTAGTACTTTGTTCAAACCCAAAAGAGAATTGGAGAGGAAAATCCTTATATCCTAATAATTGAAGGGGAAATTGATTTGGTTTTAAATAACCAAAATAAAATATCTGACTTAATCAAATTTATAATACAAATAATAATCAAGATCATGGCTTACATCAAAGTGTTTGAAGAAGGTTCTAAGGAATATATAAAGTCTTATAATAAAGTGTTGAAGTGGTCACATAAATATAATTCAAGTATCAAACATCATGATGATTTAATTGAAAGATATTAGAAGCCTTGAAAATGAAGTTACAATTGCATTTGAAACATTTTCTAGTGATACAACTCGAAAAATGAAAGACTTCATAAGCCCATATAATTCTCAATTTGAAGAATTCAAAGAGATTGAAAAGAAGTTGAAATTAATTCAATCAGAAATATGAAAGATGATGTTTTACAAATATGAGATAATCGATTGGAAAAATAAAAATGTCTTGAGGACCGATTTAATTGATGTTCATGATCAGAAAATGAAATCTCAGGAAGTCAATATTCATACTCTGGGATTCAATTTTCCATCACAGGAGGAAAATCATTCTACCCAGGACCAGTTGTTTAAAGAACATGAAGAATTGTTTTTGTCTCAGAAGGAATCTATTGAAAATCTTATGGATTATAGGATGGATTTCAAGAAAATGAATACAATTATATTATATCTCTTAACAAAATAAAAGTAAAAAGAAAAGAAATATATTTTTTCAAACTCTTGTTGTATTATTTTTTGAAAAATCAATGAAATACTTTAATATCTATAAACATTTTGATTGAATGTTTTCCATTGTTTTAGGATTAATGTTCTTTCACTTATTCTAGATGATTAAATTATTTACTATTTCATGTATTTTTGTCTATTTAACCCCTTTTCAGACATTATAAGACATTCACTATTCATTTTTGTAAACCAAACAGGGGGATAATGATTTATAAAGGGCGATAATATATTTCACAGGGGGGATGGGATAATGATAATAAAAGGAGAATGACTTTAGTAAGGATTGTATTTTTTAAAAAAAATAAAGAGAATATGATCCTTAAGAATTTTTTATCCTTAGTAGGAGTTAATCGTATTCAACATCATAATCAAAAGAGTTTTAAAGCTCATAGGGAGATAAGTAAAATTATTTACTTCTGAATATGATAATACTTTAAATCTCTTTTGAAATCAATTTCTACATAGTAATTTCACATTTTAGACATGAGGTTTGTGCTTTCCAAAAATAGAGATATTTTTGAGTCAAAAGTATTATTTTGACTTCTTTATTCCTATTATTCTGGAAATAACAGAATCTGTCTAAAATACCTAATTACTAACTCATTTATATCTTAGTAGTTTAAGAATAGAATCATATATAATATTTTTATACTTTCATTATGACATTTTGATTCATATATTATCAAATTTATTTTTCATATGAATATGATAATAATCATACTCATGAGTTTCATAGAAATAATGCATTCCATTATTATCGTAATGATACTGGATACAATCTCTATAAAACAATCAAAAAACGATTTTTATCGTATATGCTATCTAGTTTTCAAAAAGATAATATTTCTGTAATGATATAAATCTTACTGAATCTCATAACAAAAATCATCAAACCCTTTTTAAATATTTTTCCATATCCAAAAAATTGTATCATAATGAAAGAAAAATATTTAAATAAACATGTTTTTTTGTGTTTTTTTTTTCAATATGAATTTAAAAAAATGTCGTTGTTTCAGTTGTAAGATGACTATTGGAGTTCCAGGTTTCGAAGTCCCTCTTAGATTTCAAGAGAAAATCCGACCATTAAAGATGAATATGATCATTGAGATGTAGGCCTATAAATACTATTTAATTTAAAATAGATCTCTATTGTTGAGGTTACTGTGGGAGAATTTTGAAATTCTTTGAGAGCCCTTCTAAATTGATGATACGTGTGAAAACCTTGAAATTTACAAGCCATGAACAGCTTGTTCCATATAATTGAAACTCTAAATAGGTTTCCTTTTTATTCATGTGACACCAATAATTATAATTATGATTGAGGGATTTCATGGATAGGAAGAAAATTTGGTTGGTATTTAGAAGATTGAGGGATTCTAATGCTAGGAAAATAGAGGTACCAGTCATCTTATTGATCGAGGGCTTGTGAGGATATCATGATAGAGGCCGATCTTCATATTGAGGTCTTACCCCAGTGAGGGTAAGATGGACTTGTTTGAAATTATAAATTAGGGGTCCTCTATCCAAGGTTGTTGGATACCCTTCTCTTGGGGTTAAAATAATTGTATTCATTTACTTGTTTTACATTTTTTCTGCATTGTAATAGAAAGTAAATCATTTTATATATTCATTTTATTATTCCATGTTATGTGATTATGATCTTTGTAATTATGATTCTACGATTATACTCATTTAATTACCCAATATAATTTTATACACTTTCTAATAGAATTATTAATTGTTTCACCCTGTTTATCATAACCATAGTGATTATGATTCGTATTATGCTCACTCTGATCAAATAATTTTATTATTGTGAAAACAATTAATTTTAAATACAAACTGTGGAATACTTATCATATAATACTTATTACGAAACTTTTTTCCATTGGACCCATGGCCCTATTAGATTATTATTTAGATACAAAAGAGGTTTGTGAATATGATTAGTTTAATTCTATTAAACTAAGTTTTCCTCTAAGTATAAAAATGATTTTTTTGAAACTAAAATTCACCCCTCTTGTATTTTTTAATCTGAATAAACATTTCAATCCAACAATTGGTATCATAGACAAGTCTCTATAATACAAATACTCAAAAATTTCACTAATGAAAAGTTTCATTTTTTTGAAAATCCAAGACATATGTTTCTCAGATAATTTTAGGAAATCATAAAATATTTTTTGTTATTTCCTTCATCTATCCTAGATCAATTGAATTTTATCCTTTGTTCCACTTAAATATCTAAAATTAATATAACAAGACTCTCTAACTATGATAAATCATATTTATTAGAAGATTCCAAAAAATAATTATCACCTATATCAAAATAATTATGAGAATTTTCAAATATCACCACATTAACTTCATGGGTTGAAAGACTATTTTTTTCTTGTAAGCAAAGGATTTTTAGCCTTTGAATTGCCCTTTTTGTCTTAACTTCTTAAGTTTGGGAAATGAAAATCTCTCATCATGAAACAATTTGAATTTACCATTAGAAAAATAATCTCGATTATTTAATTGATAAAGATTAAAATCATCCCCATCAAATAAATAATAATTCCATTTATTTCCCTCAAGGACATTCAATTGAAATACCAACTAATTTAATATATTCCAAGGAGAATTTTTATCTTCAGAGATGGAATAAATCCTTACATAAGATGAAACATTACAATAATAATTGGCAACAGATTTAAAAATTGAATAACGATATCAAACTTCGGTCTTTGTACCTTCTCTAAAACTGACATATTTCACCAATTACTAATCAAGTTATTTAATCTATGAAGTAATGGTATCATCCCCAATGACAGTTCCTCGTGAAAATGAAATGCATTTCAAATGCAAGGAAGATCCTCTCATCCCTTTTGTAATTTCTGAATTTTACTTCTCCTTCAAGTCACAACTAAAACATAGATATCTTACATCATAATACATAGAAGACCAAGGGTATAAACTTCTTTAATTTTTTCCTTTTGAATCCATAAAATAAATTAATGTTTGTCTAAATCATGACCAATGTTCAAAAATGTTTTATCCATGATGACCATGTATATGTTTTTAGTTATTAGAGTCCCCAAGAGTTTCTTAAATAGTTTCTTAAAGAGTATCAATAAGATTCTCAAAAATTTCCTTATGGGTGCTCAACTTGGGGGAAAACACCACTAGGATAATTCGAAGATGGATCACCATGCCTTCACTTAAATAAGTTAAGGTTACTTTAACGTGAAAGATTTATCCAAACTTATTAAAGTTCATAATGGCATTAAAATATAGGGATGTGCTTTCTAGGATGTTTTTATTCCCTCTAAATACAATTTCTTATGAACCATACAAGATACCCTGATACCTGATTCAGCACAAACATGGACCAAATGGTGTTCCTAGTCCCCATGGGTTGGATACTATCACTTATAATCACACATGAATAAATAGGGAATGATTTCCCACAAAAAATGGAGGATAATAAAAACAAGTTAATATGATCCACATTCAAAAGGAAGAACATACCAGAATCAGACAGCTAAAGCAGTACCCCAATAGTACATCATCAAAAGACATAATATCAACCAAGATAAAACTCAAATATAAACTCATGTAACAAGTGGATAACATCTTCACCAGTCACCTCCTTCACTCTAGGTCCTAAGTATCAAGAACATCCACCACCATTAAGTGATTCATTTCCTTTTCTCAGACCTTCCATAATATAATCTATTAATTTCCAAAGGAAAAGGTAGGGTATCATCTATAAAGCTTAGTATGGTCTAACCAATTGTTCCATAATCAATTCCATAAAAATTAAAATAATTTTTATTTTAATCTAAATAAAACTAGGATTGGAATGTAATTCACCTATTTTTAACAAACAATGGTTTTATAATCAAAAGAGACAGAAGATATATTAAACAGGCATAAAAGAGAATTTCAGATAAAAGATTTATACAAATTAGTTGTCAAGAATAAAATAGTTCCATAAATCAATGGAATGTAATCATCATGTAAAATATATCCTAGAACCATGTATCAAGCTCTGTGGTATTTTAGTTACTTATAATAGGATCCTCACACTACTCATCAGGGAATTCAGCTCAATGTGTGCACATGTCCCATGACTTAGGCCATTGGGACCCAAATACCCATCAAGAAAAATCATTACCTAGTATGTTTATATTAGTTTTTATATGATCAATCTAGTGCTACCAGTTCAAATCCTAATGTTATTTCTTTAATTACCACTAACTACCCATTATATACATGATTCAAATCAAATAATCAATCAAACATGGAAAAATCAATCATTTCGAATCATTTCGAATCATTTCATCTTTCACATTTTAGTTTCCCAATTTTATTTTTCAATATTTCCTTTTCATTTCAAAACTAAATCCTAGGTTTTAATCAAATTCATTACCTTTTTAAACAATATTTCATTTAAATCCATTTTTCTCAAATCAAGGAAAATCATTTTACCAAATGATTTCCATCCTAATTAATCGTTTATCAAATTGTTATATATCTCAAAAATCATCCCAAAACTGGGTTTTATTTTGAAAAAAACATTCCTTTGAAATCATACATTAAATCTACTTTAATTCAATACATAGAAAATCCATTCAAAATAAACCAAGAGTTAATAAAGAAAAAAATGATCAAATTGTGTGTAAGAAAAATTATGAAACCACCTACCTTTAATCAACTATCAAAAGATAAGATAACTAAAACATGAAAACAAATAGATATTTGAAGGTGTGGAGGATAAAGAAGAAACCATATAAACACCATTCAAGAAAACCTTGATTTAATACATCATCAACATGAGCATTCATCACTACCAAAGGAGAGAAGACAATAAAAGATAGAAATCCAAAATGAGGGGATATCACTTACCAAAGAGGAATTAAATGCTTCAATTGTAGCTTCAATCTGAGAAGAAAGGAGTTTTGAGGATTTTGAACACCTCTAGGGACCCCTCAAGTGACAAAAGATCGAATGAGAGACAAGTGGGAGATAAGGAATATAAAATGGGTCTCTATACATTTAAGTCTGTAAAAACATGGAACAAGTCACATCCCCCATGGACATTGTGCAGAAAGGTTGAAAACTGTCATACCACTGAAAAACTATCCAAGACCACACCAAAACCACCCTTGGTAAACCTAACTCTTGAAAACACATCGTAGATTAATGAAAATCCTTTTTTACTTGACACATAGGGCAATGCAAAATCCCATATTTCATGCCACAAACCTACCTGATTTCAATGTGGCACTAAAAACCTCCACTCCAAAGCTAGTTCCCATGCTATAACTATTCCTAAATTTGAAGTAGCATCGAAATCCCCCACCTAGGGATCCTTGATGTAGAAAACCCTCTATGTCATAGTTCTGCTAAAATGGAATGTCACTCTAAAAATAATTCTCATGCTCCCCTACATTTTATCCAGATGGTTCACACCACAGTTTGGACTCTCCACACCATAACACATACACTAGGGCACAACTACCTACTGACACATTTATGCATAAACCCCATTAATTCCCAAAAAACATGAATCCAGGAACATTAGGACATTTTCTAAGAAAAATGATATCCATTATTAGAAATCTTAAAACACACCCATAAAAAAAGAGTCTTATTGTGCCTGAAAGAAGGTAATGGGTTGTCACAACCTACCCACTACAAACACTTTCTATCCCCACAAAGATTATAATGAAGATTACATATCAAAAATATTAGGCTACTAATATCTCATCATTTCCTCATGCTCCCACATAGCATATGAATAAAATCCATGATTCCATAGAAAACGAACCAAAGGTATCATCTTCCCATGATGAACTTTGGTCTCAAAATAAAAAATCCTCACTAGATGGCTAATCATGGATAAATTGATATCAAAATCAAGATCCTTAATAATATAAACATGATAAGGGTTAGAAATATACTTTTAAAGCTATAATACTTGAAACGCACTATGAATAAAATTCAACTGAGTGAAAGGGAAAATAT
The DNA here is from genome assembly GCA_963277665.1 of Viscum album. Classification (NCBI taxonomy): domain Eukaryota; kingdom Viridiplantae; phylum Streptophyta; class Magnoliopsida; order Santalales; family Viscaceae; genus Viscum; species Viscum album. Next base: position 660,683,739 of record OY728162.1, on the reverse strand, counting down.
GTAAACCACTTTCCCCACTCTCTCAACAATCTCAAAAGAAACCACAAACCACTGTTCAATATTTTACTATTTCCCAAGACTTCAATGACCTAACTGAAGTGAAACAGTCAAAAACACCTAATACCCACCAAAAAATCTAATAGTCATTGACAATGATTAACATAGAACTTATACCACCACTTTTCCATCAAAATTATCCAGTGAATCAACTGAATCATCACCATATTCATTATAAAAAACTTAGTCCAACCAAGTAACGTTCACCAATATCATATAAAAAATGGAGATCTACAAGGACATATATAAAAGGAATCAAAAGGATAAATTTTGATATCATACTGGTAACTATTGTTGTAGGAAAACTCACCAAGTCCCATATGGTCATCCCAAGCTCCACCAAGGTAAAAAATGAAATCACACAAAATGTATTCCAAAATATATATAACTCATTTTTATGGACATTTTTACATGGATGAGATTCCATGATAAAATTTACTTGGGATCCTGTGACATCCAAAAGGACTCTCCAAGAGTGATAAGTGAAAAGTGGATCCCGATCAGAGCCTATAATATATAGAACTCCATGAAATTTGAAAATATATTAAACATAGAGATATCCTAAGTCATAAACATTGGTTATATCTCAAATAGGTATAAAGTGAGCTGATTTGGTCATTCTATAGATCCCAACCCATATTGAATTTTTTCCTCGAGCAGTATACAGAAACCCAACCACAAAGTCAATAGAAATTTCATCCCACTTCCAAGTTGGCACCAGATGTGGCTGAAGAAAACCTGAAGGCCTCTAGTACTCAGCATTGACCTGTTGGCATGTACAACAACATGAAAACACCATTGATTCCCCATATCACACCCAGAGACAATATTTGTCACTACTTATCATAGAACATCTTTGTGGTTTGAGGGTGAAAAATCTATTGGAAACTATTCCATCCCCCTATCATAGTCTTTACTACCACCAAAGGTACAATGTATCAGTTTTGGAAGCATAGGATACCCTATAAAGAGAAGGACAACTCCTCGATGGTCACCCCACTATAACGAGAGTCCCTAAGGTCATGTAATTCATCATAAAATTAATACTCCCAAGGAATATTCTAAAGAATAGAAGAGGTTATCTGTAAAATTCTAAAAAAACCTCAGCATCAATCCCCCAGACTCTTAAAAGAAACTGATCGAAGAGAGTCATCAGATTTCACAAATCTGGTGATTCTTTTATATACTTGTTCATAAATTTCCTTCTTAAATAATTTGACACTACATTACCTAACTAGGGGTGTAAGAAATTTAAAAAACAAAAGGCAATAGTTATTCCACCGAAAACCTTTGATTAAGGTTCAAATATTTTTTAGGGAAGATATAACTAAATATGTTTTTGGTCAAAAAAGATGGTAAGACATTCTATGAAAATTCTATGCCACAAACTATTAAGAGAATGTGTAACCGCATAAAGTTTTGTATCTTCAGTTGGATAATTATTATCATTTGTTCTAAGCTATCTAAAACCATAGGATACAACATGATCACCCTATATAAAGACACTGCCCAAACCTCAAATTGGTGTTCCACAGAATTCCACATAGCCCATCCGGGCCTTGGAAAGAGACACCATCAATGTAGATGTAAAAATACATTTCACTTCAAAAAAAAATTTAAATTTCTTATCCAAAATGAACTTCACTCCTTTCAAAGTGATAGTGGTCATTCATGAATCCAATATCAAAAAATAAAAGATGAATATGTGGTAATATCCTTCCAACTATAAGAAGCATCAAATCTCAAAAATGTTACACGGTTGCTCCCATGTCATAAAAGTATTCACCTTCTTAAGATCAACTAAAATACCATGTTTTGAAACCACATTTCCCAGGAACTTCACTTACTAAATCCAAAATTACATTTTGATATCTGCATATAAATTTGATGATTTCTCATGGTATCCATAATTACTCTCAATTGACTCACATGCTCCTCATTGGTTGAGAGTAAACTAGGATTTCATTCACAAATTACACATTGAATGATTCCACGTACTCATGAAATACACTATTCATTAGAGCCATAAAAAATACAAGGGAATTGGTTATACCAAATGTTATAACAATATACTCATAATGGACATACCTACTCTTGAAGGTTATCTTGGGAATGTCTGATTGTTTTATTCTCAAATGATGATTTCCTAATCGAAGATCAATATTTGATAACCACTTATACACTTTCATCTTCTCAAAAAATTATTCTATTAATTGTAATGGATACTTGTTCTTAATAGTTTTCCAATTGAGTTTCTAGTATTCAAAACATAGGTGAAGTGTCCCATCATCTTTCCTCACAAAGAGAATAGGCATCACCGAAGGTGACACAATCAGGTGTATAAAAAAATTATCTATAAAATAATTCAACTAATATTTCAACTCTTTAAACATGACTGATATCATATGGTATGAAGAAATAGACACTAATAACCCTTCTAAATCAATAAAAAACTTCACCTCCCTTACCAATGTAAATCTATATAAATTAGAAGAAAAAAATTAAAAAAACATGATTATTATGGGTTAGAGATCGTAACTCAAATATTCTCACACCAAGTCGAAATAAATCATCAAGATGACCCACCCGAACTCTAGAAAAGGAGTAATATCTCTACTCAACCTAGGGCCCCATTCTCCCTGAAAAAGACAGCACACCCCATTTGGTAAAATATAAGAGAACCTCCGAAGGTAACATTTAATCATGGCCATATGAGAAATCATCCAATATATCCTAAAAATGAAATCAAGAGGTTTGATTTTGAGAACCAGAAAACTCTAGGTGAGCTTGAACTATGATAAGGTGAAAATACAAGCAGGACACCAATGTCCCTACTTTATCTTCATTCTGAGGGGCATGGAAATATTCATAACATAAGACAAATGAACCATAAGAAGATTTATAAAATTCACAATAATATTTTGTATAAAAAAGTGAGGTGAACCATTTTCAACTAAATGTTTCACTAAATATGAAGATATAGTGATGATACCTCTCACAGTCACTAGAATCACATTAGTTTCCTCTCGAGACTCTTACACTGCATGAATAATGATTATTCTAGATGTCTATGGCTTGAACCCCTTTAATCTTTAATCATATTATTTAACAATAATAACTTTTGGTAGTGATGATCCTATGCCAATATGTGGAGAAGAAAAGTAATGAAAGAACTTTTGTAGGTGGCCTAGGTGACCACACAAGCTACAAATATTGAGTGTCTCTGTGGAAAAACATTTTGAATGCCCAACCTCTCCACACTGGAAGCAAGTCAAAGGGCCTCTTCCAAAAACTACAAGAGGTCTAGATGATTATTACTATATAGAACCACTATGAGACTCATCTTACTTTCTCATTCCTTCAAAGTAACTTATATAACTACCATTATGAGAAAAAGAAACTTCATCAGCCCTATCATACTATCCATGTTAAGCTCAATAATTAATGCACTATCCCGAACATCGATATAAGAAGTGAGATTAAACAAGAAACACTATAATAAAATATGAAACCGAATACTCATATCAATCCTATGAGCCTTTGTTTTATAATATTTTATTACCTTGGGATAGAACCGAACAGGCTCAATAAAAAAGTTTGCAAACTATGTCATGGTTCTGTCACGCTAATGAAGGTTAAGATACTCCATAAACTTCACTAAGACCATCAAATCTATATTGCCCTGATCTGTGAAAAAAACTATAAATTCTATCTTCTCCAACCTAATATTTTTATTAACTATTACTATCAAATATCATTATCTCTTGGTAGGTCCTTATATCATAAAGTCAGCACACATTATGTTTTTCAAATCAGGAATTTCCAATTACTCAAAAAGTAACTTGATCTTTTTCAACCAATACTTATCCTCTTAAAGATCATTTGATCCTCAAAAATAGTGGTTTCTGATGAAGAAACTCTCAAGAAGAATCTCTTGATTCATCTCTTTTAGGTTCCACAACTTGATCCTAAATGTTAATAGGTTCTAGTGCCTATACCAAAGCTTATAAAACACACATCACTATCAAAAAAAATTGGCCCACCATAAGACTATCATGCTATGGTTAGCCAGCTACTTCCTCCTATAGCCTATTAAAATTCCTTCTTAGAGGAATGATTCCACACAACATCAACTGAAAGCACTTAGAGCATCAAAAATGATACACAAATTATCAAATAAAATATGATTTAAAGGAATATAAATTCCACTATGCAAGATTCAAGATTTTGTTTTCAACATACTCAAACCAAAAGTTGGGAAATAAATAGAAAATAGATCAAAACATTCCTTAAGACAATTTTCCCAAACACCCATGGTGGTTTAAGGATTGTTACGATAAGAGCAGGTCAGGTACTCTCGTGAAACAACCTCTTAAGTCCCATAAATCCTACATCATATCTACTAGGACAATACACAACATAGTGACATCAATGAAATATGTATAACCTATAACTTCATACCACCTTGTCCCAAACTATCCTAAATACCCTAGTATCTTAATACTCAAACCAATGTATAAATTACTCGAAGAACATTCCCAATCCCCATGGGTTTTCAACTATCACCTAGCATCATACATCATTAAATATGGAGTGATTCTCCACAAAAAAATGGCAGATAAAGAAGAAAATTCGATACAATCAAACTACAATAGGAGAAAGTACCAAAATAATATATGGAAAGAAATTCCCATATTATAAATCATCAAAATATGCAACATCTCACAAGATAAAACACAAAGATAAACTGAGGTAATAAGTGTATCACATATCCACTAGGCACCTTCATCAATTTGAGTCCTAAGGATTAAGAAAATCTGCCACCACTAAGTGTCGCTTTTATTTTTCTCAGACCTGGAATAAGATAATCTACAAATACCCAAAGTATATGGTAGGGTTTGAGCTATAAATCCCAGTAGGGTCTCATCAAATGTTCCCTAATCAATTACATAGTAATTAAACCTATTTTTATGCCAATATAAATAAAAATAGGCATTGAATGGAATTTACATATTTTCAAAAAAAATGTTTTTATAATCAAAATAAATAGAAGATATATCAAAATTAGATTAAATGAACATTTTATATAAAAATTTTAAAGGATTAAGTTGGCTTGAATAAAAAATCATAAATATATGTCATGTAATAATCATGTAAAATAAATCATAGAACCATGTATCAATCCCTATGGTGTGTTATTTTATGTTAAAAGGATCTTTGCACTACTCATCAGTGAACTAGGTTCAATGTGTGCACACATCCCATGACTCAATGTATCAGGAATCAACTCCTTATCAGGGAAAATCATGTTGTTGTATGTTTATGTTTGTGTATACATCATCGATCAAGTGTTAGGGGTCATATATTAGTGTAATTTTTATAATTACCACTTACTACCAAGGATCCTAGTTCTTAAAATTAAAAAAATCAATCAAACATAGGAAAATAAATCATTTCAAATCATTTCATCCATTACATTTCAATTTCTTAGTTTTAGTTATCAACATGCCCTTTTAATTTCAAAACCAAATCATAGGTTTTCTTCAATTTCATTCCCCTTTCAAATAATCTTTCATTTAAATACATATTTCTCAAATCAAGAAAAATCATTTTACAAAACTATTACCATCACAATCCATCCATTCTAAAGTCATTCTATATCTCAAAAATCACCCAAAATGTTGTCTTACTTCAAAAACACATTCCATGGAAATCATAAATTAAATATAAATTAATTAAAATAATAGAACATTAATATTGAATGAACTTTAAATAAAAAAAGAAAATAGGGTTTAAATAGTGTGTTAGAAAAAATATGAAACCACATACCTTTATCAAATGATCAAACACCCAAAACTAGAATGCCAACGTAAAGTCAGAGGTTCATAAGATCAAGAGAATACTCTGTAAATAACATCCATCAAGACACAGATTTGATCCATCATTGTTATAAGTATTCATAACTCTTTATAGTGATAATATAATAAAATAGGTGAATAATAAATGAGGATATATCACTTATCAAAGAGGAATCAAATGCTTCTATTGATGATTCGTTCTGAGAAAAAAGGTATTTGGAGAAGTTAAAACACCTCAAGGGAGCCTTCAAGATCCAAAATATCAAATGATAGTTAAACGAGATATAAGGAATATAAAATGGGGCTTGAGACATTTAATTCCATCAAAAAATAGATAATTCACTATCCCCAATAGCCACAACACATGAATAATGAAAATAGACATACCATGGCACAACCACCCAAGGCCACACTACAACCATCCCTCAGCTGGCATACTAAAACCATGACATAGATAGTTTTAGATCCTATTTTCCTAACACTAGGGGCTATGGTACAACATAAATATCATGCCATAGACCTATTTTCCATGAAATTATCTCTAAAATCCATTTTCCGATAGTCATTGCCCATTTTATAGCTTTTCTCAAATAAGTAGTAGTATCAAAATAAACCACTTAAGGATACGTGGTGTATCCATCCATCCCCAACATGACTATAATAAAATTGGTAGTTTCTCTGCAAAATGACCTCATAATCCCCTACACTACAGCCTGATGGTCAATTGTGCAGCTTGGCATATCCACACCATAGTCTATATACCATGGTGTATCTCCCAAATGACACATTTCTTCCAGGACTCCATTAATTCCAAACAAACAAAAATCCCTAAAATTTAGTTCATTTTCCCTAATAAACACTATCCACCATGGGAAATCCCAAAATAAACCTCTACAAAAAGGGAAAATAAATCCAGATTCAATTAGTAGATAAAAAGGTAACATATTGTTATAGTGGGATTGGACATGATCCATATATAATTTTATTGAGGAGTTGTAGAGAATCAAACATGGACTTGAATAATTTTATCAATTTCTATAGGATTGGGTTCAAATCATGGAAACCACCTCATGAAAAGTTTGGTTAAATAGAGTAGCCTTTATTGTTGGTTGTTGACTCGTTAGGAAATACACAATGAAACTATGCACCCTAAAATGCCTACAACATTGTATCAACTAAAAACAAAAATGTGGGGTTTTTACTCATTACAAATGTGGTTAATTATTTTTTAAAACAATATGTACTATGATAAATGTTTCCCATTATTATGGTAGTCTGAGACTTACTAGTCTCATAATTTATAAGGATATGAATATACCCTTACCTATCATGGAATCATATTCATATTTATTCATTATTTTCATACAACGTTTCTCCCAGACACCCTGTTATATTATTTTTATCATTTGTAAATATAGGAGTTTAATTTTTTAGTATGATACTATCCAACGCACTCGCAACAAGGGGAAAAGTCATAGAGATATTGGATTCTATGGATTCTAACCTATGGTCTTTTAATGGTTTTATAGTGTAGGATCCCTACCCAATGATTATAATTATATTATGAAAGGAAAGACTATGAAAATTACTTTTTTTGTGGATAACAATTATGTTGAAAATGGTTTCATAGAAATATGGTTTTGTGAGGGAAAATCCAATCCATTGCCAAAAATATTTTTAGCGACCTATATTTATGACAGGCCAGAAGTTCATCAAATATTTTTTTTCCAACAATGTGTGCACATTTGTGGGATAATATTATTTATGATTAAATGTATATTTCTATTAGTATTGTGTTTGGTGTGAAGGAACTATTTGTGATAGAATGGTCATTTTTTCACAAATAGCTTTGTGGGTAATTATTTTTTCTAAGAATATACATTATGTCCCAACATGTCATTTTGTGAAAGGACTACTTGAAATGGAATTATCATCCAACCGAAAATAGTTTTTCAATATTTCTATATTTGTGATGGAATACATATTATAGTGAGAAAATTATTTTTTCAAATAAACTATATTTTGATGGAATAATCATTTAATAAAAAATAAGTTTATTGAAAACACTTATTTGTGATGGAATATGCATTCTATCCTAAGTAGTTCATTCATGGATTATTTTCTATGGATATATTCTTTCAAATTTACATTTTAGATAATCATAGAAAGTATTTATGATAGATAATTTTATGCGTTAGATTTGCACTTCATCGTAAATACCCATTACAAACAATTTAAAGGAGGAAAAATTTTATGGACGAACCTGCCAAAAAACTAAAAAACTATAAATACACCCCCTCACTTATTCATTCCACTCATCTTAATTTTCTTATTTTTTTTAAATATCCCTTTTCTTGGGAATTTTCTTCCTAGCTTGAAGATTCATAATTTGGGATCAAAGTATCAATTTGAAAGTATTTTCGAAAATCAATTTTTTAATTATAATTAATTTCTAATATATGTTTTTTTAATATATAATTTCTTATATAATTATTAAATCTATTATTAATTAATTTAATTTATTAATGTTTGATTATCTTTGTAAGTCATGTTATTAATAGTTTTATTTTATAAATATGATATTAATTGTTTAATTTAAAATAAATGTAAGTTACAATGAGGAAGAAATAATAAAAACAAAAAATCAATATAAATGATAATAAATAAAAAATTAATTATTATTAATTACAATAAATTAGTACAAATTAATTAAATTTCGTTATGTAAATAAAAAATTGATGAAAAATAAAAAATATTATAGTGTAATGAAATTTAATGGAGTAAAAAACATTGAAAAAATTTCTTATTTTTGTTTTGCTAATTTACTAAATGAAAATTAATATTATTATAAAATATAAAAAATTAATTTAAATTGATTAAAAAATTTAAAAGTATATTTTTGTTATCTAAAAATATAATTGGGCAATAAATATTATTTTAAATTAATAAAAAAAATCAAATTTTTTATAAAGACTAAAAAATTATTTTATATCTATAATAAATAAAAATTTATAATAATGTAATGAAATAATTAAAGTAAAAAAATAATTTAAAATAATAAATATTAGTTGAAATTAGGTAAAAAATAATGAAAATACATAGCACTTAATAAAAACAATACCAAATTAAAATTATCTTTACTATAAATTAATATAAATAAATAAAATTTACTATAATTAATAAAATAATACAAATAATACTTAAAATGTGAAAGTTATTAAACATTAAGAAAAAATTAAAATTAATAAGATTTTAATTAAAAAATTATTAATAAAAAATAATGTTTATTAAAAATTGGTAAATCATATTATAAATTAGAATCTATCATAATTATTTATTAAAATATAAATATAATCTATTGAAAATTGTTTCATAGAGGAAAGAATTATTTGAAATATAAAAAATAATGTATGTCATAATATTCATTATTTATAACAAATTTATGAATATGTCATAATTAATAATTACAATTTATTCAGTTTTAAATGGTTCTGCATAGACATTACTCATTTTATGATTGAAAAAATAGTGAAAAGTGATTAAAAATTGCTATTCTTTTAATGAAAATAATTTTTAATATAAAAAAATAATAATGAATTAAAAAATAATAGTAACAATTAAGATATTAAAAAAATATTTATAATATTTAATTAGAATTGTATATAATGAACTAATTATTGTTATTTTTTTTAAAAAATATGAATGTAGAAAACAGACACCAATTTCTATTATTAGATCATGATTTGATAAATCATTAAAAAAATCACGTGGTTCTCATATAAATATTTGCTACATTGAGGGTCTATAAACTTTTATATCATTTGCATATTCAAATTTACAATTTATTTTTAAATTGATACATAAGTGTCTTTATAATAAATGCAATCCCAAGAGATTTGAAAATTTTAATAATTTCAGAGTTCATCTATTGCATTTTTATTTTCAGAACAATTTTGTATTTTTTCTTAACATGTTGAACAAAATTCAGAAGAAGATATAATTTTTTTGTTCTATATCCATCATATTTTCAAAATATTATACATTGGATTATTATACCTCCTTTTTAAGAAATAGAAACTCAAAATGATAATTCAAATCTATGATTATAGTCATCTCAATTATTTAATTGGTTTAAATATTTTGAGGATACCTTATATTCGGGATGTAATATAGAAAATTCTTAATATTTTTCAAAATTTATGAATATATAATCATATTTGGGATTATGAAATAATTGTTTTGATTAAATATTTTCTTTGGTTAAATCTCTTTTGTATGTGGGAAATACACTACCTAAAAATTTGATATAAGAAAGAAGTTGGTCCATAATTTGGGTTTAGTTATCAGAAGATCCTTGAGTGTTCAAATTATTGAATCTTATATTTTGTTGGATATAAGTTAGATAATATTCCAATATATAAAAAATCAAGGTATAAAGACATACAATAAGGAAATTCAAATTTTTATCTTGTTTAACAATTGAGGTATTTTTCCATTACACCTTGATTACAATGTTTTTTTATATTTCACAACCGAGCTGAATTAATGATATAGATAGATCTAATATATCTATAAGTAGAAACATAAATAATTATGGAAGGTGTTTGAGAATGTGAATTTGGATTCTTCATTAGAACCTCATAGTATGTGGTTAGGTTTCTCTACTATTGGTTTTTGTCCATTTAGTATGTATAGAAATCAATATTATTTTTGGACTATTTTCATAACTCCATAAAATTATCATCTTAAAATATGATTTTGGAACCATATATCTATTTGTAATTATTAATAAAGGGACATCCAAAGTGTGTTATCAATGGTTATTTCAAGCAACTTGTGGACAAGTTAATTTTGTGGTAGAGTGTGGGTGTGACTACATATGATGTAGTTGAAGAATTTAACTTTTCACTAAATGTTTCAATATTGAGGACAATCAGTGAATTTATAGTGTATGTTTTGTTATATGGATAGAGTATATAAGGAACAATTTTGAAAATAATAATTCTCTCAGGTCAAATGATGTATATAATTATTTCTGATGAAATAGAAATAAATTTACAAAATTTTGAATTAAAAGAGATAAAACTCTATTAATTCTCCCAATAATTTATGTAAAATCTATCATCTATTAATTTACTTATACTACATGTTTACCAACTATAACCAACTGAGAAATAGATGTATTTTAGAGATATTACAATTAGATAAATTGAAATATTTTTTAGGACCTTCCATATTTTTCTGATTTGTTGATCCATAACTTGTTATATATAATTCAAATTTAGAAAAAATATTTTGATTAGAAATTTTATACCATTTTCAAAAAAAACTAGGAATACTAAAAATACTATAATGTTATAGTTATATCATGCCCAAATTTAGAGACACCTCAGACTTGAGTTATTTGTGAAGGTATCAGGAGGGTTCTAAAAGTATGAAATGACAAGATTTTAAAATTTTATCATTAGAATGAAAAAAAATCTCTGGCAATGAAGAATTTAAGATAACAACCCATGGATCCAATGTTATTTATATTAAGAGTGAAAAGTTTAATTGAAATCATACCACATTTGATTTCATCTGAAAACATGTTTTTCCCATCATCGAAGATCATTTCTCGAAGGAACTGAGCTCATGACCTTCTTCATCATCCACATGCATTACAAAATATTGATCTAATTTCATCCTATTAAATAAAGTTAATAAAATAGAGAATTTAAGGCTCTTCAATTTCTTCATGATCATAGAATATCAAACTATCTATCTTTGAACTTGGATTGATATTTTATTTTGACATTTCAGTTAATTTCACTCTCTGGGGAATAAAAATGTGCTATAGAGGAGATATAACTATATAAAGAGATAATACCCCTCATTTTTAGGTCATAAAATGTTTAAATATCGAGTTTATAACATCAATAAATTCCATTTTGATCCTTATGAAAGTTTACCTTTTAAACAGATCCAAAAAACAACACAAATAAAACTTAAAACATTCAGAAAATACCTTAAATATTTTATCACTAACTTATAACCTTAAATTTATATTATGTGATAAAATTTGATTCATTAACTGGACTCATTTCTCCTAAAATATTCAAACCAAAATTGAATATTAAATATTCATTCAATAAAATAGTTTCATTTACATTCACTTAATAATTGGTCGCCATAATAAGTAAATAAGTTCAATATTCATTATTCTAAACATAAATAATGTTAATGTTATTCATTTATTTTTGATTGTTTAATCATGGACATTAATCGAACCCCATCATAGGTACCACCATGTCTGAAAACTCTAATTCACTAGAATTGTCCAAATATATGAATATTCTTTATTAGGACCCTCTGGGCCATTATCTTGATAGAAGTGACTGATACTCAAAGACCAAGAGAAAAGTATAACTACCCAACAAGTCCAATAAGGATATAACATTTATTCATAGAAGAAACAACCTCATACAAACAAACATTGTGCAATATAACCTCTTTGTCTCATGACATATCATACATGACACGCTTCTCATGTCATTGTCCTTTCTTTCTTTATCTATTATAGACCTTATAATATGGAATTATCCTTGATCACCCTGGTCATGGGGTTGATAATGGTACTACCGTATAGGTAAATTGGTCCTGAGATGTCTCTTCCCTTTATAAATGAAAAAAATCTTTATTGATAATTCAAAAAATGTCATAACATTAATGATACACCCAAGGAAAGCTACAGTGACACAATATAAATGTAGTAGTTTTCATCTTCAATGAAGTACGTGATCTAAAAGTAAACATTTATAATGATCACAAGTCGAGATACCAATACATGTGCCCATAAAAAGGAACAACCATTGACACCTAAATCATGTGGTGTTCTTATTGGAATGTTTGTCCTTATGATCTCTTATAATCAAAATAACTAAGAGTGAATTTACCTAAGAATAAGTCTCAATTCTTATGATCCCTTAGCCCCTGATAGTCAAACATAAAATATGTCCCATTAGTATTATTTATATAAACCACTGGTCATTTGTTTAATATCAATTTCATAGTATCTCGAGGATCTCATGATAACTGGGAACTGCTATTACCTTTTAATGTGAAAAATAACATAAGGGTATTACTATACAAATATTGGTTGTAGAAGTCGAGACAGTATTGAAGTATGTATAAATTATACATAATTATCTACATATGTTATGTATAAAATCAAAAATTTAACACCCCGCCCCTACCTCATTGTCTTGAGGAGGTGGTGAGGGCTACTTGGCCTTAAGCGATGTTCCCAAGATGGAAAAGGATGGCAATAAATGTTGAGGGCTTCAAGATCAAATTGGGGATTGATTTTCCCTTAAGAAAAAACCAAAAAAACCATCCATTAACCACCACTATATGATCCATGTCAATAAAACATTCAAGCATGAATTCCAAAAATACAACCAAATTGTACCACAATACAACCCAAAAACAATAAAACTAGACATGTCTATACCACATCAGAGTACAAGTAGAAACCAACAACCAACTCTACGATCCATGACAGCCCCACAGCTCCACACCAAGCTCCAAGATCCACCTAGACATCATGATCCACCACTAGAGGTAGATGCCTTACCTTTGCCAACATCATGTCACACAACATCTGCAATGACACCAACGTGCCAAAGCAAGTGGTGAGTACTAAAACTCGGTAGGATTTCCCCAAATGACTTCCCTACACGCGCCACTAGGATAAAACTATTAGAACATTTATATAAAATAATTTATATAAAATAATTTATATAAAATAAATCACAAGTGCAACCATTTCCATAAGCCAAACACACCCTTACCATGCCCTCACACCCAAACCAAGAAACCAAGGGAAGGCCAACCAAACATTCCACAAGCCATTTCATCATTCACACACTAGCACAACAATTTCCAACATGCAAAGCAATGCACAACAACAACCAAAACAACCCAACGGAGGAGATTTCATCCAACCCATTCACCCATTCACACCTAGTGGCACATCTCGTCCACTTATCCTTTGATGGTGGCCCTTCCATCCACTATCCATCCCCTTTTTATAGTGGTACTTATTTCCACTTCCACACAACATTCCGATCAATCACAACCAACCATACAACCCACCAAGGTATGAACAACATGCAATCAACCAATTCCATTGCATATCAATCCACTTCAATAAATCACCCATTTATTGAAATTCATTTTCCATGACAAACCACATTTCAATAAAACATCCTCTTTATTGAAAACCCTTTTCCATCAATCATTTTCACAAATGAATCCCAGAAACCCATTTTAAAATCCACAACAATATCATTTCACCACAAAACCCTCTTTCTACCCAAAAATCCACAAATGGATTTCCAACCAACTTTGAACATCAAAACACAATTAATTTCAAGCCAACCAAATTAATTTTAACCAAAAACCACTAGCTCTAACCAATTGGATTCAAGAGAGAATCCAGTTTCCTTTAGGGTTCCTGAGAAATCAACCCACAAGTAATCGCACCTCTAATCCGGCGAACGCACCACTGAAACCACTCTAGATCCATTTACCTAACATTCAAAAGCCTTAAAATCAACATCCAAGGAAACCACAACCCTATATCTACACACAACAAGTGTATTTATAGAAAACCACGAAATAGAGGGATGTAGATCTAGAGTAAAAACCAGGTAATCAAGAGGAGAGACTTTCCTGAGAGAAACCACCTTCAATCTACCAAGAAACCCCTTAAAAACGCCTCCAAACTAAGTGGGAGAGCCCCTATAACCCTTGAGAACTGAAAATCCTGAGTTAGGCTTGAGTGGGAGGAAGTTTGGAGAGGAATGAGGCAAGACAGAGTGATCTTGGGTTTTAAAACCATATTTTTAAGTGGTTGCACGGTTAGCCCACACGGTTTGGTAAACTGTGCGCTAACTGTGTGCATGCTATTGCCTCAAGATCAAGGTTCCACGCAGTTTCCTCGCACGGTTTGGAAAACAGTGCATAGGTCGTGAGAAGCCTACTGTCTCCCCCTACACAGTTTCCTGGAGAAGCTACACAGTTTCAACTAACTGTGCTCAAATCGTGCTCCCTAAGAAAATCCTCCAAACTTATTCAAAACCATTCCAAACTCTCCCAACCTCTTCCAAACTCATCCCATGAACTTTAAACACATAACAATGCATAAAAAAGGCCTCATACCTCAAACCAGGGGTACTAAAAAAAATTAATTTTCTAGTCAGGTCTAAAAAACCAACATTTACAACACTAACACTTTCACTAGGGAAAATTTGCTAATGATCAATGTATTAGCTCTCGTATGATAAGATCAGGTTTCTAATAAGTTAATTATTTAGTCATCCTTCCTACCACATTTACTTACATATTTACTTTATTATCTTTGACTTTATATCCTTGAGTTAAAACCCACAAGAGATGATATCCCTGAGTATATTCCTTTTTTATTATGTCATAATCTTGAAACCATGCTTGGTAAAAATGGTACAATTCTATGAACTAGAAAAAATCATTATGTATTTAATACTTCTTATTTAGATTCATTTCAAACTAAAACATACTCATTATTTTTAGATAGGGATCCAATATCTTTAGTGATATTCACTTGATAATTTAGTTTCCCTAAGTAAAATATAAAATATAACTAATATATTAGAAGACTAGTTTGTGTCCCCTTATAACTAGTATTCCTTACATTCCTTATACCAGGTACATATACCTTGTACTTTCTCATGTAAAATATGATATATCTGACTACCTACTTGGTAGGAATCTTGGATTTCTATAATAATTTTCAATCCTAATTCACGTGATGGAAATATCATATTTAGTACTTAATACTGCATATTTCGATGCATTTGAAACTGAAACATACACAATATTTTTAGATAGGGAATCCACTAACTTTAGTGATATTCTATTGATCATTTCCCCAGCCTAACTACAATATAATATCTAACTAATCCATAAGATGACTATTTTGTGTCCCTTTATAACTGGTGTTCCTTCCACTCCTTATACTTGGTATATATACCTTGTACTTTCTCATGTACAATCAGATATCTCTGACTACATCCTCTTCATGTATCCTATATTTATCTAATAATTTCTTATCCTGATGTATGTGGTAGAAAGATCATATCTAGTATATAGAATGGAATATATGATATATCCATCCCCAATCATATAAAGTTCTAATAACAATTATAATCTCATCATATATCTCATACTTGTTTTCTTGGAGGGATTTATGCCATGGGACATAAAAAATAATTCCCTCTTGATTTATTAAAACTTTTATTTTTAAATAACATGTCATTATATTTACTTTGATTTGGTCTAAGAGACCCATATATACACCTTAGTATATATTGTCCCCTATAAATTAGGTCACTGATATATTTAAATATTTATAGAATTTATAATCTTAATTAACTATAAGACTGATAAACAATTTTCCAGAAGTTATCAACATGTTTTTCTTGAAAAAATATATCAGTCCCACTATCCCCTGTTAGACACCTAGAATAATTCTAAGTGAATATTATATGACCATTATTTTTCTTTCAACCCATAAATAGATCTAGAAATTTTAATCCCCTATTAACTTTCCTTGATGTCATCAATCATTTCTAGTTGTGTTTTATAGATGCATTTAATAGTATTACCTCCAAAATAGATAGACTTGATATATAATGGCCAATATAATTATCATATAATGTGACTATGAAAAGTTAGATTCTTATGGATTTAATTATAGAGAATTGGTATAACCAATCAAGATTTATCAATACCATAATTATACCACCAATGTGTAGTTTCAAATGAATATTCACCAATATCTTTACATCAGTTATAGAACCCACTAAAATACTATACTAATTTAGGCTTAAGGAATCCATATTTATGAATTCAAATATACTTGAAAAACATAGTTTATTTACATTTACTACTTATTTATAGCATTAAAATTCAATATTCTCATTGATTTATATGTCACCTTATCAGGGTAATAATAAAACCATATTTCATGGTTTTATCTTTAATATTAATTATGTGTGACTAAAACATTATCTTTCCACAAGACCTTGTGTAACTTGTTCCAATTATATTTATTTTTTCATCTCCATCCTTGACTTCATCATTGATCTTTCCCCCACTATATCAAATATATATATGCACTCTCTAGTAGAAACCTATTTTATCTCTTAACAATTATTTTTCAATCTTTCGGATGTATATATTATAGATAACAATTATAGAATAATTACATGAGATTGAATTTGTGAATTTATTGATGCAGGTTTATTTAATGAAATTTCCTTAGCAAAATCTTTGTATATATACACATATTCTTGGACATAATATATTTATTTTATACTATAAATCATATGATAAACATTTTTCATTCTATTTGGAAAATTGTTATGGGTTGAATATTTTATTATCGAAGAATGTATTGGAATATTATAAAATATTTTTCATGAATTATTTTTATCATTATTGATACACCTTTTACTTTTATCTTATCTTCAATGTGTACCAGGAAATGAGAATTTTGGAATGAATCCAATCTATCTTTTAACGATCAATGTATTCATGTATGACTTATCATCAATCCTCCTTTTAAAAACATCATAATTATTTTGTGTTAAAGAAAATGTGAGTTTAGGAATTAATCCACTCTATATTTTCATGATTGAAGAATTATTGGTCAAGATGTTCTTCAAATCATATGCATGTACATATATTATAACCAATCATGTTCATTACATCACATTCAAAATCCTTAAACAATAAAATAATCTTATTAAGTATTTAAACTTACCTATATCTTCTCCTTGGAATAGTTCTTGTGGTCAATATGAAATATCTATAGAAACTTAGTGGATTTTCATTATAGGTTTCCTTGTCACAAACATTATAAGTAATTATGTCACTAATACTTATGGTTTTTATCTCTAAAGAGTATAAACACCATTCAAGTTATATCTATGAAAAATAATTTCTTTTTAAAAAAATAATTATATGTCCACAACTGGGTATTAATATGTCTTACATTTTTATATTCATAATTTATTAGTGATGAATCAAGTATTACTAAACTATTTATAAAGTATGAAATACCATAAAAACATTCATTTCAAAATGAAAAAATGTATCATTATGTCCAATAGACACATCAGATATCTTTTTTTGTAATTTTTAAAATATTTCTACTATAATCAATAAACTAGTAAATTAAAAGTAGTTATCTTCTCACCATTGACATATGAATCACATTTTATAAACCACTTAGAGAATTCACCTTATTTAACATAATGTTTTTAAACTTACTTAGTTACTATATTTGGTTAAAACCGTCAGGAAATGTTATAGTATATGATAACCAAGAATTAAAATAAACACATAATATACAATTATTAATATACACAAAGATAAATATTTTGATTTCTAATACTTCAATACATATAAGTTTATCTTCCATATACTTATCTTGGATCGTGAAGATAAAATAGGGTCTTGTTCAATTATATTTCTATTTTATTGGAAGGTTGTTGTGAGGGTTCCTTTGGAATCACATTTTTCATTTGCCTTTTCTTCTTGTCTTTGACTTTGTTCACTATAATAAATAAATATTAAAAAATTTATGTTCTTATATTCTTGTAGAATCATACCCAAAATGAATTGAAGTAGTTTCCCCATAATATTCATTTTATAATCCTAAAAAAATCTGGAGTATCTGTTAGATAATGATTGAAAAATTGGATATATTAAAATATCATGATTCAAATTTTAATTTGCAAGAGATCGGTGTAATCATAATCTCATTCATCTCATTCTTCACTTTATCCTCATTGGATTCTGAAGATGAGACAGCATGTGAAACCATCCATGTCTTAACATTTTTTTCAAAAATAATTAAATAATGATGATAAAATTATGATATAGACATCAAAGGTGTTATCCATGTGTCTCGAGTGAGCCTCCTTTTCACTCCCTCCTCTTGAGGTGGCTCCATATATAGTGGGGACCCTAGCACATAGAATTTATTTTTTAATATCACAGTATTTATTTTAAGAACTAGTACAACTCTTTCACATTCATTCCATTTATGAAATGTTATTTTTCCAAAAAAAATATCATAGTATAGATATGTTATTACTTTTTAATTTTTGAAAAAAAAACTTTTTCATAATAGTAATTTTATCTTCATTACTCATCATTATGCACTATAGACCAATTAATCTTAAACGACACCCTCTTTTTTGTAAAATCCTTGTATCCCTTAAATACTGGATTCATAATAATCAATAATTTGTGTATTCTAGTGAAATTTATCCTTAAAACCTCTAACCAATTTCCATGTTATGGATATACTACTAATCAAAGAGTTTCAAGGTAGGATTTTGGCTATCCAATCATATTAATCGATGGATCCATGATCTATTGAGTGTAGTCACATCTCCTACAAAGTACAATTTTTTTACTTAATGTTTTTACTCTAAAATTTCACCAAGATAGATATGGATATTTCTTTGATGTCAACATTAGTTAGTTGACCCACCTCTTTCATTATAATTCCTCCAAAGGAACCATCAATTAAGGATGATGAGTAATGAAAACATACAGTTTTTCGTATACTAAAGTGATAGAAGGCACTAGACTCCATATTTATTTTTAGGGATTTTAATATTCTTAGTGAATGAAATCCTTTTTATATTTAACATTCTTGTTCTATGTGACAACACTATTATCATTACCAATATATAAATAGAAAACATTAACCACAAATGTTCATTTTATTTATGCATGCTTATTTATTATTTTATATGATTATGTGTATATACACATATACAAAATATTAAACCATGAATAAATAAGTAAAATATATAACCTGATCATTAGACCATTCTAATAGTTGATATACTGAGCGAATAATGGATAAACAAAATTCCTTTGGTTAAATCATTGAGTTGTGTCATGTATGGCTCCAATTGTAGTTCTTACCCTATCAATTTATGTTAAAATCATGTCTAGTGTGTTTCCATCTATCAATGTGAACTGCATCACCTTTCAGCCTCCTCATTATATATCAATGATACTCGCATGCAGTCAAGAGGATCTTTATAATGAAAAATTTATAAAAAATATTTTTATCATGAATGTGAAAAACCTTATACATATAATGAGGATAATGATGGTATGAAAATAATCATTTATTAAACAATTTTTACCAATAAACACATAAAATAAATAAATAAATGGATATCAGGAATGCATTGTTATGTCTAAGGCTTATGATTAGTATGTACATATTTAACTCGAATAAGTATATTACACTTGTAAAAAATTATACTCAAGGGAAATGTTTAGGAATTAAAATTTATTAAATTTATTTTAAATCACATAATATTTGTCACACACTCCTTAAAATAATTTTGTTAAATTCTGATTTTTTATGATTTATTAGAAATTTTGCAAAATTTTTTGGCATTCTAATTTATTTTTAACCCCCTGGAGGGGTTCTAGGTCATAACTAGTCCCAAATAGGGTCATGTAGGTTGAGAAAGGTTGATCCTGTAACATCCCGACCTGAATCACTTGGTCTAAGATAGAATCCCACATGACCTAAGGCATGGATCCCTCTATATCAAAGGCTACCCACTAGCAGTGATGGTCTAAGGTGGGATCATGGGGAGATAAAACCCTTAATTAGAGTATCCAATAAAAATAAATAACCAACATGAAAACAATATTCAATAAGACATAGAAGAAACCAAATACAAACTCACTGTATGGAAATGGAAACCAAATACTCAAAAGTAAAACAAAGATACAATATCCAATTTCCCACTATGCCAATTACATATACAAATAAATAAAGGTACAAAAGTATAGAGGCTCTGGAACACTAAGAATCACCTCATCCTAGTGTTTAAAACCATAGAGATATATCCTACTAGATGTTCAAACTAGGCCTCTGCCCAACCTATACCGTCAATAAGTTTGGGCATCTCAGGGACCCAAGTGTTATGACCACCTGAGTAGGGGTGAGTACAACTCAAAAGGACACCACAAACTTGGTCCAACACAAAATAGGTAAAAAATACATCCATGTGATAAGCTTATAAGGAATTAAAAATTCAATACATAACTACATGATATAGAATATAATCACCAATACACCAAAAAGTAATTAATAACACTACACCAAGTGGTCGTGTGTTTTCTAAGCTACCACAAACCCCAGTTGTACCTTCATCAACTCCATGAGGTAAAGATGGTTATACTAGATGTTTGGATTAATCAAGAGAAGTACACAAGGATATTCCTCTAGTTAATGAGACAAAATGTCACTCAGTATCCCCCTAGAATCCAAGAAACATGTATCTCAATATCCACAAGAAAACAAGTTTGAGGTTGAACAACGTGGTCAACTAATGATAATGCACATGGTATCCACAAGGTCTTCAGTATTAGTATGATACTCAGTATCCATAGGGAGTAGAGTATTAGCATGTTACTCTTTGTACATAAGAAATCAATTTTCAAAATGTTACACAGAATCCAAAAAGCATCGAGTTCTATGTTGGTCCATAAGGTTGTCATGATCCTACCCTATACTCGAGTTAATTATCATCTTCATAGAAAGCGAAGAGCACTTCAATTCCAAGAGATATTGATCTCATGATGGTCCATATTTTCTAAGTACTAATAAATACCTTCAAATCCATAGAAATACATTCAATAATACAAGGAATATAAAGGTATAACAATACATTCTTTTAACACCCTGATGTTTTTATGAAATATTTTAAATAAATAATTTTATTTCTTTAATCGGTTCCATTGCATGAAAATGTGATTTTAAATGAACCTCTAGATTCCATTAGTATAGAATGACAATTATAACTTAGACATTAGGTTAGGCAGAATAAGTATAACTAACATATGAAAATGTATGGTGAATTCTTTGGCTACCAATTATTTATGAAAAATATAAACTAATTAAATTTAAAGAAAATATTTTTATTTTTTGTATTGATAAATTAAGTGAATTAAAATAACTCAATTAAATTAAAGAAATATATTCGTTAAATATAAAAAAATTGATGTTCATCCAATGTATATTTTTTTATAGGAAATGAATAAACCCTATTTTATGTTTGAAATCCTATATTTTTTTCAAAATGGTAATTTTACTTCCTTTTAATGGTGATCCCATTTTAAATTACAATTTTGAAATGTTAATAGTTTTTATTTGAAAAAATAACCATTTTATTTTTAATCGGGATATAAAAATTTACTTCAGATGAATTTCTGATATTTTTATCACAACTTTAAAGTCTGGATGAATAGTAAAAAAAATACTAAATTTTTGTTGAAAAAAACTTTTTTCATTGAAATAATTTATATCGTTAAATTGTATTATTGAATTATTTTAAAGTATAAATATATTCTATTTTTATAATTTAATATAATTTAGTTTGTTTTAATTAATTTCTCATTGAATTTAATTGTAAAAACATTTTTATTCTTTAGAATGTTTTAACTCTTAAACCCCATTTTCTCATTCCGACAATGAGATTAATCTTAAATTAACTAAAATAAATTTAATAGTTTTATTTTTGAAAAATGGATTCAATATTTGGACTGAGTAGGCCGAAATTAGTTAAATATATTTCTTTTATTTTTGGGTATTATGAATAATAACTTCGATAATTTTTTTATTAATACGGTAAAAGGGTAAATCAAGTAATTAAGGGTAAAAATAATATTATAAAAATAATATAACACTTTTCCTAATATCATTTGATTAATTTTTTTCCAAATTAATCCTTGGGATGAATTTATAACCTTTGGAAGCTTCATGGATGAGATTGGAACATTTAAATTATTTTATTTAAAGAAAAGTTAAATATATCTTAGTCAAATTTTAATAACTATATCATTTTTAATATAAATTTATATAGTATATAAATTCAAATATAAAAAAATCATTTTAAATCTAATTTTTTTTATTTATCATGGTAATTTTTTAAATTTTTAGGCAATAAATATTTACCTTAATGGCTTATACATCGATGATGTAGAAATTATTTAATTGATGAAAAATCAATAAAATAATTTTTATTAAAATGATAATAACAATTAAAAGAAAATAAAGTGACCAAATATTATCGGTAGAGTATATATCTACCATAATAATTCATGTATTGAGTTATTGACCACTTGGAGCGATATGTAAAAGATTACGACACATATAATATTTTATATAAAGTGATGTTAAAGTTGTTACATCCATATTTTCATAAATATAATATTTTTAAAGTAGTATTTTACAAAATATATATTCTAATATAAGAATTATTATGAAATATAGAGTATTTTTTTCATCATAGTATTTTATTTTTAATTTTCATTGAAAATAAGTATATTAAATAATTACACAATATTGATTATGTTGTTATTTAATTAATGGAGATAAAAAATAAATGTTAATAAAAATATTAGAATAAATATAATTTTGGATAATTAACATATTAAATTAAATTTATAGATGACATTGACCTTTTAGGTATATAATAAAATATATTTTTCAAAGTTAACTTGTTATCTTTATATATTTAATAATCAATGAATTGAACAGTGTCAAAATTGACACTATTGTTTTTATATCAAAATAATGTATTATAAAATTATTTAAAAATCATAAAATATTTTTAAAAATATATAATAATTTTTATTTGGTCTAGAATGTTAAAAATTATTCATTTATGGTCTAATTAACACCAAATTGGTAAATATTTAACCCCTATAATATTGATATTTTTGTTACCTTAGTTAAAAGTTAAAAATAATAACAAAGTATTAATTAAAATGACATGGTTTAAATGGATATAAAAACTTGTCTAAAATTTATTGGTTGATTATATTACAACCTTATCACATTTCATCTTCGAAACTAGGACATTGTGGATGTTTTTTTTATGGGTTTTGATTTTATTATAAATTAATATTTTTGGAGATTCCAAAAGTTCCCCTCACCTCAATTATAAGAGGGCACATCCTCCCTCACTTATTAACTACATTTTGAGCCTTCAAGTTCTTCCATACCCTACCAATGTTCACTCTATAATTACCTAGTCACGTTCTATAGGTTCTGGTATTCTCAAAAGACTAACTCTAGTGCTTTAAGATTAGATTTAAAAGGAGTTCCTAAAAAATGGTAATCCCCTCTACCGACTCTTTCAAACTTATTTCTTATTCTTCTTCCTATTAATGAGTTTTTTTACATTATAGTTCAATAAATAATAGGGGTAATAGGAGGAGGAAGAGTAGGAAGGACTAATCTTCTTTACCTCCACCTTTCGATACCCGGTCGGCTAGAAAGGAAAACACTAAAAAAGAAGTCCTTGAGGATGTGGGTCCTCAAAGGCTAGGGGATCTGGGTGGCCAATTCTTGGAGGTTTTGTTATGTTCAGATGAGGAAACAGTTGAGCAGGTCTTACTGCTTAATGAATCTAAATAGGAGGATGCTAAAATGATGGAGAGGCCATTAAGAGCACCCCTTAAAGAGGAGAAATACGCCTGGGTTGACAAACAAGATTTTATTCTTGTCGGGGGTTTCAACAGAGGGATGATTAGAATTGAAGAGTACATACAATCTTAGGACCGATTAGCCTCAGAGATTGATAATATGATGACGGTGTCTCCAAGAAAAGTAACTTTTATCTCATGGAAGTTGTTTGGGGAGCCAATTGCAGGAAATATTAGTTTACTTTTTAATGCCTCTTGCTAACTTTGCAGGTTTTGATCCGGGGATGAGAACCATTCTAGTTCTTTTGGAGTTTTCTTTTGGTTCAACATTTTTGTGTCTGGAGGTGTTGTTTGGGTTCCCAGCATTTTACTTGGTTCTGTGTCAGATGGGGTTCAGAGCATGTGGCTGCCACTTCTTCATGTCAGTTGAATGGATGATTGAGAGGGTACGGCTATGCCATCGGCTTTGTGCTCGTGCATCTTTTCACAGGACTTATTTTCAACTGGTCACACATTAGTGATGGCTTATTGACACGATTCATTTTCTGGGGAGAGACAGAGCCCGGTTATGCTTGGGGTTGTTTTTGTTTTGTTGGTTTGGTTATAATACTGGATGGGGTGGTTTCTCACTTTGTCCTTAAAAGTGTTTCAGTAAAAAAATAATTTTCAGTCATATACTTAGATGTTATTATTATTATGGAACAACCACATTCCACATTCTATTTGTCCTATGATAAACTAAATCACCACACATGCATACATACTACTTTTCGTCTCCATGTTGTGGTCTAATTTTTTTTTCACCAAAAACTTAATTGGATGGGTATAATGATGGAAATAATAAATATATATATTATTATAACATGATATGGATTCTTAAACAAAAAATATATCATCCACATCCGTACCATTTCACAATTATATGAATGATATCATCACCTGAGCATACGTATGACCTACCGTCTCCATGATGCGATGCGATTCATTATACATGATATCCACTAAATAATTGTTATATAATTTTTTATAATGAATAAATATGATATATATTATATTTTAAATTATATAACTATAACCTAATAAGAAGATCTAAAACTTATTCGACAAACATGCTTAAGAAAATGAAGTAGTTAATACTAGAATAAAGAGTAATAATGAAATGTTATTTAAAAATGAATGATAATATGATCATTTATGATATAATAAAAATAAATATGATTCTCGTATAAGAAAATGACATAATTTAAATAATTAAACATGAGGTTTGGAATACATAAAAACAGTATCGGACCTAAGTTAAGGAAAAATTTTACAATCTCATTATTATCCAATATTATTTATATGTAAGTATTTACTGGGGAATATTTGGCATCCATGTCCATGTTTCCTAAATATGTATTCCAAAATATTTTTTATATTATTCAAAAAACATTTAAAGTCAAATATACCCATTGGTGAATTTTTAATAAATGTAATGAAATGAATATTTTATATCTTTTGATATGAGGCACTTTTTTACTTATCCCACAAAAGTACGAGAAAAATGATTTCTTTTAACTTATATAGAATGAAGGTATATTTATGTTTTCATACAAACTTATTTCCATGAAGATTACTTTAAAATATTTCAAGTTTATTTTGCAAGAAATTCCTTTCTTTTAAAATTGCATGGCATTTTGAGAAAATTAAACATTTTTTAAGAAGGAAGGATTCTTTCCTCGAGAATTAATTTGTAGTGTTCAATAAAAATTATTTTTCATCTAATATGGCATTCCTCAATAGAGTTATTTTTCAAGTATACCATCCCTATTATTCTTATGGTTTGATTTTTTTTATTATGGTAATTTATTTATGAAATCCATTTATTTTACTTGGATTATGTTATAATGGTATGATATTTAAGAAACCAATTTTATTCCTTGGGTTATGTTATGATGAATGATATATGTTTTTATGGCACACATAATAATCATTTCATTATGAGATGGGTGGTACCTATATATCCCTCCAATTTATTGGGTAAATATTTATATCTCATGATATAAACATGTTTAGAATAAGAAATGATATTGGTTCAATAATACCTAGATAGAACAAGAAGTAAACCTGGTTCTGTAAAATAGGGCTAAAACAAGGAGTGAACTCGATTCTGTAATGGACTTTTCCTGCTATGATGGTCGTAGAAATGATACTTAACTGATATGAATTTATTTTTTATGCATATGTGTAAGCTACAAATTCCATGCCTTATGTTATGAATTTTGGGAATATGTCCATTGATTTGTTATAAACTTTTATGATTTATCCCCAAACATAATATCATGATCATTAATATACAAGATATGATTTTCAAATTCTAAGTTCTTATATATTATGTTTATGATATGATTTATATATCGCTTGTTTACCCTTACCGAGAATCTATTCTCACCCTTTCTTATGTTTCTTTTGCCTAGGTTTTGAAGAAGGGTGTTTATAATATATGTCAAAAAGGGTTCTACTTACAAAGTAATTAGCGAGAGACAATGTGGATTTCTTGCGAACCATTTCATTATGTTTTTCGGTTTATAAATACACTAAAAATAAATGGTGATATCATTGTTTAATTATGTTTTTAATTAATATTCATTAATTTTTAAGTAATATCTACGTATGTAAAGTATGGGCCGTTATATTTGGTATCAGATCTAGGTATAGTTAACCTTTATAAACTATGATGAGAAAAATTTAGTAATAATCCTAATGATATGTTGAAGTTTATTTTAAAATACTAGTATTTTATAAATGATCATGAATAACCTATAATTAAAACTGAAGTGTTCTAAATTGAAAATTTATTCGTGATTATCTAGTTTTCCCATTATGATTAGTGTTTCTCACACTATGATTCTTGGTTTTAGTCAATGGATAGACCACATTAATACTGAATGGATTGGGAAATTAATTGATTGTCCTCCTGAACAATTGAATATTTTGGGAGATGGAATGTAAAATATTGTCACTATTCTCACCCAACTTTCTCAAGATTTGAATCATACAGGTATTCCAAATGAGAAAAGTAGGGAACAACATTCTATTGAGTCCTTCATGAGGTAGCATCCACCTTCATTCTTTGGGTTTTCTGATCTAATAATGGATGAAAAATGGATTAGTACCACTGAAAAGATATTGTAATTTCTCTTATTTTCAAATAATGATAAATTCATCTAGGCATTATATCATTTGGAAAGTGAATTTGATCAATGGTGGGATCTTATCAAGAATACAAGGAAAAGAGATAAAATTGACTATAATGAATGAGATGAGTTTAAGGACTTGTTTATTAATATGTACTTTCCTCATATTCTTTGAAAAAATACGGAGAAGGAGTCCTTTGAGCTTAAGAAAAAGGATTGTGAATCTATTGGTACCTATAAAGAAATTTTTCAAAAACATTCAAGGTATGATTTTGGAATTATTATCATACCTGAGATTAAAATTGATCAATTATTTAGTGGATTAAGACCAATTCTTCAAAGGGAATTAGACATAAGGGACTTCAATAACTATGAGGAAATCGTTCAATCTGCACTCAATGTTGAGATCAATATTGGAGTAACCCATTATCTCTATGGGTTTTATAAGAAAATAATAATGGAATTCATGGGAAAATATAAAGACCAAACAATATAGAAGATTAGTTTCCCCGTATGCTCAAAGTGTGAAAATAAAAATGAAGTAAATTGTCTTAAGTGGGCAAGAAAATCTTTTATGTATAGGAGAGAAGTTCATCAGGCAGTTGAACTCTAAAGTAGTGGGAAAAATTTGTCCAATGATGCGAATAGAGAAAATGCTACATAGAATATACCTCCTGCACTTCAATGTTAAAATTACAACAAAATGGGGCATTATGTTAACCAATGACATAATATAAGGGTTATTGATGTTGATCAATGTCAGTAAACTCTTATGTCCAAAGAAAAGGGAAAGTCACATTTGATCACTTTCGGTGATATTGAATGTGATTATAAAGTTGTGAAAGGTACAATAACCATCCACTCTAAATTAGAAAAAGTTTTACTTGATTATGGATCCACCCACTCTTTTATTTTTGAAGAATTGTTTATGGGTATCTTCGTATTAACTCAAAAAATTGATGTTGAGTTAGTTTTGAAATTTCCCAATGGAAAAACTATCAAATCAAAAGTTTATTATTCTTCTATAGTTGATGTTTTTTGGAAAGTTATTCCTGTAAATCTTATGATCCTTTAGTGGAATTTTATGTGATTTATGTGATGGATTGGATTTCTCTATATATATCTCATATCAATTTCAATGATGGGAATTCATATTTCATATTTTGGATCAATCTATGATCATCTATCAACACAATGATGAATACAACCTTCCAGTGGAAATTTATTCCATATTATGGGTATTGGGATTTATAAATAAAGGTTATATATGTCAAATTGTTGTGTTGAAACTCATCATTAAGAATACACATATTTTATGGGAGTTTTTGATGCCTTTTAGGATGAATTTCAAGGTATTCCATAGAATCATGAAGTTAAGTTTTCAAATAGATCGCGTATCGGTTGGTATGCATATTTCAAAGAAACCATATAGAATGACCCTAATTGAGTTGAAGGAATTGAAGAAGCAACTCCAAGAGAATCTTACCAAGTGATTCATATGACCTAGTGTGTCACCTTGGGGTGCAACTATTCTATGTGTTAAGAATAATGATGGATCAATGATACTTTGTATTTATTATTGAGAACTTAATAACATCAATATAAATAACAATATTCCATTATCTACAATGATGACTTATCTGACCAACTACGTAGATCTCAATACTTTTCCAAGATTGATCTTCATTCAGGATATCATAAATTAAGAGTCCAGAAGGAGTATATACCAAAGGCATCATTCTGTACAAGGTATAGACCCTATAAATTTATTGTGATGGCTTTTGATCATTCTCATTCCCCTGATATTTTCAAGGATCTGATGAGTAGATTCTTTAAAGACTATCATGATTAGTTTGTGGTAGTCTTTATAGATGATATTCTTGTATATTCAAGGAACAAGAAAGAACATAAAGATCACTTTATAATTTTACTGAATACCCTGAGAAATGATGGGATTTATGAAAAATTTACCATGTGTTAATTTTGGCTTCAGAAAGTTTGATTTTTGGGTCACATAATCCCAAGAGAGGGGATATCTGTGAATCCAAAAAAAATATAAGTTAGTGAACATTGGCCTAGACCAACAATGGTAACTGAGATCCAAATGTTTCTTCATTTGGATGGATGTTATCAATGTTTTTTGTATGGTTGTTCATGAATTTCTAATCTGATGACCTACTTGACTCGGAATAAAGTTATGTTTTTGTGGAAGGAGGAATGTGAAGATAATTTCAAAGGGCTAAAAAAAAGTTTAGCCAGTGCTTCTATGCTCACACTACCTTGTAGTAGAGAAAGGTTTTTGATCTATAGTGATGCATGGGGCTAGGATGTGTTCTCATGAAAAATGTTATGGTGATATCTTATGCCTCACAGAAATTGAAAATCCATTAGAACAATTACCTTACTCATTATTTGGAGTTAGTTGTTGTAGTTTTTGCATTAAATTTGTGGAGGTATTATCTTTGTGATGAAAGGTTTGATATTAATAATGATTATAAAATTTTAAAGTATATTTTCAAAAAAACTTAGATGAATATGCACAAAAAAAGATAGTTATAGTTGATTAAAGATTGTGACAACTTGATACATTACCACCTTGGGAAAGTGAAAAAGGTGGTGGCTGATTTGAGATGAAATTACCATGCTATCCTATCCACAACGAGGACAAAAAATGATCCAATATTTATGTATTTTCTAAGGATGGTTCTAGAAATTTATTGAAATGGGATAAATTATATCTTTCTGAAATTAATATTAAACAACATATACAAGTAATGATTAATGAGGTGTATAAGGAATATATTGACCTACAAAAGAAGGTGAGAAATGTTCCAAAATTCAACCTTGATTGTGATGGATTAATAAGGTTCATGACTCATGTTTGTATTCCTCGCATAACAGAATTAAAGGAGTTGTTGTATGAGGCTCATAATTATACCTTCTCTATGTATCCTGGAAGAACAAAGATGTATCAGGACATGATAGAGTATTTCTAGTGGGATGGCATGAAAATAGATGTTACTGAATATGTCTCTCGATGCTTGGTTTTCCATCAGGTTAAGTTTGATATAAATAGGTATAAGGGGATGTTACAACTATTACCAATACTAGAATGGAAATGGGAAAACATCACTATGGACTTTTTCTTTGAACTTCCCAATATATCTATAGTCCATAATGCTATATGGGTTACAGTTTAACGAATTACGTTGTCAGAAAACTTCATTGATATTAGAGGGAATTTATATCTTGATAATATTTGTATGATATATATATATATATATATAATTTAATTAGTAGTATTTTGTAGATTACCACTTTCCATTATATTTGATCTGGATCCAAGATTTACATCGAAGTTATGGTGATGTCTTCAGCAGGCTCTAGATACAGAGTTATGTCTCAGTACTGCTTATCATCCTCAAATATATGTTTAGTATTAGAGGAAAATACAAACTCTAGAATACATATTGAGAGATTTGTTTATAGATTTCAATGCTGGTTGGGATCAACACCTACCTTTGGTAGAATTTTCTTACAACAATAGCTTTCACACCATTATTTAGATGGTTTCTTATGAAATCCTCTATGGAAAAAAGTATAGAACACTAATATACTAGGATGATGTTGGGGAAATAAAACTATTATGTCCAGATCTTTTTGATGAAATGGTAAATAAGGTCAAATATATTCAACAACACATAAAAATAGTTTAGATTCAACCAAAAAGTTATGCTGAAAACTAAAGAAAATATATAGATTTTGAAGTGGGTGACAAGGTGTTTCTATGAATATCTCCCTGGAAGGGAGTAATGAGATTTGTAAGTAAGGGAAAGATGATCCCTAGGTACATCGAAACTTTTGATATTCTTTATCATGTAGGGAATGTAGCTTATTGATTGGTGCTTCCACTAAATCTATATCAAGTTCATAATGTGTTCCATGTATCTTTCATGAGAAAGTATATGCATGATCCTTCACATGTACTAAATTCAGAATTCGTACCACTGGAAAAATATCTTCCTTATGAAGAACAATTGATAGAGATTCTGGTTCATAGTGAAAAAGTTCTATTAAACAAGACCACTCACTTAGTTAATGTTTTATAGAAGAACAACCAATTTAAGTAAGCTACAAGGGAACTTGAGGATATGATTCGGTAGTGGTATCCTCATCATTTTTTATCTAATAAATGAATTTTGATCAAATTTTATTTTTATGGGGTGTAGAATATGACAGCAGGTTTTGTTTATGAAATATTTTATTTAAATAATTTTAATTCTTCAATATCTTGCATTGCACGCAATCATGAGTTTAAATGAATAAATAT
Organism: Viscum album; assembly: GCA_963277665.1. NCBI lineage: Eukaryota > Viridiplantae > Streptophyta > Magnoliopsida > Santalales > Viscaceae > Viscum > Viscum album. The sequence continues at coordinate 660,651,754 of OY728162.1, read as the reverse complement.
AACTAACTTATGAAAATGTATGGTGAATTTTTGGCTACCAATTATTTACTAAAAATATCAACCAATTAAATTTAAAGGAAATATTAATATTTTTGTATTAATAAATTAAGTGAATTAAAATTAGTAAATTCAATTAATGAAATATATGTGTTATATATTATAAAATATATTTTTTATATCCATATAGTAGATTTTTTAGTCATAGTATATGAATGAATCTTATTTTATGTCTCAAAACCAATATTTTGTCAAAATAGTAATTTTATCTCCATTTAGTGGAGAACCCATTTTAAATTAAAATTTTGATACATTAATAATTTTTAATGACAAAATAAACTCCTTTTTTGTAATTGGAATATAACATTTTAATTTGGATAAATAATTTAAATTTTTATGATACCTTTCATGTTTTGATGAATAATAAAATTGTTCTAAATTTTAATTGAAATTTTTTTACCAAAAATACATATGTGGTTAAATTATATTATTGAATGATTTTAAACTATACTAATATTATAGTTTTATCATTTAACATTAATTTTTTCATTGTAATTGATTTCAGGTTGAATTGAAATGTAAAAACATTTCAATCATTTGTAATATTTTAACTTTTAAAACCCATTTTATCATTCCAACAACGAGATTAATTTTATATTAATTAATATAAATTCTATGTTTTCAATTTTGAAAAAATTGATTTTTGTATATGGAATCTGTATTTCCAAATTATGTAAATGTATTTCTTTTATTTTTGGGGATTATGAATAGTAACTTTGGTAATTTTTATTAATACAGTAAAAAGGTAAATTAGAAAATTAAGGGTACAAATTATATTATAAAATTACTATAACACTTTTCCTAATATCATTGGATGAGTCTATTTCAACCAGAATCATCCTTGGCTTGAAATGGTGTCTTTTGGAAGCCACTTGGATTAGATTATGATATTTAAATTATTTTATTTAAAGAAAATTTAAATACGTCTTATTTAAATTTAAATGACTACATATTTTTTAATATAAGTATATAAAGATGATAAATTATACTATAAATAGTAATTTTTAATCTAAATTGTTTTTCTTTATCATGGTAATTTATTTGTAATTTTTAGAAAATAAATAATTACCTTAAATGCTTATACAATGACGATGCATGAATTATTTAACTGATGAGAAATTAATAAAATAATTTTTATTAAAATTATAATAACTATTAAAAGAAAAAACAATTGACCAAATATTGTTTTTATAGTATATCTATACCATAATTATACAATAATCAGGTTATTAATGCCCGGGAGCTATATGGAAAATATTTTGACACTTATAATAATTTATTTATAGTGATGTAAAAGTTGTCACATTCATGTTTTAATAAATATAACCTTTTTAATATAGAATCTCACATTATATATATTCTACTATAAGTATTATTTTTAAGTATATAGGATTTATCTTCATCATAGTATTTTATTTTTAATTTTTATTAAACAAATACTTATATTAAATTATTACACAATACTGATGTTCTAATTATTTTATTAATGGAGATAAAAAATGAATGTAAATAAAAATATTAAAATAAATATCATTTGGGATAATTAATATATCCAATTACATTTATAGAAGAAATTAACATCTTTTTAATACAATAAAATATTTTTTTTCTAATTTAACTTGTTATCTTTGTATTTTTAATAATCAATGAATTAAATAGTGTGAACATTGACACTATTGTTTGTTTATCAAAATAATTTATTACTAAATTATTTAAAAATCATAAAAACATTTTAAAAAATATATAATAATTATTATGTGGTAAAACGTGTTCTAAATTACTCATTTATGGTCTAATTTACATAAAATAATCAAATACTAAACCCATTTAATATGAAAAATATATTTTACCTTACTTAAAATTTAAAAAAAAATTGTGTTAATTAAAATGATAAGGATTAAATTGATAAAGAAACTTGTCTAAAATTTATTGTATGATAAGATTAAAACTTTATATCATATCATATTGGAAACGAGGACATTTTGGAGGGTTTTGGATCAGTTTTAATTGTATTATAAATTAATATGCTTGGAGATTCCAAAACTGCCCTCACCTCAATTATAAAAGGGAACATCCTACCTCAATTCTTCAATTCAATTTGATATTTCAATCTTGTCCATCCCCTTCCCATTTTCATTTTAAAATCCACTAGTCACATTCTACAGGTTCTTGTCTTCTCTAAATACCAACTCTAATGCTTTAATAGGAGATCCAAAGGGAGCATGTCAAATAAGAGGTAATCTTCTTTACCGATTATTTCAAATTTATTTCTTCTTCTACTTCCTATACATTATTTTTCTACATTATAAAGTATCAAATCCAGTATATTTTATATACTGATATGTTATTATGATTTTGTAAAAACCATATTTCACATTTTATCCTTCATATAAAAAATGAAATCATGATGCATGTGTACGTACGACTTACCTTCTCCACGTCATGGTGTAATCTTTTTTTCACCCCGAGTTACTTGTATGGGTATAATTATGTAATTAATAACTATATATGATTATTATAATATTATATATATTTGAAAATAAAACATATACCATCCACTTCTATACCATTTTACAATTCTGGAAATGATATTGTCCCTTGTGTGTACGTACGACCTACCTTCTTCACGATGCGATGCGATTCATTCTACATGATATCCACTAAATCATGATTATATAAATGTATAGAATAAAATAATATGATATATATTATATTATAAATGATATATCTATAATCTAATAAGGATAATCGGAACTTATTCGAAAAACATGCATAAGGAAATGGAGTAGTTAATACATGAAAAATGAGTAATAATGAAATGTTATTAACAAACGAATAATAATATGATCATATATGATACCCTCAAAACGACTGTGATTCTGGAATAATTCAATGAAATTTTTTATATTATTATGCAAGATCATTGTAATACATAAAAATGATATCAGATATAATATATGGGATAATTTCACAATCTCATTTACATGTGAGATTGTTTGTACGAAAGTATTTAATGGGGTATATTTATCATCCACTCCCATGTTTCTTAAATATATATTCTAAAATATTCTTTATATTCTTATAAAAAATTTTAAATTTAATTTTACCCATTTGTGAAGTTTGGTTAAACAGTATGAAAGGAATCATTTTTCATTTTTTATATGAGGTACTTTTTTACTTATCTGATAAAAGTATGAGAAGAATGTTTTCCTTTAACTTATATGGCATGAACATATTTTTACATTTTCATAATTCCATATTTCTTTTAATCTTCCTTTACAATATTTCATGTTTATTTTCAATGAAATTGTTTTCTTTTATAATTTCATGGAATTTTGAGAAAATAAATTGTTTTTGACGAAAAAATGATATTTTATTCAAGAATTAATTTCTTGCGTTCAATAAAAATTATTTTCTATATAAGATGGCATTATTTATTGGGTTATGTTTCAAGTATACTACCCCAATTTTTTTATTTTTTTATTATGTTTATGATTGAATGTTATTTATAAAATTTATTTTTTTTTACATGGATTATTTTGTGATGGTGTGATGTTTAAGAAACCCATTTTAATCCTTGGGTTATGCTTTGTTGAAGGATTTTTGTTTTTAAAGCACCCATAGGAATGATTTTATTATGAGATCAGTGGGACATATATCTCCCTCCACTATATTGGATAAAGATTTATATCTCCTGAGATAGATAGGGATGTAACTATAAATGATCTCGGTTCAGTAATAAAGGGACTCAACGGTAAGTAAACTCGGTTCAGTAATACAGGGCTAGAATGAGGAGTGAACTCAGTTCAGTAATGGAATTTTTCTGCAATGATGGTATTATAAATGATGCTTGAATAATATGAATTAATTTTAAATACTTATTTGTATGCCACAAATTCCATGTCTTATGTAATGACTTTTGGTAATATGTTTATTGATTCTTCATGAACTTTTTATGATTTATCCCATGACATGATATCAGGGTATATCATATGCGAGATAATACTTTTAAATGTTTTATTATTTTTTCTTATGATTATGATATGATTGATATCTCCCTTATTCACCATTACTCAGTATATGATCTCACCCTTTCTTTTGTTTCATTTCCCCAAGTTGTGAAGAAGGTTATTAGTAAGATATTTCAAAAAGGGGTCTAGTTGTGAATGAATAAGTGGGAGAGAATATAGATGTCTTATGAACCAGTTGTTTATGTTTCCCAATTTCTAAAGAACCTAAACATATACAGTCCTGGATTGGATTTTTTATGTGTTGTAATGAATATTATTCAATTTTGAAATAATATATATGTATGTAAAGTAAGGGTTGTTATAGTTGGTACCAAAGTAAAGGTATATTTAACCATTAGAAACTAGGATGATAAAACCTTAATAAGAACCCTAAGGATATGTCAAAGTATAGGATACAATCTTAGTGTTTTATAAAATATCATTAATAACCTTGTATAAAACCTAAAATGTACTGAATTGAAATTTTATTCATGATTATGTGGTTTTCCCATTGTTATTATTGTTTCTCACATTATGATTCTTGGTCTTAATCAATGGATGGAACTCCAAAAAACCCCATTAATGATGAATTAAATGGGAAATGAAATTATTCTCCTCCTAATCAACTGAATGTTTTGGGATATAGAATAAAAAATCTTATCACTTTGGTCACCCAAAATTCTCAAGCTATGAATCATGCAAGTATTCCATATAAGAAAAGTAGGGAACAACATTCTATTGAGTCCTTCATGAGGCAGGGTCCACCTTCTTTTAGTGGGTCTTCTAATCAACTAATGTATGAACAATGTATTAGAACCACTAAAAATATATTGTCAGTTATCTAATTTTTAGAGCATTTTAAATTCATCTTGGCAGTATATCATTTTTAAGGTGAAGCTTATCAATGATGGAATCTTATTAAGAAAATGTGACAAAGAGATGAAATTGAATTTATATAATTGGATGGGTTCAATAACTTATTTTTTAATAAGTACATTCCTTTTATTCCTTGAAAAAAGATAGAGAAGGAGTTCCTTGATCTTAAGAAAAAGGAATATGAATCTATTCATTACTATGAGATTTTTTTAACAAGACTTTCATGGTACACTTCTGGAATTATTATCCAACCTGAGAGTAAGATTTATTGATTCTTTAGTGAATTAAAACCAATTATCTAAAGGGAATTGGCCATAAAGGAATTTAATATCTATGAAGAAATATTTATATGATCTCTCAAGGTTGAGATGGATATGTGAGAAACCCATCAATCCTATGTGTTTCAATAGGAATAGAAAAATAGAATTCAAGGGAAATTGAAAAGACCACAATGAAAATATGATGAGTTTTCCCTTATGCTAAAAGTGTGGAAAAAACATAAAGAAAATTGTCTGATAGGTACTAGAAAATATTTTATGTGCGGGATAGAAGTTCATCAGGTAGTTGAATGCCGAAGTGATGGGAAAAAGATATCTAATGATGTGAATAGAGAAAAAGCTACACAAAATGCACCTCCTACACTTTAATGTTAAAAGTGAAAGGAAATGGCAAATTATGCTGACCAGTTCCCTAATCCAATGTTTATCCGTTATGATCAGCATTAGCAAACTCGTAAGGCCAAAGACAAGGGAAAGTCATATGCGATCACTATTAGTGACGTGGAGTATAGTAATGAAGTGGGGAAAGGTACACTTACCATCCACTCTAAAGTAGAAAATGTTTTATTTGATTATGGATCCTCCCACTTTTTTATTTCTAAATAATTATCTAAGGGGATCGACATATTAACTCAATAATTATATTTTGAGTTATCTATGAAAAATCCTAATAGAAAAACAGTAACATCAAAATTCATAATTCTTCTCCTGTTAAAGTTTGGGGGAAAGTACTTATTGAAAATCTTGTGATCCTTCCTTTAGTGTAATTTGATGTGATTAATAGCAAGGATTTAATTTATCTATATGGATATCATTTCAATTTACAAGTAAGTAATGTCACATTTCATATTCTAGATTAATCTATGATCGTATATCAGTTCAAGGATGAATACGGCCTTCTAGTGGAAGTTTATATCATCTTTTGTGTCATGGTTCTTATAACATAAGGTTATCTATCTCAAATGGTTGGGGGATAAACTCACCATTAAGAATACACATGTTGTATGAGAGTTTTATGATTTTATTATAGTATAATTTTCTAGTCTTCCATGGAATTGTGAAGTTGATTTTTCAATAGAACTCATACTCAGTGCCATGCCTATTTCAAAGAAACCATATATAATGGACCTAATTGAGTTCCTTGAATTAAAGAATAAAATCCAATAGAATATTTAAAATGCATTCATACACCCTATTTTTTTACCTTGGGGTAAACCTATTTTATTTGTTAATAAGAAAGATGTATCAATGTGAATTTTTATTGATCATCGAGAACTTATCAAGATCACTATCAAGAAAAAATATCTTCTTCCTCGCATTGATGAATTATTCGACTAACTAAGCGAAGATCAATACCTTTCCAAGATTGATATTCATTCAGGATTTCATAAATTAAGGGTAAATAAGGATTAAATACCAAATATGGAATTATATACAAGGTATGGATGCTATGAATTTATAGTGATTCATGTTCGTCTTACTAGTTCCCCAATTGTCTTCATGGATTTAATGAATAGATTCTTTAAAGGTTGTCTTGATCAGTTTGTGGTAGTCTTTATAGATGATATTCCTATTTATTTTAAGAGTATGGAATAACTTGAAGATCAATTGAGAACTGTACTGAATACACTGAGATAAGAAAAGATTTATGAAAAGATTACCAAGTGTGAATTTTGGCTTCATATAGTGTCATTTTTTGGTCACATAATCTCAAGAGACGGTATATCTAAGGATCCAGTAAAAATAGAAGTTATTAAATGTTGGCCCTGACCAAAAATGGTAAGTGAGATGCAATGTTTTCTTAGTTTGGTTGTATACTATCGATGTTTTGTGAAAGATATTTCATGACTAGATAATCCACTCACAAAGTTTACTTGGAAAGGAGTTATATTTTTTTGGATGGAGTACTATCAAGAGAATTTAAAGAGCTAAAAGTAAGGTGATCCAGTGAACCTATGATAAAACTTCCTTATAGTGAAGAAAGGTTTTTAATCTACGGTGTCACATCCAATAAGGGGATGGTATGTGTTCTCATGTAAAAAAGATATGGTGATATATTATTCCTTAATACAATTGAAAATCAATGAGAAATATTACCCAACTCATGATTTGAGGTTAGTTATGGTAATAATTTTTTTAAATATATAGAGGTATTATATTTATGGTGAAAGGTGTGTTTTCTATTCTGATCATAAAATTATAAAGTATATTTTCACACAAAAGGATATTAATATGTGCCAAATAAGATGATTTTACTCGATTAAAGATTATGAATTCTCAATACATTACCACCCTGGGAATTCGAACAAGGTGGAGGATTGTTTGAGTCAAAGGGACCATGTTTTCCTATCCATGATGAGGATCAAAAAAGTTCCAATAATAATGGATTTGAGAAGTATGGAGTTTGAAATTTTAAAGGAAGGGGAGAAATCTTATGTTTCTAAAATTAATTTTCAACCATATATACAAGTAAATATTAAGGAGGCATAGAAGGAATATATAGATCTAGAAAAGAAGGTTAGAAATGTTACTTAATTAAACCTTTATTATAATAGAATAATTGGGTTCGAGAAACATATTTGTATTCCTCACATACAATAATTAAAGAAGTAGTTGTTGGATGAGCCCCATGGTTCTTATTTATCTATTCATCTGGGAAGCACAAAGATGTATAGGGACCAGAAAGAGTATTTTTGGTGGAATGGGATGAAAAGATATGTTGTTTAATATTTCTCTTAGTTATTGTTTTGTCATAAAGTTAAGGTTGAGAGATAGAAGTCTAAGTGGATGTTAAAACCATTAAGCAAATCAGAATGGAAATGTGAAAACATCTCTAAGGAATTTGTCAATAGACATCCCAAAACTTATAATGGCCATAATTACAATTGGTTTATTATTAATTGGCTTTTGAAGTCGGAAAAATTCATTTATATTATAGAGAATTTCTCTCTTGATCATCTTTCCTAGATATATATAAAGTAATTTTTAAGATTTCATGGAGTACCAAATTCCATTATATCTGATCGGGATTTGAGGTTTACGTCAAAGTTCTGGTGAATTCTTTAGTGGGATCTGGATACATAGTAATGTTTTAGTACTACTTATCATCCTTAGATATATGGTTATTATGAGAGGACAATTCAAACTCTAGAAGACATATTTAGATATTGATCTATGGATTTTAAAGGTTGTTGGGATCAACTCCTACATTTGGTAGAATTTTCTTACAACAATAGCTTTTGCTATAGTATTCAAATCACTCTTTATGAATCCTTATATGTAAAGAAGTATAGAACACCAACATGTTGGGATGAAGTTTGGGAAATAATGCTATTTGGTCATGATATTATTGAAAAAATGGTAGAGAAGTTCAAATCTATTTAAAAAAACATAGTAGAAGATTAGAGTCGACAAACAAGTTATGCTGACAACTAAAGAAAATACCTAGAGTTTGAATTGGGTGACAAGGTGTTTATATGAATATATTTGTGGAAGAGAGTAATGAGATTTGGAAGTAAGGGAAAGTTTTTTCCATGGTACATTGGTCCTTTTGAGATTTATGATCATATTGGGAAGGTAGCTTATAGATTGGCACTTATACCGAATCTCTCTCAAGTGGATAATGTGTTACATGTATCCCTACTGAGAAAGTACATACTAGATCCTTCAAATGTAACAAACACGTAAGTCATACCTCTGAAGAAATATGTTTCTTATGAAGAAAAATTTATAGGGATTTTGGCTCATAAATAAAAACTTATATGAAACAAGACCACTCGCTTGGTAAAAGGTTTATGATAGAACCACTAATTTGAGGTTGTTTTTAGGGATCTTAAGGATGTGATGAGGTAGATTTATCCCCACCTGTTCTTATCCAAGTTATGAATTTTAAGGGCGAAATTCAATTTAGGGGGGTAGTATGTAACACATGGGTAGTTTTATGATATATTTTATTTAAATAATTTTAATTCATCAATAGATTTCATTGTACGTAAATGTGATTTTAAATTAACAGTGAGATGCAATTAGTATAAAATGAACATTATAACCTAGCTTTTAATTTATCAGAAATAAATATAACTAACTTATGAAAATGTAGGGTGAATTATTTGACTACCAATTATATATGAAAAATATAAACCAATTAAATGTAAAAAAATATTTATATATTTGTATTATAAAATTAATTGAATTACATTTATTAAATTAAATTAATGAAATATATATTTCATATATTTAACAAAATAGTTTTGATATTCATCTGATATATATTTTAGTCATAGGATATGAATAAAACCTATTTTATGTATGAAAGCCTATATTTTTGCAAAATGGTAATTTTATCTCCTTTTAATAGAGAACCCATTTTAAATTAAAATTTTGACCCATTAATAATTTTTATATGAAAACATAAACATTTTCTTTGGAATCAATATATAAAAAATTACTTTGGTTGAATTTTTGATATTTTTCTGATAACTTTAATGTTTTTTTTAATAGTAAAAATGTACTAAATTTAAATTGAAAAAAAAAACATTTTTATCAAAATAATTTGTATGGTTATATTGTATTTTTGAATAGATTTAAAGCATAAATAGATTATAATTTTATTACTTAATAAAATTTATTTCATATTCATTAATTTTACATTTAATTTAAATGTAAAAACATTGAAATCTTTTTCAATGTTTTAACTTTTAAAACATGTTTTCTCATTTGAAAAAAGAGATTAATTTTAATTTAATTACTGAAAATTATCTATTATGAATTTTAATAAATGGATTCTATATTTTTAATAATTAGGTCCAAATTATGTAAATATTTTTTTTACTTTTTGGTATTATGAATGGTCACTTTGGTAATTTTTTATTAACATGGAAAAAAGGGAAAATCGGGTAATTAAGGGTAAAAATAATATGATAAAATTAACCAAACACTTATCCTAATATCATGGGATGAGTTTTTTGACATAAATCCTCCTTATGTAAAAATGGTGTCCTTTTAAAGTTACTTGGATGAGATTAGCACATTAAATTATTTTATTTAATGAAAATTTAAATGTTTCTTACTCAAATTTTAATAGATATATCTTTTTTTATATATGGTTATATAGAATATAAATTCAACTATAAATACCCATTTTTAATTTTAAATGTTTTTCATTATTATGGTAATTTACTTTTAATTATTATAAAATGAATTATCAAATTAAAGTCTTATACTTTGATGATGCATAAATCATTTAATTGATGAGAAATCAATAAAATAATTTTTATTAAAATGATAATTACCATTAAAATACAAAAACATTTGACAAAATATTATTGGTAGAGTATATCTCGACCATAATCATACAAGGTTCGAGTTATTGACCATTTGGAGACATATAGAAAATATTATGACAGTTATAATATTTTATTTAAAGTGATGTTATTGTTGTCACATTCATGTTTTAATAAATATAAAATTTTTAATAGAGGATTTTAATAAATATATATTTTACTAAAAGAATTAATTTGAAATATAATTTTTTTATAGTATTTTATTTTTATTTATTATTTAAAAAATAAGTGTATTAAATAATTAAACAATACTGATGTAGTAATTATTTTATTAATAGAGATTACAAATAAATGTCAACAAGAATATTTAAATAAATATACTTTTGGATAATTAATATATACAATAAATTTTATATATGACCCTCACCTCTTAAGATTATAATAAAATATTTCATTTGAAATTAACTTTTTATATTTCTATTTTTTATTATCAATGAATTGGATATCGTCAAAATTGAAATTGTTGATTTTTTAGCAAAATAATGTATTATTAAATTATTTAGAAATCATAAAACATCTTTAAAAATATTTTATAATTATTATCTGATTGAAAATGTTCTAAAATATTAATTTATGTTCTAATTGACATAAAATAGGTAATTATTCAACCCCTTTAATAATGAAATATTTGTTACCGTAGTTAAAAATTAAATAGAATAACTAAGTGTTAATTAAAATGATAAGGTTTAAATTGAAATAAAAACTTGTATAAAATTTATTTGTTGATGAGATGACAACTATATCTCATCTAATATTTGAATCTATTACATTTTTTAGGTTTTGGGATGGGTTTCTATTTTGTTATAAATTAATATTTTTGGAGATTCCAAAAGTACCCCTCACCTCAATTATAAAAGGGAACAACCTACCTCACTTGTTCATTTCACATTCATCCTTTAGGCTCAACCATCCCTAGAATATTTTCATTATAAACTTCCCTAGTCACATTCTAGAGTTTTTTTGGTCTCCAAATTCAAACTCTAATTCTTGAAGAGGAAATCTAGAGGGAGCTTGTCGAAGAAGAGATAATATCATTAACCGATTCTTTCAAACTTCTTTCTTCATATACTTCCTATTCCTGATTTGTTTCAATTATAAATTAATAAATACAGTATATATTATATATTGATATGTTATTATGATTATTTATAAACCATATTACACCATCTATCCAACCTATAAAAAATAAAATCACCACATGTGTATACGTACAGCTTCCCGTCACCATGTCGTGGTGTAATCTATTATTAAACACCACCTTAATTAAATGGGTATAATAATGGAAATAATATATATATATGATTATTATAACATGATATGTATTATGATACAATACATATACTATCCACTTTGATACCACTTCATAATTGTCGGAATATATCTTCACTCGTGCGTATGTATGACCTACCGTCTCCACAATACGAAGGGATCCATTCTACATGATATCCACTAAAAAATGATTATATAAATGTATATAATGAATAAATATTAAATATATTATATTTTAAATGATATAACCATTACCTAATAAGGATGATCTGAACTTATTAGATAAACATTCATAAGAAAACTAAGTAGTTAATACCCAAATAACGAGTAACAATGAAATTTTAATAACAAACAGATGATAATTTGATCATATAAAATATAATAAGAATGAAAATGATTCTTGAATAAGTCAATGAAATTTTTTAAATCATTAAATAAGAGTTTTGGAATACATACGAAGGATATCAGACCTAAGGTAAGGGATAATTTCTCAATCTCATTATTATCTGAGATTGTTTATACGTAAGTATTTACTGGGGTATATTTATCATTCATGTCCATGTTTCCAAAATAAGTATTACAAAATATTATTTCTATTATTCAATAATTTTTTAAAGTCAATTTTACCTGTTGGTGAATTTTCATTAAACGATATGAAAGGGTTTTTTTCATTTTTGATATGAGGTACTTTTTGAATTTTCCTACAAAGGTTAGAGAAGAATGTTTTATTTTATATTATATGGCATGAATTGATATTTACGTTTTCATAACACCTTATTAACATGAAGATTAATTTACAATATTTCAATGTAATTTTCATATAAATTATTTTCTTTTAAAAATTCATGGTATTTTGATTATAGAAAATATTTTTTAAGAGGAAATGATATTTTCTTTAAGAATTATTTTCATGTGTTTAATCAAAATTATTTTCCATATAAGATGTAATTATTTAATAGGGTTATGTTTCAAGTATACTATACTAATTATTCTTATTTTTAGATTATTTTTATGATGATATGTTATATATGAAATCCATTTATTTTACATTGATTATCTTATGATGGTATGATGTTTAAGAAGACCATTTTATTCCTTGGGTTATGCTATGATGAATGATTTATGTTTTTGTGGAACATATAAGAATTCTTTAATTATGATATGGGTGGGACCTGTATCTATAAGGCCCCAACCTTAAAACCTTACTTAATCTTGAGTTATTACAAGATTACACATTGAGGATCTTTTCAGGTTTAGAGTTTTAGAGAATTAGATCATGAAACTTGCATTACATTCCACATTTAAACAAAGTGGTTACATAAAAGACAGCATTAATTCTTCCCATCAACGGAATCATATTTAAAATAAAACATGGATTCTTTCTTGACACATCCTTGACGATATCATCACATCATGTACCCTTCCCTTGACCTGTGAAAAACATTTCAAAAACTTGGGATGAGCATAAAAAGCTCAGTAAGGGATATATAGATATGGAAAGGAAACATGAGTACATGTATACATAAGAATGAAATCATACTTTACCCATAAAACATAGGCATATAAATCATGAATAAATCATAGAAATCATAAGACATAAAGGTAACTCGAGGCATTCATAACATTCTTACGTAGGGAGTAACCCTCTTGGTTACGTTTGGAATACCCATCACAGTATATTCCCTAAATCTTTTCGGAGAAACCTTAACGTTTCACTCCTTCGCGTTACCCAATGCATTGGAGAGCTATATCGGGCTCACTCGCCCTTAGTTTATCACGGAACCAACCGTTCTTCATAACAATTCCCAAGAACCATAACATAATCGTATCACATAAACATGAATAAAGGAAACATAACATTTCCACATTTCAATCACAATATAACATTTTAGGATATTGAAATAATGAATCCATTCAAAAAGAAACCATTTCCAAAACCATTTAAAACATTTAATAAAGATATTTTTGAATCAAAGTGTCCCATACCACCTTGAAGATTTTAACATTTTAAACCATTAATATCCATATAAATAAATCCTTAAAACCATTTTGAAAACATGGATATTAATAAGAACAAATAATTAAAACATTTAAAATGATATTTTGGTTAAAGGGGTTTTACCAAAATTAGAGACACTTGAATACAATAATCGAGGAATAAAATTTATTCAGAACATTATAATATCATGAGAATAAAAGGATTCATGATATAATACTCCAAAGGACAGTATATACACCATATAAGAGTGAATTGGTGCATAACAACAATTAACCCTCAATAGAAATGTCAAATGTGATGAAATCCCTTATAAAGAAGGTATCCTTAAATTAAGGACAAATAAATCTCAAAAATATGTGTGACAAATATATATACACCCAATATAAGTGGATATTAAGTGTAAAACAATAAAAGGTCATTCACACATATTCAATGGATGACATATTCAATGACTACAAGTTGAACCCAAAGAAATCGAAATTGGGTTAAAAAGTTCCCTTGACAGCCTAACGGCATCACATCAAAATGAGTTGATGAGAGATAAAAAGTGTATCTCATCACTTGGACATAAAATTTACATCATTAAGGATGTATGAGAACATATCCCAACATAAAAATATGTAAATTAAAATACCCAATAAAAGAAGTCTTTTAAAAAAGAGGAGGGTGAAAGGTTCCCTTACCGACTTGGGTATCTTTCAAAACATACACCCCATGAAAGAAAGACAATAGGTCATTGATGTAAATACTCATAAACTAAAGTATATTACACAAAGAGTAGAATTATGGGCAGTACATACACCACTCAATGGAATTTTTGGCGAATGTAGCATAAATCTCACGGGAATAAAAGTGAGATGAAAAATCCCTTACGAAAACTCGGCAGCCTAACGGCGCCACATAAAACTTCCGAATATGGATTGATGAGATCAAATAGAGTATCCCATCATATTACAATAGAATTTACAGAAAGTGGAATATAAAAGAAAATCCCCCAACATTGCAAAGAGGAGCTTAAAAGAAGTGACATAAAGGAGAGTACTTAAAAAGAAAGAGAGAGGTTAGATCTCTTACGAAAGTCCGGCAGCCTAACGGCGCCACTCAAAACTTTCAAAATGGATTGATGAGGGAGAATAGGGTCTCTCATCACATGAACATAAAAATTACATTAAGATTAATATAAAAGAACAACCCAATCATAAGAAAGATGAGCTTAAAATAAATGACATAAAAGAGTGTGCTTAAAAAGAAAGAGAGTTGTAGGATCCCTTACCTCGGGTCCGACTTGACTCGATCGTTCTTTAATCTCCTGAATAATAAACTTGAGTTAATTTATACTTCCTTAAGAACATTTTTCAAGTTCATTATTACTTTTATATCACTTATTACCATGTCATAAACATTATGTAATCATTTAAGTTAATAATATTTGTTTTGCCGATATTTGGTTCTTAAGTCGAAAGTGGACTTCTTACAATTACATGTTGTTCGTGTGGCCAAATGTTTATTATATCCAGAATTGTATTCATTATGTAGATATCATATATTTCATATATATCCAGTACATGCATGCATTTATAACATTACATAATCATTTAGAGGTAAGAAATGAAATGCACCGTTCATGGAGACGGTAAGCCGTACGTACGCATGAACGCTACTTTCATTTCTATTTCATATTTTATAGAATGGAATAATAATTATATAAAGGTATATTATAATTCTAGTATAATATCATATATAATATCATATTTCAATCCTTTATACGTCCCACATATGGTATTTAACGAATCAAATCACTTTGAGGGGGCGGTAGTCCGCACTTCCTTAAATGAAGATATCGCGTATACCCATAATGGAAGCCATAAAGGTAAGACAAAAATGAAAAATACAGAAGCATAAATAAAACATAAACATATTATATATTATATATAAAAATAGTGACATCATAATGGCCACCTTTGAAGGTGTTAAATGAGTATTGAACAATCACCGTTTCGGGAGGCAGAATTTCACCATCCACGGAAACCGTATGTTCTTTAACCATTTCATGTAGTTGTGTGAGAGTGTAGCTAGAATAAATCTTATAAAAACATCCTAGTATATTTAAGATACTGGTTTTGTTACAAAAGAAGTAAATAAAAAGATTTTAGGGGGTTGGAGAAGCAATATAAAACAAATGAACATGAGAGAAAGAATTACCTTAAAAAGTGTAACTCCTTTTGATTTGAGCCTAAAGGCTTCCATTGAAAGGATTCTGCCCAAAGGGAATCCTATAGGATGAGGAGAGGGATGTGGAGAGAGTAAATGGGCAGGGGTTGGCCGAGCCAAAGGCTTGAGGAGTGTGTGAAATGAGGTAGAGGTGGGGGCCTTTTATAAGAGGAGTGGAGGGGCACTTTTGAAAAGTAAAGCAATATTACTTTATTTGAAATTGTGTTTCGGTTTTAAAAGGTCCCACATTTATATAATTAGTGGATAAGGTTATAAAGCTTCTAAATCCACCCATCCAATAAGTTTTGGACATGTGTAGTTCATAGATTTTACATTATCTTTCCATTTTATTTTAATCGTTAAATAATGATGTCATCACTGCATCATTATGATGTCATAAATAATTTAATTTATTTAATGTCTAAAAATTATAAAACAATTACTATGATGTAGGACATATTTTTAGCTTTACAATTACTATTTATAATCAAAATTTGGACTTGTATAACCCCACTTAAAAATTATTTTAGTAAAACAATTTATGTTAGTGTCATTTTCACTTTAACATTAAATAAAAATATATTAATGTCATTTTCCAACTAAAGTGGCTCCATGGGGTCCCCAATTTGGCCCATGGCTTGTCTTGGTCGGCCATGACTCACCCAATAGGTGTAGGACAAGTGTCATGGTGTTTTCACATTCTTATAATATCATTTTTACCTTAAACTACACTAATTACCATTAATCGCGAATAAAAACTTAATAAGTTACTATTCACCAAAAAATTATTTTTATCCCATTGAACCACATTTTACTTCTTAATGACAACCATGTATGTCGGATTTTAAAAATTCAATACACATTAGTGGTAAACTTTCATTTAACTGAAAAATCAGTTTGCTTGATTACCACTTAGTGGTTTCACTATTCATCAAAAATTGAAGTTTTTCAGAAAATTACAAAAAATTCACCCTAAGCTATATTTGATATTACGAACTCAAAAATGAAGTCCATTTTACAAAATTCACAACATATAAGTTTCATTAATTAATTTAATAATTAATTCCTGCTGTCATGACAAATAGTGTGTTTTTATGAAACAATAAGTATCAAAAGATTGGCACTAGTTTAAGTTCGATTTCAAAGTGAAATTAATTCCAACGACCACTATTGGATTTAATGGTAAAAATATTTTCTAATTTAAATTTAAAAACAATTCAAAATATTATCTAATCATATAAATAAATTAGTTTAAAAATATGTTTTGAATTAGAACACAACATTTTATACTATTCATTAAAAAAATGAACTTTATCAGAAAAATACCAAAAAATTACACAAAGTAAAATTTGATGTCCCGATTCTTAATAAGAGTTTTATTTGGTCCAAAAGAATGTATAAGAGTGATCAAAACTATATTTAATGATGGTTCTCCATCAAAAGGCGACAAGTGAACCTTTAGTGAAAACTAGGGCATATACGCTTAAAATTGAATTCTTTCCGTATTTTAAGCCTTTAGCTTTTATTGGATAAATGTAAAAACATTTGAAAAACATATATAATCATATTTTAGTTATTTCTATCCATTCCTGCCATTACAACGGCTACATGTTATTTAAAATTTATTATTAGAGTGCAACGTAAGATTCCGAAGAAACTCGTTGTTGCGTGTTGGGTACGCCATCGAGCATAGCGTCCTCTTTAAAGTCACATCAATATTTTATTCACAAATATGGATAAATATGAAAATGTCATATTATTTATTTACCTAGGGTGTTACATCCTTCCCCCCTTTTGGGAATTGCATCCTCGCAATTTTAAAAAAAATTGAGCTCGGAAACATCCTTGAACGTCCCACATCAGCACAAGAGTCGGTAGAACAATCACTTTAAAATAAAGAAAGATAAGCACAGAGGTCACCTGAGTTAACCCATACTAGGACTCCATGTAGGAAAACATGGACATGGAGGAGAAAACATAGGGTCATGTTCTGATGGAGAGTGATAGAAAACATGTTTAGGAGAAAGTTAACCATGAGAAAATCACAAACTTGTGATGGGTTAAACGGTATTCGATTCCCCAGTAGGAAAAGTTAATAGACAACATTTTTGTTTTAAGATACTTTTTATTGAGGAATTTATTCATAAGGAAGCACAATCACTTATCATGTTGACTTTCAACTTTTACACAAACTCGTATTTTCTCTAAAAGACGAGTATTTAGGAAGACTTGTTCACATTAAGAGTACTATAATCAACTTCTAGAGAATCACATAATCCACAAAAGAGAACTATATACATCCCATGTCTTTAGACTTTAACCAAAACCGAAACCAAAAAGGCTAGTACAAGATCAGATAATCCAGAAAAGGATAACCCTTTATAAAAAGAAAATCTATTCTTAATCTCCAAAATTTGTCCAACAAAACCCAAAGTTCAACGAGGACCATCCGATAAACAATTTGTCCATAAAATTCTTCAAAGTAAACCAAACTAAGATTGAAACCCAAATATTTGAAAGATTTAGTCACATAGTCTTCCAAGTTAAATCGTAACATTTATCTCCAAACAACATCAGTTTCTCTTAAAGTCTCGCATTGAAAAGTAATTAACCTAATCACATATCCTCCATGATAGGTTAATCATTTTCATAAATAACCCAAAATCAATTTAATCTTAATTTATAAAATCATATAACTAAAAATAATCCGTCAAACTAACCAGGGACTTCACGTAGTCCAGTGGTAGGCGATAAATACCAGTCGCACTTTGGTTGTGGGTTCGATTCCCGCAGCATTGTCCGACGCGACGGGTTGTCACACGGTCTGCGTGTTGTCCTTTTCCAAAACTATACAATTCGTAAAACATTCCCCAAAATGAGATAAAATCTTAAAGAATAATCATAACATATTTTAACCTCAATTTTATCTCATTCCTTTCATTTTCCATCATATCATAGAGTAACCCATAATTACCTAAAAATTAAGTATCATATAAACCCTAATGGTTACCTTAATAATTATTACCTGAATTTCCACGTCGAGTTGGCCATCTCGTACATGATGCATTAGAGAACTCACCAAGGTTGAAGTGGTTGATCATGACTCCTTGATATTTGGTTTAGAACAACCACTAGTTTCCTCATTGAATCCTCCATTTTATCTAGTATCTTAATCAGAGAACCACCACAGTTTCCTTCAAACCTGTTGTCTCTTTAGTGCCTGCTAGATCAATCCATTCACTAAAAATAGAAATGTCAGTGTGAGTATATCAACAAAACCATCATGTACTAATGAGGAAGGTAAACACTAAGATACACTTACTCATTCACTTTATCTAAAACTAGGACTCTTTCTGAAATCCTAACCATTATGGTAATGTCACTTATGCTTAAAGAATACCCTAACCTCTAAAGTTATCTAAACCGACCTTTGATACCAACTATAAGGCCCCAGCCTTAAAACCTTACTTAATCTTGAGTTATTACAAGATTACACATTGAGGATCTTTTCAGGTTTAGAGTTTTAGAGAATTAGATCATGAAACTTGCATTACATTCCACATTTAAACAAAGTGGTTACATAAAAGACAGCATTCATTCTTCCCATCAACGGAATCATATTTAAAATAAAACATGGATTCTTTCTTGACACATCCTTGACACTATCATCACATCATGTACCCTTCCCTTGACCTGTGAAAAACATTTCAAAAACTTGGGATGAGCATAAAAAGCTCAGTAAGGGATATATAGATATGGAAAGGAAACATGAGTACATGTATACATAAGAATGAAATCATACTTTACCCATAAAACATAGGCATATCAAATCATGAATAAATCATAGAAATCATAAGACATAAAGGTAACTCGAGGCATTCATAACATTCTTACGTAGGGAGTAACCCTCTTGGTTACGTTTGGAATACCCATCACAGTATATTCCCTAAATCTTTTCGGAGAAACCTTAACGTTTCACTCCTTCGCGTTACCCAATGCATTGGAGAGCTATATCGGGCTCACTCGCCCTTAGTTTATCACGGAACCAACCGTTCTTCATAACAATGCCCAAGAACCATAACATAATCGTATCACATAAACATGAATAAAGGAAACATAACATTTCCACATTTCAATCACAATATAACATTTTAGGATATTGAAATAATGAATCCATTCAAAAAGAAACCATTTCCAAAACCATTTAAAACATTTAATAAAGAGATTTTTGAATCAAAGTGTCCCATACCACCTTGAAGATTTTAACATTTTAAACCATTAATATCCATATAAATAAATCCTTAAAACCATTTTGAAAACATGGATATTAATAAGAACAAATAATTAAAACATTTAAAATGATATTTTGGTTAAAGGGGTTTTACCAAAATTAGAGACACTTGAATACAATAATCGAGGAATAACATTTAGTCAGAACATTATAATATCATGAGAATAAAAGGATTCATGATATAATACTCCAAAGGACAGTATATACACCATATAAGAGTGAATTGGTGCATAACAACAATTAACCCTCAATAGAAATGTCAAATGTGATGAAATCCCTTATAAACAAGGTATCCTTAAATTAAGGACAAATAAATCTCAAAAATATGTGTGACAAATATATATACACCCAATATAAGTGGATATTAAGTGTAAAACAATAATAGGTCATTCACACATATTCAATGGATGACATATTCAATGACTACAAGTTGAACCCAAAGAAATCGAAATTGGGTTAAAAAGTTCCCTTGACAGCCTAACGGCATCACATCAAAATGAGTTGATGAGAGATAAAAAGAGTATCTCATCACTTGGACATAAAATTTACATCACTAAGGATGTATGAGAACATATCCCAACATAAAAATATGTAAATTAAAAGACCCAATAAAAGAAGTCTTTTAAAAAAGAGGAGGGTGAAAGGTTCCCTTACCGACTTGGGTATCTTTCAAAACATACACCCCATGAAAGAAAGACAATAGGTCATTGATGTAAATACTCATAAACGAAAGTATATTACACAAAGAGTAGAATGATGGGCAGTACATACACCACTCAATGGAATTTGTGGCGAATGTAGCATAAATCTCACGGGAATAAAAGTGAGATGAAAAATCCCTTACGAAAACTCGGCAGCCTAACGGCGCCACATAAAACTTCCGAATATGGATTGATGAGATCAAATAGAGTATCCCATCATATTAAAATAGAATTTACAGAAAGTGGAATATAAAAGAAAATCCCCCAACATTGCAAAGAGGATCTTAAAAGAAGTGACATAAAGGAGAGTACTTAAAAAGAAAGAGAGAGGTTAGATCTCTTACGAAAGTTCGGCAGCCTAACGGCGCCACTCAAAACTTTCAAAATGGATTGATGAGGGAGAATAGGGTCTCTCATAACATGAACATAAAAATTACAGTAAGATTAATATAAAAGAACATCCCAATCATAAGAAATATGAGCTTAAAATAAATGACATAAAAGAGTGTGCTTAAAAAGAAAGAGAGTTGTAGGACCCCTTACCTCGGGTCCGACTTGACTCGATCGTTCTTTAATCTCCTGAATAATAAACTTGAGTTAATTTATACTTCCTTAAGAACATTTTTCAAGTTCATTATTCCTTTTATATCACTTATTACCATGTCATAAACATTATGTAATCATTTAAGTTAATAATATTTGTTTTGCCGATATTTGGTTCTTAAGTCGAAAGTGGACTTCTTACAATTACATGTTGTTCGTGTGGCCAAATGTTTATTATATACAGAATTGTATTCATTATGTAGATATAATATATGTCATATATATCCAGTACATGCATGCATTTATAACATTACATAATCATTTAGAGGTAAGCAATGAAATGCACTGTTCATGGAGACGGTAAGCCGTACATACGCATGAACGCTACTTTCATTTCTATTTCGTATTTTATAGAATGGAATAATAATGATATAAAGGTATATTATAATTCCAGTATAATATCATATATAATATCATATTTCCATCCTTTATACGTCCCACATATGGTATTTAACGAATCAAATCACTTTGAGGGGGCGGTAGTCCGCACTTCCTTAAATGAAGATATCGCGTATACCCATAATGGAAGCCATAAAGGTAAGACAAAAATGAAAAATACAGAAGCATAAATAAAACATAAACATATTATATATCATATATAAAAATAGTTACATCATAATGGCCACCTTTGAAGGTGTTAAATGAGTATTGAACAATCATCGTTTCGGGAGGCAGAATTTCACCATCCACGGAAACCGTATGTTCTTTAACCATTTGATGTAGTTGTGTGAGAGTGTAGCTAGAATAAATATTATAACAACATCCTAGTATATTGAAGATACTGGTTTTGTTACAAAAGAAGTAAATAAAAAGAGTTTAGGGGGTTGGAGAATCAATATAAAACAAATGAACATGAGAGAATGAATTACCTTAAAAAGTGTAACTCCTTTTGATTTGAGCCTAAAGGCTTCCATTGAAAGGATTATGCCCAAATGTAATCCTCTAGGATGAGGAGAGGGATGTGTAGAGAGTAAATGGGCAGGTTTTGGCAGAGCCAAAGGCTTGAGGAGTGTGTGAAATGAGGTAGAGTTGGGGGCCTTTTATAAGAGAAGAGGAGGGTCACTTTTGGAAAGTAAAGAAATATTACTTTATTTGAAATTGTGTTTCGATTTTAAAAGGTCACACATTTATATAATTCGTGGATAAGGTTATAAAGGTTCTAAATCCACCCATCCAATAAGTTTTGGACATGTGTAGTTCATAGATTTTACATTATCTTTCCATTTTATTTTAATCGTTAAATAATGATGTCATCACTGCATCATTATGATGTCATAAATAATTTAATTTATTTAATGTCTAAAAATTATAAAACAATTACTATGATGTAGTAAATATTTTTAGATTTCCAATTACTATTTATAATCAAAATTTGGACTTGTATAACCCCACTTAAAAATTATTTTAGTAAAACAATTTATGTTAGTGTCATTTTCACTTTAACATTAAATAAAAATATATTAATGTCATTTTCCAACTAAAGTGGCTCCATGGGGTCCCCAAGTTGGCCCATGGCTTGTCTTGGTCGGCCATGACTCACCCAATAGGTGTAGGACAAGTGTCATGGTGTTTTCACATTCTTATAATATCATTTTTACCTTAAACTACACTAATTACCATTAATCGCGATTAAAAACTTAATAAGTTACTATTCACCAAAAAATTATTTTTATCTCATTGAACCACATTTTACTTCTTAATGACAACCATGTATGTCGGATTTTCAAAATTCAATACACATTAGTGGTAAACTTTCATTTAACTGAAAAATCAGTTTGCTTGATTACCACTTTGTGGTTTCACTATTCATCAAAAATTGAAGTTTTTCAGAAAATTACCAAAAATTCACCCTAAGCTATATTTGATATTACGAACTCAAAAATAAAGTCCATTTTACAAAATTCACAAAATATAAGTTGCATTAATTAATTTAATAATTAATTCCCGCTGTCATGACAAATAGCGTGTTTTTATGAAACAATAAGTATCAAAAGATTGGCACTAGTTTAAGTCCGATTTCAAAGTGAAATTAATTCCAACGACCACTATTGGATTTAATGGTAAAAATATTTTCTAATTTCACTTTAAAACAATTCAAAATATTATCTAATCATATAAATAAATTAGTTTAAAAAGATGTTTTGAATTAGAACACAACATTTTATACTATTCATTAAAAAAATGAACTTTATCGGAAAAATACCAAAAAATTACACAAAGTAAAATTTGATGTCCCGATTCTTAATAAGAGTTTTATTTGGTCCAAAATAATTTATAAGAGTGATCAAAACTATATTTAATGATGGTTCGCCATCAAAAGGCGACAAGTGAACCTTTAGTGAAAACTAGGGCATATACGCTTAAAATTGAATTCTTTCCATATTTTAAGCCTTTAGATTTTATTGGATAAATGTAAAAACATTTGAAAAACATATACAATCATATTCTAGTTATTTCTATCCATTCCCGTCATTACAACGGCTACATGTTATTTATAATTTATTATTAGAGTGCAACGTAAGATTCCGAAGAAACTCGTTGTTGCGTGTTGGGTACGCCATCGAGCATAGCGTCCCCTTTAAAGTCACATCAATATTTTATTCACAAATATGGATAAATATGAAAATGTCATATTCTTTATTTACCTGGGGTGTTACAGTATCTCCCTTCAATGCATTGGGTAAAGATTTTTATCTCATGAGATAGATACAGATGGAATGAGAAACGATCTTGGTCCAATAATACATGACTAGAATGGGATGTAAACTTAGTTCAGTAACACTGGAATGGAATGAGGAGTGAACATGGTTCAGAAATGTAATTTTTCCACTATAATGGTCTTGAAAATAAGACTTGAATGAAATGATTTTATTTTTTATGCTTATTTGGATGCCACAAATTCCATGTGTTATGTTATGACTTTGGGGAATATGTTTGTTAATTCTTTATGAAATTTTATGATTTATCCGATGAAATGATATCATAATATTTCATATGTAAGATAATATTTTCAAATGTTGTGTTCTTATATCTTATTACTATAATATGATTGATATATCCCTTATTTACCATTACTGGGCATTTGAGCCCACTCTTTCTTATGTTTCTTTTCCCTAGGATGTAAATAAGGGTATTAGTAAGATATGCCAAAAAGGGGTATAGTTATGAAGGAATAAGAGAGAGGAAATGTAGATGTATTATGAACCAATTGTTTATGTTTCCCAGTTTCTAAAGACAACAAACCTATACAGTCCTCGCACGGTTTTGTTATGTTTTGTAATGAATATTTTTTAATTTTGAAGTAATACTTATTTATGTAAATTATGGTCCATTAAATAAAAAACCATGATAAAAAAATATAACTCATCATATAATATATCAAATAGGAAGTATATACACCTTATAAATTAAATAATGTGAACAATACAAAACATATCTCAATTAAACGGATTTGAGAAGAAAACCCTTACCTTGGTCCTAATTTGTTATGCACTTGAACTGAACATACTAAATAATTCAATTAGTTTTCTTAAATAAATAATTAAGATCTATATTCATAACTAAAGTCATTTTTAATACTCATTTATAATCATTCTATAAATATATAGTGAGAGGGAGTTATTTTTGTCCTATTTTCCTTACCTGGTGCAAGTAATCATGGTCTTTTTGAAATGGTTTTGTAATATTGATGTTGGTATTCAATATTATTATATATTTCAGGAATATAATATCTTTTAAGTCCCTATAAAGGGTTAATAACATTAGTTCATGAATTTTTAACTTCCTTTCATGATTTTATCTCTCTTTATCCTTGAAAATAAAATCAACAACAAGCATATTTCAGTGATTCTTAACCAACGAATGGTGTTTTATTAATTAGTGAGTTAAATATTGATTCAAATTTTCTAGAAAAAATTTTTTATTTAAATATTTATATCATATTATACCAGTAATTATTTTTTCAAAGTCATCCATGATATAATTTCGTTATATTGTTCAAATAGGTGGTCAAACCGATCCAAGCATGAACATACCATTATTAATGGATGACTATGAGATAATATAGTTCAAATATTATTATAATAGTATCATGATGATATAATTTAGTGTTTATAAGTGTGATATATGATAACTATAAATAATTAGGAAAATAAGTGATGGGTATAAAATAATTTCTTAGTTGAATAAAATGGTTTTCTTATTAGTTTCCTTATTAAAAATAGTTAATTCTGTAATGATTATTTATCATTAAAGTCATTAATAGGTTTTTAAATTTATTTTAATATAACAATATTAATATCATAAATATAAAATATTATCCTTTAAAATTATTCTTATATCCACCCATGAAAGGAGGTAATGAAAAATTGAATACATCGATCCATGAATAAGGTAGTTTGCAGGTACACATGGATTATGATTTAGTTTTCATATAAAAGGAGAGAGGGGTAATATGGTTTGTCATATCAGAATATTATATAACTTATAAATATCATAATTATACATTAAATTTTTTTATTAATCAATAATTTTTGGTTTTTAAAGAAAATTAACATGATTATTCATAAAGTTGGTGGTCTTCACATATTCACGTTTCATGTTTTCATTTTTCTTAATGGAAAAGGGAACAGTGATTATTATTTGTACCATCAAAATAAAAAAAATATAAGTACACTAAGGATACTAATTTTATCTTTTTTTATATTGGGTTATGTAATTATAGAAATAAGAAGTACACATGAAGAAATAGAAATGAGAAAGGAGTGGTTATAAATTTATACACAACTTCTGGGATTATATCCTTTGAAAAGGGGGTTAAGCCTTTGAGGGAAGGTCTTTGGAGAAGACCAAAGATTATTTAAGGTAGTTAGTAATTTTTTGGGGTTAGTTGGGAAGAGTTTGGGATGAACTAAGGGGTTTATGGTGTGAAGGAATGTTTGGAGAGGAGGCCCATTTTATATGTGAAAATGGATGAAATTTTTTTAAATACCAAACACTTTTATATAATGGGAAGTAACTCTAAAATAAAGTGGTCCAAATTTGATAAATCATCTTTTGGGGAGTATATAATTTCTATAAACACAACTAAAACTAAATTAAAAACATGTTTTTTCACATTTTAGTTTATTTACCCATTAGTATACTCAATTTTACCATTTTTTTACCTTTGTAACTTGTTTTTACATAAGTAATTTATCCTTTTATGCCAAAAAAAGTCCCTTATTACATAATTTATAAAGACCTTGGATTTTGATACATAGATATTAAATCATTTAGATGAATATTAATTAAATTATACAAACACACTTCTAAGTAATTAAAATGTATAGTGACTTTGGAAACATACACATATAAAAAATCGATTCATAAGAGTAATAAATCATCAACCACTTAGTTCCTTATAACTGGAACCCTTTTAAGACATATCAAACCCAATACCTATGATCATAACTTATGGAAAATAAACATAATATTGAGATCATATTCCAAGTAAGGGTAAATAATGGAAATATGTAAACATAACATGAGAATAAGGGTATGAGAACTTGATCATTACAAATAAAATCAATACCCAACATATCAAATATAAAAATTTTGATTCGTGGAATTAATATTAGTAGTTCCTAAGACATGAATCATAAAGGAATCAAAGAATATATGGCATGATAACTTCAAATAGGTATAAGACATGGAGTTATTTCATGAAAATAATCATATAAAATCATTTCCATTTTATCCAATACTCATTTACAATTCTATCAAAGTAGAATGGGTTTACTCCCCAAACTATCTTAATAGTCAAGCTTCACTCCCAAGACTGTCAGAGTGGACAAAGTATCTTACAGAATTGGGTTCACAACCCATTCCAGCATTATTTATATCATGACATTTTAATCCTTACACAATGCATTAGAGGGAGATATGGGGCCCACCTATCACATAATTACATTCATAAAATTGTTTTCCACAAAATCATAAAAGATTCATCAGATAAAACCCATGAAGAGAAATCGGTTTCGTTAGAATATCATCATAGCACAGCCCATAGAAAATAAATTGGTTTCATATAAATTCTTTATTTCATAATAGTATAACCCATGGAAGAAGAATTGGGTTTCAAAATAATTTTATTATTTTTTAACCCATGTAAAATAAGTGGATTTCATAAACATTTTTTCATTTCATTATCAAATAATCATGAGAAATAAGTGAGTTTCGTAAAAATAATATTATCATAAAAAAAATATTCATATAAATAATAATAATGTTAACCTTGGATCATATTCCCATTAAATAATAAGTAAGAACAATGGATATCATCTTAGAACAAAAATTATTTTTAAAGACCACTTATAACATTTCATTAGGAAAATACCCTTTTAAATTTGAAAATTGATTTTTAAAACTAAAAATCCATTAAAATTTTAAAATAATTTTCTTTGGAAATAAATTTGTATAATTATAAAGGAAAATTTAAAATTCTGATCGATTATGGTGGTGGTAAATACCATTCATTCCGTATATGTTAAAAATAATAATTCCTTCCACATTTTTAGTAAATTCCAAATGGGACTTGTTTATAAAACTATATGTAGATTAATTTTCATTTTTGTTTGTAAAAAGTAAAACATAGGTAAAAATAATTTAATAAATCCTTTTTATAATTTTAAAACATTTTTGTAAAACATGGATATGGAAGAAAAGTGTTTTTTGATCGAATGGAGAAATAAAGTTGGTTTACATTGAAAACATCATTTCTGAATCTTGAGTACATAGAGTGAGGAAAATGAAAGTAAAAATGTATTCTAATAAAATAAACATAGGACAATAAAATTCATGAGTTTATTGAGTGATTTATCATAATATTTCATCATTGGGAGAGTAATAATATATAATCCCTATAAATGATGATATTGTAACATAAAACCATTACCACATTGGTATCATGGAAATTTAATACCCATGAAAAAATGATATTAAATAAAACTTATAATATCATAAGAATAATTAAATTAATGATATTACATGTCTAATGGTCTTTATTTACATCTCATAAAATAATATAAGTGCATAACATAATGTATATCACAAAGAAGACAAATTGATATCGAAATGCCTTACTACTTTGGTAACTTTTGAATCGTAAACCCTAAGAAAGTGATATCATAAAATGGATATGTAAAAAACCATAATTTTTATTATAATAATTATAAAGGAAATTATTGGGTATTATATGAACCACATAAAAGAAACTTGAGGTGAATATGGAATGTGTCTCACAGAAAATAAAATTGAGACAGAAATCCCTAACATTACGTCTCGAATTCCTTCGTACATGTTTGAAAATACTGTATAATAAATATAATTTTTTATAAATATATTATATAATAATAATAATATGTATCATTCCATATATGTTTTACTTATTACTTGTTATTACCAATTTATTAATAATTAATTGTTAAAATCACATTTTGGTTAATAATTTCTTTATTTTTTGCATATGTTTTGGTTTAGTAATTTTGCTCCATTTACTTTGAAAATGGTTTAATAAAACAAATAATTTTAAACATGATATAAATAAAATATATATTCATTATATAGGTCTTAATTTTAATCCATTAATGTTGGATATGTAAAATCAGTTACGCCATTCATTGTCATGGTAAGTCGTACGTACACATGAACGATGTTTTCATTTTCTAAATGGTTTAAAATAAATTAATTTAAATAATATATCACATTTAAAAATTAATTATTATTCCATATATATCACATATATTCATTAAATTTATCCATATTACCATCCATGTAAAGAGTTATTCAAAAGAGAATAACATTACTTCGTGAGGCAGTAGTCTATCGTGCACACAAGTGATGTTATCGCATCCTCAAGGAATGGAAAGTATTAATGAATATATGATATTATGATCCCATAAGAATAGTAATATCATAAATATAATATATAAATAATAAATATATAATTATATCTATATGTGATAGGTGGTCATGTAAAACAAATATCATCAGTCCATGAGGTGGTAGTCTGTCGTGCACACGATCAACGGTTTCCTTTCCCATTTAAGGGAATTGGAGAAAGATGTAGGTAATGCCATTAAAATAAAAAAAGATTAGTATATATAAAATATTTAGGTGATTATGTTATCATGTTTTTATAAGATATGAAGGAGGTAAAGGAGAGAACAAGAACATAAGTTTAAGAATTTTAACTCTTCTTGAGAGAGCCTCTTTAGGTTTATACATAAAGACTTATTAAGTGGTTTTCCTTTTAAAAATAAGTCCAATATAATGAGATGATGGAATTAAGAAGTGGGATTTTTCGGTATTGGATGAACCAAATGGTTTTGGAAGTGTGGAGTGGAGTGGAGATGGGGTGGCCTTTTATAAATGGGGGAGAGGCACAAATAGAATTTTTGAAAAGAATAAATTGTACCCACATTTTTCACATGCCTCAATAATCTAAATGGGTTGTTATTGAACCTTATCGATGATAAGATATAAATATTTCAAGAAAATGAGCATTTATGAGTTTTTAAGTAATTTAACCCTTTATCTTTTTAGTTTAACCCCGGGTAAACATGTTTTAACCTTAACCATAGTAATTAATTTTTTACTTCCTTACTATTAATTTTTACCAAATATTAAGTTGAAATTATTATATAATTTTATTATGTTTATTAAAAAAACATAATCCATTTTTCCAAATTCCATATATAGAAGTGGAAAATTTTAATTTAAAATTAAACGTGAAAATGTGATGATAAGGTGGATTTTTTTAAAGAGATTGAAGTGTAATATGGAATCCCATCCCACACTTCTCAAGAATTTATTAAAATAAAAAGGGGAACAATGTTTACATGATTTGAAATGAGATTATACCAAATTAAAAATAAATTAAAGTAAAATGAAACAATAATATTTGACCCAAAAGCAAGGAAAAAAGGAGAGGCAACCTATTACCTCAAAAAAAACTGACATGATGCAATAGAATAGATTATACCTGCCAAACCAGCATTTATTTCACCTTTGGTCACTCGTATACCCATCAATGTAATCCATGAATTTTAGTATTTGATAATGGTCTTATAATCTGACCCTCAAAACTTGAAGCTACATATCAATCAGGCATAAATAATCTAAGCATTCCATCATAAGAAGGAAAATGATTAAACATCTATAAAATTTCATGAGCAGGACATGTCTGATGTAGACTGCAGATTGTCATCAGCACAGTAAAGGAAAAAAATAAGCAAAAAAATTCCAAGTGGGACATCATGAGTACACTTCTATAGTTGCAATAGAGAACTTGTATGAGACCAGTGCAATAGAATCTGGACAAGGCTTTATCATCATAGAAAGCACAAGTTCTCAAGAGGAGTGATACGCTGCTATAATGAACATCAACTAAAAAGTAGAAAAAAAACACTGAATAGTCAGAAGTATCAAGTAGCATCTAAATGAAATGTTACAGCCTCAAATATGCCTAGAACACTATTAGAATGAAATTAATTTGTACGGAAATTATAAATACAATGTTATCCAATGAAAATTAGCACAAAGTAAAGAAACAACAACAAATTTGAGAGTCAAAGAATAATCGTAGAAGATAGAAATCCCTAGACAAATAGAAGCCATCATCAAAGAAAAGTATGGTAATTCCCTGGGATAACTTTAAAGTTAATGTTTGCTTTCTTCTTAAACTCTTCCAACACTTTAAGATACATCCTCTTTCTAATTTGAAGGTAGTTATCAGCAGACATTTAACCATTTTCATATTGATTAAAGGCAGTGGCATCATTCTCATCCATCTAAGAGACAAGTTCCTATGAAAAATCCAATTTCTTCTCAAGTTGGTAAGCAACCCTATAAACAGGTCCATTTTCAGGGTGACTAGTAGTGTCACCCAAATCAGTTGATTTTGAGGATGTCGAATAATGATCAATATGAATGGGTTTGGGGGTGTATCAACCACTAATGGAAGTGATGAAGGTTTAGTGTATTCCTTTATAGAGGCATCTAAATATCATGTAATAAAAAAATTTCGACGTAAGACTAGTCTCTATGCTTCCTCATTTTTTTAGGATTTGAGGTAATGAAACAATCATCATCAAGCATTGGTTTTTTTTCATTTCCTTAAACTGGATTTTAAATAGGCATCCTCAATTTCTATAGGTAGGTCCTCATACTCCTGTATAGATTCAGTAGAATTAGAGAGATCACCCTGACCCTTATCCTGTGTACCATGCGCTTCAAAGTGCTTATGTTGTTCTTCCAATATGGGTGGAGGATCAATGATGGAATTTTTTGGAGTGATAATTTCATAAAAAAATGTTTCAAATTATTTTAGATTCAATAGTATCACATGCTGGTATAGAAGGATAAGAAATGTTTACCATAGGTTCCTTGTTCAAATCTTTCTTAATCTCATCAGAAGGAACCTTGGCATCAGAGTGGCCTACTACAGTGGTATTAAAAACATCAAATCCAAGATTTTTTCTTTGTTTTCTAAACCTAATTGGATTTCATGGTCACATTCTGTGAAGACATATAGTCACAATCCTTAGACGCATGTCCCAGCTTAAGGAAAGAGTGGCAATAATCATGTAGTTTTTCATATACTACCTCCTAAAGGAAGCTATAGTCACCATTCTGAATCCAAATTTGAGAAGTAAGGGCCTGAGAAACATCAATCTCAACAAAGACTCAAGAAAATTATGGCCTTAAAAGATTTCACATTGCCTAGTTCAGTTTCAATGGTTTTCCAATAAGCATGGAGATCAATAATAGGGAAGATTTCATAAAAAATGAAGCAAAAGACCAGGGAAGCCAGTCCAGATTTGGACTATGGGGGACTCAAAATAGGGGTAAAAATCAAGTGTATAATTAAGAAACTGTATAGAATAACCACCCAAAAAACATGAATGTTTTTTTCCAAATTCTATAGAAATCATCCTCGAAGGAAATATGATGGATAACATTCAATGAGTTCAAAAGGACAATGTGAAATCCTGAAAAGTCGATGGCTTTAAGAGAGATTCAAAGCTATTTCAATGAAGGGTTGTGGTTAAAAAACATCCCAACAAGACCAAATCGCAAATCCAATCTAAGAAGATTTACCTCATTTGTTGAGAAGGAAATCATCGATTGTCCATGGTGAAAAAAGTGATTAGGTTTGATGCAAAAATCATAGACCGCGGCAACATTATCCCAAGGATCTTTTTCCTTAGAAGCTCTTCTGGAAACCACATCATTGAAAGATCTTGGACTGTATATAGGGTTTCATTCATCACCCAGTGTCTGGTTCATCATCCCTCTCATCAGTGTGATGTATATAAGGATGATAAAGTATATTTCAAAAGATAAATGTTCAAAAGTTTAAACTATTTTTATATCAAAATTCAATTTAAAATTAACTCAAATAATTAAAATTGGATTAATAAATATATTATTTAATTAGTTTTCCTTTTAAAGGTATTTTTTAAAAAATAAACCTTAATTTTTTTAATGAAAAGTTAGTTTTCAATAAAAACTCATAATTTTCAATATTCATTGAAAAAATAATCTTTTTAGAAAATCACAAAAAATACCCATAAGATAATTATAAATTTTATATTTCAACAGTGGAGTTTATTATTTTAAATAAATTTTATAAAATTTGTGAAAATTAATTTTTTTATTTTTTCCCAAAATTCATTAATTTTTTTGAGGAAATCATATATTTAAAACATATAAAGTCTTTACTTAAAATTAAGAACTTTCTTACCAATATGAATTATTTATATAAAAATTTTATTATTAATATTTAAAATTTGGTTACTACTATTATTCTTAGCTAATAAATAATGGTTTACTTTGAATTATAATATTAATAGTATATCGGGGTTCGTTAGAACTCGTTGTTTTATAAAGCACAACCTATCAAAAAAATTAATTTTAATTGAATTTTTTTACTAAAATATCCTGATAATACATTCTAACCCACTAAAAATGAATTTTTCCTTTATTTTTTCCACTTTGATACAAAAAAAATGAGTATACATTTGTTTTATTACATTCTAAGGTTCCCATATTTAAATTCTGCAACTCACACTACAAAAAGAATGGTTAGAAATGGTTTATTCAGAGAAGTTTTGGTAATTACTGTGAAATAAATTTGGTTAAAAAATATAATATAGTGGAGGTTTCATAAATCCACAATGATTCTTTTTTTGTATTTTTAATTAGAGGCAGTTTCAATTAAACCGCCTCTAGGAATATTAAAAATATCATAATCCATCCCCCTCCCCCGCTTTTTATTTGGGATCCCAACCCCTCCCCCACCTCCCCTAACCCCTCCTCTCCTCTCCCCACCGATGACTTGAGCCTATGACCCCCTTTCCCCTAACCCCTCCACCACTCCTCTCCTCATCGGTGACCTCTATCCCCCACGACCTCCCTCACCCTGAGCCCGCGACCCAAAGCCTCATGACCCTCCTTCCCCTTCTAACCTTCTCTCTAACCAGCTTCGTGGTGATGCGACCCCCTGCCCCGACCTCCATCACCCGAGATCGAATCCACTACATAGCAGAAATGCAAACCCCCCTAAAGGTTGAATCATTCTCACCATAATTTTATTATTGAGTAGGTTTATATGGACTATCATGGGTGATAAAGTAATATAATTTTTTTATTTCATTGGAAATTAATAATATATGTATTTTTTATTTATAATGAATTATTTTGATTTTAAAGGTAGTTGTTTGGAGTTATAACAATAATTAGTTTTGGTTATGTTTTATGAAATTTAAAAAATAAATTTTTTTATGATATATGTCTCTTACAGAATCTAGATCGTTCATTATTTCATGGTTTGTATTTGATATTAATGAATTATACTTTGTTCTACATATTTTAATGGCTCTGTTTTTTTAAAGATACATAATTGATTCTATTTTACAACTCATTACCAATTTAGGGTAGGTTTTGGGGTCACACATTCCTTCATCACCAACCCTGGAAAGGTCTCTAAGGATAAAGCCCTTAAAAATGAGATATTTGACCTTTTTTAAATTTATCAGAATTCGTCATATTTTATGAATGTTTGAGGAATCATTTAGTTTAATTAAATCAATAGAATAATTATTGAGTATTTATGGTTATGTTTTACATTCATGATAATAAATTATTGATTTTGGTAACTAGAACAACCAACATAGTTTAATTTATTTTATTTTAACTACAATGATTTTTAATAAAATTTATTATAGTATGTAGTTTTTATTATTGAGTAAAATGAATTATTTTTTATCATTAGATTTTAAAATCACAATATATATTATTCAAATTTATGTTAACATCATGTTTTTAGGATTATCTCAAGTTTAAGGAACATCTGATTTCATGTTATGTGAACAGAGTTGTTTTATATAATTCATAGAACAACATGAAGTCACACTAAAAAAATTCAATAGAATATAGACATATAAAGTTGATTATTTTGGGTATGCATGACATACAGTGATATTAAAATAAATTATAATTTTCATTCGTATTTTTAAAGGGGTTATCTTGGTCTTAGTTAGATCATGGAAATTGGTTCAGACATTGATCACTGTAGATAATTTTTTAATGGAATGGACCCTTATTAGTTACAACACTAGTGTAGAATACACCATTATATTTTATTTGATTCATCACATTCATCTATGTTTGTGAGAAATAAAAATTTATTTGGTTCATATTTCTATATTATAAGTTTAGTATGAAAAATTTATTATTTGATTCATTCCATTTTCCTCTATAGTTGTTATGAAATAGTCAATGGAGAAGTTAGTTTATATTTAATTTTTATTTTACATGTCTCATTAATGATTTATATATTGATATCTGAATGTATAGGTAGAATATAATATGATACCTATGAATAAAATTTGGATTGATTTACTTCAAAACACACCTCGATATTCCAAGGGTTTGGAATAATTTTTAGAATATGAAATTGAAAACGAATCATTAGATTGTAGAATAAAATTTTTGTGTCCTGGTTGTAAATTCAAGAGATGGTTGACTAGAAATGAATTATATTAGTATTTAATATTGAAATAGTTTCCTAATATATATGTATGATGGATTTGGTATGGTAAACCTAGTGTTATGTAAAGTGAAAACAATGACAATACTATTAATTAAATATAAAGTGACCCAGCAGTGGAGAATTCTGTTAGAAATTTGTTAAATGTCATATTTTATTTTGAAAAATACCATGTCCAAGATTTAAATAGAACAAAAAAACCTTTAGTTGATCATGAAGAGGTTAATATTCCTCATAAATTCAGTGACCAAAAAATTTATTTTTAGAAATTAGTTAAAGATGAACAGAGAGAACTATATGAATGGTGCGCCATGTTTTTAAAGTTGTTTTTCTACTTAAGATGTATCATATCAAGTATCTTTGTAGAATTACAAAAAATGAAATTTCCATGATTTTTGAGTTTCTTCATGATTCATTTAGTAAATATAAGATCCTTTCATTCTTCTATAAGATGAATAAATCAATCAACAATCATGGAATTTATTATAAAATGATACATTAAAGCCCTTATTATTGCATGATTTACTAGGGAGAATAGTATTATAAAGACTAAAAGTTATCATTTTTATTGAATTTAAGAAAAGAAAAAGTAAAAAAAGATCACGGGGGTCTGAAAAAAATGAAATACAAGGGCATCATTAACAACATGTTTGAGCCCCTCTGGAGGGAACGATACTAAACTAGTGAAAGAGGACACACTTTGACTCGGTGAAGCCATGGACACCAAGAACTCTATGACCTTGTTCCCCTCCCGTCATGTGTGAGTGACCTCAGTGTGGTTCCCAAGATCTTTTTGCACTTCATAATGATGTACTCAAATTTCATTGGAGAGGTTCCTTTGCTGGATAGTGATTTATATAGGACGAAGGAATCTCTTTCCACCGTATTGGTCAGTATTTGTTTCTGATTACACATCTCCAAGTCGGTGACCATCGCATGCACCTCTGCCTGCAGTGTGTTTCCACTGTCATAGAAGGCTGAAAAGGCTACAATAATAGCCCCCTCATGGTTCCAAATGACACCTCCTCCTTACATCCCCCCCCCCAAATACCCATATGTGTTTAGTTTTAGCCCATTGTGAAGAGGATTTCACCAGACTCAGTGGACCTGCCCCAGGTCATTGGTCTAGTTAAGAAGAAAGCGATTTGAAATAAGGGCCATGACCGACGGTGTGGCCTGGAAAGCTATTCAAAGCCAAACTAGATCCTAAAAAACCACATTTTGAATATTATGCTATTCTTGGATCCTCTCAGTTATTTGTTTCATTCTTCCTTGCCATCTAGAGGGTCCAACACCCCTCCAATAAGATAATGGCACTAGCTTTCCTGTCGAGGCCATTATCTCTTGCTTCTTAAAACC
Organism: Viscum album; assembly: GCA_963277665.1. NCBI lineage: Eukaryota > Viridiplantae > Streptophyta > Magnoliopsida > Santalales > Viscaceae > Viscum > Viscum album. Next base: position 660,614,666 of record OY728162.1, on the reverse strand, counting down.
AGGCACTGAGAAATACGTCTGTTGACCCTCCATGCATACTTCCTCCAACACAAGCCCCAAAGGCCTAACACACCCAGGTAGCCCATTTACTATTGAGGAAGATATTCCCCATAATTTCTTGTTTGGTATTGTGGAAACACCAACACTTGGAGGTGATACTCACTATTAAGCGTTGAATGTTATCCTCAGTTGGAAAATATTGATTACTCACTCTCCACAATAGGAAATTGAATTTGGAAGGGACATCCTTGCACCATCTTGTCACTCCCCATGGGTCTTCATTGGGTGTACCCCTCATCACATGGTTAAAATCCTTAACATATAACTTACCCAAAGTGCTGCCAATTAAAATATGTCTATCCATATCATCATTGAAAACAATGTTCTTGAAATCCATGTGATGATTCTCATGAAGTATGGATAAAAGAAACGTAGGTTGATCACTTGCCTCTTTGAGGGAAATATTCAGAGTGGGGTATCCTGGAAACCACAGCCTTCCAGCCCCTAGTTTTAAATCCATAAGTAAAGGTCTCCCCTTCCCACCATCCATTTAGAATATCGGTGAATGAACTCCAAGTGCGGATGGATCAGCTTCCAAATCTTAGAAGACCTTGACCTCTGATCACTCACATTCAGTTGATATTTTTCTTGAATTATCCTGCCCCATACTATTTTTCCTTCCATATCCTCCCAAGATAGTTTATCATGAAACCCTTTCATTGTTAGGGTGACACTCTCTATGTTAATTCCCCCCCCCCCTCTAAAAGAGGTCTTTCTAGAAGATCCCCTGATGCCCAATCATGTCGACCTTCCATTTTCCCATCCCAAATAAAAGACACCATAATCCTCTCCAATGTGGAATCCAAAATTTTGGGAACCTTCAAGGTGGAAAAAATATGCATGGGAATAGACACAAGAACGCTATTCATGAGAGTATTGTGCCCTCTAAAAGAAAGGAATATGTTTTCTAGTTGAAAAGATGCCCTGTGATCTTGATAAATTTTTTCAAAATGGTGGATTCTAAGAGACAATGGACTCATCGGGTCCTTGAGGTACTCCATTTGGAATAAACCCTTTCTCATAGGAATATATGTTTGGGATTGTCTCCTGATTTCTTTAACCCTTTTGGTAATTTAGTTAACTATTTATTGCATTTGGCCAATTGTTTTGATCCCATATAATCTATCTCCATGGATATGTATGAAGAGTAATTATTTCATTATTTTGATGATTATTCCTAGAAAAAAAATTATAGAAATGATATTTATGTATACCTTAAACCTCTAATTAAATAATTGAGGTAATTATGGGATGATGGTGTGGAAACATATAATTCTTCAATGAGAAAACTTTTCAAAATGAAAGCTTCTTTAATGTGGAAAATTAGTGACTTTCCTTAACTGGTAAACTTATCTAGTTGGAATACTCATTCTGGTTTGGCGTGTCCAGTTTGTAATTTTTATTTCAAACCTCAATGATTACCTCAATTCAAAAAATGGTATTTAATGTTTCATCATCAATTTATTGAAGCTTATCATAAATTCAGGTTTAATAATACATAATTAAATTGAGATATTGACATGAGAAAGTCACTAAACGTTTTATATGGTATATGAATCGTGGGACAATTAATTTATGTCACTAAAGAATTTGAAAAAAATCAATAGTTTAAAGAAACAGAAAAGGGTACAAGGTATATTATCTGAAGAAGCATGAAAATATTAGAAAAAATGTATAATTTTTAAACTTACTTATTGGGAGTTTAATTTGATTCATTATAATCTTGACATAATGAATATTTAAAATAACATCTATGATAATGTAATTTTTATAGTGCTTAAAGAGTAGGGTAAATCCAAGGATCACCTTAATGATCGTAATAATTTCGATTCAATGAATATAAAGCATGGTTGGTGAGAAAATGAGAATGGAAAGTATCCTTCAACTATTTTTACAATGAAAATTCATGATAAAGATGTAGTTGAAATTTCATGACTCACATTTCTTGATAGAGTATTTATTGTCATTGTATTTTCATAATACTTTAATTGAAAAATAAATTGCAGTTCAAGTTTATTTTTATACCTTTTTTAGAGAGCTTTTTGGAAAAAATCTAAATCCAACAGTGCATGGTAAACTTCAAGAAATAATTTTTTTACACAATGTCATTTGGAGATGTTATTTTCCCATAAATTCTTCTTAGTCATTATTAATTTTACTGTTCATTTGGTTGAAGAAGATAAAATAGGTGTATCGTTACACTATTGTTGGATGTATCCAATTGAGAAGTATGTTTATATTTTTTTTATTTTCATTTCTGAATTAGATTTTATCAAATCATTGTTTAAAAGTTTTTAATATGTTTCTTATTTTTTTCATTAGGTACTTAGGTCATTTGAGATTGTATGTGAGGAATAAATCTCAAACAGAAGGCAGTATTACTAAGGGTTACATAGCTAAAGAGTGTTTGGCTTTCTATTCTAGGTGTTTGGATGGAATTGAGACCAGATTCAATCATGCTAGACATGCTAACAACATCTCCATGAATTTTAGTTCTGATCAGTCATTGGTATTTCAAACTATTGGATAACCAATTAGAAAGGGTTTAAATTTTACACTGACTGAATCTAAGTTACTACAAGCACATAGGTATGTGATACTAAATAGTTTTATTGCATATCCATTTTTTTAATAAAAATTACTACAAATAAAGAGGTGACAACGGGATTAAGATTTAAATGAGATGGAATTAACAAAAACTATTAATAGGGATCTTGTTCAATGGTTATCATTTCATGTAAGTATATACTCAAATTCATATTATTGATGTGTATTTATTTTTTCTATGTTAAAATTGACATATTATATCTTTTTTTCAAGATAATTAACGGTGAAAAGCGAGGTGAAATATAAAATTATTTGAAGTTGTTGGTTTGAGGTCCTCTTAGGCAGGCTAATAGATTTTATTCCTATAATATTCATTACTTCAGGCTACATATAATTTTTAATAAATAATACTTTAAAACTCAAAATAGTGGTGTATTAACATTTGAATAGGTGGGATACTATGGGAATATGATTGATATAGTTGAAGTAAACTATCATGGGCAATTTTTGGTTGTCTAATTCAAATGTAAGTGGGTCAACAATGATAGGGGTATAATGAATGATTCATTACATTTTACTTTTTGTCAAATTCTCTCACTTAATGCATACTAATGAGTATTTAGATCATGGTCCATTTATCATGGCTTCATAGGAAAAGATGTTTTATTATATGGATGATGAAATACATTACATTTAGAGTGTTTTGTACACTTAAAATAGCGAGACTTATATTATATGGGTGATGAAGATAAATTTATGCTTTGTGATATTGAACCTCATCAACTAAAAAATAATGAATAGTTTTTTCTTGAAAATATCAAAATAGTAGAAATCATAAGAGAGGGTGAAAATGAAGGACTCATCGCAATGTAGGTCGATAATAATGAAGATAATAAACATGAAGATAATTGAATGTATAAATTGGTAATGAAATTATATTACAGTTTATCATTGCTAAATGTTTCATACATATATACATTGTTCTAGTTTTTATTTTTATTTTTATAAAAAGATTTTAGTTTTTCATTTATATATTTATATATAATATACCTTAACCATTTAAAATTTAGTAATTATGACACTAGAAAAAAATGTGAATTTTACCAAAAGAAAATTGCTAACATATTACATATATAGTGTTAAAAACGAGTAATTAAAAAAGATATTAAATTCTGTTGGTATTAATTATAGGTACAAACACTTTTTTTACCAACAAATATACATGTTTTTATTGGTATATTAATACCAAAAAATATTTTACTAACATTTTAATCTGTTGGTTTATTATAATATTACCAATAATTCTTTTATCAATAAATATATATGTTTTTATTAATTTTTTCTAAAAAACTATTTATAAATATAAATTTTTTTTGTAATAAATTATTCAATAATATAAAAAATTGTAATAAAACTATGTATATATATATGATGTAAATTTTTTAATAAATGGTATAAATTTTTGGTGACTCGAGTCACATTTCAATTAGTTATATATGTTTAGTAGATTATTTATTACAAAAAATATATAAATTTAAAACTTTATATATATGTTATGATATTATATTTAAATTATTATTGTCCATAACCTTTATTTCTATGTTTAATTATTAATTTACAAAAAACAACATAACAAACTGAAAGTCTAAACTCAATTTCAAATCATTGTCGTGCCATTGATGGTACCATAAATTCCCTAAATTTCACCCCAATTTATCCACATCGGATCTTCCCAAAGTCATTGATCACAACCTATGTTTTTTATTTTTGTTTCCCCACCTACCCATTCAGTTCATCGCCCCTTGTTCAGACTCTATTCATCCTTTTATCCATTTTTTGTGTCCATTGGTCGCCCTCATCTTTTATCATCACTACCTAACCCTTCAATGGTGATCATCTTCCTACCCCCAAATGTCCATTATTTCATTATTTCTATTATTATCACCCACACAAATTTCATCCAAGGTGATCTATTTGGATTTTTTGGAGGTACAACTTCTTTTATAGACTGGTGCTCAAAGGGATTTCAGTCTGTGATGAATGAACTCAGCCTACTATGATGGATGACATTTAAATATTTCTTATAAAATTCTTATGCATTTGAGTCAGAATATAGTGATGGATGGTTCTTGATGAAAAAACTATGTAACTTATGGTTAGTGTTTAGATTCAGTGAACATTTCCTATTGAAAGATCAGTTTATTTGTTAAAGTTATTCATTTGATTATAATGATCATTGAATAAGACTCAGGAAAATGAGTTCAGTTGATTTAATGATGAGGAATATTCAATAGATATCATGGTTTTTTATTTAAATAAACAATTGTCTAGTGGTAGGCATGTGGTTTGGTTATGGTCATTGTAGTTGTTTCGTGGAAGGGTAGCCTAGTTTGGATTTGAGAAGAAGTAGTAGTAGTTCCTTCTCTACCATTTTTTTTTTTGAGAAAGTAGTATATAGAAGTCATCTTGTAGTAGTAATGGTCTTGATAATGAAGTTTTAGTGGGTTATAGTAGTACCTTGTAAATATTTTCTTATAGTTCTTTATTTCCCAGTCCACAGAGTATTATGTTGTGCAGTGTGCTCATTTTTAGGTAGTTATTTATCTCTCTCTCTACCTCAATATCATAGACCTTAGATTCAGTATAGTTTTCTAGGTTCACTTTCGCTATTTTAGTATACAAATAACACATTCATATCCTCCCTCCCATCTAAGTATAATATGTTCTATTGCTATAATTAAATCCACAGTCCACTGTAAGTATAATATATTCTATCATTATAATTAATATATATTTGTGTTGTCATCTTAAATTCCATCACTCTTTAGTATAAATTTAATTCTAAAGTTCATCCATTAATTATTATTAATTAAATAGTTTCAATTAGTTACTTTTATTTTGATATCAATCATGGAAGATTAACTTTAATTCATGGATTATTAAAATTGATTCGAAATTATTTTCTCAAATTAAGGATATGTTATTGAATTATGTTGGAAAATGTGTGTTAAAGATGTCTAAATTTGTATTATATGTGTACCAGTTTATCATTTTGGTGTTTTATATTTGATAATTTTGATTGATTGATATATCATTGGATCTTGTTTGAAGTCATATTTTCAATTATTTTTGGATGAAATTTTGTTTTTCATTTTAGATTAGTTTTATTTCATTTGTTCTTTTAAATATCTCATTTTTATATGGCTTACATTGTCTGAAACATCCATAAATATAAAAACCTAATCATAGTGAATATATTACCTCCCTTGGGATAAACGACCCAAGTTCAACACTAATATTTCATTATTAAGTTGAGGAAATTAATTTGTGTGTGGTTTCACATTTTCAAGCTAGTTTAGACATTCTTTAGAAAATGATCATAGCACTCGATAATATTTTTGATGAAAATTGATGATATACTCGTTGCTATGAGTTCCCATAGATATTACAACAGGTTTTATACCCACCTTTAACCACTAATATTAATGAATAATGAATATAACAATGTATCATGAAAAACACTTATAGATCAATATTTTTTATAACTGATGAAGTTAATTTTTAAAAGGTTTTAACATGATTTCAATGTGGTTTATGCCTATCAAGCATAGATAGGATGACATCATATGAGAGGGTGGTGGCTTAGAATTAATTAAATGAAGGTATCCCATAATTCATTCACCTGACTGGGAATGTCATCACCATAAGCAGAGGAATCTTCAAATTTAGAGGTGAAACAAAGAAAATATGTTATGGTAATTTCATTTTTCCTTCATTTTTTTGGTGCCTTTGGTTTTTTTTAGAATCATAAATATCTCAAGGTTCTTCAATGTGAGTATTATTTATATGATTTCAGGTAAATATTTTCATAACTAATAAACATTGCATCCTATATGGAATCTCGTATCATTACCCATTTTTTATGTAGTCATAAACATAGTAAAATGGTTTCTAAACTATAATTTATTATTTTTATCCTCAAATTATTCCTTTTCATCATTCATGTGTAAATTTATTTATTTCTTGTAATTTCGGTATAGTTTCATTCATTAACATATATTCAATTACATATATTTCATTCTACTTTCATATTATATGATCCTCAAATCATACACATAATTCTATTTCAAATTAGTGCTAAATGGTTTAATTATACAAGTAATCACATGTATAGAATACTAATGATGAGGGATATTTTTTCATATAAAAATTTGATGCTCTACGAATGCATACTTCTATATTATTTTCCACCACTCATGTTTTCAGATAATACTCAATACCCATTACTATATGTAGTTCTATTTCTAGTGAATCGGGTTTTCTAATAATGTATCAACTCTATTCTTACATTATATCAGTAGTTGTGGTTTATTTATGTTCATATAAAATTTTATGTACTAGTTGTTAATTTTTAGTTCATTTTAAATTCCTCTATTAAATTTACTATCAAATATTTTAAGATCTGCATGATCACATCTATTCAGACCAGTTTGATCTTAAAACGTCTACATTAAAGCCCATATATCAGGGCAGACTTTAAAATAATACATAGCTCTATTGGAACACCAGGGCTTTCATTTGATACACTACTTTATCTAAAATCATAATTTATAAGTAGGTAAATTAGAACCACAATCTGTTTTCATAATTTAACCTCATATTTACTGATTCAAAAGTTTCACTTGAAAAAAAATATATATCTAACTATATTCTAATTTCATGTTACAAAGTGTACCTTCTCGAAACTATAAAGAAAATTGAAACTATAAGAGATTCTTTGAATGATGTGTTTCCTTTAAGAAAAATTTGTTCCAATTAAATATTTTTGTGTAAAAATTGAAATGAATCTCCATCATCAATCAATTTAAGGTATGTCTTTGTATCTTTTTTTACATATTTACATATATATCCATTATAATTTTTTAGAATAATTATAAATATTACATGATATAGATTTTGTTTCATGTTTCTCCAGATATAGAGTTAAATTTATTATAATTGGTCATAGTGGATTTATCTTTTTTGTTTTTGGAAAACAAGTATTGAAATTCATATAAAAAACTATGTCACATCTCATAGATAATTAGATTCTGGAAGACATACAATTTTCCACTATAATATTTTTGTATATTCTTCAAAAGGTATAACTAGTATTGATCTCTTTATTATATGATATTGTTGAATTCAGGTTCACAAAACAATATAATATTATCAAATACAAACCAGTTGGTAAGCATTTTTTGTTCCCTTCTAGACCTAATTCAATGATTTCGACAAATTTTTTGTAATTATATGGTTTAGGATGATGAAGTGTTAAACACCGCTTTCACTCAATTCAAGTTGAAAGCACTGTTTGGGGATCAATAATAGGTTAGCAGACTAACTAATAATCTGTATCTGGTAGGCTTTCAATCCACATCACTTGAAATTTTTGGGCCTATTTTCACTAGATTTTATACTAGTTCTGCGAGTGGATGCTGACTTTTCATCATTTTAGGAATGATGTGTAGTGAAAAAAAGATAACATAGGCATTATTTAATGAAAATATTACTTCTGGTGGGAATGTTTTCATGCAAGAAGAGGAAGGATAATTGAATTCCCTATGACATTATGAAAAATCTCACACATGGGCAAGAGCTGTAAATGCCAGACATGGATTGTGAACTCATAGAAAGACAACACACATTGAATTCAGACATCCCTTTAGAATAGCATAAATGGGAAGGCATGTTGTGTGTAACAAATCATTAGGTAGCACAAATCATGTATGGAAACCCATCATGCATGTACATAAAAATAACCAAGGCACTCTCAGTTTTAATAATCATTTTATTTACCATTGTTTAAATATAAATAGAATAAACACAACTGTATTTTTTTTTCAAAAATTATCCTTAGAAGTAAAATTTTCTAGTACTTTTTTTAAAGTGATTTAAATTTATAAATGATGCCTAGATTTTATTCATTTGGACTACCAATTCTTAAGATGTCTGTAGGGATGATGGAAAATGATCACTATACAAATCATTTTTTTTTTCTTTCATTTATTTATAATTTTATTTCAGTTCATGTAAATATTTTTTACTAATTTGTTGGTATTCTATTTTGTTGTTTTGATGTAGATATTGGAGCTGAATTGTGTGGCATATCAACAACTTGAGGTTTCTCACTGGTACTGGAGATGGCTGTATTTGTTTCTTACTGGTACTGGAGCTTGTTCATTTTTGGCTATGCTCTTTGGTTATGTGTGGTACAGATCTTGAAGTTAGAGGATGTGCTATGGATGTGACTTAAGGTTTATCCCTAGAGCTAGAACTATGTCATGGGTCATGGGGAATAGATGGGTTGCTGGTTCTAGCTATTCCATTGTGCTGGAACTGGATCATGGGCATGGATGTCCAGGTTCTAGAGAAGACTCACTAGAATGGGTCGTTGGTGCTCGCTAGTCCTGAGAGCTGGAACTGGCTCACTAGAATGGATGGGCTAGTGTTTTCACTGATATGGCTAGTGCTGGAGCTAACATGGGTTGGTATTCTCACCGACATAGCTGGTGCTAGAGTGGGCATGGTTTGGTGATGTCACTGGAATGGATAAAGATGAGTATGGGTCATTTTATGGGGTATTGAACGGCTCGCTATATGGGTCACTTTAGGGGTCGTTGTATGGGGTGTTATGATGGATTCTACATTTTTGTATTAAATTTCATTATAAATATAATTAATTTTTTAATAATTTTTAACCAGTGTGAATTCAATCTTCTATTTAACAATTATATATTATATATAATTAATTAATAAATAAAATATGAAATTTTACTAGAAATAAAATTTTACAATTTTTATTTAAATCTAATTTATAAACATATATGATATGTTTCTAATATTATTACCAAAATAAAAATATGTCAATATTACTATTTATAAACATTTTAACCAATATATATATTATCTTTTGGTATTATTAAAATTAAAATAGAACTATTTTCTCTGTGGAAAAAATATTTAGAGATAGAGTTTTTACCAACAGTTTAGTGATATGGACATATATGTTGGTGAAACGTTTTACCAACATAAAAATTAATTTTTCCAACAAATGTTACCCTGTTGGAAAAAGTGAAATATTTTAAAGTGTGAGAGAAAGAAAAATCAGGATTTTAGCTGATCAGCATCTCAGAGCAAGACACCACTACTATTATCTTCTGTGGATTCAAGTGAATTTGTTGTCCCTGAGATTGCTTGTGAGCCAGCTGTTTCCCTAGATATTGTTGATAACGCACTTCTTGATTCACATCTGATGATGGAGCATTAGGTCACCCCTCCATCTATGGAATATTTTTAGGTTTTAGTTACTAGTATGAATTCCATTTTACAAAACCACCTAATATTTTATTTATTATTTAATGAATTTTTTCAAACTGATAAAGGAAAACATAGAGGGGATATAAATATAAACACAGCATATGTATGGGACATGAAGGACTTCAAGATTATCATTCTATTTTATCAGTTCAGAGTGCCTATAGGTGATGCTGCCGGAATACACGGGTAGATTATTGGGTATCTTCCTTACAATATAGTGATCTTTCCCATTAAGTACAAATATTGGATGCATATTCCTACATCTAGGAAAAAAGTGTTCTTTGATACTCAAGTAAAGGTAATATTAATTTAATATTACTTAAAAAATAATTTAAAATACATGAGTATGTTTTTTATTATACTTATAAAGTGTTATGTTTTTTATTTCTATATGTTTTTTTTCATTTTGATATCCCTGAATCTATTTCACGCCCCTGGAATTCAAATAACACATACAACATCCATAAAAAACAAAAAATACACTTATATATAGAAAACATGCATTTCATGTTATACCAACCACATCTTGTTCTAGATTAATTTTTGGTTGATTTCCACATGTCAAAAATAAATTATATTCCATTATCCATAATTTTGAAAACAATATAATATTTTTTTGCACAATTTTGACTCGGTAAACACATATTAATGGTAACAAATAATTTAAAAACAAGTTTCAAGGGGTCAAAATCATGAAAAAGAAGTTTAATTTACATGAAATTAGGGGACAACTACCGTAGATTTAATTGTGAAATGTAGGAACTGATGGCATATCATTCCGAATGATAGTTTTCCTAATATTATGATAAACTCATTTTTAGTGTTTTAGAACACTAAAACATGTGTGGAATAGTCAAACCCTAGAAAATAACATTGTATTATTCAAAAATCAGAGGGAAAACCCATATATATAATTGTGAAATTTAGGAACCAATAACACATCATTCTGAATGATGGTTTTCCTATTATAGCCATAATCAATTTTTTAGTGTTTTAAAACTCTAAAATGTGTATGGAATAGTCAAAACTAGGTAAAATATATTGTATTGTACATAAATTAGGGTAAAACCACTGTATATTTAATTATGAAATATATGAACTGATGGCATGTCATTTTGAATGACACATTATTCTTTATGATTATAAATGCATTTTTAGTGTTTAAAACACTCAAATGTATGTGGAAAAGTAAAAATTAGGAAAAAGACATCAAATTGTCTTGAAATAAGGGTAAAATGACTGTATATTTAATTGAGAAATGTAGAAATTAGTAAAATTTCATTCTGAATGACGGCTTTCCACTTATGGTTATAAATTCCTTTTTAGTATTTTAAAACACAAAAATGTATGTGTAATGTTAAAAACGAGTTAAGGAACCTTGAATTGATTTAAAATATTGGGACACTACCAAAGATTTAATTTTGTAATATAAGAACCGATGGAAGGTCATTCTGAATGATGGTTTTCTTGTTATGGTTGTAAACAAATTTTTAGTGATTTAAAATAATAAAACATGCATAGAATGGTCAAAACTAGGAAAATGATGTCATATTGTCCCAAAATCATAGGAAAATCACTGTATATTTAATTTATAAACATATGAACTGACGACATGTCATTTCAAGTGATGGTTTTCCTGTTTTGTCCATAAATGTGTTTTTAGTGTTTCGAAAGACTAAAACGTGCATGGAATGGTGAAAATAGACAAATGAAATTGAAATATCTTGAATTTATGGTACCATGACCATATATTTAATTGTGAAATGAATGAAATAAAAAAAAACTATATTCCAAATGACATTTTTTTCTATTACGGTTGTAAACATATTTTACGTTTTTTAAAACACTAAAATGTGCATGGAACGGTAAAAACCATGAAAACCTTTTATATTAATGTTCAATCATTGTAAAAATTATTTAGATTTAATTTTGAAATGTAGGAACCAATGGCACATCATTCTGAATGACGGTTTTCACGTTATGACCGTAAACACATTTTTAGTGTTTTAAAGCACTAAAATGTGTGTGGAATGGTCAAAAATGGGAAAACGACATTGGATTGACAAGAAATCAGGGGAAAGTGAACATAAATTTAATTTATAAATGTTGGAACTGACGACACATCATTAGAAGTGGTGGTTTACCTGTTATGTCTGTAAACATGTTTTTAGTGTTTTAAAACACTAAAATGTGTTTAGAATGGTCCAAACTAGGAAAACATCATCATATTGGTCTAAAAGTAGGGTAAAATAACTGTAGATATAATTTTGAAATGTATGAACTGACAGCACATCATTCTGAATGACAGTTTTCCTATTATGTCCATAAACATGTTTTTTTGTGTTTTAAAACACTAAAACATGTGTGGGATTGTCAAAACCAAAAAAATGACATAAAATTGTCTTAAAGTCATAGTAAACTCACTTTAGATTTAATTTTGAAATTTAGTAACTGATATCATGTCATTTCTAATGATGATTTTCCAGTTATGATCGTAAACACGTTTTTAGTGTTTTGAAACACTAAAACATGTGTGAAATGGTCAAAACTAGGAAAATGATATCAGATTGTCTAATAATTATGGTACAACCACCATAGATTTAATTTTTTAATGCAGGAACTGATGACACATCATTTCAAGTGATGGTTTTCCTGTTATGGTTGTAAATGTGTTTTAAGAGTTTTAAAACACTAAAACGTGTGTTAAATGGTCAAAACCAAATAAATGATGTTATATTGTCTTGTAATACAGGGACAATGATTGTAGACTTAATTGTTAAATGTCAGAACCAAAGGCACATTATTATGAATAATGGTTTTTTTTGTTATGTTTGTAAATGCATTTTTTGTTTTTTAGAACACTAAAACATGCGTGGAATGGTAAAAAAAGAAAAAAACATCAAATTAATGTGAAATCATGGGATAACCATTATATATTTCATTTTAAAATGAATGAACCCATGAAACATCATTCCAAATTTCAGTTTTCACATTACAGTTATAAATTCATTTTTAGTGTTTTAAAACACTAAAACATGGGTGTAACAGTAAAAACCAAGAAAAATATGCGGAATTACCATGAAATCAGGGGGAAATAACCGTAGATTTAATTTTGAAATCTAGGAACCGGAGAAAAATCATTCTAAGTGAAGGTTTTCCCATTATGGCTGTAAACATGTTTTTAATGTTTTAAAACACTAAAATGTGTTTGGAAGGGTCAAAACTAGGGAAGCGATGTCATATTCTTCAGAAAGTAGGAGACTATGACTGTAGATATAATTGTGAAATGTAGGAACTAACATCATTTCATTCCTAATGACAGTATTCTGTTATATTTTTAAATGCGTTATAGTTTTTTAAAACACTAAAATGTGCATAGAATGGTCAAAACTTAACACACAAAATTAGATTTCCATAAAATCATTGGAAAATCACCATAGATTTAATTGTGATATTTATGAATTGACATCATGTCATTCTGAATGATAGTTTTTCCGTTACGACCGTAAATTCATTTTTAGTGTTTTAAATCAAAAAAACTTGCATGTAATGGTCAAAACCATGAAAATGGAATAGCATTTCTTGAAATCAGGGGACAACCTCCATAGATTTAATTGTGAAATTTAGGAACTGATGACATATTATTTAGAGTGATGGTTTTTTGTATTATAGTTGTAAATGAATTTTTAATGTTTAAAACACTAAAACGTGCGTTAACAGTCAAAACTAGAAATACGGTGTCAGATTGTCTTGAAATCAGGGAACTAAAACTATAGATTTAATTTTGAAAAGTAGGAACTAAAGTAAATTCAATCGAAATATTTGTTTTCCCATTAAGTTTGTAAATGTGTTTTTAGTTTTTTAAAACACTAAAACAAGAATGGAATGTCCAAAACCATACAAGATTACCTTATTTTGATATTACGTCCTGTGAAAACCACCGCTTAGTTGTTTTTTAGTTATAGGAAATTCTTTGATATCAAAATCTTTAAAAAAATTATTAAATAAATTTCAAGCACACCATACGTCACTTTAAAAATAAATTAGAATATTTACTTATCCCTTTTCAGTTTCAAGTGTTTAATAATATCTTAAATATGTATGTTTCTATTTTCAAATTGTCTTTCATTTTATATTATTTATTTTTTGTTAAATTTTATTATGTTTTATTAAAAAAAATTCATGTTGCATCATTCTGAATATATCCTACATCTTTTCTATTCGGCATTTCTTTTCCAAAATGTTCTGGTTTTCATGGTATATCGCAGATGTCGGTGGTAGGTAAGAGGTTGACCATTCTAATCCAAGAAAATTTTCAAAAGGTGGTCATGATTGTTCTTAGTTTCCATGGTATGTTAAAATTTTATCAATTATTCTAATGTAGTTATAATTTATTATGTTTAGTTTTAATTTTTGTTTCATTTTGTGTTATAGCTAATGAGATGATGTGGCCAGTTTCAATTTATGAGATGATGTGGAGGCAGATAGATTAATTGGAGGTCCTAACAGAGATGTATATTATGAATGGGTTTTTTTGGACATATTTAACATGTATATATTGATGACTGAGGTATTATTTGATGTATGGGATGACTGAGACTTAGGTTATGATAACTGTGGCTATTTGTACGATTGTGGATGTGTGATGTATGAATGATGAGTTTATAATATATTAATGTTTGAGTTTATATCATGTCTGTTATTATATATTTATATATATATTTTAAATAGTTTTAAAAAATCAAAATAGATTTAGTGTAGATCTGTTTTAACTACCGCTAAACATATACTATTGAATGTATTTAGTGGTAGTTTGGAGTAACCATCACTAAAAATAACCGCATTTAATTTCTTTTTGGTGGTTAATTTTATTTTATTTATATTCTTCATGGATATTTTTTATTAAAGAACCATTGATAATTGTACAATTAACTATAAATAAATTTTCCAAAAAGGATACTTAAAAAACCACTGTGAAATAAAATAAACTATAGCTAATTGACTAGTGACTGTGAAATATGTATAGGTTTTAAGAACTACTGCTAAAAAAATTGGTGTCATTTTAAACCACTACAGGACCACTAAATAACTTCCACTAACCATCACTTTTTTGGTTTGGTGATTTCTCCACAAAACATTTTTATGGTGAGAGGACTTGTTTCATAGGAATTTCTCTTTGTGTTCTAGAATCTTCACTTGTTGTTTCTCTTAATAAAGATATTTCTCTAGAGATATAAACTATGAGTCTAGTACATGATAAGAGTCAGTTATTTACTTCCTCTATAGAGATACATGGGATGCATCCTGAAATTGATAGAGGTTTAGTTGAAATTCCAACCGATAGGCTACCTCTCTAATATTATCTATAATTTCATAGGGAGTGATATACCAATGGATTAGTTTCCCTTTTTTCTAAATCTCATAACTTTATTTTGTAGATAAATTCTTAGAAACACTATGTACCCAACTTCAAATTCTATATCACATCAACAATTATTAGCATTTTTTTTGAATTTTTGACGCACTTTTGTGCTGTTTAATGCCTCTAGCCTTCGCTTCTATTTTTAGCTATCTCTGGTCCCAATAGATTTATTTCTCCAACTACATTCTAGCATGTTATATCTCTAAATTTATTTCAATAGATGTATTTATACAGATCTATTTTGACACTAATGTGAAAGCCATTATTGTATGAAAACTCAACTATAGGAAGGTGTTGATCCCAACCACATTTGAAATCAAGAGAACAATATCTCAACATATCCCCTGGGTTTTGAATTATCCTCTTAGAGTGACTATATATCTAAGGGTGAAACATAGTACTAAAATACAACTATATATAAATATCATTCTATAGAAATTATGAGAAAATCTAGATAAGCCTCAAATCATGATCCATAATAATGAAATGTGGTCCTCCTTGAAACATTACCAATTCCTTAATATACATTCTTAAAAGTTGATATAAAGAAAAATATTATCTAATAGTGATGAAGTGTGTTGAGTTTTTAAGGGGATTGACTAAAAAATATTTAATTGGTCCCTTTATTTTTTGGGGGATTTGAAAGTAAAATCCATGGTGATTTTTTCCATTTCCATTCTGTTGTGGGTAATGGATGTAACATACCATTAGACTTTTGTCTCCCAGCCTAATATTTCTAAAAATCCAAGCGTTGATATAAAAACTCTATGATATATCTCTTCATTACATCCCAAAATATATACTCATATAAATATTTATACATCTTCACACTTGTATGAGGAATAGAAAATGAATAACTATTATCCTCTTATAACAACTCCTTCAAATATGATAATGAAAAAACACAAACATGATTCCTAAACCTTATCATTCCATCACAATAAAGGTTAAACTAAGTAAAATTTCTCACCTTCTTCTATCACCCTATGTCATCCTTGTACACCTCTTTAATCTTCACTTGGATATATAGTTGAACATTAATTTGTGAAAGATGAGATTTATCACCTTCCATTAGGATTTCTAGATCCATCCTTTTAAAATAAAAAAATCGATATTTTGTGATTCTAATCATGGATAAGAAATCAAGATCCTTTTGGATCAAAGAATAATACATCTTTTTTACTTTCCCAAGGTGGTTATATATTAAATAGTTATAATATTTAATCAGCTCTAACTATCTCCTCTAGCTCATGTTCAACTCCTTCTATGTTAATATACACTTTAAAAAATTTTGATCAGTATATATATCACACATTTAACTATAAAGAAAATTCCTCCTTATCTTTAACTCAAAAATTACCATAGTTAACTCCAAATCATGATTTAGGTAATTCTTATCATGAATAATCAATATTAATGATTCATAATCTATAACCATGTCATTTTTTATAATAACTCATCCCAATCCCTTATTGGATGCATCAATGAATATTATAAACCCTTCTCTATTTCAAGGTAATGTAAGAACAAGTATTATGACTAATCATCCATTTTGTTCCTTGAAATTTTCCTCAAATTCATATGTCTAAAGAAACTTGTATTCCTTCAGTGTTAACTTGGTGATTTGATTAGATAATTGTGAAACATTATCCAGAAACTACCGATAATATCCAACCAAACCAAGAAAAATCCAGATCTCAGTCACTATGGGTTGTTAGGGAAAACATTTAATATCCTCCATCCTTGATGGATCAATATATATACCCTCTCATAACATTATATGACCCAAAAATTAAATCTTTTGTGGCTAAAATTCACACATTGTGAATTTTTTGTTGGGAAAAATCCCTCAAGGTAACATTGAAGCATTTTTGGGTTGACTGTGTTTGTTGAAAAAGAGGGTTTCTTTGGTCAGTTGTGGTGTTCTAGAGATATCGTTCACAACCTATTTTGAAAAAGAAACAAGAAAAAGGAATGTATGATCTTGATGTGGTACAAACAGAACAAATACAAGGTAGCTCCATCTTCTAGTGTGTTGAAAAATTTTGGGCTTCAAAATCGTAAAATGGATAAATGTGTTTTTGGAAGAGGTAGTTATGCGCAAGATTGAAGATGGTATGGAAACTTTCACACAAATCATGTTTCAAGATTAGATTGTTGAAAAATATAAAAGTAATGAAGTGTGTGAAATATTTGGAAATGTGCACGAAATATAAGGATGTGTGAAAGAAACTTGCGTGTCTAATGCGACGTCAAATGGCATTTTGCGCGCTCTAAGAGGGTCTTTCGTGATGCATCGAATCTTCATGGAAAGGGCCGGTGATTGCTATAAATAAAAGGTGACCCCATTATTCTAAAACAACTCAATACTTAGAGAGAATATGAGCTTCATATCATATAATAATTTCATGCAAAGGTAGTTTCATGAAAGAATTGGAGTTGCGCACAAGCTAAGGAAGTTACGCGTAAGATTAGAGTTGCACATAAGATTTAAGTTGCACGTAAGAATAAGTTTTACACACAAGGAATAAAACTTGAATGAAATGCACAATAAGTGTTGTTTGAATGATTTTAGGTTTCCCAGTAATACTACAGCAAAGTGGTATTTATCATAGGATGAAAGTGGGACATCAATAGAGCATCTGCATACAGTGGTGGATGCATTCATTAGAGATAATGAAGTGACATATAAGTCTATAAACTATGAGTGGATATTCTAAATAAGTAGTGGGGTCACATTAGTTGATAGATTATTGAGCATTAAAATTGTGATTGTTTGTAAACCAAGAGGGACAGTGAGTTCAATCTGAACATTGTAAACAACATTTTTCTTTTAGTGGATTCAGTACATTGGCACATTGTTATTTTATGCTCCTTAGACATAGCCCAGTGAGGGTGAATCAAGTAAAATTGATATATTATGTGCATGACATAATTTTTACCCATAATTTTCCATGAAAAATAAATAGAAGATAGTTTTTTAACAATGAAAGAATACCAAAAGGGGTAGTTATTTTAATCTGTTACACCCTGATTCACCCCCCCCCACTCAGGGTATTTGACCTAGTTGAACTAAAATTTTTAATATAGTTTATCCTTACTTAGAGTCTTTAGTACAATTCTCAAGTGATATTCATGCTCTTACTTACACTTTAAATATATGATAATATCATCAATAAATACCAATACAAACCAATCAATGTAATCTCTAAGGACTATTCATTAAATCGATAAAGACAGTAGGGGCATTAGTAAAAACAAATGTCATCACTATATGATCATAGTGTTTGTAAATTATATGGAATGTTCTCTTGGGTATATCCTCCTTATTGACCCTCAATTGATAATATCACAAATGAATCTTAATCATAGAAAATTATTGAGCTCTATATAGTTCGTCAAACAAGTCATCAATACTGGGTAGAGGATACATGTTATTTACTTTGATCTTGTTAAACTCTTAATAAACAAAGTAGAGTAACATCAATCCATATTAAATTAAAAAAATGTATGTAAAACCCAATGTGACCCACTTTTTGAAACGAATCCCTTTTCTAGGTTCTCTAGGAGTTCCTTATTCAATTACTATAGCTCAATTTGGGAAAATTTCTAGAAAATCATTAAAATACATTTTACACTGGGTATGATTTCTATTGAATACTAAAATTCATTATTCGGTGGAGGATGAGGAAATACTTATATAAATATATCAAAAAAATCTGAAGAAAATAGGCATATCAGCGATATTGAGTTTCTCCCTAACCATCTGAGATTCACACCAATTTTAAATATAAATAAAAACACATACAATGGATATGATTTTCATCAGAAGTTTATATTTATCATCACACTGATAAACAATCATATGTTGGTTTATAATATCAAACATGACTTCCCTTACTTGATAATTAATGTGGAATTTTTATAGAGAAATCTAATCCATCCCTAAGATAACCTTAAAATCAACGAAAGGAAGAATGAAATTATTTATAGGAAGAACATTCCCACAAACTTTAATTGATGAGGAATAATATACTTGAAATGCGATAAACAAACTTTTAGGGATTTTCATTGCTAATTATAAATCTAACCATGTGGTTATTATATTGATACCCTAATAAAATTATTTATATATAATATAATGGGTAAATTTAGAGTCAAATACAACATTATAAGTTCTAGAGTGTATTATAAGTGAAAATTTCACTATGTCGTTATAGTAACCCTCATTAGAAATAGTGATCACATGATATTTATCCTTTTCCCTTAACTTAAGAGGTTATTAGATTTCATCATCATCATTAACCTTCTAGTTTTTTCACCGGTTAGCATAGTTTATATAATCCTTTTTGTTGAAACACTGTAGTGTGGGTGGTGAAATTTTTGGAACTTTATTTATATTCATTTCATTCATTGACATATTCCATTCACTTTGACATTTTATTTCCTAATGAAATTCCATTCCAGACATAAAACATTCGCCAAACCACATAAAAAAGTTACTTTTTATTTCCTACCTGACATTGAGCATGAATCAAATCACAACTTCTTATCTCTATGGTTCTTAATGTGTGCCTTAAACTATATATTTATATTCTTATTAAAACCATATTATTGATGGGTAACTCAAATATCCATTTCCACTCTGAGAGTACATTGAACTATTTATTTATAGCCACTATTTTTTCTTATGTCTAACACCCTTTTGATATTTTTTTAATCCACTAAAGAATCAATAAAACATACTTTTAGTTTGGATGATAATTCCTGAATCATACATCACAAGTCTTGTAAAATGTTCCTCATAGGTACCAATGAATTCATCATCTATCTTCTATAGCTCAATTAATTCCTTCTCCATTTTAGTATTAAGAATTTGATGGAAGTGATTATTAAAAATAATCTCTTAAACTAATCCCACTATATTGATTCAATTCCACCTTGTTTATTCATATTATTGAGGAGAATACACCATTGATATTATTCTCCTTCCAAATTACAGTCAACCAAAATGACTTTTTCATGTTCTAAGCACTGGAGAATAGAAAATATATTTTCATTGGTACTAGTCCATTTCTTAGTAACTACCTGATCTATTTTAACACTAAAATATGGTTAGCGTTGCATCATGAAGGAATCAACAGGATTTTTTTACCTCTATTCATTTGGAAGTTTAGTATGATTAATAACTTTAGAAATTGTGTGATCATGATAATGATATTTTTCATTCTATCTCCCATAACATTAGTTCTCGCAGGAGGACAATAATTGCATTTCCTATTTCATTCATCATTAACAAGGTTCCTTCAAGTTCCATCTAATGACTAAAAAAATCATAGTGTAAGAAATAATAATCATATTAGGAAAACACATAGTCATGAAAATTTATTTATATAATGTCTAAATAAATACACAATATTTTAGATCCAAAATAATTTAGTTTTAACTTATGTTGTTCATGTTCATCATCTATTCAAATCCTTCATGATGGTTCATAAATAAAATGTAAATTAACAAAATAATATCCCTTGAGAGTGTCAAACTAAGTTTGTAGGAAATCTCGTTGTTGTGTACCAGGTAACGCTTACATAAAGATCAATGTTCCTTATTTTAATTTATTACCCCTAGGTATATCTATTCCATAACCACACCCACTTACAATATCTAGACAGGGATTTATTTCTTGATAAACCACATAATCTCTTCATTACCAAAACATTAGGATGTTTCCATATACTTGGGCTTGTCATAAGGGTTCTAAAAAAAATCCCATCCTATTTTATAAAGGTTAAATAAACCTATCTTTTAATACCAACTATAACAACTCAGTATTTTCATACATAGAAATTACATATTTTAGATAAATATTCATTACATTACACAAACACATGCTTGAGGATCACAAAGGTATAGTTCCTCAAGAAACATGTAAATATAAAAAAACTAGTTCATAAGAGTTCTGCATAATCTCCCACTTAGTTCCACATAACTATCACTATTATTAGACATAAAACATGTAATACCTATCATCATAAACTTGGGAAAAGAAACATAATAAAGGGTTAGTGTAGATTCTTAGTAAAGGTAAACAAGGTAAATATGTAAAAATAATATGAGGATAAGTATATGATAACATTATAGTAACATATAAAAACCATATCCTATATATCATTGATAAAGGTCATAATTTATTTCATAAATATTATCTTTTCAAGGGACTTAAATCATAAGGGAATTAAATAACATAATCTATGAGAGCATAACATATCCATAGTATATGGATTTGTAGCCTAAAAATAAACATAGAAAGTCATTTCCATAGTAGTAAAGGATTATTTCCAAGTCTATAATAGTGTAATGCTTTCACTCCACAAACCATCTTAGTATTCTAGGTTTACTCCCAAGACAATTAGAGTGAAAAAACCCCTTTAATGAACTTGGTTCACTCCCCATTCCAGTCCTATTTATCTCATGAGATTTAAATATTTGCCCAATCAATTTTAGGGAGATATAGGTTTCACCAATCACATAATTAAAATAATAAAAAAATCCACAAGCTCATAAAACATTCTTTATATTAGTACCCTTGAAAATAAATGGGTTTCATAAGAATTGCTTCAAATCATAACCCATGGAAAATAAATCGGTTTCATATATATTTCATGATTTCATCATAGTATAACCCATGGAAAAATAATTATTTGTCATAATCTTTTTATTATGGTGTAAAATATGGAAAAAAATGGATTTCATAAACATTTTATCATTTTATCATTGCATGTCCTATGGAAAAAGAAGCAGGTTCCATAAACATTTTATCATGGTATAACCCATGGAAAAAAATGAGTTTAATAAATATATTATCATTATAAACATAATCCATAAGGAAATAATAATAAATGAATCCATAGATCATATTCCTAGTAAATAAGAATTAAAATCATAGGATTTCATCTTATATGGAAAATGATTTTAAATGATCACTTGTAAGATTTCTTGAGTAAAATAACTTTTTCACATTGAAAATTACTTTTTAAAACCAAAATTTCATAAAAAATATAATATTTTAGTTTGAAAATATATTTTGGAACTTATAATGTTATATTTAAATAATGTATATGTCATGGTGGTGTGAAATAATTTTCATTTCATACATGTTAAAAATAAATATTCCTTTAAAATTCTCGGTAAATGCTAAATGGGCCTTATTTAGAAAATGATAGGAAGATTAATTTTAAAAAAATATTGTAAAAATTAAAAAATGGTAAAATTTTATTTAATATATCCTTTTTTAAATTTTAAAACATTTTATAAATCATTTTTAGAAAACATGGATATGGAATAAAAACGGTTTTTGACTGAAGTGATAAATAATGTCGGTTTACTTTAAAAACATTATTTTTGAATATTGAGAATGTAAATAGATGAAAATAAAGTTAATACATTTATTTTCATTAAATATACATATTAGAGTAAAATTAATGATTTTTTATGAGATATATCATAAGGTTTCACAATTGGAATAATAATAAAAAACAATCTCGATAAACGATGAGATTGTAACGTAAAACTCGTACCAATTTGGTAAATTTGAATCGTAATAACCATGAGAGAATAACATTAAATGAAACATATAATATCATTAGAATAAATTAATTCATCATATAACATTTCAAATTTTATTTATATACTCCGCATAAAATAATACAGGTTTATAACAAAATGTATATCCCAAAGAAGACAAATTGAGGCAAAAATCCCTTACCACTTTTGTAACTTTTCCGTCCTAAACCACTTGAAATAGAGATAATAGATTGGATAAGTAAATAAAAATAATATTAATTAAAATAATTATAAATTAAATTCATGGTTATTATATAAACCACATAAGATAAATATGTGGTGAATATGGCATGTGTCTCATAGAAAATAAAAGTGAGATATAAATCTATTTATATAAGTATTTACTTCCTTTTTACAGGTTCTAACCTCAGGAATAATAAATAAAATTTTATTATAAATATATTACAGAAAAAACTAATATTTATCATAACATATATGATTTAAATATGACTTTTTATTACCGGTTTATCAATAACTTTTTGTTAAAATCTCATTTTGGGTAATAACTGCTTCATTTTTCAGGTATGTTTTGGTTTGGTATTTTTTCCATTTTAATTTTGATCATGGTTACATAATATATATAATTTTAAAAATTAAATTAATATCTTATATATTCATTATATATTTATTTATATTAATCCATTAAATTTAGATATAGAAAATGAGTTATATTATTCATGGAGACTGTAATCTATACAAACACATGAATGATGTTTCCATTTTCTCAATGGATTGATATAAATTAAGGTAAATAATATATTACATTTACAAAGTCTTTATTATTTCATATATATCACAAATATTCATTAAATGTTTCCTTATTACCTTCCATGTAAATCGTTAGTGAAAAATGATTCACATCGTTTTGTGAGGCGGTAGTTCTCCATATACACGAGCGACGTTATCATATCCCCAGAGAATGTAAATTATGAAGTAATATGTGAAATAATGATTATATAAGCATATTTATGTCATAAATATAATATATAAATAATAAATTAATCATTAAATAGAGTCGTGAGAGGTGGTGGTGGAAAACAAATAACATCAATTCACGTGGAGGTAGTCCTTCATACACACGATCGACTCTTTTATTTCTGTTCGATGGAAGAGGTGAAATAATATGTATATAATTACACTAAAATAATAAAATATATGTATATGTAATATACTGAGATTATTATATAATCATTTGATAATAATATTTCGATGAGGTGGAGGAAGAAATAAAAACACAAGTTTGTGAATTTTACCACTTCTTCAGAGAGCCTCGTTAGGTTTATACCTAAATCCGTTATATGAGGATTTAAAAATAAAATAAGACCACTAAGATGTTATAAGTGATTTATGTAATGTATGATTTTTGGTATTTTTTGAACCAAATGGTTTTTTAATAGTGAATAAGAGAGGAGAGGGGTGGCCTTTTAAAAGTGGGGGAGTGGACACCCATGGGATTTTTGAAAATAATAAAGTGTACCCAAGTTTTTCACATTAAAAAAGGATAAAAATAGTTTATTAGACCTTATAGGTGATACGTTTTACATATTTTCATGAAATGGTTTTTTGTTAAGTTTTTAGGTTACTTTACCCCTTATCTTTTTAGTTTAACCCCCGAAAAACTCATTTTAAACTTAGCATGGTATATAATTTTTATTGTTTTCACAAGTCTTTTTTACGAAATAATAAGCTAAAATTATTATATAATATAAATTAGTCTTATTCCAAATATTTAGTACATTTATTCAAATTATGTTTATAGAATTTGAAAAAAAATTAATTTAAAATTAAGCCAGCAGATACAGTGAGAAAACAGTTTTCCAAATAGAAAATGTTCAAACGTTTAAAAAGTGTTTATATAAAAATTCAATTTAAAATTTATTCAAATGACCTAAAATGGATTAATAAATATATAATTGAACTAATTTTATTTTTAAAACCATTTCAAAACAAATGGAACCTTATAAATTCTTTAAAAAAATTCAGGTTTAATAAAAGCCAATACTTTTCAACATACATCTAAAATTTAATCATTTCTGAAAAATCCCAAATATTAATTATAATAAAATATTTACATGTATTTTTCAAAAATTATGTTTATTTTGTAAAAAAAATTCAAAAAGATTAAAAATCACATTTATTATTTTTTTCAAAAAAAAGAAATAAAACATTTTTTTATAAAATTTTATTTTCAAAACATAAGAAATTTTTTTAAAAAATTAAATACTTTTTACCAATATGTTTTCTTTATATAAAACCATTATAATTAATATTTAATGTCTTTTAATACTATTCATTCTAACCAAGTAATAATGGACATGTATAAATAATAATATTAATAGTATGTTGTGGTTCGTTAGAATATGTTGTTGTGTGTAGGGTAAGGTTTTGAAAATAATTATTTTATTAAATAAAATCATTAAATTTTATAGTGTTACAAAATTTTTATGTACTTATTCCAACTTTAAAATATTATTTATTCCACTCAATTTCTATAATTGATAAATGTTAATCTTTAAATACTAATTCTATAATATATTAAAATAATGTTTTTGAAAAAATAACTTAATTACTAAAATGTAAAACATTGGTTTGTAAATAAAATCCAATATTATATTTAAAATTATAAATTCACTTATAAAATAAATATTTTTGAAATAATATGGTTGTATAAATTTTTTAATCATACATATATTCTAATAATTCTATAAAACAAACAGTATTTTTAAAAATGGTTTATAATAATATTTTCTTTAAAATCTATCTTTACAAAAAAATACAAAAAAACCCTAATATAATTTTCTTATGTTGAATAAAATATATCATCATTTTATCAAACTCTAATTATGAAAAACTAAAATATAATTTTTAAATAAAATCATACAATATAATAAAAACCATTTTATTTAGGGAAATTGGATTTTTAAAATACTAATTACACTTCCTATTTCTTGTAATTTTCTAATTAAATTATTATAAAAAAATATTCATTTTAGCAAAAATTATTCACTTGTTTCATGAAATATAAATACTTATCACATAAAATATTTTTTTTTTAAAAAACATTTTTAAGCATAAAATAATCTTATTAGTTTTTTAGCTATTTGAAGAGAATTTCATTATGATTAAAGAGAACCTTTCTAGTCCTTATACATATATTTCTCAATAAAATTACTCCTATTTACACTTGAAAATTAAATGATATTTTTTTAATGGTCTAAACATATTTTAGTTTCATTTTAGCTGTGTTTTTTTGTGTGGAGAAAAATATCATGCGCATTGTTTATTTAAGGAAAATGAATATGAAAATATTGGGTTGTTATGTTTCCCATTTAAATAAATAGAATACTCAATGTTTTAATTATTAATCATTGAAGAAATTATGTGAGGGTATTCTTAACACATTCATCATTTATGAAATAACCAATAATATGGAATCCACCTCCCCCTCAAGCTATATCAATTTACTTATCTTTATTCAGACAACATTATCCATTCATAAAGTCATATACCCATGTATGTATATACCCAAATAATATATTATTCATAACATACTTTTCCAAAATCTATTTCAATGCTTGTGAAATTAAACAATACTAAAACCATATTTCCTAAAAATTAACATTATATGCAACCTGCAAACTGTATAAAATCATACACCAGAAAACGTTATACCAAAATCCCAAAAATACGGTGAACATAGAAAAAAATATCATGGATCACTGTTTCAGTAAATCCATAATAAATTAAAATTCTATCAATACTATCTAAATCAATTTTATTAAAATAAATCAACCCTTTATTACATCAAAAATCAAGTATATAGTAATCTTAATATTTATCCATCCCTCAATCATCTGTTCTTAAATAGTTAACCCCAAAAATATAACCTTGACATAAATCAATTTTAAGTTTATTTATACCATTTAATATATGGTTTAGAAACTTTAAAGTATAACTAATAAAAAAACTTATATGTTCCACATAATCCTCATAAATTTTAGAATATACCAGACAATCATCGATAAATGTTTCTCAATAATTAAAATAACTATGACTATCGAGGTTTAATTTCCATTAAGATAAGAACCTCACTAACTTTTTTAAGACTAGTAAACTAACCCTTTTCCATCATAATTGTAATATAACAAGATTATCATCCATTTAAGTATTCTCACATAATTATTTATAACATATAGGTGTTTTTGGATACATACCTTTCTTAGCTTCATTTTTTTGATCATTTTCTAACCAAATCTAAAATAAAAATGATAATGGTAGTATTTAATAAAATTATAGTAAATGATCATATGAATATGAAATATCAATACCAATATATCTTCTCTAATGAAATTTTCATTTCAATACATGATACTTTTATTATAACTATGTTACACGGGGTTCACCCCATACCAATCTGGATTCAACCAAGGTTACTTTAAATTGTGTTCTCTCATAATAATTAACATAATAACTTAAAAAAAGAAAGTAACCATTCATTATGGTATAAAAATAGATTTTGATTAACCAAATCACATCCCTCATGAGTTTCTAGCCAAGTGAGTAGTCTTAAACCCAATCATCTTGCGCTATAATGAAGATTGATTCAATGATCAACCATCCTTTTATAGGGTGATTACCTGTAACATTCCTCCCCTACTCATTGTCTTGAGTCAAGGAAGAATTTATACTTGGCCTAATGTGACATCCCGAAGATGAAAAAGTCTTTAAATAAATTCCAAGGGATTCAACATTATTAGGGAATTATTTTCCCTTATAAAAGAAAACAACCACACAAAAAACATACCATAATAAAAACAAATATATAATTCATGATATAAATGTGATAAAACTCAATGAGAAACAAAAAAACAAAATTATATCAAACCAAACTATAATCATAGTACCATATTTGAAGACTACTAACTTCAAAGTAAAATGTGGAAGAAAAAACTAACAAAACTCAACAACTCCAAGACATAACTCCACAACCCCCAATGTGCTCCATGCTCCAATTCTACAGTACATCTCAAGTATTAATAAGCACCAAAAAATAGTTATTATAATTTTTCGTTTACCTATATTCTAATGGGAAATATCTACAAAATAACCAACTTTACCAACTAACAATGAGTAATGATACTCAATAGGATTTCCCCAAATGACTTCCCTACCCACACTACTAGGATAAAACAAGTTATCATATTTATATAAAAAAATTATATAAAAAACATGAAAAAAAATTAATAGTTTATATCAAAATATAATTCAATTTTTATAACAAAACAATTTCTAATTAAAATAACTAAAAAACTCCTTAAACCATTACACCTTTCTTTTCAGCATACCTAATCTGTGATTCACAGACACACAAACACACATGCATTATTCATTAATAGTTCCATACTCATGAGTGGTGTTAAGTTCATACACTAAGTCAACACAAAGTGGAAAATCTATTTATACCCCATTGGTACAAGCCTCTTATTCCGGGTCATATCCCTTTGTACCCCAATGGTACACGCCACTTATTCAGGGTCATGTCAAATGCATGAATTCTTACCAACCCATGAATTCCAAAACCAATTCAAACTAACAATTTCTTTAAAAAAAAATTATTGAAAAAGTTTCCAAAAACCCATTTTCTATAAATAAAAAAACTACCATTTTAAAATCATAGTTTTAAAATCATTCAATAAATCACTTTTTACAACAATTCCACAATTCCAAAAAATACTCAAACCATCACTAAATAAGGTTTCTACCATATTTTTTTACAAAAAAAATCACAATAAATATCAATCAATTCATAAAGTTTGAAACTAAGGATTCATTCTCAAATAAGGGGAGTTGAATGTGTATCCACCTACCTTCGTAATTATGATAAAAAATGTAGAATAATACGAATTATTCAACAAAACTGAGTTGAATATCCAAAAAAACACGCCTTAGATCTATTTACCTAACATCAAAAACACCATATCTTATCATGATTAGCATCAACATCATATATATGTCCCAAATAGACTAGAACTATGATTTTGAGAGAAGGAAGGAAATTAGATATAAGAAAACTACAACAAATTAAGACTTACCAAGGGAATAAGGCTTCAATGCACTAGGAATTGCCAATGAATTGCTTCTGATTCAAAAGGGAGAGGCTCTAAGACCATTTGGAAGAATAAAAATATAATTATTGTTGAAATGGAGGGAAAACTTTCATTTGGTGTAAATTCGAGTGAGATAAAAAAATTTAGGATCTCAGTTTTAAACTATACATGGTTAGTCCCATGGGTAGGAAAATCGTGCGCTAATTGTGTGCTAGAATCAACCTCAAGAAGCACTTTTCACAGTTATCCAACATATTTAGACAAACCACAATACAAACATGCATAATCCCTCTTCCCCATTTCAAATGGATTCTCTTGGGTGGCCGCATGGTCTAGACAAACTATGCACCTAACTATGCATATTCTCGGAAGACCTTGTTTTACCTTGCATAGTTTTTTGTATGAGCTGCACAGTTTATACTAACCATTATCAAACTGTAAACCTTGATAAAATCCCCAAAACATTCCAAAAGTATTATAATACCTCCAAAAGTTTACTTAAACACCTTATATTATTAAAAAAAATGTTTAATTACATGAAATTGGGGGGTGCTAATTTCTTCCTACCATTGTCCTTTCCATCCATAGAATTTTGAAAACCACTACTATATCGAAATAGTTTTGTCCATTTCCTGACCATTTTTTTCTCCCGTTCCCAAGTCTCTTCAAAAATCTAACCATTTTCTACAAAACCCACACTAGATTGATTATTTTCCAATGCAATACTTTCTCTTTCCAATCCACAATCTGTATTGGAACATATATAAATGAAGAATATAGATTTAGGTTAACGTGATGCCATTGAATCATATAGATAGGATTAGGATGACACTTTTTCAACTGAGATAAATGAAACACATTGTGTACAACACTGAACTGTGGTAGAAATTCCAACTGATATGACACCTCACCAACCCATTTATGTATCTCAAAAGGGCCTATGTATCAAGGAGATAATTTTCCCTCCTTCGTAAAATGATGATGCCTAGGCCATATATATATTCTAAAGAACTCATGATCACTCACCTTGAATGAAAATGGCCATTGATGGTGGTTCTCATAAGATTTCTAAAAACTCTGATCCATCTCCACTCTCTTCCTGATCAACTAAATATTCTTCATCGTCTCTTCGACAGGGATCATCCCAACCAGTGAATTCTCACCCCTTTCTACCCAAAAAAGTGGATAATAAAAAGGACATACATACAATGATTCAGAATAAGCCATATGTATCGAGGCATGATAACTATTACTATATAATAACTCCACTAAAAGTATTTGCTCCTCCCATGATTCACCAATTTCCATTACACAAGCTTAAAACATGTCTTCTAAATTTTGTATCATCCTTTCATATTTCCTATCCATCTCAGAATGATATGTAGTAATAATTTTCAAATGAGTTCTAAGGGATTGCTATAACGATTTACAAAAATTAGATATAAACATTGGATCCATATTTGACACTATCAAAACTGGTATAACATTTCTATTTACCATTTCTCAGATATAGATTTTTGATAATTCCTCTACCGTATGAGATTCATGAATAGGGAGAAATGGGAAGACTATGTGAGTTTATACACTATCACCCATATAGAATTGTATTTTCAAACCGTTCTTGGGAGACCTGTTATAAAATTCATGGCTATCTTCTCCCATTTCCATGTAGTAATAGGTAAATACTGAAACATGCCTACTATTAGTTGATTTTCTTCCTTAACCTACTGACAAGTTAAAAATCTCAAAACAAACTCAACCATCTTTATTTTCATGTTGATCCACCAAAACTATTATTCTAATTCCTTATACATATTTTTTATTCCATGATGAAAATACCATCTCAAAAGGTGGTAAGAATGGGAAAAAATTGAAAATCCATAGGTATGACCATCTGATCTTGAAACAACAAAACAATACTCCCATATAGATTTAATCCCTCAATGATCTCCCTATCATTGAGTTTCATCCTCATAAAAACAGATTCTAAATCAGTTTTCTACACCTTCTTAACTGCCTCAACCAAATAAATAAAAAAAGAAACTAGAATGAAAACCACAACTTAACCTTGCTCTTGACATCCCAAGTACAGGTCAGCTAGGTTCAGCATCAATTACTACTTCTCTAAAGCTTCTTTTTTCAACTCAGTATAAGACATTGTACTTAATGAAACTTTTAATGAATTTCCTCTACCAAGGGTATACATCATGTCAAATTCAAATATTTGTAGATACTTCATCCATCTTCTTTGTCTCGAGTTAAAATCCCATTGTGATAAAATATGTTTCAAGATTTTATGATCCCTTAACACCATAAATTCCTCACCAAATAGGTAATAATGTTGTGTTTTCAATGCAAATAGTATAGAAAATAACTCCAAATTGTGTGTTGGTTAGTTTTTCTCATGAAACCATAACCATCTTGATACATAATAAATAACATGATTTCCTTTCATAAGAACACATCCAAACCTTGATCCCAAAGCATCACAATACACCATGTACCCTTGTCCTGATTTTGGAAAAATTAATATTAGTGTTGATGTAGGGAAAACATTAAGGTCTTAAAAAGAATTCAAAAATAACTAGATAAATTGGAATGGAACATTATTACATTAAAACATTATCATTAGTGAATATATTCATGAGAAGTCATGAACCAAATATTGGTAATAACCAACTAAACTAAGGAAACTGTGTATCTCGAAGCCATTATTAAACTCCTTTCAAGAGATAACTACCAATATATTTTCTAGATCCATAGAATCACCCCATTTAGAGATTAAATAGCCAAGGAAATATACCTATTATATCAAAAAATCAC
Organism: Viscum album; assembly: GCA_963277665.1. NCBI lineage: Eukaryota > Viridiplantae > Streptophyta > Magnoliopsida > Santalales > Viscaceae > Viscum > Viscum album. The sequence goes on along the minus strand of OY728162.1, from coordinate 660,582,725 downwards.
ACTTTGAATGTTTCTAATACAACAAATGGTCCCTCAAAATTCCCAACATTATCTCCAAGTGTGCCTCATGATCAGACTTTTTCATTGAATACACTAATATGTCATACACAAACACCACCACAAAAGAATCTAGATATCTATAAAATATCTAATTAATCAATTCGATAATGACCACTAGTGTATTCATATGAACTTAATGCATAACAACATATTCATAATGGATATATCTACTTCTGAAAGTTTCCTTTGGAATATCCCCCTTCTTAACCCACAATTAGTAATATTCTGATCATAATTCAATCATAGAGAACCAATAAATCCCCATAAATTGATTGAAAATATCATCAAATCATGGAATTTTATGATAATTCTTTATCATAACTTGATTAATATTATTATAATTCACACATAGTTGAAGAGTTCCATCTACCTTTTACACTCACATGAATGGTGTTTCCCACATAGACATGCTAGGCCTGATGAACCCTTTTCTTTATAGCTCTTCTAACAAAACATTCAATTCACTAAATTAAATTGTCCCCATTTGATAAGATGGAAGTGATATAGGAATGGTCTGCAGAAGAAGATAAATCGTAAACTCCACATCTATTATGGGTGGAAAACCTAATAAATTATCGATATATGCATCTAGAAACTAATCAAAAATAGAATTAAAACTCCTATTCTTGATCACTTCCATTGATGAAAAATTCAGAGTTGTGAACTTATACGAGATCATTCCAACTATTAGTGCGAAAAATCCCATTTCACCTACTTTTACATTCATTTCTCCTTTAAAGAGAAGCTTAGTTCCATCCTCAGTCATAAAACAAACCTTTCACATATAACAGTTGATATGAGCCTTGAACATTTTCAACCAATCCATACCCAGGATTTTGTCATAGAAATATATCTCAAGGATAGAGAAAACTAATATCAACTCAGATCCATCAATTTTTATAGAACATGCTTTACACATAAAGGATTTTCATTCTCTTTGACCAAAAGGAGTTTTATTTTTTATAATAGAATGCATCATCTCAGCATTTAATATCAAAAAATCAATAACACGAGAAGTAGTAAATTAATGAGATGTACTCATGTAAAAAAATATTTCATGAGGGTACAATTAAAAAGAATAGTACCTCACACCATCAATAGTCAGGAATGATTATCCATAGTAAGATTGCAACTCTATATAACTACTTACTCACTACACTTTTCTTTTTATTGGCTTGTTGAGATTGAACTAGCTAAGGAGTCATGGTATTACTGGAATCATCATGGATAGCTCAGTTTTGCTAATGAGAGGTATTATTCTTCCCTTATCTTATTAAATCATATGATTTATGTGACACCTAATAAGTGTCCCAAACACCAATCCTCAAAGAACTATGATAATAGAGATAAATATTACCCTTATTATTGTGATTGTTTCATACTCTTGGTGGGGTTGTACACTCTTGCTTCATGTGGTCAAATGAATCACATTAAAAGAAACCTACATTTCTCTTGGGTCTATAAAGAATATTCACTGATAAAACCATTTGATTATAAGTCAACCCACTACCTTGTTAATAATTTTCCCTCTTCCTCTTTTCCCAAGTATTAGAGTTCCCACCATTCCCTATAGGTATCAATTTTCTTCCTCCTCCTATAGCTTCTAATATTTCCCTTTATTCCATCATCGATCTATTGAACATATTCATATAATCCATTATGTAAATCATGATAATATTTAAGATAATATCTTGCCTCAGCTGTGATTAAAAAATTTGTGACTTCATGGATAAACTGGATGAATCCTCAGGAGTAAAGTGGTCAAAATTCACAAATTAACCACATACTCTATCATAGAAATATTATATTACTTTAGGATGAAAAAGTCTCTCGATAATTAAATCCTGAATGTATGAGGATAGTGATTTTTATTGAAAAATTATTTAAAGTACACCCAAGAATGTACTTGGTCTAATTTATCCTTAGCTATAAAATCCCACCACTAAATAAATGATATTTCGGTATATACATTTCCAACATGAATTTTAGCTCCGCTGGTGTGCCTAAGAAATCAAATATTTGACTCATAAAATACATCCACTCCTCTACTTTCTGTAGATCTGAATCCCCCTAAAATATGGGTAGATTCTACTTCTGTAATTGAAAATAATGATCCACTTTCCTTGGTTCATCCCTTATGTTCCTTCTATCCACATCCCAGATGGCTTGCACCATATTCTGAACCAGTTGTTTGTTTACCTGTGGCTCAGGTGAAACCAAAATCTCAATAGCCTCTCCCAGTTGGTTTCTATGACACTTACTTCATGAAATTTTCTATAACGACTAAAAAATTACATAATTCTCACTCTCTAGAAACGAAGTCTTAATATTTCAAATTTAACCACATTACAACTATAACAACAATTCATTCCAAAAACCAACACTTTCCTTTTTCAATTCATTTTGAAAATTCCACCATGCTTTTAAAAATAAAACCTTTTTCAAAATACCTAAACCATTCCCATTTTCAAATATACTATTTTAAAAAAACATTTTTAAAATATCAACATAATTTCACCAAATGATAAATCATTACTCAAAAAAAAATATTCACTTCTAGTGGGAAATCATTTCTATCAATGCATGTCATGCTATTACCATTGGATAAAACCATGAAAATTATATTACAACTCCTATAATTGTCTCCAAAACACTTATGTACCCAAATCCATAGTAACTTGAAGTTCATCATAAAAAGGTTAGAGATTCCTTTTTATGTTCTACATGTTAATTCTTCACAATCCACCAACTTTCTACCAAAACACCTCGAGGATTAAACTAGAATGAATTTTAAACTCCAATACAAAAAAACAATAACATTTGTCCTAAAATATTGGACCAACCAATACTAATATCATGTGAAAAAATGACTGAAAAAAGTTGATTCCACTTGTAACATCCCACCCCCTTCATTGTCTTTATTTCAGGAAAATTTTTGAATTGCTCTCAGGTGACACCCCCAAGATGCCAAAGGTTGGAAATAAATTCCAAGGGCTTCAATACAATTGGGGGATTATTTATCCTTTTAAAATAAAAGAACCACACCTAAAAATACCATAATCAAAAACTATATAAGATTCATGATAACAATGTAAGAAAACTCATTGTGTAACAAAACAAAACAAATTATATCCAACCCAATTATAATTAGAGTACTATAATAGAAGACTACTAACATAAAAGTACAAAGTGGAATAAAAAACAACACAACTAAAAAACTCCATGTCATAACTTTACATATCCCAATATTTTACATGCTCCCACTACAAAATAAAACACAAGTATCAAAAATTACACTAAGCAATTGAGATACCTTTCCTTTACATGTATCATAAATGAAAATATTATCAATATCATCAATGTGCCAAAGCAGGGGTGAGTAATGATACTCAGTATGCTTTCCCCAAATTACTTCCCTACTCATACCACTAGGATAGAACAAGCTAAAACATTTATATAAAATAATTTATATAAAAACCTTGAAAACATTTTAACATTTTATATCAAAATATAAAAAAAATACATAACAAAATATTTTCCAAGGAAACCAATCAAATAAAAATTTTAACCAGTACACATTACTTTTTAGCATACCCAATCCATGATTCACACACATACCCACCATGCATGATTCACTAATAGTTTCATACTCATGAGCATTCTCTTTTCCATCCACTAAGTCGTCACAAAGTGTCCAATATTCTTTTACCCAATGGAATAATCCCATTATCTAGGGTCATGTCCCTTCGTAACCCAATGGTACATGCCCCTTATTCAGGGTCACGTCAAAAGCATGAACTCAAACCAACCCGTGTATGCCAAAAAAAATTCAAACAAACCATTTCACTCCATTACAATAAAACAATATTTCTATTGAAAAACTTTTCAAAAAAACATTTTTCCTGATTAAAAAAATCATTTTAAAATCATTCAACAAAGAACTTTTCACAACAATTACACAACTCCAAAAAATAATCAAACCATCACAAAAAAGGGTTTATTCCATGATTTGAAAACAAATTTCACAATAAATTTCAATAAATTCAATAAATTTGAAATTAATAATACAAGTTATAATAAGAGAAGTCGATATTGAAGCCACATACCTAGGGAATTATGATGAAAATGAAGAACAACGTGAATTATTCAACCAAACCAAGTTAAATGTTCAAAAACACACCATAGTTCTATTTTTCTAAAATCAAAAACATCATATCTCATCATTAATGGAATCAAACATCATATATATATATATATATATATCCCTAATAGACTAGTTTTAGGATTTCATGATAGGGAAGGAAAGTTTATCTTAGAAAACTACCACAAATGGAGACTGACCAAGGGAATCGGGCTTAAACACACCAATAATTGCCAATGGATTACTTCAGGTTTGAAGGGGATAGACTCCACAGACTTTGGGAGGAATAAAAATCATATTGGGGTCAAAATAGAAGGAAAATGAGTTGATTTTGGGTAAATCCACGTGTGATAAACTTTTTTAAGATCTCACTTTTAAATTGTGATTGATTAGTTGCATAGTTAGTTAAACTGTGTGCTAACTCTACCCCATCATCTATCTCAATAATCACCTCACGTAGCTATCTTGTATGTTTAGAAAAACCATTCACTAACTATGAAGAATCCCTCTTCCCCATTTCACACAGTTTATCCTAATTGGTCATATGGTCGGGAAAACCTGTGTGTCTGGCTATGTGCCTGCCCAGAATCCCTTATTTCACCTTTCACAGTTTCCGGTAGGAGTTTCATGGCATCCACTAACCATTCTCAAACCATGAACCTTGAGAAAATCCCACAAAAATCCAAAAGTCGTCCAAACCTTCTCAAACTTTACCCAAACACTTTACATACTTAAAAAACATAAATAAAGGGTTACTTACTTGAAACCAAGGGTACTACATTACCCCAATTTTCATATGTGATGAAACCACATCTACATCCCAGTATCTTGAGGGAGATGAACTTTATAGGAGAACTAAAAAATATCTACTTTACAAAAACTTTAGGATTTCATCATATACTTATACTCCACCTTTAAATTTATCCCAAGATTTTTCACTAAATTCCTCATATCTTAATCCCAAACATTATCAATATTTCCTTAAATAACCTAAAGGTTTATCTATAACTCTATAATTTTGATCAACCTTAACTTATCAAACTTTGATAAAATTTCAAAATCCAAAATTATACTCAACTAATTATATAATAATCTCTGATGTTATCTATATCATAATCTAATACCAACTATGACACCCCAAATATGTGACCATATAATTACATGACATAGAATATTTATTTCATTACAATAAATTTCTATGACATTTTAGGTTTAGAGTATTGGATAATTAGGAATGAAAATTAATTAACAAAACTCATTCCTTTTTCATATAGTGAACGTTTTTCTACTATATCATCAACTAATTATTCTATAACAAGCCATCAACATCTCCCAAAAAATTCTAAACATAAGATACTATTATAGTCACATTAAACATATTACAATCCTTCAAAACTAGGGTATATAGAAAAATACGAAAGGGGTTACCTCAAATGCTAAGAAAGGAAAAAAATTAACATATAAACATGTTACCTTGGGTGAGATTATAATCATATGATAAAACACTAGAAGGAGATAAATATCATATTAAAATAATATAGAATCATAAAATCATTAAAATAGTTCATATATTAAGACTAGATAATAATTAATCCCATATGATCAAATATATAACATGTCCTAAAGACTAAGAAAACATATGACTCAAATCATGTGTTATGGAGCATAACATAGTCACATATTAATAGATAGTGGAACCAACATAAGCATGGATACAAAAAATTACCCATAATGAATCACCAACTATTTCATATGGTTTATAAAGAATCACATCATGTTTCCCATAGAGTATTAACAATAAAAACTAATTTACCATAGAATATCAGGCATCACAACCTATTTATCATAGAATATCAAGTAGCACAAATTTCTTCCCATTTTGGATCAAGTTTCAATACTCATTTCACCATTATATCATGTGATAAAAAGATTTTACCAATCCATTGAAGGTTTATATAAGTCCCAAACAACACATAAAGATTAACCATATATATGTTTAATAGAAGAAAAAATTTAATCATCACATAATTAAAACCTTGGAATAAGAATGGGGTTGAAATTATATTTTATAAGTTATCACATAAATAACCACATAAACCATATCATTCGATACAAAATTCAATCACCCAAAATTTCACCTTCATAAAATCATTTAGATGGTTATTTATAAAACATACTATCCTGGAAAATATATCCCTTGAGATAAAGAGGGAAATGTAATCTAACTTATAAAATAGATTCATTTTCCAAAAAAACATTTTTAACTTTATTATAAATGATTTATTTGTGATCCCTTTTATTAGTTTTTTTAAAAGGTGATGTGAAGGATTTTGGAAAATTTTACATTCAAAATGACTCAATAATATATACTTAACTAAAAAATGGTATCCAAGTAAGTGTGATTCTGAAGATAAAAAATTTAACATTTAACTGAAAATAATTTTTTATATTTTGAAATAACATTCTTGAAAACCCAAATTATAAAAATATTAATAAAACATACCATTTAAAAGTGATATAGTAAAGTAATAAGTTTCCAAAAATTGATACATACTTGGATATAAAAACATGACGGGAGAAAATTAGTGGTCATTTAAACATGAACTTTAATAAAAGATCCATTTAAGAGATTTGAGATTATTCATAATAATGAAATACTTTTTTGAGATGGGAATTTATCAAGTAAAAATATTTTAACTAACTAAATTTCACATTGAGTGGTTTTTATTTACTGTAAATATGGTTGATTGAATTGGTTGTGATAATATTTCAATATGAATTTACCCCAATGATGATTCATAAAATAATTTTATTGAAATATCCTCAACAAAATGTTGTGATTGTAGAGATGTTGTTTATGTCAAACACATGCTCAAACTATACTATGGGAGTTCACATTGTTCACTAAATTTAAATAAGTGAAGAATATATATTGATTAATTCCATGAAATATTCTCTTATTTAATGAGAAGTTTAATTATATGGGTCATAAAAATATATTTATGTTTTGTATGAATAATATTTGAATAAGGGTTATATACATAAGTTTCACTAAGTATTTGAGTTCACCTTAGAAAAAAAAATTCCATCCCTTAGCCAACCAAGGACACACCCCAACCATATATAGGACCTCGTTCAACCACATGGAATGAATGTATGATCTTGTATTTTCTAGTTACATCCCTGAGTTTTGGTTGAACCTATTTTAGTTGGGTTTTACTACTCATTTAAACATTGGTGGTCTAGTCCCTTTTTAGGAATAGAGATATTTTTATTGGGAAAATGTTCTACATGTTATGGTTGTAAGTTTTTTTGAATTAACAGAGTCTGGTTATATATGTGTTAATGGTTTAAGGGAGTTATCTATGTGTTTTGTAGGATTCATAAGAGGTTCTAGATTTTCCTATAGAAACTAGGATGAGAGATATCTGCCAAATATTTACATGTTATGAACCTATTACATGACATGTGACTGTCTCCAGAAATATGTCATTATCTGGTTAAGGGTGTGAAATAAATACACTCTATGAAACTATTTCACATCATGTAATGTTTTATAGGATTATTTTAACTCAAGGTAAACTGTTTTTTGTTATATCTTGTAAATTTAGAAACTCGTATTGTGAAAGGGTTTCACATAATGAATTTATCAGGAACAGTGATTTTAAGCCATAGATTTAGAATTATTTTATTTCATTCATGGGGATTATCTCTCCATTAGATCCTAGGGAGATTATTGGAGATTTTTAGGAATTTATTTACATTATTTATGTCTCAATAAATAATTTAATATTTAGTGAGTTTCTTAACTTTTGTTTTATCCTCTCTTACACTAGTTCTTAATCGTCATGGTGTAATATTTTGACAACTTTTGAACTAGATTTGATCTTGTGTGATCTAAGATTATTCTTTTGATTTCCCTCACCTTATTCCTCATTGGTTTTTTTGGAAGATAGTGTTTCTTGAATCACCAGTTAAAGGTAACTGGTCTAGAAGAAAACCCTATTATCTATTTCTAATCATTTTAAGTATGTGAAATATGGTGTGATTTCACTGACATAAAATGTACATTATGTAACTGAACAATAGGTGATAATAAATCATGTTTTGGATTACTCCTTGGATCCCTTTGGGTCTAATGGTGTTGATACTTTTCTTTTGGATAATTGTAGGGTGAGCCTACCCTTAAACAATAATGATTTGGATCATGGTTTAAAATATGTTTTAGCCAAACATGAGACCTTAGGTGATTACATGTGACAGATTCACCTGGGAAAATGGATTACATAAGTTTTGAAATTACTTATGTAATTGATATGAAATGGGTGTGTACACTAGAATTATAATGACTTAAGATATAGTTAATTAAATAATGGTTAATTGAAAGACAAATGGTAATTGGATAAATTAACCATTGTGTCTTATGTAATTATATTATGTTCTTATTTCCATTATGACTTGTGTTGGAATTCATGTAGAAATGCATATATAAATGGATTGGCCTTGTTATACTATAATTATTATAGTTCTTGGTCTGGTTATACTGTAATGATTATAGTACACGGCTCAGTTATTTTTTAATGCTCATAGGGCTCGACTCAGTTATGCTAAAATTCTTAAATAAATGGCATGGGAAAATTATGGTTATTGGTCAGAGTTAATATAGAAAAATTACTAAGAGGGGGTTAATTATACTTTTAAAAAAATATTTTAATGAAATTTTATATCATAGTTAATAAAAATTAGTGTGGTGGAAATTAAAATAAAATGATAAAAAGATATTTTTTGAGTGGTTCAAATCTAAAAGATCCTACTCCACTCTTCACCCCTCTCATGAACTGAGAGATATGACACCCACTATAACCAATATAATGAAATCTTATAGCGACTTTTTCCCACCAAAAGTCACAACATAATTATAATGTATTCTTCCCTTGAGACTCAAACCCAATACTTTCTACCTTTTTAATCCTTGGGGAACAACCAAACGGTCTTCCTTTTTCTCCTGGAGGCACAACCCAAATGCCTTAATTTTGTTTTGGAGTCAAAACCTACAATCCTAGATTTTAATGGGTAGTATAAACCATTAAAATTATTCACATAGAAGAAGAATATGAATAAATATAACCACTAAACCATATGTACAGTTCTAATATCCAAGTGTCGAGGCAGTAGTGAAATATCCATAAGTAAAGGATAAAGTGGTTTTTCATTCAGATGGGAGCAGTAGTTGATCACTGAAAAAATATAAAACTTGTGTAGTTAATGTAGTCCTCATACTTCATCATTTGTGCTGATTCTTTCAACTATTAAAATAGAGATACTTTATACACAACAACATTTTAAAATTTTAGGATTGTTTCATATTTTATTTTATTAAAGAAAGAATAATTCATACAGCTTCAATAAACTACTTAAAAGATCTCCACACTTGTTTCCTAGATGATATTACACTTTTTTATCATTTATAAAAAACATTTATGAGATATCACACTGATATCATGTAATAAAACAACTACATAGTGGTACATTTAGAACATTTAATATATAATTTAATAATGAAAATTAATATAATTGGAAAGATTCCTGATAATAATCGAGGACAACTCCTCATATACCAGCTATTTCTGATGTTTTCATTGGGGTGTGCACATCCGTCTATGGAGGACGCGCTGATTGTTGCCTCACATTTCCCTCTTTCCAAAGGTGGGCAGCATCTGTCACTTATTCATGGACGTTTTCTCCTTGATCAAAATAAGATGATGGGATGTTAGTTCCTCCTTCCATGGATTCCTCCTCAGAACTCATTACCTAGTCCAGGTCTCCCTCGTGGAATTAATACATTGTTCGTGAAACTCTTACCTGTGTCATGTCTTCATGGAAGTCAGCTAATTATGCTACTCCTGTCAGACATTCCATGGGGACCGGTCAGGGAAGCAACATTCGGTTGGGGTAGTAGTCATGTTTGAAATCGTTGGCATGTCTTTACACTAGAACACTGATGCATCTGGGTTTCTTCCCCTTATGATAAGGCCTCTCATGGGTTTGGAATCCCAAGGCGTCCCACATCGAATGCGGGGAATTATATTCCATAGGCATGTCCTGGAGGTTTTCCTCATCTTCCCATATTTAACACAGGTTATGAAGATATTTTAACGCCTGGCTGAGATAGATCGAACTGATCAAAACACTGATGGGAGAGGATCAGATGGGTTCGACCCCTGGAGGGAACACAGGTGTTGGGGATAACACATGGTTAGTTACCCTGGTACTGCTAGGATCATTGAAGAGGTGAATGGCATGATCTCACTGGGCTGTGGCGGCCCATGAAAGAATCATAATGGATAATGGAGAGTTGAATGAAGTGGTGGGGGAATGATATGGAACCATCATGATGGTGATGGTAGTTTGGGGCTTGAGCCTCAAAGTGACTTCCTACGTATCCCCGTGGTAGGGAATCAAAGTCCGTGTAGTTTGGTGAGGTAATGGGACACCTGAGGAGGTCGTCCATGACGATGGACGCATGGCTGGGATCTGGAGGAAGTAGAACCTCCGGGTTAGGGCATGACCCTCCCAAAACACATAGGCTCGAGGGAGATACCATTATAGGACATGAGTTATGGTCCATGAACGGTACATTTCATTTTTTATCTCCAAATATTTTGGAATAGTATAAAATGAATAAATACTGTATATATATAATATTTAAATCATTAATACCATTCTGTAGATTATGTACGTATAACTACATGGGAAATTATTTTCAAACAAGTTTATTTTTGACTCATGTACCGAACATCGACAAAACGTATGATATGAACTCACATAAGTAACTAATTATTATAACATGATAATATGTGATATGAATTGAATAATAAAATTTAAAGGAATTCCTTAAGCAATTATAAATTGACCAACGTTTATTATTCAGTAATATAAAGAAACGAACAAGACAAGTCGGACTTGAGGTAAGGGGATTTCTTATCTCACTTTTAATTCCGTGAGATCTCCATTGTTCTCCAATTATTTATTTCATGTGGTGTATTTTGTACTTACATTTGATATATATTATCATTATTCTATATATATTCATTGTATTATGTGATTAATTTGGTTATTATTATCTTTTGGTCATATGAATCGATTTATTACAACAAGGTAAGGGGTTTTTATCTCAATTTTTATTTCTGTGAGATTCATGCTATATTTTCCACTATCTCCTTTAAGTGGTGTATTTACTGCCTATTATTCTACTATTTGTTTAATATACTTTTGATTATGGGTATTTACATCAATGTTTTATAGTCCTTCTTTCATGGGGTGCATGTTTCGAAAGTTACCCAAATCAGTAAGGGAACCTTTCACCCTCATCTTTTTAAAAGACTTATTTTGGTTAGGTCTTTTAATTTACATATTCTTATGTTGGGATATGTTCTTATATATCCTTATTGCTGTAAATTTTATGTCCAAGTGTTAAGATACCCTTTTTATCTCTCATCAACTCATTTTTTGAATTTAAAAGTGACGTTGTTAGGCTGTCGAATTTCTGTAAGGGAACTTCTTAACCCAATTTCAATTCTTTGGTTAAACCTCTACTTCTTGATTATGTCGTACTATGAATATGTGTGGATGACCTCTGATTGTTTTACACTTAATATACACTTATATTAAGTGTATTTGTATTTTTCACACATAATTATGTAATTGATTTATCCTTAATCTAAGGATACCATCTTTGTACGGGACTTCATCTCAATCTCCTTTCGTTGAGGCATACTTTAATTTATATATGACCATATTTTATTAGCTATATAATAAACCCTTTTGACTTTTAATTTCATTCAAAAGGAGTATTTTTACATGAATCGTTTTACTAAATGACAAAAGGGAATGTTTTTGTCTTACGTAAGCGGCGACAACAACTTCTCCGCCGCCGTGACTATTATTTGAGTTTCGGCTTCCTCTACAAGCCATAACTTTTTTTAAATGAAAAATAAATACCATGTTTTTCTTTATTTTGGTATTGAAAATGGTTTTTGATAATGTTTTGATTATATCAATGTGTTGTATTGATATCTTGTGATTGAAATGTGGAAATGTTTTGTTTCCTTTATGCATGTTTTATGTGATACGATTATGTTATGGTTCTTGGGAATTATTTATGAAGATGGGTGGTTCCATGATAAATTAAGGGCAGGTGAGCCCGAGATATCTCTCCAATGCATTGGGTAATATGAAGGAGTTAAACACTAAGGTTTCTCCAAAGATATTTAGGTAATATACTGTGATGGGTATTCCAAACGTAACCATGAGGGTTACTCCCTATGTAAGAATGTTATTAATGCCTAAAGTTACCTTTATATCTTATGATTTATATGAGTTATTCATAAATCTTATGATTTCATGAGGTATGTTAAAGTGCTTATGTTTTATGAGTAAGGTATGATTTCATTGATTCTTATGTATACATAGACTAATGTTTTCTTTCCGTATTTTTATATACCTTATTGAGATTTTTATGCACATCCCAAGTTTTTGAAATGTTTTTCACATGGAATAGGGTCAAGGATGGGATCAAGGAAATGTCATACTATCTAAGACATGGAACTAAACATGACTCTTTTTTTCAAGAGTTTTTATTTTATGAAAAAAAAATGAAACAGAGTAGATGTGTCTACATTGTAATCCTTGAGATGTAATAGTTATGTCCTAATTCTTTAAAACTCTAAACCTAAAAATATCCTCAATGTGAATTATTCATTTAATTCATGATTTTGTAATTTTTTAAGTCTGGGTCCTTATATTTTGAGTCTCTAGAAGTGATTGTATGGAATTATGATCACCTTTGATGGTTCAAAAACACATACATAGGTATGTGTGTTTGTTTGTATATATATATCGTCCTCATATGTAATCTCTTGTGGAGAGTGAAATGTGTGCTTTTGATGTTTATAAGTGTATGTGTGTGTCGGTTTGAAGAAGTTTTGAGTGGTCTCCACCAAATCTGACAAGTGTCGAGTGTAGGCTTGGTCTACTGCTTGAGGTAGGGTCTCATTCCTTTTCCATCTAATTTAAAGAAAGCATTAATTAATTGATTTCTTCACTATTATTAGATTTTAATTAATAATTTAAATTATTTATATTAAATTTATTTTAAATGTGAATGGATTATGATTCCATATAGAAGTGTCAAATGAGATTATTGGTTTCTTGATAAGAAATGTCATTATTTTATAATAAAACCCTTCCAACAGAGGTGTGCCATCTTCAAGCTAAAAATTAGTGAGTATAATTTTATGTTTTCCTAAATTATTGCCTTAGTTATTATTTTATACCTTGATGTATATTTGGTATATTTTATGTGGATACTTGGATTTATTGAAGTTATGAAATAAGTTTCCCCTTTTTGGTACATAGCATGTTATGCCTTGATGTGAAGGTTTAACTATTTTATTTCCTTTTAAATGAAGTTGTCCTTGTTTCATATGTGTTTCAATGAACCCAAGACACCCCATGGTGGTTTGGTCCCTTTGGACTTGGAATTTTCCAAGGTGGGAATTTGAGTTGTTTCCCTGACATTTTCCTTGATCATTGACCAATTGATCCATGTAAGTGAATTTTCCATATTTTGGTAAATTGAATGAGTGGTTCTAAACAAATCGATAATTCATGATAGGGTTTACTCTCTTAAAATGAATCAAATGGTATTAAATGGATTGACCCCAACGGATGGTAAGTTTATTCCCTTTTTCTTACACCTAAGTAAATGATTATAATGAAATGTAATGCTTTACTAGATTTAGCCTTGGATAATGATATGCATGAGAGGAGTTTACTCATATGTTAAATTATGAATATGAACTGTGTCTTATACCTTATTCCACACTTATTTTTTACCTCTTCGTGCCACAAGTCGGTGGTATAAACTAAATCCCTTTTTTCTGATCTAATTATTTGAAGTATATAAAATACATTTGATCGTGTCGGCACACTACGCATGACCAAATAAATTTAATAGTACCAATTAAATTATAATTTTTCACTTTAAACCATCCCTTGGATCCCTCTAGGTCTATAGGCATGGAGACTCATACCTACGACCACCTAATTGGTGTGCCACCCTTGGACATTATTAAGACTTGGTATATTTGACTTTAAAGTCTTTTAATAAATTGGATAAATTATTGATTGTTGGATTTGAATTTTTAATTGGCATAATAATAAATTTTGTGATTTCTTATGGAATAATAAACTTGCCTAAACTAGTTAATTAATATATTAAATAATTTAGGATCAAATTATTAATTAAACAGGTTTGATATAATTATGATGATAATTAGGAACCTACATTAATGAAATGAATTGGTTTGAAAATGTTAATTCTTATAAATTGATCATTTTTTATATTAATGATAAATCTAGCATGTTTGATACAAGAACTGTGATTTTTGTTTAGTTTTTAAGCTAATGTGATATTGATGTGATTGATACCTCGGGGTTTGATACAAATTGACATGTTAAGTTTTTATGGATAAGAATCATGTCTAATGTGGACACCTGAGGACTTGGTGCATGTTCTTCCATACCTCCTGAGGGAAAGGTGCATAGGACTTGAGGTTCAAGAGAAACGTTTATGATTATATTGGATTTCTAAGGACTCATGATTGGTGTTGACACCTAAGGGATTGGTTCACATTTTCATACAACCTGAGGGATAGGTGCACCACTACTAAATGACTAAGGGAAGAGTATATGATTATGTTGGATGCTTGAGAACTAGATGCACAGTCACACAGATCTTGAGGGAAAGATTCTAATTATACTTCAGGGTGAGATTTAGGTTAGCCTGAGTGTAGAGGTCATATGTTCATGGTATTTTCTGAGTGATTCATCCTTGGTAGGAGAATCTATCACCGATTTTGGGTGATTCATCTTGAGGAAGGAGGATCTACCCACAAACATAGATACTTAGCAGGGTTCCAAAGTAGGTATAGAAGAAAAGGTTTCCATTAGGAACCTAGGTAAATCATCCCCCACATGTATTAAATCCCTTCTGTATTTATTGATATCCTTTGGCATCTTTGGGACATTTATTAAGGCCAAGTAACATTCCTCCCACCATCTCAAGATAATTATAATAAGAGAGATGTTAAAATGAGTATTTAATGATTGGCATAACCTTCTAACAAGGCATAGGGAGCATGAAATAAATTTTGAACACATAATGTTGTGAAGTGGGTGGACCTGCACAAAGGGCTTGAAAATAAACAAAAAAAAAGATAAAAACATTGAATTTATCACTGAGAAGAAAATATTTCATTAGAATATGGTACTTACTAGAATCATTGGAGTTTTGAAGGTACTTGAAAAAAATAACTTACCATTTTGGGGAAAAATTAGAAGATTTATGAGAAGGATAATAGTCTTTTTTGTAAACTTATTGAATTTTTTTCTGAATTTGATCTAGTCATCCAAGATCATGTTCACCATGTTGTTAATTTTTAAATTAAAAAGAATTTTCTTAGTCATAAAATTTATAATGAATTGATAAATTTTATGAGTAATGAAATTAAAGAAAAAAAATTTGTAGAAGATAATGAGAGAAAATTATTTTTTGATTATTTGTTATTACACTCTGGATCTAAGTCATAAAGAACAGATTTCAACTATCATAAGATATGTGGATTATGAGTAATAATTTAATATAAAGGTGGAGAATTTTTTTCTTCCCTTCATAAATTTTGATGAAACATCTGGTTGTGGGATTTTCAAGTCAATCGAATATGCTTGGGTTGATCTTAAACTCAACATTGATGTCACAAGAGGATAAAGTTACAATAAGGGGTCAAAAATGAAAGGAAAACATCAAGGTGTTAAAAAAAGGATTATTGATGTAAATACTAGAGCATTTTACACTCCATGTGGTTCCCATAGCTGGAATCTTGATATATGTGACATGGAAAAATCTAGTGTGAAATCCATATTTGTTTTCACAATTGAAAAATATTTGTACATTGTTTTTAGGTTCACTACAACGATGGGATGTTTTAAAAACTTATGTGAAGGTTTTGACACCAAAACCATTATCAATAACTCATTGGTAAATCCACATAAATAATATTAGATCTATAAGAAGACAAACACCTGAGTTAATGAATTCACTGGTTGAAATTTTAAATATTTCTAAACATGATGTTGTTGTGATGTTGGATGTTAAAGGATTTTGTTCCAATGCATTAAATAATTTTGAATTAATCATTATCTTATGCTTTTGGTACAAAATTTTAGATAAAGTCTATCATATTAGTAAAATACTTCAAAGTTAAGAGATGGATATCGAATATGCAAGTAAAAAAATAAGTGTTTATTTTTTTACTAGAAGAAATTCGAGTGGAAGGGTTTGAAGGTTTCATGACTAAAAAAAATAAATTACACTAGAACTATTTATTGATTCATTATTTGAAGAAATAACATCTGTTCTTAGGAAGAAACAATTTGATGAGGATGTGGAAGATTATGTTATTAGAAATTTATTTATGGTTTAAAAGTTTATAACAAATTATTTCCTTCAAAATATTGATTAATCACCCATGTCATTGAGGGAATGTTTTGTGAAATTTGAACACTTTGATGAAATATTTAGATTTTTGTTGAAGGAAAGCTTTAGAAATATTTATGAAAAACAATTTAAGGAATATTTCACTCAATTTCAAAGTTTTTTGACACATAGTGAGCATGATGATATTTTTGTAGATGAATTATTTCAAGATCACATACATTTGAAGAAAATATTTCCAAGTAAAATGATAAAATAAATTTATATCCTTGATTTTATCAATTAGTATTGGAAGAATGAAGGGTTTCAAATGACATGGGTGGCATATCAAATTTTTTTGACTATAATTTTTATAGTTACATCAGGATAGAGAAGTTATTATAAGATAAAATTGATCAAAACCTATCTTCAGAATACCATGTCATAAGAGAGATTATGTTCATTGGAATTGATTTCAAGTGAAAATGAATTTTTGGATAGATTGAATTATTATGAGTTAATTTAATAATTTTCATCAGCAAATGAAATTAAAAGTGATTTTCATTTAATTGAATTATATAGTCCCATAATCAGGTTTGTGAAGTGTTGAAACATGTTATCGTATGTCAAGCTATATTTCTTTGTAATTTTTAATTTTCATTGAATTGGATTATTTAACATGTTAGATTAATAAAATCAATAATAATTGCAACATATTAATCAAATTTTAGCATTTGGTACATGTTTTAAACAAATATTACTTTCACATTCTTCAAAAAAACTCCTTTGTTTTTATATGAAGTTGGAGTCATGGTTTTACACAAACCAGTAATCTTTTTTACTATTTAGAAGTGTGTTTTTTAATTTATCTATTATATTATTTAAAATTTTTATGTTCAAATTTTTATTTTTTTATATGAATAAGTAGGTGATGAAGATAAAGATAAGTATGATTCATTATTTTTTTCAAAGGATTAATTGGTTAGTTTTTAAAAACATTAATTCCTTTTTTGATTTGTTTGGAAGTTGTTTAAAAGGTTAAAATTTGTGCATCTTTTTCTTTAGAAAAAAGGGTTGTTTTGTCTTGTTTACATACAAAGAAGACTAAATTTTTTATATGATTTAAAGCCCTGTTTGACATTACTTTTTAGTAGTTTTTCATGAAATACGGATGTAGTTTTAAACATTTATTTTTTTTATTTTATTTTTTTTAATATTATGTATGCCAACATATGAATTGGTCTGTATGTGGACTGAACTTATTTTTTGAAGTCTGTATGTAATTTGGGTATAAATAGATTTATAATTTTTTGTATGCAATGTATGATCTCTGATCTAGTTTATTCAGATCCAATCCTTTAACTGTCTATATTTAAAGGGAATCATTTTTATGATTTTTCTTGGGAAACAAGGTTTTCTGGGATGGTCTATGTATAGTGATGTTGCATGAAGCTTCCTAATCTCAATATACTATTTACATGATGTCGATCTCAAACTCTTCATGAATTTTGAAGTCAATATCACTACCTCTATTCTTCTATTCATATTCTTCCAGAAGGATATATATTTATTCAACCATTTGTATAAGAGCTCGATATTTAGTTTATTCATAAAGGATTTTCATGTTATTGTGTGCTCATCCATCCATCCATGTACTGTGTACTTCGAATGTGAAGCTATAGAACCATGCATTTTTTCTATTACAGATGAATCAAATTTATAAAGTTGTGATTGTAGATATATATTAAACTCAATATATGAAATATAGTAAAGATTCATGGATATCCTTTCTTCACCCATGATTTACACATTATTCCAACTCCACAATTTGTGTTCAATAGTGATATGTCTGATCCAACTATAAGAAGGGAATGTCAACAACTATAAGCATTGTGGGTCCCTAAGATGTTATGGTGATTAATTTTTCTAACCACATGTTTTATTCTATGACCATGGACTATAACCATGGAATTCGATCATGAGTTAAAACCATGAAGTTTTCTTCTATGTGATACCACAATATCCATGTTCCATTATTCCAATCTAGTGTCTCAAAATAAATTAATTTTTATAATTTTAAAATTTATTCACCACAATTTGTTTTTAGTATTTTTTTAGTTTGATTCACTACATGTTTATATTAAGTGTTGTTAATAATTTATTTATTTAAAAATATTATACTACTTATTTTAAAACCATTGAAGTTTCTTTTTAAATATTTTAAATTGTGTATATTGAAAATTAAAATTGTTCTTTATTTTGATGAGACTACTGGATGAAAATTTAAAATTTATTTATCTTGAATAATTTATGTTAATATTGATTAATAAATTAATAATTATTTTTAAATAATATATTTTATATATTTTCAAATATGATTTTAAATATAATGATGCAGTTACATGAATTTGAAAAAATTACCAAATCTTATGCACTCTTAAAAATT
The DNA here is from genome assembly GCA_963277665.1 of Viscum album. NCBI lineage: Eukaryota > Viridiplantae > Streptophyta > Magnoliopsida > Santalales > Viscaceae > Viscum > Viscum album. Next base: position 660,563,543 of record OY728162.1, on the reverse strand, counting down.
TATTTTTTGACTGCTTAATTGAGAAATATTTTGATAGGTTAATTTCAAATATTATTTGACCTATTATTAGGGAGAATGTTTTTGAATTTATTCAATTTTTTTAATATATATCTTGATTATTATCCTGGAAAATAATCTTTTTCTCCATGATAATTATTATGATAATTTTGGAACTTTTATTATCACTTTGAATTATGTTACTTGTGGAAGGTGTTTTTTTTATTTTTGATTCTATATTTGAAATAATGTTGAGTATTATTATCATACATTAAACATCATCAATAATAACTTCAACACATTATCATTCAATTGAGAAAAAAATTGGGAATCATCAAAGTGCTATTAAAATTTTTGAAATCTTGTGTGATAATTATTTCATCATCTGTGTGATATTTCAAGTGTTACATTTTATACTGTTCAAATATTATTTCCTTGAAAATAAAAACTAATATATTACTCAAAAACCATTACCTATGCTTATCTTGTTCATATTATATCTATTTTTTATATTTTCTTATTTTTTCAATGCTAAATCATGTATCTCACACTAGTTCTCACACTTTATGTTTATGATTTTACATTCAAAATCATTATTTCTATATTTGTGTTGTGACATAAATATTTTAAGGTAAATATAACTCATTTCACTTGTAATATAATTTTATTATTGTAATTGAGTTATAAATCACCATAAAAAATCAGGGTGTCGGTGTGGTTATACCTCCACTTTATAAAAAAAACATCTTCTAATTGGGTTATGATTCCCCATCAAAAATTAGTATAGCACACAAATTATCTCTCACAAAATAGATATGTATAATAGTATAGTAGGTCCACCATGAACTAAACTTCTATAAATATTTTCATGTTTTTAGTTTTATTTCCACAGCATAGATAACTAACCAACTTTGATAATTTACTTTAACATGAATAATTATTTTATCAGATTAAGTTTTTTATGCTGGTATATTTTGTAGGTTTCAGGAACCATAGAAGCATACGATGGGTGGTGCCTAACATTTATTTTATCATGTTCAATGATCATTCTGGTATCAACATGATGATAAACATTGTTTTCAATAGAATTGAATCAAAGAAGACATAAAACATGAATCACACCAAAACCAAATAAAATATGATCATCACATACTATGTATAATTAATTTAATTAAATAAGAATTATATTTATGGAATTCCTTCTTCGTTGATGGATATGGTAACAGATATGTGATTCAACTTTTTACATTTTAGTAATCAAGTGTGGATTCTCTCTAGTGGTGATTCACACGTGTTCCATGAATCTTTAGATGTCTATGAAAAAATCTCTGGGTGATAGCATGGTAGTTCCTTATGCTTGTGTCATTAACCATCGATCACTATAAGAATTGTTTCCAAAGATTTCTCCTTGATCTGGTGAAGGAATATTTTTCTCCATTCTTGGAAACAATCTTGGAGAAAAGAGATCTCAAGGGCTTGAGAGAATTATCTAATTCCATTGTGCACAACCCAAAAAATGAATTGTTCTATTAATAAAATAATATTACTAGTTTGTATATCTTTACAGTTAAAATAAAACAACTACACATGTGTCATTAATTATTTATTTAATCCTATAAAAAACCCCATGTCCGTTAATATTATTATAATTTTTATTTCTCAACATGCTCTTAACTTGCAAATTAAAATAAAATATTATTTAATGAAATAATATTCAATATTAATTATTTTCTCACAGGACCTAAAATATCAGTCTTTTATTCCTATATAATATTTATCGAACCTTGAATAATGTTTATTAATTTATTAAATAAATATCACTTCATTAATCACTAATGAAGAAATAAATATTATATTTACTAAATAGAAAATAAATATTTATTAAATATTCCACTCAAATTATCTTCTCTCGAATAACTAGTGATGAAATAAATAAGATAAAGCAAACATGAATAATTATTAAAACATATGTGGGAATAATATGTATTCAACTTGTTAAATAATAAATAATAATATATTATTTAACTAAGATTTTGGATACACTTAGTGTGTGACCCTCTATAAATTTTTCTCTGTGGCATTAGACAAAGCAGACTAAAGTCCATGGGTAGAATCTAGTAACACGCCAAGGAACCTAGAGAGAACTGAGTTAATGTTGTAATGACATGTTACCTCATACAAACACTTACTGTGTAATAGAGTCTCTTTATCATGTTATGTCTTATCAAAGGGCCTGAGATATCAACTTCTGTTAAAACAGAAGGTGCAAATCCTTTCTCCAATTATTCATTAATTCAATATTACTCATGGTGCACCCAACGTATCCTACAATGCCACAAAAATATGTCACCATGATTTTAGTCAATACATCAAAGTAAGAGGCTCTTAATATTAATTAATAATAATCTTAAAATTCTAAGGATCAATACACACATCCACATATAGGAATATCCAATGACACATAGACATGTGGATTTCTTACTAGCGGGTCTCATTCTCATAATATCCTACTAGATATTACCAAGGGAGTACACCATGAAAAGGAACCTCAAATTACTATGAGTCACCACCAGTGATATCATGTATCATTTGTGCCCCTCAAATGATATCATCTAGATATATAACATATTTTCAAGAATAGTGTGGCAGCACTTCTAGGTTCTCATCATAGTAGGGAATTTCTATGACCTTTTAGTGTGGTGGATACTTTTAGGACATTATCACATATTGTGTCATGCAAAAGAACAATCATGATGTGATGAGTATTTTATTAATATTAAAAACAATGAATACATGTTATCATAAAATACACCGAAGTTGGTTCTATGGTACCAACTCCAATATACTCCCACTTTCACTATATCCAACTACTAACAACCTTCAGTTTGCTAGCTATCACAAGATACTAATGCTTCTATTGAGATAGGTTTTTATTCAAGGGGTTTTCCACATTCTATTTTGCGTGTACTCTACTTACTGTAACTTCACCCCTCTAATGAAAATCCCTCAAGAGGTGATACTTCTGGAGTATGTCATTTTTTTTGTTGGGGCGACCTTAGATATTTTTTTAAGAGCCACTCATGTAGTATTATCACAATAAAATGTGATAGGGTCTTTACTTCTAGGTATCACATCAAGACCCTAGAATAAATTATAAATCCAAACATATTCCTTTTTTGTATCAAAAGATGTTATATATTTGGACTCCACTGTAGAATCTGTGACAATTGGCTTCTTTGAACTCTTCCATATCAAAGCTCCTCTATTGAGATATAAAATATATCTTGATTGAAACTTTAGATCATTCCAGTCTATTTGAATACTAGCATTAGTATAACATCGGATGATCTGCTCCTTTTCTCCTACATACACTAGAAACATATCCTTAGTTCTTCTCATAAAATTAAGGATATCCTTAACAGCAGTACAATTATATTCCCCTATATCTTCTTGATATCTACCTTCCATGCTCAATGCAAAGGCGACATCAATTATAGTACAAAACATGGCATACATGATTGATCCTATCGTTGAAGAGTATGAGATCTCACTCATTCTCTCTTTCTCTTGTTGTGTCAGGGGATACATTTTATTAAAAAGATATAAACCATGTTACAATGGAACCAATCCCAAATTTTATTATTCCATACTAAATATCTTTAGTATCTGGTCAATATATGTACTTTGAAATATTCCAAGTAGCATCTTGGATCTATCAAGAATAATCTTGATCCCTATAATATAGGCCACTTTACCTAAGTTGTTCATAGAGAAAAACTTGTTTAACTAGTCCTTAACAAATGGTAATATTGTTATTTAATTTCCAATAAGTAATATTTCATCGACATATACTACTATGATAATGACCGAATTCTTACTAAACCTCTTGTAAACACATGGATCATAATCATTCTTAATGAAACCAAATTATTTTATGGCTTTATAAAATCAAATGTTTCATGATGTGACTACTTGCTTCAATCGATAAATAGACCTATGAAACTTGAAAATATTTTTAGCATCACCTGGAGTCAAAAACCCTTTTGGTTGTATCATATAGGCATATTCCTAAGGTTACCATTAATGAATTCAATTTTTACATCCATCTTCCAAATCTCACAGTCTTGGTGAGATGTTATAGCAAGTGTAATTATGATGGACTTAAACATGGAAACTGGTGAAAATATTTCATCATAGTTAATTAATTGAATCTATTTAAACCATTTAGCCACTACCATTGATTTATAGGTATTTAATTTACCTTTCATGTCTTTTTTTCTCTTGAATGACCATTTCATCCAAAGGTCTTTACATCAACTGGTGCATCGACCAGAACCCAAAATTGGTTCTCATACATAGAATCCATTTCAAGATTCATGTCTACTTTACATCTCACAGGTTCTGAGCTCTCTAATACCTCCTTTTAGGAGATAGGTTCATATTTTTTTAACCAATAATTAGTCACCATATTCAGTGAATAAAAACCATATCTCTTTGGTTCTCTTACCTCTGTTGCGCTCATACGTAGTACTTGTGTTTCAGTAAAAACTTCTTTCCCTGGAACCTGTGGAATATATTTCTTCTCCAAATCTTGTATATCATGGGCATCAACTTCATTGAATTCAGTAGTACACCAACTTTACTTTTTGAGGATATTATCCCTCTCAAGAAAGATAACTTGTCTGGCGATAGTCACTTTCTTGTCTGAGGGGTTGTATAAGTAGTATCCCTTTGTTTCATTAATATACCATATAAAGATACACTTTGTTCCCTAGGGTTCCATTTTTTTCCTAATAAGGAATTAAAAAATTTCTCATAACCCCATACATGTGTATGTGAAAAAACAAGATTATTTCCATTCCATAACTTAAATTCAATTCCATTTTCTACTTTAGTTGGAACTTTGTTTAATGTTTATATCATAGTTTTTAATGCATATCCCTAAAAGGATAATGGAATATATTCATGAATCATCATCAACCATACCATTTATAACAAGGTATGGTTCCTCTTTTCACTAACTTCTTCCCTATATGGTTTGTAAGGTGGAGTCAGTTGAGATAGAATCCCAAACTACCATAGAAAGTCAACAAACTCTTGTTTAAGATATTCACCACCTAGATCCGATTGAAGATTCTTTATCTTCTTACCAAGTTGATTATCAAATTCATTCTTTAATTATTTGAATTTATTAAAGTACTTGGGCTTATACCTCGTCAAGTAGATATAGAAATATAAACTCAAGTCATCAGTAAAAGTTAGGAAGTAAGAATATTCACCTCTAACTTCTACTGGAAATGGTCCATATACATCAGTGTGTACTAATCCTAGAAGCTATATGACCCTTTCACCTTATCCACCAAATGGTGGTTTATTCATTTTTTATTATAAACAATCATTCTATTTTTAAAGTTTTTTTAGTTTAGAGGAGTATAAATTACCATCTTGATATATATTTTTCAAACTCTTCTCATTTAAATGACCAAGACAGTGATGCAAAATTTGGGTGTTATATTACTCGCGTGAACATGAATCTTTATCAATTTTAAATACTTTGTTTTGTTAATTTAGTGCATAAATACCATTATTTAAATGTGTCATAGCATAAAATATGTTTTCTTTATAAAATAAACAACTTTTATTTCCAAACATCAAAATAAAATCATATACATCTATACATGAGAAAAAATATGTTCTTGGAGACCTTAGGTACATAATAACAATATTTTAAAACCAAAATAATTATCATTGGAAGTGAAGGGTGGTAGTAACTAGTGGATGGATCGGCCATCCTCACAACATTAGCAGCTTATAGGTCCACCTCTCCTCTAGAAATATTTTAGAATCTACTTGGTTCTTTCATTTGGATGCAGATGTGAGTACCACAAGTTGTATCTGATACCCAATGTGTTGATACTGAAAGATTACACTCAATAATTAATGAAACATTATCTTTCCATTACGTCTGGGTGAATTTCCTCTTCCAATGTCTTGGATTTCTACATAAAAAAACAAACTACCTCCTTTTCCTTAACATATCCCTGGATCATCCTTGTATTGGTAGGATGATGCTCAAGATCTTTAGACTTATTAAAATTATTGTGCCCATTTTCCTTTTTCATCCTTTTCTTATTCACTATAAGTATAATGGTTTTATCATGCCACATGTCCTTATCCACTTGGTGAATTAAATTAAGATGATTCAAAACAATCTTCTCATTATTGCTCGTATTTTAATTAACAATAAAACTTGATATGGACTTAGTAAGTGATGAAATAATGATATATGTACGCAACTCATCTAGAAATTTAATCCCTAAAATGTCTAAATGTTCAATATAGACAACAGGATTGACTACATGAGGCCAAGTTGTCACAGACTCTCCAAGATTAGTTGTAAACAAAGCATTGGAGATATTGTACCTCTATTTTCTTTCCTTATCTTGATACAGATCCCATAGGTGAGACATCATGTTATAGGCATCCATATCCTCATTTTTCTTAAAAATATCATTGGACATGGATGATAGCTTAAAAAATTGAACATATGTAGCATCATTCATATATTTCTCACAGAGAGATTTCTCTTCATAACTTTCCCCAAAGTAAGGCACTTTATGAAAAGGTTCTTCCAGCACATATAATTTCCTTTCATGAAAAAGTATGAAACGTAGGTGCCTTTTCCATTCATGGAAATTTGTGTCGGTGAGAAGGCTTTCTTTCTCAAGTATGGATCGCAATGATATGTTTGATTTTATTTTTATTATTGTTTCTAAAAATAATATGAGTAGAATTTTAGTACTTTATCTGATAAATTTTAGACAAATAAATAAATAAATATTACATTTTTTAGTCTCCCACTATTTTATAAAAAAACCATTATCCCTCACTATTGTCTTCAAAATATCTTGTTTATTAGACATTCTAGTGGAATAGATCCATATTACCCTTCTTATTTCCCCAAATTTGGTTGGTCAAGTAACTCAAATGGTTTTAGGTAGGAATTACAAATGCTAACAGTATTAACTCACAGAACCTTGATCTATTTACTGGACTACTCGATCCTAAAATCCTTAAAATGGTTTTTCTCAACCCTTACCTCTCAATTACACAAATTCCTTCTTTTGCAGTCAACCCTTGATGTAAACTAAGTTAAGTCAACCCAAAATGTCAAGTTATAATTCCCTGATAACTGAAAGATCCCTAACATTGACTAGTTAAGCACTTTGAACAATGGTTCGATTTGAACTAAACTATTGGAAGGCTATACCGACATAATATATATAATTGAGGGATATTATACTTTATGAATAAATTTTAAATTATTATCTTTATCACGTGATTTTTAATATTAAGTGGATTTTTACATAAGTGATTAACCATGATTAGATAGTGTTTAGACATAAAAAAATTTATTTTAGTTTTACCTTGCATGATTGTTAATTTCATTAATTCATGTGATGGAGACAAAACATACATAATAAAATAACCATGAAACTTGAAAGAAATAAAATAATAAATCGGTATGATATTGAAGTTTTAATAATGTTTAGTTTATCTAGCATTTGATAAACTAACCATTTGACCTAGGGTAAAAACATTTTGTAAAAATTAAGGTTCATTTTGTAGCTTTTCACCAGTCCACATTTGTATCTCTCTTGGATTAGTTTCACCTTGGCTCCAAACTTGAACTGTCTTCACTATATTCAATGCTCTATCCATTACATATGATTTTACTCACACACAGGTGAGGGGGAAAGGGTTTACATAAAAGAAACCATCGGCCCATGGACCCTAACATAATAAGAGGATATAAGGAACACATGCCAATAATTTAATTTAATAATAAATTAAATGAAACCAATCTTATACAAAGGTATAGTCTATTCTCATGATCATCCACATGCATGCAATGAATTAGGTATTTAATAAAACTATCATTAAATTCTTAATCATTCTTTTTAATTTTAAATCACACTCGAATAAATTAATTATTATCTTTAATAAATCAATTATTTTATCTTAATTACCATTCGAATTTCTTTGAGATTCTCATCCATCATAATTTTAAAAAAAAATAAATAAAGTTATTTTAAATTAACTATGTATATAAATGTACCTAGGAGGAAACAGAGTGAATACTCATCTGATTATACCCAACATATATTATACTCATATATTCTTTACTCTTGTAACATATGTCATACATGAATAAACACATACTTTTATGCTGTGTACTATAAAATTAATGATTACACAAATTACATGATTTTTTGGTCATGTGTTATGCATCAATTCATGTAGAGTAACAAGTGTATTACGATTTATACATGATATACAGATCTAAACATTGCACAGATATTAATTAAACATTTATATATATAAATCTTAAAACCCATCACTTGGTGTGTTCTATTAACTTAATGAAAACATGCAATAACATGTCTCAAGGTTTATATAATATAGTAAATAAATTTTCAATCTGCACAATTTGGTATAAGTACATAGCGTGTACAGGCGACCTACACGGCATCTGCATATCTCATCATATATCTGAGGTACACTCCTAGGGACTCAGTATTTAAACAATACCACATAAAAATTGAGTATACATGGTGTAAAAGGGAAACATGGTGTTTGGAATCCATCTTACATGGTCACTAGTCAGGTAGGATGTGTGTAAAACACACAGCCCATATATGACTCAAAGGGACAACATATCATGTACATGAGCTACATAGTGTGTACTCTTGTTGACTGTGTGCCACCCTATCCCGATCAACATGTGGTGTAAGTAATAAATGCATCGTGTTTCATAAATACAAATAGTTTGAATTCATTTCCATATTAATTCCGGATTCATTGAACACAAGTACACCGTGTGTAATTCAGGTTACACGACATGTACTCATAAGTTACTCGGATAGAATCCTTGGCACTTCCATATGGGATCATTAAATTTATTTTGTTCATTAAATTAATTGATTTGATAAGATTTATAAGAAATGAATGAGGAGGAAGAAGATATCGAATTTTTATTAAAATAAAAGTTGAACTTCAATTTAAAACTAAATTAAAAATGCATAAATAAATACCAAATATTTAAATAATTATGAATAATTATGTGACCACATTGATACCACTTGTAGGTTCTAGGTGTAGTGGAATTGTGTGATGGGTAGTTTCCAATATTTATTTTTATCATGTTCAATGATCAATATGAGATCAACACAATGATAAATAAAATGTTCAATGGAATTGAATCAAAGGAGATAGACAACATAAATCACGTCGAAACCAAAAAGAGAGGATCAACACATATTATTTATAATTAATTTAACTAAATAATAATTACCTTGATGAAATTATTTCTTCATTGATGGATTGGGTAACAGATCTGTAATATATATTTGTTACATTGTATGAATCAAGTGTATATTCCCTCTAGTAGTAATCCACATGCATTCCACGAATATCCATACATTGCCAAAAGAATATCTGAGTTCTATCATGGATGATCCTTATGTTTTCATTGTCCACCTTTGATCGCTACAAGAATTTCTTCCAAAGCGTTTTCCTTGGTCTGGTGAAGGAATATTGATATTTGTTCGTGGGAGAAATCTATGAGAAAACAGATCTTCATGGATTCATAAATTTCCCCAATTTCATTGTTCATAACCCAAATAAATGAATTTCTGTGTTGAGAAAATAACACAACTAGGTTTATATATCACTAGGGTTAAAATAAAATAATTTCCCATGTTCCCTTAATTATTTATTTAATCCTAGAAAAACCCCCATGTCAGATAATAATAATAATATCATTATTTCTCAATTTTCACTTAACTTGCAAATTAATATTAAATATTATTTAACAAAATAATATTCACGATTTATTATTTTCACACAGGACCTAAAATCACAGTCTATCATTCCTACATAATATTTATCGTACCTTGAATAATGTCTACTTATTTATTAAATAAATATCACTGCATTATTTTCTAATAAATAAATAAATATTATATTTACTAATTATAAAATAAATATTTATTAAATATTTCAATCATATTATATTCTCTTGAAAAACTGGTGATGGAAAAAATGTGATCAAACAAACATGAGTAATTACTAAACCACATATGGTAATATTATTTATTCAACTTGTTAAATAATAAATAATAATAAATTATTTAACTGATATTTTGGATACACTTAGTGTGTGACCCTCTAGGACTTTGCCTTAGTGGAATTAGGCGAAGCATTTTAAAGTACAAGGTTAGCATCTGGTAACATGACAAGGCACCCCATAAATAAATAATTTAATGTTTCAACAACATGTTACCTCATACGGATTCTTTCTGTGTAATATAATCTCTTTATCACGATATCTTTAATCAAGTAGGTCACATGCCAGTTCCATCAACCAAAGTGCTCAATGTCTCATTATTTTCTTTCCCAGAAAATGAACATTCTTATCAAACACCATGGTCATGGATTTATTTATTCTATATCATTTCCATCAAAGGGCCAAAGATATAAACTTTTGCTAAAATAGAAGGGACAAATTCTTTCTCTTTTAATTCATTAATGTAACATTACTCGTGACTCACCCAACGTATCCTACCTCACCATAAACATATGTCATCATGGTTTTCTTCAATACATCAAAGTAAGTGAATCATTATATTCATTAATAATAATCCTAGATTCAAAGGATCAATACACACATCCTCGTATAGGAATATACAATGACATATAGACATGTGGATTTCTTACTAGCGGGTCTTGTTCTCATAATATCCTACTAGATATTACCAAGGGAGTACACCTTGAGTAGGTCCCTCAAAGTCCTATGAGTATCCATCCCAAATAACCCATATCATTTATGTCCCTCAAATAATATCATCTATCTATAGAACATATATTCATGAATAGTGTCATAGCACTTTTGGTTCTCATCATAACAGGGAACTTCTATGACTTTTAGTGTGAAAGTTACTCTTAGGACATTATCACATACTATGTCATGGAGAATAACGATCACGATATGATAAGTAGTTTATTAATATTCAAATCAATGAATACATGTTATCATAAACTACACAGAAGTTGTATTTATGGTACCAACTCCAACATATTCACCACCACTTTAGACCATATGTCATCATCATTGGGACCTAACAATTTGTATCAGATCATAACACTTTTTGGATATGTTCTCTTATAATTTATATCTAATACTTCACAATCAGAGAATTTATCTAGTAAAATTTATTTTTTCATATTTTTATGCTAACCCCCTTGAATTCACAGCCTAAGGGGATGATCTTTAATTAGGAAAGAATGAATTTAAATGATAAAAGGATTCCTCACAATCCACCTCACTTTGATGACAATTACTATGGTTACTGAAAATTCATAATGGAGGCATACCTCAAGAAGTTAGGTATAGAACATTGGTATATCACAATGAAACCATACAAACTACCAGAAGCTAACCCACATACTCTTACAGGAAATGATGATGGAAACTAAGTTTTTAATTAGAAATTAATATATATATATATATATATATTACATTGTGCTATTAATAGAAGTGTGTTTAGTCATGTGTCTACATGTAAGACAACTTATGATATCTAGAAGACTCTACATGTTACTCACCATGGATCAGATAAACTGATTAGAACTAGGATTGGAATGTTATGGGTTATGTATAAATATTTCAACATGAGTGAAGATGAAAGAATCAACCAAATGATACACTGACTCACTAGAATCATGAATGGATTGAATTCACTTAGATAAACATTATAAAACCCAATACTTTTTGAATGAGTACTATGATCACTAATAAATAAATGGCCTGAAAATAAGGTTTCCCTTGAAAAAAGAAAGAACTTTAACTAGTATACTCCTGATGAATTGATTAGATAACTACTTCAATATGAATTGTAATTAAAGAATACTGATAAAGAGGAGATAGAAAAGAAAAAATTTATATCATTTAAAACTATTAATATGGTTTCTACTGACTCCTCTTCTTGTAGGCATAAGTAGAAATTTTTCTTGGAATCTTCAACTTGAAATAGGTTACCTAGATTTCTCGATCATTCTTTTATAATTACTCCATATTTTAATCTATTATTTAAACTAGCATTATTTTTTTGATAACATAATTTCTAGCATCCAAAATCTGTGATCTAATCAATATATTATGATTTAGTCCATAAATAAATAGAACATTGATAGAGAAAATATGATTTTTTTTCAATATTGGTTGTTCTAACTCCTTTAATTTTTAGTATGGTAACACTGCCAAAAGTGACAGAACTGCCTTCATATCATTCAAAGAATTTCATATTTTCCAAATCACCTATCATGTGAGAAGAATATATTTTATCCATGATATGATTTGTATCAAATTTTCTTAATTTAAATCTCACTTCAACCATATTTTGTATTTATTTATATATATTTGATTCTAAACATTTCAAAATCTCTAAAAAATATTTAACTGAGCTAGAATAAATGTAACACACTCATATGAAATGTTTCCTTCTTGATAACGCCTCCCACACATATCTTGCAACCATTTACAATTTTTATTCACTTCAAATATATTCTTAGGCCGCTAAATATTTCTAAATGTTCTCATTTATTGATTTCTCATCCTTGATTCTTTCTCCCTTATCATTCCTAGTAGAGACATTTTATGGAAAAATAGTAATTTCTATGGCCAAATGATTCAAAACACCATAAATATCCCTAAAACATCTTATTTTAATAAATGTTTTGTTTCTAAATAAGTTACTTTCAAGCTCTATTATAAGTAATAAATTGATTTGATCCTTTCAAACATTTTTGTGGAATTATTTAATGAGATTTTGAGACTAGTATGGTCTGATATCCTAAATTTTTATATTTCTAAATATTAGTAGATTTATTCTTTTATTTATACCTTTTAGTTATTTTGGGTTACTTATTATCACTAGATTGTTATGTAGATGTTGATTTATTTTAATGAATAGTTTTATTAGATTATTCCTCCTAATATCCAATATTATATACAAAAGGGGAACTTTAATATTTCTTATTGGAGTGCGGACATATTCTAGTAACCTCCTTATTAAAGTAAATTATGGATTTTTTTTGTTTCTCTATTTCACTAATATTTGGTTTTAATCTATCAAATTAGTTATAACTACAAAAATTATAAAATCCATATAATTAATGATTTCCTATTTCTCTTCATTCACAATCTTCAAATCTTTAATAACCTTGATCAAACTCTATTTTTATATTTGATTTTTTTATTTTTATGTTAAGGTAAAAAATCACTTATATAGTTTTTATAATCTTTTTCAATAATATTTTAATCTTCATTCCCATGGTATATTCCTTGGATATTTCCCATAATTTTTCAAAGAAAATTCATGATTTATTTATGAGTCATATTATAATTAGTTAACATAATATTCTTTTTATTCCATGAGAACTATATAATATTATTCTATGGGAACTGCCACATTATTTAGACTTTATTTTATATCTAATAAACCATATTATATATACAAAAAGATTATTTTAAATAATTTGGGTAAGATTTTATTCTTTCACTTTTCCTAATTTTTCTTTAGAGAAACTCTCTTTTTGGTGAACTTCCTGTCTTATTCTTCAACTTCAATTTCACTTATGATTTTCAAAGGATAGTTAGAAGTGAAATGGAAAAAATTTCCATAGTTAAATAATTTAAATTGAAAATTTCCTTTATACTTACCAATTCATTATAGGAAATACCTTAAAATTATTAACATAGTCTCAATATATTCTTTTATACCTTCCTATTCATCTAAGAAAATTTTATTATCTAACATGATTAAACATTTGAATTCTTTGAAAGGATTTTATTTTTCCACTCATTCCCTTGTTTTTTAGTGTCACCCCTAATCTATTCTCATGATTGATGTGAGTTTTGTGGAATTTATAAATGGTAAAATAATTAATATATTTATCATTATGTACGAACATCTTGGAATCTAAGTTTTCTAGAAAAAATATTTTAATATTATTCACCACAGTATAATATTTAAGTGTTTCTTAAAATCCTCCAATGGTAATGACTTTGAGGTTAACCCTCTTAAAGAATTCATAAATTTTTCTATCTTATTTCAATCTATTATCATTAAACGAATTTCTACTGATCTATAATTTGGATTCATTCACCTTTTTATTTCATTTATAAATATTTTGATATTTTTTCCAAATATAACTTTATGTTTTAAAAACAATGAATTTTTTAAGTTTATTTTCTTATAAAGTTAACAAAAAATAATTTCTTATATTTCTATTACATTCAATATTATTTTTGAAAATAATATAGAAAATAAATCCTCATATATAGAAGTTAGAGTACAATATACTCCTCCTCATTCAAATTCGATTTTTTTTGGTATTTTCAAAATCCATTTAAAGGTTGATTTAGACCCACAGTAACATAGAATAAAACTTCACAAAAAAAGAGAAAAACGTGGGTCAGGGTGTGAGTTAGAAAACAACCACATTAGGAAATTCCCTCGAGCAAAACATCCTTGAGAAACAACCCCATCCCAACACTAATGAAAATGTAAACCCCTATACACAATCATCGCCAAAACCACGGCCCTCTATAAAACAATAAATGATGAATATAATGAAAATAGTCTCACTTTACAAATATGAAATCCTCTACCATAAAATTTTGGAATTATTTTTCAATTAACATAGTTATGAGGATCTATGAAAAACATTAATATAAATAATTAATTGAGAACCTTCTTTGATTCCAATTCTTAGGATCACTCATGAGGTTATAATCATTTAAATGAGATTGAATCAGTGTTTATAAACATTTTTAAACACAATTTCTGTCATTCTTGTTCAACATAATTCTCTCAATATTCACCATAATACAAAAAATAAAATAAACACATCAGATTTATTAACAAGTTTTTCCTTATAAAAGGATGACTATGACCCTGATGTGTTTTGGTTTTTATCTCATGCACACAAAACTCTTCCCCTATTATTAAGAAGTTATAATAAAAAAGGTAATGGTTTTACACTTTTCATAGAACATTGATTTAGATAGTTACAATTTATCACTAATAAAAACAAAATAATTCATTTTTTAAAATTACTACTGATGAACACTTAAACCTCTACATCAACTAATCAGATATTGATATTCTTCCTATTACCCTTTTTCATAAAACAATATTCTTTTGTTTTTCTCAAAAGGATTCTCAAAATTATCCTCTCACTATTATATCAATATAGAACACCCATTTTATTTTATTTTTCTTCTCAATGTTATATATTTCAAGTCATAAGAATATAATTCCTAATTTGAATGTGTAAATCCTCCGTAAAAATTAGAAGCATGATCACATCCTTAATTATTATTTAATACTAGGAAAATATTTTATTTAAACCTAACATTAAATATCCAATAGATTTACGATTTTTTTCCTTCAAATATTCCATAAAAACTATATATTTATTTTCTATGTTGGAATACATGCGAAAAACATTATGATGAAACACCTCACATTGTGATGTGAGTGAAGCCTCACATTCCTTTAAGTCATAATAATCATGGTGTTGAATCTCAACTCATGGTGTAACCAGATCTCAAAGAATAGAACCATAATTTCCTAATCTTCTCCTCATTCTCATATTTACAAAATTTTATTATTATTTTTCAATTTTCTAACTATATTATTTATTTATAATCAGGGATTCTAATTACATGATAAGATATTCAATATTTTTAGAGTGTTACAACATCATCTAAATTACAACTTCTCAAATTTATTCAAATTGATAAAACATACATAATTTAATAAATATATTATATATCCTAGAAAAGTTATTTTATTTTCCACATTTCATCCAAAATGATTCATATGTAATGTTTTTTTAACCTCATATAATATGTAATAGATTCTACTTAGTCATATTTTTACTCAAGATTTCAAAAATCATATGTATCATTAAATATTTTATGTATCACCAAAAGACCTATATATACTCTAAAAAACTTATCCATGATCAACATATCATATTAATCCCTTGTCTTTGTAATTTTTTCAACATCTCAACTCATACCAATATGTTATGTTTCGATAATAATGTTACATGTCACTTAAAGCACCATACCATTTCTAAATTGCAGTTCTTCTAAGATATGAATATCCTACCTAACATATATAAGATATATTCCTTTACAAATATTCAATGAAATACATAGAAATATATTAGATTATTTTTTATCTCATTCCATTATATCATTTCTTAATGACCCATACATAATACATATTACTTTTTTAGTTCTTTACTTTCTCTAAAAAATATCTTACATACTATTTACTTTATTTCATTTTCTTCTGTCAGAAATTTACAAAATCTTCACAAATAAACTCAACACTACTTTAGGAACTCTCAGACACATTAAAATAAATTCCAATAATTTCAAATGAACTCTAATCACCCCAATTCACCTCTTTAGTAACTCAAACTTCATTCCAAAAATTCCATTAATTAATGTCAACTATCTCTATGTTTTGAAAAAAAATAAAACAACATCCTCATGCAGGTTTAACAATGGCTTTGGCAGTTACCCCGATAAAACCTTTCCTTATATAAAACTCCATAAATCTAACCTTTAAGATTTTATGTGGGTTTGTACATTTCCAATAACATAATTTAACTCTATAGAAACACAAAGTGATCCACTACATTGTTATGTTTAGAAAAATTCAAAACTCCTCTAAATTTAACTCTTACTTGAATTTAGAATCTTGTAGGTCGGCTGAAATATAAAGAAATGGGTGGTTAGAAACTCCCCATGATAAAATTTATAATCCCTAAGAAGTGTTTTAATGCATCTATAATGAAACATTTTTGCTACTAAGATCAGATGTGTGATCATTATCTCTGGGACTCCAAATGGTTGTGGTCACACAATCACTATACCCAAACAGGATGAACTTATTTTTTTATGAGGGTCTCATACTATGATCCATCATACATAATGGTCATTACTTGAAAAACTTACCCTTTTCAAATTCTAGTCCATTGTACCTAGTCATATGGTAAACTTCTAGTTGATTCCCCTCGGTATCAAAATACCCTAAAAACTAAATGGCCTATGCACTATGGTGCCTAATAATTTTATCTCATAAACTATTATTTCATATTTTAAGATACATTAATATATTACCCAATCATTGATTTAGTACTCTAATAGATTACATCATTTATTAACATTAGACCACCAAACCCTCAATCATATCCTGATCATATGTATCTAAAATTCTATACTTTACTGTTCAAGAATTAGTTCTTCACATAAATCCGCAATTTTTTTTCATGTTTTCATGCATCCCCATGATTGTTGACATTCACTAGTCCCAATCACCACATTGGTGTGTAACACAAATTCCACACCCATTGGTTACCAAATACATTGAATTCACCTAAGAATTATAAATTTATATCTAAATCTAAGTATTTTCCAATAACTTGTTATACCTTATCTTCTTGAATCAACATGCCAAAGTGGGACCTCATCACTATTATATAGTATTTCCATGCATGCCACACTCTATATTCACCATGATTTTTTCAAGACATGTTTCTTATCCCCTAATGATCGATGGTATAATCCCCACCATAATATTTTCCTTATCAAAGATTAATTAGCACTAATCTTATTAGATTCTATCATTACTTAAACACCATTTCTCACAATTTATGCTTGGTTTATCCAATTAAACCAATTACACACCACATTAAATCATCTAAAGACACAATGGTTCACTACTATACTATTTTTTTATATCACTGACAATTTATAACCATAACAATAAAATCCCAACAAACATAACTTAATATAACAACCTCTCATCACAGTCACATGATACTCAAATTTCTACCAGTTTCATGCTCTATACCGTCTTAGGAGAATCCATGAAACCTTTATAGACATACTAACCCATCAAAGTTGATCTAACATTCTAATTCATTAATAATCAAGTCAATACACTTATTCAATTATTATTCCACCAAATTCATTTATCTTTATACCACATTTCATATTTATTAAGATGTATCTGAAGGAGATATTCCCTAAAACCCATATCATATGGTATAATATAAGCCTATCGTAGGGTATTAATTAAATGAACTAAGGCATATCATATGCCTTTGTAAATGAATATTATATGGAATGGTATTTTATATCATTCCATTAACTATGAATAACATTGAAACAAAATTTTAAATGGATAAATTAATAATTTCTTCCACCAATAAATATCTTTATTATGAATTGTTTATAAGATTAAATGCATGGGAGGGTCAATTTGTTTATTTATTGAATCCATGAATGAAGGATATTTTAATCTTGTGTTTTGTAATATGTGATTAAATACATGGGATCATGGAGTGTACTTAGGAGATTATATAAATAAAAATAAACTAAATTAGTTAAGGGATCCATCATGGATGATTCAATTCCATTTAGGTATCTCTCTAACTCCTTATCTATTTACATCGAGATGCACTAGCATATAATTGGAGATGAGAGGTTCATTCCTGTGGGATGCAACATTTAGTTTCAATCCATGGATATATTATAGAGGAGGGAATCATTCACCTGACTATTATTGATCTTCATAAACCACTATGATTAAAGATAGAAGTGGTTGTTCTCTGATGAAAGGAATAAATGAATGTTATTGTTTTTATTTAAGCACGGTCTTATTTTCATTCATGGTAGATCATGATAATGCGGATTTCTTATTATTTATGTTACATTGATTATGTGTTAATCCATCCTTATAGATTCATCAGTGGTATTAGAGCTTCACTATGAACATTAGATTCTCAAAATCATGTTGAAAATGAAGAATATAACCTATTTTACTATTTTCATATTTTAAGTCATAAATTATTATTTAAATTTTGAACTCTGGAATATTTAGTGATGTAGGATATCATTAAAAATGATATGCAGTTGACCTTATGTAATGTGATAATTTAAGTTATGTTGGACTCATTTCAAATGATATAGGATATCATAGGCAGTGACATCAAAAAAGTACCATATTTTTTATATGTCATATTAAATGACATAGAGAATCATATTAGATGAAAGCATTGAGACGCTTTTGAAAAATAGAGTATTATTTTGTAATAATGATACTAAAACTAGTTGTTGAATATTATATCCCAGGCACAGAAAAATATGTCACGATCAAGATTTATTTATCAAAAAAATGATAAAAAATAATAACAACCACATCCTATAATGTAGTGTATATCATAGAATGTGATATGTATCAAAAATTTTGATACTTTTTAAAAAATTTAAATTGTGAGTTGATTTAAATAATTTTTAAATTTTTTACAAATTATAAAAATTATCTTGGTACATTTATTTAATTTATATAATATTTCTAAAATAATTAATTATAAATTGTTTTTAATTAGT
Organism: Viscum album; assembly: GCA_963277665.1. NCBI lineage: Eukaryota > Viridiplantae > Streptophyta > Magnoliopsida > Santalales > Viscaceae > Viscum > Viscum album. The sequence continues at coordinate 660,544,006 of OY728162.1, read as the reverse complement.
TAATAAAAATTTGATGAGACAATTATTAGGTAAATATTCCATAATGATAATTTTAAATATAAAAATAAAATTTTAAAATTATATTACATGAATTATAATTTAGATATAAAGTGTTTATATAGAAATCATAATTATAATTTATCTATGTGATTATAAATTAAAAAATATGCCATAATGAAAAGTATTTTATATTTAATAGTATGTATTTTTTATAATAAATAGTTTTGAATGATCTAATTAAAGGTATTATTTGAAAAAATTGTTAAAACGTATCAAAAGGGGTTTTGATAATTGATTTGATCAAGGTTTAAGTAATATTTAATATTTGAAACTTATCTTGTGAAAATAGTTTGCATAATATAATTGGAACGTAAAATGTTTATATTTTATTAAATATCATATATTTAAGTAAATGTCATATAAGATGGTGATATGAAGAATTGTATATTATAAATAAATAAAAAGTGTTTATATTAATTTAATAATGGAATTTCCATAATATATAGCTAAGTTATAAAATGTTTATAATTGTTTTATATATGAATTATTCCTAAATATTTATTTCAAGTTCAAATATATGAATTTTTCATTTATTTTATTTATTTTTTTATTTTTTTTAATTCATGAATATAAATTATATATTATGAATTGTGATGTATGCTTTAGTTTAAAATTTTTAAACTACATCATCTCTTACATGCATCTAATGAGTTGCATGCTTGGTATGGTAAATGATTTTGTTTTATTTTTACCTTGACTTTGGCTTGTAAAAGGTTATGATCTAGAATTTAAATATTAATTATAGTTTATACGTATTAGGTTTTATAATTATGATGGAATTGAGATATATCTTAAAAAATGACTTTGGGTAAAACTTTTCACTGGATTGAAGGATTATGCCTTTTCTAGAATAGTGGGGGTTGGATATTTGTGGCTCCAAGTTTAATCATGTGGGGATTATTAATTATATTTGATTATCAATATTTACTTAAAATGGTTTCATATAACTTATTCATGGGATAAATTTGAATATTAATAAATATAGTTTAATTTTGACATCGGTGTGTAACATAACCTATGAGTTATGTAAAGAGTTACACATAAATATTGTTTGAACATATTGATTTAGTATAAGGTGTAGGATTCCAAACTAAAACTATAGAATCATTCATACATTTAAAGGTAATAACATGAGATAATATAGTGACATGGAATACCCTTAAAATATTAATCATTATATTCCTTCTAAAGTTTCACTTTTCAAGACCACAATTATCCAATCTAGTTGGCCATGCCAAAGCTCGGTGCCTTTAGATTTATCTTGTGTAAGGTAAGAAAGTAATGAGGTGAAAATAACCATTAGGTTATTCATTCATATAATTTTATTTGGGTTAAACTTATCAGGGAAACCCTAACCACTAGGATATCAAAGTAATTCATCTGAGATAATCCATATGATAGACTAGGAAAATAGTTATCCAGTCAATTAGCATAGAGTGATATATGATATGACTCACAGGATTGTCTATAAGATTTATTTATGTATTATTCAGATGATTAATTAGTTTTAGAAACGATTAAATATGTATATTGGACCACTAATTAATATAATGGATTTAAAAGGGGTTATCATTTTAGAGGGTGTGTTTTTAAAATCTCCTTATTTAATGAATGTAAGACATGATACACATCTTTTAAAACCTTTTTTGTAGATAAAGTTCAACATCATCATCAAAATTAAGTTTGAGGTCAACCCAAAAGAAATGATAATATTATTATAATAAACTTATAATACTGATAAAATAACTTAAGAAAAGTTCTCAAGTAAGAAAATTTCTATATGTTAGGGTAGATAAGATATTTAGTATCCAAATGTTGAATTTTTTCAAAAAGTAAATTTATATTATTATGAGAAGCATATAATGAATTATCTCAAGGTTTTAAAATAATTGAATACATAATTACCAATGTAATTTCAATATCCCAACAAATTTAATATTATTGGATAAGTTGAGGTCTTTGTGAGACTAAGGATATCCTCTAACGATAATTATGGTAAATAAATTAATTTTTGAGTCGTCAATGAAAATTTTATGACAATATGAATAAATTCGTGAAATTTATATGCTTTTTTATTAAATACTTGAGGAAAAATAATCAAAGGAATGTTATTTCTAGATTCTAGTTCAATTTAATAAGTAAAAGTTGGTAAAATTTCAAACCAAAAGAAGAAAATTCAATTAGAAGAAAAATAATGTTTCTTCAAATAACTAGGTTAGGTCATTGAAATCTTAAGTTATCATTAATGAATGATATAAGATCCCAGGTTTTCTTATGAGGTTAAAATCTTTTTTTTTAGGTTCAGATTCTTGTTTATGGACTAATGTGAGTTCCCAATGTGATCAAGGCTGTTTTGGGGGTTTATGGGGCTTGTTCGGAGCCCAGAACCCCTCTTTTAGGGAAAAACAGTCAGGCTGCATGGTTTAGGGAAACCGTTTGGGATACGATTCACGGTTACCCCTAACCATGAGAGGATTGATAGTTGGGTGCTATAGGTCTAATAGTTTAAGGAAACCGATCAACATCAGGTGCACCCCTGTGCATGGAACCATTAATTTTTATCATAGAAAAAATGCATGGTCAGTGGGAGATTTTTAAAATCGTGTTACATGACCATTTGAGATGCCCCTCTAAGCAATAAAGGATACACAATTGGAGTATAGTTTTTTCATTCATGTGGCTCGGTATTTTTGGGTGAAATTAAAATTTTTCCTATAAAATTTATTAAAATTTAAACCTATTTCTACTTCTTCATCCAATTGATATCATTCATGTTTGGAGAGATCCTTTAAAGAAATTTCCATATCCTTTGATCAAGTTTTATCATTTGAACTGAAATTTGAGCATCGATCATCTCGTTAGATCTAAACCGGTATGTACTTTGATCATCCTATGCCATTCATCATTTGATTTGGTATATGTTACACAATTTAGGAGCAAACTAATATGCCCTATTTTCTGGTTCTTCATTCATTCATCATTTTTGTTCATATTTGGATCAAATAAAAATCTACTACTGGATGAACACACTACTACGGACGTAAAATAAGTTTTATAAACCTTTATCTCAGGGTTTGGTGTTTTATTTGTGTAGTATCAGTTGTAAATCATGCCATTCTTTTCGGAGGTACCCCTAAAATTAATTGAATTCTTGAATCAAATGAAAAAGAACCTATTTAGGTTTCCCCTATGTACCTTTTAAATTTTTGGAGGTTTTTTCCCCAACCTAGGCCACCCATGGGGTGTTCCATTTCTATCTTATTACTTTATACCACCCATGGGGGTGTGCGAGCTTCTCTAGTTAGAGGTATCACTTTATAAATTGAATTGAATAGTTTGAACTAATTAAGAGATGTTTTTCATCCATTTCCATGTTATACATGATGTGAATTGTTTAAATTTTTAAATGAGTATTGTTTATATGAGTTGTATGAACTCATTAAATATTATAGATTTTGAATTGATGAATTAATAAGATGGATAGAATGGTATTAGATTCCTTGGTTGGAATACCTTCGATCCTAACTCCATTAGATTCATTGGAAGGTTCTACCATGGATATTGAAATTAGTAGTGGATGACTTGGATGAGATTGATCTTTGGTCACGATTCCATAGGATCATTTGGGCCTATCTACCCCTTGGATCTGGTTTGTTTGGGATCGTTGTAGACATAGTCTATCTATATTCTCCTTGAACCCCACCTAAGTGTAACCGAATTTCCATTGAGATGTTTGGGGGACTCAATGAGTATGTCTTGGTATTCTATAACTTGGATCAATCATGGTTTGTATGGTTATATCTTGATTTTATGGTGTGGGCATGGCTGAATTGACACAATTTTTTGTATTGCATAGTCATGGTGGTTATTTATGTTATTGTTTACAAATGCATTGATAAATGAACTTGAACCTTATTTTGCATGGATCCTTGTTTGTATAGATAGTTTCACTTGACTAGGTTCACTTTAATTTCATTATTTTTATACCAATGATATAGATTTCACACAGCTTTAGCATGTATTTCACAACCTAGATTTATTACAAAAACCACTGGTGGTGGCCTACTAAGTTTTATCTCACACCCTATTCAGGTTGTCGCTAGGTACCCGGAAAGACTATATGGATGTAGGTGGGTATTGGGGAAAACTCTCATGGTTTTTTTCTTGACTTTGTGCTATGATTAGAAGTAGGGGAGCTGAGGACCGAGTTGAGGCTCATAATGCTACCTAGTATAGCTCTTATTCATCTTTTGGTATTTTGATACTTGTATTATACTGATTCTTATATACCCATTTTTTATTCTTTGTTGATACATGACCTAACACACCATGATATAAAAAAATCACTTTGGGGAGTATTTATATTCTTATCTTGGATGTTTATCTTCTATCTGGTTATTTATCTGCTTCCACTATTAAATATTATTGTTATTCTGTTGTGTTACAATATGAAAAAGAGGGAAGAGTCTCCCTATGTACATGCCCTAGTCCCTCACTTTTAGTAATAAGCCTCTATAATTTGGGGATATGTGCTTGAGGCCATGTGACCCACCAAATCGGGGAACCCGATAGTGGAATTTGGGTTGGGGTTTTACAAAGTGGTATCAAAGGTGGGTTTTATTTTGTTTCCATACTATTTTTCGATAAAAAAAGGGGATTAATAAGGAATTGTAATTTGGTAATGATATGTTCCTAGGAGTAGCTAACCCATGTATGGGAAAGATCTAAATTTCTTGGAATGGAAATTTCCTTTTTTTTTGGATTTTTCCTATTACAGTTGATTTGGATTTCACCATTGGGTGAAACACTTGAATTTTGATTTTATCATTGATGTGATTGAGGATTTGTGTTATCATTTCTCGATGTGATGAGGGTATGCGCATAATGTATCATTTTAGAAACTTTTCAGGGTCTACATGACATGCACCATTACATTCCATATAGGATGAATTTCTTGATTTCATGACTTTCTGATAGGTTCTTTGTATGATATACCTACTATTTTGATAGATGAATTACATAGGGAATGGAGAAAAATGGTTGTTACTTAGAGTGCCTACCATAACGTAAGCATTTTTTCCTGATTAGGCTACAATAGACACCCTATGCATCCAATTATAGAACGATGAGTCATGGACCATCATTCACATTGACTATAATGTTTTATGGGATGGATTAAGTGGACACCATATTTTTGTTCATGAGGTTTATGTTCCCTTATAGATTGAAATTGATGCACCATTTCGTTCCACAATTTTAATAAATTTGTGAAATGAATATGAAATTAAATGGAAACTACAATTCTGAACAATAGAACTTTTCCTTGATCTGAATTTTAAGTGGGCATTAGGAAGTGTCTCTAGTGATATTAGTGGCTACTTTTTTTTACCTGATTCATACTTTAAGAGTGGGAAGAGGAGTGTGACGTGTTTATTGGAATGTTTTGACCTATCCTACACTTTTGGCTCTAAATTTATGGTAATAAATATTTTTTTGAGGTATATTTTTGGAATTCTAGAGTCATTCCACCACGATGACCTCTGGTCATATGCCAGGAGGGTGGCGACGACCATCCTTCGGAGGTAGTAATCCATAGGCTAATGATGGATCTTACTGTAGTTATAGCTATGGAACCAGCTATTTTTTTGGGAAACAGGTTCTGAGGTGCATTTCTATAAGGTATTTCTATGTTATATGCATTCTTTTCAGGGATCATGGAAGCTTGCCTTGTCTATGGCTAAGTTGAAGCGTGTGTTTTTGTAGTAGCATCCTCAAACTATTTCTTGGGATAGAGGACCATAAGCAATAAAGTTTTGGATTGAGACTACTCTATCAATTTTCAATCATTTAGAGACATTCCCTAAAATGAGAGTGAAGATCGTGACTTATGATCTTTGGGTAGAAGCAAGGCACTGGTGGGATGTTTTGAATCAGGCTGACTTGCTATGAGATATGATTTGGGATGATTTCCAAACCAAATTTTATGAATATTTTCTTCTAAAGAATCTAAGGGAAGAGGGGGATTGTGAGTTTATGTGCCTGGATTAGGGTGATATGACTGTTATTTAATATTTGGCATGCTTTATAGAGCTGCATCATTTTTTTTGACATATCTTGCTGATGAGAAAATGTGGAGAGACATTACAAGGAGTGTCTCAAACATTCTATTTGATCTTAGGTAAATATGTTCAGATCGACGATGATTACTGAGATAGTGAATCAAGTGGTGATCACCGAGTTAAACTTGAGGGAAGATAGGGGTTCATATCAGGGAATTTGAGCCTCTCTACCTAGTGGTTCAGCTTCTAGTTGTAGGAAGAGATGTTTTGAGGCTCTTCATGAGATGAGTTCTAGCTAGATCGTTAGTGCTAGTAGTATAGTTTTCTATAATTAGTGTAGAAGGTGAGGACATGTGAGGAATTAGTATCACAACCTAGTTGAGTAGTCATCTTGTGGTAGGATGGGTCACATGTAGTGTTTTTACAGGACCTTCCCTCCAACTTTCAGTGGTAGGGGGTCAGATCGACTCCATGTTCGGGAGTGGGTTTCACATCTCCACGTCAGTCTAGGAGCTAGAGTTGTACCAATCGATCGGGCTGAGGTGGTAGTTATGGCTGGGGTATCCAAACACTAGTTATACCTATAAAGTATAGAAGGATTACTTCATGTAGTGAGTCTTATTCATAGGGCTATATTTTAGGTAAGATATATTTTGTACAACCACCACCTGAGGAGAAGAACATTGGATCATCTATAGTGAGAGATACATTTTTAGTAGCCTCTACTCTTGTATCTTCTCTTTTTAATATATGTTCTGCACATGGTTTTATATATATACCTATTTTTAAAATCCATTGTCTTATTACATAGGTTTATGATGGCTTCATGAGACTCGATACTCCATTGGGGAACAAAAGGGAAAGTGTATTCTAGTGTAGGGAGTTCCCCATTGAGATTTGTGGGAGTCAATTCATATAGAATCTTTTTTTTATCGAGATGACTTGGTTTGACATCATTCTTAGGGTGGAATGGATAGTTTCTTATCAATACTACATTTATTTTTATCAATAAAGGGAACTTTCACATCACTAGAGGGAAGATATTTTAGTCACGAGGGTAAATGGGATGTCCAGGTGAGTCGAGCTAGTCTAGAGCATTATGGTATGGGCAGGATGATATCCATTATTTCTATTTTATATCTGGATGATCAAGGATCCCTTCAGGAATATTTCCCTCCAGTGATTGATCATTTCATAGATGTTTTCCTAGATGATTTTTATAGTTTACCTCCTCAGTTAGACTTGTACTTGTCTATCGATCTAGTTCCAAGAGATGCATCGGTATCCATTCCACCTTATAGTATGGCTACTATGGAGTTACAGGAGCTCAAGAGGAAGATATAGGACTTGGAGGCAAATGTTTTACATGAACCAATACTTTTCTATGGGTTTCTCTAATCCTTCTTGTGAAAAAGGTGAAAGGTACCCTTAGGCTATGTGTGGATTACCAAAACTTGAACCAATTGATGGTTATGAACCTATATCCTTTACCATAGATAGATGACTTTTTTGAATAGTTTTGAGGTGCTAAGGTGTTCTTATAAATTTATTTTGGATATGGATATCATCAGGTTAATGTTTCAACTATATACATAACTTTTACAACTTTTCATAGTAGGTGTGGTCTATATTAGTATCAGTTTATGTTTTTTGGTCTCACAAACACGCCAGCAGTTTTCATCGTGCTTATAAACTGATTTTTCTATCCCTGTCTGGATTTGTTTTGGTGGTTTTCATGGATGATTTCTGGGTTTATTCTCACAATATACATAACCATGAAAAACATATTGAGATTATTTTGGATATACTAAGAGAGAATATATTATATGTTAATCTCACAAATACCCACTTATGTATGGATAATATTCCCTTCCTAGGTCATATTATCTCAGAGACAGGAGTATCAATATACCTATAGAAGGTAAGAGTTATAGTTTCCTAGGATTATCCCAAGAACTTCTTTGAAATATAGAGTTTATTGTTGATGGATAGATATTACAATTATTTCATATAGGACTTCTCATGCTTATCATCACCATTGAATGGATTGACTAAGAAGGGTGTAAGGTTTTTATAGTTAGATACCTGTGAGAAAGTCTTTCAAGGGCTAAAAGGGAGATTGGCTTCAGCGTCGGTCCTGATTCTTCCAGAGCTGGGAAGGAATTACAATGTGTATTGTGTGGCATCAAGTATCAGTCTAGAATATTTTTTTAATGTAGAGGGATATAGTCATGGAATATGGGACTTGGAATTTAAGACCACATGAGAGGAATTACCCAATGCATGATCTTGAATTAGTTTTAGTTGTTCATGCTTTATGCTTTTGGAGACACTATTTGCTGGGAGAGCATTTTTTGGTCTATGCATACCACAAAAGCCTCAAGTAAATATTTACACAGCGAGATATGAATTTGAGGAAGTGAATGTAGGTTGAGTACCTATAGTATTTTTACTATGAGATTGCCTATATGCCTAAAATGGGACATGTAGTAACCAATGTACAGAGCTGGAGGACTCAGATACATGTAGTTTAGGAGGACAGTAACGAGTGGAAGCTTATGGATTTGTTTTTAGGGATGCACTTGGAGGTGCAGGATGGTTAGGGGAAGACTTTTATTTCATCCATAGTTGTGATCTCTACCCTTATAGATAGAGTAAGTAAGAGGAAGCTACCTGATTCTCAGGGCCTAAACTACAAGAAAACATTGTTTTAGCGGCAGTTTTTAAAACGACCGCTAAAAACCGCCACAAAATTTTTTTAAAATTTTTTTAAATTTTTTTAAGATATCTTCTAAATAAAAAAATTAATTTTTTAGCAGTGGTTTTTTAAAAAAATCACCCCGTAATCGCAGCGGTTTTTTCCAAACCGCAATAATAATTTGGAAAATTTTAAAAAAATTATTTATTTATTATTTGTTATTAATTTTTTACTATTTATTTTTTTCAATCAAATATAGTCTATTATTTATAATTTTAAATATTTTTATCAAATCAATTAATTAATAATTATAATTATTAGTTAATAATATTTTTAAACTGAAAACAAATCTTCAATAAGTAGAAGAACAGACTTCAGCATCAAATGACCATAACTTCTGATCCGAGAGTCCATTTCAGCTTCACAACCAATCAAATCAAAGTTTATCAAATGATAAAAAACCAAGTGAGATTTAAATCATGTGATAATCAAAGGAAAAAAATATATTCAAAATTCAAAAGTCGAAAATCGAACTCGAACTTCAAACGATCATAACTTTTAATCTGGGTGTCCGTTTAGTCTCTACCACATATCAAATCAAATCCTACAACGAGCTCTACACCACTTAGGTCTGGTACCAACTCTTCATCTATTGAACCCCTTTTTATTCTACCAGAAAGGCAAAGAAGGCCTCTGAAACAGAGGTTTTAGTTGCAAACACTAATTTCTTAAAATTCAAACTGTTATAACTTTCGATACATGTGTACGTTCGGCCAAAACCACAAATCATATCGAATCTCATTTCATTATCTTCAATTTGACTGGTTGTCGCACTAAAAATAGAGTCTCAGATCATATTTTATGGTCATTTTAGTGTTTTTAGGCTTTTCAGAAGTTCTTAACGTTTTATAATTTTTGTATTTATATATTTATTTATTTATTTAATTATTTATTTATTTATTTATTTATTTATTTATTTATTTATTTATTTATTTACTTAAGTAATATTTATTTATTTATTACTTATTTATTAATTATTTATTATTTATTTATTTTTATCTATTATTTATTATTTATTTATTTATTTATATAATATTTAATATTTATTTATTTATTTATTATTTAGTTATTATGTCCACATTAATTATTAATTTATTTTTAATTTATTAATTAATTATTTATTTATTATTTATTATTAGTTTATTATTCATTTATTTATTATTTATTTATTTATTTATTTATTGGTTATTCATTATTTATTTATTAATTATCAATTATTTATTATTTATTATTTATTAATTATTTATTTATTAAATATTAAATATTGAATATTAAAAATTAGATATTAATTATTAATCATTAGTTGTTGGTAATTATTAATTTTTAATTAATTAATTTTTAATTATCTATTTATTTATTTATGTATTTATTTATTTATGATTCATTCTATATTATTTATTCTTTATTCTTTATTCTTTATTATTTACTCTTTATTCTTTATTAAATTATTTTTAATTTACTAAATATTAATTTATTAGTAGTTTATTATTCATTTATTATTTATTTATTTATTTATTATTTATTATTTATTAAGTAAATATTGATTATTTATTAAATATTAAATATTAACTATTGAATATTAATAATTAGTTGTTATTAATTATTAATTATTTATTTATTTATTTATTATTTAGTCTTTACTATTTATTATTTATTAGTTATTATTTATTAATTTATTTTTAATCTAATAAATATTAATTTTTTTAATTTTTTATTATTCATTTATTATTTATTTATTATTTATTAAATATTCATTATTTGTTAATTTTTAATTAATTAATTAATTATTTTTCATTACTAATTAATTAATAATTTATTAATTATATATAAATTTTTAAATATTAATTCTTAATTCTTAATTCTTAATTCTTAATTGGCAATTATTAATTATTAGTTATTATTAATTATTTATTATTTTTTCTTTTTTCTTTTTTCTTTTTTCTTTTTTCTTTTTTCTTTTTTCTTTTTTCTTTTTTCTTTTTTCTTTTTTCTTTTTTCTTTTTTCTTTTTTCTTTTTTCTTTTTTCTTTTTTCTTTTTTCTTTTTTCTTTTTTATTTTTTATTTTTTATTTATTATTTATTATTTATTATTTATTATTTATCATTTATTATTTATTTCTTTATTTATCTATTATTTATTAATTTGTTATTTATTTATCATATATTCAATTACTTTTTTATTAATGTATTATTTATACATTACTTATATATTATATATTATATATTATATATTATATATTATATATTATATATTATATATTATATATTATATATTATCAATTAAATATTATTTATTATTTGTTATTTATTATTTATTATTTATTATTTATTATTTATTATTTATTATGTATTATGTATTATATATTATGTCTTATATATTATATGTTATATATTTTATTTTATATATTATATATTATATATTATATATTTTTAATTATTAATTATTAATTTTTGATTATTGATTAATCATTATTGATTAATAATTATTGATTAATAATTATTTAGTGTGTATCTATTTGTTATGTATTACTTGTTTTTCCAATTAATATATATGTGTATAAGTATATTAAATTCGATTTATGGACCACATGAAAAGCATGCTAGAGTGGTAAAGTCTTTGGAGAATAAGCATGAGGTAAGGGGTTAAAATATCACCCAACGCAGAATTTCTATATATTGCATGGGCATGTGTATGGACATGGACTTATGCATGGAGATGGACATGAGTGTGGTAATAATAAATAAATAAATAAATAAGTTGAGAAAATATATAAAAAAATATATAAAATAAATAAATAAATAAATTACAAAAAATATATATAAAATAATAAATAAATAAATAAATTACAAAAATATTAATAAATAATAAATAAATAAATAAATAACAAAAATATAAAAAAAATAAAAAAATGATTTAGCGATGGTTTGAACTGCCGCTAAATCATTCTACGACCGTTTTAAAAAAACGCTGCTAATTATTTCCCGACAAACAATTTAGTGGTGATTTTCCAAAACTGTCATAGAACGATTTAGCGGCGGTTTACACCACCGCTAAATGAAAAAAATCACCGTGAAATACAAATTTTGGCATAGTGCTAGTCCTATGGGAAGTTGTGACAGGTGAGGACGCACATCCTAGTAGGACTATAGGTGATAATGAAAATTTTCATTTCCATGGTCATTTTTGGGTTCTAGTTGACATATGTGAAGAGATGATGTAGGAGTTTCATGCCTCGATTTAAGAAGTATATACCAGTGTCACTAAGATATACCATGACTTATGCTGTCAATACTGGTGGATGGGTATAAAACAAGAGGTGGTTGTTTTTTTATGAGGTGTTTCACCTATTAGAAGGTGAAGGTGGAATATCAGCAACCATCCAGACTTTTACAACAACTATACATTCCTGAGTGGAAATGGGATGATGTCATGATGGATTTCATGACAGGTTTTCCAAGGTCCCCTTGAGATAGGGAAGTTGTTTGGGTTGTTGTGGATAGAACCATAACGTTTTATCATTTACTTCCAATCAGGGAGACCTTATCCTTCTATAACCTTGGCAGGTTTTATATCAGTGAGATAGTGAGACTTCATGTGATCCCTCATACTATAGTTTCATATAGATATTTTCGGTTTACTTCTCATTTCTGGTATAATTTTTAGAGGATTTTGGGTACATTGGTACTGTTGAGCACAACATACCACCCTCATATTGATGTTCAGTTAGGGAATATGATATAGGTTCTTGAGTACATGCTACGAGCATGCATCCACGATTTTGGGGGCTCTTGGGAATGGAATATTTTCCTAGTTTAATTTTTCTACAACAATAGTTATCAGGTGACTATACAGATGGAACCTTATGGGGATTTTTATGGTAGGCCATGTTGATCATCCTTGTTCTGGTTAGAGGTTGGTGAGGTAGCTTTACTGGGACCACATCTCATGTAGGATACTTCTTAGAATGTCTATTTGATTAAAAAGAGGATGGATACTATGCAATCTCGATATAAATATTATGTCGATCGTTGTCAATGACATTTAGAGTTTCAGGTTAGGGATTAGGTATTTTTACATATCTCATCGATGTTAGGACACATATGGATCAGGAGATAGGGTAATATTTAACCATGATATGTGGGGATGTTCAAGATTCTGGAGAGAGTCGGGCTAGTAACCTATCAGTTTTAGTTACCTCAGAGGTATTAGGACATACATGACATCTTCCATGTATCTCATTTGTTCCATTATCACTCAGATCCATCTCACACTCCACATTCATATGAGGTGGAGTTACCTGTAGATACATCATTTATAGGTAATCCTATTTGTATCATTGATAAGAGCACAAAGGTTCTACGATATTGGTATGTTCCTCTAGAATGGGTGCTTTGGAAGCATGAACATTTATAGAATGAGTCTTGTGAGAGGGAGGCCGATTTACATGATCAGTGGCTGATGTTATTCTCAAGCGATTCTTGACCACCCTTGAGAGGGAAATTTGGGGATGAATTAATTTAGTGGGGTATATTTTAAGATCCCAGATTTTCCTATGAGTTATGGATATTTGTTTCAGTCTAAATTCTTTTTTATGGAATAATTTGAGTTTCCAATGTGATCATGGGTGTTTTTGGGGTGTCTGGGGCTTTTTTAGATCCTTGAACCCCACTTTTGGGGGGAAATGGTCAATTTTCATGGTTAGGAGAAACCATGCAGTATAGGCCACATAGTTACCCCTAAACATGTGAATCTTGATAGTGGGGTTCTATAAGTCTTATGGTTTGAGTAAACCATGAAAACTCAAGTGAACACCCGTGCAAGGCACCTGTAATTTTTAGTAGATCCAAAATGTAGTTTGTAATGAAGTTTGTTAAACCATGTGTCATGATTGTGGAATGTTCCCCTCTAATTAGTAAAGGGTGAACGGTTACTGCATGGTTTGGAAAACTATACGGCCTAATATTTTTGGTTGAAAATAAAAATTTACCTTTTAAAATTTATTAAACCCTAAAACTATTTGTACTTATTCCTCTAGTGGATATCCCTCACATTGGGAGAGCTCCTTTGAAGGAACTTACATATACTTTGATCCCATTTCATTGTCTAAAGTCAAATTTGATTTTATATTGTCTTGTTAGATCAGCACTAGTAATTAAATCGGTCATATTATGTCAATATTCATTTGAATTGGTATCAGATGGGCTATTTAGGTGCAAGCTAATATTCCATGTTTTCAGGTTCTTCATCTGTTCTTTATTTTTCTTCTTATCTAGATCAAATCAAATGTCGATATTGGATTATCACTCTACTAAAATGAATTTAATTCTCAAATAAAATTAAATGGAACCTTTTTAGGTTTCCCTTGAGTACCTTCAATTTATTTGGAGGTTTTTTCCCCAACCTAGGCCACCCATGGGGTAGAAATTTTCTATTTTCCTTACTTTATACCACCCATGGGGTGTGTGAGTGTGTGTTTGTTCTTTCCTAGTTTTAGGGATCCCTTTATAAATTGAATTTAATTATTTGAATTGATTAGGAGATGGTTTCACTCCCTTTCTATGTTATGCATGATGTGAATTGTTTAACTATTTAAATGAGGATTTTTTATATGAGTTGGATTAATTTATAAAATGTTATGAATTATAAATTGATTAATGAGCTCTATGAGTTGAATGGTAGTGGATTCCTTGGTTGGTATACCTTTTATTTCAACTCCATTATATTCCATGGATGGTCCTCTCATAGATCTTGATAGCAATAGTGGAATCCTTAGATGATATTTCTCCTTGGGTCTTGATTTTGTAGGATCCCTTTGGCCTTGATACCACATAGATTCATCTTTCTTAGGCTTGTAGTGGACATATTCTGTTGACATGCTCCTTGAACCCCACCCAAGTCTAACTGATTTTCCATCAAAATGATCTTAGGATTCAATGAGGATTCCTTGGTCTTCTATACCGTGTATCTGGCCATGTGGCGTCTGAAACTTTACATTATACAGTGTAGACATGATAGATGATTTACACTATATAGGGTGGTTTTGGTTGATATGATCCTCTTGGTTATATGGTGAGGTCATGGCTGACTTGACATAATTTTTTATACAACATTTCTATAGTAGTTATTTCTATTTTAATTTACAGCTTCCTTGTTAAAGGCAATTGACCCTTGTTTTGTAGGGAGCCTTGTTTTTCTAGATAGTTTCACTTGACATGATTCACTTTAATTTTAGTATTTTTATACCTATGATAAACATTTTACACTACTTTTTATTGTATTTAACAGCATGGATTTGTTATAGAAACCATTTTTTTAGCCTACTGGGTGTTTTCTCACACCCTGTTTGGGCCTCCATTGGGTACCCGGATAGACTATATAGATGCAGGTAGGTATTGGGGAAAATTCCCACAATTTGATGCTTGACTTTGTAATTTTCTTAGGAGCATGGGAGTACATAACCGATATGAGGCTCATGATGCTAGCTAGGATATCTCGTTTTGCTCTTTTGGTATTTTGATACATGTATTGTATGGATTCTTGTATTCCTATTTTGGTTTCTTTATAGAGACATGACATGAAACATCATTTTATATGAAATTACTTTTGGTATTATTAAATACTCCTATTTTAGATGTTAATATTTTTTATGGTTATTTATTTAATTATACTATTGATTTTTATTGTTATTATAATGTGTTAAAATCTGGTAATGAGGTCATAGTCTACCCATAAACACACCATAGGCCCTCACTAATGGTTGGTAGCCTCTGGTATTTTATGAGATGTATTCGATGTAATGTGACCCACCAGCTTGGGGCACTGGATAGTGGCATCTGGTTCGGGGTGTTACAAATGAAATGTTTCCATGTGATGTAATTTTCCAATATATCTAAAGGATTTTTGTGAAACTCTATGGAATATCCATGTTATGTACGAGTGTTATAGAAATAAATACTTTATTTTTAAAATATATATGATATTAAATGTATATTTTTTATGTTTTGTAAATATAAATTATTTCAACATAAAGGTAAGAAATGATGAAGATTTAAGTTTGAATTCAAATGATAAATCAAACAGTTTCTAAATCATGGATTTAAATGTAAGATACCAAGATAAAATGAATATCAGTAAATTATGTGTCTTTTATCTTAAATTTACTTATGTGATAATAGAATTTGTTTATTAAAAATTATTTATTAATAAAAAACATGAGGTATTTTCCTCTATACACATGTTTTTTGATTCATCAATATTCTATAACATTTTTTGTGATGAAGAAAAAGATAAAATTTTCTTATACCATATTAAAGAGTTTATCCAACATGTTTTTTAAAATATTAGGAGTTAAAGTTCCATATCTCATTATTGTAATATTTTAAATAATAAATACTTCTTTTAGACTAATTACACAACATATATAATACCATATAATATATGGATACAATATTTTGTTTGTTAAATATTATTACTAAAGGAAATAACTGTTATTTCCTAAACACAAAAGAGTTTGTGTATCTTAGCATGATATCTGAGAATAATGTAATGTCTGAGAGGCTATTTGGTGTATGTTTAGGTGTTAATAAGTTCAAAATTGACAAATAAAATATTGTTATATTGAAAGTGAACATCACTAAATATCCAAAATGTCTAGGGATATAGGTAAAATAATAATATAAATAGACACATTAGATACTAACATATTTCAAGGAAAAAATGAGGGAATAAGTTTCAATGATGATAATGATATTGAACTTATAAAGAGTTATAAGTAGTCAGTAGAAGTCATTAACATCAAAAAATTGGATATTATGATGTTATAGAGTTTGAATACTATGTTCAAGGAGTTATACATTTGGAATATGATTCCTTAGTATCATCATTATTCAAACTAGCTTTATCCATAGATATTACTCACTAAAGATTTTACTAGGAGAATTTTATCAGATGGTCACAAAGAAATGTGGAAATAATTACACAGAGATTTAATGAGTATAACAAAGCCCTAACAGTGCGACAAACATAAGGCTGATCTTCCACTCTATCATATGTGATATGATAAGACAAGAACTTATGTATAGTTTCTTTTATAATCTTAAAGGACTGTAAGAATATAAAATGTGTCATGTTATACTAAATTTCAATATCAACTTTATCATTTGTTCATATAGTATATATAAAATCATGGAGTGTAATGATAATTTACTTCTTAGAGTATGACTTTCAGTTATCACTAAATGATTTTTTTCATGGATTGTTATAGGTTGTGATGAAATTTTGAGGTTAGTGTGATTAGGATTCTTCTCTTAGGATGCATAATATGATCATCAATTAAAAAACATATTTTTTGTGATAGATTACCCACACTATATACCACATGGATTTCCATACACTATATCTTTGGTATACTAGGGGTGCATGGTTTAAAACTTTATTTCCCTAAAACATATGGTTGGTGGGATACCTATCATTAAAACCTTTATAATCTGATAGATTTAATACAAAATCCTTGAGGCTAATCTAATCGGGTCATGGTTGGGCATGTTATAGATCATGTCACTAGTTGGATAGTAACCAAGATAGGATTTTTAATAATTTTATGATGCAAATGAAATCAGATTTGTTTATTAGAATAGATTTAGTAAGTGTATAGTCTTACATAAATAATATATATAGTGTTCTTATATATCAGTTGTGGGGCATTTTTTGTGTTCATTTATAACAAAGAATGTCATATGATGTATCCACCAACTTAGCCAGTATATACTCAAAGAATATAAAACATATGAGTTGGATATATGGAATTTCCATACAATGTTTCCCATGGTCACTTGATGTCTTGAAAAATGAATCATATGAAAAATAATACTTTTATATGGTGTTTTTAGCTAACACAAGGTATATATATACCTATGTCTGATGGAGATCATGACAGATCCCTTTATAGACTTAATAGAATTGATTCTTTTCTAGAGGTAACTATTTTATTATATTTATTATTGTTATAATTCATATTTTGATTTAATATTACAAAATACCATGTGGTTACACTAGGTGTCTACTAAATAGGAGTTTAGTTTTAATTAGAGAGGTTCTGTAAAAGTGTCTTAGAGTTTATCCAAAAGAATTTTATAATGGGTGACCACAAGGTATTAAATATGATGTTATATATGGTTAATTTAATTATATCATTCCAAAAGTGTTTTGGAAATACCCTAAATGAGTTTTGGATATGATATCATAAGTTATTATATATAATACAACATGAGTTGAAATGAAATACATTCTAAGAGGATTTAGTGAAAGTGGCTGATTAAAAGTGACATGTCCTGAAGTCCATATCTTATGGGACAATATGTTCATGTTATATTGTATTAATTTCATAAACTAAGTCCTATCATATGATTGTTTAAAGTCATATCGTAATTAATGGTATAAGATATCAATTCATATCCTATGAGTAATATGGAAACTAAACGTTAAATAGTTAATGTTTGAATGTATTTGAATGATAACTATCCTTATTATATAAATTTATTAAAATAAAATTAAATAGAATATCAATTAATTAATTTTAGGAATACATGAGTGGACGATATTTTACACATGTGTTTTTTAATGTATGATTAAATGCATGGGCTTGGGAAGTATCCTCAAGAGATTATATAATGGAGGCCAAAGTCCATTAGTTTAGAGTGTAATCCTTTTCAATTCTCTTCTGTTCTTATATCTCTCTTATTCTATATCACCTTAACTCAAGATGTAAAGATATTCCATTGGAGATGAGAAGTTCTGGCCTATGTAATGGGTGATTCAGTTTTAACCTAGGGATACCCCATGGAGGAGGGGGTCCTTTGGATTCATCTTAGTGATATTCATCAACCAATGTGACTAAAGATCAAATAGGTTTATCTATGGTGACAGGTATAAAATAATATTTTATATTTTATTTAATCATATTTTTGGTTTCATACATGTTATATCTTTGGAATATAGGTTATTGTGTTGTCGAGCACATCAAATTAGTTATTTTTTTACTAGAATTTTTACAGTATAGCAGGAACCCTAGGTCGTCTCTCAATGGAGGCATGGATCATTAAATTAAAAAACAATGTTTTTATTAGGAAAAGGGAATAGAATTTTAGAAATATTGTGTTTTTTTATTTAAGAGGAAAGAAAAACTAAACAAGAAATAAAAAAATAAAAAAATAAAAAATTTGAATAAGCGTGATCAACCCAGGGGAATCTTATGATGCTCATATTTAATCACTTCAATAGATAGGGTTTATATATTTTAACCCTTGGTTTTTAACACCTATAAAAATATTTATACTGATTTTATACTATTATAACACCTAGGATTTGGTCGGAATCATAAAATAATTCACTAGATGCCGCCAATGATAGGATGATTTATGTCTAACTTCATAACTGAAACTCACCAAGGAAACACATGAAGAACTGGAATTTTTTTCTAGATTTTTTTACTATTTAATTTTGATACCATGTAATGAAAGTACATGGAAATTTCAGTGTTTATGTATATTCAATTGAACAATATAAACTACATAAACACCACAATTGAAAGGGGCAAGAAGAAGTGGTGAACAGTGTCTAAAACATCACATGAAGGGGTACCCCAAACAAGATCATACGAGTTGTGTATAAAATAATAGTACATAAATAAATTAAATAAGAATATATGATGAGAAAGCAACAAAAAAACCTATAAATAAAAATATAATTCAGAATAATACAAAAAAGAAGCTTGGGATTTGCATCACATTCCTCCCTGGGTGATCATAAGGAGTTTAGAACTCCATAGAAGGGGAGGAAACCATATATGTAAGGAATATTTTCAAAGAGCTCCAATCCTACACTCTGGTCTATAAACACATTATAATGAGGGGTAGAAGTGATTTTAAGGACAATTAAATACGAGTGGAAAAGGCTCTAAAATGGGATATTAAAAGCCATAAACAATGTAATGCAAAATTATAAGGGTGATAAGAGATGTTATATCACTTTGAAATCACACCCCTACACCTAAATCTTTGTACTACTAGGAAAATTCTTATATCCTAATTAAGACTCATTCCCAAATTAAAGGTGATAAAACATCCGAGATTTTTTTTTGAAATCAAATTCATCATGTCTCATTAATAAAATCATTTTTTCTATCATTTTTCTTCTCTCACACTCAATTTTTTTAACTTAATTTTTACACCCATGAAACATATTATAACCTGCCTCAACTATAAATTTTCCCTCTTCACACAAGGAAGATATAAAAGTGATGTTTTTCTCTTTTCCTAGAGTTGATGTGATATTACCATATGATATACAGGATTATAAGATCTATACTAGTATAAACTAGTGTACTAATCAATGTGACTACCAATAGGTTGTTCTAAGATTCAAGGGTTTTAGGATTTAATGTTTAAAAATATAAGTTGGAAGAGGAGTGTTTAATATCTTAAGTAAAAAACATTTCAAAAATCAGCAAGTGTTCAAAATGAATGTACTCACTCAACCCCTCACAGATTGTATCACTTCCAAATCACTATCATATTTTTTCCTTTTGTGTATGTCACAACCAAGCATCGAATAATAATTAGTAAATATCATCTTTCATCATCTATTTTCATTTTTTTGTTCTATTTTTTTATGTACAGAACTACGGTTTTTATATTCAATTTTTTTTGGAGTTAAAATGGGAAACATGTATAACAAAATGATATAATATGACTTTTGGACCCACTACACAAAAAAAATATGAACCCTTTCACTCACCCATTACAATGAATATTTCCCTAAATTTCCCATGAAACACCCTCTCCCCCACACTTGATGAAAATAAAAGAATAATTTACATGATAGATGGGTGGGTAGGGATAAATTGTCTTGTAATGTGGATAACTATAGGAATTTAATGGTCTATAAGGATTAATAAAGGTAAAATGTCAAGGTGTCCATAAATAGAGGTTAATTGAATAAAGGTATTTTCAATGAATTATGGACTCTATCATGAGTGTAGCACACTGGAATATTATTGATTCAAATATAATAAAGGAAAGTTCTAGTTTATCTACATGACCTAAGACTCTCAAGAAAGTGATTAAAAGGAGGATTATGTAATAAAGGTCTTAGAATATCTCTCAGGTAAGGGATTAAAATATTGGTCAGTACTAATGAGGCATGGGTTTCAAAAATCCATTTAACTCTTAAGAATGATTTGAAAAAATAATATAGAAAAATATTCCATATCAACATTCATTTGAAAAACATTTTTCTAAAAATAAAGGAATTTTACACATAATTGACTCAAGCATGAAAAATTATTTTGGATATTCTCTTTAAGATAAAAGTTTTAAAAATTAAGATAAAAGTTTTAAAAAAATTATGAAATAGGAAAGAAAAGATTGAAACATAAATATTTTTTTTAGTTTTTTTAATTTAAATCTTAAATATCCCATGTTAACATCCCCCACACCTAGAAATTACATTTTCCTCATTTCAAGTAGTTTAAATAAATAGAAAAACAAATAAAGGTATGGAGAAGGGACAGCCTACTAAGTAGTATCATATAAAGAATCTAGTATCTGGATTTCCTCCATTGGATTATTTTTAAAATATTAATAGAATTGTTTGAGCCTCTTCCCATTGATGGTAAACCTCTATCCATTCTGCTAATGAAAAACCTATATAACATCAAAAGGGTAAATAATAGTAACTGTATAAGGACAGAGCCATCAGGAACAAAGCTTACCTAGGTGGAGATTTATCTTGGAATTGTACATGAGGACTTCTCACCAATATGAAACATCATTAATGAATAATCTTTTCATGTATATCCTTTTTCTTCACTTTGGGAGTTCTCATATGAATCATGTCGAATTTATTCCATCTCTTGAATATGAAGCTTTCTATACTCACCTATATCATAAATATTCATATTAAATTTTTTAACAGCCCAATATTCATGGTGTTCTACCTCCATCGGGATGTGAAAAGCTTTTCCAATCAGAATCCAATATGGTGAAATTTTTATCAGGGTTTTAAAAGTTGTATGTTATTCCCAAAGTGCATTGTCCAAATGCAAACTCCAATCTTTCTTAATGGGTTGTAACTTTTTTTCCAAGATTTGATTAACTTACTGATTTGAGATTTCAGCTTGTATGTTAGTTTAGGGGTGATATGCAGTAAAAGCTTTATGAATGACCGCATACTTACGGAGAAAGTTTTTCATGTTACGATTGCAAAAATTTCAACCCTGGTCAGTATTGATGAATCTTGAAAAACCAAACCTACTGAAAATATGGTACCTCACAAAATAAACAACCACTCAAGAGTCATAGATCCTCATAGATTTTTATTCCACCCATTTAGAAACTTATTCAACATATAATAAGTTTTACACAAAACCAAATGAATTTGGAAAAGGCCTAGTGAAGTCAATTCCCAATGCATCAAAGATCTCACAAAATAACATGGACTTTTGGGGAATTTCATTCCTTTTGGATATATTCACTATGAATTGACATTAAGTACATGACTTAAAACACTTGTGGGAATCTTTTTATAATTTTGGCCAATAAATTCTTGTGTTAAGGACCTTTAGAGAAGTGCATTGAAATCCAAAGTTTCCCCCACAAGCCAAAGTATGGAAGAATATCAAAACTAAGGTGAACTCATGGTCAGGGACACACCTATGAACAACTTGGTGAATATACATTATCCAAAAGTATGGGTCATCCCAAATGTACCATTTTTAATTACACTTAAGTATTTGGGATAATGGAGTACTAAAATCAGGGGGGTCGAGAGCTGTAAGAAAATTTACAATGTCTCCATACTAAGGAATATTGTCCAACACATCACAGAGGTTCTCAGGATGAAATAATTCTCCAATGGGGAGGGATGAGTCAACAAAGTGGTCCAATGGTGGTTAAATCATGCTAACATGGTCAGATAAAAAATTTTCCACTCCTCTCATATCTCAAATCTCAAGGTCAAACTCCTGGAGGAGGAGCATCCACAGAATGAGGTGAAGCTTAGATTCAGGTTTCATAAGAAGAAAATGAACGTTAGGATGATCGAAAAAGACAATGATTTTTTACCCAATAAGATATAAATGGATTTTTTTCAAGGAAAACAAAATAGAAAGATGTTATTTTTCAACATTTGTGTAGTTTTTTTGGGGAGAGTCAAGGGTATTTGAGTCATATGTAATGACATGAGGATTCTTCTCATCCCTTTATGATAAAACTACTCCAACTGAAATGTTAGAGGTCTTATACATATGTTCATAGGAGATATCTAACCTTGGTGGTTGGATGACGAGAGGTGATGTGAAACTCATTTTTAGTTAATTGAATGAATCCTCATAACTTTTATTAAAAACAAATTCAGAATCATTTTGAAATAGTGGAGACAAGGGAAGTACAATATTACTAAAGTCTTTGATGAATTGGAAGCAATAACTTGCATGAAAAAAGAAATATCTCACCTCATGAACACATTTTGGATATGTAAGGGATGATATTAATTAATTTTTTGATTTATCCACTTGAATTTACTTATTTTAAATAATATTCAAAAGAACTATCCCCTGCTCAACCATGAAATAGAAGTTATCATAATTTAATATGATATATTTTTTGATGTAATGGAGGAGGAAATAACTTAGGTGTTCCTAATAGTCATTAAAGGAAGTTATATAAACTGTGAAATAATCCATAAAAACTTCCATACAATTCTCAAGGTATAAATCACTAAAAAGTACCAGGATAATTACATAAACCAAAAGGCATCCTTATATATGAAAATTTTTTAAATGGATAGGTAAATTCTATCTTTTCTTGATAGTTATGGGATATATAGATTTAAAAATTATCTGAATAGATATCAATGAAACAATAATGGGACATACCATCCAGTCTTTATAACATTTGGTCAATGAAAGGAAGAGGAAATTTTTCCTTTCATGTGGCTTGATTTAGTCGATGGTAGTCAATACAGACTCTGTAAATGTTTTTCACATGTGTTGGAACCAATTCATTCCATTCATTTGACACAACCATTATTCCAGTTTTTTTAGCAACAATTTGTACTAGGTAACCCATTTACTATCACATATAGGACAAATGATCCCAAAATTATGTAATTTACTGACATCTAATTTTACCAATTCAGGGAGAGAGATATTAAACCAGTCTTGAGATTTATTTATAGTCTTATCCACATCATCTATAAGTATATGGTGTATACAAATAGATAGTATAATCCTAGTAATATCATCCAATTTCCATCCTATCACCTTTTAACACTCTCTCAAAAAGATCAAGTAGTTTTGATTCCTATTGTGGAGAGAGTTTATATAAATAATGATGTAAAATTGGTCAATACCATCAAGTTAATTATATTTTAAATTAGATAAAAGTGGTTTTAATTACAACACCAGTGGTTTTTTTATTGGGGGAGGGGATTTAGAGGGATTTTGTTCCATGAAACTGTATATCTACTCATGTTTATTCTCAAAGGAAAGAGAATATATGGAAATGAGATTTTCATAATCATTTATGGTCATGCGTACTTCAGAATGAACACACTCATAAATTAAAGCACAAAATTAACACTTTTATTAAACCACTCAACACTCAAAAACGTGAATCAAAACTCAAATCATCCAAGAGTGAAGAAGAATAAAATGAACCAAAGTATCGGTTGATGAGAGAATGGTTTGTGTTTGTTTGTGTCATTAGAGTTCACTTCCATTAAATAGATAGGAAAAGTGTAGTGCTCTTCAATAGGGTGTTTCATAGCATCAAGAATGTTAAAACATTAATTTTATCTATAGAACTCCATGTAAAATATACCATTGTGAACATTGATGATTGTCTTCGCTATTTTAAGGAATGTATTCTTGAGTATGAGAGGATAATTCCCTTGGGTTTGGGTATCTTCCATCTCAATAATGTAGAAGTTTGTAGGAAATATGAGACTCTTCACTCTTATGAGGACATCATCGATCACTCCAGATGGGTGTGTTGTGCTCTGGGTTTCAAGTTTCATGATGATTCCCATTGGTTGAATCTATCCAACCTGTAGAGAAGTGTACATAGAGTAAGGAATCACATTAATAGAATCACCCAAATCTAACATTGCATCATAAAAGAAGGTATCCCCTATAGTGAAATGTATCATGAATGTTATTGGATCATTGAATATGGTTGTAATTTCTGTTTGATTCAAAGATGATACATTTCTTCCCAGGTTGACTCTCTCATTCCCCTTTAGTCACTATCTATGGGTGAAAATCTCTTTAAGAGATTTGGAATAGTGAGGTATTTGTTTAACTACATCCAATAAAGGAATGTTAACTTGTCACTTTTTAAATGTATTCATTATTTCATTATCAGTATCATTATAAAAAAATTAATATATTTAGAGAGTCTTTGAGGGAAAGAAAGAGGAATGAATTTTTTTGGAGGAATCCTCAATGATAATTTGTTTACTGTTTTTCTGGTTTTCTTTTACTAGAATATTTTGAGGGTGGGGAAAGAGATTTCTCAAGAGGTGGATATACCTGTTGGGTAGAATCATTGGAAGTAGAAAATTATTTACCACTACAAAGTGTGATTTCATATAAATTACCTTTGTCTTTAAGATTTTCAATAGGTTTTGATGGAATTTGTCTATAACCTTTCATATTTATATCATCAATGGTGTTTTCCAATTGTCCCACTTGAGTTCGTAGGTCTTGAATAGCCTATTTTGTGGTCTGTTGCAACTAGAAGGTTCTTGGATGAAATAATATTCACTGTTTTCTTGATGATTGGTTCAAATTTGGGATGACAATTATTTTTTTGAGATTTTTAAGGATAATAAGGTTTCAATACGTTGGATTTGTTGATACCAGTTCTTTTTAGGGTAGCTAGAGTTTCCTCCTTGTCAGTATTGTGGTTGTGCTTTCCACCCGACATTTGGATTTTTCCTGAATGGTTCATGTTCAAAGGGTGATGCTTGTTGGAATGGAATCCTAGGTAATAAAGTTGCACAAATCTCAAATGAATCCTAAAGTTATGGGCACGGGTTATAAAAATTGAGTGTTATCATAACAAATACCACAATATAATGGAATAGAAGGAGAGTTTTAATTACCTTGTGCTTAATCTAATTACTGTATAAGTGTATTTGTCTCTTCAATTTTAATATAAAACTTTTGTTCTAGGTATGAATGACTTACCTCATGAACTTCTCAGGTTGGGGAAATTTCTCCTATACCAAATTATTATGATTTTTTAGGCATGTTAGATCTTATATCACAACTAGAAAAAGTAGTTTTATCAAATAGGGCTCCACTAGCTGGAACATCTATCATTCCATGATCCATGGGGAAAAGTACCTCATATAAGTATTGAATTAGAACCTTTTCACTAATTATGCGGTGAGGAAAACTTGAAAAAATTCTTTGGGATCTCTTCCAATATTCATGAAGAGTATCTCCTTGTGATTTCCTAATTCTATATATTTCTTTTCTAATTGATGTAGTTTGGGAGGTAGGGAAAAATATCTCTATAAAGAGTCGTTGAAGGTCATTACATTCCCCCAATTGTGGTAGGTGGATAGTATATCCTATCTTTAGCTACACTGTTAAGGGAGAAAGGGAAGGCCCTAAAATTTATGTGGTCCTCAATCAAATTTTGGGGTTTCATAGTGGAGAACACTATTTAAAAATCCTTGAGATGTTTGTGAGGATCCTCACCAGTAAGACCGTGGAATTTTGGAAGGAGGTTTATGAGGCTCTATATCAACTCAAATTTAGATTCTTCCTAAGGATATTGGATGTATGCATTTTGGTACTCCAAATCCGGGGTGTTCAATTATTTTAAGGTCTGATTATTTCTAGCCATGATTTTTGGGGTTTGATTTGGTTCAATTTATAATTAGTTTAGAACCAATTGAGGTTACAAAAAGGGTTCCTCAATGTTATTTTATTTTCTTACTCTAGATGAACTAATATTATAGTGTAGTTTCTTTTCTATTTCTAGGTTAAATTCATGCAGTTTTCCTTTTTCATATTAGTTCATGAAAATAAGTTCCAAATTTTATTTGTATTATTTTTTAATTTTTATGATAAATTATGGAGACAATAAAATAACTTAAAAATAATCAAAATAGAAAATAAAATATAATGTTATTACATAATTATAAATAGGGACAAAAAAATATATAGAGAGAGACAAAAAAATAAACAAAAACAAAAAAAAAACAGATGAGTGGAATGAAATGAGTAATAAATAAAAAGGAAAATAATGAAATAAAATTGAAAAATAAATGATCTTGTCTCTTTGTAAATAGTGAAAAAACTGATCATGTTGTCTAGCGCATCAAATAAAATATTGTTTTTGCTAGAATTTCTATAGTATAGCGGGAACGCTAGGTCATATATCAAAGGACTCTTATATCATTAAATTAAAATAAAGGTTTTTATTAAGAAAATGGGAATGAAATTTTATAATTATTGGATTTTTTATTTAAGAGGCAAGAAAAAATAAACTGTAAATAAAATAATGTAAAAAAATTAATTGATTTGATTGAGCGTGATCAACCCAAGGAAATATCAATACATTCATCCATCATCACTTCAATAGATATGGTTTATATATTTTAAACCCTGATTTGTAACACTTATAATAATATTTTTACTGATTTTTTACTAGCATACCTCCTAGGGTTCGGTCGAAAACATAAAATGATTCACCGGCTACCATCGATGATAGGATGATTTGTGTCCAACTTTATGATTGAAACTCACCAAGGAGACACATAAATAAATAGAAATGTTTTCCAGGATTGTGTACTATTTCATTGTGATACCATTTCATGAAAGTACATTTCCATGATAGTTTTTATGTAAATTCAATTGAACAATATGAACTTCACAAACACTACAATTGAGAGGGGGGAAGAAGTGGTGAACGGTGTGTGAAACAACACATGAATGGATACCCCCAAACATGATCATATTAGTTGATTATGACATAACAGTATGTAAATCTATTAAAAAATAAGATAATATGAATAAAACAACAAAAAATCCTATAAATAAAAATATCATTCAAAATAATGCAAACATGGATCTTGGGATTTGTATCACATTCCTCCATGGGTGATCATAAGGAATTTAGAAATCCATAGAATGGGAGAGATCCATAGATATTAATAAGATTATCCCACAATCTACAATAATACCCTAAAGTATATAAACATGATATAATGAGAGGGAGGAGTTATTTTATGGAAAATTACATCAAAATTTTCACAAAAAGTAGTCAAGTGTCTAAGGGGTTAGGTGACTATTCTTGGAACACTTTTTATTCCTTATTTATCCAGATCACTGAATAAAAAAACACAATAATATGTATTTAAATTATTATAAGATGTGTTTCATCATTTTGTATGTCCAATGGAGGTGGAATTATCCCAATTGGAGATCTGAGGCCTGAGTTATGGCTGCAATACCGAAGGGTGGTTCAATATGGCCCACACAAAATGTTTTCACTTTTGGGCCTATTTTGGGTCCCTTTTTCTCACATTCATACTTTTTTCCAATTATATGAATTGAATCCCAATTACCATAGAATCCTAAAAAAATAAATTTTAACATTTGTGTCCTTGACGTGAATGTTATAATAGAAACAGTGAACTACTGTCAAATTGGGCCACTATGAAATTTCATCTTTTTAAGAAAGTTTTCATGAAATGAATTGAAAATAAATAATTAGTGGAAAATGATTTAACAATGGGATACTAAAACCCATAAAAAGTATATGGGTGATGATTCATGTTATATCATTGTACAATCAATAGGTTTCTTATTATTTTCTCTACGTTGATTAAGAGTTAATCGATCCTTGAAACACAATAGTTTCAAATCATATCCCATGAAATATAACTATGTCTTATTAACTATTGTCCACATTACCCATTTTTTATCTCAAAGAAAACCATAGAGGTTTTATCAATAAAATTGGTCACTTCTAGTTCCATCAGTCCCCTTTCATCAATAGTAATTAACTAAACCCAAATAACAAAAACATAACCCATAAATGATGTATCATTATAAGGGTTGACTCCTCCATCCATTTCTTGGACAATATGTGGTGTACCACACCTTACCATGGGTTGTCTATAACCTTATCATAGACCACTTATAATCATTTCATTAATCTCAATAATCCCATGACTTAGATCAAAGTAGTCAAGAATTCAAGGACCCCTCAACTCTATCATGATCTCATTTTATAAGAGACTCTCTATTCCCCACTAATAAAAATGTCTAACATGTCATACAAGGTTTATCTTTCTAAACTAATCACTAGGATCATCATTAAAAGATTCATCCTAGGTTATATTATACCATATACCATAGAATTAGTAAGAAAACCCACTCTATTATCCCCATTTCAATGGATATCCCACAGAAAAACCCTCATAATAGTACATAACCACCTGTATTATATATAGAATCCTATTACTAAGAAATAATATACTCTCTTTCCCTCATATACCAACTTAAATCATTTCATCCTGAATTTTATCAGATCAATCCTAGGGAAACACACCTAAAATTTTTATCTTAAATTATATTCATATTTATCACATTTCTAACGAAGAAATATATATGATTTCATTCCCATAATCACTTAAGAAAATCCATATACCTATATTAAAATTCCCTAGGTTTATCCTGGAACATATATTCTCACTGTCGTATTATCAAAAATACTAGATATTACAATTTATCTTGAGAAACAGAGGAATGGAACCTCATAAATTTTCTAACATATTCGAATCATATCATCCAAATTGATACATCATCATCATCAGATTTGTAGGATTTTAGTAGGGAAACCCTTATCTAAACACAGTGAAAAAACCCACCAAAATTTATTTTTCCACAATATATAACCATTTTTTTCATAAATAAAGAACGTAGTTTTTCTCTGATAAAATGAATATCTCTTTTCTTCTTCACAATGGTTTAATAATGTAACTAAGAAGTAGCCAAAATACTCTTTCCTCATTTAGTATAGATTGGTTATTATGAATCTCCTAGTGATTAAGGACTCCCTTTTCATTACAATCTACTATAACAATTTTTAAATATAAAATTAGAATAATAGGTTTGATTCAAGGAGTTTTCATAGAATTAATCATATAACCTGTCTCATTATTTCATCCTCGTTTTATAAGATTTATAAATGCTCCATGAAAAGTGAATATTTTATAAATGTTCACTATTTCATCATTCCAAACATCAAAAAAATTTGAACATTAAAACTAAACTACAACAAATTTATAACCTCAATCCATCCAAGTCGAAATATTGAACACTTTAAATATTTCATATCATATCATGAAAACTCCATTAAGAATAATCTAATGATGTTAGAACCAAACATGATAGATTAAATGGAAGAAAATCACTCAATATGTATTATTATATAATTCATGAATTTTCGTGAACAAATTAATGATGTAGTAACCTTCACTATGAAATTTTTTACACCCACAAAAACCACTACATGGTTAATACCTCCATTTCATGGTTTTATATTTAATGCATATTCCTATCAATCTTCTACTTGCACTAGAGCCATGTAAACTTTATACTCTTTCACACAATGTCACGCCATATGTAAGAACCCATGAAACCATATCCAGAATCAATTTTGGATATCCTACGAAATAAAATTTCAAGAATATATCATTTATTTTTATTATATGTTACATTATATGTAACTTCTTATAAAAATCTATCCAAAACTTCTTTATGATATCCACTAAAACACTTTGGAAGTAGCTTTTAATTTTTTTTAATTATTTTGTAAAAAAAATTAATCCTCATTAACACTACTACAAAATGTGGCTCCAAAGACCTTCTTAGAGTTGAAATCAATTACGAAATATATAATGACTAATTTTTTGAAAATATTTACCTCTAGAAAAATTTCAATGTTACACATGTGAAAAGGGATATAATGTAACCTCCATTAAATAAATGTATCTCTACACATTTTCCCACTAGCTATATCATATAAAATATTCATATTCATGGAATCAATAAACTATAGGATAGAGAGTATGAAATATCATTTATCATACTCATACATTCTTTATTATTAAGCATAAACTCAAAAAAAAAACACATCAAATTTCATTCATCTAGATGGATAAAAACATCACATGTCCCTTATTTAAATAGATAATCTCATCAAAAGGAACTTATCGTTGTATGAATACACATTTTCACATTCTCTCTCAATCATGGTACAAAATGTCATACTCATCATATGATAGGATAATTTGTGTCTCTGTTAAACCTAAACCCGTGACATGATCAATAATATACTTAACTACCCCTGATTAGCTCGTCCCTAGTGTTGGAATAAGAAAGGTATCAATAAATGATGTTTTTAATGATGGGTGTGTTCTCAACCTCAATTAATGAAAATTAAATATCAAACATGAACCTTTAATATACAAAATACATTTTATATGATACACTTATGGTATAATTAGTGGTTCACCTAGAATATAAACTCTTTTATGGATGATAAGGGAATTTTATTTCTTTATATGAAACTAAAATCACACTTTTCTTTACTTTCCATTAAAACATATAATAATCAATTATGATTATTGATTAGTGATAACTCAAAGTCGAACTTTTAGAGGTTAATTGTGATTTATCTTTATGTAGTATATGTTGTAAACATAAAAAATTTAAGTGGACATTACCTTTTATATAACATGATACAATTTAAATATTCCTATACTCTTTTATGAATATGAAAAAAGCATAAATAAGCTCTAGTCTTATCACATATCAAATAAAATACCACCAAAGAGGCCTTATGATCACTTCATTTTCAATGATATTACTAAACTCGATATATCGCTATGTAATTTCTGTTACATCTCTATATTACGTTTTAATAAATCCTACCACTAAAATTCCTTCCTATTTAAAAAAATATAAATAATTTATTTGAATAACAGTGATATTAGGATTCATAATCATCATATAAAACTATTTGAACAAAATATTCAAACTTTTTTACTTCATAATGTACAATGTTAGGATGTTAAGAACTTATATTGATTTAAATACATAAAACTATTTCTAAGATCGTCATTATTTTTAGAACTTTTTCATTAAATCTCTCATTTGAGATCATTTATTAATAAATTAAACAAAAATCCTTACATAATTATCATTCTTTACTAATAAATTATAAACTCATTTAGGATATAAAGTGACATTAATTTTTAATTTGAGTGGTGTAATCATTTATTAGTTACACTTTTATCTTTTCAAAAATTAAAATTACTACCACTGGTCTCTTGAAAATTATATTTTTACTATCTCGGATTTTCTGTGTACAATTTTTTGATATTATATGGAATGATTTTTAGACTAGAAGATGAGGCGATGTATGATTCCAAGGCCCAGTGTGCCTAAAATAAATATTTGAAAAATATTAAACTTCTTAATAGCACATGTGCATGGTTTTCCTAAAAAAGTAGAATAACTTTTAAATATATGACTAGATAAAAAATATAAGGTCAATGTTGTGCTTAGTATGGTGGATTTACCTTAGGTGTGACTTAACTTTAGTCTGCGCATATTGTTTTTGAAAAAGTTATTGTGTGACGTAACGGGAATAAAATAATTTAATAAAAATTATTTTTGTTGATTCAGCAGCTGGAAATCTTTAAAAAAATATTGTTATGGAGTATTTCCAAGGTTAGATGCATGACCCTAAAAACTATGGAGAACAATTGGGGATTGCTTTGAGGATTCTCTCTTAGTTGATGGCGACGGATCGTGGATCAATGATCGGTGCACCTCGAATTCAAAGGAACTTGCCCACGATAACCATGTGGTGATCATTCTTAATCAGCGAGCGACCTGAATCCAGGTAGGGCTTGTTATCTTGATTTTCTTTCCCATTATTGAATTCTATTACAAACACTGATTAATCAATGAATAGATTGATCTGAAGTTCGATTTCTTTTATGAGATGGTTTTGTTAGTAGGTTATCAGGGTTTATTAAATATGTTTTTCTAACCCCAAATCCATCATTCTTGATCACTGGAAAAAAAATTCTAAAGATGGTAAACCTTTTCTCGTATTCATTTTTACCTCTATTATTTACATTCTTCATGGTTGGAACCATGTGGTTTATGAATCTACATTTTTGAGTGGTTCTGATCATGATCGGAACCCCAGATTTGAAGCGAATCGACAACTGAGGCCATATATGTGTAGATCGGGATCCAAGGAGCTCGGATCTACGACTATTTTTGATTTTCAGGCATTGGAGGAGGTTTGGTGGTTCACGAAAGGGACCAACAACGTCGCACCAGTGATCAGTGGTGGAAACAGCGGCGGAGCTGCGGTAGTGGCGAGACGTGGTGACGATGAAGGGCCTTGAGTGGTGGATGTGAAGGCACTGGAAGGACTGAAGAAGGAAAATATGGTGACAAGCCACATAAGAGGTAGTGATGAGCTACGTGAGATGTGGAAGCAAGCCTGGTGAGACACGGTGGTGATGAAACAGGTCAGGTTGGGTCGGGCAGGTGGGTCGTATAGCATCCCGTCTTTTTATAACATAAACTTTCATTACATTACACAAAATTGAGGATCTTTAAGGTTTAGTGTCTTGGAAACCAGGAACATAATACATGAAAACAACATAAAGAATTTTTATTAAACACTTGAAAGGCTTCTCCTTAAGTTTATCCTAGGTTCATTACTGTATCTCATAACCTGGGGACATACATCAAAAGAAAGGGTGAGCAGAAGGCCCAGTAAGGAAAACAAGAGGAACATTTTACATGTGAACTTGATATACTTCAATAAGGACATGAAAAGAACTTTAAGGCATGAGAAAGAAATCATGAGGCATTTCATAATAAAAATAACATTTTTCATAACTTGAAGATGTGTCTACATCATTTAACATAGACAATCATGAAAATATCACCAAGGTCCATCCCCAAGGTGTCATTTGAAAATTACCAAGGTTATTCACCAAGGTATCGTGAAAATTGTAATCTCTAGTGGTTACATCATTACCCAATGCATTGAAGCGCTATCAGGGCGCACCCTTAAATTTGACTTTATTATCATGTGAGCCACATATATCATCATCAAACATTTCATAAATAACCCATATAGCACAAAATAAATGGGTTTCATTTCATAATCATAACGTTCTAAAAACTGCTTTAAAGACATGATCTTAATGTCCCTTTAAACCCACGGAAAGGGAAAGCGGGTCTCATGTATGTAAATCACAGAATTTAAAATAGAAAATTTTGATATATATGTGAATACCCTTGTAGAAATAAGAGCTTTGAGTATTCACTTTATAACATAAAATAATTTTGAGAAAAGAGAGAGGCATTTTGAGACGAAAATTCTGCAGCATAACGGCTATGTTACAAGGTTTTAGAATACATTGAAAAGAGAGGGGACATGGGTCACCCACTCATAAATGATCCATAAAAAATTAGGGGGACATAATATAAGGGATTTAAGAACATGGTAATGAAATTTGAAAGATATACCATATGAAATAAAAAAACATGGAAGTGAGACAAAAATAAGATTTCTCTTTTGAAAATTCGGCAGCCTAACGGCGTCACTTAACTTCAATAAAAAATGATTTGACAAGATCAAATAGGGTCTCTCATAATATGATCATAGGAGATCAGTATGATATATATAGAGATAATACCCCAACATAATAAAAAAGAACTTTAAAGATTTGACATGAAAATCGAACTTGAAAAATGAGAAGGGTGAAAGAATCACTTAAAAATTTGGCAGCCTAACGACGTCACTTAAACTTTCATAAAACGAAATGATGAGAGTAAGATGCGATCTGTCATCATATAAACATGAAAGGGTAAGAAAGGGGAATATAAAATAACATCATCTCACATAATAACATGGAGCATAAAAGGAATGACATAAAAGAGATTACATGAAAAGAAAGAGAGAGGTCAGATCCCTTACCTTAAAACGTAACTCTTAAAACTCAAAGGTTTGGACCTTGAGGGCTTGGGGCACATTGGGAGGACTCCTTGGGAGGTAAGGAGACCAGAAATTTGTTGGGGGAGAGTTGGGAGTGAAAACTAAAGGAGGAAAGGGTGGGTATTTATAGGGAAAGTGAGGGGACAAGGCATTAATGGCCAAGGGACACCTCACAAGTGTTTTACTCAAAACCATGTGCTCTCTCATGATATTTCCCATGAAGTTAGGCCACATGGGGCCCCAAAAACAATAATTCATCACCTAAGGTCGGCCAACCCTTAAAATATCTCATGACATCATCATGACACAGTTATGATGTCATTAAACATACAGAAACCCTAAAACTGCATTTTTACTATTCACTCAAAAATTCATCTTTCTCAGAAAAAACCCAAAATTTCACCTTAACCAAATATGGATGCTATAATTACATTTATGAACTCCATTTTATAAAAATAATTTTCTAAATATTTTTAATTTAATTTTTAAATAAAAATACTATTCACCGAAAATTCATTTCTTTAGAAAAAACCCCAAAAATTACCATAACATAATATCGGTGCTCTGAGTTCAAAAATAAAGTCCATTTTATAAAAATATTTTTCTAAATAATTTTAATTTAATTTTTAATTAAAAAACACTATTCACCCCAAAAAAACTAATACTTGATTAATAATTTATGAAACTGTTATTTACCCATTTTATTGAATCACATTACTTAATCTAGGTGTCTAAATTATATTAAAACTTTCTTTGAGTGAAATTACTAATCCATTTGGTCACATTTCTAATCCTAAGCATAAAATCACTATTCATAATTTATTATTCATCAAAAATTAAGTTGATCTTATTAGACTCCAAATTCCTTACTGAACACTTTTGTAGAAGACCATTTTTTGAAAATCATTACACATCATCAATTATTTAGGGTTTACATAAATATTTTAAAATATCCTTTTTTCAAAATTCATCAATAAAATACATCCTAAAATTATCCGGACATTTGAAGTTTCACAAACATCACTAAAGGAATAAATCTTAATTCATTCATCCCAAAGGATTACACAAAGAAGCTAGGGTCTCATCACATAGCCCCTTATAACACCGGCATATGACCTAAGTGTAAGGTGTGCTATTGTGAGAGAATCTGAGGGAGGCTCAGATAACATTTCCCTAGTAGTAATCTCTACTAACTTGAACTTCTTCCGCAGGCATTTCCGTTCAAGCTTGACACGCTGGAGTTCGTCTTGGGCTTGGTCCAAAGCGAAGCCCACAGATGCTACCTCCTTCCCAAGCTCTAATAAGTGGGATTCATAAGGTTCGAGTCTACTGGATGAATCCATCGACTCCTCTTTCTGCATTAACCATTAACATCTCTATTAAATCGTTAAGAGTAAGTTAATATACTATTTAAAAATTTTGGGTCGTTACAGGTCGGGTCAGGTCGGGCCGGTGGGCTGGATCGAGCCGGTTCAGGACTTTGGTCAGGATGGGCATGTGGGTTGGGTCGGTCTGGTGGGCCGAGGTAGGCTGGTGGGCTAGGTTGGGTCAGTGGGCTAAGTCAGCTGAACTGGACCCGAGTCAGATCTGGGGTAGCTAGGGTGGATACTGATTGTAGTTGACCATGATAGTCAACCATGGGTGCAGTGACCATGCGATCGACCACGTAGTAAGTCAAATGACTGCAATGGTCAACTTTAGTGGTATGTTAGACCTACCACGTTGGTAGGTCTGCAGGCCCCGGTAGGCTTGTGGGCGGTTTCTCTCAAACAATCATATCTCCTAAACAGAGCATCCAATCGATGAACTATCTACGACATTGATACCCTGATGTTGAGACAGAAATTTTGGGACAATTTGTGAGTTTTTAGTTTGGAACAGTATAGGTTCAGAATGTTACCTTTTTTCTTCTCTAGAGGGTTTAGTATGGTATTATGTCTAAATCACTGTATTTTAATCCCCTCTAGAGGTTGAGTCTTAGATAGAGTTTGGTATCCCTCCTCGATATTGGAGTGCGATCCTCTATCACCTATAGTGAAGTCTGTGGAATTGTGTAAACTCCTTGAGCAGTGCTCTAATCCTCTATCTAACGGGCCACATCAATAGGGTTTGTTTTATCCCCCAGTGTGTCTGGGTGTGATCCCCTATATTGCGGGTTGATTTGGATTGGGTACGTGGTATCCCCCAGTGAATCTGGGAGCGATCTGTGGTTTCTCTCGGTGAATTTTTAGTGTGACCCCCTCTTTATGTATCATAGTCATCATTTTCCAATACATCCACTTTGGGAAAGGCCCAATTGATTTAGACCTCTTTGTGAGTATTTCTATTTATATCATAACTTGAGGAGTGAGTTCTCCAAGAAAGAGCTTGCTTCGAACAGAATCTTGTGGCTGACATTTGGTCATAACTACCTGATGTCATCATGTTTCTCATGATTATATCTAGATAATTCTAGTTATATGTGTTGTATTCATATACCTATGTAGAGCTGACTATACTTTCTTTTTTCATATTCCCTTTTGGTATTCCAT
The DNA here is from genome assembly GCA_963277665.1 of Viscum album. Lineage (NCBI taxonomy): Eukaryota > Viridiplantae > Streptophyta > Magnoliopsida > Santalales > Viscaceae > Viscum > Viscum album. Next base: position 660,506,481 of record OY728162.1, on the reverse strand, counting down.
TGTGTTATTCCCTTGTGGTATTGATTTATGGTTTCAGAGTGTCCAACTGAGTATTTTTATACTCACCCATGCACGGGATTTGCCTGCACATTTCATGTCTTGTGCAGATGATCAACCTTTTAATGGAGTCCTAATTGGACCAGTACTAGATGGTGCTTAGTGAGACCAGGCAGACTGAGGTGTGTTCCTGCAGTTTTTAAATAGTAGTCTCCATGTTGGACTTGTGGTACATACTCTTTGTGGTTGGCTTGTATTTTTTCCTATTTCCTTTCTAGTAATTTTATTTTTTTACTATTTTGTGAGTTCTTAGTGGTATACATGCATTGTTTACTTAGTGTTTTTTACATTTCATCATTTTGTGGGCTTGGATATGTGTGTGTACATACAGGTACAAAGTAAATTCCTCCCATGTTAGTGATATTCCTACTCAGAGCTAGTCACTATCCTCTAGCCTATTGGAGGAAGGCTTGGGGAGTCACACCACAGGACCACTGGGATGGGTCGTAACATAGTGGTATCAGAGTAGGTTCAGTTCTACTTTAGGACTGGGAGTTGGTGACGTTGGTTTGGGGTAATAGTGTTAAGTATTTTGAGTTCAGCTTTTAGGCCAGGGACTCCAATTTTGGTGTGACGACTGACGTATCCATCCACCAGGACTCTGATTTCCTACTTTTTAACTCAGTAAATGAAAACACTGGTTTTGTGGAAACAAATGGTACATGCATCATATAGCACTATTTGTGTTTTCCATGTCCTTCTTGATTCATCTCTCCAGATATACTCTATTAACTAGGGTAAATCTTATTTTATTTTAGGATTCCTCCATATAGAAATCAATCTAGGATCCCATTGCATGATCACGAAGATAATATACCTAGTAATGAGGCATCAGTACAGGGGAATGTACCAAAGATAGCACCTTCATGTGGTTTACTAGCTATACCACCACCCATTGAGCAGCATATATTACCGGTACTACCAGCTAAGGATGCACACAGTATGAGTTCATTGCATGAGTTTCAGAGGTAGTGACCTCCCATGTTTTAGGGTGATCCAAATCCCCAGATGGACAATGATTGGATAGAGACAATTACCCATGTTTTCCACCTTGTGAGGATGTTTTTTGACCATATAGAAGTCCTTTCTATGAGTCTGCTTTAGAGATCTATGGGGCGATGTTTGAACTTGGTGAATTAGTCTCATGGAGAGACATCTCTCTCCTATTTATACTTTGAGCATCTCTTTAGGGAGGATTTTTATCAATCCATGTTGTGATCGGTACTATTACATAAGCTTCTGCATCTACAGCAGGACATTATGACCATGGTGAAGTATTCAACAAATTTTATAGACCTTTTGTGCTACTCTATTAACATGGTATGAGACCAGTTCTTCAGATCTCGAGCCTTCAAGTAGGGCTTACATTAGGACATCAGGGAATCAGTGGTATCACTTAGAATTTCTACCAATGCTAGGGTACTTGAGCGAGCCCTACTAGTGCAGAGTTTTTTAGTGGAGCAGACATCGATAGTGGGAGCTAGCAGTGGGAACCAAGTAGTTGAGACATTGGTAGAAGGCATTCCAAGATATTCACGGGGATACAACCAGATTAGTTGCTTCAGGGGACGATCCTAGGACTCAAGTTTAGAGGTTCAGGGCTCCCAGGGAAGCTCAAGTCAGCCCAGGGATTGGTGGTGGTACTCATACGGTGGTCGGGGACATCTGAAGTGATATTTTATGACCCGTTGTATAGATGATTGGGAGATGGTTGAGGAACCGCTGAGGAAGAGGTAGATATTGGAATAGGGTAGTCCGTAGGGTGGAGGATGTGGTAGAGGTGCAGGTAGGGAAGCTGGATGTGGTCGGTGGTTTGACCTATTTCCACCACCACCCCCCAGGAGTTCCACACTAGGCTCATGGAGCTGGTGGGAAGGGATGAGGCCAGCTGCAGTTAATGAAGTCTTATGACCTTGGAGATCTGTGGATGATACGAGGTATAATCTATGTATTTTCCACCTTAGCTACATTTTTGATAGACACAGGTTCTAATCATTCATTTCTTTCCATGAACCTTGTTTGGGACTCAAAGATTTCGATTGAACCATTTACTTGACCCTTATGCTTGGAGAGTCCTACTAAGGGAGACTCTATAATCACACACTAGTATCAAAAGTATGACTTGACTCTTGGAGGAAATAATTTTAGTTGGGACATCTTGGTAGCAGCATCAAGCCCTTAAGATGTCATTCTTGTTATGGACTGTTTATCCACAGCTCATGCTCATATTGGCTATTTTAGGTTCTGAGTATGGTGTTTCAATAGTGATGGAACAAGATTTTCTTTTATTGGTGAAAAGGAAACATAATCAATGTAGGATGGACTCACTCATAGAAGGGTTCAGTCGATTACCCATTAGTTGTCTAGCCTCACCCTTAGTGCAGTGGATGATATTAGTCCTCGATTTTCTATAGTGGTGGTGGATTATTAGGACATCTTTTTTGAAGATGTTCTAAGATTACCTACCTATAGGGATCCAGACTTATGAATTTATCTACACCCTGATATAGCTCTGATATCTACACCTATATATTGTATGCCTCCTATGGAGCTTCATGAGCTAAGTATATAGTTATAGGAACTGTAGAGAAAGGGATTTGTGAGACCCAATGTTTCACCCAGGGTAGCCCTAATTTTGTTTTCCAATAAGGAAGTTGAGATAATGAGGTTATGTGTGGATTACCATCACTTAAAAAAGGTGATCATGAAGAACAAGTATCCACTACTGAGGATCTATGAACTCTTTGATCAGATGAATGGGGAATGATGGTTCTCAAAGATTGACCTCGGATCAGGCTATCACCAGTTGTGAGTATGGGATAATGATATTTCAAAGATGGAATTTAGATGTCATTAAGGTCATTATGAGTACTTGGTGATTCCATTTGGCATGATGGACGTCCTAGCAGTGTTCATGGGACTCATGAACTAGATCTTTTAGACTTACTTATAAAATTTCATGGTGGTCTTCATTGATGACATCCGAGTGTACTTAACATCCAAGGAGAAGCGTGAGAGACACTTAATGATGGTCCTAGACACACTCTGATAGAATCAAATTTATGGGAATCTCTCAAAGTTTTAATTATCGATTCGAGAGGTCCATTTTCTGGGACATGTCATCTCAGATCCTAGAGTTTTAGTGGATCTCATGAAGGATGAGGAAATTTTTTCTTGGGACCCACCTAAGAGTGTTACAAAGGTGTAGATTTTCCTTGGATTGGAATGGTACTATCAGAGGTTTGTACTAGAATTATCCAAAGTAGAATCACCCTTGGCTTCTTTGACATGAATGGGTCATCCTTTTGTGTAGATAGTAAAAATCCATTAGTGCTTTCAGGAGCTGAGGCACAGGTAGATGAGCACTCCCATTCCCGAAGTTACTGGAGGAAGGTGTTGAGTAAGTGGTATTATGCGATGCATCAGGGACTGGGAATGGTTGTGTCCGAATGCATGGGTAAGTAGTGATTGACTATGGTTCACACTAGTTGATACTGCATGAGAAAAATTACATGACCCGTGATCTTGAGTTATCATTGGTAGTCTTCAGATTAAATTTGTGGCGACACTACCTGATGGGTGATCGGTTTATTGTCTACTTTGATTATAAGAGTCTTAGGTATATATTCTCCTAGAAGGATATGAATATGAGATAGGGGTGATAGATATAGTTCCTATAGGAGAATGACTTTGATATTTTATATACTCTTGGGAAGGGGAATGTGGTGACAGATGCTCTCAGCAGGAGATATAATACATAGTTGTTGAACAAGACGTCGGAGCAGTTAGCCTCATTTCATTTATCCTTTGTGGATGGAGATGAAGCATATTTCCTACAGTTGATGGTTTTCACCCCTCCTCTCTTAGAGTGATTTAGGGAGGCATATCCTGGGGATACCTTCTGTGAGACCATACGCACCCATATTTCCACAGGTCATACTTTTAAAAGATATTTGATAGGTGGGGAGAACATCGTGCCTTTCATAGGATGCACAGTAATACCAGTGGTGTTGCGGGAGGAGGTTCTGAGGGATTTTCATACAACCCCTTTTATTGTACATTTAGTTGTGTTGAAGATGTTCCAGGACCTTCGACGTTAGTTTTGGTGTCCAGGTATGAAGAAAGGATTTGCATAGTTTATCTCTTGATGCTTACTTGTCAGCATGTGAAGGTTCAGCACCATGTTCTAGTGGGTTTCGATAAACACCTTAAGGTTCTAGAATGGAATTGAGATGGAATATCAATGGAATTAATAATGGATTTACCATGTACATCCAAGAGACATGATTTCATATGGGTGATTATTTACCGACTCACCAAGTCATCCCACTTCATAGATATTCGGGAGTAGAGTTTAGTAGAGAGCATGGGAAGCCTCTACATGCACAAGATAGTTTGAATCCATGGAGTTCCATTGATAATAGTTTTATATCATGATGCTCGCTTTACATACTAGTTGTGGAAGGTATTATATGAGATTTTTGGGACCTAGTTACGCTTGAGCATAGCATTTCACCCACAAACGAATGACCAGAATGAGTGGATCATAGAGGTTCTAGGAGACATCCACAGGCATTCTTGTTAGACTTTGGACACAGTTGGGAGGATCACCTACCACTAGTGTATTTATCATAAATAAACATATATCATTCCACCATTAGTATGGAACCATTCGAGGCTCTGTATGGGAGACCCTACAGGTCACCACTTTGATGGACTGACCTGGGAGTTTCAGCACTCATGGGCCCAGAGTTAGTGCGAGATACTATAAAGAAGGTGTAGATCATCCAAGAGTGGATGAAGACTGCACAAATACATTATAAGTCTTATGTTGACTAGAGGTAGTGGCCTTTGGAGTTCAAGGAAGGAGATCATGTGTTCCTTCAGGTTTCACCTCGACAGGGATTACGTTGATTTGGCGGGGGTGGAAAGATATCTTCAAGGTTCATCAGCCCTTTCCAGATACTATGTATAGTTGGAGCGGTAGCATACCACTTGGCTATACCACCGCAGTTATACTGAGTACACAATGTCTTCCATGTGTCGCAGCTGAGGAGGTATGTGCATGACCCCTCACACATCATCGACTGGGACAAGCTGAGCATCAAGGGTGGAGCGACTTTTCTTGAGTACCCGATGGAAATTGAGGATCGATAGGAGAGGATCCTTCATGGGTGTTTATTACTCTAGTGTTCATTTGGTGGCATCACAGGAATCTTCAGTAGAGCACATCAGAGCGGAAGGTTCATATTCGTGCTCAGTACCCTCATCTATTTGGGTAACCCTTATTTTAACTTTCGAGGATGTAAATCCCCAAGGTAGGGAGAATGTAACATCTCGGATTTTTTGTATACTATTTTTGGATATTATATGGAACGATTTTGAGACCAGATGCTGAGAGGACATGCAATTCCAAGTCCCAGGGTGCTCAAAATAAATAATTGTAAAATATTAACCTTTTTAATACCATGCGTGTGCAGCTTTACTGAAATAGTGGAATAATAATTAAATGGATTACCTGATCAAAAATATGAGGTCACCATTGATCTCATAATGGAGGATTTATCTTAGGAGTGACTTAACATTAATCATCATGGGTTATTTGTGAAAAAATTGTCACGGGACATAACGGGAATAAAATAATTTAATAAAAACTGTTTTTTTGACACAGCGGCTCACAATATTTAAAAAAAATTATTATAGATTATTTCTTGGGTTATCCGCATGACACTATGAACCTTGTAGAACCATTGGAGATATCATTGAAAATTCTCTCTCAGGCGGTGGTGAAAGATCAGGGATCGACGACCGATGAACCTTGGATTCGAATGACCTTGACTACAGTAATGACATAGTGACAGTTATTCATCAACAAGCGATCCAAATCGAGGTAGGTCTTTTATCTTGAATTTATTCCCCATTCTTGAATTCCAAGATGAACATAGACCAATCAATGAATAGATTGATCCATAGTTTGGTCATTTTTGTAGTATGGTTTTTTTTTGCGGGTTATCAAGGATTATTAAATCTATTTTTCTGACCCAAAATCCCCCATTCTTGATTATTTTCCAAGAACACTTGGCCAATGATGTTAAACCTTTACTCATGTGAATTTTTTCCTCTGTTCGTTTCATTATTCACCATTAGAACCCCATATTTCATGTATCAACATTTCCGAGTGGTTCCAAGAAGGATTAGACCCCAAGATTCATAGAGAATCGACAACTGAGGTTGGATCTTTGAAGATCAGGACCCAAGGATCTCAGATATATGACCATTTTGATTTTTTGATCATTGTAGGAGGTGTGGTGGTTCGCGGAAGGGACCACCGGTGTGGCACCGCTTACCAATGGAAGAAGTTAATGGTAGTGGATAAGCATGCAACAGATGCATCCAGTGGAAGCCACGAGATATGGCGGTGAAGATAGGTGGGCGGTGGTGGTGGGAACCGGTGAAAGTGGTGGGCTGTTGGCAGTAGACGTAGAGGTGTACACGATGGTGAGACGCATGAGACATAGCAGTAACAACATGGGTCAGTTTGGGCCACGTCAAGCTCGTGGGTTAGGTCGGGCTGGTGGGTCAGGTCAGGCCGATGGGCCAAGTAGGATGAAGTGGACCCGGGTCGGATATGGGGTGACCGGGGCAAAGACTGATCACGATCGATCATGAAGGTTGACTGTAGGTTCGTGGTAGCCTAAGAAGCTGTAACGCCTTGACCCCAGTTACCCAGAGTCGGTGCATTATTGCATAACATTGGCATGATCACAAAAATCAAGTCTCTAAAGAACGATTAGTTTAGTAGCCTTGGAAAGACTAGATACATTCATAAATGTTTCATTACATCATAAAGTGAAAAAATCACAATAACATAGTCTCCATAGTCCACACTTCTATCCCCTTCATACTATCCCTGTAGGTCAGTCATAAAATATTTCTTCACATCCTGGGAAAAATAAAACACTGAAAGGGGTGAGCTCAGATGCTTAGTAAGGATAACAATATAGCGGAAGCTTTCATAAATAAACATAAAAATTTAAGGCAATGTATAACTAAAACAAAATCCTTTTAAACTTGAACTTCAACATAATATGGAAAAAGTAAAATGAGATAATGCCATTTACTTATTCACATGGATATTCTACTGGTCGAATAATCACATGCAATATCAATAACCACTTTCATAATGATGGAATGCATAATTCCAGACTATCATAACCACATAGCCAAGGCCTCGTTCCAAGACCACAAATAAGATTTTGTCAAGGCATCGTGCCAAGACACTAGTTTGTCTCATGAGACCTACTGATGCATCGAGGAGCTATAGCGGGCTCCACCCGTCACTTATTAAGTCTAATTCATTCCTCATATGAACAGGTTTAAACATATCATAAACCATAACATAATTGTATCACATAAAACGTGCATAAAGGAAAACATAAGATTTCCACACTTCAATCACAAGATATCAATAAAAAAAATTGATATAAAAACTTTATCAAAACCATTTTCAATACCAAAATAAAAGAAAATTAAAACATGGTATTTATTTTTCTTTTAAAAAAAAGTTATGGCTTATAGAGGAAGCTGAAACTCAAATAATAGTCACAGAGGCGGAGAAGTCGTTGTCGTCGCATACGTAAGAAAAAACATTCCTTTTTTCGTTTAGTAGAAACGCTTCGTATAAAAATATTCCTTTTGAATAAAATTAAAAGTCAAAGGGGTTTATACACCGTATAAATGAAAGTTGTGTATAAAACCAAATATGCCTCAATGAAAGAATATTCAGACGAAGTCCTTACAAAGATCATTTTTAAAATAAAATAGATCTATTATGTGTATTTACTATAAGTACACATAAATAAAGTACAAATACAGGATAGGACATAATAATATCATGACATAATTTGAAAGTAGGAGATTATCCCAAAGAATGGAAATTGGGTTAATAAATTCCCTTACCTCGTGTCTGACTTGACTCGAACACTCTTTAACCTCCTGAATAATAAACTATAGTTAATCTCTACCTGATTAAGAACCTTTTTCAAGTTCATTATTCCTTTTATATCACTTATTACCATGTTATGAAAATTATGTAATTATTTAAGTTAATAACGGTCGTTTTGTCGATCTTAGGTACTTGAGTTAAAAATAAACTTCTTATAATTACACTTTGTTCATGTGGTAAAATATCCATTATATACATAATTATATTCATGATTTAGATATCATATACATCATATATATCCAGTATATACATTCATTTATAATATTACATAATATTTAGAGGTAATAAATGAAATACACCGTTCATGGAGACGGTAAGCCGTACGTACGCATGAACGCTACTTTCATTTCTATTTCATATTTAATGGAATGAAGTTATAATTATATAAAGGTATAATATAATTCCAGTATAATATAATGTATAATACCATTTACTCCATCCTTTATATATCCCACATATGGCATTAACGATTCAAATCACTTTGAGGGGGCGGTAGTCCGCACTTCCTAAAATGAAAATATCGTGTTTACCCATAATGGAAATCTTAAAGGTATGCAATAAATGTAAAATACAGAATCTTAAGTAAAACATAAACATATTATATATCATATATAAATATAGTGACATCTTAATGTCCACCTTTGAAGGTGTTATATGAGTGTTGAACAATCATCGTTTCGTGAGGCAGAAATTCGTCATCCACAGAAACAGTATGTTCTTTAACCATTAGATGTAGGTGTGTGTAAGTGTAGATCGAATCCTTCTTATAACAACATCATAGTATATTTATGATACTATTTTTGTTACAAAATAAATTAATAAAAAGATTTTAGGGTGTTGGAGAATAAAAATAAAACAAAATAACATAAGAGAAGACATTACCTTAAAATCGGGTAACTCTATTTGATTTGAGCCAAAGGCTTCCTTGGGAAGAGTTCTGCCCAAAGTTAGGATTCTAGGAGTAATAGAGGGAAGTTGGGAGATTATTTGGGCAGAGTTTGGCCGAGCCAAATGGCTTTAAGGTGTGAATAAGGTGGTAGAGGTGGGGGCCTTTTATAAGAGGAGAGAAGGGGCACTCTTGGAAAGATTGAAATGTTACTTTATTATGAAATGATTTTCGAATTCTAAAGGTACCACAATGATATATTTCGAGGATAAGGTGATAAGGGTTCTAAATATACTCATCCAATAGGTTTTTGACAAGTTTAAGCCTTATATTTTACATTATCTTTTCATTTTATTTAAATCGTTAATTAATGAGGTAATCGTTGCATCATCATTGTGTCATAAAAAGTTTAATTTATTTAATGTATAAAAATTATAAAACAAATATCATTATGTAGGAAATATTTTTATCTTTCTAATGAATATTTATAGTAAAAAATATGATTTGTATAACCCAATTTAAAAATTGTTTTAGTAAACGAACTCATGTTTGTGACATTTTTATTTTAACATTAAATAAAAAGTGTTTAATGTCGTTTTCCTACCAAAGTGGCTCCATTGGGTCCCCAAGTTGACCCATGGATTTTCCTGGTAGGACATGACTCATCCAATAAGGGTAGGACAAGTGTAAAGGTATTTTCATATTTTTATAATATCATTTTTACCTTAAATTTCACTAATTACCTTTAATCGCGATTAATTAAACTTAAAAGTTACTATTCACCAAAAAATTATTTTAATCCCATTGAACCACATTTTACTTCCTAATGACAACCATGTATGAAGTATTTTTTAAAATAAAATCACAGAAGTGTTAATGTTTCATTTAAACGAAATATTCGTTTTTTAACTACCACTTAGTGGTTTCACTATTCATCAAAAATTGAAGTTTTTCAGAACAATGCCAGAATTTCACCCTAAGCTATAATTGATATTCCGAATTCAAAAATGATGTCTATTTTAAAAAATTACAAAAATATAAGTTGCATTAATTAATTTTATAATTAATTCCCACTTTCACTACAAATAGAGTGTTTTTAAGAAACAATATATATAAAAAGATTGACAATTATTTAGGTCCAATTTCAAAGTGAAATTAATTATAATGACCACCATTGGATAAAATGGTAAAAATATATTCTAATTATAATTTAAAACCACTCAATATTATAATTTATCACTATAAATTATTTTTATTAAAAAAGTTGTTTTTAAGTAGTTTTCACTATTCATAAAAAATTGGAAGTTCTCAGAAAAATACCAAAAATTCAACATAGGCTAATTTTGATATTCCAAATCCAAAAATGAAGTCCATTTTGAAATATAAAATATATATAATTTCAAATAGTGGGTATTACTATTCATAATGGCTATTTTGATTGGTCGCGGTGTGTTAGAATCTTGAACTTGCGTACAATGCAAGCTATTGCATTATTGAAGGAGAAGCGTATCGTGGAAGATTGGGGTGTTACAGAAGCCACGAGTTCACTGAACATTATTGTTGATCCGAAAGGTCGGCCGTAGTTGTAGCGACCATGTGACCGACCACGGCGGTAGGTCCACAGGCCCCGGTAGGCCTGCAGGCAGTTTCACTCAAATGAGCATATCTCTTAAATGAAGTGTCCAATCGATGATCCGTTTATGGAATTGAGACCCTAACATTGAGATGATAATTTTGGTAGAAGTGTTGAGTTTTTAGTTTTGAATAGTATAGGTTGATAGAATTCCCATGGTCCTTTCCTTGAGGGTTCAGTATTTTATTACATCCACATCACTGAATTATAATCCCCTCTAGAGGTTGAGTCTCATATAGAATTTGGTATCCCTCAATGAGACTGGAGTGTGATCCTCTATCATCCCTAGTGTGGTATGTGGAATCACATAACCTCCTTGAGTAGGGTGTGGATCCTCCATATAGAGGGCCACATCAGTATGGTCAATGGTATCCCGCAAGGTGTCTAAGTGTGATCCCATATATAGCAGGTTGATCCATATTGGGTGTGTGGTATCCCCTAGTGAGTCTAGGCGTGATCGGTGGTGTCCCCTAGTCAATTTTGGGTATGAACCCCTCTCTGTGTATCATATTATTCATTGACCAATACATCCTCTTTCGGTAGGGACCAAATAAGTTAGACCACTTTTTGAGTGTTTATAATGATATCATGACTTGAGGAGTTAGTTCTCCCAGAATGAGTGTGCTTCGAGCAGAATCTTGTGGCTGACATTTGGTTATGACTGCTCGGGGGAATGATGTTTATTATGAGTATATCTAGATAATTCTTGTTATATTTTTTGTATACATATAGATGTGTAGAGAATATTGTACTTTCTTTTGTGGTATTCTTTTTGGTATTACTTTTTGATTTTTATTTGTGGTTTTGGGGTGTCCTACTGAGTATTGTTATACTCACCCCTGCACAGGATTTTTCCACATGTTTTGTGTCTTGTGTAAATGATAAACCATTTGACAGAGTCCTAGGAGTACCAAGACCAGATGGTGCATAGTGAGACTAGACAGATTGAGGTGTGTTTCTGCAGCTTTCCAACAGTAGTCCTGGTACCTTTACTTCCAGGTTAGACTTTTGTTACAGACTCTTTGTGGTGGGATTATATTTGGACTTGTTTCCTTTACCTTACTTTTATTTTCATACTCTATTGTAAGTTCTTAGTGGTGTGCATTCATTGTTTACTTAGTGTTTTTTTTACATTTCATAATTTTGTGGGATTGGAGATGTGTGTGTTCATAAAGGTACATAGGTAATACCTCCCATGTTAGTGATATGCATACTCGGTGCAAGTCCCCAACCCATGGCCTATTGGAGGCAATCTTGGGGAGTTGTTGCACGGGACCCACTTTGATGGGTCGTGACATATTTTTTCTAATATATATTTCATAGACACAAGCACTTTTATATTAAAGAAAATTTATCCCCTTTGTTTTAAATTTATTAAATAAACTTCATTTCTATATCATATATAATATTATATGTTATTAGAGAAATTATTTAAAAAAATATTAATTAAAATATTCCATTATTGTGTAGTGGGAACATTTTCCCACATATTTTAACAAATAACCTAGATAAACTCTTTTATCTTTGATAAAACAATTATCTTTGTCTTTAAATCAAACATGTTATTTAATTAGATCAATTATAAACATGTGTATCAAAATAAACCATCTCATATTATCTAAAAAATTATTTATTTATAAAAAATCATCTATCATTCAAGAGAAAGAAAACAAGATTCAATATACATTATTTATTATTTGTGCTTTAAAGTAATCCATTGCATCCATTTCTTGATATAGAAACCCATTTTCTTAACTGAATTAATACAAACATCGAGATCTATATATTAATGCTTCTTTAGTTTTAAATTAATATATATTTATAAGAATTATAAAATATAAATCTCATATTATATACCCTTCAAAATAGAAAAATTAATATCTATACTATTAATATTATGTATGGAAATTAAATTATGTGCCATACACCCCATCAAGTATTCTACAAAATTCTATCTCAAATTATCATAAGTGTCATAATGACAATATTTTCCCTCCTTAAAACATAGTTTGGATTTCAGCGACCCAATATTACTATTGGTGTCATGACTCACACCCACTAGGACTCCACCTTAGCTAGAAATTGGTTTGATTGTAAACCTGAATCCCACCATCAATAGGTCAAGAGTACTTAAATTACACCAAGGGTATTTCCTCACACATATACTGAAGGAATTTCCCTTTATAATAAAAAATCCACATCATAATGAATAAAAATATGAAATCGAAACATCGGTACATGAATAATGTATATTATTGAATGATATGAAATAGAAATCCAAGAAACATTATTAAAATAACCACAAGACTATGATCCCTATAATACGTCGAGAATGGTATAATATAACAACATCCTCTAAAAAATCCCCCATGTCTTGAGCTAAGGTCACCCAGTTCCACTATTTAATTCATCTAAACAATCTAAAAAAGTATATTAAATAAGATGTAGGCACATGAATTTATTCAGTAGGTTCCTCCCTAGAACTCTCATATGTCTATGTGAATGAATCATACTAATTCATCCTTGTCTTAAATAAAAAACAAGACATACATAAAATAATCATCTTCTCAAATTTCAAACACCTAACCACTATTATTCTAATCCACCAAACATTCTTATCATTTATCATCATGTAACTACCAATACCCGTGTCAAAGATCTAATAAGTTGTAAAACCATTGGCACCTCACTGTAATTTCACTATTTCTAAGAATCCATCCACCTATCGGAAAATCACCAGGATATCATCATTCATTGGTTGAGTAGTTGTTCACCTGTATGGACTATTTTTGGGTTTTCATGTGTCTTCCATTAAGGGATATCCTCAACATAACCTGAATTCATTAGGAAATTATCTTCCCCTGAGGACTCTCACTACATTACCAGGTGGCCACACATGAGGGGTACCCCTCTTTAACATGTACTCTCACCAAAATGTATCTCATTCCCCTAAAGAGAGACATATTATCTAAACAAAAATTACACTATCCTCATAATTATCATCACATATTGTAAACCATGTCCATATAACCAACCAAATCTTCCACTATTATACAACATTAAAAATGGATTTATAAACCAAACTAGACCTATCATGATTAGGTCTTAGAAAGTATAAATACACCACACTACATACATTTCTTATATTCTCAGTGTAAACTCATAAAAAACCTCACCACATTTCCAACACATATCATATAACCTCATTAAATTAAATGATATCACCTACTAAATCATTATATGTTTTATCCACCTATTATTCATTCTAGAGATGTTATCTTGCAGTGTATCCCGAATTTGATTTCCACTACCATTATTATCTCAACCCAATGTCATCTTACTTTAAAAGTTTCATCCTACATTCCTACTACTTGAAATGGAATAACCCAATGATTATATGTAACAACCTTGTATGTTCTACACCACCCAATGTGTCTAAAAAAAATGGACCTCCAACTCCGAAATGTTTCAGGAATCCTTGCTTATATTGAACAACCCAATAAACTCAATTTCACTTCATCCTTTATCCCTCACCAACACCTCTACACATTTTATAGAAAGTGGAATATACCTCATGTGGTATAGTCATGGTTCATGATGATGTTCTTAAATTTAACACCTAGCCTTCAAAGTTTTTTTATATAGTTTTTCACTATTATATACTCTAGGTTAAAAATGGTGACTTAATTAATATTTCATAAAAATTTTTTAAAAACAATACCTCAATTTATTCCATTTATAACATTTTAAATAATTAATAAATGAATTTGTTTGAAAAATATTTAGTATAAAATTATCATCTCGTAATCATATACACCACACATCATTTTTCGTATCTATCAATTTATAATCATATAATCACAAAATTATATTTCCAATAGCTTTAGGAACTCATTTCTATCTGTATAAGTAAAAATGGAAAGACGGGATGAATTTACTTTTAAAAAAAATTATAAATTGAAATTAAAGTATATATAATTTAAGAAAATAAAGTGATAACAAATTACAAGGGTTAAGTCATAGTATAAAATATAAAATAAAAGACAATACAGAACACTTTGATAAAAGAGTATGAAAATAATATAGTAAGGGATCTTTATGTCACCACCACTCAATATGCTTTAGAGGTATTTGTTTAAACCCTTTATTTTCAGTGGTTGTAGAGACAAACTCAATATCCATTGATTTTTAAAGGTTATAGCAATAAACACATTTAAAAATGTAAGACCCTTGGTTTTTAGTGTTTTTAAAAAGAACCCAAATCTACCTTTATTTTTAGATATATTAGAAAGAATCCCACTACAATTTTAGTGTTTGTGGAAATAAAGAAAATATCTCACACTTTTAATGGTATTGTTGACAAACCCCTCACACTAAAATGGTAGTGATCACCAAATCTAACTCACATAAGGTTGTGAGTGTCAAACCCCCATAGACTTAATGGTAGTGAAAACCCATGGAAAGGAAAACAAAGAGACTTACTTTATGAAATCCCAATAAATTATACTCTTAACCCTCCAGTAGGAACATAATAGGAAAGAATAAGAGTAATATATTCAAGATTATAAGAGAGTTTGACAATGATTAAAATAAAATATAATGAGCTAAAAATAATCATCAAGGTAACCAGAGCCTTAAAAGAACCAATATGGGTCTATTTATATCCTTAGAAGCCTTTAGGATCACTTTGGAACCAATGGGGGTTGAATATATCCATTGGGAGGATAATCAAAGTGTGGGGGTCCACCACAAATGATTAATATTGTTTTTGTCTAGACACCACTAGATAGCCACTGGAACTCGATAGAATTATAGTTCTATCATAATCCCATTAGCTATAAGGTATGTACCACCGAGTAGCTACTAGTACCTATAGTTGGAGAACTCCAAAAATATCATTCATGATCTTTTTGATCTCTTTGTTTTTTCTTTCAAGTCCATACTAAAATTTCTGAGATATAAACAATAATATTAAACAATTGAGAATTTTAGAATCACAATTAGGTGTTTGTGATCATTAAAACTACATAAGAGAGTGATCTATAAAATTCTCCTTCTTTTATGATCATAAACACATAAAAAATAAACAATATAAAGATGGGAATGATGAATTTCCCATGAATGTGCACAAAATAAATTCTTATATTTCATAATGAAATTCAAACAATCATTTTAAATACTTAAAAATTAATTTTGGAATGTAATTAATTAATTTTCTAAAAAATGATTTCAACAACAAATCAATTTCAAAACTACTCCCCCTTTGTGATTATCAAAAATTAAAAACCATAAAACATTCACATTTTATGAATATTTCAATTTTAAAAACATTAGTTTTTCAAAATAAATAAATCAATTCAAGATACCTTTGAATCTATTAAATTTTCCCCCATAAAACAAATATAAATGTTATTTTGTTGTCATAACTATCGCTCTAATATATTTCATAATTTTATCCCTAAAAATAAGTTTTTTAAAATTATTATATTAATAATACCTTTAATTTTACCACCTTATAACCCATTGTAATTATCAAAAAATCATAAGATCATAAATGTATGACATCTTTAATATCACTTTTAAAGGAAAGTTCATTAAAACAATTTGAGTTCAAAAATAATTTTGAAAGCACTAGAAATTTATATATTTTAAATAACATCCTTTTAACTTATACACTTTTTACCTTCTATAAAACAAACAAAATTTTAATGTCATGAAATTCATATATCAATTTTATATTATCAACAAGATCATAATTAAGGGTTATAGGAAAAAGGATTCAATTCTTAAAAGAGACAAAATAGAAATGAAAATTTCATAACTCATAATATTTCATCAAGAGATTTCAACACTGAAAAGCAATTTTAGGTCTTTAAAACATTCAACATTCCAAATCATATTTAGGAAACTAATAAATACACATTAAAAAAATTAACTTTAAAAATCCTTTTTTAAAATTTTTGATAAAATATACAATTGATCATGTCTTAATAAAAGTAAAACATTGAAATCTTAACATGATTTAAATTTTTTCTAAAAAGACTATCCCTCTAGGAATAGATTTATATATATAAATAAATTTAGATCCCCATTAATTACATAATTTAAAACATAAGAGTTCATAAACTATATAAAATTAAGTTTAAGTGAGACAAATATTTCTAAATAAATAGATCCAAAATTCCAACAAAATTATATTTTGAAATAAAATTTCAAAAACTAAAAATATTCCAAATTTCAAAATTTATTTTAATAACCAAAAACTAAACACCAATTTTTATTTTAAATTCAATTTTTAAAGATACTATAGTATAAAACAAATTTTATCATTCCAATGTTCAATAAAAAAATTAGTATTTTGTCTTTAGAAATATTTCACATTTTAAATAGTTTGGAACCCCCATAATGGATTCAAAATTTTAGGAGACACATGAAATGTTAATAAAGAGTTAAAATAATAAAACATAAAATAAGAAAATATAACCTAATAGAGATAAATAAATCAATCAACTAATTCAAGATTTAAATAAAAGAGATAAATGTATTAATGATCTCATGAATTAAATAAATTAAATTGATCGACAGGATCAATGACTCCAAGTTATAAAATTATATCAATGATTTAGTTATTCAAATAATGGAGATAAATGGATCAATGATTTCAAAATGAAATTATATAAACACAATTCAAGACTTTAAGTAAATCATACGATTTAATAATGATCAAAACTAGAAATTTTCAAAGAGAAGAAACCCTTAAAAATTTATATTTTTCAAAATAATCAATAAAACTTGAAAACCATAATAAAATTATTATAGATATATCATTTATGTTCAAGAGGAATTAAAAAAATTTTGAACAAATAAATTATTAAATTCAATATTTAAAAAAATTAAGTAAATAGAACTAACAATTCAAGAAATAAAAACGAATAAATCAATACAATTAAAGTGCTAAATCTAGGATCGATCAATGACTTCAAGTGATTGATTAAAATA
Source organism: Viscum album (assembly GCA_963277665.1). Lineage (NCBI taxonomy): Eukaryota > Viridiplantae > Streptophyta > Magnoliopsida > Santalales > Viscaceae > Viscum > Viscum album. The sequence continues at coordinate 660,488,901 of OY728162.1, read as the reverse complement.
TATGTTTCCTCTAAAAAATCAGAATTAAGAAAAAATGGTTGGATCTCCCTAGAATTGGTAAATATAAATAAAAGTATCCATGAAATAATGATTTTAAATATCCAAAATTAGAGAATACATACTAAAGAGTTTAAAAACGACTTTAAATATTTTATAATGAAATTATAAGTGATAAAAAATGACTTTACATTAAAATTATAATTTTTTTAAAATTAATTTAATAACATCATTAAAATTGCATAAAAAGTTTTTAGCATAAATGGAATTATAACATAAAGATAAAGAAAATATCTAAGGAGAAAAATGATTCACTTTATTATATTATTACCCTTTTGTAACTATTAGAATCAAGTTAAATCTCATGAAAAGGTGAGATGAACAATTGATAATGTATAAAACATAATTGGTATACATATTCAAATGAAATTTTCTAAATAAATTTTTATTTTAATATTGAATAATATATTAAAAATATTATTTTAAAAAATAATATTCAAGATAATTTGAAAAATAAATTTAAAATTCAAACAATAAATAAGATTGTATTTCAAGATTTCAAGATTACAAAATTATGAAATGATTTTCGATAAATGTTATAAAATTAAATTAAATAATTATAAAATATTAATAAAATAAAAACTTTGAAAAAAACTCCCCCTAGATGAGAAAATATAAAAATTTACCTTTGAGCGACAACATTTGGTTATCATTCCCTAGTTTATACTAAATTTGAACATTTCTTTCTTATACTATAGAAATATTTATGTCTGGAGAAGAGGGTGAGGGAAGGAAAAATAGGTGTAAAAAAAGTAAATCTTTCCCATTATAAGTGTCTTGAAGGCTTGCAAATGGGATACTAGTGAGCTGCTAAAAATTTATGGAGGGTCAGTCAGAAAAAAAAATAGAACCTTGTTTCTGGAAATCATCAATGGGTAGCCGATGAGTAAACATTGGGCTATCGGTGGCTTCCTAGGTAGCTCAAAAATGAATTTTAATTTTAAAACAATAAAAGTACATATAAATAGACCCATAATTTACAATAATTTGATATTAAAATATGAATCAAATTAAGATTCATTAAAACCCACATAAGGAGTCAAATAATCAATCCAAATTATCAAAATTTTAAAAAAATTAATTTTTATATCCTTTGAAATAGAAAAATCATAATACATTAAAAGATCAGTTTTGAAATTTGAATGTAATTTTCAAAAGAAATAGAGATTATTAAATCTAATATTAAAATAAAAAAATAACAATTCAATCAATAGAATTTTCAAAATAAAATAACTAATAAACCAAATGATTGTTTAATAATTATACCTAGCTCCCCTTAAATAATATTAAAATGGTATCTGGTGTTAAGGCTTTCCTTAGAAGTGATTCATTTGGGGGAGGACTGTGTGGTGATTCTGGCTTCATCACCCCCTTCACTCTTCACTACCTCTCCCCCTATCACTTCCCCTTTGTTTTTGTTTTCTCCTAGCGCTTTGGGATCCCACCTCTTCCTTTTCATCCCCTTCCTCCTAGGGTTTATGGTTCCTTTCAGGGGTGATAGTGCTCCTTGCTTTGCTCTACCTTGTTCTCTCTTCACTTTTTTGCGCTCTCCTTCCCTATATTTCCATTACCTGGTGTTGTTCGCTAGTGGAGAAATTCTCTCATTCCACCGCCCCACATTCTACCTTACCCTACACATCAAACCTCCATTTTGGGTCTATGTTTGGGTGATTTAGGTGGTTTGGGTCGGCATCAGTGGCATTATTTGATTCCCTTCTCATTATCGTCCCTTACTTTCCAATCCATTGGGCTGAACCCCATCTTGGTCAAGCTTGATGAGGGATTAGGGATATATTGGGATGGTGTGGGAGGGGGTTGGTAGCATTCTCAATTATTTTTCTTTGATTTCCTTTCCTCCTTGGTGTGGTTCTTTCTTTTCTACCTTTTGGATTTTAACACTGGTGATGGATTTCATTTAATGTTTTGTTTTTTGTTCATTTATATGCTTCTATTTGGATGGATATTTTTTGGGGAATGTTTTTATTTTATTATGGTTTTGTTGGGTTTGGATGTTCGGTGTGTTTTTATATAGTGGTTCTGATGAACAGTTTTTGGCTTTGGTTCCATCGGTTGACGATACCGATGTTCATATTGTTTAATGTTGTTTATTTTGATAAAATAATGGTGTAAAGATGACTATGGGGTTTTTAAGGTTGTTTGGTGATATTTTCATCTTATAATTGGTTTCTATTTCTTTTTTGTGGTGTGGATCTATGATAATCAACTCCAATGGATGGTATTATTCAGCATATAATTGTGGTGATGTAAGACGATGATGATGTTGATGTTAGGTCGGAGACAATGATAGGTGTGAATCATGATGATGGTAGAAGTCCTATAACTAGCTGAAGCGGGTCCTCGCAAATCGATACATCCTTAGGTTATGTGTTATTGATGTGTTTTAAATTTTTGAATTTTGAATCTGGAAGGGTGTGTTTTGTATTCTATGCAAGATGTTTCAGCTACCGCTCAACCACAAATCAGTTTTTTAAAATCCAAAAAAAATATAATTTTCATTCGGTTATCTAATATGGGGTTTGAATAGAATTAAATTAAAAATATTTAAACAATTACTAAAAATTCAATTTAAAATTAATTTGAATAATTAAAGACATTTGAAATGTTACCACACAAGTTTCTTGACCACTTAGAATTTATATTCCATGTAGTTCATCCATAATTTCTCTTGGGATATTTTACCTACAAAATAAAAAAACTAAATAATTTGGAAACCAAAATTTGGGTCCAAAAATGTTAGATAATAAAGACTTTAGAACCCACATTTTATTAGTATATGAATTTCCATAATATATGTGAGGTTTTCTAGAAAAAATATTTATAGGGAGGTAAATAAATTTGGGCCTCCCATAATGACCATTTTTTCAATTACATTCATAAATTAAGTGCCCCATATTTTACAATAATTATAAAATTTATTTTTATAGATACCTCATAAAAATTTAGTCTTTTTTATAATTCTTGGGGTGAACTCTTGATTAGAGTAACCAAGTCCAAATGTACATTTCCCATTCCATCAAGAACCATAAATTAAATTCAATTTATGATCACCCTTAGTGAACTTGGAAAGTTATTACTTAAGCTCATTTATTGTATTTTCCTATTTTTCAACATTGGGTTGGTCTTTTACATAATCTTCTTTATTTTTAAATTTATTTAATTAATTTTTTCATCATTAATTTTTTCTCTAATATCATAGTGAAACATATTTCTTGATTTTCATAATATTTTGAAAGAAAATATTTAGAGATTTAATCTTCACCCTTTAGTTTCTCATTTTATTTGGTAAGTTAATATTTTCTAAAAAACATGATTTTATTTCTTATTAATTTCTTTTAATTTCATATTAAGTTCACAAAAACCTTATTTTAATTTTTCTATAGCATATTTAAGATCATCATATTTTAAATGTCTAGAAGAAAAATAAGAAATAGAAGAATAAGATGAAGTGCGGAAATTTACCTCATTATTTACCTCACCGTGGGACATGAGACATTTTATGCCTATATCACTTGATGAGGTTGATGAGAGGGATTCATCACTTTCACTCCATGTTGACACTTTGAATTAATTCTTCCTTTCATTATTACACTTCTTTTTGGGATTGGGGTATTTTAGATGAATGTTTCCCTTGTTAATAACTTCTTGTAAATTTCAGTTTTAATGAGTGGGTTTGTACATGGAAATTCTATTACATCCATTTATATCTAACCCATAGTATATATAATTCATATATTTTTCCATCAAAATAAAAATTTGTTATATTATCATGTGTCCAAATTTCCTCTTTTTATTGGGTTGGGGTATAACCATGCATAACTATTTCAAAAACATACATCCTATAATTCTAATAAATTAAGATATTCATGTTTCCACTAACCATAGTCTGGTCTATAAAATTATGGAGTTGAAACCATTGAGTTTTTTTGGAGATCCTTTGAAATATGAGGTAAATTTTATCTTTAAATGATTCTTCCTTGAAAAAATTTATGGTTTTAAAATCAAGGTTGGATTTGATACTAGTTACTAGTCATAGTAAAGATGGAAAGATGGGGGTGAAATTCCACTTAAAAATTTGTTAGAAATTAAAAAAAATAGATACAATTAAAACAATGAACAATAATTTGATAAAGGAGTTTGGAAATAATACACTAAGGGATCCCTAAGTATCCTCCCCTCAATATACATTAGGGGTTTTGGTTTAAACTCTTTCCCCTCAAGATCCTTGAGTGGATTTAGTTTACACACTTTATCTTCAATAGTTATATAAAGAAATTTTTTTACAAATGTAAGACCCTTGTTTTTAGTCATTTTACCAAGAAAAGAATATCCCTTTAATTTTAGTGGTTTTATAAATAATCCTTCTATCCTTTTAGAGCTTGTGGATAGAAAAAATATCTACTACACTTTTAATGGTAGCGTGCACCAACCCATCACACTTAATTATTAGTGGTCTAATATCCCTCACTTAAGGTTGTGAGAACCAAACCCCATAACACATAATGGTAATGAGAACCCAACAAAATGAAAAAAGGATAAAATTTATTTTTGAAATACTGGTCAAGCACACTTTCAACCCTACAACAAGATTACAGTAAGAAAGAGTGGAAGGAAGAGAGATAAGAGTACAAGAGATCTTGATAATGATGAAAATGAATTACAATGATCTTAAAAGTGATCTTAATGATTGACATAGCCTTAAAAGTACCCAATGGGGTGTATATATAGCCTTAAAATCCTTTAGGATCATTATGGAACCTTTAAGGGTCATGGAGAGAAGTTGGGAGACTAATAAATGTGTCAGGGTCCACCATAAATGGATTGTTTTTTTAACTATCTGGACACCACCGGCCATCCAGTGTGGCCCACTGGGTAGTCTCTTGTACCTGCAGGTGAAAGACACTAAAAATTTTATATATTCTCATCTGGAGCCCTTTATTGAGTCTGTAAAATCCATATTAAAATTTATAAAATATAAACAATAAAATTTATCAAATGAAAATGTCATAAGCACATTTAGGTTTTTATGATTATTAAAAACACCTAAGAGAGTGATGAAAAATAATTTACAAAAATTATAAATTTCAATAAAAATAAGTTAATGAAGAATCTATCCAATTAGAATTATCTAATATGAATAAAATTTATATTAATTTTATTTATTCATAAATATTATCAACTTTTTATTTTTTTTCATTTCAATTATTCTAATTTATTTTAAAAAAATGGACCCAACACTAAATATCATAAGTATAGAAGATTCAAAAAAATAAAAGAGAAAATAATTCAATTCATCTATATAAATTCCATAATTAATTAAATACTTTTATCCTCATATAATTACTAGTTATTTTTCATCCACACTTTTTTCCTTTACATTTTTCTTATTTTACAGCACAAACCATTCACACCAATAAGTTCTTCTTTCTATGATAAAGAGAATAGTTGGATTCTAAGGAGAATTCTGGTAATGAAAAAAAATGGTTTTTCTATTCCATTTTTTTAACTCCTTCATCATTCCCCTTTATAAATAACCTACATAACCACTCATTAAATATTTTATTATTATTCCATTAAATTTCTACCATTCAATATGAATTCATAATTTCATTAATTTATCTAAAATTCCAATAAATATTATGATCCTCTAATAATATCTTCATGTCATGACGTTAACATTGTCCAGCATTTATATAATTGAAGAAATTTAATTAAAAAATTAACAACATGATTAATTAAATAATAATGATTGTCCACTAATACCTGATATACATAGAAAAACCAATCATCTTGAAAATTACCAATTTACCATACAGGGGTGATTATTTCATCTTGAATTCAACAAAGAACTTACAATTCCATTTTAAGAAATAAAAAATTACCATTTTACCCTTGGTAAGTTAAAACTTGTAAAAATTCATGAACTCCAAAAATCTAAAACACATGGTATTTATAATTTTTCTCTCTAATATTTTTATTAGGAATTAAACTTTTATCCTCATATAATATGAATTCAACACTAGATCCTAGACCTCCCATTATTCTATTTATTCATTATGAACATACTTATAAGATTGGTATAATTTAATTAAATGCAGACATATTTTTATCTATATTCAATTATTAGAACATTTTGGAAAATAATTATAATTTGAAGTCTGTAGCCAAGTCTGGCCTAAAAGGACACCCCAAACACTCCAAGTCATTAACATACCCAAAAATATTAAGTGCATGTGTATAAACTATTGTTTCCTTGTTCAATTTTTATTTAAATAATTCTTTTTAATACATCTATTAAATTTATCAAACACTTATCATAAGTATCTTGATATTGTTTTTAAAAGTATTAACTAATCATATATTCAATAAGGGACCACCCTAACATATAATTTTTTCTTCTTATGTAATAACTATTCTTAATATTATATAGCCATCGAAGAATTTTCTTCTATTAATATTCTTTTCATAGGAATTTATATCAAAGTAAATATTAATGATAATGATTAAATTTTATAAATAGTAAAATATTTTTTAAAATTATTATTAATTTTTTTCATTCATATAATAAGTAATTTTATTAAATGTACTTCAACTAAAATTATGACCCCTTTTAGTGAATCATGTTCATTTCTAATGACTGAGTTCATTAAACTTTATAGAATTCAGAGTAGATTTTATTTTTTGTTCCTAGAGTATGGGGATTTTACAATTCATATTCAAATTGGAATTATAATAGTTGTAGAACCTCTTGGAGGTGATTTTGGATGTAGTTCAGTGTTTTCAAAACACTCAGGTGTGGAGTTGGGTGATCAGGGAAAAATAAAATTGGGGATATAATTGAAATATTTTCATAATTTAAATTTGGTACTATGTAGAAAGTTATTAAAAACCCAATTGGTAAGGTAGAGGGTTTGTTACCATTTGGGTTCTAATTAGTGACCAGTGGAACTTCATCAGGTGGATGATTCTGCCACCAGGTACTCGGGGGGTTTTGGGCTACTTTTTTAGAAAGGTAATGATGGTCATTTTTATGTCAGGCTCATTTGGTTCTACAATAGGATGGGGATTTGGGGAGGAAATTTTTGGATAACTATACTCATTATACACTCCCTCATTATTCCAATTTTAGTCCCCATTAAGTAGGAAGTATTTTAGGATGATTTGAGGTTTTATTATGCACCCCCCCCCCATTATTCTATTTCTTATTATCTCTTTGGTTTGTGGTGGTTTTAGGATAGGGATTTCACTGGATTTCACTAGAACATGGTGGAGTATAATTGAAATCATGATTCTTATTGGTGTGATGTAAATGGGGTGTAGAAATAAGGTAAAGGCTGTATGATTATCACTATTACACTAGAGGTATGCATCCCATTAATTTTATTTGGTTTTTTTTGCTAAATTATCTTGGAATTATCAATTGATTTTCATATTAGGATCTTCAAAGGCATTCCAAAAGTCATAATCATGTCTCCTTTTGAGGTTTTAACCATGGGATGCCACTTAGTTATTCTTTGGGGGATTATTCCTAAACAAATTATTGGTGAAAATTAAGTATAATTTTTTATAAAAAAAATTTGGTTAATTTTGGATTGAGTTAGGATCTTAGGTTCTTGAAGAGGCCTAGCACAATCTTGGATAAGGTTTGTTTAAGTGATATATAATGATGGTAACTCTATTTGGAGATAGTTGGACCCCTAAGTACTTGATATACGTGTATCTATATGTTCTTTCTGAGGTTTAGGGTTTTTTATGGTTTGGAAGATATTGAGATTGTTTCCTTAAATGTAAAAAGTATAGTATAGATCCATTAAAATATGGGATGGAATACTTGATATAATTCAAGGAGTAAAATCATCACTCAATGACTATTTCTCCAATGTAAATCTAGGATAGTTAGTTTTGATAGAAATCTAAAGGGTTGTTTCATTGTGAGATACTATATGTTCAATAAAATGAGGATTAGTGGTACATGAATAGGATTACTAAATCTAAAATACCTCAAGTACTATTTTGGGTTAGTTCTTAACCCAGAATTATCAGAAGAGTTGTGGGTACGGACTTGTATATTGAAATCATTAGAATTTTATAGGGTGTAGCTAGTGAGAAATAGTGTGTAAAGTGTCACAAATAGGTTAAAGGAAGGATGGTCACCCTAATTTCTACCACTTCCTTAAATAGGGAAGTTGAGATGATTTTGGATGAGGTTTTTATAAAATGGATAGGTGTTGAATGACTAGTTTGGGTGAATGTGATACCTCATAGTGAGTGGGATAATTACCAATGATTGAGACCACCCACATACTTATATAATTTTTATGAATTTTTATAGTGAATAATGTTGGAGTTTATATAAGATAATGAAATATGAATAATTGAGAGACATGTTTAGTTGTAATATATTTTTTAATGAGGTGAGACTGGTCAAGTCAATGATGATTGATTTGTGCATGTTATTCTCTATTGGTGTGCTAAGTAAGGATTGGTGTCTAACTAGGATATTTCTATGATATATATTCTATGATTTATTATTTCTATTTCCTAATTTTGATTATAAAATATTTTATTTTACCTCACCTTGAGTGAGTGGGTGGTGATGGGATGTGTGGTATAGGGTGTGGGATGAAACCTCACTCAGTATGAGAGAGTGGAGGTAGAATTTGTGGTATGTAATATGAAATTATAACTCACCTAGAGTGAGAGGGTGGTGTTATAATATGTGTGGTATGTGATATGGGATGGGACTTCACCCAAAGTGAGATAGTGGTTGTATGAGATGTGTGGTATGTGATGTGAGATGAGACCGTACTCTGAGTGAGAATATGGTAGTATGAGATGTGTGGTATGTGATGTGGGATGTGACCTCACCTTGAGTGAGATGGTTGTGTTACAATACTTGGTTTGGGATATTTTTAAAGATCTCACCATGTGAGAGATTATGGAGGTATAATATAGAATTTATGACCAGTACATGGTGAAAGACCCTATCCTGAGTGATAAGGTAGTGGCTGAGATTCCATATAGGTTATTTGGGTTTAGAATGTTATGTGGTATGAATTCCATTTCTTGTATTGGAAGAAGAATGTGAGGTTAGGTTTCATAGTGGCTTGGTTAGCATAGGTTGACCTAACATGATTTCATGTGTGCTTATTGATTATATTTTATTGCATACATACATAGATATGATGGATTATATAATGAGTACTTAGTGATACCTTGCTGTGATATATTTCTCAAACCCTTCATTTGATCCTCAATATGAATGAAAGATTTATTATTTTAATTTTAGGTCATAGGTCATGGAAGGGATCTAATTGGAGTATTTTTATGGATGTTGGGCGATAAGACTAAGGAGAGACTCAAGGTTGTGGATGTACCTCCACTGATATTTTAATCTTTTTTTATTTTATACATGATCGAACCAATAGGGTTTCTTATTTTTTATATATTTTTTGAACATGGAATAATTATATTACATCATGTTGATATTTTTTATTATTATGGTTGGATATTCTCTATAAATCCTTGTTCTTTATCAGATGTTTATACTATTTCAGTTATTTACATGGTTATTATATGTGATGATACCAAGAGTATCGTCTCCCCACATAGGTTAAAGACTCCTACCACTATTCATACACATCTGTTTTATGGGGAGGTGCGTGTGAGATCATGTGATTCTCTCATATAGGTCTAATGGATGGATTTTAGGTCAGTCCATTACAAAATGGAATTATACCTTTGTTTTGGTTGCCTTTCTAGTTTGGGAATTTTTAGTCGGAGACATGAATTTGTAGAATCTTGGATGAAACACTATATTGGTGCATTGTAAAAAACTTTTCTAGTGTAAAACATAATTTTATAGTGGTATGTGTTTTTTATTTTTTCTTTGAACTAATTTTATTGATATTATCTTTAAATTATGATGTTCTGGGTTGAGTTTTTTGTTAATGTTTTTACTCTTTCCTATGGAGTAAAGAGAGTATTTGTGTGTGTGTGTTTGTTTTTAGGAAAAATATTTTAAAAATATGTTTATTTAAACATCTGAATGACTTATTGTGACTGTAAAATGGATTTAAAAATATGTTAAGGTTTCAGAAATAAATTGTTAAATAAATTTTTTTCAAATGACTTTAGAAAAGTGGGTTTCAATTAACTAAAATTTTAACAATCGATTAATCAGTGTTTATCCAATATAACTTATTAATTAGTATTCACTAATTAAAACCTATATGGTATTTTTTATATGTTTTTATTTGTTGTGATGATGTCATAGTTTTGTATGTCTAAAGGATGACAACCCTTTAGTGGGTAAGCTTTGGTGGTGGCTACTTAGTATAGATCATATTGGTGATGTGTTCCTAGAAAATAACATATTTTTTTGCTATATTATTGTTCTTGAGAGACCCTTGAGAGAGTTATGTTTTATATGAAATTTCCTTAGGATAACATGTGAATCTATATAGAGATAATAGAAAGAGATCTTGGAAAAAGGTAATCTGGTGATTTTTTCATGGGGTGAGATGCCTAGTGCTTGGTTGGTGTGATATTTTAAATTCAATGTAAACCTTTGAGTGGTTGGATAGAAGGGTGTTGTTTTGGGAAGATTCCCTTGAGTGGGTTGGGTTATTATGTGTTGTTTCCTTGATTTTTCATGTGACTCTCTCTAAATTGAGTCGTGGGATCTTTGGGCATGGTAGTGAGTATGATTTTGGAATATTATTTAGTGGGTTATCCATTTATCATATCCATATAGGAAAGAGAGTACGTTGTGTGTGTAGTTGTATAAGGTGAATAATGTAATGAAACCTAAGTTAGGAAAATCATGGGTAGATTCTTTGGATGGTAGAGTGATTATTGAGTAATGGGGGATTGAGTGTCCAGGTTTATGAGGTGTTTCCTCAAGTGTGTTATAGGTGAGATCACTTTCAGTTATTCATTTTAGATGTATTGACCATCTGAAAATGGGAAAAGTAAAGAAATTCTAACCTAGTTTTTTATATGGGAACTAGATTTGGTCATAGAATATGGATGCGTTATTACGTTATGACACTCGGGTGAGATGCTTGGTGTCAATGAATGATATTTCATAGATAGTCATTCTTGGGATGTCATGTGTGGTAAGAGGATTTATCTAATGGTTAGCACCTCATAGAAACTATCATGTGTGTGAGTGTGTTGGAAATTATCAAAAATATTGGATGGGGGTTTGTGATGAGAGAGGTGGAGTCATTTTTTTAGGTATTTATAGTAAAGATACTTATTTATGGAGGATTTTGAAATGACCATGATATATAGGTGACTTTTTCTATAGTGGAACATGTTGGTGTTCAATATGGATCTTAGATTTCAAAACGGTTTCTAGTGATGGCTTCGGTTTAGAAAGTGAGAATGAATTTTTTTAGCTATCTTATCATTATAGAACCTAGAAGTGGGGATTTATAGTAAAAAACATAGTTTATATCAAGTGGTTCACATAATTAGTTTTCATCAAAGGATTATATAATATCAGCACGCACTTTTTGTCCAGTTGATGATATGGGAAATCCTATAGTAAGGATCACCCAATGGGTTTAACTGGGTATGGAACTTCATTAGAATGATATCCTCCAGGATAGGGATGTTTTTTTGTGTTTTTTTTCTCCATGTGTGATTTTTTAATTGTGATTTAATAGATAGCCACTACCATGATATGTTTGATTTTAATTTGAGGATGAAATTTCACAATCCCTTCTAGGTCAATGAGCTTCAATGGTTAGCGGTGATGACCAACAGATAGCCATAATGGGAAAGTGATATTAAAGATAAATTATAAATATAGAACCCATGGGTATGGTTCATGGGTTTAGGTTGACTGGTTCTGGTAATAAAGGATCATGTGGTGATTTATGTGTGGTATGGAGGATTGGTTGTGTGGTTTTAAGCCTGATGGTGATATGTAAAGATTGTTGGCGAGAAGCTTTCCACCAGTCTATTATCATTTAATCTATACATAAAGTGGATGATGGTGGATGTTGGGGTTGTGAATTTTTTTATATCACCTAGTTATTGGATTATTTTTTTATCTATATAGTGGTGGAGGTTGAAAAAATCCTATCTAGTTTTGGAACTACACTAGATGAGATGATTCATCTAAGGAGTTTAGTGTCATCAATGAATTTAGTAATTGACAAGGGGTGTAGTTTAGTGGATGGGCTAGGTGGGGTGCATGTCTTTCTTTAATAACATTAATGTGTTGGAATTGAGTTTATAGTGAGAGGATGATATCACAATTTGGTGGTTTAGTATATTGTGATGTCAATGTGTGGGGGAGATAATTGCTATTTTTTATGATATTTGGTCATGGGAAGGTGGTATTAGCATTTCAATTGTCATTTTAAAGATTATTGAAGTTTTTTTTGAGATCATAACATGAATTTTTTATATAAAATATATGTTTAGTTGGATCGATAAAATTCATAACATATCTATGACCAGGTGGAATTGAGAATAAGAATTGGAATTAGGTTCTGATGGATCATTAAGTGTTGGTAAATAATTTCAAACTCTTCTCAAAGATAGGAATCATTTTTGATACATATCTTGTAAAGGAACGCATTGTTATAATCTATATAATTCATAGAATATTTCAATTCTTAGTTCCAAATTAGGGTTTTTTTAAATTCAGTTTTGGATTAGAATTTTTAGAATTGGATCACCATTAAGAGGTGTTTTTTTATGTAGTTGGGTGTTTTTTAAAGGATAATGTTGATATTAGAGTGACCAGGGTAAGGAAAGGAAAGTGTTTAAACCACCAAATTTTTGAAGTTACCAATGGGAACCTAGTAAAATGGTACTAGGTACTTAGTGGATGAGGTAGAGAGGTTTTTACCCCTAGAGTACCACTAGGTGGTCAGAGCCCCATCGTGTACCCAGTGGAGGCTGACCGAATATCCAATGCATTTTGGAATTCTTTTTTACCTATTTAATAATGGCCATTTCCTTACTAGGAAAATTTGGTTATTCAGTGGGAAGGGGCTTGTGGGGTGATTTTGGTTAGCCAAAGCCCCTAAACACCCTTCATTCATCCCCTTTGAATCCCCTTAAATGAGGATGGATCGTCGGTCAATTTTATAGAGATTTGTGGTATAATTCTATTCTACCTCACTATGTTCTTCTATTTATTCACCACTATCTAATTTATGGTGGTTTTAGGATAGGTATTTTATTGGATTTCACTATAACATATCTAAATCTGAGTGAAACCCAAGGGTTTCTAGCTGTGATGGAAAGAGGGCATTAAAATAGGGGAAACACCAACTCTTAATTTCTATTTCATTTGAGTTACATCACTCAATTATTTTATTTTGGTTTTTTGCTAAATTTTCTTGTAATTATTAACTTATTAGGAGTCATATCATGGGGATTTTTATCATAGGAGTATCAGAGGCATTCCAAAATTCATGCATGTGTCGTTACTCGAGGTTTCAGACATGGGATGCCTCTTAGGGAGTTTTTGGAAAATTATACCTAAACCAATTATTTTGGAAAATTGATTATATTTTTTATAATTATTTTTTGGTGGATTATGTCTCTGGATATATGTTTGAGAGATTTCAAAGGCCTAAAATGGTCTTTTATAACGCTTTTGAGAGTGTTAATTAAGGATTGTAGCTATATTTAGAGGCAGGTGTCCCCTTAGATACTTAACCATATATATATATATCTCCATGTGCTTTCATGTGCTTGTTGGGTATTTAGGTTTTTTATTGAAAGTAATGTACAAAGAGTGTTTCCTTTTATGGAATATATTTAGGATAGATTTCTTAGTAGATCAAACATTATGTCATATATGATTTGGTATGGTAAAGTGTTACCTGATGACCATGTCATAAGAAGAATCCATGCTAGTTAGATTTGAAAAACCTATAAATATTTTTTTCTATGTGAGAAACTATGTGCACCTTGGAATGAGACTCAGTGGTATGTGAATATGATTTCCAAATGGGAAAGTCCTCAATTAGTGGTTTGTCTTGGTGTATAAATATAAGATACCATATTTTTCTTGCTCTAACTCCTTTTAATTATTTGTGGTAGACTACATGAATTTAATTCATGGATTGAATTAATTAAAACCTTGAAAATTTACACCCCCAGTAAATTTTTTTCACCACATGTTGATATATCATGAAACTAGATTGCACATCCTGTAACTAGTTTTCACCATGTGTCGACAGGTCACTAAACTATATTAAACCTTGTGTGATTATTTTTTTTCTAGGTGTGGTAGGGTTTCTTTTGGAAAAATGGGAAATAGGTTATGATTTTTACATGACATGAAATGGAAATTCACGTCTTGTAATTCTGATGACTATCACTTTAAATACTTCTCTCCAACATCGTGTAAGCCTCTGCACCCATTTTTTCCTTTCCATAGATGCCCCACGCACCCCCGCCTTGGACCGAAGCTCCTCCAAGCACCGCCATCTTCAACTGAAGACCTTCTATACACCTCCCTCTTCACTGAAGGACTTCATATATTGATTTATGGTAGATTTCTTTGATCCGGAATTGATCTCACATCATATCTTGGATATCTGGACCTATACTTTTAAGGTATTCCTTCTGGTTATTCATCTTCTTCTGGATCTGGTGCTAACGGGTTATCTGGTTCTTATTGAAAGGAATCTAGAAGATGATTAATATTGCAGGCATAGGGCTTTGTCACTGCTTCCTCCACTGTCAAGGTAGGTGATATAAAATCTAAATCCCATAGTCTTGATTTTGATTGTGTATATGAAAGTTGTAGAATTGCTATAACTGTTTATAAATTTAAATACCTAATTGAATAAATTAATGTGGTGAATTAATAAATTGAGATGATTGTGAAATTTTAAGATTTAGGGATCATTAAACGAGATAATTAATTGGAGAATTCATTGTGATATTTTGAGATTAGTGATTTTGATAATTAATTATGGGAATTAATTATGATAGAATTGAGATGGTTGAATCAGGTAATTTATTGTGTAATTAATTACGGGTTTTGGATATTATGAATTGAGATAATTAATTGGGAAATTAATTATGGTATATTTATATCATTATTTGAGGTAATTAATTAGGTAATTAATTATGGGATATTGACACCATGAAATGAATAATTAATTGGTGAATTAATTATGAGACATTGAAATAGTGTGTTTAAATAATTAATTGGTGAATAAATTATTGGACATAAATATTGTGAAAATATTAATTAATTTTCAAAAAAATTAATGGACATGAATTAATTAATATATGAATTAATTGATGGAATTTGTTATGTGTAATTTCGATAAAAATATTAATTTGATTAATCTTGGTTGATGTGATAAAGTGAAAACATATGATGATAAGATACAAGTGAAGTTGTGATAATAAATGATATACCAGTATAGTTGATAACTAGGGTGTTAGACATGATGATCTATGCTAGTGATATACATTAATAGATGTTAAATGGGGTGTTATACATGACCATCTATGCCAATGATAGATCTATCAATATGGTTGTGAATTGGGATTTCATACATAATGATCTAAACCAATGAGTTAAGCACAAAGTTGAGAATTAGGGTATTGGACATTACATTCTTATAATATGATGTATATGCATGATTGATAATTGGGATGTTGGACATGACATTCTGTTCTCATGGTATATATGTGATATTTTTAGTCGTGGAGCAAGACAGGGCATTCCATACCCAAAACATTGGTATTAGACTAAGGTTCCAGGTGGTCATAATAAGGAGATTGAAATGAAATGGATAATGATATCCCATTTTCTTAAAATAATAGTGATTTGATTATGTAACATTTTTCAAACCTGTCATGGGTTGGGGTAGGTATTGAGGTACTAGTGTCTTCAGTAACCCGGTAGTGTACGTAGTAAAAAAATTAATTGATAATGTGATAACTGTTTTCTTATACATTATAATTGTTTCTTTATACAACTATATACACCATTTATTGACTATATTTGATTTAGACACCGTTGGTGGTGGCCTAATGAGTTGTACTCACACCCTACTTAGCCTACATGGTCGGTACCCAAATACACTTTGGGTTTTCTGGACAGGTTAAGGGTAAAGGCCCTGAGTTAGATGGATGAGTTGGGATGGATCTTGGATGAGGGAACCAGATGTGGTTTAGGACCCACATTGGAGTCATCAGTGTCTTTATTTTTAGTTATAATTTTAGACACTTGACACGTACATTAGCTTGTAATTTTTCTAATTTAGTTGGATATTGTATTTTCCTGCATTTATTATCATGATATATTGGTATTTTTAATGATTATATATTCTTTCTCTATTGATAATTTATTTATGTTGGTGTATTACTCTAATAAAAGAGGTTATAGTCTTTCCATGATCAAATTATCAGACCCTCACTGCTATTCGGTAGCCTCTGGCGTATGGGGAGGCACACTTGAGGTCATGTGACCGATTGGCTTGGGGAACTGGTATGTGTCACCCATGTTGGAATGTTACAAAGTTGTATTAGAGGTCTAGTTTTCTTTATTCTTCTTTTGTTTTAATATTTTTAAAAGGTATATAGGAGACTAGGAATATTGGGGTCATGGTAATAAACTCGTTCATAGGAGTTACAGACCAATTTATGGGGGGAAACCCATGTATTTAGAGTGGGATTATTGATATTGTTATTTTGTTTTACAGTTGGGTATTATTTCACCTTAGGTGACGCACTTGTTATGTGATATGATTATTATTTCTGTTAATTTTTTATAATTCACTTGTGGCTTGGAAATTCATGAGATTTGTGTCTATGTACATCATTCTAGGAACTCAGGTTTATTGAGACATGCATTATTTTAGGCACGCATGGGAAAATGGGTTATGGGTAAGCTGTTGATCTTGACTACTTTTCCTTTCTTGTGTGAATTGATATGAAGATGGTGCCCAATTTGAAATTTAAAGATGGTGAAATAATGAGAATAAATTGGTGTCTTAATGAGAAATTGAATATGAGAATGTTTTTCACTTTTTAACCAGGACCTCGCTATAGGAAGGTTAAGGGTAGTGATAGCGCCTCAATTTTGACTATGTGGAAAGGTTATAGGGAAGATACTGGTTGTGTGTTGTTGTGTTTCCCTCTTGCGTATACATGTAAACTTTGTGAACTATGTCCTAAGGTGTGTGCTTGGATTTTTAGAGATATGCCTCCACGATGACTCTTGTTGAGAGTAAAACCAGAGGATATGGTGGTGGGTGATCCTCTGGTGGTGGAACACAAGGAAATGATAGTTACAAGTGAGTAAGTAGAGGAGAAGTTATGAGAGAGATTTTCTCACTTTAGGAAATTAATGGAGAGAGGCCCAAGGCGGGTTAAGAAGAGCATGTTTGACTTGGTGATGGAATTTCTGCTATAGCACCCTCTGAATTTTACTGGTGATGGAGGATCTGAGGGAGCTAAGTTCTTGTTTGAGTCCATTGAGACGATACTTGGCCATCTCAAGACTCTGTATGAGAGGAGGGTCAATTTGGATGCTTATATGCTATGGGGATTAGTGAAGCACTGGTGGGACATTCATCCATGTGATGGGCAGGCTGATGGTATGTTATGGAAGGAATTCTTAGAGAGGTTCTTGGAACACTTTTATCCAGAAATGATGAGGTAAGAAAGAGCAGTGGAGTTCATGCGGCTGACTCAGGGGAGCATATTCGTGATGGACTATGTATGAGGCTTTATGGATTTGAAGCGATTTCCTCCAACGTTGACAGGAGATGCGACGGCTATAGTGAGATGTTTCTAGGATATAATTAATTGCAAGGCTAGAAAATTGATAGAGAGAGGTACTATTCTTGTATATTATACATTAATTATTTCCTTATTTGATAATGGTGTCTCTTGTTTCTTTACATCTACAAAACTTGTTAATGGTTTGAGCCTGGTGGTGTAGTTTGTGAGTGGGGTTATGACGACAGATGAACCTTTGGGAGTACAGTTTAGAGACATCTGTATGTTTAATGGATGTTATTTTGAGATTGGGGAGTACCATTTTCTATGGGATCTCTATATCCTTAACATTTCAAGCTTTGACCTAATTATGGGTATGGACTGCCTAGTCACATAACGAGCCTACCTCTATTGTTACTACAGGAGGGTGATATTTATGTCTCATAAGAGTGAAAGTTACATTCACCATGGGGAGTGGGATATCTAGGTAGGTGGAGTAAGTTCAATGACTCAACAATTGAGAGACATCACAGCCTAGGTTTCTAGTTTATTGCTATATGAAGAATATTTAAAGGACAATATATTTCCACTAATGGTGTAACAGTTTCAAGATGTTTTTTCCAAGGATTTCTTAGGGCATCCACCAGAGAGAGATGTAAAATTCACTATTGAGCTCATGTCGGGGGCTGATCCAGTACCTATTCCATCATACATAATATCACTAATAGAGATTCAAGAGTTTAATACTTAGCTAGAGTAGTTGGAGGATAAGGGAGTAATCCATCTAAGTACATCACCTTAGGGATCACCTGTGTTTTTTGCAAAGAAGTCGGATAGGAGTTTGTATTTATGTTTCAATTACTAGAAGTTGATCAAGATGACTATAAATAACCAATATCCTCTTCCATGTATCAATGATATATTTGACCAGTTAAAAGAAGATTTTTTGTTCTCGAAGATCGAATTGAGATAAAGGTATCATCATTTGATATTTAAGACTTATTATATATCGATAACTACTTTTAGAAGAATGTATAGTCTATAGGAGTTCATCGTAATGACTTTTGGTTTGACAAACACACCAGAAGTGTTTATGGCCTTGATGAATAGAAGCTTCCATCCATACCTAGATCAATTTTTGGTGGTATATTTTAATGAAATCTGTGTGTACACCAAAACTTGTGATGATCATTCTCAACATCTTTACATCATCCTGAGTACTCTTATAAATCATTGGTTATATTCCAAGCTATCTAAGTTCTACTCTTGGATCTATTAGGTGCACTTCTAGAGTCACATTATCTTAGAGTAAGGTGTTTCCGTAGACCAATATAGGTTTAGGAAGTGCTTTCATAGGAGTAGACCAACAATGTATTTGATATCCCTAGGTTTTTAGGGTTATCTAGATTCTATAGGAGGTTCATCCAAGACTTTTCCCACTTGAAAGAACCACTTTAAAGATTGAAAAAAAAGGGGATAAAGTTTAAATTATCAGAAGCATGTGATAATCCCTTCTAGTATTTAAATAATAATTTAACATCGACACATATCTCTATCCTACATGATACAGGTAGGGAATATATGGTGTATTGTGACACTTTAGGGATCAAGCTCAGATATTTATTCATTAAAGGGGATATATTTGTGGCATATGGGTCTCAACAATTGAGGAACCATGAATGGAACTACCCTATACATGACCTTGAGTTGGTAGTAGTGGTTTATGCTTCAAATTGTTATCATCATTACCTATTGCGAGAGAATTTTACAGCATTTACTGATCATAAGAGTTTGAGATACATATTTTCATAGAGATATTTTAATCTTTAGCATTAGAGATGGGTTGAGTATATGCAGTATTTTGATTTTGAGTTGGCATATACACCTAGAAAAGGGAAATAGTTTGGTTGTCACTTTGAGTAGGAAAACTCATACTCAGGAAGTTCTAGAGTCTCGTGATGAGTTGAATATGATGATGTTGCTAGTGGAGATGCATGCTTTCGTTTAGGAGATTCAGGATTAGATGAATATTGTATCATTTTCAATGGAGTCGACACTTTTTAGATGGATCAGGGATAGAAATTATGAGGATCCAGAGTGCTTGTCCTTGAGGGAAATATTTGAGGATGGGGAGACACCTTTGGACTGGTTGGTAGATGATGATGAGATCATCTACGTAAAGAATTGAGTTTTGTTTTTATGAGAATATGAGAGGATACCATGTGGGAATTTCATTCCTCAAAGTGGGAAGTACATCCAGGAATAAACAAATTGTACCATGACCTACAAAGATAGTTTTAGTGGTCATGCATGAAAAATGATATAGCCATGTTCGTGAAATAATGCTACACCTATCAGTGGGTGAAGGAAAGGTGTCAACTTCCTGAAGGTTTTATATAGTTGTTTCCTATTCCGTAATGGATGTGGGATGATGTAATAATGGAATTTTAGGTAGGTATTCTGAATATTATAAGGAATAATGATGTTATCTAGGTTATTATGGATCGACTGATGAAGGTAGCACATTTCTTGTCTATATGGGAGACTTTCTCAGTGGAGAAACTGGAAGTTTTGTATGTGTAGGTGATAATCTGTCTGCATGGGGTGACACATACTATAGTTTTAGACCATGATTTACACTTTAATTCACATTTCTTGTAGGTCTTGTAGAAGTAAATCCTTACACAGGTTTTATTGAATATGAATTTCCACCCACAGATTGATGGGTAGTCAGAACATACTATATAGTTTCTTGAAGATATGTTGTTGGCATATGTTCTTAACTTTGGTGGGTCATGAGAGAAGCACCTAAATTTGGGGGAATTTTCCTATAAAAATAGTTATTCGGAAAATTAATTGGATAAATCTTGGTTGACATGATAATGTGAAAACATGTGATGATAAGATACATGTAAAGTTGTGATAATAAATTATATATATGCATATTTGATAAGTGGGTTGTTATACATGAATATCTACGCTAGTGATATACATGAATAGTTGTTAAATGGGGTGCTAGACGTGATGATCTATGCCAATGATATATCTATCTGTATGGTTGAGAATTTGGATGTTAGACATGATGATATAAACCAATGAGTTATGTGAATATTTTAGAATTGGGGTGTTGTACATGAAGTTCTAATCTTATGATGTATATGCATGGTTGATAATTAGATTGTCAGACATGATGTTCTATGCCCATAGAATATATGTAGGATTGTTAATCGAGGATCCAAACATGGAATTCTGTACCCAAAACATCAGCATTGGACTAAGGTTTTAGGTGTTTGTAATAAATATATTTAAATTAAATTGATAATTAAATTCCATTTGTTTAAAATAATAGTGATTTGATTATCTAACATGGTTAAGACATGGCACAGGCCAGAGCAGGTATTGAGGCACGGGTGTCCTCTGGAACCCATTAGTCTTTATAGTTAATAAATATTAATTGATAATGTGATAACTTTTTACTTATTCATTATAATTGTTTCTTTATACAACTGCATACACCTATTATTGATTGGATTTGTTTTAGACACCATTTATGGTGGCCTATTGAGTTATACTCACACACTGCTCGGGCACGCTAATCAGTACTCAAAAAGACTTTGTGTTTTCTGTAAAGGTTAAGGGAAAAGGCTCTGAGTTAGATGGATAATTTGGGGTGGATATTGGATGAGGGAATCAAATTTGGTTCAGGACCAGCTTGGGAGTTGTCAGTTTCTTTATTTTTAGTTGGAATTTTAGACACTTGACACATACATTAGCTTGGTATGTTTATTATTTAGTTGTATATTGTATTTTCCTGCTTTTATTATCATGAGATATTGGTATTTTTTATGATTATATATTCTTCATTTATTGATCATTTATTTATGATAGTGTATTACACTAATAAAAGAGGGTATAGTCTCTCCATGATTGACTTATCAGACCCTCACTAATAGTTTGTAGCCTCTGGCATATGGGGAGGCACTTTTGAGGTCATGTGACCGACTAGATCGGGGCATCAGTATGTGGCATCCAGGTTGGGACATTATAATAACCAAAAATAATGAGAATTTTTATAGATTTTTTCAGGGATATTATACTCATTGGAATGGTTTGGGATGTTTCTAGTAAGAATGAGTGTTCCAAGTGTCAATAAGAGTTTAATGGGTGTGTAGTCTCCCTTGAATCTCCCACTTATATAGATAGGAAAGTTGGGATGAATTGGGATTGGATTTTCATAAAATGAGAATTTGTATATTGGATAGTGTGGATGAATGTGATGCCTTAGTGTGAGTGGGATGATTACTGATGTTTGATACTTCCCACTTGATTAGATCATGTTTTTGTATAGTGGTGGGACTAGTGTGGGAGTTATCTCATGATAGTGAAATTAAGATCATGTTGAGATGTGTTTATTTGGATGATATTCTTGGTGGGGTTATATTTTTTTGTTCGATGATGAATAATAGGTTTTTTTATTATCTAATGGTTCTTTAGGTATGGATGGGTTCTATCTTTGGTATATTTATTCTATATAATCCATGATTTTTTTTTCCTAACCATGTTTGTACAATTTTTTATTTTACATTACTCAAAGTTTTATTTTGGTGGCAGGATACATGGTATGGGTTGTGGGATGAAACCACTCCCAGAGTGAGAGGGTGGAGGTAAGATGTGTGGTATGTGACATGGGATGGGCCCTCACACTATGTTAGAGGGTGGTGGTATGAGATATGTGTTATGTAATGTGGTATGATACATCACCTTGAGTAAGAGGGTGGTGGTATGATATGTGTGCTATTTAATGTGGAATTGGATTTCACCCTTCATGATAAGGTTGTTTCATAAAACTTGGTATGGATTTTCATTTGAGTCCTCACTCTAAGTGAGAGGGTGATAGTACGATATGAGATTTTTGATTGTTATATGGTGTAGAGACCTACTCTATCTACGAGGGATGTGGTTGAGACATTATATTGATCCTTTACTTTAGTGATTGGACATGGGTCTTGGTTGTGATTTTTCTCATACTAGTATTGTATAAAGTAGGTGGGGTTAGGTGTCATGGTGGAATATTTAGTACACAATGTCCTAAAATTATTTCTTGTGTGTTGCTTATTTATTTTTCTTACATGAACACACTGATATGATGATGTATTTATGGGGCACTATAAATTCTAGAGTATTTAAAATAGTGATTTGGGTTAGGTTTAAGATTGACTATATGACTTTTTACCCTACTGAGTTGTTGGAAGTGTCTACGAAGTCCAAGGAAAAATACCTAGGAGTAGGCCTAGTATCAAGGTTTTAATTCATATAAAATGTTTTTTTAGCATCTTCCTATATGAATTTATTATTATTTAAGGGTTTGTGCATATTTAGATCGCTTAAAAATGTGTTTTATAGGTTTTGGGTAGTTTATTACTATGATAATAAGACTTTTGGAAAAGTATTACTCATGATAGTAATATTTTTTGTAAGTTCATACTAAAATAATAAGTCTTATGGGAAATCCTTGTTATTCTAGTAAGACTTCTGGGAAAGTCTTAATATTATTAGAAGGATTCTATAAAAGGCTTATTATGATAGTATGACTTCTGGTAAAGTCTTACTATGATATTAATACTTCTTGGAAAGTTTTACAACAATAGTAATACTTCATGAAAAATATCAATATGATAGTAAGGATTTTTAAAATCCTTACTATGATAGTAAGTATTTTTTGTTAAAGTCTTACTATGATAGTAAGACTTTTGAAAATTATTACTATGATAATAAGACTTTGGTCTTTGTTAAATTTTCAAAGGAGAAAAAATGTTTCTAGATTTTCCCAAAATATTAAATAAATTTTAAAACACCTGTTTAAGGAAAATTAGGACTTTTAAACACCCTTTATAGTAAGTAAATCATATAAATAGTTCCCTCACCCCTCTCTTAATCTCAAAGTAATATATATCTCATTCCTTAATGAAATTAAGAATTTTTTGATCCAGGTGATAACAAATGGTAAATATATCACTATATGGAAATCCACTCTCAAATTATCATTTATATTCTTTTCCTTATGGTGATTATGAATATATATACCCTATTTCAGGGTTTTTATTGGAATATCTAATAACTAACTATTTCTTATTGGAATCAAGTGGTGTTTCTTTCAAAGGATACCTTGAGAAAAATATAGCACTTCGCATTAATTTTTTCCTTAATTTCTTGCCCTATTTCTCACTACTAAATTGTACATCTCGAACTAAGGATTTGTTAATGATTCAACCGGAGCATAGTAGAATAATCTTGATATCAAGTATATTTTTCAAGGTTTAATTAATGAGATCCTGGGAGGATGATTGCACTAGGTTTCATGCTGATTTATTTTGGAATGTCAATTTCATAATTTATTAAGTTTTTTTTATGAATATGGGAAAAATTAATAGCCATATTGGAATAAAATATTAAGGATTTTTTGTGTTAAAGTTATGGATAAATATCATGGTGGTAAACACACCTTTTCTTATGTATTGAGTCATATAAGATTGTTGGTATATGCATCATGGTTTTTTAATTTTAAATAATTATAAAAAAAATATTATATTAATGATTAAATTAATTATAATTAGTAATTTGATATGTATTTTCATGGAGTTAGGACCTCATTTTGATAGGGAAATACCCTTATGGGATTGTAAGAGCTTCAAAGAGGGTTTTCAAGATTCACTTTTGATAGAAATGACTCTGTATAAGGTAGGTGGTCCCTTGAAAATCCCATTATGTTTATACATATTGATATGTAGCATGTGATATGTGGTCTTTCCACTTCTGAGTGATTGATATTTTTTTAATGATATGTTTCCTTTAACTCTGATTGAATAATGATGTTTCATGAGGTCAAGATAGACCCTTGAACTCTAGTTGATGCCTCTACTACTGAAGGAAAATGAATTAATAATAATTTAATTCTATGTGATATATAAACCATAGAAGTATCTAAATGATGTGAATGAATATAGTGGACCTTGATATACGTTCTTTTTTCTTCTCTGTTTAGGGGAGAGTGATGATTGAGAATAATATTTTTATATATAATCCAAAGAAAAAATTGATATTCTTTGTAGCCTTAGGGGAATATCATTTATAGAATGGAATGAGTGATCCTCCCCACTAGTATGTGTATACCCAATATAGTTAAACTTGGAAATTAATTATGTGTTGGTTTAGCATGAGAGGACTAACCTTGGATGACTTTGAGAGTGGGATGGAATTATTCCACCTATTTTTTGTGGTGCCTCTATTATATTGGAAGTGTGGCTGATTATATAATGGTGTGGTCATGGTCATGTGGAGAGATATTATTTCCTATGTGATGGGTTTTGACCCTAGATTTGTGATAGGATCAAGGAACCTATATGGGGTGTCTAGACTTTTAGATGCATTAGCGAGTGATAGGGGGTTCCCCATTCTCATTATGATCCTAGGGAGTGTTAGTATAGAGATACTATTACCATGATAACTAGGAATATATGAAATAATGATTCTTGGTTGTGTGCTTAAGAGGATATCCTAGGAGATGTGTGATAGGTTTTGGTGTGTGTTCAACCTTTGGGTATAAATGATTTATGATATGTATGTGTGTGAAATCATTCCCCCTAATTTGATATGAGATATAGTGGTTGTACGCCATCTCCCCTTATGTGTTATGAGATATCTGAGTGAGGAATCACCCCCCACCCCGATGAAATATTAGATATATGGGTGAGTTTAAATTCCCAATGATATAATTTGAGACGTTTTTAGGTGGGAATTATTCCCCTTGATGTGATATTAGAGGGTGTGGATATTCCCCCTAATATGATTTGAGATATTATTAGGTGTGACCTATTCCACCCAATGAGATATTATAGGGTGTTTTTTCCCCTAATATGGTTTTAGATATTATGATATGGTTTTTAATAAACTAAAAGTGATATTAAAAGGTGGGTAGTACCCCCCCCCCCCAATATGATTTGATATATTATAAGGTGGTTGTAATTCCCCTCAATGATACATTATAGAGAAAGTGTTATTCCCCTCATCAGGGTGTGGTATTTTCCCCTATAGCATTGTATCCATGAGATGATCTTTGAGAGACAATTTCCCTTGAGTGATCATATATACTTATATATATATATATATATATATGATATTTCATAGATTTATATGTTGCCCTGATGATTATGTGAAATGATTAGAGACATTCGACACTGGCTGAAGCAAGTATGGTCGACCTCATGTGTTACCTTAGAACCCAAGGATTGGTAGTCATTATTTATTTCACTTTCACACTTTATTTTATGATTCTAGGTATATCATGTGTTCATACACAAATTTAATGGTAATGTTAAGGAAACCACTGGTGGTAGCCTACTTGTTAGGTCCCCAAGGAACCCTGAGAGGGGGATGAATCACAGTGAAATTACTTTAAACCTTTTTGGGACTCTTAGCTTATTTACCTCTTTGGATATTGTTCCCACGTGGGTAGGAAGTGTGTTCAAATGATTTATTTACTCTAAACCTCACTAAAACCTCATACTATTGTTGGAATGTAATGCATGTTGGTACATAATTATTTTAACTTGGTTCACCCACATTGGGATAGTCTAAGGAGCATAAAATATAAACATTATTGATGCACCAATTAACCATGAAGCTCACAACTGTTTAGTCAACACATTATTAAATTGTTCACTCCATGCCAAGGATCGCTACCTTAAACATTTTATGGATTGATCAATCCTTTACAAGGGTTGTCTACCCTTCCTTATCCTTTGCACACTACTTTAGGGTAGTATTCCTAGAAGCTCACTTCTTTTTCCTCCTCCTTTGTGCACTATTATAGGAAATATAACTACAATAGTGTAAGGACATGTGGGTCTATATTAAATCAGTATCACTTCATAAGACTATTGTGAATTCTTCCTTTGAAAAATGCATTCTTCTTTCAAGGATAAATTTGGAGATCCTTCTTTATTGTGAATGTTTGGAATTTATTTTTCTTTATATTACATGATAAATACCATATTATTCATCGAAATACCATATGTGGTAGTTAAAACCAACTTCTTTTGAACCTTATTCTCAAATTGACTCATCATTCTTCTTAGAAAAATGATTTTCAAGATGGCGTTATATTCCTCACATTCAGTAACTGGAATCTATTGATCATGGGATGATAGTTGGTTAGTGAAATAAGGTGTATAATATTCATGAATAATGTAATTAAGTTGGACGGTGGGGAATACATCTCTACAAGGATGAGATGCATCATGAAATTGGTATTTGGGTAAAGTACATGTTATTCAACAATAATATTTAAATAATTATGTAGATAAAAAATAGTTAGAGGTATATAATAATGTAGCAGTCATGGTTTTTTGTTTTGTATTATGGATACATGGGAATGAGGAGCATGTGTGATAAAATTTTTGAATAGGTGTTAGGTAATATGTAAATTCTGAATGTACATGATAATTGTGGGATTAATTGGAATGGGATATAATAGCAGGTATCGAGTATGATGAATGATAAAAGTGGGAATAAAGTATGATGTAGGATGAGATGTGTGCATTGAGATTATGTATGGTGATAATGGATAATGATTGGTGGATATGTCTGGATAGTCAGTGTGTATAGAAAGGAAAAGTTTGAATCCATTGTTGCATTGTTTAGTTAGGTTAATATGAGACTATAAAGGTGATTCATATAGTTAGGAGTTACCATATAAGGAATCAATTTTATTATGTTAGGTTGTCAGGGTATTCCTAATATATAAGTAATAGATGGATGCATTCATCATTTTCTCGGTGTTTTGACAATTCATATAGTAGAATGATCAGGTTTTAGAAAGACCTAGTCAGTAAGTAGATGAGATAGCTTGAGAATGAGCTATCATATAGTGAAAAGGTTGTAAATTCCAAGTTATTTTGAATAGTTATTGATGTTAGGTGTTTAATTGAACAATTTCTTTATACCTATAGAATTGATTGAAGTTCCAGTATAAGTTAGTGAACAAGACTTGAATTTGGATCAACCTCAAGGGTTTAATTCATATAAAATACTATTTCTTTTTTCTTGTATTAATATACCATTATTTAAGGGTTTTTACATGTTTACAAGGGTAAAAATATGAATTTTTAGAGTTTTGGGGGGTTTTGGTTCTTGTAACGGGTTTTTGGAAAAATGGATAATTCTGTAACGAGTAAGACTTTAATAGTAAGACCTATTCTTGAATCACTATTACTAGTAATACTTTTCTAGATCTGGTGAGACTTTATTGAGTATGGACTATTCTAGAGTGAAAAAATGGCTAATTGTTGCTATGATTATAGTTTTTGGGAATGAATAGCCCTTTGGGAAAGTCTTACTATGATTGTAATACTTTTGAAAGAGTATTACTCATTATAGTAAGACTTTTGTATAATTATTACTACAATATTAAGACAACTAGGAAAGTATTACTATGATATTAAGGATTTTGAGAAATTATTACTATGAGTGTAATACTTTATAAAAGTTTTACTATGTTATTATGACTTCTGGTAAGGTCTTACTAATATAGTAAGACTTCTGGGAAAGTCTTACAAATATGGTAATATTTTTTCAAAATTCATACTATGAAAGTAAGGAATTTATAAAATCATTACTATGATATTAAGTCTTTTGTTAAAGTCTTAATATGATATTAATACTTTGAAAAGTCTTATTATGATAGTATGACTTTTGACTTTGGAAAAAAATTGAAGGATAAATACTATTTCTAAACCTAACCAAAATATTAGATAAATGATAAAAATGCATATTTTTGATAAATTATAGCTTTTACACACCTTATATGATAATGAAATCCTATAAATAGATCCCTCACCCATCTTATCATCACAAAGTGAGGATTTAATTTTTTTCTCAATGGAATCAATAAATGTTTGATCATGGTGATAAATAATAATAAATCTAGCATGTTGTGACAATCCTTTATTATATTATCATGTTGTTTCTCAACCTTATGTTGATTTTGAACATTTATACCCTATTTCAGGGTTTTTATTAAAATTTATGATTTCTGGAACAAAAATTGGAATAAATTTTTGTTTGGTTTACAGGAAACCTTAAGGTAAATGTAACACTCTTGGTCGATTATATCACATGTTTCCTTTCCTCTTTCTCACTGATAAATTATGGAACTCATATTAGGGATTTGGTGATGATTTCACCTAAGCATGGGAGAATCATCTTAATATTAAGGGGTTTTTTATTTCCTTAGATAAAAGGCAACCCAAGAGAATTAATATACTAGGTTTCATGAATATTTATTAAGGTAAGTCATTTCACTAATTTATATAGGGTTTTCCATCCTTTTAGGTAAAAGATAATGGTTTAATTGAAAAAAAAAATGTTGATTTATGTGTTGAAGGTCTAGATCAATTCCTAGGGTGGTGTGCATCCATTTTTTATGTATTTTTCCTCAAAATTTATTTAGTATGTGCTTCTTAGTTTTACCCTATAAGTAATTATAAAATAAATATTGAATTATTTTCTAAATTAAATATAAATTTTTTATAAATAATTTGAGATTATTTTTGAAGGAGTTAGTGCCTCATGTTTATGGGTGATATCTGGATGGGAATTGGAAATCTTTAGTGAGGGGTTTTGAGATTTTATTTTGATGGAAACTACTTCATATTAGGTTGGTTTTCCCTTGAAAATCTCCCTAGGTTTATTAATATTGATATATACCATGTGATATGTGGCCTCACCACTTTTTTTATGATTGACCTTTTATTAAAAATGAAATGTTTCTTTAACTCATAGGAAATGATGAAGTATCATGGGGTTAAGATATAACCCTAAACACTACTTGATACCTTGAAACTTGGTAGATAAGGAAATAACCATGACTAAATTACATGTGATATATAAACCCCAAAAGTATCTAAATAAATTGATTGGATATATTGGACCATAGGATAGGTCTCTTTTCCTCCTTGGGTAAGGGAGAGTGATTATTGTTAATATTTTTCCTATAAAAAATCCATAGAGAACCTTCAGATTCATTGTAACCTTTTTTAATTATTAGTTAGGGCATGGGGTGAGTGGTCTTCCCCTCTAGTATGTGTGTAATGGGGTAGGTTAACCTTGAAAAGGATTAATGTATTGGTTGGGGATGAGAGGACAGACTTAGGATGACTTTCAATGTGGGATGGGATTATTCCATCTATTTTGTGTGGTGCCTCTACTATATCGCTAGTGTGGCTAATTATTCCATAGTGTGTTCATGCTCATGTTGAGGGATGTTATTATTTCTGAGTGATAGGTTTTGACCCTAGAGTAAGGGTGAGATTGAGGATCCCAATTTGGTTTTCTATACCTTGAGATTTATTTGCAGATGATTATGGCTTCCCAATTCTCATGATGACCATAGGTAGGGATAGTATATAGAGGATATTATAGTGATATCTAGGTATGTATTCATTGATGAGTCTAGGTTGTGTACTTGAGAGGCTATCTTAGGAGATGTGTCATAGGTTCAGGCATGTGGCCAACCAGTGTGTTTGAATGATTTATTAGATATATGGGTGGGGTTTTATTCCCCCAATGTGAAATGAGATATATATTTGGGGCCCCATACCCCATGATTTGGTATGATATTCATGGGTATGAAGCCATCCCCCTGATGATATATGGGATATACAGGTGTGGAACCACACCCCCTGATATGATTTGAGACGTTACAAGGTGGGCATTATTCCCTCAATGGGATATTACTAGACAATAAGTATTGAAATTAATATGATTTGAGATTTTATAAGTTCTGTGTTACTCCCCTTGAAGAGATATTATGGGGAATGTTATATTCTCCCTAAATTATTTGAGATATTATGATGTGGGAACTATTCCCTTAAATGAGATACTATGGGGAGGGCGTTATTCCCACTAATATGATTTGAGATATTACAAGCTAGGAGATATTCCCATAGAAGATATATTATGGTTTGGGTCTTATTCTCCCCTAATATGATTTGAGATATTATAATGTGGGAACCATTACCATCAATAATAAATTACAGTTTAGACCTTATTCCCCTCCACGTGATTTATGAGATATTACGGGCAGCACACCATTCCCTTTAAGTATTGTATACATGAGATGATATAGGAGTGTTTATTTCACCCTAAGTTATTTTATATATTAATATGTGATTCTTGGGTAGGACATGATTTCACCCCAATGATTATGTGATATTCTGAGAGGCATCTATCACTAGACAATGTAGGTATAGACGACATCAAGTTTCACCTTAGAACCTGAGGATCAAAGGTGGGTATTTATTATTCTTTAACACATTATTTTTTTATTCTGAGAATATCACGTGTGTTTACACTACATTAATGGTTATGTTAATGATACCATTCATAGTGGTATATGAAGTTTTACTCACACCTTGCTCGGGCATCTATGGAACTTTGGCACTTTAAAATATCTTATTGTTTATAGGTTCTAATGGGGTAGATGGACAGTCTTGCATGGCTAATTAGGATAGCATGGATGAAGTTTGAATATGAGGCATGGGGATGGTATTATAACCTACACATAATTTTTATTTTGTTTATTTTTTTATATGTTTTATTTTCCTAGTAGGTTATTAGTCATGATGTATACTTGTATGATAACTTTTTATTTATTATAGCATGATTCTTGATTATTGATTTTTTGTACTATGATTTTTATTTTGATTGTTGTTTAGTTATTTATGATTTGTTGATTCACTATGGTATTAGGGTATAGTCTCCTCATGATAAAACCATTGACCCTTACTATTAATTGGTAGTCTCAGGTGTATGCGGAGGCTTTCCTGAGGTCTAATAACACTCTGACCTAGTTATCATAGAGTAAACTAGGGAATAAGGTTATAGGAACTTGGTGAGACTCTACTAAGATGAATTTATCACAATATTCATGGGAAACTCATTTCATCTGTAGAATATATTCTTATAGTTTTGGGTCATAAGCTATGTAAGGGATCTGTTTGGAGTATCTGGATAGATGTTCGGAAAGAGGACATGGGAGGGAATCAAGGTTTTGGTTGTGTTTCAACTAGTATTTTAGAATTTTGCCTATTTTTTACATGATTTACCCAATGATAAGTCCTTATTGTATGTATGTATAATGATTGCGGGAATCATTATATAATAACCTATTGATATTGTTTTTTTTGGTATTCATTGCAAATCCTTTCACTTTCTCTAATGTTTATGTTGATTTAGTTTTTTTACATGGTTGTTATATGTGATGATACCAATATTTTTCTTCCCATTTTGTGATTAACCCATAGTTTTGTTATAGGTTTTGTATTTTTTATCAATATTAAGAGATATTTTTTATCTTGTGCTATTTATAAGGTTTTGAGGATACCATTTTCATAAGGATCATTCTAGAAGGATAACACTAGACATTTTTGGAAATACATTTTTGGAAGGCCTTCATATAAAGTCATATAATGCTTCACTGGTTGGAATGGCCCGAAGGCCTTCATTGATTTTATTATTTTGAAAATACACCTTTCAATGGGTGAGGTGAAACCCTTACAACACTCAAAGGCTTAGAGACAATTACATGACCTGTATGTCATAGAGGGAATCACCCAGAAAAGGCAACTTGGAACTACTCCTTCCTAGCATATGTCATGATATTAGCACTCCACCTTCACAGGGCTGGTCAGCTAGCTGTCCTATGAAAAGCTTCATAGGCCTGGTAGTGATGGAAAAGTCATACCCTCTCATTCTTCTAATTTTGGTTAGCTCCACTCTAGTGAATTCACCTGCCCTGAATCCTCATCTGAATCCTTGTCCCTTATAGTCAGACTGGTACATCTACATTCATGTGGCCTGAAGGCCTTGGGGTGGCCCTAAGGCCTTAAGGTGGCCCAAGGGCCTTGAGAAACAACTGGTCTGAAGGCCTTGGGTGGCCTGAAAGCCTTTCAAGACCTGAGGACCAAACCGGTGGCCTAAATGCCCAGATAGATGAATAAATATTAGTTTTTCATGAAATTTACAAACATATGAATTTTTTAGAAGAATATTTTATAATTTATGGATGGGGGAAATCATATAAATGAACTAGAATAACTTTCATTAATCCCTTTGATAGAGTGTTTCCAAACAGATGAAAATATGAAGTTTCCAAACATAGGTTTTTAGTTTAATAAACATGACCATGAATTTTCTAGATAAAGTGTTTTAGATGGATTTTTTTATACATAAGGGATCCTGAATCTACCGAATGAATAAATTCAGTGATTTCATCAGATAGAGAAATTTGAAAAAATATTTATACTTGACAGAGAAGTTTCTAACATTTAATATCATTTCAAATGGATAAACCATCCCATTGGTAAAATATAAACTTAAGTTCATTGGATTGAGGTTTCTAGATGGAGGGTATCTACTCAAAGGATATCTAAATAAAGATTTTATCAATGAAAAATATTTGGACAAAGTAGCATCAGATGGAAAACTACCTGACGAAGGAGTTATCATAAATAAATACAAAATATATAAGTCCACGTAAAAAAGAACCAGACATTGGAGTTGTTACATGGTTTTAGACAGAGTTGACAATGTGTTTGTAATATCTAAATGTAGTGATGATTCTGAAGTGGATAATAAACAAATAAATATTTATGAATGAAATATCATGATTCTAACTAATATTTAAGGAATTTTTGAAGAGTTTTTTGACATTGATATTTGATAAAACTTTGATGAATAATGTTGAATCCTAGTTTTCAAAATATTTTAATGTAGTAAAATATAGAATGAGTCAAGAAGGAAATTTAAATTTGGATCTTGAGAATCCTTCTTATTTTTTATATTATATGTATGAGTATATAAATGGAACACAGCTCATTGAAAATTCTTTATTCTTGTTTCTATTGAGAAATAATTTTATGTGAGTGTTTTTCTATGAAACTTCAAAGATTTTTCTTAACCAAAGTATTGGACATATGATTTGAGACAAAGAAGTTTCATAAATTCCAAAATCAGAAGACTTAGTTTTATAAAAAAGGTTTCGAAAGGCTGATATTGGGAGTAGAAGTTTAGAATTTCTTATATACAAGATCAGAGGAAGATCAACATTGTTTCTATAGAATCTGGTGGTTTAAGATATATTTATCATATTGGATAAGGAAACTTTTATAACTAGTGATAACTAAAATTATTATCTAATGGTTGATTCCTTATTATAATAATTTGGGTTAAGGGTGATTCCTTCTCTACCCACTTTTTTTATTTATGATATATATTAGTGTAAAATATTTATATCGGGTGATTCCAAACACAATAAAGAGTTGGTACCCACATTGGGACCCAATATTGTAAAAACTATGTTTCTTTAATTTATTTTTCTTATATTTATATATGGATGAGGTTGATTCAACATGTTGAGAGTATAAAAACTCTAAAAAATTGTATAGGTTTGTTTCCAAGTGAAGGAAATTATAAAAAATCGATCACCATTGATTCATCCCCACCCCCATCCTCAAAAGTGATTAATTTTTAGAAAATTCAATTAGTATCATTTCAAAGACAACCTATGTAGATTTTTTTTAAGCATATAGAATTTTAATTTTGTTAAAATTAGAGGACTTCCTACTTTCGATTCCAAGAACAATCATAGATGATAGAATAAGATGATACCCTATCATTTTTCACTTTACTTAAAAGTGTTATATGTAGTAACAATTAGATTTTCACCTAGAGAAAATGACGAACCAATAAATTTTATTAATAATAGGAATATATAAGATGATTTTATGGTTTTAAATTCTATTATTATGTCCCTTTTAAAAAAATTATACACAATGGTGATGGATCATCAAATGGTTAAGAATATTTAGAATAAGCTTGAAATTTGTTTTAAAATAAAATTTTAAAGTTAAGGTAGTAAAACTTAAGATATATAGATGTAAATTTGAATATCTAAAAATGTTATAGGAAGAGACCATTAATGAATATTTCATAAGGGTAAATGAAATAGTTTGTAACATCATAGGTTTGGTAGAAACTTTGTTAGATTTGATCATTGTTAAAAATATTTATTAGAAATTTTCCTGATAGATTTGATACCAAAATCTCTATTATTTATGATAGAGAGACTATTTTTATTAATTATTTTCACAAAATTTTCATTACCTATGAAATAATGAAATCTAATGTCTTTAAAAATAAATAAAATGATGAAATATCTTCTGAAGAAATAGAGAAACACAATATTTCAGAAGAATAATATTACTTTAACATATCAGAGTATGAATCTCCAAATAATGAAGAATACTCATGAGGGATTACTTTTATCTTAAAAAACATGGAAAATATATGGTAAGTAAAAGGGAAAACTTCCTATAAAATATTTTAATTATGGATAAATTTGCCATGTTGCCTCTAACTACCAAATAAATAAAAGGGGTGAGTTCAAAGAATATGGATAAATGGATAGGTCTCTGGAGAATAAGTGGGGTAAAACATATAAATAATTAAAACAATACATAGAGTATAAAAGAAGATAATCTAGAATAATATTAAAGAGCATTATTTTTAAATAAATAATAATTCATTAATTGAAATCAATTCACTAGATGAATATGTTCTAGAAAAAATGAATAAATTAATTGTTCGTGTAAAGAAACATGGAGAAAATTCTAGTATTTAAGAAGCATAAGGTGAAGAAAGATATAGAGAATATGTTTGGAAATTGGAACATTAATCATGTATTAATAAAAACACTAAACTCAATAAGGAATAAAATCATATTTGTAATGAATATGGAATGGAATATTTTCTTAAAATAGAAGAAGGATGCCTCAAGGAAATTTAATCTCTCAAAGTTAAAGTTGGAGAGTAAGAAAAAATTTAAAAGAAAATGATGTGAAGCAATCCATGAAGTAATTAGAATGGGGGAAGTCTTAATCAAGATTTCAAAAAGCTGAAAAACAATT
This sequence comes from Viscum album, assembly GCA_963277665.1. NCBI lineage: Eukaryota > Viridiplantae > Streptophyta > Magnoliopsida > Santalales > Viscaceae > Viscum > Viscum album. The sequence goes on along the minus strand of OY728162.1, from coordinate 660,453,079 downwards.
CTAAAGGATTAATTAACACTTTTGTAAAAAAAATTGAAGTAGAAAACCAAAAATTAATAATTTTTTAAGAGGACAGTTATACAAAGTAAGTCCAAACACAACCTCATAATTAAAAAGTTACTAAGACTATTTCAATTAACCATGTAGGTCCAATGAAAAGAGAAGAGAATTCATAGATTAAAATGGATAGTGAAAATTTTACTTTCTTTAAAATTAAATCAAAAAAATGAATTCTTCTAGAAGATTAATATTCCACAACAAATGAAGAAGGAAATTTCAAATTTTTATAAACCTCAATGGTAATATTTCAATAAAAATCCATATCACTATAAAAGAAAAAGATTTAATATGTATTTTGGTGTTACAGAGAATTTGGTAACAGATCATATAACTATTAGTAAGAAATTTTACTTCCTTGATCAAGGCATGAGTTAAGGGGGATAAATTATCGAAGGATGAGAAATACTAATAATAGTAATAACAAATTCCAGAAGTTTAAAAATGATGTTAAGAAATAAAATTTTGAAGTTAAATAGTCTAACCGAACTAACATTTTTGAATTTCCTGATGAGTTATATGGAAGGGGTGATCAATTAGGTCATCATTTGGAAGAGTGTATAACTATACTACCTAGATAAGTTCCTATCACTATGAAAGGAAAAGAACTTTCTATAGAAAATATTGAACAAAAGTCATTATAGTTTGAGGTTGTGCTAAAATATAGTAAAAAGGGGAATCCTAGATTCTTAGTTGTGAGTGATCTTCTCATATTAATAGAGATAGAGACATTATATAAAAACCTTAGAGAACAAGATGGTGTATTTATTACATTTTGGAATTATTGTTTTCTCAAAATCAAAGGAATTTCCATAACTAAAATTGAATTAAGAAAGTTGAAGTACAACTATGTTTTTTTTTATTAACATGAACACAATATACTAAGTGTTATCCATATTTGTGATGATGGGAAGGAATTTATATTCAAAAGAGATTCTTTCATTATAAAACATTCAAAATATGGGATTATTGTTACCAATGGAGAAATAACTAGTGGTAATTTATTCCAAATTAGTTATCTTTGTAACTCTTGTTATTTGACTGATAAAGATGAAAATGAATTGTGGTATAGAATACTTATCCATCTTGGTCAAGGAAATCTATGAAAAATATCTAAGAAATAAGTTTTGAGATATCTTTATTAATTTTATATAGAATGAAATATTATTTTTGAAACATTTTAAAAAGTAATAATTATCATAAATATTAATTGGAAATTAGGGATTAAATCTACTCAACCTATGGAACTAATTCACTCTGATATCTATGGACTAATGATACATTAGTCCACTAAACGTGATCTTTATTTCAGAACCTTCATTGATGAATTTAAATAGATGACTCTATTAATGTTTGTGAAACAAAAATCTAACCCTTTAGATATATTCAAAATATTTCGGAAGGAGTTTGGGAATAAACAAGGTTTATATATCAAAAAATTTAAAATAGGAAATGTAAATGTGTTCACATATAACTATTTCAGATCCTATTTGTTAAGTAATGTGAGTAGGCATCAATAGAGTGATCCTTACACTCCCAAAAAATATATATTAGAATAGAGGAAGAATCGAAGTCTAGTTAAAATGGAAATAAATATGTTTTTATTATAAACTCTCAAAATAATTCATGAAGGAAGTTGTCTGCAAGAAGGTACTTGTTAAAAATATATATTTATTAAGAAAATAAATTGAAAAAAAATCCATATGAAATGTGGTCAAAAATAGGCCTACAATTAAATAATTTAAATTTTTTAGGATTCCCTTCTTGATGAATATTAATGATACAGGATTTGGAAAATTTTATGGAAGGGTTGAGGATGGAATTTTATTGGGGTATAAAACCAACAAAACAATCTAGAAGCTCTAGAGTAAATGATCACACAAAATTTTAGTATCATGTGATGTAAATGTTTTTAGAAATAATTTAAAAGAAATGGATTAAGGAAATTGTTTTTATGAAATTATAATGTAATGAATCTTATGACATTACAGAATAACTAAAGTGAAAAATGAAATACATATATAGTAGTTGCAAAAAAAGTCTTTGAGGTTTCTAGTGAGGATGAATAAACTGAGAAGAATAAAAACTCCAAATTATGAAAGATACTAAAATATGTTGAACCAACCAGTATTATCAAAAGAAGTAAAGCTCTGGTTCAGATTAGAAGAAAACTAAGAATGGAGAATCAATCATCACTCATTTCATAAATAGAACCACAAACACTATTAAAAGTTATTGGACATAAAGAATGGTTAGAAGATATGAATGTATAGTTTGACCATATTGAAAATAATAATACTTATGAACTTCTTCCATGACTAGAAGATAAAGATATCATAGGAAATAAATGGGTATTTAGGAATATGTTGAATGAAAAGGGATAGGTTTTATGAAATAAATCTAGGATTTTCTGTAAAGGTTATGAACAAGTTGAAGGTATTGATTTTGAAGAAAAATTCACCCATGTTTCATGACTTGAAACTATCACAATGTTCTTGGAAATTTCATCACATAGAATATATAAAGTATATCATATATATATATATATATATATTAAATAATTATTCTTAAATGTGTTGAATATCAAAAATCATTCATCCTTGACTACAATGGATGAAAAGTATATAAGATGAAAAAAAAATGTATGGTTTGAAGCTCCACAAGCCTGGTATTCAAAACTTGAAAATTTCCTTAAAACATTTAAATTTTCCAAGGGAAAATTTGACATAAATCTTTATGTAACGGTAACAGATTCTATAACATTTATTGTGTTGTCTTAGTATAGAAATTCCTCATTTTAGTGATCAAAAATCATGATTATTGTATTACTAATGGTTTATGAAGTATATGATAGAAAAAACATTAATCTTGAATTTTCATAAAATTATATTAAGTATGGTCTGTGAACAGGAGAAGGAATGTAAGACCACAAGAATCCTTTTATGAATGCATGAATTAATGTGTGACCACAAAAATAATTATATGTTTTCATAAAGGAATCTGCGACCACATGAAGGAATTTCTGAACATGAGAAGCAATTCAGAACCCATGATGATTTATATCACTGTAAGAAGTCATGTGTGACCATAAGAATAAATTTATAAACATAATAAGAGATATAAAACTGTAAGTAGAATATGATTGTGCATAGGATTATACAACCCGGTATTAAGTTCACTTCTATGATTTTACACCTATCAACCTAAGTGAATTAATTCATATCCAAGATTAAAATAATTTTATATTCTAATAGATAGTCTTTTAGGACCTAAGTAAAACTTATATCATTGAATTCTTTGAGATCCACTTTCTCAGTGCAATAATTTATAAATGATTATTTATAAACAACTATCTTGGAAAAAAGTGATCTATAAATGAAAAATATTCTCAAACATGAAAGTAATGCATGAAAAAGAGAACAACATATAAGGATTCACTTTTAATTTATGATGCAATGTATTTTATGTCCCACTACCACATATGAAAGGGAAGTTTTGAAGGATCGTTTCATCTATTTTTTAAGGACATATTGATCAAATGTAGCTAATTAAAGATGAATATACAAAAAAAACTCTCTCTATCCTTTCTCTTTATATTATTTAAACATTTTGAGTTAAGATTGTATTTGTTGTACATTTTATTAAAACACTTAATGTAGTGTAAATAGAAGTACTCAGATACTTATTCATTCCTCTTTTTACCCTTATTTTACCATTTATAACAATGGAAGGGACTTGGTTAAGTCTGGAAAACCTTTTGTGTTTTTTCATTTTATAAAACTCGATTCAGGTTGTGGATTAGTGTAATTGTTTTAATAAACGAACTTGGATGTGGTTTTACTATAAAGTAGAGATGGATATGTTCTATATTGGAATTAAACCTCTTTAATTGTTTAAAAATCATTGTGAGTTGTCTATTTTTTTTAATTTGTTTTTTTTATTTTTTACTTTAAAATATATATGCTTAAAATATTATTTCTACAAGTATTTTTAGATAAATTTATTAAAATAATACTTTGATAGTTAGCTTTAATCAGTAATATATATATATTATTTGGTGTGGGTAGATGTATTTCAAAAGTTAAAGTGATTCTAAATTTTTTATAAATGGGTTGTGATCAAGCCCTCATGAAACCTCTCAAAAATTTCAAATTATATATATGTACTATTTTAGTTAACTATGATATTTTTTGAATTGGGTGATTTTTTTTTATGTTTGTCTTATCAGAAATTTTTTTTTGTGTCTAAACTCACTACTAAAAACATGCCTTTAACAAAGCTAAAAATGTCTTCAATAAGTGCTAGAGAAGCACTGACTACGGGAGCATGATTAAAAGCCCTTGTATTTTATCATTTTAAGAAAATAACTAATAAATGGTTATTTATCATCACATTTAGTAACATTGATAAAGTGTCATACTATAGTGTGTAGTAATTACACACTATAGCACCAGTGCACTGTGTTGTAACAGTATACTAAAGCACTAGAAACAGCATCTGAAATCATCAAAATCAAGTACCAATACAAAACTTAAATAAAATAAAATTTATAACAAAAATAAAAGAAAAAAACTATATTATAAACATTTCAAATATTGGTTTATACAATTACATGAGTAAGTAAAAATTATTATATACATTCAAAAACATATATGTTCCTTTTTGTTTTTTACCCTGACCCTGACTCATGCTATTTTCTAAAAAACGCCCCTTATAAAGAAAAATAACTCGCCTTTATAAGAAAAAATTTCTTATTTTATTAATAATATAATTAAATTAATTAAATTGAAAGTGTTAATTTTAAACTAAACTTTGAGTCATGCCAGGAACATTATTTATCAGATTGAGTTACATTTGATTCTGGCATGTCACACCATGTTTTATTTGTCTTAAAACATTATATTTGTAAAAATTAACTAAATAATTATAAGATAAAAATGATGAGGAAATTTATCAATTAATATTAGAAAAATAATGATAAAAAAATATAGTCTCGTTTTCGCAGTTTTGGAGATTTGATGCACGTTTTAAACTAAAATTACACTTATTAAATAAAAAGATTCACTTGGAGTCATACCGGTAACACCATGCATCAGATTGAGGTTCAGATGATTTTTTTACATCCCAAATTACTTATGGATCATTATCCCAAAGTATCAAAACAATCTGAATTTATTTTCTTAGTTTTGAATACATCGCTTTTCTTTTTTACTAAAATGTTATTTGAAACAGGAAACACACACTTTGAGTCATATAGGTCACATAATGGGTCTATTTAACATGATATTAATTCCTACACATTATAATTAACCTTTTAATAATTTTCTTAAATTATCAAGATGATCTGAGAGTGTTTTCTCAGTTTTCAGTGAGTGACACTTTTTGAACTAAAATGTCAATTTTAAACTGACAACAGACACTTCAAGTCATACCGGGAACATCATGTATTTTATTGAGGTGAGAATGATTCCTACACATCAAAAAATACTTATGGGACATTTTTAAAAAGTATCAAAATAATCATAACGTGTTTTCACAGTTTTGAGTATGTTAGTTTTCTTTTTTACTAAAATTAATGTCAATTTTAAATAAAAAGACGCAATTGGATTCATATCGGTCACACCACGCATCAGATTGAGTTAATGATGATTTATAAACATCCAAAAAGACTTTTTTATTTTTTTAATAAATTATCAAAATAATATGAATGTGTTTTCTTGATTTTGGGTATGTCACATATCATTTTTACTAAAATGTCATTTTAAACTAGAAACATACACTTTGAGTCATACTGGTCATATCATGTGTCAATTTGATGTGATACTAAATCCTATATGTAAAAAATGAATTATAAATAGTTTTACTAAATTATAAAGACAATTCAGGTGTGTTTTCATATGTTTGAGTGAAACTTTTTGAACTAAAATGTTAATTTTAAACTGATAATGAACACTTTGAGTCTTACCGAGAATATCATGTATTGGATTGAGTTATAGATGATTCCTACATGTAAAAATGACTTATGTATTGTTTTTATAATGTATCAACATAATTATAATTCATTTTCTCAGTTTTGAGTATGTTAGTTGTCTTTTTTACTAAATTTAATGTCAATTATAAATAAAAAGACACACTTGGAGTCATATCAGTCACACTGTGAATCAGATTGTGGTGAGTCTAATTCCTACACAACGTGTGGATATTTGACATGAGACTAGTTCATATACATCACGAATGACTTATTAATAATATTAATAAATAATCAAGAAAATATGAGTTTTTTTCTTGGTTTTCAGTGAGTGACACTTATTGAACTAAATTGTTAATTTTAAACTAATAAGGGAAAATTTGAGTCATATCGGGCACATCATGTATCAAGTTGAGATAAGGATTATTTCTATACATCAAAAATTACTTATGGGTCATTTTCATAAATTATAAAAATAATATGAATGTTTTTGTCATTTTTGAGTATGTCAGTTTTTTTTAATAAAATTAATGTCAATTTCAAATAAAAAGGATCACTTGGAGTTATACTAGTCACACCGTGTGTAAAATCAAGGTGAGGCTAATTACTTCCCACCCCAAATGACACATTGATCTTTTTCCTAACGTATCAAAACAATATGATTTTTTCTAGTTTTTTAGTACATCGCTTATCTTTTTTACTAAAATTTAATTTTAAATTGGAAACATGCACTTTGAGTCATTTTGGTCACATAATATATCGATTTGACATGATACTAATTCTTAAATATCACAAATTACTTATTAATATTTATACTAAACTATTAATACAATCCAAGAATGTTTTCTTAGTTTTTAGTGAGTGATAATTTTTAAACTAAAATGGTGATTTTAAACTGATAACAGACACTTTGATTCATACCGGGCACATAGTGTATCAGATTGAGATTCTGCTGATTACAACATGTAAAAAATGACTTATATATCATTGAAATAATGTTTAAAAATAATAAAAATAATTTTTATTGTTTTTGAGTCTATGTGTTTCCTTTATACAAAAACATAATGTCAATTTTAAATAAAAAATATGCATTTTGAGTTATACCGGTTACACCGTGTGTTGGATTGAGGTGTGGATGGCTCCTACATGTCCAAAAGTATCAAAAAATCCAAAATTATAATTTTCCCAGGATTTCTAATCTCTTTCTTTGTCCAACTCCCAAAATTTCATATTGATTCCATGTTCTTATCTGAAAAAGGTTTTTTTACTTAGAACATCGAATCAATATGAAGTGTTGGTAGTTCAACAAATAAAGACAATGTAAAGTGTGGCATTATTCACAGAATGGTACATTTTACCTCTTTTGATTCTTGTTTTAGATATTTTAAAGAAAAATATGAATCTCCAAATGATCTGTGAAACAAACCATATAAGTATTAGATAAAAATGATAAGGAAATTAAATTACATGTATTAGATAGAATGATGATAAAATTAATTAAATAAGTAGTAGGAATTAACATTTTCATAATGGTTGTAAATATTCTTGAACCATTTAATTATTTTCATTATCTCAATTGTATCCTTGAAGTCCAATCTCTCGTGAGCATGAGCAGCTTCGATCAAACCACCCCAACTCGAAAAAAAGAATCCACCTGTATAAGAAAACAATTATTTTGTGAGCAATACTAAAAAGAGATAAATTAAAAATAAATTTGTAAAAAATCATTAATTGTATGTAAAATTATATTATTGTGAAAACATCAAGATTGTATTCTTAATAGAGTAGATGCAGTGTCATTTCTCTTCCCACAAAGACAGTGGAGGAAACCTAAATGAAAGTGATAAATATCAACATTAGAGGGGTGAAAAGGTTTTGAGGGAGGAGAATTATGTGGAAGTTTTAGTGTAGAAAGGAATAAAATATGGACCTAATTATTCTAAAATAAATGATCTCTATAAGGAATAATGAAAATTAAATCAACATTTCATTATATAATTTTTTGTAAAATAGAGAAGTATTTTGTAACATTACCTTTACATATTACCAAAGTGTTTACTTCTTTATAGGATATTATTCTGCTAGATTGGTAACATCATCATGTTAAAAATACATAATTTTCATGATTAGTCAAAAATTTAATTTAGATTATGTTAATGCATTAGAGAATAGATAATATTATGAGAAAAAACATAGTATATTAAAAAACAATTTTACCTTCTCATTAATCTTTATTTCTTTTTTAAGGGTTTTAGGGATTTGGATCCTCTATCAAGAATCCAAATCTCCTCCTTTTTTCCCTTATAACATAAAATACATTGTCTATATTGGGAACAGAATGAACTGATTGTGATCTCCCAATAAAATGGTCATCCTTTATTGAATTTTCATTTGACATGATAGTTGTTTTAGTCACCAGTAGGAAAATTTAATAATTATTGTTATTTGGATATGAGACATAAAATAATTTAACTAATTGTGTTTCAATTATGAATGGATTTATTTTTTCCCCTTACACATGGAAATTCACCTTCACAAAGCCCATTTCATCAACTTTCATTATACTCTTATTGTCATCCCATTTGCAATGAAGAATCGGCACTTGAAATGTTGTATAATCCAACTCATATATCTATTCGATATTTCCAAAATACAACATATTTACATAAATTGTATTTCTATCCTTGGAAACAAATATGTACATCACTTCCTCCATAAATGTAACTCCACTATTTTTCATCGTACTATAGACATCATGTTATTTTCTCTATAATGTATAACCATTGATTATAAAACCAGTGTAAGATATAACATTTTCATTTTGTCCCCTAGCTCACCATCAAAGTTGTTTGGCAATTGAATTTTAGTTTTTCAGATAACTCCATATAAATTTCATATCCGAATCATCCTATAAACTATTTATTATGTGTATTTGATATCCATACTTCATCCCTTGATAGATTCAAATCTATAGGAATTCCATTGGGGGATTCAACATATGGATTAACATCTTCACTATTATGTAAAATGTAAATAAGTGCTTGATACTTCTATGTGAAGGTAATTGTAACAACATCTCTTCTAGAAATCTGTTTGACCATAAGGCGTTCATTGTGACAAGACTCTAAGAGACTAATGTTGTCGATATATGATTGTTAATTGGTACTGAATTCAATAACTTCTTCAATAATATATCATTCTGTAATACATCCTTATGGGTGACTTTGATTTATGGTATACCCTTTCAAAATCCTCATATGTCATTCAATGGGTACATACATATATAATGGAACAGACCACATAGTTGAACCTCTCTAACCAAGTGAACCATTATGTAGACCATTATATTAAATAATGATGTTGGGAAGAACATCTCTAATTCATATAATTCTATTGAAACCACCTTATTCATGATTGGAAACTTCATCGGGTCTATAACTTTACTACATATGGATTTGAAAAAGAATCAGAGTCAAGTTAATGTATGTCTTACATTTTTTTGAAGAATGAAATGTAAATAAACAAGCATCAAATCTTGTATCAAAATATGATAGTCATGTGATTTTAGTCCTTGTAACTATAAATTAGTCATTGACACGATATTCCTGATATTTGATGAATACCCCTCATGAACTTTTACACTATTAAATAAAAGGAAAAATTAATTTTTTTCTTATCTGTATAGAGTGTAAGCTACTGGAGGAAGAAAATTTCAACCTTCACCCTTCATAGGTGTTGAATCTTCCCTTATCCCCATGTCAATCATGTCCAACCGATCCTTGATTCCATATTTTATTTTTCTAGGAACAGTTAGTGATGCACCAATAAAACTATCAAATATATTTTTTCTACATGCATGACATTAAGAAATTTTCTGATGTCAAACAATTCCAATATGGTAATTCAAAAAAAATCATCTCTTCTTCCAATAAAATTTTGAAAAGTTTTCAAAAATGTTTTACCTAAAATAGTTTCAATGTATTTTACTTTATCAAATAGTTGATCACCCATTATTGGAGATAGTGTTGTATCTTGTTTGATATTCCCATTGAATACTGTTGTCTATGATCAGTATTTATATTGTCAAGGTAAATGTTTTCAATTTCATGAAAACATAGTCTTTGGGGAGTGTTTCAACCAAACTGAGTGTGTGAATTCTTCACAAATGGGCCACCCCAACATTCTTTTAATGTCATAGCTTGATAAATTCCCATAAGAATGAAATTTATTTATCATCCCACAAAACATGGCCCACAATGTGAATTCTTAAATTCTATGGAAATCATACATTATAACACATGTATCCCACATCCATTTTAGTTCTTAGATCAATGGATCTAAATTGACATCAATATCATTAATGGGTTTATTTGGTCCTTATATAAACAGAGACAATATATTGTATTTTCACTTCATGCATATCCATGGTGGGAAGTTATAATTCACTAACATAACAGGCCATGTACTATGAGTGCAACTTGATACAAAAAAGGTTTGATTCCATATGTAGATAATGAAAGACCAAAGTTTCTCAACTCACTTCCAAATTCAAGATAGTCATAATAAATTTTATTCAATTGAGGAGAATCTATTGGATGATGTATGTTTTCATATTTAATTCCTACATTTATATCCCATGTCAATTGTCTCACAATTTCCCAACATCCATATAGTCTTCTAAACAATGTAATGATAGGAAAGTGACATAAAAATTTCAAAGGAATTGATTCATTTTTCTTGTATCGATCTGCAGCACACATGGTTCATTTTATGAGTGATTCATGGTGCCTGAGAAACAATATGAAATCATTTGGAAAAGCATGTATTTTTTTAGAGATCATTACCATTGAATATAGTATTCATTTAGCATCATATGTTTGATATGGAAGTTTATTTTCTTCTGGCAGCATATCATTCAGGAGACTAAGTTGTTCTGTAAAGTCGGAGTCTCTCCATCCTTTGTCAGCTTTCAAATTATATAACTTCTATATAGCTGAAAATGTTGTTTATTTAGTACAACAAGTATAAAATGGTATCTTAGAAAATATATTTAACTTCTTAGACAACTTTGGAAAATCATGAAGGTCATTTTAAATTTCCATTTTCATTTCTTCCATGTGATCGCTATCATCATTTACACTCGTATTCAAATCAAATGATCTATAAACCACAATATCATCCCAATTAATGTTCACATTCAGTTTTTTACCATGTTTTTTCAACATTTATTATTCCAATCTATTACATGATAAATCAAATGTTTTTTAACTCTTCCAAGCTAATTTTTCTTGAATAAAAGTAATATAAATATGAAAAACGGATTTAAGAAGGGTCGTATGCATTCTCTATTGAAAACTTGATGAAATAATTTACTCAGTATTCATACTATTTTTTCAAACGATTAATGTGAATCATTTTTTGATTTATATACATCCTATTTGGTTTATAAAATATTCATTTTGTAGAATAAATAAATAAATACACATAATATTTTTATTATTAAATGTGAAATTTATAGCTAATTCTAATAAGGGGAACCCAATATTTGATTGTCTTAAATAATTTTAGTATGAATTGAAGGAAATGGGTAATTAAATTTATGAAAATAATTACTCCACTATTGTAGGTGTTATCTTCTGAACTCATAAAAAGGTGAAAGTTATAGACAACTTTCATCCTCATCGGCTTCGTCTCCTGAATAGTTATTATTTCATTTTGTTTCTTGAGACTCATCCCCCATCTATTTTGTCCATCCACCGATGTTACTTGAACTACTCAAACCAAAATTCATCCCATAATGGGTACTGGTGATCATTTGGGATGAATAATACTCAGAGTGGTTTAAGAAATATAGAATAGATGGCAGAAGAGTCGCAATAATTTTTTTTTAATAATATCTGTTTGTGAGATGAAATTGATGAAGATGAAACCAAACATTTCTTATCTTAAATAATGGGGGTGATCAAGATTTTTCAAAGTTTCTATTCCTAAAATAAATAAAATTGAAACTAAAACAATTAAATAAGTTTTTTTCCTATGGAAAATAATAATATGTCATAAAGAATAATTTACATAGAAGCTAATGTCATTTCTAAATCTAGTGTTGTATTATTTTTTAAGAATAAATTTTATAAATATGGTTAAAATAAAATTATTCCACATAGCCATAGATCTAGTGTTTCATATATTTAAAATATAATGGTAGAGAATAAATATGATTCTTGATTTGAACCTAAACAAATTACAAGACCTAGAAAGAAGAAACTTCCATATCATGAATTCATATATTTCAAATACTTCATTTTTATTATTGATAGAGATCAAAATAATAATATTATAAAAAATATATCTTGTGGAGAAATCTATAGATGATGATATCAAGTTATATAAAGAATAACTTTCTTAAAAATATGTTGTGTTCTAGAAATAATCATTAAATAATAAAATAGATACTTTTATGATAAATAATGCTTTCATATTTACAAATTTTCTAAAATATTCAAATCATATTGGATGAAAATGTGTATTTAGAATCGTGTATGACTCCAATGATAACATTTAAATTTTTTAATCTAGATTAGTAATAAAAGGTTTCAAGAAATAGAATGGATTTTTTATTTTGATATATACACACATTTAATTCAATTTATGGCATTAAGGATGTTATTTTTCTTTAAATTTGATAAATTGTTATTGTGTTCATTAAATAGATGTTAAAATTTTATTTTAAAATTAAAATTTAAGTAAATAAATTTACATGGAATAATATAAATATTATTAAACTTATTTGATGAAGAACCTAAAGAAAATATCCAATTAAATAGTCACTAATATTTTTGGAATTCGTAAAAATATTAATGAGGATCACTGACAATAATGGTGAAAATAAATTAATGGATAAGGTTTTAAAACAAAGGGTATAAATCTATTTTAATCTCTCCAAAAAAGTAGACAAAAAATACAATGATTTTTTAATTCAAATAATAATGAACCTATTTTAAAAACTTGTGTCTTAATAGAATTAAAGAAAAAAAGATAAAAATAACGGGATTGAGTAGATAAACCAAAAATTAAAATAAGTAATTGTTATCAAAGATGCTCAACTGGAGATTAGAGGAAAAATGATTAAAGATATTGAACATATACTAAAATAAAATAGTGAAATACATGAATGAAAAATTAGAGAGATAAGAATATCTTGTGAAGTCAAAATAAAAATTGAATTTAATGAGAAAAACATTATAAATATAATATGAATTGAGATTTCTACTAAATTGGAGAATCTAGAATCAATAAAATCAGTGTGTTCTAAAAAAGTAAAAAATAATGATCATACCTTACAATATTCTATGGAGGATTCTTATAGTGATAGAACACTTTATAGGGGAATGGAAATCCTCATAACATATAATTATCCAGATATTTTAACATCAAAATGGAAATATTCCATCTATTTTTTAATATACTTTTTGTTCCAAAACTACTTTCATGTGCACTTTATGTTTGAAATGTAAATTATTGAATCAATGGTTGATGAAAATTTATAAAGGACAATCCACTATATCCAAGGTGGCTGGTAGAAAGAGTATAACTAGTTTTCCCCTAAATAAATCCCAACAAATTGATATAATCACTTGAAAACTCCATGCTTCTAGTTCTGGAAAAACTAGATAGCATGTGGTTCAGAATAATAAATCATGGATAAGTCTTTTTATTTTCTATAATAAAGTTTGACATAGTTCATTGGAAATTTTATACAATTTATGAATTATGAATGTAAAATAGAAGGCTATTTTTAGGTAAAAAATTTCTTAGGTGAAGCAATATCCATCGACATCGAACACACATATGTTAAACTCGCTTAGAGTTTAAATTATTAGAAATATATGTCATATTTGAAATTACAACAATCATAGTGAAGAGGCATGCAGGTAAAAATCATTCAAGCATGAAAATAGTGATGGATGATGAATAGAAAGATATAATGAAAAAAATTCAAAAAAGATATCGCCAAACAAGAAAAATGAGTGAGGGGAAGGATAAAAATTAACATATCTTGGATTGAAGCTTTGATTCCTCTGAGAGAAATAGATATATCATGCGCTAAAACCTAGATTTGTTTGAGTCTTGATTCATTTGATCCTTGGATTTTCCCCTTGGATTTGTTCGATAATTTATTCGAGGTTGGATTCACCGAGGAGGAGTGGTGGTGAAAGGTGGATTCTGTGGATATCTTGAGAAATCATGGTAGATTCAGTCACGGTTAGCGTTATTAAATAGTTTGGGGATGCTTTTATCAGCACTTCTAAAAAAGCTATGATAAAGATCCCTTTTATCAGCGCTAAATTAATAAGCGCTGATAAAAGATATCTTTATCAGCATTACTTTACCTCTCATAAAGATCAAGATTTATCAGTGCTAAAAAGCAGTGATAAAATCCATCATTATCAGCCCTAAAGTTTTAGTTCTGATAAAGATTCATTTTATCATCATTATTTTAACACTGATAAAACTTCATCTTTATCCACACTAAAATTTTAGCAGTGATAAAGGATTTATAATTATAATTATTAATAAAAAAATTGTAAATATATTTATATAATTATATGTTTATTTGTCATAATTTTATAATTATTTTAATATATAATTATTTATTTATAATTATATTTATATTTTTAAAAAAATTAAAATTATTTATTTATAATTATAAATATATTTGTATCAATATATATATTTATATAATAATATATATGTATATATATATATATATAAAATATAAATATAAATATAGTAAATATATTCACTATTTAAATATATTTATTATAATTCATTAATTATAAATATATTTATATCATTATGTTTATTTATATAATTATATATATTTATTTAATAAAGATATATAAATATAAATATAAATATAAATATAAATATAGTAAATATATTCATCATTTACATATATTTATTTTATTTTTATAATTATTGAAATATATTTATTATAATTTTAAAATTATTTAAATATATAATTATACAAATACTTTTTTAAAATAATATTTATATCATTATATATTTATATAAATATATATATATATATATATAATAAATAAATATAAATATAGTAAATATATTCACTATTTAAATAAATTAATTATAATTTTATAATTATTTAAATATATACAATTATTTATTGATAATTACAAAAATACTTTTTAAAAATATAATATTTACCTATTTATAATTATATTTATATATATATAAATATAGTAAATATATATTAATAAATATATTTATTTATACATATTTACAAATATATTTTTAACATTATTAATGAATATATAATCTTAATGCATGCATGTTAAAAATGAGTGAAATTTAATTATTAAAAATGAATACACTTTAAAAATATTGAAAAAATGAATAAGTTTTATTAATTGAATATAAATTATTAAAAAAATAAGGATATATATTAAAATAAAGATGAATACATTTTGAAAATATTTAAACATAAAAAATAAATATATATAAATAAATAATAGAAAATGATTAAATTCCTATGAAATAAAAATTGAAAAATATTAAAAAAGAATTTATACCTAACCATAATAAAATTAAAAATAAATAAACAAAATTTACTGATTAAATACATAATATATTAAATGTATCATGTCATAATGAAATATTAAAATGAATAGTAAAAATTGAATAAATTACATAAATATTAGGTGTATGTGTTTCTATATAAGATTTAATTAATTACATAAATATTTATGTGTGTGTGTTGTATATAAAAATAAATTAATTACATTTGCATGTGTGTGTGTGTGAAATCAATATAACACAAGTTTGATATATGTTAAATTGAAAAATCAAATGACATTCAATTATGTCTATTACTCGATGCAATTAGTTAGTATTTTTAATTCATATTAATTTTTAATTATAAACCATTCTTCACTAAATATATGACTTATTTAATGTAAATCATAAATATTTTGTATTATATAAATCATATTTTGTAAATATTATATACATTCATATATATATCCATATTTAATATACACTATTAATAAATATTTATAATCTATATATATGTATATTAAATTTATTCATTTATATCAAGAATTATTTAATTAATAAAATGTTTAATATTTTTCTTAATTTACTCATTTTTTATTTTTATTTGTTAAATTATTCCATTTTACATATTAATATATTTAATTTATATTATTTATTAGTATTAATAATTTATATATGGTATATTAAATTTATTCATTTTTATCTTCAATTAATAATTTTTTTAGTATTTTTTTAGTTTACTCGTTTTTAATTTTTATTTATTTAATCATTTCATTTTATTTGAGACCTTTATCAGCACTAAAAAAGTGCTCCTATAGGATCCCTTTATAAGTGATAAAAATAAAGTACTGGTAAAGGGTGCATTTTATCAGCGCTAAAGAAAGGCCCTGATAAAGGTTACCCTTTATCAGTGCTACAAAAACGCTAATAAAGGATGTCATTTATCAGTGCTAAAAATGATCATAAAAGGAACTCTTTATCATCACTCTTTTCAAGCCCTGATAAAGGTTAGTGCTGTTAAAGGCCTGTTTTGGAGTAGTGATTCACCCACCCACCCACCCCACTCACCCTCTTAAGCTATCCATTTGGAATGATATTTGGAATCAGAGCTAGTTTTATATGCTTTTATCAATTTATCCTTACTCAAGTTCTTGGAACAAGATCATTGTTTCTGTTGTTGTTGTTATTATAATCCTATACTTATGGATCCATCTAGATCTGATTTTCATGTTAAAAACTAGACAACCTTAATTTAATGGTCAAAACTATGATAAGTGTAAAACTAAAATGAAAAAATTTTCTTCAAGGCATTTTTTTTGACATTTGACTATTATAGAAGATAAATATGTAAAACCAAAATCTTCTAGACATGATTGGAATGATGTTGCTAAAGTTTTTTATGACTGTAATTATAAAGAAATGAATGCTTTATATTGTGCATTATTATAAGAGGATTTTAATATAATATCTTATTGTGGTACTTATTTTAAAATTTGGGATAATATTTCTGTATCTCATGAAGAAACTTATAATGTCAAAGAAATGATATTAAGTACCTGTACAATTTAATATGATACATTTGAAATGAAACCTAATGAATCTATTTCTAACATGTATCTCTAGTTTATTTAAATTTTTAATATGATGCTTACACATGGATAGAAGGTGGAAGATAAAGATCAAGTGATGAGAATTTTTATATTTCTACCTAATCACTAGAGAGGAACTACTATCTCAATTAGTGAGTCATGTGACATCAATAAACTTTCAATTAAGGAACTAATTGTAAAATTGATGATGTGTGAGGAAAATTTAAATTGAACAATGATGAAGATTATGAACCTAAAAATTTGATATCATTTAAAGAAACTTATTCAAAATTGAATGATGTTATCAATAGAGACATCACCAGTGTAAGTGAAGTTGATTCACATAATGAGGAATAGATGAACCAGTTGGCCTGAATGTTTTAGAAATTTTACAAAAAGAAAAAGTTCTTTAAAAAATCCAATTATAAAGGAAAGTATGATAAAAAAGGAAACTAAATAAAGGATGATAACTTTAGATAAGTTACCTATTATGAGTGAAAAAGAAAAGGTCACTTCCAAGATGATTGTCCAAAATTGAACTACAATAATAAATATGAGGATCAAGGAAATAAATACAAAAAATACATGAAGAATAAATGGAGCACTTCATAGGATTATTTGAGTTATTTAGACTCATCCAAAAATGATTCTCTTGATATGGGAAATCTTGCTTTATTGGAATTATAACTGAGTTAACAAATATTATTTATATTCCTTATAAAAATAGATGATATATATGATAGGTATAGTGATTATTAAATCAAATACTACAATATTCTACAAGAAACCTTTAATGAACTAAAATATAAATATAATAATTTAAAGAAACAACTTTCTTTATCTGCTAATATTAAGTATGATCTTGATATTAAAAAGGGAATTGATAAAATTATTTTCAAGTAAAATAATGTTTTGATGTTAGTGAATGAAAAACTAATGAAATTTATTGAAATTTTTATGAAGAGAACTGAAATTATTCATGTTATATATAAACCAAAATCGATTATCGTTATCATCCTAAGAAGAAAAGAAAAATCTATAAAAACTATTTAATTCTCAATTCAAATTTTTTCAGAGAATATGTAGTAAACTACAAGATGGAAATATTTAAATTTATAGAAATCTATTTTGGACCAAAAAGAACTTTTTTTCTAATTATATTAGATATGTTCATAAATCTTGGAATAAATCTATAAAACATATGTGGATCCCCAAAACATTAATTTCTAGCCTTTCTATACCCAAACAAATTTGTGAACCAAAAATATTTTGTATTTTATTGATTTAAAGAAACTATATTGAAAAGTTTTATTAAGAATTTATGCTATCTGGATAGTGGGTGTTCAATATATATGACTATGGACTTATCAAGATTCCAAATTTTGACCAAAGTTGATGGTGTCCATGTAACCTTTGGTGACAATGCTAAAGGAAAAATTATTGGTCTTGGTAAAGTTGGTAATTCTAAAACTTTTTAAATTTCCATATATTTATTTATTGATGTGTTAAAATATAATATTCTAAGAATATATAAATTATGTAATGAGTGTTTTCATGACATGTTTGAGAAAAATCCATGTAATATTTATGATTCAAATTATGATTCAGTTTTTACTTCTTTAAGGAAAGATAATGTATATGCAGTTGATTTAGATTCTTTATTTCCTCAAAATGTTTCTTTTTTGAATTCCTTTCATAATTAATATTGGTTGTATCATAGTATACTAGGACATTTCAATATATACTCACTAAGAAAGATAGTCAAAAAAGTTTTTTCAAGGATCTAACCAGACTATATTTCCCAAAAGATAAAGTGTGCAATCCCTATCAAAAGGGAAAGTAGCATAAAATTTGTTTAAAACCAAAGAAATTGGTTTCAACCTCTAAAATACTAGAAAAAGTTCACATTGACTTTTTTGGACCATCTAGAGTTTCATGTTTAGCCAAAAACACTATGCCTGTATAATATTTTATGATTATTCAATATTTACAAGGGAATATTTCTTATCTTGAAAAAGGTGAGGCTTGTAGATGTTTTGAAAATTATTCTAAATCTATAGAGAGCCTTGGTAGACTAACCATTAAGACTTTGAAAAGGGATCATGGCCATGAATTTGAAAATAAAGATTTTATATCCTTATGTTCACAACATGGATATAATCACGTTTTTTCTACTCTTAGTACTCTATAAGAAAATTAATTTATAAAAAGATAAAAAAAAACCTTTAAGAAATATACTAGACCATGCTTAGTGAATATGAATTACCAATTTATTTTTTAGATTAATATATGAATAAATATTTTTATATAATCAACATATTCTTAATAAAACCCATCTTGAAAAAGACTCCATATGAATAGTGGAATAGAAGAAAACCTAAGGTAAACAACTTGAAAGTTTTTCGTTTCAAATTATAAATTCCCAATAAAAAGTATAATCTTGACATGTTTATATCTAAAATCAATGATGGAATTTTCCTTAGTGGTTATACATATAGTAAATCCTATTGAGTCTTTAATAAAAGAACAAATATGGTGGAAGAATCTGTACATGTCACATCTGATGAAACAGATCCACATGGGCCTAAAGGTTCCTTAGAAAATCCAGAGGATGATATTTCAAATTTAAATATTAATAATACCTCCAAGACCAATAGAATTGGTATCTCTTTATATATATAATATCTCAGTAGAAACCACATATATCTATTGGACCATGAGGAAGACCAATAATAATGAAGAACCTCTCTTCCCATAACTACTAGTACCCATAGAGACCATCCTTTAGAAGCTATTATAGGAGACCTGGACAAAGGAACTCAAACTCAACCCTCACTTGAAAATAAATTTGAACATAAATTTGTTTATCACAACTTAAACCCAAGAAAATTAATGATGAAATCATTGACGGACATTGAGTGATGGCTATGCAAGAAGAGTTAAATCAGTTTCAAGGTAATAGATTATGTGAATTAGTTGATAGATCAAAAGAATACCTTACATTTGGAACTAAATGGGTATATAAAAAAATGTATGATGATTTGGATACTATTGTTTAAAACATAGAAATATCAGTTGTATAAGGTTATAGTAAAGAGTGAAAAATTGTCTATGTGGAAATCTTTGCACCAGTAGCTACACTTCAATCCATTAGAATACCATCTTCTTATGAAATGCATCTAAATTTCAAAATATACCTAATGGATGTAAAGAGTTCACTCCTAAATGGTTATATTTTTTAGGATGTTTTAATTGAATAACCATTTTTTCTTCAAATCCACATTTTCCAAATCATGTTTTTAAACTAAAAAAGAAATTTATTTTTTAAAATAAGCACCCAGAGTTTGGTATGATAGGCTAAAAAAAATTATTATTTCAATTTTTTTTATAATAGGTGTAACACCCCAAGATTTCGTAGTATGTTATTTCTTCAAAGTAATTCAATAACTTACACAACACACAACATCGAGTTCAAGCGTGCCACAACTTACCAAAATAGTCGTTCAAAGGTGGTTATGAATAGTATTAACTGAATTTTGAACTATATATAATCCTTATAATTTTAGAATCCATATTATGAGTTTCTTAGACATAATGTAAGAACTAATTCATTTTTTCAGATAAAAGAAGTATTTTTCAAAAAATATACTTTTACCACCTTTTAATGGTGAACCCTTTTTAAATAAAATATTTGAAACTTTAATATATTCAATTTTACAAAATAAACATCTTCGTTAGAATCAGTACATATGAATTTAGTTTCAACAAAATTTTGGTGTTTTTCTGATAACTTTCATATTTGGGTGAATAGTGAAAAATACTATATTTTAACTGAAAACAACTTTTTTAATCAAAATAATTTATAGTGTTAAATTATACATTTTAATGTTTTTCAAGTATAAATAGATTATATTTTTACCATTTAATCCAATGTTGATCATTATAAGTAATTTCAATTTTAAATTGGACATAAACAAGTGTCAAACTTTTGAAAGTTATTATTTCTTAAAAATACGCCTTTTGGTTTTGACAGCAGGAATTAATTTTAAATTAATAAATGCAACTTATATGTTTTGAATTTGTTAAAATAGACTTCATTATTGAATTTGGAATATCAAAATTAGCTTAGGGTGAATTTTTTGTATTTTTTTTAAAACATTTAATTTTTGATGAATAGTGAAAAACACTGAGTTATAGTTTAAAACCGAATTTTTATTTAAATAATTATCTATTTTATTTAAATTTATTCTAGGTCAAAATAGATACAAAATACCTATATAAGTTAAATGTAATTCATTGGATTCGGTTTATAATAAAATTAGATATATAAATATTTTATTGAACTTTTCACCGTCTTTTACCCATCTCCTAGGAGAATTTGCAAATTCATATAACACTTAATTTTACCGCTTCTGTGAGTGGAATTTCAAAAATCTAAGAGACACGGTTAATATCAAGGAGTAAAATATGGTTTAATAAGATGAAAATAATTTTTGGTGAATAGTAACTTTTTACTTTTATTTACCACGGTTAAAAGTAAATAGGGTAATTAAGGGTAAAAATGATGTCATTATTACCCTAACACATGTATTAATTATATTTCTAATGTGTAATTCGACCAAAACAACCTTAGAATAAAATATGAACCTATTTTGTCCACTTTAATTATATTAGGACATTTATTATTATTTAATTCAAAGAATATTTAAAAGTGTTAAATTCAAAGTTAAATAACTAAAACATTTTTAATATAGGGTTAAACATAAGATAAATTCAACTATAAATATTCATTAGAAAGATAAAAATATTTCCTACATAATGGTATTTTATTTATAATTTTTAAATATTAAATATTTAATGTTATTAATGATACAATGATGATGTCGTAATTACCTTATTAATGAAAGAATCAAATAAATAGTATTATAAATATAAAAATAAATATAATTTGAAAATTTTTATGAAGTACAAGAATTTTATAGGTTAATATGACATGTTAGGGATGATTCAATGTATCTTGTTCGAAGTAATCAACTTGGGATGACTTTTACAAAAATAAAATACCAAATAGTGTCAAAATTGACATAAATTAATATTTAAAACAAATACAATATTATTGGATGATATAATATTCCTAAAAATGTAGGGTTATGCCAAAGGGATTAAATAATATTTTATATGTCATTAATGAGCCACTTGAGGTTCTCTTGAAAGTTTATAGTAAGTTTATTAACCATATAGAGTAAGAATACAAGAAAACATGGTAAAAGTTAAACTATTTAACTAAGAGTTAAATCTAAAAGATAAGGTTAAAATGTTAACCTAAACTTGTATAAAACCTATTGGTTGAGTATTTTTCAACCCATACCCACCTTAACCTTTAAATAATACATTTTGGAGCCATTAGAAACCGAAAATGATTTTATTATAAAATAATATTTTAAGTTTTTCCTAAGGTGCCCCTCACCCCTCTTATAAAAGGGCACTCTTCCTTCACTCTAATTCACACTTCCAAAGCCATTTGGCTCGGCCAAACCCTGCCAAATTATCCTCCCAACATCATTAAATTCAAACTAGAGGCCTTAATGTGATTATAAATCC
Source organism: Viscum album (assembly GCA_963277665.1). Classification (NCBI taxonomy): domain Eukaryota; kingdom Viridiplantae; phylum Streptophyta; class Magnoliopsida; order Santalales; family Viscaceae; genus Viscum; species Viscum album. The sequence continues at coordinate 660,430,291 of OY728162.1, read as the reverse complement.
AACCTATGTATCCCTTTTAATCAAATCAAAGGGAATAACCCGAAGAAGAGGTAATGATTTCACCACCCTCTTTCAAGTTCCTTTCTTCTTACACTTCATTTTTCTTTGTTGTTTCCATTATAAAATAATAAATACATAATCTTCTATATAATTTTATGTTATTATAATTATGTTACAACCAAATTCATTATTTTATCCACCTTTTGAATGACATGTCACCATACGTGCGTACGTACGGCTTACCATCTCCACGTCGTGGTGTAATTGTTATTCAATACATTATTATTTGGATGGGTATAATAATGATGTATATTTTATGTAAATAATAAATATAACATGATAATAATTCTATATATATGATATACTATCCAATTATATATTATTTTAATATCAAAAGAATGATATTTTCGCTTGTGCATACGTACGGATTACCATCTCCACGACGCGATGAGATTCATTTCCAAGTTCACCATTCATCGACGATTATAAAAATATATATTACTAATAATTATGTAATATATGAAAAAATAATTCTACTGGAGATATATATATTTATATATGTAAGTATTTATGTACTTACATATATCTTATTCACTTACTTTCGTTCAATACTATATGAAAATAGAAACAGCGTTTATGCTTACATACAGACTACCGTCTCCATAAACGGTGTTTTCCATTTCATATATATGTCTATTATACATATTTATATTCTAAATATATATGATATATAAATCATGTTTTATATTCTGGAAATATTTAAATCATGATCTAAGTGATACAATCAGGAGTAATAAGTTAAAACACATACGATAAAGAAAGCGATTATGACCCGAAATATTAATATAACATAGAAATTATTATTAAATGGGTAGTATAAAATCATATATGAATAAATATTAATATGGTTCTGGTATAATTTAATAACATACTATAGTCTTCATACATGAGTTTAAATGTATCCTCAACTAATGGAAAGTGCAAGGTAAGGGGTTTTCATCTCACTCCTTATTCCCGTGAGATTCATACCATATTGAAACTATTACCTTTTTGTGGTGTATGTACTGCCCATAATTGTATTATTTGTGTAATACACTTTAATTTATGTGTATTTATATATTCATTGTATGATACCTCTTTCATGGTGTGTACGTTTCGTAAGTTACCAAATTGGTAAGGGTTAATTTCATAATCTCTTTATTATTCGAGGTTGTTTATACATAAGTATCTACTGGGACATATTTATTATGCATGTCCATGTTTCATAAAATAGTTTTCAATGGGATTATATTAAGGGAATTTTTACTAAAACATCATTTTAAATGTTTTTAAGATTTATTCTTCTAAACCATTCTCATTAATTTCCATGTTTTAAAAATGGTTTTAAGGATTTATTTAAATGGGCATGAATGTTTTAAAATGTTAATTACTTTAAAAAGTTTCAAAGTGGTATGGGACACTTTGATTCAAAAATGTATTTAAATGTCTTCCTTTCTAAATTGTGTGACTTTTAAATGTTTTCATGAAAAAGGGATATTTATCTCAAAGAGTTTTACAAATCATTTTCATCTATTTTAAAATCATTTAATGGATTTTAAACTTGTTTGAAGTTGATTTATTATGATACAAATCTTCCATATTGTGTTTAAGTTTTTGTGATATGTTTGACTTTGGATGTGTTATTTTTATACCATTCATGGTTTATGGGTAAAGTATCGACATTTCGTATGCCATTTTTAATACGAATTTTTATGTTATGTTTAAACCTTTTCATATGAGGAATTCATTAGACTTAGTAAGTGACGGGTGGAGACCGTTATAGATCCTCGATGCATCGGTAGGTCTCATGAGACAAACTAGTGTATTGGCACAAGGCCTTGACAAAATCTTATTTGTAGTCTTGGCATAAGGCCTTGACTATGTGTTTATGATAGTCTGGCATTATACATTCCATCATTATGAAAGTGGTTAGTGATATTTCATGTGATCATTCGACTAGTAGAATATCCATGTGAATAAGTAAATGGAATTACTTCATTTCAGTTTTTTCCATATTATGTTTAATTTCAAGTTTAAAAGCCTTTTTTTAGTTATACATTGCCTTAAATGTTTATGCTTATTTATGAAAGTTTCCGCTGTATTTTTATCCTTACTGAGCATCTCAGATCATCCCTTTCTATGTTTTATTTTTCCCAGTATTCTAAGAAGTGTATTGTGATTGATATGCAGGGTTAAGCCAAGGGAATAATGGTGTTCATAAAATATTTTTTTATGTTGTTTTGTATGTTATAAAGTGTAATGTAACATTCATGTATGTAGTCTATTTTCCAATAATGAAAAGTTGATCGGTCCTTCGGGACTTGATTCCTTGTAATCATGCCAATGTATTAAAATAATGCACTGACTCTGGGTAACTGGGGTCGGGTCATTACAGTTGGTATCAGAGAAAGTTTAGCAATAACCTTAGAAACTAGATTTAGATAAACTCTTATTAGAGCACATTACTGTAAGATAGAGTTTGAAGATTAGTATAGAATAATGTCCTAGAATTTTGGTAATGTAAATATTTTGTGAGTTTTCCAAGAAAATACATCCATGTCTGGATACGAGGAGGTAGAGGTGGCTCTGGCATAGATGTACCTATGGGTAAAACTCAAAATCACCACTTTGAGCTAGACTCGAATGGGAACTGGTGCATGACAACGGGCCTTGATGCACTCTTGGTTACGACACTCCCGGGGGATATGCTTAGGATAATTCTCATTTTCTTTACAAACCACTATGAAGGGTTTATGAGTGTATACCTCCTCAAAGAAAACATTTTTTTGATTATAGATTATATCCATAAACTATTCAATTTACGTTAGATATTTTACATATTTGGAATTATGAATTGCGATTCAAAAACTGACCTATTGTATGACATTGTATAGAAATGGAACCCAGTAGAAGGAATGTGAACTCCAGTAATATGTATGATCCAAAGAGTAAGAAGGATAATATCTTTCAAGGTATTAAGCCAACATTAAGAAGGGAAATAGTCTCCCATGTATTCTCAACATATGAAGAAATATTATCATGTGTTAATAAGATAAGTAAATAATTCTCTGATTCCTATGGCTTTGAAGAGAAGAAAGAGAAGAAAATGATGGAAGAGAGAAATATGGATAAAGTGAAGAGGGTAAAGAATAATTTTCCCATATGTGATAACTGTGGGAAGAAACACCCTAGAACATTCCTGAAGGGAATGGGAGTGTGTTATAAGTGTGGAGAAAAAAGGACACCAAGTACATGACTGCAAGGGAAAGAAAAAGGTTTCAAATGTACAATGCTTCGTCTACAAGGATTTGGGACACTACGCGAACCAATGTCCAAACCATAAGAGTATACCGCAAATGATGTTATTGGATTATAATCAAGTTATGATACTACCTCAGATGAAGAGGAATGACAAGTGTTTTTATGTTGTTATTTCATTTGAGTGTTGTATCAACAGTATACTAGTTACATGAATTATGGAGATAAATAAGGGTTGTACTATAGTACTATTTTATTGAGGATTTGAGATTATATGGTTCTAAGAAAAGTGTCTTAATAGTAAGCTGCAATTTTTGGAAAATACATGGTTGAAACCTTCTTAATGAGAACGACGAGTTTATTTCAGGTAGTCAAAGAATGATTATAAGGCCCCAGCCTTAAACCTTACTTAATCTTGTGTTATTACAAGATTACACATTGAGGATCTTTTCAGGTTTAGAGTTTTAGAGAATTAGATCATGAAACTTGCATTACATTCCACATTTAAACAAAGTGGTTACATAAAAGACAGTATTCATTCTTCCTATCAATGGAAACATATTTAAAATATAACACGGATTCTTTCTTGACACATCCTTGACACTATCATCACATCATGTACCTTTCCCTTGACCTGTGAAAAACATTTCAAAAACTTGGGATGAGCATAAAAAAGCTCAGTAAGGGATACACAAATATGGAAAGGAAACATGGGTTCATATATACATAAGAATGAAATCATACTTTACCCATAAAACTTAGGCACTTTAACATACCTCATAAAACCATGAATAAATCATAGAAATCATAAGACATAAAGGTAACTTGAGGCATTCATAACATTCTTACGTAGGGAGTAACCCTCTTGGTTACGTTTGGATTACCCATCACAGTATATTCCCTAAATCTCTTCAGAGAAACCTTAATGTTTCACTCCTTCGCGTTACCCAATGCATTGGAGAGCTATATCGGGCTCACCCGCCCTTAGTTTATCACGGAACCACCCGTTTTCATAACAATGCCCAAGAACCATAACATAAACGTATCACATAAAACATTCATAAAGGAAACATAACATTTCCACATTTAAATCACAATATAACATTTTAGTATATCGAAATAATGAATCCATTCAAAAATAAACCATTTCCAAAACCATTTAAAACATTTAATAAAGATATTTTTGAATCAAAGTGTCACATACCACCTTGAAGATTAAAATTTTAAACCATTAATATCCATATAAATAAATCCTTAAAACCATTTTGAAAACATGGATATTAATAAGAACAAATAATTAAAACATTTAAAGCGATATTTTGGTTAAAGGGGTTTTACCAAAATTAAAGACACTTGAATACAATAATTGAGGAATAACATTTAGTCAGAACTTTATAATATCATGAGAATAAATGGATTCATGATATAATACTCCAAAGGATAGTATATACACCATATAAGAGTGAATTGGTGCATAACAACAATGAACTCTCAATAGAAATGTCAAATGTGATGAAATCCCTTATAAAGAAGGTATCCTTAAATTAAGGACAAATCAATCTCAAAAATATGTGTGACAAATATAAATACACACAATATAAGTGTATATTAAGTGTAAAACAATAAAAGTTCATTCACACATATTCAATGGATGACATATTCAATGACTACATGTTGAACCCAAAGAAATCGAAATTGGGTTAAAAAGTTCCCTTGACAGCCTAACGGCATCACATCAAAATGAGTTGATGAGAGATAAAAAGTGTATCTCATCACTTGGACATAAAATTTAAATCAATAAGGATATATGAGAACATATCCCAACATAACAATATGTAAATTAAAAGACCCAACAAAAGAAGTCTTTTAAAAAAGAGGAGGGTGAAAGGTTCCCTTACCGACTTGGGTATCTTTCAAAACATACACCCCATGAAAGAAGGACAATAGATAATTGATGTAAATACTCATAAACGAAAGTATATTACACAAATAGTAGAATAATGGGCAGTACAAACACCACTCAATGGAATTTGTGGCAAATGTAGCATAAATCTCACGGGAATAAAAGTGAGATGAAAAATCCCTTACGAAAACTCGGCAGCCTAACGGCGTCGCATAAAACTTCCGAATATGGATTGATGAGATAAAATAGGGTATCTCATCACATTACAAAAAAAATTATATCAAGAGGAATATAAAATAACATCCCCCAAAATTACAAAGAGGATCTTAAAAGAAGTGACATAAAGGAGAGTACTTAAAAAGAAAGAAAGAGGTTAGATCTCTTACGAAAGTTCGGCAGCCTAACGGCGCCACTCAAAACTTCCAAAATGAATTGATGAGATAGAATAGGGTCTATCATCACATGAACATAAAAATTACAGTAAGTGTAATATAAAATATCATCCCAATAACAATAAAGATGAGCTTTAAAAGGAATGACATAAAAGTGTGTACTTAAAATGAAAGAGAGGGGTAGGATCCCTTACCTCGGGTCCGACTTGACTCGATCGTTCTTTAATCTCCTGAATAATAAACTTGAGTTAATTTATACTTCCTTAAGAACCTTTTTCAAGTTCATTATTCCTTTTATATCACTTATTACCATGTCATAAACATTATGTAATCATTTAAGTTAATAATATTTGTTTTGCCGATATTTGGTTCTTAAGTCGAAAGTGGACTTCTTACAATTACATGTTGTTCGTGTGGCCAAATGCTTATTATATCCAGAATTGTATTAATGATGTAGATATCATATATGTCATATATATCCAGTACATTCATGCATTTATAACATAACATAATCATTTAGAGGTAAGAAATGAAATGCACCGTTCATGGAGACGGTAAGCCGTACGTACGCATGAACGCTACTTTCATTTCTATTTCGTATTTTATAGAATGGAATAATAATTATATAAAGGTATATTATAATTCCAGTATAATATCATATATAATATCATAGTTCCATCCTTTATACGTCCCACATATGGTATTTAACGAATCAAATCACTTTGAGGGGGCGGTAGTCCGCACTTCCTTAAATGAAGATATCGCGTTTACCCATAATGAAAACCATAAAGGTATGCCCAAAATGAAAAAAAATAGAAGCTTAAGGAAAACATAAACATATCATATATCATATATAAAAATAGTTACATCATAATGGCCACCTTTGAACGTGTTAAATGAGTATTGAACAATCATCGTTTCGGGAGGCAGAATTTCGCCATCCACGGAAACCGTATGTTCTTTAACCATTTGATGTAGTTGTGTGAGAGTGTATCTCGAATAAATCTTATAAAAACATCCTAGTATATTGAAGATACTGTTTTTGTTACAAAATAAGTAAATAAAAATAGTTTAGGGGGTTGGAGAAGCAAAATAAAACAAATGAACATGAGAGAATGAATTACCTTTAAAAGTGTAACTCCTTTTGATTTGAGCCTAAAGGATTCCTTTGAAAGGATTCTGCCCAAAGGGAATCCTCTAGGATGAGGAGAGGGATGTGGAGATAGTAAATGGGCAGGTTTTGGCCGAGCCAAAGGCTTGAGGAGTGTGTGAAATGAGGTAGAGGTGGGGGCCTTTTATAAGAGGAGAGGGGGGGAACTTTTGGAAAGTAATAAATATTACTTTATTTGAAAATGTGTTTCGGTTTTAAAAGGTCCCACATTGATATAATTCGTGTATAAGGTGATAAGGGTTCGAAATCCATCCATCCAATAAGTTTTGGACATGTGTAGTTCATAGATTTTATATTATCTTTCCATTTTATTTAAATCGTCAAATAATGATGTCATCGGTGCATCATTATTATGTCATAAATAATTTAATTTATTTAATGTCTAAAAATTATAAAAAAAATACTATGATGTAGGAAATCCTTTTATCTTTACAATGAATATTTATAATAAAAAATATGACTTGTATAACCCCACTTAACAATTGTTTTAGTAAAACATATCATGTTTGTGTCATTTTTACTTTTACATTAAATAAAAAGTTATTTATGTCATTTCCCAACCAAAGTGGATCCATGGGGTCCCCAAGTTGACTCATGGCTTTTCTTGGTCTGAAATTACACATACAATGAGGTTAGGACATGTGTCAAGTTCATTTCATATTATTAAAACATTATTTTTACCTTAAACTACACTAATTACTTCTAATCGTGATTAAAAAAAATTAATAAGTTACTATTCACCAAAAAATTATTTTTATCCCATTGAACCACGTTTTACTTCTTAATGAAAACCATGTATGTCGGATTTTTGAAATTCAAAACACAAAGATGGCAAAATTTCCTTTAAACGGAAAAATCAGTTTTTATAAGTACCACTTAGTGGTGTCACTATTCATCAAAAATTGATGTTTTTCAGAAAAATCCCAAAAATTCACCCTAAGCTATATTTGATATTCCTAATTCAAAAATGAAGTATATTTTACAAAATTAAAAACATAAAAGTCACATTAATTAATTTAATAATTAATTCCCCCTATCCGAGCAAATAGCGTGTTTTTATGAAACAATAAGTATCAAAAGTTTGCCCCTGGTTTAAGTCTGATTTCAAAGTGAAATTAATTCCAACGACCACTATTGGATTTAATGGTAAAAATATTTTCTAATTTCACTTTAAAACCAATTCAACAAATAATCTAATCATATAAATAAATTAGATTAAAAAGTGATTTTAAATTAAAATACAATATTTTACACTATTCATTAAAAAAATGAACTTTATCGGAAAAATACCAAAAATTTACACAAAGTAAAATTTGATGTACCGATTATAAAGAAGAGTTTTATTTGGTCCAAAATAATGTATTAGAGTGATCAAAACTATTTTTAATGACAGTTATCCATCAAAAGGCGATAAGTGAACCTTTAGTGAAAATTAGGGTATAAAAGCCTAAAATTGAATTCTTTCCGTATTTTATGCCTTTATCTTTTATTGGATAAATGTAAAAACATTTAAAAACATATATAATCATATTTTAGTTATTTATATCCATTATCTCCAATACAACGGCTACATGTTAACTACCATTTAAAATAATATTATTTTATTATTAGAGTGCAACGTAAGATTCCCAAGAAACTCGTTGTTGCGTGTTGGGTACGCCATCGAGCATAGCGTCCCCTTTAAAGTCATATCAATATTTTATTCACAAATATGGATAAATAAGAAAATTTAATATTCTTTATTTACCTAGGGTGTTACATCCTTCCCCCCTTTTGGGAATTGCGTCCTCGCAATTTTTAAAATTGAGCTTGGAAACATCCTTGAAAGTCCCACATCGGAACAAGAGTCGGTAAAACAATCACTTTAAAATAATGAAAGATAAGTACAAAGGTCACCCGAGTTAACCCATAATAGGATTCCGTGTAGGAAAACATGGACATGGAAGAAAAAGCAAAGGGTCATGTTCTGATGGAGAGTGATAGAAAACATGTTTAGGATAAAGTTAACCATGAGAAAATCACAAACTTGTGATGGGTTAAACGGTATTCGATTCCCCAGTAGGAAAAGTTAATAGACAACATTTTTATTTTAAGTTACTTTTTATTGAGGAATTTATTCATAAGGAAACATAATCACTTATCATGTTGACTTTTTACTTTTACTAGATTCCTTAATCAAACTCATATTTTTTCCAAAAGACGAGTATTTAGGGAGACTTGTTCACATTAAGAGTACTATAATCAACTTCTAGAGAATCACCTAATCCACCAAAGAGAACTATATACATCCCATGTCTTTATGCTTTAACCAAAAACAAAACCAGAAAGGTTAGTACAAGGTCAGATAATACAAAAAAGTATAACCCTTTATAAAATAGAAAATCTATTCTTAACCTCCAAAATTTGTCCAACAAAACCCAAAGTTCAACGAGGACCATTAGATAAACAATTTGTCCATAAAATTCTTCAAAGTAAACCAATCTAGGATTGAAACCCAAATATTTGAAGGATTTATTCACATAGTCTTCCAAGTTAAATCATAACATTTATCTTCAGTCAACATCAGTTGCTTGTAAAGTCTCGTATTGAAAAGTAATTAACCTAATCACATATCCTCCATGATAGGTTAATCATTTTCATAAATAACCCAAAATCAACTTACTCTTAATTCATAAAATCATATAACTAAAAAGAATCAGTCAAACTAACCAGGGACTTCACGTAGTCCAGTGGTAGGTGATAAATACCAGTCACACTTTGGTTGTGGGTTCGATTCCCGCAGCTTTGTCCGACGCGACGGGTTGTCACATGGTCTGTGTGTTGTCCTTTTTCCAAAACTATATAATTCTTAAAACATTCCCCAAAATGAGATAAAATCTTCAAAGATGATCATAACATATTTTAACCTCAATTTTATCTCATGCCTTTCATTTTCCATCAGAACATATAATAACCCATAATTACCTCAAAAGTAAGGATCATATAAACCCTAATGGTTACCTTAATAATTATTACCTGAATTTCCACATCGAGTTGGCCATCTCGTACATGATGCATTAGAGAACTCACCAAGGTTGAAGTGGTTGATCATAACTCCTTGATAGTTGGTTTAGAACAACCATGAGATTCCTCATTGAATCCTCTATCTCATCCAGTCTCTTAATCAGAGAACCACCACAGTTTCCTTCAAACCCATTGTCACTTTGGTGCCTGCTAGATCAAGCCATTTACTAAAACCAAAAAGATCAGTGTGAGTATATCAACATAACCATCATGTACTAATGAGGAAGATAAACACTAAGATATAATTACTCATTAATTTTATCTAAAACTAGGACTCTTTCTGAAATCCAAACCATTATGGTAATGTCACTTGTGCTTAGAGAATACCCTAACCTCTAAAGTTATCTAAACCAACCTTTGATACCAACTATAAGGCCCCAGCCTTAAACCTTACTTAATCTTGTGTTATTACAAGATTACACATTGAGGATCTTTTCAGGTTTAGAGTTTTAGAGAATTAGATCATGAAACTTGCATTACATTCCACATTTAAACAAAGTGGTTACATAAAAGACAGTATTCATTCTTCCCATCAACAGAAACATATTTAAAATATAACACGGATTCTTTCTTGACACATCCTTGACACTATCATCACATCATGTACCTTTCCCTTGACCTGTGAAAAACATTTCAAAAACTTGGGATGAGCATAAAAAAGCTCAGTAAGGGATATACAAATATGGAAAGGAAACATGGGTTCATATATACATAAGAATGAAATCATACTTTACCCATAAAACTTAGGCAATTTAACATACCTCATCAAACCATGAATAAATCATAGAAATCATAAGACATAAAGGTAAATTGAGGCATTCATAACATTCTTACATAGGGAGTAACCCTCTTGGTTACGTTTGGAATACCCATCACAGTATATTCCCTAAATCTCTTCGGAGAAACCTTAACGTTTCACTCCTTCGCGTTACCCAATGCATTGGAGAGAGATATCGGGCTCACCCGCCCTTAGTTTATCACGGAACCACAAGTTTTCATAACAATGCCCAAGAACCATAACATAAACGTATCACATAAAACATTCATAAAGGAAACATAACATTTCCACATTTCAATCACAATATAACATTTTAGTATATCGAAATAATGAATCCATTCAAAAAGAAACCATTTCCAAAACCATTTAAAACATTTAATAAAGATATTTTTGAATCAAAGTGTCCCATACCACCTTGAAGCTTAAAATTTTAAACCATTAATATCCATATAAATAAATCCTTAAAACCATTTTGAAAACATGTATATTAATAAGAACAAATAATTAAAACATTTAAAGCGATATTTTGGTTAAAGGGGTTTTACCAAAATTAGAGACACTTGAATGCAATAATTGAGGAATAACATTTAGTCAGAACTTTATAATATCATGAGAGTAAATGTATTCATGATATAATACTCCAAAGGACAGTATATACACCATATAATAGTGAATTGGTGCATAACAACAATGAACTCTCAATAGAAATGTCAAATGTGATGAAATCCCTTATAAAGAAGGTATCCTTAAATTAAGGACAAATCAATCTCAAAAATATGTGTGACAAATATAAATACACACAATATAAGTGTATATTAAGTGTAAAAAAATAAAAGGTCATTCACACATATTCAATGGATGACATATTCAATGACTACATGTTGAACCCAAAGAAATCGAAATTGGGTTAAAAAGTTCCCTTGACAGCCTAACGGCATCACATCAAAATGAGTTGATGAGAGATAAAAAGTGTATCTCATCACTTGGACATAAAATTTAAATCAATAAGGATATATGAGAACATATCCCAACATAACAATCTGTAAATTAAAATACCCAACAAAAGAAGTCTTTTAAAAAAGAGGAGGGTGAAAGGTTCCCTTACCGACTTGGGTATCTTTCAAAACATACACCCCATGAAAGAAGGACAATAGATCATTGATGTAAATACTCATAAACGAAAGTATAATACACAAAGAGTAGAATAATGGGCAGTAAAAACACCACTCAATGGAATTTGTGGCAAATGTAGCATAAATCTCACGGGAATAAAAGTGAGATGAAAAATCCCTTACGAAAACTCGGCAGCCAAAACGGTGCCCCATAAAACTTCCGAATATGGATTGATGAGATCAAATAGGGTATCTCATCACATTACAATAAAATGTACAGCAAGGGGAATATAAAATAACATCCCCCAAAATTACAAAGAGGATCTTAAAAGAAGTGACATAAAGGAGATTACTTAAAAATAAAGAGAGAGGTTAGATCTCTTACGAAAGTTCGGTAGCCTAACGGCGCCACTCAAAACTTCCAAAATGGAATGATGAGAGAGAATAGGGTCTCACATCACATGAACATAAAAATTACAGTAAGTGTAATATAAAATATCATCCCAATAACAAGAAATATGAGCTTTAAAAGGAATGACATAAAAGTGTGTACTTAAAATGAAAGAGAGGGGTAGGATCCCTTACCTCGGGTCCGACTTGACTCGATCGTTCTTTAATCTCTTGAATAATAAACTTGAGTTAATTTCTAATTCCTTAAGAACCTTTTTCAAGATCATTATTCCTTTTATATCACTTATTACCATGTCATAAACATTATGTAATCATTTAAGTTAATAATATTTGTTTTGCCGATATTTGGTTCTTAAGTCGAAAGTGGACTTCTTACAATTACATGTTGTTCGTGTGGCCAAATGTTTATTATATCCAGAATTGTATTCATGATGTAGATATCATATATGTAATATATATACAGTACATTCATGCATTTATAACATTACATAATCATTTAGAGGTAAGAAATGAAATGCACCGTTCATGGAGACGGTAAGCTGTACGTACGCATGAACGCTACTTTCATTTCTATTTCATATTTTATAGAATGGAATAATAATTATATAAAGTTATATTATAATTCCAGTATAATATCATATATAATATCATAGTTCCATCCTTTATACGTCCCACATATGGTATTTAACGAATCAAATCACTTTGAGGGGGCGGTAGTCCGCACTTCCTTAAATGAAGATATCGCGTTTACCCATAATGAAAACCATAAAGGTATGCCCAAAATGAAAAAAAACAGAAGCTTAAGGAAAACATAAACATATTATATATCATATATAAAAATAGTGACATCATAATGGCCACCTTTGAAGGTGTTAAATGAGTATTGAACAATCATCGTTTCGGGAGGCAGAATTTCGCCATCCACGGAAACCGTATGTTCTTTAACCATTTGATGTAGTTGTGTGAGAGTGTAGCTCGAATAAATCTTATAAAAACATCCTAGTATATTTAATATACTGTTTTTGTTACAAAATAAGTAAATAAAAAGATTTTAGGGGGTTGGAGAAGCAAAATAAAACAAATGAACATGAGAGAATGAATTACCTTTAAAAGTGTAACTCCTTTTGATTTGAGCCTAAAGGCTTCCTTTGAAAGGATTATGCCCAAAGGGAATCCTCAAGGATGAGGAGAGGGATGTGGAGAGAGTAAATGGGCAGGGGTTGTCCAATCCAAAGGCTTGAGGAGTGTGTGAAATGAGGTAGAGGTGGGGGCCTTTTATAAGAGGAGAGGAGGGGCACTTTTGGAAAGTAAGAAATATTACTTTATTTTAAAATGTGTTTCGGTTTTAAAAGGTCCCACATTGATATAATTCGTGTATAAGGTGATAAGGGTTCGAAATCCATCCATACAATAAGTTTTGGACATGTGTAGTTCATAGATTTTATATTATCTTTCCATTTTATTTAAATCGTCAAATAATGATGTCATCGCTGCATCATTATTATGTCATAAATAATTTAATATATTTAATGTCTAAAAATTATAAAAAGAATACTATGATGTAGGAAATATTTTTAGATTTACAATGAATGTTTATAATAAAAAATATGACTTTTATAACCCCACTTAACAATTGTTTTAGTAAAACATATCATGTTTGTGTCATTTTTACTTTTACATTAAATAAAAAGTTATTTATGTCATTTCCCAACCAAAGTGGATCCATGGGGTCCCCAAGTTGACCCATGGCTTGTCTTGGTCGGAAATTACACATACAATGAGGTTAGTACATGTGTCAAGTTCATTTCATATTATTAAAACATTATTTTTACTTTAAACTACACTAATTACTTCTAATCGCGATTAAAAAAATTAATAAGTTACTATTCACCAAAAAATTATTTGTATCCCATTGAACCACATTTTACTTCTTAATGAAAACCATGTATATTGGATTTTTGAAATTCAAAACACAAATATGGAAAAAATTCATTTAAACGGAAAAATCAGTTTTTATAAGTACCACTTAGTGGTGTCACTATTCATCAAAAATTGATGTTTTTCTGAAAAATCCCAAAAATTCACCCTAAGATATATTTGATATTCCGAATTCAAAAATGAATTCTATTTTACAAAATTCAAAACATAAAAGTCACATTAATTAATTTAATAATTAATTCCCGCTGTTAGAGCAAATAGCGTGTTTTTATGAAACAATAAGTATCAAAAGTTTGCCACTGGTTTAAGTCTGATTTCAAAGTGAAATTAATTCCAATGACCACTATTGGATTTAATGGTAAAAATATTTTCTAATTTCACTTTAAAACCAATTCAAAAGATAATCTAATCATATAAATAAATTAGATTAAAAAGTGGTTTTGAATTAAAATACAACATTTTACACTATTCATTAAAAAAATGAACTTTATCGGAAAAATACCAAAAATTTACACAAAGTAAAATTTGATGTCCCGATTATAAAGAAGAGTTTTATTTGGTCCAAAAGAATGTATAAGAGTGATCAAAACTATTTTTAATGACAGTTCTCCATCAAAAGGCGATAAGTGAACTTTTAGTGAAAATTAGGGTATAAAAGCCTAAAATTGAATTCTTTCCATATTTTATGCCTTTATCTTTTATTGGATAAATGTAAAAACATTTAAAAACATATATAATCATATTTTAGTTATTTATATCCATTCCCGCCAATACAATGGCTACATGTTAACTACCATTTAAAATAATATTATTTTATTATTAGAGTGCAACGTAAGATTCCCAAGAAACTCGTTGTTGCGTGTTGGGTATGCCATCGAGAATAGCGTCCCCTTTAAATTCATATCAATATTTTATTCACAAATATGGATAAATAAGAAAATGTCATATTCTTTATTTACCTAGGGTGTTACAACGATGGATCAAGCATATAGGTTTATGACACTGCCATGAAACCTGCTTGATGAGATATCGAGACAAAGGGATTAAATTACACAGTAAGCGTTCGTATGAGGTGATACATCAATGCATCGTCAACTTCTATCTCTTGGGTTCCTTGACCCGTTTCTAGACAGTAATCTTGGACTTTAGGCAAGCTCGCCTAATGCCAACGAGAAAGAGGCCTAGAGGGTCACACACTAAGTGTATTCAAGTATCTCAAGTAGAATAAAGATTATTCCCATACGTGGTTTAATAATTATTCAAGGAAGCCTAAATCATTTTAATGATGGAGGAAGAAGGAAATGAAAAACAAGATATACACGCCGTGTATTAAAGATTACACGCTGTGTAGTTTTTCATGGAAAACAAGTACACACCATGTATTAATAATTACATGTCGTGTAGTTTTTTTTATGGAAAGGAAATGAATAAATGAAAACAAGATATACACGCTGTGTACATTGAATGTACACGCCATGTAGTTTTCAATGAAAAACAAGTACATGCCATGTATTTATTAATACACGCCGTGTAGTTTTTCCAGTCGGGATTTTGAGGATATAATATTTTTTTAAATTATATTTATTATAATCAGTGTGGGCGCATGTCAAGAAATTAATTATTCGATATGGGGGTTTTAAATAAGAGTCAATGAAATAAATAAAACAAGTAACGCATTTATTTATTGTCATAACTCAACAACCTCAAACCTGATTTTAAATATCCTCACAACCCCAAATCTTTTCCTACCCCCATGTGAGACACAACAATTCTGGAGAATTCTTTCAAGGCCGAAAGAACCTCTTCCTCCAAGAACGCTCTCAAGACCGAGAGAGATCCTCTTCCATCGGATCAAGACGATCTAAGGGGGACAATGCAAGCAAAGGCTTCTCCATGCTAGCACCCGGAGAATCCTTTGGCGACGTCCAGAGATATGAGGTACACGTGTGGATCACCGTTAGAGGGAGTCTACACTTGGCTTCTGCGACGCAACGACGGATCACATCGACAACGTGATCAAGAACATCAACGAATAAAGGACACCCAAAAGTTATTTCTTTATAATTAATTAAATTAATTATAATCAACTTGTAATAATCCTTGTTTGTGGTTCTGGGATAAACCTTCTTCTTTGTCTTTTTCTGTGATTCAATCCGTGGAGACTGGCGTTTATCGTCATATTAATCCGTGATTGATCATTGCTAATGACAAAAAGCCATGTGGGCACATTCACCCATGTGCTTCCGCTGCGCCCGGAACCTTCAAATGGTATCAGAGGGAGGTTACAGCGTTGATTATAGTTATTTAATTTTCGTTGATAATTTATGCATTTATATTTGATTCAATTCAAAATAAATCATTCTATAAATCTGAATAAATGAGATCTATTCTTCCTCCTTTGTTTCTCAATTCATATCACAGAAACGGCCTTTTAATTTTAATTTTGATTAAAATAAAAATGAGGAACTCATCCGGAGGAGCCGCTCTTTATGTCCGTACAACACGGGATTACACGGTGTGTACTTAAAACTACACGTCGTGTACTTAGCTTCAATGAATCGGCATTGGTCCACCAAACCACGCCATGTAAATTGATTATGCCTAAGTTTTAATCACACTATGTTGACCAGAATTGAACGGCGTGTGGAAACCAAAATACACGGCGTGTATATTGGAGCAACACACCGTGTAGTCCATTCCGGCCCAGGTGAAACTGTGTACAAAGATAAGTCGTGTACCGCGTACACGGGATCGCCAGTCCGGTTACCGCGTAACAAGGAAGTACACTCCGTGTATGATTCATCTACGCACCGTGTACTCCAAAATTTCCAAATTACTGAAAACACGCCAAATCCCCAACGTGTGCTTTGGATAAAGGGTGAAAAGAAAAATACACGCCATGTAATTATAAACTACACGCCGTGTACTTTCCAGAAATGGAATTTCACTAGGTTTCCTCCAATGTACAAAGACCCGTACAAGGAATATTTATGATAAGAATCTCAAAGAAATTCAGAAAGGAATTTAAGATAAAGAATTGATTAATTATAAGATCATAATTAATTGAATTCGATCTCTTATTATCTTAAATAAAAGAACGATTAAAAGAATTTGAATTCTAAATATTCATAAATGTCGTTGCATGCTATGGATGATCATGAGCTATACCAAAGACCCTTTGTATGTGTATGGTTTCATTTAAATTTATTTAATTTAAATTTGTTGGTCTGTGAGCCTTCTTCCAATAAAATGTAGGGCCTGTGTGCCCATGGTTTCTTTAATGTAAACCCATGTAATGGAGGATCTCCCAAGCCAGAGGAGATGGTTCAAATCCCGAAGCTGAGGTGAAACCGACGCAAGAAGATACAAAGGTGGACAGGTGGGAGCTTCAAAACACGAACCAATAGGTTCAAGGTGTTTTCCCTAGGTCAGGGTTAACTTATCAAAACCGCTAGATAATATAACCAATAGAATCTCATGATCATGCCATCTTATTTTATTTCTGTCTGATTGCATGGTTTATTTATTATGTATGTGTTGTCGCGATCACATAATTAATAAAATGAACAAGCATGAAAAGATGGAAAAAATAAAAACCGAACTATGCGTAAACATTATCAGAACATGGTTAATCACTTAAGAAATCATCACTTAATATTAACAAGCATGTGATAATGCAAAACTACGCATAAAGACTAAAATTCCTCAATACCATATTAAGTCAGACCATGCCTTCCGTTACCTGATTAAGGGTAAGACTCAATAAAACTATGTGTTTAACCAAACATTGTTGGGACACTTACTTTTATAAAGGAAACCCTTATTAAAGGTTTCGGGTTGACTTAACCATATTACATCAAGAGAAGTAGCCCTTGATAGACTTGATGTAATATTGGAGGCAAGAGTTGAGTAAATCCAAGTCAGGATTTCCGGATTGGGGAGTCCACTCAACAGATCAAGGAACCGTAAGCTCGTAGTTGGCAAAGACCTGCCTACCTAAATACCTTCAAATAGCTTGACCAACCCTTGTTGGGGTTATGCGAAGGTAAATATGGATCCTTGCCACTAGAATGTCAAAGAAACTGGACATTCCGAGTTCAATGGTGAGGGCCATTGGGACTTGATAAAATAGTGGGAGAATTAATTCATTCATTCATTATTTCTCATAAATTGTAATCAAGAAAGTACTAATAAATCTGCTCTTTTAAATTGTAGAATCAAGATGAAAAACTCATCAACTACATTTTCTCTACGATCAATACTGGATAAAGACAATATCCTCACCGGAAGTAACTTTCAAGAATTGTTTAGGTGCCTTCGGGTTATCCTATGCCATGAACGAAAGTTTTATGTGTTGTAGTCCTCACTTCTTGATTCTCCTGCCCCAGGGGCGAGTGATGAAGATTACCTGGTCTATGATCAACATTTTAATGATTCTCTCAATGTTCAATTTTTGATGCTATCATCGATTTCTAGTGAGCTCATGAAGTCTCATGAAGACATGGATGCCTATAGCATGATCGAGCACCTCCATGGTCTATACTAGGAGAGAGAAAGAGAGGAAAGGTTTGAGATCTCTAAGGCTCTATTTCATAGCAATCTTGGATAGGGTTCCCCAGCGGGGCCTCATGTATTCAAGATCATTGGATACATTGAGCGCTTGGAGGTTCTAGGGTTTAAACTCCCCCGAAGAACTGGGAACCGATCTCATTCTTGCATCACTCCCCCAGAGCTTCTCGAACTTTGTTGTTAATTTCAACATGAACAACATTGAGAAGTCTCTATCTGATCTTCTTATCCTTATTTGCCAAGTAGATAATGACATGAAGCGTGAAAAGCCTTCTGTCCTTATGGTGAATAAAAGGAAAGGGAAGGCGAAGAGCTTTAAGCCCAAATCTTCTTCAAGGCCTTCCAAGAAAATGAAGATCAAAGGGGAGGCAAAGGAACAGGATGTTGTTTGTTTTTCATGTGGCAAGAAGGGCCACTGGAAGAAAAACTGCACCTAGCCAAGGAAGCAAGGGGAAGCTTCATGTGCATTTGTTATCGAATGCAATCTATCTATTTCTACTAATTGGGTATTAGATACTGCTTGTGGTGCTCACATATGTATACAAATATAGTAACCAAGTAGATTCAAAAAGATTGATCGAGGTGAGGTGGATCTACGAGCATCCAACAGAGCCAGACTCACTGATGTAGCTGTCGGAGACTACCACCTCACATTGCCTACTGGGATGGTCTTGGTTTTGAAAGGTTGTTATTATGTGCCTTCTGTTACTAAAAACATTATTTTAGTATCCATATTATATACTGATGGATTCATATTCAAGTTTGGAAATGAATGTTTCTACTTTTATAAAGATAGCATTTGTTTTGATAGGGCACATTTATATAACAGCCATTATGTGTTAGACTACACAAACTAAGTAATGGTAATCGATAACAAAGTTAATTCACATGACTCATACCACACCCAACTTTGTCATCAGCGACTAGGTCATGTCAATGAGAAACATTTGACAAAATTACATCAAGATGGGTATTTATTTTCTTTCGAACTAAAACTACTTGGTGTATGTCATGCGTGTCTACAAGGCAAAATGACCAAAGCCCCATTTAGTGGGAAAGGTGAAAGAGCTAAAGAGCTTCTAGAATTAGTTCACACAGATGTGTGTGGACCATTTCCAGTTGAAGCAAGGGGTGGGTTCTCGTACTTCATAACTTTTACTGATGATTTTAGTAGATATAGATATATCTACTTAATGAGGTATAAGTCAGATTCTTTTGATAGGTTCAAAGAATACAAGAATGAAGTTGAGAACCAGCTTGGTAAGAAGATTAAGAAACTCTGCTCAGACAGAGGAGGATAATATCTTAATCAGTACTTCATTGATTTCTTACGGGAGTTTGGGATTCTATCACAACTCACTCCTCCTTACACGCCACAATGGAATGGTGTAAGCGAAAGGAGGAACCGCACCCTGTTGGACATGGTGATATCAATGATGAGTCATGCGAGTCTTCCATTATCATTTTGGGGATATGCATTATAAACAATAGCACACATACTAAACCAAGTACCAACTAAATCGATAAATGGTATTCCATACGAGTTATGGAGTGGACGCAAAGCCATGTTATCGAATTTACATGTGTGGGGTAGCGAAGCATTTGTTAAGGCCTCTTCAGGTAACAAACTTGCACCCTGAGGCACAAAGTGTATCTTTATAGGATATCCCAAGGAAACAAGGGGACATTACCTATAAAACCCCTCATACAAAAAGGTTACAGTGGCAAGACACACCATATTCCTTGAGAGGGATCACATCTCCAAAAGAGATAGTGGGAGCGAGATAGACTTCGATGAAGTCGAGGCTCAAGATACACATGAGTTGGTACAAGAACAGATTCCACAAAGCCCCGTGGAAGAACAATCTGTTCCAGAGACACAAGAATTGCGTAGGAGCACGAGAGAGGTGAGAGAACCAGAACTATATGGTTCTCTTGACACTGAGGATGGTGACACATTATTGGTTGAAAATGATGATCCTCTTACCTACAAGGAAGCAATTTAAGGCACAGACGTTGCCAAGTGGAAAGAAGCCATGAATTCTGAAATGGATTCCATGTACCAAAACCAAGTCTAGATTTTGGTAGATTATCCAGTTGATGTAAATCCTATTGGTAATAAATGGGTATTCAAGAAGAAACTGGACATGGAGGAGCAAGTCAGTACCTACAAGGCACGAATGGTTGAAAAAGGTTTTAGACAGCGTCAAGAAATTGACTATGATGAAACCTTTTCACCAGTTGTGATGCTGAAATCCATCAGAATACTATTGGCCATTGCTTCTTACCATGACTATGAAATTTGGAAAATGGATGTCAAAACAGATTTCCTTAACAGGAACCTCCAGGAATATGTCTACATGACACAACCTGAAGGGTTTGTGACTCCAAAGGATTCCAACAAGGTATGAAAGTTGCAGAAATCCATTTATGTATTAAATCAAGCATCAAGATCATGGAACATTTGTTTTTATGAAGCTGTAACGGAATTTGGATTTGATAAGAATGAATGTGAGCCTTATGTCTACAAGAGGTTTAGTGGGAGTGCAGTTGTTTTCCTAATAGTATATGTTGATGACATATTACTAATTGGAAACGAAGTACCTGTCTTACAGTCAGTTAAGGCATGGTTGCATAAATGCTTCTCCATGAAATACTTGGGTGAGGCATCATATATTCTTGGGATCAAGATCCATTGTGATAGATCCAAGAGAATGTTGGGCCTGAGTCAAAGTACATACATTGACAAGATACTGAAGAGATTCAGTATGGAACAATCCAAGAGGGGATTGTTTCCGGTGTCACATGGCATTCATCTTTCCAAGAAAATGTGTCCTCAAACACATTAGGAAAGAAAGAGAATGGCAAGGATCCCTTACGCATCCGCGATTGGGTCATTCTTGTATGTTATGCTATGTACGAGGCTAGATGTTACTTACGCATTAAGTACGGTAGGCAGATATCAAGCTGATCCAGGAGACCGCCATTGGATGACAGTCAAGACTATCCTTAAGTATCTGAGGCGTACTAAGGATATGTTCTTGGTTTATGGAGGAGATGAGGAACTAGTCATCAGAGGACATGTAGATGCTAGTTTCCAAACTGATCAAGATGAAATGAAGTCGCAGACTGGATACATCTTCAGTTTGAATGGAGGTGCAGTGAGCTGGAAGAGCTCAAAGAAAAGTGTGGTGGTAGATTCTACAGCAGAGTCCGAGTATATCGCAGCTTCTGAGGAAGCTAACGAAGCAGTATGGATGCGAAGCTTCATCCAAGAGCTGGATGTAGTACCGAGCATTAAAGATCCTATCACACTTTATTGTGATAATACTTCAGCGGTGTCACTTGAAAAAGATCCAAGTTCACATCAGCGGACAAAGCACATACTTCGGAAGTATCATCTCTTGAGGGATTTTTCTCAGAGAGGTGAAGTTGCAGTGAGCAGTATTTCCACGGAAGACAACGTGGCGGACCCCTTGACTAAAGCCTTGACTCAGCAGAAACATGATCATCATGTGAGGTATAGCGGACTAAAAGTCGTAGGCAGTTGGCTCTAGTTCAAGTGGGAGTTTGTAAAGGTTGGTGTCCTGAGAACCAACTGTTTTGTACTTTGATTACATCAATGTTCACTTATTATATATTGTTCATTGCTCTGAATAACTATAATATAATAATGTCCCGGAATATTTGTTGCATTGATAAGGTCATGGAAGATCCCCTCTATGATGAGAATCTTGAAATGCTGTCACAATATTATTAAATAAATTTATACGGTTGGATGACATACTATGATGGGACACATAGTGTACAGACCGTCATGTGCGAGTACTCGTAAGAAGACGAGACTCTCACTCATAGAGTTCGCACTTGGTAATCTCTAAGATGGGAGATTATGAGAACTGACCCGCCAATAGAAATTCTGCATGTCGTGGTGTCATCGGACATTGCTATCTACGAGCGTTTGTAATGGTCCTTAGACTGGAATATTATTATTAACTCATGTCATGACTCGTGCACTTAGATTTACTGACGAAAACCGTCACGCATATAGTTGGCGCGAAGTAGGGTACGTTGGGTGCGTCACGAGTGACATGTTGTTAATGGATAATTCGAGGAAGGATTTGTCCCTTCCATTTATGGAAGTTGATATCTCGACCCTTTGATTGAAATAGAACTGTCGCATTAAATTCCATGTCTATGGTGTGAACGATGAGTTTATTTCAGGTAGTCAAAGAACGACGGATCAAGCATATAGGTTTATGACACTGCCATGAAACCTACTTGATGAGATATCGAGACAAAGGGATTAAATTACACAATATGTGTTTGTATGAGGTGATACGTCAATGCGTCATCAACTTCTTTCTCTTGGGTTCCTTGACCCGTTACTAGACAGTAATCTTGGACTTTAGGCAAGCTCGCCTAATGCCAACAAGAAAGAGGCCTAGAGGGTCACACACTAAGTGTATTCAAGTATCTCAAGTAGAATAAAAATTATTCACATTCGTGGTTTAATAATTATTCAAGGAAGCCTAAATCATTTTAATGACGGAGGAAGAAGGAAATGAAAAACAAGATATACACGCCGTGTATTAAAGATTACACGCCGTGTAGTTTTTCATGGAAAACAAGTACACGTCGTGTATTAATAATTACACGCCGTGTAGTTTTATTTATGGAAAGGAAATTAATAAATGAAAACAAGATATACACACTGTGTACATTGAATGTACACGCCGTGTAGTTTTCAATGAAAAACAAGTACATGCCATGTATTTATTAATACACGCCGTGTAGTTTTTCAAGTCGGGATTTTGAGGATATAATATTTTTTTAAATGATATTTATTATAATCAGCGTGGGATAATGTCAAGGAATTAATTATTCGACATGGGGGTTTTAAATAAGAGTCAATGAAATAAATAAAAAGCGTAATGTGTTTATTTATTGTCATAACTCTACAACCTCAAACCTGATTATAAATATCCTCACAACCCCAACTCTTTTCCTACCCCCGTGTGAGACACAACAATTTTGGAGAATTCTTTCAAGGCCGAAAGAACCTCTTCCTCCAAGAACGCTCTCAAGACCGAGAGAGATCCTCTTCAATTGGATCAAGACGATCTAAGGTGGACAACGCAAGCAAAGGCTTATCCACGCTAGCATCCAGAGAATCCTTTGGCGACATACAGAGATACGAGGTACATGTGTGGATCACCTCTAGAGGGAGTCTACACTTGGCTTCTGTGACGCAACGACGGATCACATTGACAATGTGATCAAGAACATCAACGAAGAAAGGACACCCAAAAGGCATTTCTTTATAATTACTTAAATTAATTATAATCAACCTGTAACGATCCATGTTTTTGGTTCCTGGATAAACCTTCTTCTTTGTCTTTTTCTGTGATTAGATCTGTGGAGACTGGCGTTTATCGTCGTATTGATCCCGGATTGATCATTTCTAATGACAAAAGTCCAAGTGGGCACATCCACCCACGCGCTTCCATTTCACCCGGAACCTTCAGCGATGTTGTAAAAGAATACATGATGAAGGGGTTCACATGTTATTACCTGGAAAAAAGGATCCTCATTATGTTTAACTTCCTTATAAATTTTGTATTGAGAGTTTGGATATAAGTATTTCGGATAATTATAAAGACTGGAATGGATTAAGTTTGAAATTGGATAATATTGTTAAGGTTATTTTTGGATTTCCATAAAAAGGACAACTCGAAGGTCGGGCGGTAACATGTCGCGTCCAGTAAGGTTGCGAGACTTGAACCCACAACCGAAGGGCGAAAAGGGTGTATCACCAACAACTGGCCCACGTGATGTCCTGGATTGAATAATGTAGTTTTTTTTAAAGGGGTCTAGTATATGAATTATAAATTCATTTTTTTTGAACCCTATACAAATAGGATAAATAGAATATTTTTTTAAGTTCTATTATCTTTTAGAGTGAAAGATGAGTTTATGGTAGAAATTAGTTAAAGGATGGAAATCTACTTGACAAGTATACATTTTTTCTCTTATTATATGAAGAAATAAATTCTTAAACTTTAGGTAAGGCATCTTAAAACCAAAAATTTGTTATCCTAATACCTTACGTTTTTTTGAACCGATGGTATTTTAAATCATCATAGATTGGTGGATTTGAGGCCCATAATTCTACAATTGTTTGTGATTGATGACCTCAATCACTCTCTATAAATATTTATGTTTTCCCTCTAATTATGTGTCTCTAATTTCCACCAATGTTCTCCTAATCGAGATCACAATTTGGTGGTGACTTTTTCATTCCCTTTTTCCTCTTATTAAGACTAAATTTTATTAACCCAATTTCCGATGTGGGTTTTCCCAAAGGTATTTTCTATTTTCAACCTTTTATTTTCGAAAAATAATTTCAAATTTTGAGGATGCAATTTATTGAAGGAGGGAAGAACGTAACACCCCAAGATTTCATAGTACGTTATTTCTTCAAAGTAATTCAATAACTTATACTACACACAACATCGAGTTCAAGCACACCACGACTTACCAAACTAGCCATTCAAAAGCTGTTATAAATATTATTAACTGAATTTTGAACTATATATAATCCTTATAATTTTAGAATCCATATTATGAGTTTCTTAGACATAATGTAAGAACTAATTCATTTTTTCAGATAAAAGAAGTATTTTTCAAAAAATATACTTTTACCGCCTTTTAATGGTGAACCCTTTTTAAATCCAATATTTGAAACTTTTATATATTCAATTTAACAAAATAAACTTTTTCTTTAGAATCGGTACATAAGAATTTAGTTTCAACAAATTTTTGGTGTTTTTCTGATAACTTTCATATTTGGGTGAATAGTGAAAAATACTATATTTTAACTGAAAACAACTTTTTTAATTAAAATAATTTATAGTGTTAAATTATACATTTTAATGGTTTGTAAGTATAAATAGATTATATTTTTACCATTTAATCCAATACTGGTCATTCTAAGTAATTTCATTTCGAAATTGGACATAAACAAGTGTCAAACTTTTGATAGTTATTATTTCTTAAAAATACGCCTTTTGGTTTTGATAGCAGGAATTAATTTTAAATTAATAAATGAAACTTCTATATTTTGAATTTGGTAAAATAAACTTCATTATTGAATTCTGAATATCAAAATTATCTTAGGGTGAATTTTTGGTATTTTTTTTGAAAACTTTTAATTTTTGATGAATAGTGAAAACACTAAGTTATAGTTTAAAACCGAATTTTTATTTAAATAATTATATATTTTATTTAAATTTATTCTAGGTCAAAATAGATACATAATACCTATATAAGTTAAATTTAATTTATTGGAGTCAGTTTATAATAATTTTAGATATAAAAATATTTTATTGAACTTTTCACCGTCTTTTACCCATCTCCTAGGAGAATTTGCAAATTCATATAAAACTTAATTCTACCGCTTCTGTGAGTGGAATTTCAAAAATAAAAGAGACACGGTTAATATCAAGGAGTAAAATTTGGTTCAATAAGATGAAAATAATTTTTGGTGAATAGTACCTTTTTGCTTTTATTTACCACAGTTAAAAGTAAATTGGGTAATTAAGGGTAAAAATGATGTCATTATTACCCTAACACATGTCTTAATTCTATTGGTTAAGTTTAAATCGACCAAAAACAACCTTAGAATAAAATATTAACCTCTTTGGTCCACTTGAATTAGATTAGGACATTTATTATTATTTAATTCAAAGAAGATTTAAAAGTGTTAAATTCAAAGTTTAATAACTAAAACATTTTTAATATAGGGTTACACATAAGATAAATTCGACTATATATATTCATTAGAAATATAAAAATATTTTCTACATAATGGTATTTTATTTATAATTTTTAAATATTAAATAATTAAAGTTATTAATGATACAATGATGATGCATTAATTACCTTATTAATGAAAGAATCAAATAAATGGTATTATAAATATTAAAATAAATATAATTTCAATGTTTTTGTGAATTAAAAGAATTTTATAGGTGAATATGACATGTTAGGGGTGATTAAATGTATCTTTTTCGAAGTAATCATCTTGGGATGACTTTCACAAAAACAAAATACCCAATAGTGTCAAAATTGACATAAATTAATATTTAAAAAAAATACAATATTATTGGAAGATATAATATTACTAAAAATGTAAGGTTCGGACAAAGGGATTAAATAATATTATATATGTCATTAATGAGCCACTTGAGTTTCTCTTGGAATTTTATAGTAAGTTTATTAACCATATAGAGTAAGAATACAAGAAGACATGGTAAAAGTTAAACTATTTAACTAAGAATTAAATCTAAAATATAAGGTTAAAATATTAACCTAAACTTGTCTAAAACCTATTGGTTGAGTGTTTTTAGACCCATAACCACCTTAACCTTTAAATAATTCATTTTGGATCCATTAGAAACCAAAAATGATTTTATTATGAAATAATATTTTAATTTGTTCCTAACGTGCCCCTCACCCCTCTTATAAAAGGGCACTCTTCCTTCACTCTAATTCACACTTCCAAATCCATTTGGCTCAGCCAACCCCTGCCCAAATATACTCCCAAAATCCGTCAATTCAACCTAGAGGCCTTAATTTGATCATAAATCCAACCTAAGTATCCCTTTTGATCAAATCAAAAGGAAGAACCCGAAGAAGAGGTAATGATTTCACCACCCTCTTTCAAGTTCTTTTCTTATTCCACTTCCTTTTTCTTTGTTGTTTCCATTATAAAATAATAACTCCAGTATCTTCTATATACTTTGATGTTATTCTAATTATGGTACAACAAAATTCATTATTTTATCCACCCTTTGAATGACATGTCACCATACGTGCGTATGTACGGCTTACCGTCTCCACATCATGGTGTAATTGTTATTCAATACATTATTATTTGGATGGGTATAATAATGATGTGTATTTTATATAAATAATAAATATAACATGATAAGGATTCTTTATATATGAAATACCATCCAATTATATATTATTTTAATATCAAAATAATGATATTTTCTCTCATGTGTACGTATGGATTACCGTCTCCACGACGCGATGAGATTCATTTCCAAGTTCCCCATTCATCGACGATTATAAAAATATATATTACTAATAAGTATGTAATATATGACATAATAATTCTACTGGAGATATATATATATTTATACATATAAGTATTTATGTACTTACATATATCTTATTCACTTACTTTCATTCAATACTATATGAAAATGGAAACAGCGTTTATGCGTACGTACGGACTACCGTCTCCATAAACGGTGTTTTCCATTTCATATATATGTCTATTATACATATTTATATTCTAAATATATATGATATATAAATCAGTTTTTATATTCTGAAAGTATTTAAATCATGATCTAAGTGATACAATCAAGATTAACAAGTTAAAACATGTACGATAAAGAAAGCGATAATTACCCGAAATATTAATATAACATAGACATTATTATTAATTGGTAGTATAAAGTCATAAATGAGTAAATATTAATATGGTTCTGGTATAATTTAATAACATACTATAGTCTTCATATAGGAGTTTAAATGTATCATCGACTAAAGGAAAGTGCAAGGTAAGGGGTTTTTATCTCACTCCTTATTCCCCTGAGATTCGTACCATATTGACACTATTACCTTTTGTGTGGTGTATGTACTGACCATAATTTTATTCTTTTTGTAATACACTTTAATTTATGTGTATTTACATATTCATTGTATGATACCTCTTTCATGGGGTGTATGTTTCGTAAGTTACCAAATTGGTAAGGGTTAATTTCACAATCTCTTTATTATCTGAGGTTGTTTATACGTAAGTATCTACTGGGACATATTTATTATCCATTTCCATGTTTCGTAAAATAGTTTTCAATGGGATTCTATTAAGGAAATTTTTACTAAAACATCATTTTAAATGTTGTTAAGATTTATTCTTCTAAAACATTCTCATTAATGTCCATGTTTTCAAAATGGTTTTAAGGATTTATTTAAATGGGGATGGATATTTTAAAATGTTAATTACTTTCAAAAGATTCAAAGTTTTATGGGACACTTTGATTCAAAAATGTATTTAAATGTCTTCCTTTCTAAATTGTGTGACTTTTAAACTTTTTCATGAAAAAGGGATATTTCTCTCAAAGAGTTTTACAAATCATTTTCATCTATGTCAAAATCATTTAATGGATTTTAAACTTGTTTGAAGTTGATTTATTATGATAAAAATCTTCCATATTGTGTTGAAGGTTTTGTGATATGTTTGACTATGGATGTGTTATTTTTATACCATTCATGGTTTATGGGTAAAGTATCGACATTTCGTATGCCATTTTTAAAATGAATGTTTATGTTATGTTTAAACCTTTTCATATGAGGAATGAATTGGACTTAGTAAGTGACGGGTGGAGCCCGCTATAGCTCCTCGATGCATCGGTAGGTCTCATGAGACAAACTAGTGTCTTGGCACAAGGCCTTGACAAAATCTTATTTGTAGTCTTGGAACAAGGCCTTGACTATGTGGTTATGATAGTCTGGCATTATGCATTCCATCATTATGAAAGTGGTTAGTGATATTGCATGTTATCATTCTACTAGTAGAATATACCTGTGAATAAGTAAATGGAATTACTTTATTTTAATTTTTTCCATATTATGTTTAAGTTCAAATTTAAAAGGCTTTTGTTTTAGTTATAAATTTCCTTAAATGTTTATGCTTATTTATGAAAATTTTCGCTGTATTGTTATCCTTACTGAGCATCTGAGCTCACCCCTTTCTATGTTTTATTTTTCCCAGGATTCCAAGAAGTGTATTGTGATTGATATGCAGGGTTAAGATAAAAGAATAATGGTGTCATATAGGATTTTTTTTATGTTTTTTTTGTATGTTATAAAGTGTAATGTAACATTCATGTATGTAATCTATTTCCCAAGACTGCTAAGATGATCGGTCCTTCAGGACTTGATTCCTTGTAATCATGCCAATGTATTAAAATAATGCACTGACTCTAGGTAACTGGGGTCAGGTCATTACAATAGGTGTTTCTAATCTAACCTTATTTATAAAAAGAACTTCAAAATGTGTTTTTTTCATAGATATACATTGATAATATTATTTTTCATTCTTGAAAACATTCTTTGCATACTGAATTTTCACAATTAATGAAAAATGGTTTTGATGGGTGAACTAAATTTTTTTCTTTCTTTTAAAATATTTCAAAATAAATATGATATTGTCTTTAATAAAATTAAGTACACTAAATATATTTTAAAATTATTTATAATTTATAAAACTAAAATAAGTGATACTCCAATGAGTACCACCTATAAATTGGATTTGGATGAAACTAAGAAACCAGTTCTCCAAACTAGCTATAGAGGTATGATTAGGAGTTTACTTTACTTTACTACTAGCTGAGTAGATATCCTATACAATGTATGTATATTTTCATGTTTTGAATCAATACCCAAGGAATCTCATTTTAATTTTACTAAGAGAATATTTAAATACCTCAAAAATATAACCAATATTGGTCTGTTCTACTTTAGAGGACATGATTTTGATTTAATTAGTTTTTCAAGTAAAGATTTTTGTGGCTATAAGTTCGATAGAAAAAAACCTATGGAACATATCAATTATTGGGAATGTCACCAGTATATCAGTTTAGTAAGAAGCATAACTATGTTTATTTATTAATTGTAGAATTTTATTACATATATGAAGGCAGCTATTGGGTATATTTTCTATATATGAAACATACATTTATAGACTTTGAATATCAATTCTGACATATATCTATAAACTGTGATAACATAAGAGCATTAAATATTTTCAAAAATCATGTTTCACATTCTAGGAAAAAATCATTGATATAAGACATAACTTTTTGATGGATCATTCTTAAAAGGGTGATATCACTCTTGAATTCATAGTCCCTAAATAACAACTAGTTGATTTTTTCATGAATCCTTTTAACATTGAGAGATTAAGCTATATCATATATAAAATTAGAATGATTAATTATTCTTGAACCTAGAGTATTTAAAATTTTAGATTATTTTAATTTCCAAAATTAACATTTTTTCAATATTTCATATCTCATTTTATCTCTAAATTGAATTTATTTTATTATTAAATCGGGTAAATTTAAGTTATAAGTCTCATGCTACAGTGGATATGGTACCATGGAGATGCTACCATGGATATGTAACTATATACATGCAGTACTACAAACATGAATCCATGAGTTTTTTTCTTTTGTGTCCCATTTTAGTGATTTTAATATTTTATTCTTTTAATTTTTTTAAATTGGCATGTTTACTATCCTTATTTACACCCTAAATTATTTAAAATCCCCAAATTTGAATTTGAATCATATCCTTCTAAATCCTAAATCATCACACCTATTGTTCAAACCTCCCATCCCCCTTTTTTTACTAGAACTATACCTCCAACCTTCTAAATCTCTATCAAAATGTATCAGATGAAGCTACATGTTGTTTCTACTTCTCTTGATGAGTCATAACCTTACAAAAGAAACAAAATTCTGGTCGAGCGGTTATGTTGAACCTCAAAATCCTTATTTATTTTCCTATGGAGTATTTCCTAAGAAGGAAATGGATTTTGTTTGATTGGGGACCATTAAATAAATGTTTCTAAGCTCATAAAGGATCACGGATAGGTTTAATGGTTCATGAGAAACAACCAACCTTTTTATCCCAAGTTGGTTTTATATTTCTATCTACATGCTGAGTTTAATTTTGGTGATAATAAAGATTTCATAAAGACTTTCATGAATATATAAAAACTTGTTTTTTTCAGATAAAAGTGGGTGAAATGTTTTAAGGTTCCTCATAAGGGTGGGTTTTAGTATTTTCAGAGCTATTATCCAATCATCCATTAAAGTTTTTAAATCAAAAATTACCTTCCTAAATTTACGAGTGATAGAAATACTTGGAACCCAAATTTTATAGATTTGAATGGTTAATGTAGAATTTTTTTCAAATTTATCCATAATTTAATCTAACCATGAAAAGGGTAATTCATTTTTATGACACACTAGGATATATTTTTTCTATATCTCTTAAATAATGGATTTAATATGAGTTTGAGTAGATATATTATGAGACATATGAAAGGTTTGTGAAAACTTGATTCCAGATTAAATTCAAGAGCTTATCCAAAGATTATTTATCCACTTTTAAAGTCTAAGAATCTCATTCCTAAAGGATAGGAAAAGTGTATCACAGCTGGTGGTGTCTTTTAAGCTAGGATATATGTAAAATGTTTAAGGTTAATTGAATCTGTGGATAAGGTTATGGGATGTGGACAGTGATAAGATATTTGAGGTATTCAACCCTATTAAGAACCCTTCAAGGATAAAATATTTGATTGAAATTGGTTTGGAACCTGATGATATTCTTACAAATTATTCAAAGGAAGAATTAGATTATAACAATAATGGGAATGAAGATGAACATATTGATATTTTTGAGGAGGTTATAGCCACCTATGAGAATGAAGAATACGGGAGTTTGGTTTCCAAAAAAGTGGGATATCAGAATGTATCTTATGGGTCTATAGAATATCTGTTCTCTTGACCTTTTGAAGAAATGTAATTAAGTAAAGATTAATTATATGATAATTATATTTCCAACACTAATATTTATGAGAAATATTATTTTAAGTTTTATAATGATGATGATGTTGGTGGTGAGGATTTTTAACCAATTGCTTCAGTTTCTGAATCAGTTGAAACTGGCAGTGCTAGTGAGCCAAGTGTTTCAGAAGTTTTTCCTCCTAGTACTAAGGATGGAATCCCGTATAATTCAAATATAAAGGAATCATCAGATAAGAGGGATAAATCCCTATTATATTATATTTTTTGACTTTTTTACAAAAATTCTCAGTTATATGATGATTCAAATGGGGAAAATTCACCTAAACATGGTGGAAATTTGATCCCAAATCTTCCAAATGTTTCTGTAATTCAAGAAGGTTCTATTTTTTCAAAAAATAAATTTATAATAGAGTCTTAAAACAATTTATTTTTCTTTTCCTAGAGTTTAGGTTGATAAAAATGTTCTTAAGGTTGAAAACTCTTGCATTGAGCTAGTTTCTCCATCTATTGAGTCTATTGAGATAGAAGTTCTTAATTTTGAGAAATCTGAATTTCTTGAAAATTAATTGGAATAAGTGGATAAAATGTATGATGATACTGAAATAGGATATCCTCCCAATTTTATAGCATCTCTATATATATAGTAAATATATCCATCTTTTCCTCCTGGTCCTTAGCCTTCATATATAACCAGAGGTTATTTGGATTCTTTAAAGGCTGGTTTGATATCTTTTATAAGAGAGTTTCCTTAGAGATCTACTCCCCAAGATGAAAATTCTAAATAGGAATAGATATATTTCATTTTATCTTTTATTGTTTCATATATTTACCCCAATTTTTTTAGCAATAAAAATATATAAGAATAAAATAAGATCCTAATTGAACATGTTGGGGTGATTCAAAATGACCTAGAGAACATGAAACTTCATATGACTCAAAGTTGCCTCGCCATATTTGTTCAGTGAGGTTATATCAGATTCAGAATTTCTCCCTCTTATTCTAAATATTCTCCTATTCTAGCTCATGCTACTCCTATTTCTCCTCCTCCTATCCAAATTGATGTTGTTCATATTAGAAGAATAGTGAGGGAGGAATTAAGAAATGTAATGGGAGGTTATTTGGGTTCAAATGATGAAGATATCAGGAAGATAAAATATCATTAATAACATATTTATAATCTTGTTAAAGAATTTATTCAGGAAGGAAAAAAATATAGTGAAGTGATCTCCAAGGTAGTTAATTATTCATCATCATTAGGTCTATTTTTATTGAATGAAAAAATGAACAGAAAGAAACACACCTAGCCTAAGGAGGCCGAAAATGGTGTAGGACAAGGGCATCCCCTCGGATTAAAGACACACCCTTAGGATTGAAGAAATACATCTTAGGAGATCTTATGACTGCAAGGGCTTGTTCAGCTTGGGAGACTAGACGATCCACTACTTTATTTCCTTCTCTCTAGATGTGAGTGAAATTTATGCCCTTGTTGAGAAGATATCTACATTCCCTAATAATATAAGTTATCGACCATGGGGTATGGATTTTACCTTGTAAAAATCTATGGATGATCATCGAGTCTATCTCCACTTGGGATATATAAATGTTCTTATGGATTCTCAATTTAATCCCAGTCAACAAAGCATTGGATTCTGCCTAAATACTTGTTCCATTGTCGTAGTGTGACTTAAAATCCATGATAAAACTCCCTCTCTGGTACTGAATGACTCCTCCTCTAGTGATGACTACTCTACTAGAACCATCCGTATTCAGCTTGAAACTATCGTTCGGGGGGGGAACCATCACAACAAATGTCCCTGTAACCTGGTGCAAGACGAGTGAGCCAAAGAGGATGGAACTTAGAGAGACCTTAGAGATGGCTCTTCTTTCTAGTTTTTGAAGAAGGGAACCAGATCTACCAGTAGATTTCGTATCCTAGCAATGATGGACCACCCGGTAGATGGAATCCTCTCGTATCTTTCCATGTTCCTCGCTTGCCATAAGCACCAGAACCCTACGTTGAGAATTATAGAGTGATCCTTCCTTTCCATGCCCGCATTGTCCATCCCCTGGAACCATATTTCCAGGAATGGTTCATGCTGATTATCCTGAGAGGTATATATTGTAAACTCGCTGAAAAAACTCTAGACATCTTATGCTCATTCCCCTTCAAAGAAGATGTGGTTCGCATACTCCTCACTTTTACTTATAAAACATTGACAACAGGACGCGATGCTAATTCCCATCTTCTTAATTTTATCATCGGTAGGAATGGTGTGGTTTTTTTTCCTCCAGATGAGTAAAAATTATTTTGAAGGTATCATGTTGCACCAAACCTCCTTACTCCGTCTATCATTTTGAAACTGAGGAGTAAAAATCCTAAGATAGTCTTTGGAATTAAAAATCCCCAAGTATGAAGGAGAAAAAATGCATCTATCAAGTTCCGAATTGGTGATAATATGATTTAAATACCCTTTCTTCATATAATCCAAGGATATCTAAATGAAATCGTGGAAACGGATCGCTTCTTTGAAGGAGATGGTAGGGGAAGGGCAGCCCAGGTACCCTATCACCTCACCGGCCCAATTATCGAACCAGAACTGTATGTTCCCCACACCAACAATCCATTGTGAATTTTGAAGAAGGTTCAGGATGATGGAGCTGATCGACGACCAAAGAGGAGATCCATTCATGTTCCGGTTACTCATAATACTTCCCTGTTTTCATGACATAGTCTTTCCCCACAAGTTTTTCCCTTCAATAATTTCCCATGATAACTTTTCATGCATGCATTGCATGGTGGTTGATAAGATCTTCACGTTGATGCCCCCTTCTGGATGGGCCTGGAAATCCACCCCCACAAGACCCAATGTATTTTCCCCTCCAAAGCAGCATCCTAGACGAAACCTTCCGGAATTCTGTCAATAGATCTTATTACCCCTTTTGGAACATTTTTGGACGCCATTTCATGCACTGGGATTTCTAACTGAACACTATTAACTAAAGAAATTCAACCCTTGAACGATAGGAGGTGGTTCTTCCAATTGAATATGCGGCTCGTGATCTTACTCACCACCTGATCAAAGTCTCTAATCTGCATTCTGCCTAGAGAAACTGGAGTACCCAAGTATTCCAAAGGGAAATTTCCTCATTGCATGCCCGTCCTAATGCTAAAGTGATCGACCCTCTTGGTCTTGCATTTGTTTGAGATATAAAACTTGATTTTATCTTTATTGATTACTTGAACACTCCAGTAGAAATAATTATCAAGATTTCTATTGATCCCCCAGATCAATCTTCGACTTGCATTCATGAATATTATGGAATCATTAGCAAACATTAGATGTGAAACTGACGGGAGGCTCCATTTCCTTCGATAGGGGAGGATGTATCCTTTTTGTATCCCTCTATTTATCTGTCTACTAAGAACATCCTGCACTAAAACAAATATG
Organism: Viscum album; assembly: GCA_963277665.1. Classification (NCBI taxonomy): domain Eukaryota; kingdom Viridiplantae; phylum Streptophyta; class Magnoliopsida; order Santalales; family Viscaceae; genus Viscum; species Viscum album. The sequence continues at coordinate 660,394,532 of OY728162.1, read as the reverse complement.
CTTGGGGAGATCGGGTCTCCTTATCACAACCCTCTTGTAGCTTTGAAAACCCCATAGTATCTCCCCATAAAAGAAACTGAAATCCATGGAGAACTAATGCATCGAAATAGAATATTTCATGCCCACGTGGAGAACCCCATGTGAATCAGCACTCTGTTAATTAAACCCCATTCTATCCTATCATAATGTTTGCTCATGTATGGTATGATGATAATATTAGACCTGTGAGACATGGTGGAAATATCCCTGCTCATATCCTAGGTGAGATCCATCACACCTTGAATTGATCTTTTGTTCACAAAGTTGTGATGCCCTAGCGATATGCACTGGGGGAGAAAATCAGACAGCCTCTGGTTGATAATACACACCAAGATCTTATATGTAAAGTTACATAGACTTACTGGTCTGTAATGAGATATGGAGGAAGGATCTTTAGTCTTTAGAAAGAGCACCAAGGATGTAGCGCAGGCCACCCGAGGGAGGCCTCCTCCCCGAAAGAAGTTTTGAATCACACCGATGATATCATCTTTAATCATTTCCCATGAGCCCCTGTAGAAAGATCCTTGGAATTTATCTGGGCCCAGAGTGCTCTCTGGATTTAGCTTCATCACGGCATCGTAAATTTCTTCCTCCCCTGGAATACGGCCAATGGATTCATTAATTTGATCAGTTGCAAAGAACGATGACTCCCCCAAGAAGTACACACCCCCTACCAGGTATCCTTTAGACATTGAGGAGTTAGGACCAGCCAGACAGTCTTTGAAAAAGTTATGCGTCATCCCCCTACCACATCCTTGTCCCCTGTATAGGATCCATCCTCCAACTTGTTGTTAGGTTCAATGAGCCGCCGCTTCTCTTTTATGCATGCATGAAAATAGGTGGGGTTTTTGTATCCCTCTCTTAACCATTTCATCTTTGAGCTCTCCCTAGTATCATATCAGTCATATCATTCTTCTTATCCAGTTGCTCTGCAAAAACATTTTCATCCCATGTCTCCTCCAAACTTGTTTCTAGGCTCTCCATTACCCGCTTCAAGTCCTCTAATGACTGGTCTGTTGGAGTAAGATTCCTAGCCCACTGATGAAATATTTGTTTGAGGTGCCTCGACTTGTTATGCAAGGATACCCATGTGTGGCCTCATACTGATTCTTCCTATGACTCTCTAACAAGCTCCTTGTATCCCGAATTTTCATGCCATTGGCTGCAGAACCTGAAGCTATCATGGATGGATTGAGTTAAGGACAACGAAAGAAGCAAAGGATAATGATTTGATACACTGCGAACTATGTGATTAACCTTCACATTGGGAAACATGGTGAAGACGTGAATGTTGGCAATACAGTAGTCCAGACAGATCCAGCAATGGTTGTTCCCCTTTTGATTGTTGCACTAGGTGAATCTATCGCCTGAGTATCCCATATCCATTAAACCCTTGCTCTCCAAAAACTGAGAAAATTCCATACTAGACTTCTTGGGAAAATATCCACACATTTTTCTCTCCACTTGGTCCATAACTGAATTGAATTCTCCCCTATTAACCAAGGAAGTTTCCCTGGGTCGAAGATAGAGAGATCGTTCCACAGAACCTCCCTCCTTTGAGAATCACAACTGGCATAGATGACTGTCATGAGTAACACTCTCATATCACTAGTGATTTTAATGATTATATATTTATCCCCAACCTGAACCAAATCCACTGATATTGTTGGTCGGAGAGGGCTTTACAAAGCCAAAAGATTTGTCACGGGAGAAAGAATAGATAAGTGAAGGATGAAAACTTCTCACAAAGGAGCAATCTTTTTGTATTGCACACAACTCTTATTTTTTATGGATTACATATGAGCCATATTTATAGGCTATTCCAAAAATGAGAAGACACCAAAGCATTTAAAGGAGGAACAAAAAAATAAGGCAATAAATGATATGCTTGGAAATAGAGATACGCATGGGAAGAGGGAGAGCTTCCCCTGCATGGGAAAGTGAGAAGTCACATGGGAAATGGTATGCATTGGGAATACACTGCCGCATGGGGAAAAAACAACGGGATTGGTTTGTGATTTCCAACACTCCCCTTCAAACCAAAATCGGCTTCATCCTGAGCATCATTTTTTTTAGAAAAGGGAATTCCCTTGTGTGGCCTTTTCGAACCCTCCACACAAGGAAACCCCCCTCCCCATGAAGAGGTTACTCCGGAGAGAGCCCCAGCTGGGAAGGAGCTGTTTCCAACCGAGATGGCAGAGCGTCCCGGAGGGTGACAACCCGAGCGGCGATGGTTTTTCAAGCAATCTGTCAGCACGGGTGGGTTTCACCTCATTTTTCCCACCCAGTCAGCAACCGGGTGACCCGGAAAGGCGAGTGACAATATTCCAATTTCATCGTTTTCTGTTTCATATGATCCTTGAGAAAATGAAAACGAGTATCAATGTGTTTGCTTCTCCCATACTGCACCGGATTTTTGGCTAGTTCAATAGCTGACTTGTTATCTACATATATCACCGTGGATCCATCCTGTGGATGCTTCATTTCCTTCAAAAAATTTCTCAACCATATTCCCTCAAAAACAGTAGAGGATGCTGCCACATACTCTGCTTCACATGTCGATAAAGCAACCACACTTTGCTTCCTTGAATCCCAGGTTAAAGCAGTAGATCCAAGGAAAAATACATACCCAGTGGTGCTTTTTCTTTCATCTTGGTCACCTCCCCAATCACTGTCTGAGTATCCATACAGCTCTGCTTCTTCTTTGTATGGATAAAAGAGACCAAAATCTAATATTCCTTTAACGTACCTGAGGATACGTTTTGCATCTAGCCAATGTGACTCTTTCGGTGTCTCCATATACCTGCTTAGAATCCCAACACTATAGACAATATTAGGTCTTGTGATTGTGAGATACCTCAAACTTCCAATCAGACTCTTGAACAGAGTCGAATCAACGCTTCTTCCTTCTCCATCTTTTTTCAGTTTCAAGATCGTTGCAACCGGTGTGTTTACAGCATTACAATCAGCCATCTTGAATTTTTCAAGAAACTCCTTGGCATACCTCTTCTAAGATATATAGATGTATCCATGTTGTTGTTTCACTTCAATGCCCAGAAAGAAGGACATGATACCTCCATCGGTCATCTCAAACTCCTTGAACATGGCCTCCTTGAAATCATCGAACATCGGTCGACAATTCCATGTAAACATCAAATCATCAACATATAAGCATGCAATAAGTATATCACCACGATCATTCTTCTTGATGTAAACTGTGTGCTCATATGGACATTGGGCGAAGCCATTCTCTCGGAGATAACTGTCGATGCATGCATTCCATGCGCGTAGAGCCTGCTTCAACCCATAAAGAGATTTCTTCAAATGATACACTTTATCTTCCTCCCCTTGCATAACAAAGCCTTCAGGCTGGTCCACATAGACCTCTTCTTCCAAAATTTCATTCAAGAACGCAGACTTCACATCTAGTTGGTAGATCATCCAACTATGATGGACATCAAGAGAGATAATCATTTGTACCGTGTCAAGGCGAGAAATAGGAGCGAATACTTCTTCATAGTCCACCCCGTACTTCTGTTTATACCCCTTTTCTACGAGCCTTGCCTTGTAGCGATCAACCTCACCGTCAGCCTTTCGCTTGATCTTGTACACCCATTTGACGCTGATACTCTTCTGGTTTTTAGAAAGTGTGGTCAGCTCCCATGTGCCATTTTTCTCTATGGCATGAATTTCTTCTTCCATCCCGATTCTCCAACATTCTTCCCTTAAAGCTTCCTGAAATGTCAGAGGCTCGTGATCTGCATAGAGGAAAAAAAGATTTACCTCTTCAGTCTGCTCATAGATATCGCTCAAGATTTTCATCTTTAAAGGCACCATGGGTGAGGACGAGCTAGCTGAACTTTGACTTGGTGGAGTGCTTTCAGGAGTGTTGGAATTTACTCTTGGACTTCTGCGTACTGAAGGTGATGTGCTCGAGGAAGGTGTTGCAGGCATCTGCTCTTGATGATCATGCCTTTCTTCAGAATCTTCAGTTTCGACTGGAATATCTTCATTTGATTTTTCATCATCCCATTTCCATGATTCTTCCTCACTAAAAACCACATCTCTACTCACCACTACTTTGTTTGTTAGTGGGTTGTAGAGCTTGTAGGCTTTAGATGCTTCACTGTAGCCGATGAAGATACACTTCTCTCCACGATCATCCAACTTCCTTCTTCTTGCTTCTGGAACTTGAGCGTAGGTGACACACCCAAAGATTCTTAGGTGTGACACGCTCGGTTTGTAGCCGCCCCACACCTCTTGTGGTGTCAAATTTCTAACACTCTTTGTTGGACACCGATTGAGAAGATAGGTTGTACATGCCGCTGCCTCTGACCAAAAACTCTTTGGCAGCCCTTTCTCCTTCAGCATGGTCCTCGTCATGTCGAGGATGGTGCGATTCTTCCTTTCTGCAATGCCATTCTGTTGTGGGGTGTAAACAGCAGTGTATTGCTGCTTGATGCCATGCTCCCTGCAAAAGTCTTGAAATGCATTTGAGGTGTATTCTCCACCTCTGTCAGATCTCAGCACTTTGATTTTGTGACCACTCTCAGCTTCAACATGAGCTTTGAAAATTTTAAATATAGAAAAGGCGGAAGATTTATCCTTTATGCAATACACCCACAGTCTTCTACTGAAATCATCAATAAGGGTAATTAAATACCTATTACCTCCAAGTGAGGGTGTTTCAAGTGGTCCGTAGATGTCAGTGTGAACCAACTGAAGTGGTTCATTTGCTCTTCTGGACACTCCACTTGGGAAGGAGTTCCTTTGTTGCTTTCTGAGTGTGCACCCCTCACACACATGATTTGGAGCTTCAATCGTCGGCAAGCCACGCACCATTTTGGATGAGGATAAAAGTTTGAGGCCATTAAAATGGAGATGCCCAAAGCGCAGATGCCATCTCCATGATTCGTTCTTTATGATCCCAAAAAGACATTGCTCAGCCTTCGTGTTGATATGCAGCAGAAACATGTGATTCTTCGCCATTTGAACTTGAGCAATCAACCTCCTATGAGAATCTCTTACTGACAAAGAAGAATTCTCCAAGTGTGTAACATACCCCTTCTCAAGGAGTTGGCCGAGACTTATGATATTATTTTTCATGCTTGGTACGTAATACACATTGGAAATGTAATTCGACTCACTATTCTTCAGATAGATTTTGATTTTACCTTTTCCAATCATGGGTACCTTCGATGAGTTGTCAAAGGTCGCGTCACCACGAACTTCTTCAGTGAGTTCTTCAAAAAGTTCTTTGTTACCACTCATGTGGTTGCTCGCACCAGTGTCAAGATACCATACATCGGGGCATTCAGATGCATTTTCTTGTGCGAGGAGGAGTGTCGTACCTTCTTCTTCATGGTGTGATGCTTCAGCATAGTTGGATCGTTCATCATGATCCACCTTTCTCCAACAATCAGAGGCATAGTGGCTGAATTTTTTACAGTTATGGCATTGAACATTTTTTTCATTTCCACGACCACGCGTGAATCGGCCTCCACTGTATCCTCTTCCATGGAAGCTACTGAAGTTTTGTTGCTTTTGCTGATAGATTGGATGGTTTCCACGTCCTCTACCTCTTGCACGATAACTACCTCGTTGTGCTTGGCCATTCTTGGGTTCTTGTAGAGTCAGCTTGGACTCTAAGGCATGCTCTATTGTTAAACCTGCATTCTTCTGCATTCGTTGCTCATGTACTTGCAACGACCCCATCAACTCTTCAATAGATAATTTTTCCAAATCGTCTGATTCTTCGATTGCCACAACCACATGCTCGAACTTGGTTGTGAGCGATCGAAGTGCTTTCTCAATAACTCGAATATCCTCCATTTTTTCATCATTTCTTTTCAAATTGTTAATGATGAGAATTAGGCGTGAGAAATAATCCGAGATACTCTCACCTTCCTTCATTCGCGCTGCTTCGAACTCCGCTCGTAATGTTTGAAGACGGGCCCGTTTCACACGATCAAGTCCTTTGAAAATGGTGGCAAGTGTATCTTAGGCTTGTTTGCTCGATTTTGCTTCGGTAATTTTTTCGAACGTCGATTCATCCAACCCTTGATAGAGAAGGAACAACACCTTGTTGTCTTTCTTCCTTTGATTTTTGACGGTCGTCTTTTCTTCATTCGTGAAGACCGCTTCTTCCTCCGCAGTGGGTACTACATACCCGTTAGTGACGATCTCCCATAATTCTTGCGACCCGAACAATGCATTCATTTGAATGCACCACCTCTCATAGTTGTCCTTAGACAAGGTCGGAACTTGCGGCTGGATTGTTGTGGCCATCTTCGGAATTTGGAGGATGCCTTCGAACCGCCTTTGATACCAGTTTGTTGGTCGGAGAGGGATTTACAAAGCCAAAAGATTTGTCACGGGAGAAAGAATAGAGAAGTGGAGGAGGAAAACTTCACACAAAGGAGCAACCTTTTTGTATTGCACACAACTCTTATTTTTTACGGATTACATATGAGCCATATTTATAGGCAATTCCAAAAATGAGAAGACACCAAAGCATTTAAAGGAGGAACAAAAGAATAAGGCAATAAATGATATGCTTGGAAATAGAGATACGCATGGGAAGAGGGAGAGCTGCCCGGAAAGTGAGAAGTCACATGGGAAATGGTATGCATTGGGAATACACTGTCGCATGGGGAAAAAAACAACGGGATTGGTTTGTGATTTCCAACAGATATGTCCTTATTCTAGAATAGCCAAATTTGTTCATTATCCAGAGCAGCATGCATAAATTTTCACTTTTTGATCCTGCGAGAGAACTCGCTTATCTTGTCTGGTTGTTGTTTGTGTTCGAGAATGGCAACCAACTGAATATTGTTCTTCTAGGACTCTGATGCTACGTAGTCTGTTTTCACCTGCACCCCAAGCCACAAGAATTCCATATACGGATAGGTATCATTGAGAAAGGTAAGGCCCAGCTTTGACCTCAGGTGACTTGGTCTCTGAGAGAAGGAAAGGGATGCACTCTCGTGATAGCTATTGCTTAGATCGAGATCTTGTGCGCATTCTTGTGCTGAGATCTGAAGGCCCCTATGAAGGCGAAAGAGGTTGGGGTAGGATCTTGGAGTACTTTCCCTTCCCTGCTCTCAGTGGAGTCTCATACGAGAAACAGAATGCCACAGCGACTCCATCGCTATGGGCTGGAAGAGAAATAACCTCCTTGCCTCTACTAATCTGGGTTGGCCACCCTTTATGAAAACCTGAAGTCTATTGGGTGGCTTCGAGGGGGAGAGGAGGAAGGACCAGAGGATATTAAAAGAAACTGAAGAACCATTCAAGGACCCCCTCTAAAGACAACCGGGAAGGCGTGCAGATACTCCCCAAACCTATATGAAGCACTGAGAGAGAAGCTTACATACCTCAAGGAGCTAATGCTTTTCACGAGAGATCCTCCCTCACTATCTTAAAAGTATGGGAATCCTCTAAGACAATAGGAGCTGGAGCAAAGTCATGACTAGCACAGGGAATATCCAAATGATCCTCTTGGTTGAGCTCACAACCCGACCCCGCCACTGAAGGATTCGGATGAAATATCACTGGGACAGCGTGAGCTTCCTGACCCCACGATTTTGCACCTCTCTTCCTAAAATTTTTCATGGAATGACCCTGGAGAAGGCAGGCTGAGCAATACTTGGGAAAAACTGGGAAAACAACATCCTTCATCCACTCAAACGAGTCCTGAACTTTCACTGAAAGATTCTCCGGTATTGGCAGAGATAAATCCAACTAGATGTAGATCCTGGAATCCATGGTCTCTTCTCCCCTTTGTGTACAAGCGAATCTCTGATGTCCTAAAGAATAGCTAGGTTCTGAAATGGAAAGGGAAGGCCGAGCAGACAGATCCAAACTGCAGTGATAGAACTCTACTTCACCTTGTGAACTTCCATGGACCACTGAGCCAAGTTGAAGCGCCACCAGCCCCACGAATGGGGGGTTGAGCACCATGCCTTAACAAAATCTGCTTCTAATGCAAAAGCCAAGAAAAATGAGTTACGATGAATAAAAGAGATGCATGCAGGAGCAGAAAAACCCCAAGAAGCCACAAAGCATTTGAAAACCAAGAGAGACGGTTTCACGGATCCAAAACAAGCCACTAGGGTCCATTTCAAGCTAGGGAAAGCATCAGCGATGGCAGAAGTCGGGATCTACATCGAGACCCGACTGCCATCCCGAGAAACAGAAGGAGAGATCGGACCCTCCGCCTTGAAGCACGGCTCCTGGGAGGAGCAGGACGAGCCATACAGGGCATCCTTGAAGGAGAGGTCATTACCTAAGACCTTTTCTATGGGATCTAGAGTCCCCCGCAGAGACAAGGAGCTTTCATCCAGACGATACGAGCCTGGATCAAAGGTTGCAGGGGCTGGAAACACCACCAGAGAGTAGTCCGCTTCAGGAGTAATATGGTCAGAAGAATTTGAAAAACTCCTGGTGTGTGGGGCGCGTTCTCGAGGACTATGGGAGGATCCATTAGTGATTTTCTTGTATGTAAGTATTATCTATCAAATATTTTCACGAAAAATGATCTCTCCTCTCGCTTTAAATATTTTGAAGAGAATATCAAGGTACCTCCTGTGGCTAGAGCATTCAAATGACAATTAGATCAATTAATGGTTATGTTACCTCTATTTAAAATATTTTTAAAATAGAAGAAATAGTTATTTTATGTAATAGAACATGAAAGAAGAGTCAGCTGTCAGTTTTTTTGAATTGATGAATCCATATCCATAATATCATAAAAATTTTCATTTATCCTCTAGTTTTTCCCATGACTACCTTAGTTTCAGCTTCCAAAACTTCTTTTGTAGTCATTCCTTTTGGACTTTCTCTTATTCAGGTTGTGCAGCGCATTAGGCTAGTGGCTTCAAGAATTGATTTGAGGCCTCCTACAACTATCCCTATTCCTAAACTATCTACTTCTAAGGTAAAGGTATATATTGATCCTAATGTCCATCTCCACTATCTTGATTTTGATTTAGATTCAGATTAGGGACCTAATAGGGATGTTATTTTTGTATTCCAATACATTTTTTCTATATTTAGTTTATTATTATGGACTCTCTTTGTTCCTTTTATTTTATTCCAATTTGTTTATCTTTTGTGTTTTTTCTCTATATTTATTTTTGATAATCCAAAAGGGGGATAGAAAGTTTTATATTAACAATTACATGATTCAATTCTCATATTAATGATCGGGTTATAAGATGTGATATTCTTTGGAAATTTACCATTTTGTATTCATTAAACCATGATTTGTGATCATCAAAAGATGGGAGATTGTTTCCTTAGTCCAACAATTCATCAGTTTAATGATCCAAAATCAAGTTTATTGTATTACGAATGGTTTATGTGGTGTATGATAGAAAAATATTCTTTTTTAATTTTTTTGAAATTCTATTAAGTATGGTTTGTGGCTATATGAAAGAATGCATGGTTGTAAGAAGCCTCAAGTGACTATATGAAGGAATGTGTGGCCATAAGAAAACTTTTATGACCACATGAAGGAATATGAAACTATATGAAGGAATGTCTGGCCACATGAAGGAAATCTGGATGCATGGATATTTATACAACCATAAGAAGGAATATGCGATTGTATAAAGAAATCTAAAACTGTAAGAAAAGATATATGACCATAAGAAAGAGAATGAGACCATGCATAATATTGTGAGACTGTGTCTTAGGTATACTTGTGTGAGTTTTCTCCTGTCTTGCTTAAGTGAATATGTTCTAATACATAAAAAAAATATTATATTCCAATGTTAGTCTTTAAGGAATTAAATCCAAGTCAAATTATTTATGTCTTTGTGATCCACTCGCTTAGTACAAGGATTTAAGAATCATTATTCTTAAATGGATATTTTGGACAGAATTGATTTATAAATTCAAAAGAACCCCACATGTGCAAGTAATGCATGTACAAGATAATAACATATGAGGGTTCACTTGTAATCCACATCACTATTTTTTCTATTCTGCACTAGAACATCTGAAAGAGAAGTTTCAAATGATCGATTCAACTAATTTTTAAGGACATACCAAAGAAAATTGTTCAACCATAGTTGATTGGAGATTGATATACAATAAAAACTCTCTCTATCCTTTCTCACTCTATTTTTTTCAATTTTTGAGTTATTCTTGTATTTATTGAACAATTTTTTATCACTATTCTTATAGTGTAAAGAGAAATACTCAGATACTTCTCTATTCTTATTTTTAACCATGTTAGCCTACGTACAAATTTGGAAGAGAATTGGTTAAGTCTGGATAGCCTTTTGTGTTATTTTATTTTGAAAAAAATGATCCAGGTTTTAAATTAGTTTATTGGTTTTAATATATTCCACTAGTAGTAGGTTTTTTGTCATATAGAGAGGACTAGGTTCCAGCATGGAACTGAATCTAATGAATTGTTTTACATTAATTATGTTTTATTTAAGGTTTTATTAATATGTTTGTAAAAAAATTACATTCAAATTTATAAGTTTAAAATATAAATTTTTTAAGTTTTTTCATATAACATTAGAAAAAAATACTCTGATATTTATCCTTAATCAGTAATATATTTACGGTGTTTGGTGTGATTAGATTTGTTACAAAATTTAATGTGATTCTAAAATATTTGTAACTGGGTTATGTTCAAGCACTCAATAAAACTCTCAAAAATAAAAAAATTACATATATTTAATATTTTAGTTAACTAAGTTGTTTTTAAAATTAGGAAAAAAATTAAAATTTTATTTTTAACAAAAAAAATATTGGATGATTAATTCACCCCCTGTAACATCCTGACCAGAATGACCAGGTCTGATCTGGGTGCTACATGACCTCATGTTTGCATCCCCATATGTAAGAGGTTGGTGAATAGCTATGAGGATCTAAATCCGAGAGTGGGGAGACTCTACCTTTTGTATCATGTCATTAAACAGGATAATAATGAGGAATAATAAAACAATGAATAAATAATCATAGAAAAAATGTGGAAAATGAATATGAGACATAGATATAAAAATATCTCCCAAAGTAGTAATCCTTTCCAGATTATATAAAGCAGGTAAATACAAGACATGTAAATAAACAAACATCTATGGGTTACTCTGGTGTTTTTCCCAGTCTTCTCCATCTCCATAATCCACTGATCAACCATCCAACATAGGACCCTTGCCTTTAACTGGATCTTTGGTCATGAAATCTACAAGTGAACTGAAATTATTGAGTAGGGTGTGAGTACAAGACTCGGTAGGAAACCACCAATATGTCCTTACCATAAGTGAACAATATATATAATAGTGTATATAATGACATAAGTTAATGTTAAATAAACATACATGTTTCAATTCATCATGTGATGACTAAGCCACCACAAACCCTGGCCCCTCCTACTTTGTCTCATTGCCAGTAAGAATTTACAGAACACACATACCACTATAAAGGTCTCATAGCACACCCCACCCTTCTAATAATTGTTATAGGAATGTCACACATTATGCTGGGTCTATCCTTGGTTTGCTTATCCTTTTAATCACCCATGAACCAAGTCTATATATATCTATTATCGGTATCTTATGACAATTCATTGTGCTTTCCACTCTATAGGGGTATCCACATATACCTTTAAGGACATTATAATTGTGTTAAGATGGTTAAATGTCCACTGGACTGTGTAAATCACACACTCAAGGCTCCACCTGTATATCTTAGTATCTGCCAGCTAGCCAGTATAATTTCCCCTCTAAGGGGTAGTCATGCCTACTTTTAAGGATATTAGGACCGCATCAGATTGGGTGACCTCATACACCCAAAATCAAGGCTCCACCTGAGTATCTCAGTAACTTCTAGATAGTCACTATGTTTTCCCCTATATAGGGGTAGCCACATCCACCTTTAAGGATTCCAAGATTGCGTCAGGTTGGGTAACCTCATACACCTAACCTCAAATCTTCACTTGAGTATCTTAGAACCTGTAACATAATTACATAGGTAATCAAACAAACAAACAATACATTTCATAGAAAGGAACGATAAGCCGCACCAAGATCAATATCAGGACAATCACATAACAAACAAGTACGCCCACGACTACTCACACACCCACATGAATCTCATAACAAGAATTAGTTAGTCTAGAATAACATCACATCATGATAACATCATAAATATACATAGTCCATAAACGTATGGAACCTCCTACCATAAATTGTTCGATGTCAACGGTGGGTCTATTGAAGTTGTCGTCACCCAAACCCTATTCGCACACCAACAAGAAATACGATCTTAGGCCAAGGATTCCTAAAATGGAAACTATCTATTTTATTTCAAAAAAAAAAAAAATATCGAATGAGATAATACTTTTTCTCACCTGGACAATTTTCAAATTTTCATTTTAGGCAAGCACTTGTAATATTCAACTTAAGAATAATTATAAAACCACATTTGATCATTTATATCTCTAAATTAATTCAAGAAAACATGTGGAATTATTTATAATTATTCTTTAGTAATACCATATATTTATCCTTGAAAATAGAATAATTATAATTTTTTAATTTATTATCTCAATCACTTGATAATTTTTCTTTTAATTACCCTTATATAATTTGTATAATTATATTCCTATTATTTTCCTTAAAAATTATCCTTCATAATTAAATAATAATATTTTGATGTTTTTTATAAATTATCATTTGATAATTATATATTATTATCTTTTGATAATCTCAATCAATTATCTTTTTATAATTCTTTTTAATTATCATTTTATAATTCTTATCAATTATATATTTTTTAAAATTGTGAAATTATTGTTTGATAATTTTCAACAATTATCATTTTTAAATTTACACAATTTTAATTTGATAATTTACCACAATTATCATTATTAAAATTTTACAATTACCATTTATTAATTTTAGTAAGTTATATTTCATTAGTTTTTTTAAAATTACTCATTTAAAAAATGTGAAAATCAGATTAAACATGGCTTGTTGCCATCATAATCAAAAATAGGATTTAGTTTCTGCTAATAAATACTAAACTAATGGTAGTGATAACATGTAAATCTGATCAATAATGGAAAAGTTATTGAATAGAGAATATTTCTAAAAATAATAAAAAAAAATAAAAAATAAGAAGAGGGAGGGAGAGAGGTGTGAAGGGAGGAGAGTTCTCATGTATATATTTTCTTTAGGTTCCTCCTTATATTCCACTTTATGTGTTTTTTTAAACCTCAATAAAACACATTTATTCACTTCAATAAATGATTATATTTATTATTTAATTCATTTATTAAAAAATTCATTTGATTCTTCTTTCCTCTTAAACAATGCGCCACCCATAGCTCTCATTCGTGCATTTTTTTAAAATATCTGTTTAAATATATTAAATCATCAATTAATATATATTAAAAATGAATCAATATATAAATATATTTCTATGTATTATATAATATACACACCCGCACATACATATATACATCACATATATATATTTATTTAACCAATATATACACAATATATATATATATAATTTAATTTTCCAAACAAAAATATCATTTTTCCAAATTTAATAATAATAATAATAAAACAAAAATTATTATTATTATTAAATATCTCATATTATTTCCACTATTAACAAGTTAAAAACAAATTCCACTAAAAATTGATAGTTAATATTTTTTTATTAACCACACAATTGAATTTATTTATCATAAGTAATAATTTATCTATTATTACATTGATCATCAATAAATATACACACATGGAAAAAAACCCTCATCATTTAAGTGAATTTAATTACACATGTAATTTCCATTTTATTCTCTTGAACAGAAATAATAATAATAATATAATTATTATTACTCATGTGTGTGATGTACCCAAACACCCGAAGGACACAGATATTATGTACCACCATGGGTAAATCCCATATCCCATACCAAAAAGTGGTCTCATATTTATCATATGATGAACCATTTGAGAGATATTCAATTATTTTTAAAATATATATAATAAAAATATTAAAAAGATTATCCTTACATGTGATCTGAACAAACATCAGATGTGCACAAAATATTAAGTCACACCAAGGGTAAACCCAAAATTCTGGAACTAACAATGGTCTTAGATTTCTTAGACATCATACCAATTGAGTGAAATTTAATTATTTTCATAAATATATAAAAAAAATATTAAATAATTTATCTTTATGTGTGATGTTTCCAAACTCCAGATGTGCACAAATGTTATTTTGCACCTAGGGTAAACCTATCAACCCAAACCTAAAAATGGTCTTAGATTTCTCATATGGGACACCCTTTGGGATATATTAAATTATTTTAGAAAAATAATAACATGTGTGTAATATAATATATTTAATACTCTTATTTCATATGCTCTGAGACTCTACAGGCCTCGGAATCTAGCATTAACTTGTGCCTAATAATGAAAATATTACATATAATATTATAAGGTGTTAACTAGGCTTTTACAATTACAAAAAGACTTTAAATCATATATTAAGTTATTTTTATTGAAAATATTCATTTTCACATTAAAATTATCATAAATTATTATCAAAAAGGGTTTTTATTATCTTTAAAAATTTAAGATGTTACAATTATCCCCTATATCGACTTCTCATCCTTGAGAAGTATCTCTAGTGGTCCTGTTTGAACAAATCATGTCACTGGGTTTGAATGTTAGACTCCCACTCTCATGTTTCCTTCTAGATTCATCCATGATTCCATTGAATTTGGACAAGTGGTACTATATTCCCTCCGTGGACTTTCTCTCTCTGTTCTAATATCCACATTGAATACTTCTAATATGATCCATCTGGTTCCAACTCAATTCCCTCATAGTCTATAACATGCATAGGATCGGGCATGTACATATGAATCTAATAAACATGGAACACATCATGCATGTCTCAATAATATAGAGAAAATTTCAAATGGTATGCCACTTTCCCTTCTCGTTCAGTGATCTCAAAGGGTCCCATAAAAATTAATTTTGTCTTGGTCTTCTTCCTTAGACATTGGTTCCCCAACCGAAGAGTCACCCACAAGAAAAACCTGATCATCCATATTGAACTCTAAAGGTTTCCTCCTATGGTTGACATAAGATCTTTGTTCGCTTTGAGCAGTGATAAACCTCTTCTGTATTTGCGGCACACTCTCAGAGGTATCTTGAACCAAACTGGGCCTCATAACTGCTGCCTCACCCACCTCATGCCATCAAGGTAGTGAATGAAACAACCTCTCTTAAATATTTTCTTAATGTGATAAGGCTAAGTGATCATCTCCTAATATAATTAAGTATAACACTCAATCTCAAAGTATATCTTCCAATATTTGTATAGTTCGCTCAGACTACCTATCGGTCTAAGGATGGTACACAATGATCAATATCATCTGAGTCCCTAGGGATTTATTCAATCCTTGAAAAAAGTGTGACATAAAACATGTGTCTATATCTAAAATAATTTTCAAGGTAACTTCATATAGGAATACGATCTCTTGGATATACAACTTTCCCAACTCCTCCACCGAGTGAGTATCACTGATCGGTAAGAAGTGAGAAAATTTTATTAGTTAGTCGACAATCACCCAGACTACTTCACAACTTCTCGAGGTCCTAGGTAACCCCATCAAAAGGACCATCATAATGTCTTACTACTACCACATTGGTATCAAGAGTGTCTGTCATAACCCACCAAGACACATGTACTCAGACTTCACCCTCTAAAAGGTAAGGCAATGGGCGATGAAACCAGTAATGTCTTTCTTTATACCTGGCCATCAAAACTACCTCCTAAAGTCATGATATATCTTGGTCACACCAATATTTACTACCCATATAGAGGTATGATAATCCCTTATTATATCTTCGTTAGTGAAAGTAGGTGCTACTACTCTCCCATGTACCATGATTAAATCGTCGTTGTACATTGACCATCTGGGAATTAGATTATCACCATCCAACTGTTCTCCCATCATAATAGACATTGGATCAGATAATTATCTATTATTAACCCATTATAAAAGTGAGTATGTATCTCTAAATGGGCATAAATCGTAGATCCATAATCCTCATAATCATCTATCCTTTGGTCATCCAACAGGCTCATCCAGTGCCACCACTCCTCTAAAGGCCTCTCACCAGGCTCAAGTTCCGCATGTGTCTTACAGATAAGAGTATATACAACCACATTACATTTCCCTAGTTCATATTACATATCAATTTTAAATCCATAAAAATACTAAATACAGTACATCTATCTCATATTCAGGTCCCTATGTGTGAATATATATCAAAGGCTCTTGTGGTCTATGTAGACAAAAAATCTCTTTCTAAAGAGGTAATGTCACTCAAACTTCATAGAATGAACCAAAAAATCCATCTCCAAGTCATATAATTTTACCATGAGATCCTTCTTCTTTGTTGGTTCCATATGATATAGGGGTATCGAACTAACTGTGAACCAAAAATGAGATTTATCTAATCTTGAATTTCCAAACCTTTAGAGTCTCTACTATTTAAAATATTCTCTTAATTATTTCAATCCATTCCCCAGTATCCTAAGGTCCAATCATGCCCTGTTTAGATATAAAATGCTAGAATTTAAAATCATGATATGTTCAACCATAACTCTGGAATCCTATGCAGAGGACAGACAATAATCAAAAGACATCATGTTAAAGCATCCCTACTTCCCTAATCACATAATAGGTATAAGATAAAGATCAACTGCATTATTCTACACGTCTAGTGGTAATACTAAGACCTCCTCTATTTTGGAAGTGTTACGGCCTACTTCCCATGTATTCCCATAAGATTAATTTGAGGATAAAACATCTGTAATGTGAAGAAACACGCTTCAGAAAAGAAATTGAGTTGTTAGGATAAACCCTAATTAGTCTATGGGATCATAAAAGGTTTCTCTTAACCAATATATGGGATTAAACAAGGTTATCCTAGTAGTCTACCCTTTACCCAAGGTACACCCCTCCTATCACTATCCCTTTTTTCCATCCCTACATGTTAGTAATAGGCATAATATATATACTAACACAACAGCATTCTCAGTTCAACTAACTAATACCAAAAAATATATATCACAACAACATGGAAACATATATATCACACAAGGAAACTATCCAGAAAAGATAGTGAAAAAAGAAGGAATTTAATTAAAGAAATATTATGCAGCATAACAATAGTTATATTAATGGAATGTGAAACTATGTACCTATTCATGATGCATGAAAAAAAATGAAATCCCATAAATCACATATCAACATCATGTTCATCACTCAAGGTGAATTTAATCAACACTAACAGAAAAACATAATTATACCCACATTATGTCAACTCAGAGGTCCACTACGCAGTGCTAGTTAAGCACTAACATAGTTCCCCTGCCCAAGTCACAATGTACAATATCCTGTCAACATTATCCCAAGCTAAGACAAGAGAAAAAATAAGATAGTGAGTTATGGTCCTCTGATACCATTTTATTACATCTTAACATAAACCATCAGGTCTGATCTAGGTGCTACGTGACCTCATGCACACCTCCTCATACGCAAGAGGCTGTCAACTAGTAGCGAGGGTCCAAATTTGATATTGGGGAGACTATACCCTCCATATCATTTCATCAAGCATGATAATAATGAGAAATAATAAAATAATGAATAAATAATCAGAGTAAAAATGTGTAAATTGAACAAATGAAATGGATATAAAAAAGCTCCCAAAGTGGTAAGTATGTACATAGTATAAGTAGCATGTAAATACCAAATAAGTAAATAAACCAACATTTTCGGGGTATTGTGGTGTTTTTCCCAATCCACTCTAGCTCTATGCTCCACCGCTCAACTATAGACCATAGGGACCTTTCCCTTCACTAGATCTTTAGTTATGAAATCTTCAAGCGCACCGAAATTCCCGAGTAGGTTAAGAGTACAAGAATCGGTAGGACACCACTAATGTGTCCTTACCATAAGTGCGCAATATATATAATTGTGCATATCTTGACATAAGTAAATTCTCAATAATAATACATGTGTAGAGTCATCATATGGTAAACAAACTTCCATGAACCCCAACCTCACCTACTTCGGCTCATTTCTAGTAAGAATGACCAGAACACACATACCTCCATCATGGTCTCATATCTCACCCCACCCTTCTGATGGTTGTTACAAGAACATTGCATGTTATGTCAGTTCTATCCTTATTTCAATTATCTTTTTAATCACCTATGACCCAAGTACATAGGAATCCATGATCGGTATATTCTATAAAGACACTATTCTTTCCCCTCAATAACGGTATCCACGTCTACCTTTAAGGACATTAAGATTGTGTTAGGATGGGTAACTAGCCACTGGACTATCTAACTCCCACCCTCAAGGCTCTACTTATGTATATTAGTATCCTCAAGCTAGACACTATGTTTTCACCTCTATCAGGGTATCCATACCATCCTTTAAGGACATTAGGGTTGCATCAGTTTGGTTGACCTCATACACTCAACCTCAAGGATCTACCTATGTATCTCAGTACATGCTATCTAGTCACTATATTTTTTCCTCTACTCGAGAAGTCACTCCTACCTTTAAGGATGTTAAGACTGTGTCAGGTTTGGTAACCTCGTACACCCAACCTTAAGGCTCCACCTGAGTATCTTGTTCCTGAAACAAAATTTCATAGGCTATGTAACACACACACAAAACATGTCGTAGCAAGGAATGATAAGCCACACCAAGATCAATTTTAGGATAATCACACATAAACAAGTGCTCCCTTGACTACTCACACACCCACATGCGTCTCATAACAAGCATTGTTTAGTCCAACATAACATCACATCATGATAACATCATAAATATACAAGTCCCATAAAGGTAAGGAACCTCCTACCACAAATTTTTCGACGTCAAGGACAGGTCCGTTTAAGTTTTCATCACCCGAACCGTGTTCACACACCAACCAAAAATACTTGCATGTCGAGGATTATTATAACCAAAACCATCTATTTTTAAAAAAAATATCACATGAAATAATACTTTCTCTCACTTGGATAACTTCTAAATTATCATCTTAGACATGTGCTTGCAATATTCTCCATAATAATAATTATAAAACTATATTCGATAATTTATATCTCTATGTTAATTTTAGAACACATGTGGTATTTAGTATAATTATTCTTTAGTAAAATCATATAATTATCCTTTATAATGGCATAATTATCCTCTGATAATTTAATATATTTTTCACTTGATAATTTTTATTATAATTTCCCTTGTATAATTTAAATAATTATATTTCAATAATTTTCCTTACAAATTATCCTTCATAATTCAATAATTATATTTTGATAATTTTATTATAAATTATAATTTTATAATTCTATATTATTATCTTCTGATAATCTCATTCAATTATCCTTTGATAATTCATTGTAATTATCATTTTATAAATCTTGACAATTATATTTTCTTAAAATTGTGAAATTATCATTTGATAATTTTCCACAACTATCATAGTTAAAATAACACATTTTTTATTAGATAATTTACCACAATTATAATTTTTAAAATTTCACAATTATCATTTGATAATTTTAGTAAATTATCTTTTGATATTTTTTTTTAAATTACCCATTTAAATAATATGAAAAAACAGATTAAAATTGCTCTATTGACTTCAAAAAAATTGAATTTAGATTCTACTCATCAAGATGAACCCAATGGTACTAATGGCACATTAATCCAATCAATAATGGAGAAGTTATCTAAAATAGTAGTTCTAGAAAAATAAAAAATAAAAAGATATAGGGAGAGGAAGAGAGAGGGAGTGAGGTGTAAAGGGAGAAAAAATCTCTTGTACATGTTTCCCTTAAGCACCTCTTTATATTCCACTTTATGTGTTTTTTTAAAACCTCAATAAAACACATTTATTCACTTCATTAAATGATTATATTTTTTGTTTAATTAATTTACTAAGAAAATCAATTTATTCTTCTTTCCTCTTAAACAATGTGCCACTCATAGCTCTAATTAGTGCATTTTTTAAAAATCCCCTTTTTAAATATATTAAATCATAAATTAATATATAACAAAAAAATCATCCATATATAAATATATATTTCTTCTCATTATATAATATACACATCCGCATATACATATATATATCTGCATATATATATATATATAACCCATATATACACCATATATATATATATAATTTAATTTTTCTACAAAAAAAATATTATTTTCCCCTATTTAATAATAAGAAGAAGAAGATAAAAAATATTATTATTATTAAATATATCAAATTATTTCCATTATTAAAAATTTAAAAATAACTTCCATTAATGACTGAATAGTGAATAATTTTTTTATTAACAAAAAAAAATCATTTATTTATCACAAGTAATCATTTCACCATTTTTACATTGGTTGCCAATAAATATATACACATAGATAAATGTATCTCATCATTCAAGTTAATTTAATTACACATGTAATTTCCATTTTAATTTCTTCAATGCAAATAATAATATTATTATTATTATTACTCTTATGTGTGGTGTATCTAAACACCTAATGCGCACAAATTATATATCTCACCTAGGGTAAACCCCTCATCCTAGACCTAATGGTAGTCTCGTATTACTCATACAACTCACCATTTGAGATATATTCAATTATTTTTAGAAAAATATATAATAAAAATATTAAGAATATTATTCTCACATGTGATCTGACCAAACATTTGATGCATGAAAATATTATGTCATGCCTAGGGTAAACCTCTCATCCCAAACCTAATGGTGGACTTGGATTTTTCATATGGAACACCATTTGATATATATTAAATTATTTATGGAAACATATAAATAAAAGTATTAAATAAGTCATCCCTGCATGTGATATTACCAAATGCCTGACGCACAAAAATATTAAATCACACCTAGGGTAAAACCATCATCCTGAACCTAATAGTGGTCTTGAATATTTCATATGAGACACTATTTGAGAGATACTCAATTATTTTGGGAAACAATAATGTGCATGTAATATATATATTTAATATTTTTGTTCCATATGCACTAGAGACTGTATGGGCCTCAAAATCTTGCACTAAATGAATGCCTAACTCCAAAAATATTTCATAAAATAGTATAATGTGTTAATTGTCCCTTTAGACTTATGCAAAGACTTTAAATATTCTATTAAAATATTTTTATTGAAAAATAAATTTCCACATAAAAATAACCATAAATTATTATCAATGATGTTTTTTATTATCTTTAAAAAATTAGGATGTTACACCCCCCCCACCATATTGATTTATCCATTAGGACCAATTTATTTCTATAGTTTATATTGACGACATAATATTTGTAGGTGTTAAATAAAATTAGTGTGAATATTTCTCAAAATAGATAAATATGTTCTTTAATATGTTTATACTTAAGAAAATGAATTTATTTCTTATGATACAGATCATGAAAATTGAAATCTATATATTTCTTTCACAAGAAAAGTATGCCAATGAATTGTTAAGAAATATTAGCATGGAATATTCAGAGGATTTTTCCACATCTATTGTTGTTTGTACAAAGATGAGTAAATATGATCCTGGAAAAAATGGTGAATCATATGGACTTTCTGAGGCTTATTTGAATCTTACTCTATCTTACAGCATCTTGAATAGGCATTTTATTTTTAGTAATGTTATTTGAAAGTTATTAAAGAGATCCTAAGGAAACCCACTTAGTGGATACCTGGAGAATTTTGAGATTTGTTAAAGGAACTTTAAACATTGGGTCAATTTATTATCGAAGCAACATATTAAAATTTCTAGTGTTTACAGATGTTGATTAGACTAGAGAATCTGACAACCATAAGTCAACATCCTAAGGACCATTTTTCTTGGGTGAAATTTTTTTATGCTATTACTAAAAATATGTAGATAAAGACATAGGTGGAAGATTTTAAAGTAAAATTTGATATTCCTTTGAAAATTTATTGTGATAATAAGAGAGATATTGGTCCTTAAAAATATTTTACAACATTCAAGATCAAAGAAAATTGATATACAATATCATTTTATAAAATAAAAAGGTACTTATGGAGAAGTAAAACTAGAATATATTCCAATGGTGGATCAAATTGCAGATGTCTTCATTAAAACTTTGTTAAGGGAAATATTTGAGGTACTAAGGATGAAAATTTGTGTTCATCCTTCCCATCCCACTTAATAAAAGA
Organism: Viscum album; assembly: GCA_963277665.1. Classification (NCBI taxonomy): domain Eukaryota; kingdom Viridiplantae; phylum Streptophyta; class Magnoliopsida; order Santalales; family Viscaceae; genus Viscum; species Viscum album. Next base: position 660,372,199 of record OY728162.1, on the reverse strand, counting down.
TATGGGAAACCCCCAATTTACATTGTATTTTGTTTTCAAAAGGTATAAATAGTTCAAAAATCTTCTTAAGTGTTATATGAATCTAAATTTTTTGTTGTTATTTAAAGGGGTAGAATTTGAAAGGCTAATTGATTTAGGTGGATTACATTGAACTTATATCCAACACATAATTGTCACTAAGGTTGGAATTCTCTCAAAAAAATACTTATTCGATATTGTGGTTTCAGGACATTTCTCTTTGAGATATTTTATAGTTTGGTGGAGAGTTTTGTTTAAAAATAGATTTGTTTTATTATTGACAAAAAATTTAGATGAGATTGAAGAACCCATGGTTTTTCAAATGTGTTGTATTTTTTATCAACATGAAAAGATATTTTTGAGATTCTTTGTTTATAAATTTTTGAGAATTTTATTTTTGGAAGGAATTTTCCAAAAGGATAACTTTTTACATTTTTTGAAAGACATTTTTTGAAGGTATTGATATAATGTTTGATGATGATTTGAAGATCATCATAGTTTTTAACATCATTTTTACTAAAATTATTCATGATTAAAGCTTTGTTTTTTATGAAATTCTAGGATAGATAAGTTTTGTAGAAGAATTTTTTAGAAGTTATGGATAGAGGAGATATTATGAATATACTAGATGAATATTCATGAATATATTATATGGAGTACCGAGGAAAATTTTAAGTTTCCAGAAAAAGGTATTCATATGGATAAACATGAGCATAATTTTTCTAAAAAATATTCTAATTTGAGTTTTCTAGATAGAAGATATATTTAATCTATTTAATAAATAACTTATGTGAGTTCATTAGATAAATAAATTTGGACAAAATTTTATACTAGATGGATAAGTTTCTGACATTGAATATAATTTCAAATGGAGAAGCCCTAGTTTTGGTAAATTCTAATCCTAATTTCATTAGAAAAATGTTTAAAGATTATGGGGATCCAAAAAAATAAGCTCAGAATGAAGAGGTACCAGATGAAGAATCTCTGGATAAATTTACACTAGATGAAAAATTACTGGATGGAGGAGTTCTTAGAAAGATATATTGTATGAATAAGTTCTCATGAAGAAAATCCAGACCAATAATTCTTACATTGTTTTAGATAGAGTTTCCTACATGTTTTAAATATCTAAACATAGTGATGATATTGAGATGGATGTTTGATAACTCTATATTCACAAAGGAAATATTTTTATTCTCATCAGTATTTGACTAAGGTTTGAAGAGTTTATTATTACTAAGATTTGAGGAAACTTTGATGATGAATAGTAACTCTGGTTTTTTGGAATATTTAAAGGTGATTAAACTAAGAATAAGTCAAAAAAATAACATTTTGATCCCATACTTCCTTCTTGTTTTTCTAAGGTGGGCTGAGTATATAAATGGGATCAGGATCATTGAGAAGTTATTGTTCCTAAAGAAATTGAGAGAGAAGTTTATGTGATCTACTGACTATGAAACCTTAGATATTTTTCTTGGTTGAAGTATCAGAAACAAGATTCTAGACATATAATTTCCATATATTCCAAAATAATAATATCAAGTCTCAAACACAAATATTCAAAAGGTTGATTTTTTGAGATGAAGTTGAACCTTTCTAATATAAAGGGTTATAGGAAGATCTTATTATTATTATAGAAGTTGATGGTTCAAGAGATTGTTCTTAGGTTAGTGGAGTAAACTTTAGTAAATTGTGAAAACTAACATGGGTCGAGGTTAATTATTTATCACCATTATTTGGGTTAAAAGTGATTCCTTCCATACCCACTATTTTATATATGATTCAAACTGGTGGAAAATATTTGTATTGGGTGACGCTAAACATAGAAAGGAGTAAGTACACATATTTGGACTAACCCTTATACAAATTGTGCACCTTGAATTTATTCTTCTTATATTTAGATATGGGTTAGTATGATTCAAAAAAGTTGATTGGATAAAAATTATAACAAGTTGAAGAGGTTTATTTACAAGTGAAGGTAATTGTAAAAAAAAAATCTTCATTGATTCAACCCCCCCCCCAATCAGTGATGCTACATTTCTGAACACTTCATGTTGGTTATAGACTCCCTCTGTAAGTCAACAGCCTATTGTGTATAAGGAGGTGCACCTAAGGTCATTTTTTCCCCATATTAGGATTATGTATCACTTCTCTCTCAAGGTGTTTCACTATTATTGGCACAAGATCCATATTTCACTAAATATTTGAGTTTGTTTTAAAATTTTACTCATCACTTTTATATTTAGGTAGACAAACATGTCAATCATATTATATATGAATCATATATAGTAGATTATATAACCCCTTATCAATCCATAATATGGATTATCTTGACTATATTCTTTAACAATAGTAACTTTTGGGGGTTTTTAACTAAGTGTTACCCAAATATCGCACTAGGATTTGGATGCCTTACATTTAGGGATAACCATTTCCACCTTGCCTTACCCAAGATAAATCAGGGGTACCCATCTTTAACATGAACCAACACATTTGTATTTTTGAGGTCTTGATATGTATTCACTATGGAATGAATTTAGAAATTATTATTTTAATAATTTTTTACCTTTCACCATCATATCTCATATAACCCCATTGTATATGCATGCTTTTAATGATTTAGTTTTGTATCGTGTACCTTTAACCAAATTAATATGTTCAAAACGTATTAATTTATAACATCATATAATCCAAATATTTTTAGATCAATACATAAGGGATACATCAATTATAATACAATCATAAGAACAAATATATATAAATCATAACCAACCTTTACTATTATATTCATAACCTAAAAAAATCATAGTCTTGGTTTAACATAACTGAATATTTTTTCTACCTATCATTTAACTCCTTATATGCATGGTATGATATTTATAAGAAGCATGCTTAACAATTTAAACTAAATCATACTTTCATTCATAATATAAAATCTTTATATTCATCAATTAAATAAATATGGTAGTAACTAAACAAATGAGCATTTTAATAATTTTGAGATGAGATAAATTTTATGAAAAATTCAAAAATAAGAATTTATACATATTTTATAATCTATAAATTTATTCCATAATAAATAAAAATAAATTATTTATACTTATATCACTAATATAAGAAATTCATATTTTATCAATTCCATAGTATTTAATAATAACTCCTCTCTACTATAGATCATTGTATAGTCAGTGCTCAAAATGAACCTTTTCAGCATTAAAAAATATTTAATAATAAAAGTTCTCTAAAAATCATGTGGCCTTTATCAGTACTAAAAAGGTTGTAATAAAGGATGAATTTATCAGTTATAAAAAATAATTGATAAAGGAACTTTTTATCAGCACTTTTTTTAGTGATGATAAAATTATAAAATTATTTTTATTTATTTCTCCCACTCACGCCCCACCCCGTATGATTTGATTATTTCTCTTGGGTATATGACACATATATTGTAACAACCTAAACTCCAATAACCTAGATTTAGAGGTTATATTATTACATTATTATAGATACAGGGGATCTAATCCTGAAGGACCAATCGGTTTAGTAGTATTGGAGATCCAAATATATATATAATACCCATTTTACATTAGAAATAAAATATAAAAAAACAAAAGTAAATGTTTTGTATCCTTGAAGCTTGTTCAAAGATTTATTATTCATGACATTGGGAAAGGAACAAAAAATAAGGGTGAGATCAAATGATAAATTAGAGTTACATACAATAGAATATATCATGAGTAAATAAGGCATAATCAATATGGAATATAAATAACTGAAAACACATTTCATTTAATCAATAACTTAAGCATGAAATATATTCATGGATAATATCGATTTAGTAATCTCATGTAAAATAATAACTAAATTATAAATGAAGGAAATGCATTAATATTGGACATCATGATCTTCGAAATCATGATATATATATATATCATCAAATCCATTTTCTAAGACATTTGAATCGATTGGTAGGTATATAGCAGAAAACTCATTTACTTTTGCCCAACTAATTTGTCTCATTAGACCTTTTAATTCATTAAGGGGCTATCTATAAATGTAAATTTCACATCAGTAAATGTCCAATTCATTTCTCATATATTAAATAATCAATTCAATTTATAAATAACATGCCTTATCAATAAATATTTTTATTGAGTAAAGAATATGGATTTAACAAAATTTTCCCCAGCCAATAAAATAGATTTCTTAGTAAAACACCATATTTAAAAATTGTATACACTTTAAAAAATAATCATTTCTATGATAAAAAATAATATGGATATTTAAGAGAAATTTAATATCTAGTGATCAAAAGAAATTGAATGTTTCAAGAGAAATTTAATGACCCCAAAATTAATAAGAGATAATAGATTACCATCATTTCATCAAGAATATAGGCTCTATAATAAAATAATATCCTTTATAAAAATAAATAAAATGAAAGTGAAATATTAAAATAATATTCAATTAAATTTATTTGTTTTTAGAAATATTGGAAACATGTAGAAGAAGCTATATAATGTAAAATAGTTACGATGGCAGGGTGGTTTGTAAATTCCATATACATTAAAAACATTACTTTTGAATTTTTGTAAAGAAATTCAAAAAGAGTACTTTTGGAAAACATTATATTAATTCCTTTCAAAATTTTAAAAAAATCAAGGATAACTTAAAATATCCTTAATAAATACTTAGATTAATAAAAATTACATTTTCAAAGTAATTTTGAAAAATATGGACATGGAAGAAAAATATATTCAATTAAAAGAGAAATAAAATTAGTTTTTATTTTAAATATTTAATTTATTGATTAAGGTGAAAAATAGAGAAAATTGGGAAGAAAATATGTAAACTCCTTAAATATCTAGAGTAAAATAAAATAGTTGTATTTTAAGAAAGGTTGTATTATAAGATTCCTTTAATTAAAATTAAGGCAATCCCAAAAAAAATGAGATTGTAAAATAAATTCTTACCTCTTTGGTGAATTTTAAATTATAACCCCTTGAAATAATAAACTTGAATTGAAACATTAAACCTCATTAATAAATTTTTATTCATGTTAGTTTTATCAAGGGGGTAGTATATACACCATGTAAATGTAAATAGGTGCATGATATCAAATACAACTCAATGGAATGGAAATTGAGACGAAATCCCTTAACTCATGTTTCCCATTAGTTTAACATGATTTAACCTCCTATATAATGATTTTGAACATGTTATTAATTTAAATTATAACCATATTCATATTTATAATATAAAATATTATCCATTTATAACATCTTATCACTGATTCTCTAATAATATTTCATTATTCCCATTATTTTAGGTGTTAACTACTTTGTTTTCTCAATCATGTTTTATCATGGTAGTTCATTTTATTAAGAATTGGATATATTTCCATAATCTATAGAATGATATTAATTTTATAGTTATAAAATTTATTTATTATATATATTTTTAGAATCTATATTGAAATTTTTACATGGAGAATGAATCACATTGCTTTGTGGAGACGGTAGGTCGTACGTACGCATGAGCGATGTAATCATTTCCTTAATGGGTGAAAGGGTAAGGAAGTAGATGCTATATTAATTTTATAGAATCAATATAATTTCATATTTATCATATATATTCATTATTTCCATCATTATTACTATCTATGTGAATCGGTGATTAAAAACAAATTACATCGGTTCACAAGGTGCTAGTCCACCGTACACACGAGCAGTGGTTTTGTTTCCCTTTTGATGGAGAAGGAGATGGATAAATATTATTACATTAACAAAATAACATATAAATATATGTTATATACTATTTTTATTATATTTTAATTATAAATACATAATTCTATGTTGTAAAATAATAAGAAAAAAAAGAAAGAGCTTAGGTGAAGAAAATTTCTTTTTCTTAGAAAAACCTCCTTTGGATCTCTTATTAAGAACACCCTATGGTTGGTATTTTGGGAAGAAAGGTTGCTCTAGAACATGTATAAGGGTATTTTGGAGATATTTTGGTAGTTTTTTATTGATCTAAATGGCTTTAAATGTGTGAATAATTGAGGGGAGGAGATTCCCTTTTATTATTGAGTTGAGTGGCACACTTATAATTTTTCAAAGTTTTACAACAATTGCAAGTCACTTTCTTGGAAAAATGGCTCCAAAATGGATCCTATTTTAATTTTATAAGGTTAAGGGTGAAATAAAACCAACCAATGAGGTTATAGGAAATTTTTAGGTCATTTTATGCTTTTTTTAGGTTAGACTCTAATAAACCTATTTTAACCTTAACCATAGTGACAATTTGTTACTATTTTACTATTCATTATAACCAAAAATAAAATTTTCATTAATAAAAAAAAATTATATTCTGAAAAAAATATATATAATACATTTTATCAAATTCAATTCATATAATTGTTATAATTTAATTTAAAAATAAACCCAAAAAATATGTTGAAGAATGGTTTTTCAAGAAATGCATTTTTCAAGCCTAAGATGATTTTACATTAACTATATAACTAGTAATAATCATTTTTTTAATTAAAATATTTAGATATATGGTATATAAATTTAATTTAAAACATTTATCATTAAATATAATTTTAATTAATTAAAATTGAAATAAATTATACTTTTCGTTAAAAACAGTTTCCTAAAAAGTATCCCTTTTTACCTCTAAATGATATCATTTTTATTTATATTAAATAGATATTCAATACATGGTTAATTATACATATTACAAATTATTTTTATATATAAAAGGAGTAATAGTTAAATACCACATTATCAATTATTCATAAAATCTTATTTCTAAGGGAAAGTTTCCAAATTTTCATTTTAAGCTTATTTTAACTAAGTTCAAAATCAATATTCATCATATAAAATTAGAATCATTATGCCATGAAATATTAAAAAAATTATTTTATTATAGTTTTATTAAAATATAATGTTCACTTTCTATAATTTTTGCTTGTGTGTCACATATACTCACGTGTGATGTTGGCCAGCACCCCCTTTTGTCAGCGCTCACGACCCCCCTTTGTCAGCACTTGACCGTTACCCCACTACCTCATCACCCCACGTGCTCTTATACATACATGAACCTGTGACCTTCATGTGTAAAGAAAACCCCTTTACCACTACCTTATCTTATTTTCTTCTATATTTTACGAAATTTCTATTTATTTATATATATTTATATACATCTTATTTATCTATATATGAATATATATTTATATAACTATTTTTAATTACATTTATAAAATATATGTTTGTGTGTGTGTGTGTGTGTTTATACATATGTCTGTGAGTGTAAGTGTATGTATGATATATATACTTATATTTATTAAAATATATTATATATTAATATTCATTTACAAATATTAGAATATAAATATAAATATAAATATATATCTATTTATTAATACACACATATATGTATATTTGAACATTATATATACATTTGTATAAGTGTATATATTCATAAGTTTTTATACATGTAAAAAATGGTTATATCTTATTTTAAATAAAATGGATAATAATTAATTCCATAGGATTTATAGGATTATCTTTAAATACATTTTTAAAATATTTCTATAAATTGTATATTTAGATATAAAATTTATACATATTTACATATAATTGCATATTTAGATATAAATTTGTTATAATGTATTTAAAAATATTTATTATAAATATGTTTATATAATATATTTAATGATAATGATATATTTATAAAATTACATTCATATATAATGTATTTACACAACATTGACACAAACACACACACATACATGCACATATACACATACACATGTACACATTTATATGTCACACATACACACACAAATATTTACATATATGAATTTATTTACATATATTAGAATTTACACACACACACACACACATATATATATATATATATATATATTGACACATAGATATTTATATATAAACATTACTTAAGTTTATGTGTGTGTGTGTGTATATTAGTATATTTTTATAATTAAGGTAAATAAAATGGATAATTTTTTATTTTAAATAAAATGAATAATAAATATTTATTTCCATGTGGTTTATAAATTTAAAAATATATTGTTATGTAAATATTTTTAAATATTTATTTGTACAATATATTTATTATATGTAAATATATGCATATATGTATATATTTAATTATAAATAACACTATAATATGGAAAAAGTAAAATTTAAATACTATAATATCCGCATGTGTGTAATACCTAAGAATAAATTTAGTCTTCACTAAAAATAGACAAGAAGACCCCCTCAAGTGATGAGGAAATTCCATCAATTGTTCAAAAACTACGGTACCCCAACAAAAAATAGTTTTAGAGGCCTTTCAATATTTTTTTTAATTCAAAAAAATGGTGGTCAGGGTTTTCATAACTTTTTAGGTTGTGGATATTTTCACAAACATCAATTTGATATGTGGTAGAGCCCAAACAAACACCTATAAAATGAATTATGGTTGTATGAAGATCAAGTCATGTTTCTAACTTATCTTGGATTGTTCATTAATTTATTGAATTTTTATGTCATCAAATTGTTATTAAATTACTATTACTCAATAATAATTAGTAAATTAATTTTAAATATCAAATTTTAATTATTTTATAATCCATTTTCACTAAATATATTATATATTAAGTGTAAATTCATATTTAGTCTTATATAAATCATATTAAATAAAATATATTATATTAATATAAATATATTTATATTTATATATTAATATATGCTTTTTAAATATTTATATTTTTTTATGAAATGTCCCTTCTACTAGTGTTAAAATAGTCCCAATAAAGGAAACCCTTTATCATTACTAAAAAAAGAACTGATAATGGTTAAATTTATCAGCACTAAAAAAAATTATTAATAAAGTGGAGCTTTTATTATCACTTTTTTAACACTAATAAAGGTACTATTTATCGGTGCTAATAAAGGCACCCATTTATCAGTTATTTTTTAGCAATAATAAAGGGTCTATATAAATATCACGTGATCTATAGTAGTGCCTTCATTTTTCAAATATATAATATTTATAAAAAGGAAAACCATTTATATTCTATATAAAAATTTAATATTTTATGGAAACATTTTATTGAATTCAAATATTATATTTTTTTTCTAAAACCTTGATCAAATCCACCAAAATTCCTTTTTCCATGTTATAAATAAATTTCCAATAGGAACTTTAATTAGTGATAATTCTCTCTAATCATAATTTTTTGGATTTCTAAATAAACCACTTTAAGGTTTAGTGGGAACCAATAAAAAACCAATTTATATAACTTAAAGAACCATAAACCACTAGTCATACAACGAAAAATAACACCTCAAAAAGACCAAAGCATAGTGGTTCAACCATCACACACTAGGTTACCCAGATGAAAGTCTAGCATGGAGCATAAGGGATGACCTCAAGAAGCATTATCCACAACTTCCCCAAATTAGGCTACTCAAGATCGTTGTCTGAGGAACACCAAAAATATAAGAGAATCACTCTACCACCATGGGTGAAGACTAGGTCACCCAAACGATAAATATAGGCTATTGAAACTTTCCACCATATATCTCCCCACCACCACAACCACATAGAATCACCTCTTCATAAATAAATCGCCACCTATTTTTTTTACTTCCACTTGAGGAACACCATCACAAAACTCTAAAATATTCCCTAAAAGAATCTCTAAAAACTAGACACCATGATGGAATATGTAGAAATAAGCAATGATAGTCTTCATCCAGGGGACCATCAAGGATAAAAGGAGAACCCATGGTAAGGGAAACAATATGGGGAGATAAAAAACTCCAAAGAGAAACATTCCACCAAAATAACCAAAATTATATAAATCAAGAAACAAAAATAACAACCATCAATAAAATGTGCCTCATAGGCAATAAAACTAACAACCGTACCAATAAATCTTTATGAAACATTAATTCACCACTAGGATGAATAGAATGGTTAAATTCTACTCTAGGATAGATGTACCACAACTGAGACCATAGTGGACCCTTAAAAATAGGATTTGGCATGATCAAGGTAGAGAATATCCATCTAAGGCTTGTTTAATCAATCAAATGAAATTTTGGGTGTGGGAATGGTTTGATATAAGGCAACACACACCCAACATAAGGCAAGTAGGATCATAAATAGGTATGTTTGAGTATATTTAAGGAGTAAAATGAATGACATAAAGGAAACGGGGAAAGAACAATCAAATACGATAAATGAAATTACAGGGAAGAAAAGAACATGGGAATTTACATGGTTCAGAATAGTTTGGTCCTACTCCATGGAAAGAACACCAAAAAATAATCTATTATTAAGAAAATAAAATTTCAATAGGAATAAAAATATATAAGGTAAAAAAGGATAGAAACACATTGGAATCACGGATGTTATCCTTGAATGAGGGCCTTGTTACTCAAGGGACTCACGATGAACCCAAGACTAAGAATAGTAACAAACACCACTTTACTGGATAGACTCATTCATGAAACCCCAACACTAAACAAAGAAAAAAATAAGATACAGTGCGTCATTAATTCAAGAAAAGAAAAAAATGAAGCAATTGCACCAAAAACTTGGGAAAATGATCATCAATGGTTGTAGTTGTTGCTGATAGGGATGTATTCCTTGAAGATGGTTTGGTTTAGACATATCTCATGCATTATGAACTTTCCACTAGAGAGGATCACCTAAATAAGGGGGAGAAAAGTGAAATTATCATAGCTCCTCCTCTCTAAAATGCTCTTCTCTCTAGAACAAATAATAATAGAATAGTGAATACCCACTCATTGAGAAGGATGAAGACATTCAGTTGGTAAAATAAGGTAATTTTGTAATAATGGCACAATAGTGAAGTAGAAAACGCATTAAGGGATCTGGTTGAGGTGGGACACATGTATGGAGGTGCACACATGGATGTATTACAAAGGAAAACTAGGGAAAGTAACTATATAATGGCATGGATATGTGGTGTTAATAGAGTAAAATGGTGGTGGAGGACAGAGATCTCCCATGAATTAGAAGTGAAAACAAACACAGATCTCGTTAAGAAGATATATTGGATCAAATGGATCAAAATCCAATAGACATCTAGGGATAACAATGTGGATTGAGTAAAGGGAGTGTAAGTTCAGTAGTCCCCCATGGTAAATTATAGAAAAATTAGAATTGATGATCCCACACAGTGAATCCCATGAAAAAAGGCAGAGTAGAAGCCTGCAAAAAAATAGTATTTTGCTTAATAATAATAAAAACATTTTCATGGAATAAATAAAAATATATATTTTAAATTTTAAAACCAATTTCAAAAAATCTCAACATTTTCAGAATAAAATGAAAACCATGAAATAGGATATGTTATTGCAAGGTCTATCTAGCCTAGCCTGCTAGTATCCTCCGAGCATGAATACCACTTTTTGTGTTCCACAGTGGTGCATGTAGTACTTGTACATACCCATATACTAACTAATAGAGATACTAAAACTTGGTCAAGCCATAAAATATATTTAAACAACAATAATAAAACCAGGCTTACCATCTTTACCTGAGTATCCGCTGGAGCCAGTAAGTTGTAAGGATAACTCCCAAAATCCTATAAATGTAAAACATCTTTTCTCAGGGATAAAATATATTGAACATGGAAACTCAATATAATAAAAATATCAAAATTATAAGTATTTAAGTAGTATAAATACACAACATCTAGAAAATAAAAGCCAATAGGAGAAGAAAATCCATCTAAACATGAATGACTTAGACCAACCTAAATTCACCCTATCTTCCAACTAGGATCCCTTATAAAGCTCAAGTATGGGAATTCCTAGGATCATAGACGAGAGAATATCTAGAATATACACTTAAATATAAGTAAATTGAAACTCAAAAAATAAAATAACATCCATAGTGATGAACCCAAGGAATACCATATTGGATCGGGCCATATTATCCTTAGATTTTAAATTAAGAAAACATCTTTTAATATGGTTAGTTTTACCACACTCAAAAAACCAAAAGTTATTTAAATGGTTCTTATCTTTATTATCATTAGTATAATTTCTAATTGACCCCTAACATGCATTAATTTATGTTTATTCATTACCCCCACTAAGCCCCTCCTTGAAACCATGTGTTCGAATATCACAAGACAATATAGTTGACTTAACCTCTTCAAAAGTTATATAATCTCTACCATACATCATGGGATCATTTAAATTATTAAAGGAATCATAAAGATAATTCAAAATAAGTATGGTGTGATCTTCATAATTAATATTCACATAAATATTTTCTAAGTAAATATGAACTTTATTAGAATCATCAAGAAGAGTATAAATAGAGGAATCAGAGGTCATCATGAAAGTAAACAATTCATGTATTTATGTACAAAAAACCAAGAAAATACTTCAACATAAAAATATGTTAAAATTTAACCCATAAGGATTTATAAGGGTTTTCATGAAATACATAACATAAAAATTTATCCCCTAACGTCAACAGGGGAATCTAATGGGCCTTTTCAAGAACGTCAAGGTCAACATCAATGTAAGTGGTGGAAGATTTCCCTTTATGAGAGACAATGATAACGGGTTTCTTATGACCATGAAATATGTTTTTAAGTTCATTGTGGATGAGTACTGCATGTATCTTAACTCTCCACATGCTAAAATTTTTCTCACCGTAAAACTTTTCAACTTCAAATTTAATAGATGGAATCTCTAGGCTTGATTATAAACTCTGATACAAATTTTTGGGTGTAGGATGGGTTTGATATAAGGCTTCCCCTTCCCAAGTAAGTCAAAAAGGATCGTACATAGAGATGTTAGAGCAGATTGTACGAAGAAAATGAATGATTGAAAGGAACAAAGAAAAAATAATTGAATACGCTATATGAAATTATAGGAAAGAAAGGAACACAAGAATTTACATGGTTCAGACTAGTTTATTCATACTCTGTGATAATAACACCATCACAATAATCTTATTATTATGAAAAAAAAGTGAAAAATTCTTAAAAATAGAGAAGGTAAATATAGAGAAACAAATAAAGACTATAAAAGTTATCTGAGTATGTAGCCCTTATCACTCTAGGGACTCATAGTAAACTCGAGAATGAGGATGGTAATATACACCCCCAAGAAGGACTGACTCACATAAGCAACCCAACAAAAATAGGAGAAAAAATAAAAAAGATACGGTGCACCACCAAAGAAAAAAAGAGAAAAATTTTATAGATTGGGGAATAATAGAAAATTGAAGACTCGCTCACTCAGATTGATGAAGAAGACTCATCGAGAAAATGAGGCGGCACTTTACTAATGGCACAACAGTAGAGTAGGTGAAGTGATGGAGATATTTTTTCCAGCTGCACACTGCCATTTCAAAGGTGGTGCACCAACCTCACCTACCTTGACTTCAAACCTTGTTTCTACACATTCTACATGTGTAGTAACTTTTCTTTTGACAGCCATGAGAGTTGAAAATGGTAGGTGGATGCCCATGAGTGAAGTCTAATGTTTTGGTGGGTGTAGGTGGGATTGGTGGGAGTTGTGTCAAACTTGACACCTTCTACCATGCCTATTTAAGGAGGGCCGATGAACCTTCAGCATTTCATCAATATGAGTCAATAAGATCTTATTGTATCTGGTAAAGAGAGCCTTGAGATATCCATGTGATAGATAAAGAGGTGTAAAGAGAATTTTTTTAATCTTTGTTCATTGTGAAATAATTCTCATTTTCTTCCCATTTTTCTTACTCCATTATCTCTCTTCATTATCATCGAATTACAACAGTGGTATTGGAGGAGGTTAAGTGAAATGGAGGCGTGCGGTGGAGTTTTTCTAATGACCAGAAAATTTTAGTTTCCCATAATTGTGTTTTTAATTCATATTCTGAAATTTCATGGTGAGCTGATTCCAACGGCACAAAAAACATTAAAAATGGAGTTAAACGAGCTTCCTAGGCTCAGTAAAAGTTTGGTCAAAACTTGGATGCTATAATACCACCTTGATAGAGAAGAAGGTATTATTTCGGCACTAGAAACATTTCCAATGATTTTTTGGCAGCTGCTCTGTCATTCCACATCAACACCATGTCATCAGTTGATCTCAACAGTGGACACTATTTTGGTCATACCTTGATCAATCGGTGTCCGATTTCGATGATCCAGGAATTAGTTACACCATTTTTGACTATTTAAAACACAACAGTGAGCTCTATATTTCTAGATTCTACACCAAATTTTTGAAAAATTAAAATTAAATGGAGGTATCATCCATGGGAGGGATGATCATGTTGAATTATTTGAACTACTCCATTTGGAGGTCTCAAATGGAAGATCTCTTAAATGAAAAGAATCTTTTTGAACCCATTTATAATAAAGGAGTCAACCCTGATTCCACCAAGGAAGTAGAGTGGAAAAAGAAGAACAAGAATAAAATTGATCAAATCTGCAAATGGATCGATCATAGCATTTAACATCATACTTCTCAAGAGATTGGTGCATACAAACTTTATATGGAGTTGAAAAATATGTACCAGTCAAAGATTGCTTGAAAAAAGATCCTCATATTGAATCAGTTGATGAATCTTAGAATGAAGAGTGGAAGCTCTATATCTAATCTCTCCAAAGAGTTCCAAATCCTGGTGAACTAGTTAGTGTCTATCGGTAAGACTCTAAATGATGAAGATTAGGAGAACCACTTACTTTGCACACTTCTCAGTAGCTAGCATGTGCTTTTTGTCTCACTCAACAACTCAGTTCCCATAGGAAAATGTACCATGGTGATGGTAAAATATTCACTATTAAACAAGGAGACCCAAAGGAAGTACATGAGTTACAACCAAATAAAAGATCTCATTGTGGAGAAGTGAGGAAGACAACAAGGAGGAAGTCAAGGGGTGGGAACCAGAGGCCGAATAAAGAATAGAGAAAGATCCATAGATGACAAGAGACCAACATAAAAATGATATCATTGTTTCATGGAGGGACATATGAAAAATAAGTACCTAAATTTGCTACAATAAAAGGTTCAAAGTAGTAACTAGTAAAGAAGAAATGAAGACACACACGTGAGTGTCATCAAAGAAGTTGTTCTTTTCTCCAAAAGATGAAGAAGATACATCCTTTTATACATTGGTCCAAGATAATGAATGAGTGGTCGATATTGTACAATCATATCATGTCACTCCGCATTGTGAGTATTTCTTGACTTACCAAGCCGGTGACTTTGGTGTAGTCAAGATGGGAAATAGCAGTTCAGTGGAGATTGTTAGCATGGGTGATATCCAAGTCAAGATGAATTTTGGATACACAGTTACCCTGAATGATGTTCAGCATGTTCCAAGCCTTCGAATCAAAATTTTATCAGTTATAGCCATTGATTGAAAAGTATATGACAACATCTTCATAAATAGAGCATGAAAGATGAAAAATGGATCCATCATCATTGCCTGAGGAAACATATGTGGTAGGTTGTACAAAACTCATATGAAGATATGTAAAGAAAGCTTCAACGTAGTTAAAGGAGATACATATTCCAATATGTGTCATAGGATACTCAACCACATGAGTGAAAGAGGGTAATCTACACTGATGAAGAATAAGTACATCATTATTGACAAGGATACATCAATTGATCCTTGTAAATGCTGCTTGTATGGGAAGTAGCATAAAGTCTCATTCAATAATACTTCATCAAGGATATTAGAGTTGTTGGATCTGGTGCACTCTGATGTATGTGGACCCATGGAGGTGGATTCACTTTGAGGTAACAAATATTTCCTATCCTTTATTGATGATGAATCTTGAAGGGTCTGGGTGTTTTTCTTGTGGAAGAAGGACTAAGTATAAGAATAATTCAAGATATTCCATGCTGTCATGGAGTGTGAAACTAGAAAAAATCTCAAGTGTATTCATTCAAAAAACATAGGAGAGTACACATCCGGAGAATTTGATACTTATTACAGGATTTAGGGAATCTAACAAGAGAGGATGGTCCCATGAACCCCACAACACAATGGAATTGTATAAAGGATGAACAGAACCATTATGGAGAAGGTTAGAAGCATGATGAGTTTTTCTAAGCTACCTAATCCATTATGGGGAGAAGTTGTTCAGGTTTCATTCTACCTTATCAACATATTACCATCGGTCCCACTGAATTTTGAGATTTTTAGAAGAGATGGTCTGGTAAACATCCCTCTTACTCTTATTTATGTGTATTTGGATGTTTTTCATTTTCACATGTATCCAAGGATCTTAGGAAGAATCTAGATGAGAGATCTACTCCTTAAATATTCATCAGCTATGGAGATTAGGAGTTTGGATACAAGATTTAGGACTCAAAGGATAAGAAGGTGATCAAAAGTAGAGATGTTGTATTCTAAGAGAACCAGACGATTGAGGACATTCAAAATCCTAGAATGTATCGAATTGAAAGTGTTGAGGAATCAATTCATGATCCAACACCTATACTAGAACCACATATCAATGGACAAGGGGAGGTGCAAGAAGATTCATTGGTAGTGAACCAGGAGGTGGTGGAGGAGGATATTGAGCAGGTGGATACTCAATCCTCTCTATAAGAAGTTTCAAAACCATCACAGGAGCTAGGTGATGTTTGTTCCTCTTGAACATAACATTTTATAGGTTTGAGTATCATCCAGAAGAATGATTCCATCGACAAAATATTTGGATTTATATTAATGATTTTTGATTGATGAGGGGGATCCATAAGGGTATCAAGAAGCATGTCGACATTTGTTATCATTGGATATGTGAAGTGATGGATCGAAAGCTGATGCGACTTGTGAAGGTCCAAACAAAAGAGAACCTGGTGGATATGTTGACAAAGTTGGTTTCTCAGGAGAAGCTAGACCTTTTCAGATGCTACGGTGGATTACAACTGGAGGGGGAGAATTAATGGAGATATTTTTTCCAGCTACACACCACCATTTCAAAGGTGGTGCACCAACCTCACCTACCTTGACTTCAAAACTTTTTGTTACACATTTTTCATGTGTGGTAACTATTCTTTTGGTAACCATGATAGTTTTCAATGGTAGGTGGTTTCCCATGGGTGAAGTCCAATGTTTGGGTGGGTGTAAGTGGGATTGGTGGGAGTTGTGTCAAACTTGACACCTCCCACCATGCCTATTTATGGAGGGCCAAGGATGCTTTAGCATTTCATCAATATGAGGCAAGAAGAGCTTATTGCATCTAGTAAAGAGATCCTTGAGAGATCCATGTGAGAGATAGAGAGGTGTAGAGAGAATTTTTGTAAGCTTTGTTCATTGTGAAATAAATCCCATTTTCTTCCCATTTTTCTTCCTCCATTGTCTCTCTTCATGATCAGTGGATCACAATATGAAGCATCGGGGGAGGAAATTGAGGAAGGACACAAATATGGTGGAGCGCTTGTGGAGGGATCATGAAGGATAGTTGGGGAAACAAACCACAAAATTGAATAGACACATGGAAGTAGTAGACTAGAAGGGTGGAAAATGGTGTAGATCTCATGTGAATTCAGAGTACAAACAAACACTGATCCTATAAAGGAGATCTATTGTATTGAGAGGATCAATGACTATGAGAAATCTAGGGAGCATTGTGTGGATTGAGTGAAGGGAGAAAAGTAGGCCTCACACTAGATACTAGAAAAAAAAAGGATTGATAAGATCACACAGAGAATCTCACTAAAGAAGGAAGAATAGAAGCTCGCAGAAAAACAATATTTTGTATTATAATAATAAAACAAAAAATTTAAATGGAATAAATAAAAAACATAATTTTAATATAAAAATAAATTTTAACTTGAAACCTAAAGGAAACATAGATGGGTGATGCGTCGAGCCACAAACCCACCAATAATAATAAGAGGGGGAATGAATACAATTGACCACAAAATGAGAAAGACTTGAAGGGAAGGCCTCTAAAATCTAGGGAGGAAAACTAATAAGTGAATCTAGGGATCAAAAGCATCGAAGAGTGATAACACAACCAATAATACCAAGAGGTTAATTTATAGAAAACTGAGAGGATAAAACCATGGCAACCAAGATTATGATTCCTCTCAGTGAGTGAGGTTCCATAAAGGAAATTATCTCCCAAATAATTCAAATTATCATTTATATACATTTCAAAAAATAATATAAACTCAATTATAATAAGTCTTTTCTTATAATTTATAAACAATTTAATTTAATCACCCATGTAAATCTATATTAATCATAGAGAACGTCCACTCACATTGATAAATGTTTTTAAGAATTTTAGGGAAGATAAATTTTTTTAGAAACACAAAACCATAGTCATTTTTTGTTGGAAAAGATAGAAAATGATGAATGATCAAACAATAAAAAAGTGAATGTTTAGCATAAATAAAATTATTTCTCTCCAAACAAAAGTGGATGCACAGTGACCCAAAAATAAATGTGTAGAAAAATAAATGTTGATATCAAAATTTTTTCTTGGAAAACCTAGAAGGAAAAAACCATGGGACCTAGTCCAGAAAGAGGGATCCACTAAAATTAAGAAGTACACAGTAGAGACTCCCCAAAAATGTAAGGGGTCTCAAAATTAATACTCAGATAAAATAGTGGATCAAAGTCAGAGACTAGAGAAAAATGATCATCGAACAAAGGCGATCACCAAATGAATTTTCTCCTTGTATTTTTAGTGTTTTCATAAGCATTGAAACTGCCTCCTTTTACATGGAAAAATGTCTACGTGAAGATTCATAACTCCAAAAAAAATTCTTCTTTTACCCACGTTAAAATCACCTCATTTATTTAGAAATGTGGTCTGGAACCGCGCACTCCAATTAAGAATATTACTAACAAACTCCCCCTATTACTCAAGTGGGAATTACTACCAACCCTGTAATTAGTTGGAAAGTCTCAAATTTTCTTTTGGGTAAACTCTTGATCAAAAAAATTGACCCTTTTTTATTAGTGTGGATCTTCTCAAACTCTAACTACCTCAAATAAATGACATTTTGGATCTAATGATATCGAAAAACGATATGTTTTGACCTACCATGAAAAGTGTAATTCTTTATCAAAAAAATAGCAATCTGACTATCACAGAATAAAACATATATTTCCTAATTAAAATTGAGATCTTGAATAAAAATCTCCATCCACAACAATGTTTTTAATGCCTTTATAGCTGCAATAAACTCTAAATTTATAGTAGATAACGAAACACATCTTTGCAATATAGACTACCAAGATACAAATCCCCTTACAAAAGTGATCAAATAGCCTGAAGTAGACTTCCTCGAATCGATACCTCCTTCCATATATGAATCTATAAAACCACAAAGCATAGGTTCCCCTTTTCCAAAACACAATTTCATATCAGAAGTGCTACGAATATAATGAAATATATACTTCACTTATATCTAATTATCTCTACCTATATTAGATAGAAAACAAATTACCACACCAACTTCATGAGCTATATCAGGTCTAGTATATACTATCTCATACATCAAACAACCAACAACAGATGAATAAGGTATGTGTTTCATCTCCTCTCTCTATATTCATCAGTATATGGTGACTAACTAGTACTGAGCTTAAAATGTAAAGAAATAGGAGTACTAACCACTTTCGCTCTATACATATAAAATCTATGAAGAACCTTCTCAATATATCTCTCCTGAGATAACCATAAATTATTATCCTCTCTATCACAGGAGATTGACATACCAAGTATATATCATGATAGCCCCAAGTCTTTCATCGCAAAAGACTAACAAAGTTCTTTTTTCAATCAATTAATTATAGAATCATCATGACCAACAATGAGAATATCATTAATAAAAAAGCAACAGTATAATAAAATCATCATCAGTAAATCTCTAAAAAAACACAATGATCAGAAGATGTCTTCTTGAAACCCTGATAAAAAATGATAGATTTGAACTTCTTATACTACTGTCTTGGATCTTGCTTCAAACTATACAAACTCTTCTTTAACCTTTAGACATGATTCTCTTTACCTATTTTAACAAAACCCTATGGCTGCTCCATATAAATCTCCTCTTATAAATCTCTATGTATAAAAGTTTTCTACACATCTGTCTACTCAATTTTCAGATCCAAACTAGCATCCAAACCAAGAACTACCCGAATAGAAGACATTTTGAAAAAAAGTGAAAAAAATATCATCAAAATTAATACCTTTCTTCTGAAGGAATCATTTAATAACTAACCTTTCCTTGTATCATGGAACATAACATGATTCTTTATTTTTAATCCAATAAATACAATGATTTTTCAAATCTCTCTTACCTGTTGGTAACTTTACCAGCTCAAAAGTATGATTGTCATGCAATGATTTCATCTCATCATACATTGTCACAACCCATTTTTCCTTCTATTCACTTTTCATTACATCATAAAAATATTCTGGTTCTTCCCCTTTAGAGATAACCACATACTCATTTGGTGAATACTGAGTATAAATGGTACGATATTGATATGACCTCCAAAGTGGAACTACGGGTTCATTAATAACCCCTAGAACTAGATCATCAGAAACAAAGGGTGCATCAGAAATATCAACTCTAACCTATTCACCCTGAACAGCATTCTTCACATCAACATTATCATCAGAATCAACAATATGAGGTAAATTTGAATCAAAACCTGGCTCAAGACTAAAAAATACATCAAAAGATAGAGAAATAGATTTTTTCCCTTATCAATATCTACAATAGACTGATCCTCCTTAAACACTGTATCACAGCTTTTGATAAGTTTCTTCAAAGAATAATCATAGAACCTGTACGCAAACTCATCATTTCCATTGCTAATAAAAATACACTAGTGTGTCTTTCCAGCCATCTTGTATCTCTCATCTATAGGCACTTGAACAAAAGCCTTGCAGCCAAAAACATACAAGTGACCGCAACTGATCTCTTTTCCATACCAAAACTTTTCAGTAGTATTTTTTTGTAAATAAATTGTAGATGATAAATTGATAATATAAGTAGTAGTAAGTAAAGACTTACCCCAAAAATGTCTAGAAAACTTTTCTTCCAAAAGTAAACAATGAAATATTTCCAACAAAGTCATGTTCATCTGCTCAAATACACCATTTAGATAAGGTGTATTAGGAGGAATCTTATGATGCTGAATACCTTCCTTTAACACTAATCAAATGGACCACAATATTCTCCCCCATTTTCATTGTGAATACATTTCAATTTCTTACTAGATTCTCTCTCAGTAGAAACATGAAATTTCTTAAAAACACTGAGCACTTGACTTTTGGCATTCAAAACATAAACCCAAAGTTTATGTGAGTATTCATCAATAAATGTCACAAAATAAAGACCACCACTAAAGGTATTAGATTTAAAAGGACCACAAATGTCAAGATGTACTAATTCAAGTACATGTGATTTCTTATGCACGCTATAACTACTAAAAATCACTCTACTCTATTTTCCAGCCATAAAATGATCACACGTGTCCAATTTAAAACTGTTTAAATTTGGAAGAATATTTCTCTTGGCCAAACAACCAATACCTTTCTCACTGGTGTGATTGAGCCTGTTATTCCATAACTTGGACGCAAACACTACACTCAACAACACATGAAATATCATAAGAAATAGAAGCTATAGTCCAGGTCAAACTTGACTGCTTCTTCCCTCGATCCACAGTCAAAGAACCCTTGGAAAGATTATGTTGGAAGTCAACAAAAATACTTATAAACCCTTCGTCATCAAGAATGCTGGTGGAAATAAGATTCAAGCAAACCTCAGGTGCATGTTGAACATTCTTCAAAATTAGCTTACTTTATGTGATGGTTTCTTAAAAAACATCCTGATACCTACAACATCATCATGACCATAATTTCCCATCTTCAAAATCTCAACATTATCTGGGTTGTAAGATGTAAAAAACTCCTTCATTAATGTCACGTGAAAACAGGCACCACTGTCAACAACCCAGCAATTATCATCAGAAGTAATATTAATGGAGTCATAATAATAACAAGATCACCCCCTGTAGAGGTGATAACACAATCATCTCTATCATCATTTTTCTTCTGATTATGTTCCTTCATTCTATTTTCTCTTTTCAAATGATAAAAAAAAATTCTTAACATGCATTTTCTTACCACAATGATGACATTCAAATTTTCTCTACTTCAACCTAATTTTTTTTGTCTTCTCTTACCTCGACTACTATGTCCCTAATCTTGGATTCTCCCCCTATTCTTTGTGACTAAAATCTCTAAAGAGGATTTATCCTACGTATGTCTCCTGAAATCTTCATTTAAAATAGTAAACTTAATAAAAATAAATGTCACAGCACCATTAGTATTAGAACCGGTTAGAGTAAGACATAAATTCTCCAAAGAATCAGGTAAAGTGTTAAGCGATAAAAGAGTTAAAACCTCGTCTTCAAAATTGATACCCATACTAGAAAAAATGATCAAAACATCCTTAATATTCACTTAAATTATTAGAAATATATGTACCTTATTTTTACCTTAAATTAATCATTTTTTAGAATAAAAAAATTATTATTTTCTGTCTTGGAAGCATAGGTTGTCTCAGGCTTCTCCAACAAATTTCTGGCGTGAGAGATGTGGAGAATGTGGTTCATCACGTTGTCTTCGACCCATTGGTGAATGAAACCACAAACCATATCATGCTTGAATTCCAATTATTCATCTAAAATCCTTTCTAGGTTCTAGGTACTTAACACCAAAAGATGCATTCACTTAACAAAAAGTAGATCCTTCATTTTTAGGTGCTACATATTTTAGTTGGTACCATTTAACAAAATCATACAACTATAATTGGATTCCATAATAAATATGAAATAAAAAACCAAACCATATAATGCTAGATGTTGGGAAAGATGGAAAATTATGAACATGTAAATAATAACAAAGCGAATGTGCAGTGGAAATAAATTGATTTCCCTCTAAACAAAAGCGAATGCGCAGTGACCCAGAAATAAATGTGCAGAAAAATAAATTTTGACACTATATTTTTTTCATGGAAAACCCAAAAGGGAAAAACCACAGGACCTAGTCCAAAAAGGGGGATCCAATAAAATGAATAAGAACACAGTAGAGACTCCCTAAAATAGAATGGATCTCAAAAGTAATACTTAGACAAAATAGTGGATCAAAGTCAGAGACTAGAGAAAAATGATCGTGGAAAAAGGTGAACACCAAATGAATCTGCTGCTTGTATTTTTGTGTGTTCAAAATCCTTGATGTTTCATCCTTTTATAAGGAAAAATTTCCACATTAAGATTTGTAACTCCACAAAAAATCACTTCTTTGACCCATGTTAAAATCACCTCATTTATTTGGAAATGCGGTCTTGACCCACATGCGCCAATTAAGGAGGAACCCAACATTTTTATTATAAACTATGATATGGCTTTCCTCAACCCCAAGTAGGTGGATGTGGTGTCAAGGGGTTTGAATTTTGGGACGGCGCTTGCAGGGTTGATTCCCCAGACCAGTTTTATTTCCTTACATGCATTGTAAATAAAAAATATGACATGGATTTCCCTAAGTGAAAACAATTTCCAAGACAACCACACCATTTTTTCTTGGTTAAATATAATATGGGAGGATCTTTTAAATGTTTTTCTTTTAAAACCATGGCATGGTTTTTCTCAATCACATCATGATTTTTTTATGGAAATATTATTCCCATACATACTATATGTATTTTTTGATAAAAAAACATGATGTAAAACCATATTTTACAATTCTATTCTTTAGAAATCACATATCCACTCCAGTTTTTTCTAAAGCACAACTTAGTTTTAATATTTTCAATATAAACCATAACAAGGCTCTTAAACAAAAACCATTTTACATAAATCATGTTTTCATTTTCTAAAAACAAATTTTCCCATATTCTTCATTTATTTAAACATCAATCCAGGCATAATGGAATTCACTCTGATTCAACTTTTGGGTTTTTTTGGGGACAACCCTTGTTCAAACATTAGAGAAACAAACCATTAATATTTATTTTCCCATGAGATATAACTATTTATTTTAATTCAGTATTAATAAAGAGTATATGTTTTCTTTGATGAAACTAAGTACCCTCTACTTCTTTATTATGGTTGATGAAGATGAGTAAGAAGAAGCGAAAATATTATTTCCTCCTTTGGCATCCATGGGTTTTTATGAATCGCCTAATACCTAGGAGGTATTTCATTTTCATCAAAACAATATAGAACTTTTTTCAAAGAGAAATAGAGAATAGAAACTTTAATTTGTTCATTTTTAACAATATGAATCATATATAATATCTCATGGTTTCGATCGACCTCGATCTATAGTCTTCAAGGATGATCCATAATGAAATAACATTTCATAAAAGTTCACTATTTTATTATTCCAAACATAAAAAACATTTTAATAGTGAAACCATATTAAAACTATTTTTTAATCTTCGATCATTTATGAAGAAACATTTATCATTATAAACATTTCATAGCCACTAATCAAAAATCTTTCAAAAATCATCCAATGATGTTTGAAGTCATCATGAGAGCTTCGATGGAATAAATTTTGAACAACTTTCTTTATCATATAATGCATTCACTTTGAAGATCAAAACTATGATGTAGTGACCTTCGCTACAACATGGTTTACACCAGTATAAACTGTGACATGGTTAATACCACTACATCAAGGTATTAGATTTAATTCATATATCTATTTTCACATTTTTAATAGTGAGAAATGTGCCTTTCTCAATATTGGTTTTATCAATGCTTTCTAAGGTTGAGAAATCCATTATTTAGTTCAAAGAGATGCCTTTTTTGTTGTGGTGAATGGATTGATTTTGGTGGGATTTGATATGATTATGAGGTAATTTATTATGAAGAACAAGCTTTCAATTCAAGAGACAAAGATAATATAATTGAAGGTCGATAACAGTTAGTGTTTCTGGGATTACATGAAATTAATATGAAAATAGCATGCAATTTACAATGAAATTATCACATTGGCTACATGTTGTCACTCATGATGGTTGATTGTTATATATTAGTATAAGATATATAGATTTTTCATTCACCCCCATTTTTTGTATTATGTTGATTGATTCATAAATATGTTGATTATTCTTAAAAAATGGTAAAGTTGATCTTTCCCTATTGGGAGTAGAGGTTGAGGGGTTTGTATCGAACATCACAGACCATAACCAATAAAAAAATATAAACTAATATCGAGAAATAAAAAAATGGGTTTGAAAAGAAGAAGTAAACAATAAACAGAAACAAACCCCTAGAAACATGCATAAAACAAAAGGAGATGAGGAAAAGTAAAGAACACAAGGTATTTTCATGCTTTGAATCTTGTTGATCCTATGTTCACAACAAGAACACCACCATGAGATTTATTATTATTAAAAACAAACAAGACTGCAAGCATAGAATAGAGAACATAAAAGAAGAGAGGCAACACACATGGACCACAAAAGTTATCTGAGTATAGGAACCTCATTACTCCAAGAGCTAGTGATGAACCCTGGTCCGAAGATGGTAACGTATGCCCTCAAACTAGATGTACTCATGCACACAACCCCAACATTGACTAAGAAAAAAACAAGATATAGCACATAACTGATGCAATAAACAAAATATATCCCTACAAACTCAGGCCTACACCAAGAACGTGAGAATAGGTCATCGAAGAAGTTCAACGGTGTTGTTGATGCTGGGACTTCTTGAAGATGTCACGGTTGAACAAGGTTCGCGGGAGGTGAGCTATCCACTAGAGTAGGACACCTGAATAGGGACTATGAGAGCCATCATGAGAAGCTCAGATGATGTTCTCTCTATCAATGTTTCTTCTCTTTGGAACGAAAGCCAGAAGGAATTCAATTGCCCCTCAAGATGAATGACTAACAAATGAATTAACTCGAACAGTAATAATGGTGATGCGGTGGTGAGATGATGGACTGTCAGGAACGGTAGGCTGGGGCGGATGCACAGACATATGAGTCCATGTGTAAGAATTGTGAAGGTGAAGTCAGTGCAACATATCATGAAAATCATGAGACACACAGAAGAAACAAAGTGGATAGGAAAAAACAATGTGGATCCCCCTGTTATGTGATAGTGAACATGAAAAACCTGAAAGAATAGAAGCCACATTGTAGATTTGTTAGATTGTCAGTGATCAGTAGAGAGGATACAAACATGATAGCATCCCAACAGTAGGAAGCAGGCCACCCAGTACGAAGACCAACACAACGAGGAATAGAGCCAATAGGGAAGGCACACATTAGCCCAATGAACCAACATGGGCTAAACAGAGAGTTCTTCACAAGGGAATACAATTTTCGAAATAATAATAATAAGTTGAAATATTTTTGCAAGGCATAAAAAGAAAGCTGAATTTTAATTTTGAAACCTAATTTCAACAAATATCCACCTTTTCAAATTAAAATAAGAAAGATACTAGTTAGTGTTTTTTTCAAGGCTTAATCTAGCTTACCAGTGGGTTCAGATAGATTTTTATTAACAAAAAAATGAACCTAAGACTAAAGTATCTACCCAGCATGGACACTCTTAGCATGTTCCATAGTGGCACATGAATTGCTCGTACCTACTCTTCTACTATTATCATGCTACTGAAGCATGCTTAGAAATAAAATGATGAAACAACAATAAACAACAGAGCTTACCAAAATTACCTAAGTCTCCATCGAAGTCAACAAATCCCAAGCATATAAATACCTACAAACACACAACCTTCCTCAGGTATAAAATACAGTGAACATGAAAACTTAGAAAAGCTCGAAATAATGAAAATAGTAAAAGGTATTAGAAAAACATGTGACCAATACAAGGAATCCAACATAAGAATGATCTCCACCTAAGTCTGAATGGCTTAGACCAGCCTTAACACACCCACTCTCTCAAATGGGTTCCCCTATAAACACAACCAGGCCAAGTCCTATGGTCGTAGAAGAGAGATCATGTAGAATCTATGCCTGATTCTAACTAAAGGGAGACTAAACAAAAAAAACCAAAGAACATCTGTAGTGGAGAACCCTAGGCATGCCAGATTAGTCTGGTTCGTACTATCCTTAGATTTTAATTTAGGATAATATCTTTTAATATGGTTTGTCTTAGCACACACAAAATGCTGGAAGTTATTCAACTAGTTCTTCTCTTTCTATTATTTATTATTATTTTGCATTCGACCCCAAACATGCATTAATTGAGGCTCGGATTTCACTCCCCTAAACTCATCTTTCAAACCACGTTTTTGAAGTTCTCAAGACAACACAACTAATTTAACTTCTTGCAAGGTGATCCATTCTCTACCATAAACCATAGAATTGTTTAAAGAATTAATAGAATCATCAAAGGAAGAAAACATGATAATTTCTTGATATTCATCATACATTTTAACATATATATTAGCTAAGTAAAGAAACACTTTATTAAAATCATCAAGATGAATGTGAACCAAAGAACCAGGGTTCATCTTAAATGTATAAAGTCACATTTTCTTGTATAAATGACCAAAAAGAGACTTAGACATATACAAATATTCAAGTTTAATCCATATAGCTTTAGCAGTAGTCTTATGCGCGAATTCACATAAGACCTTATCACCTAATGTTAAAAACAACATATAGTGTTCTTTCTCAAGAATATTAGGGTCAACATCAATATAGGTGGTAGGCCACTATCCGTCAACTGCAACAGTAACTACATGTTTCTTAAGACCTGAGAGAGTGTTTGTGAGTCCATTGTGGACAAGAAACGTCCTCATCTTAACTCTCCACAAGTTAAAATCATTTCCTCCATCGAACTTATCAACTTCTAGTTTAACATAAGACATCGTTAACTTGAAATAAAAGTTTTGATACCAATTGTTGGGATTGGAGGTTGAGGAGTTTGTGCTAAACATCGTAGGCCAGAACCAACGTGAAAATGGGAACAAAGATCAAGAAACCAAAAAGGGGGTTCGAGAATAAAAATTAAACAGAAACCCGATAGAAACAGGCATAAATCAAAAGGAAATGTGGAAAAGTAAAGAACACAAGGGATTTACGTTTCGGATCTCGTTGATACTACAGGCACATTAAGAACACCACCACCAGATTATTATTATGAAAAACAAATAAAACAACATACATAGAATAGAGAAGATAAAACTAGAGAGGCAACACATGCGGATCACGGAAGCTATCTGAGCACAATGTCCTTTTTTACTCTAGGAGCTAGCGATGAACTCTGGCCCGAAGATGGTAATGTATGTCCTCGAACTGGATGGACTTAGGTGCGCAACCCCAACACTGACCAGAAAAAGGAAGTAGGGACATTGCAAAACCGATACAACAAAACCAAGACAACCTTAGAAACTCAGGCCTACACCAATAACCTGGGAAGATGTTGTCAAAGAAGATCAAAGGTGGTGTCGAGGCTGGGACTTCTTGAAGACGTCACTGTTGAACAAGGCTTGCTGAAGGTGAGCTCTCCATTGAAGTAGGACATCAGTACATGGACTGCAGGAGCCGTCGGGAGAAGCTTTGGAGGACTTCTCTCTCTCAGCCTTCTCTTCTCTTTGGAACGGAAGCCGGAAGGAAACGGATCGCCCCACTCAAGACGAATGCCTAGCAAATGAAGCGACACGATCAATAATAACGACGAGGCAGTGGTGAGACAATGGGTTGTCAGGCATGACAGGCGAGGGTGGATGTGTGGACGGTTGAGGGCATGCAGAAAAACCGTGAAGGTCAGACCATTGCAACAGACCGCGAAAATCCCGAAACATGAGACATATACGGAGTGGACGGGTAAAAACGATGTGGATCCCTGCGTTATATGAGAGTGAAAAAACACACCCTAAAAACACAGAAGTCACGCCGCAGAGCCGTCGGATGGTCAATGATCAACAGAGAGGATCAAAACATGACATCACCTGCTGGAAGCAAGCCACCCAATTTGAAGCCCACCACAGTGAGGCCCAAATGAACAGAGCCCATAGGGAACGCACATGGGCGCCCAACGAACCACATAGGTCAATTAGAAATAAATGCATAAAGAAATACAATTTTGATAATAATAATAATAATCATAATCATAATAATCATAATAATAATAATAATAATAATAATAATAGGCTGAAATATTTTTTCAAGACATAAAAAGAAAGACAAATTATATGACAGAATTAATAAACTCTAGTGTCATGTGATGTGTATGTGACATCCATCGTGAATCTTATTTTTTTGATATGTGGACATAAGTTGTATTAATTTAACCATATTTTTTTTTTTCGTGTTTATCGGTATGTATTTTTGTTTTCACTCGTTTAGAAGTCAACAATTTTATTTTTCATTTTTTTAATAATAAAAAACATTCTAATATTTTTGATTGATTATATGTAAATAAAATTATAGAAAATGAAGTTGAATGTTCCAAGTAATGATTTAGAGATGATTCCTTACAAATCATTACGGTGTCCCATATCCATCTGTGTATGCTTTCGTTGGTAATCGTGAAAGGTGCATGTAGAAGAGGGAAGTGGCAGCCGAAAGTTTTTCATTCCAACCTGCTTTAGTGTTCCTCGAAAGGACGGGTTTCCCCCAGCTCCGCTTAAAATAGCGGTTTTTTTCATCGCCTTAAAAACGTATGAGGGGATAAAAAATGAAGAGTTTTTGTTTTTTAAGTATTTCTAAAAAAAATTAAATATGTTAGAGTGTATTTTTTACGGAAAAGGGACACAGATTGGGTAAAACATTTTCAAGCAATCAGCTTTTATTTTCATTTTAAATTAAGTGGCTTACTTCAACATCATTCATGCAATCCATTTTTATTTTTTAATTTAAATTGTGTGTGTTTTGTTTTGTTATATATATATTAAACATTATTTGACTGTTATTTATATTTGGTATTACTTTCATTAAAGTAATGTGAAAATATAATTTAAAATTTCAATCAAAGCTCTTTTGAGTTATGTCCTCCCACGAGTTGCATTCTTTTGAACTGCATGACTTATTTATAAAGTTGTTGAATGTGTGGTAAAAAAAAATTATGTCAGTGGTCCTTGACGTACTTTATGGATTTTCGATATATGATTCATGTTTCACTTTTGAAGTATTAGAATAATAATAATATCTTAATCATAACACATAATTAACAATATATGGTTAATAATAAGACATTATTAACTAATTATAATAAGAAAAATATTATAATTTATAATAACATAGTAATCAAGAATAATTAATAATAATTAGTAATAGCTAACAATGTGGTTGATAATAATTAATATGAGAAAAATTATAAATTAATAATGCAATTAATTAATAATTAATATTGGAATTAATACCAACAAATAATGTAATTAATACGAATTAATATTGGTATCAATAATAATAGACAATTAATAATTGATGATTAATGATAATTTATATTATAATTAAAAATAAATGATATTAATAATAGTTAATAATAATGGAATTATTATTAATTTCATGATTAATTATAATTATTTACATTGTTAATTATTAATAATAATTATTGCAATATTAATTATTAATTAATTAATTAGCAATGTGATAATCATTAATAATTAAAAATTATTAGTAGTGCAATTAATTAATAACACAATTAA
Source organism: Viscum album (assembly GCA_963277665.1). Taxonomy (NCBI): domain Eukaryota; kingdom Viridiplantae; phylum Streptophyta; class Magnoliopsida; order Santalales; family Viscaceae; genus Viscum; species Viscum album. The sequence continues at coordinate 660,341,490 of OY728162.1, read as the reverse complement.
TAATAATGATATCAATTAATAATGTAATTATTATTAAAAATTAGTAATTAATTGTGAAATGATAATTTAATTAATAGTAACATATACTACTATAATTAAATAATAATATAAAAAATATCAATAATTATTAATGAATAATACATAATAATATAATTAATAAATATATAATATAGTAATTATGAATAATAAGTAATAATAATCAATGTTATCATTAACAAATAATATTGTTATTAATAATAAATAAATTATTAATTATTACTAGCAATAATGTAATTAATAATAATTACATTTTTATTTTTTATAATTTATTATTGGAATTAATAATAAATAATAATGTAATTGCTTGTTGGAATTATCATTGAAGGCGAGGAGGCAAATAGTGCTCGTGGATGAGTCAAAGTTGATGCTTCAACGTCAACTAAATTATTGGTAGAGGGTGAGGACAACCCATGGTAAACGATAGAGTCTTTTAGGAGGGGTCGTTACCCATGAGGTCAGGGTAAACCTTAACATATGGGTAAGAAAAAGGAGGAATGTACGGTTTGTTGTTAGGTTCAATTGTGAAAATAATTTTCTAGCTAAGGAATTAGATATTTTGGAAGGAGTGATTATGGAAGACTAACTTCCAAAGTCCAGATGGTGATTGCAGAAGCAACAACAACTAACATCTAGAGGTCTGAAATCAACATGACAAAAGATGTTTGTCGATGGAAGACAATCGAAAGTTACCCCTTGACATCGGCTAGTGATGCGTAGAGACGCAAAGGACATGCATGAGAACTCTTGGAAACGTAAGTGTCTTTCTGAAAGATATATAAGAGTCTTTTCTTGGCAGCTTTGTGAAGGAGGAAAAAAATATGGGTCTTCAAAGGTTGAAACATAAGACCAAACTCATGAGAGTTTTGAAAGCATGCACTATACATCGGAAGTGGATGTTGAGGTTGTTGAAGTTTTTAATAAATCAAAGGGCTTTTTATGGCCAACGAGTCTGTACCCGAGTGGTAGATGCTCCTGGTTGTCATCCAAAAGACTTAGGATCAAATCCGAACGGGGTTTAATTTCCAGGTTACTGTAACAGGTATTGTGCAGTATTGTAGTAGCCATAACTATTCATTTGATTTGGCCCTTTGGGCCACCAGATTGGGCCTATGGGTCTTTGGGTCTTCGGTCCAAGGCCTTCAGGCCACATGGCTTTAGGGCCACCAAAAAGGTCTTTGGGTCACAGGGAATTCGGGCTAGGATAGGCCATTGGGCCTCCGAGCCATAAAGGACTAAGAAACTGTTCGAACAGACCACATAAGAGCAGCCCCCAAAAGAGGATTCACAGCAAGTAGAATCCATCAGAGCAGAGCTAATTTGATTGGAAGAATGAGAGAGTATGACACTTGTCATCGGTACCAGGAAGCGTGATGCTCTGCATGGGACAATGCTAGCCAATCAACTATACGATATGGGGAAGTGGGCGCCTTTAAAGATGCAAGATACTAGGGAGGGGCAATTCAAATGTGTAGTCAGGTCTTGGGGCTTCAAAGGTCATGTACTGGGATTTGTGCCTTTGGGCATTCGAGTAATGTACGGGCCTTATTCCTCTGGATCTACAAGTCATGTAAGGGTTTCCCCTCAACCCTTAAAAGGGGGATTATCCAAAAATCAATAAAAATCTAAGGCCTTTGGGCTTTCTGAGTGAGAGGGTTGCCCGTGAAGATCAAAATGAAGTGGACTCACTCACACAAAGTGGCGGCCGGTTGCACCGACAGGACTCTACTGTAACTAGTAAAGTGGAACATTAGTTTGTAGATATATTATATTGTAATCATATTCTAATTCCTTAGTAAAACAGATTGCAATGTCCCCCCCCATGGATTAGAACTCATGTTCAAACCACATAAAATCTCATTTTGTTCATTTGCTTTTATTTCTTTCAATCATTGTATTTTGAAAATTCCCATTTGGGAAATTCGGAGGTTAGTGATTCACTGCAGTGACTTAGGTGCAACTAGCATCTAAGTTTTAGTGCAATGAAGATGTGGGTTTGTTTAGGTATTTTGTTCCATATTGTAAGTTCTGGAGGCATATCATCCAGTGGTTTGATAAGACATTTCATCATACCCAACAAGTGATATCAGAGCTTTGGTGGCAGAGCTTCAATGACCAAACCCTAGTGAAGGTGTTTCAGAGCCCGGTTTAACAACATCATTTAACCCTTTTCATCGTGGGAGGATTCAGGTAAACAATTCATGATCCCATTTATGTGTTTTGGAATTTAGTGGGAGTTCACTATCTCTAATAGGCATCGCATTGGATGAGGGTAAGATTTAGGTGGTGAAGTTCGACAAGAAGAATTTCAGATCCTGGAAGATACTGATAGAGGATTGCCTACTGTAGAAATATCATGATCATGCATTGATAGGTACCAAGTCAAAAGCGATGAAGAAGGAAGAATGAGAAAGTCTAGATAAGAAATTATTTAAAGTGATCTTGATGTCACTATCCCATAATGTCATGAACCGTCCATACTGGAACCCCTCCCAGGCCTACAACGAAGGTGAGAGTTACCCAAAACCCCCACCTCCAATAGGCCTTGGGTTAATGACTAGCGTTAAGGGTATAAAGTTTAAATATAGGTGACATTACCCTCATAAAATCCTAGGAAGTATAAAAATAAACCACCAATCAACACTATATAATTTCCATTTCACAAAATAAATTCTCACAACCCAAATGATACTTATATTTCAGATAAAAAAATCAAGGATAATACATGAAAAATTATTTATAAAACTCCAAATTGTCTACCAAATCTATACAAGCTACCCAAATAGTAGATCCAATATCTTTCATTTTATCCTTTAAACACATAGAAAACTATAGTGGGGTGAGAACTTAGGAGTACTCAGTAAGGTCATCCTTCAAAAACAAATCAACATCCGTGTGAAATAAATATGAAAGGGTAATAAAGTGTGATATCAATCAAACAAATCATAAACCCATATATAAGCAAGAATAAACATATCAAGTTCCAATATAAAGCTCTACATTCGACATCACTATCTAAATTTCCACCATTTCCCACAACAACTTTATCCATTGTCCAATATAGGCACCCAAATGATTTCATCATAAAAAACTAACCGAAATAGTATGTTATTGTGAACATGAAGGACACTAACCTTGTTCCATCCTCCTACCATGCACAACCCTCACTATACATACCACATCAATATCCCATCGTCATCATCATCATCATCATCACATATCTACCTTTACAAATACACATTGGTAAGGTAACATAAACACGAAGGGCATCTACCTCATTCCCTCCCCCCTCCATGTATGTACCCCATCATAACCACATATCCACATCACATAAACATCAAAGTAGGGTATCAAGAACATTTAGGTTATGGGTTTAGATTTAACCATCTTATGACTATTGGTGGAGGAAACAAACCCCAAAACATACTGATATATCTTTAAGAAATCAAACATGTAAAATATCTAAAAAATAGAGATGAATTAATCACCTATATTTCAACTATTGTAGAAGCTTCCATCTTCAACATTGAAGAAGTATATTTGATGCGGATAATTGAAGTAGTAAACATATGCTTCCTAACTCCAAGGGAGTACACCAGTTGATGGATCCATGAATGCTTTTTGAGGATACTTGAACTACCGAAGAGGTGTTAACACCTTATTAGGAGTCAAAAACAAAGCTTGGGAAGGAAGAGATGTTCTAAAAACATTTCATGAAACTGATGATCACATTAGTACAAAAAGTATTTATGATGCTAGATTTTTCACGTAGGTTATTTATAACCAATGTGAAAAATCCATGTTTATTGCTTTATCATGTCAGTTATTATATAACCGACATGAATAAGCTAAATATGTCAACTATCACATCGGTTATATAATAACCGATGTGATAAAGAAGATTTTTCACATCAGTTATATAATATCTTGTAAAGACCCCGACCCTAGTAGCCTAAAGCTGGTGCCTTACCTTATTAAATTGGTATGATTATAAGGACGTCACATCTCTAAGGACAAAATAGTTTAGTACTTTTGGAAAACTAGATACAAATTTAAGATTTACATTACAACCTGAAAGGAAATACAATATATCAATTACATTGGAAACATCCATAACTCCTAGATTATCCCTACAACTCATTCATAATATTCATCTTCACATCTTGGGGAAAAATAAAACACAATAAAGGAGTGATTTAAGATGCTCACTAATGGTAAGTAATACAATATAAGTTATCACAAACACAAACATTAGGCATGATGAATAATTAAAAACACATGACTTTAAAAATAAGCTTGAGCATAATATGGTAGGAATGAAAGATGAGTAAATAAAGCCATATAACTAATCATAAGAGAATGATCCTTAGTCATGGATATTATACTAGTAAAATATCACATGGTTTATCAATTAATAATATCATAATGAGGGAATGCATAATTCCATACATCTGAAACATATCGTCAAGGCCTTGGCCAAGACATCTAAAAATACTAGGGTAAGGGCTCGACAAAAACCCAATTCTGTGTTGTCTCATGAGACCTACCGTACATCGAGGGGATATAGAGGGCCCCACACCTCACTTTATAATTACAATTAATTCCTCATATGAACGGTGATAAACATAAACAACACAAACATATGAAATGTAAATAACTTTCCCTAATCATAATCATAATCACTAACCAATTCAAGTAGCATGGTGAATGGTATCAAGATATCACATCCATAGTCAAAATGGTTATAATCCATTTAATAAAATATGATAGATGAAAATAATAATATATAAATCTTATTAAATCATAAAATTAAATAGAGGTGTTGAAATATATGAAAATACTCTAATAAAATCATCGAGCAATTCTTGAGAGAAATTCTCCTTTTACTTTTCAAAGAAGAGTTCTTTTGGAAAAATCATTTTTATTTGCCATAATTGTTTGCATAAAACCATTAATGAATAAATATATTTTTTCATGAAAAAATTAGTGATTTTATAAAAATAATTGTATCTTAAAATAGATTATGGATGGTACTTGAAAATGGGTAAAAAATCAAGATGTTCCCTTTAATCAGGCTTGCGTATCAAGAAGAATTGAGAAGGGGACCTTGTAAAACATGTATTTTCCACAAACGAAAGATGAACTAATCAAAATAAATGAGTTTGGAATATATAATCAGAATTTATAATAAGTATATAAAAGAAACAAAGAATTACATTGGTGTATAGAGGAAGAAACTGTAACCCGAATGAAAATGGAGGTTTAGGAAGAAAATCCTTACCTTATGTCTGAATGTGTTCGGTACTTGACCTTAACGTATTGGATAATCAAATTAAATCCAATAATTAATTAATTAAGAACCTTATCTACATGAATTTTATTTATTATAATTTTATTAAGTTCATTTATGGACTTTTTGATGAGTTATAAGATATAATTTTATTGCTCGGGAGCGTTCGCTTCCTTAGTTTTAACGATCGGTCTATTTGTATATGAGTATGGAAGTTCATGTGGAATGAGTATAATTCTCCATAATTGAATTTATATGATATTAATGAACATAAATAAGTGTAAATGGTTATATATATCATTTATTTATATGGTATAAAGATGAATAATTAGATAAGACATTTAGTGATAATCATTTGCATTATTACGACGTTTATTGATCATAACGAACTCATTTTGTTTTATCATTTAGTATTATGTAAATGTGTTAATTAAGGAACATAAGAAAGATTGTAATACATATATTATAGTCTGGTTTAATCATAAAAATGGTTTCATTACAATTCTTGAAGGAGAAATGGAAGAACAAAAATCCATTGTCTACAAAGGTTGTAAATCGACACCTCTTATATAATGATTTCGTTTTTAAAATAAAAGAGAGATAGAGAGAGAAAGGAGTTTGAGTAAGGATATTCCATTAACATGATATAATTACACTATATATATGATACTAGAGTTATAATTATCATCTGGACAGAGGATGTGATGAGGTAATAATAAAAGAAAAGAACTTGAAAAGAACTAAAAGTAAAATGAAGAGGATTTTACCTATTGAATACTCCTCCTTAAGAACCTCCTTAAGGGGTTTGGTTTTGATCTTTTCATGCAACACAAAGATCCTGGAAATGGGGGAGTGTCTTGGGAAGAGTATTGGGTAGAAATTAGACAAGGCTTAAATCTTGGAAGGTGTGAGGAGAAGTGGTGGTGAGGGGTGATATTTATAGTGGAGGAGAGGGGCGATTTCTCATTATTTTATTCATTATTTTATTATATTACTCAAGACATGAAATAGTGTTGATTATTGTGACTAAATATAGTAATAATTGCATGTGATTTTTAACCAAGGGTTCTTACATCATCCAGACATCACCTATGACTCAATAAATCATGTATTTATCATTTATCGTAAATTATCGTATTTTATTATTCACCCAAAATTCAAGTATTTTAGAAAAATACCAAAAATTCACCATAACCATTTTTTAACATTTATAATTAAAAAATTAACTCTATTTTATGAAAACAATTTTCTAAATATTAGAAATTTAATTTTTAATTAAAACCATCATTTACTCAAAAAATATAGATTTTAAATCTATAACTGATTTTATAACACTTTGAAAAATTAATTAAGGTCTCATAAAATTATCCTAAAATCATAAGATAACAAAATTTTAATTTATGAATACATTTTATATAAATAAAATTTATTTTAAATAATTTTATTAATTATAAAATTGTAATTAAATATTTATGACTTATAAAAATACCAACACACAATTTAACAAATTTTAAAATATTAATTTACTTATAATATGATATAACTATATGATAATTTAATTTATAAGGTGCCAAAATTTTATTTATAATTTTATGGATGATGTTACTACACATTAGTCTGATTTACTATTCATAAGAGTCATATTACTCTTCCCAAGGTCAAGTTACTATTTCATCGGTACAAGTTCCTTAACTTCTTAAAATAAATCTTATTTCATTCATTCTTCATTTACAATGTTTGTATGGTGTTCTATAAGTGATTTTATGTGATCTATACTATATGAGATAAACATAAGAAGGAAAATTTCATTGATAGAGTTTTGGGTTGTTACATTCTCACCTCCTATAAAAATTTCATCCTCAAAATTTCTAGATTTTTCACCCCACAAAAATATTTGGGTAGTTCGTCATCATATGTTCCTCAGGATCCCATGTCACCTCTTCAATTTTATGATTTTTCCAAAGTACTTTTACCAGTTGAGTTGTATGATTCCTCAACACCTTTTCATTAGTATCCAAAATCAGGATAGACACTTCACAGTAAGATAAGTCAGGTTCCAAATCTATTTCTTTAGAAGTGAGGACATGCGTTGGGTATGGAATGTACTTCCTTAACAAAGAGACATGGAACATATTTTTTATTTTATAAAGGCTAGGTGGTATTGCAAAATGATAAGCCACAACTCCAATTTTCTTTATAATTTTAAAAAGAGCATTGTACCTGGGGATTGGCTTTTCTTTCCTTCCAAATCTTATAACACCCTTCCATGGAGATACCTTCAAGAAAACATGATCTCCCACTTGAAATTCCAAATACTTCCTTTGATTATCAGCATAGATCTTTTTCCTATTTTGAGCTATTTTTATATGGGTTTTAATAGTATTTACCATCGTTGTCGTTTTATCCACAAGCTCTGGGCCTACAAGCTTCCTTTTACTAACTTCATCCCAACATGTTGGTGTATAATATCTCTTTTCATATAATGATTCATATGGTGGCATTTGAATACTAGAATAGAAACTATTATTTTAGGAAAACTCTACCAAAGGTAAATACTGATCCCACATACCTTGAAAATATAGGGAGAATGATCTCAAAATGTCTTCTAATGTTTGAATGGTCCTTTCAGACTACCCATCAGTTTGAGGGTGATAAGAAGTACTCAAATGAAGTTTAGAATCCAAAAATTTTTGAATAATTTTTCAGAATTTTGATGTAAATCATGGATCATGATCAAAAAAAATATAAATAGGTGCTTCATGAAGTCTTATAACTTCATTAATATAAAATCGTTCAAGGTTCTCTAGTGGAAAGTCCTCCCTTATAGCGAGGAAATGTGCAGATTTGGTAAGTTGATCAACAATCACCCATATTGCATCATTATTTCTTGGAGTTTTTGGTAATCCACTGACAAAATCCATAATAATGTCATCCCATTTCTATGTAGGAATAGGAAGGGGTTGCATGACACCTCTAGCATGTTTTCTTTTAGCCTTCACATGTTAACAAACTAAACATCTTGATATATAATAATCAATTTCCCACTTTATATTATCCCACTATAAATGTTTCTTAAGATCTCTATATATCTTAGTTCTACCAGGGTGTATAGAGAAATTCAAGCTATGAGCATCATCCAATAACTCTATTTTTAGCTCGGGTATAGAGGGAACACATAGCCTCATCCCAAATTTCATAATTCTATCCTTACACATTAAGTTTGGAAACTTTCCATAGATCATAGCTTTAATTTTCTTTTAAAGATTCTCATCATCACACTAAGAACATTTAATTCTTTCTAATAAATATGGTTGGGAAACCAATTTGAAAAGTAATGATGTTTCACCTTCCTTGATAATTCTCATATCCATATTTTTTAGATCCATGTACAGAGGTTCCTTATCAATCCTCATTTTGTTCAGAACTCCATGATCCTTCCTGATCAATGCAACTACTACCTTATTCTCCTTCCCAAGGTGGTAGTGTATTGAACAATCATAATCCTTGACCAGATCAAGCCATCGACTTCACCTCATGTTGAGTTATTTCTATGAGAATATATATTTTTATCTCTGATGATATGTACATATCTCACATATTTCACCTTAGAGATAGCGTCTCTATATTTTAAGAGCAATGATTACAACCTCTAACTCAAGATCATGAGTTGGATAACTCTGTTAATGATTTTTTAACTACCGTTATGCATAGACAATAACTCTATCATTCTGCATAAGGACACACCCGAGTCCTTTCTTTGACGCATCACTATAAATCACAAATATTCTATTTCCCAATGGTAGAGTCAAGATCAGAGCATTCACTAATATCCTCTTCAATTATTCAAAAACATTCTTCACATTATTTTGTCCATATGAACTTAATGTAGGACCCTGGGACACCCTAAGAGGGGAGGGGTGAATCTGGGTGTCAACTTTTTCTTTTAAAAACAAGGATCTTGTTCCCACATTGGTAGGAACTAGTTAAACCTGTATGATGGATATGATCAGTAATGAAACATTCACATGAAAAGAGGTGAAACAACAATTTTTACTTGGTTCACTACTAGGGGCTACGTCCAAGGAGCATACACTGAAAAGTTGCCGGTCATACCAAATTCCACTAATCTTCACTAGCTGTGGATTACAAAGGTTCGGGAATAGTCACTCTGTCCCAGACTCACTGCCTTTAGAAAAGTTCAGGGATAGCTCACTGCATCCCTTAGGTCACTCCCATTGACTCCCCCTGGCCCACTTACCTTGGTGAAGTCCCACTCAGTTTATAGACGTGAAGATCTCTTCAATAGATTTGCATTGAAGTCTTTGTCTCCTGTTCACCATGAGACAATGCTTGCATCAGAGTACTAAGTTGATTCTCTTTTGTATTCAATCTTCTTCTTTAGTGGAATAACCGAATGCACTAAATCTTCTGCTTCTCTTCATTTGATTCCCAATACCGACACCTGAGTGTATTGATATATTACCCTCTTTCTGTGCAGATCTGAGTTTAGTTGCACGAACCGTTCTTCTTCTCTTCGCAAAGCACAATGAGGGTGTTAAACACCAGTCATGTGTGTGCGGTACCACTTCTCTTCATAAAACCAAATTGTTCACTGTTCTTCTGTCTTCTCAAATGAATTTATCATCTGTTGCACCGAAGGTATTGGGCAATCTTCCAGCTTTTGTGCAGCTCCAAAAAGACGGGCGTGCTCCAACAACACTTGGCGCTCTTCTCCAAGTCCAGCGTGCAAGTCCCAATATGGTGGGCAAGTCTTCGACACGCAAGTCCAAACTGGCACGCATGTATCACCAAACCCCCTGCGCGACACCACCTTCTTCAACTTCAAACCTACGCAACTCACTTCCTTTCTCTCCCAAGCCTCATTGGGTGCACAACCAACATCCAACACACAACTTCTAAAATCTGGAGCACAAGTCTCACCAAACCACTTGCGTGACCACTCACCACTTGCACGACCACCACACCTGCGCAATAGGAGCTCTTATTTTCTCTAAGTGTTGAGCTCGTACCGAATGAGGAGGTGTCGACCTGTATTTATAGGCGTTTGAACAACCTGCACGACGGCGCACAAGTCTCCCCTCGGCGCGCAAATTTCGGCGCGCAAGTCTTCTATCCCTCTAGACACTTGCGCGACTAACTTAAAGACTTGGGCTCCCCTTCTTCCTTTTCCATATTTTGATGATCGGATCACGAAGGAAAAATGGCGTGTAAGTTTCCAATCCTTCTAGGCACCAGCGCGCAAGTCCTTCCTCGGCGCACAAGTCACTTGCGCGACCTACCCAATACTTGAGCGCCCCTTTTCCCTTTGCCATTTTTTGATGTTATGATCTTGAAAAATATTGGGCATGAAAGTTTCCTCGCCTTCAAGTACACGGCACGCAAGTCCCTTTGCCAAAAACTAATTTTCTTCATTTGTCAATTTTCAGGCCTAAAAATTTGGCAAATACTGGAAAACGGCGCCACCTTGTATCTACTCTTTTTGTACCCCATCCAGATCATCCATTCCTTTGTCGATGTTCTTGAATCAAACATGGATCGTTAACCACAGATCTTGAAATCGACATGACATTATGAAATCCCCTTTGTCAACAAATTTATATGTCATGGTTTGCTTTGTCAACAAGCACAATCACCTCAAATTTCCTTCTTCAGCAACTATTATTCTTTCATCACAAACTCCACTATCTTGATATATATCCTTTGATAGATCAGCTTTAGCATCATCATATTTTGATACAATGTGAATTGCATGTCCATCTCATAATTCCAATCCCTTTCACTTTTTCTTCTTCTTCAACCGTCATTCTCTACTTCATGCAAATCATATGATTCTATTCATCAAGAAGTCTCTTGCATGGTTCTCATGCAATAATGAATAATTTCATGGTCTTCATCAAATCCCAATTCTTCTTTAATCATCGTCAGATGGATTATACCTCACCATTCTTCACTATTGTAAACAATGTGTCACCTTTGGCACATGTTTTCTGAACTTATGATCAGTACAACAATCATATGAATTTCCATTCCTCCATTCCATTTCATTGGAGTACTTGTTGATCTTCTTCATTTTGATCTTCATGGAAAACTATTGACAAAAAATACAACCTTATACACAAAGTGGTCCCAACAATATCCCCCTTTGTATTTTGTTGTGAATACCTTACATATCTTCTGAAATGAATTCGTTAATTTCAAAATGAGAATCTTCTCTTCAATCAAATTTTCTTTTCAAACTTTCATTTCACTTTCTCTCCCCCTTATTGACAAGAAATACAAAGATCATGGCAGGGAGGGAATCAATCAATACTTAAGCAATGTTTCATTAATTATTTCACTCTAAGTCTACTTGAGCAATGATCGATATAGAAAACAAGAGGATTTGATTTAGACAACAAGGATATCCATTATTCACAGATCATGATACCACATGAGATGAGAACAAATGTACTTTTTCTTCAAGGGTTTTCCACTTTCATTTTGGGTTAAAGAAATAAAATGTGATAGGGAATAATCAACCTGAAACTCTTGCACTCACATCAGCAAACAGATCAAAAACATTCAAGTGTAATTGGCAGGATAAGTGGCCTTAGGGCACTTCCATTCTTCTTATGTCACTGATCAATTTAGTTACCCCCCTTTGTAGAATGATCCTTTTTCTGAGTAATCAAGGTTGAGAGATTGAGAAATGACATACCTTCTCCAATGACATGTTCTCTACGAAATTAAAAGAGTAATTTCATTTAATACCAGCCAGAGTTGATACTGATTGAAACAATGATTTTGGAAGCTTATTCATTTTTTTCCTGCCCCTCAGGGGAAACACTCCTCATCATCTTCATCACGAGTGATCCTTCATCATCTTAATATTTGAATAGAAATTGAAGAATCTTACAAGGATGGAAACTTCTTCAGCTTAGCTATCAAGAGTTGACAACATTCACTACTTCTCAAGTTCTCCCCCTGAGATCTAGATTCACCTTCAATTCCCTGCATTATTAGCACAAATACAATACACACATGATTAAGGGAATAAGGTGGTTCCTCCTTAATTCATCAACATGAGCTGCATGGTTGATGTTCTTTTCTCAACCAAGTTCCTCTGTTCACTCCAGTCTTCATGGCTGCACATTTGAATATATGTTCTGATATGTGTTGATGTGTCATGGATCCCTTCACATTTTCTTCTGCGTGGTATGGAGTATTATTCTGCTTAATAACCATTTTGAATGATGCATTCTTACTCCTTTTGAGGACTGCTTCTTGCTCTAGTATTAATGTTAGAAAACCTTTTGCAATGTGACAATATTTCTTGCATCTCTCACACAGAACTTCTTTGACACGTGTGTTTCTCTTGGTTTGCAATCTCTCCTACACTCTGTCTTTATCACGTGAAAGTTTTTCTTTTCCTTTATCACCAACCTTGGACTTTTCATCTTCAAGTTTCCTTATTCTCTTCAAATCTTCTGGCTAGATGACCAATATGTCATTTAGAACTGTTGCAGATGGTTTGGATCTTCCACATGGGTTCATCTGAGTTTCATCCCACTTAGTTTTTCTTTTGGATGAATTACCCTTCAATTTCATGGATCTAAAATCCTGGGTCTTCTCAGCTTCCCTACTTGAGATCTTATTGGGGAAATGTGTGTTCACAACATTCTTCTGATTTCTTCCCAAGGTACTTGCTTCCTTTGTACTTTTTCATGAAAGGGATTGTACCAACAATCTAGTGCACAATGCCCAAAACTGTTGCAGCACCAACATTGACCCAAAAATCTTTTCTTCTTTGTATCTTCTGTATGAGGTTATTGGGCCTTCTTCTTAATTTTTTTTGCTCTATTTGAGGAACCAACTTCCTACTTTTTCTTCCCATCCAACCTAGCCATAGTGGTAGGTTTCTTATCTTCCTCTTTCCTCACCCATACTTGTTTAGATTTTTTCTTCCAACCTGCACTTTTTGAAGGAACGTATTTAGAAACAATAGTACAGGTTTGTATGGATGGTGACTTCACTTTCATAGATGCTTGTGATAGATCAATGAGTGAAGTCATGATCTTCTTATCACATGTTTTAGGTCTTTTGACAGTAGAATCCTCTAGTGAGCATTGAGTACCAGCAACAACTGATTCTTGAGATGGATAATCAAGGGTTGTCATAATCTTTTTGTCACATGTTGGAGGTATTTCAGCTTTAGAATCCTCCATTGAACATTGAGTATAAGTGTCACCTGTTTAATTCTTTTATGAAGTCTTAATATGTGTCTTCTCAAGATTTTTTAATTGGGATTCCAATTTTTGACTTTCAATATTTAGAATGATCTTATGATCTTCAATCACGATCATCTTCTCTTCACAAGTCTTCTTCAATATTTCAACCTCATCTTCACGCATCTTAACATTGTTCTGTAACAAAGGGTCAAGTTCTCTGAATCTCTTGGAAGTTTCTTCCAAACCAAAACTCTTGACTTTAGTGCTCTTCTTCAGCTCAGCTTCAAGTGCATGGATCTTTTATTTTAGAGTCTTATTGACTCCCTCTTTTTCTTCAAATACTTTAATCTGTTTGGTGAGCTTTAAGCATTCAAGAATTTTTCCTTCCAAGCCCTTTTACAAATTATCAGCTTCTCTTTCCAATCGATTGATCTCAACCTACATGCATTGAAATATTCTGAAAACAACATCAACTCTTTCTTCCGGAATATCATGCAGATAAATTATTAATTTCTCCTGATCACTTGAGATAGAAGTGTCTTCCTTTCCTATGGTAAGAACCTGGGCCACCTGCTCGATACTGTCCAAGCCTGATATTTCATCATTATTGGAAGGGAATGAAGAACAAGATACTGTATCTTCTTTGGACATGAGGGACTTATTCAACTGATTCTTCTCTTTCTTTTTCCTGTTTGTCATGGTCTTGCTGGATGAAGGCTTCTGCTCAGAAATGACCGAATCTTCAACAAGACTGCACTTCGTTGTTGACTTTAGGAAAGAAACTCAAATCATCTTCAGAATAGAATTACTGTAGAGTATCCAACATACGTGAACCTCCCTCTGATACCACTTGTAGGACCCTGGGACACCCTGAGAGGGGAGGGGTGAATCAGGGTGTCAACTTTTTCTTTTAAAAACAAGGATCTTGTTCCCACGTTGGTAGGAACTAGTTAAACCTGTATGATGGATATGATCAGTAATGAAACATTCATATGCAAATAGGTGACACAACAATTTTTACTTGGTTCACCACTAAGGGCTACATCCAAGGAGCATATGCCGATAAGTTGCCGGTCATACCAAATTCCACTAATCTTCACTAGCTGTGGATTACAAAGGTTTGGGAACAGTCACTCTGTCCCAGGCTCACTGCCTTTACAAAAGTTCATGGATAAATCACTGCGTCCCTCGGGTTACTCCAGCTGACTCCCCCTGGATCACTGCCCTTGGTGAAGTCCCACTTAGTTTATAGACATGAAGATATCTTCAATAGATTTGCATTGAAGTCTTTGTCTCCTGTTCAACATGAGACTATTCTTGTATCAAAGTACTGAGTTGATGCTCTTTTGTATTCAATATTCTTTTTTAGTGTAATAACCTAATGAAATAAATCTTCTTCTTCTCTTCCTTTGATTCCCAATATCGACACCTGAGTGTATTGATATATTCCCCTCTTTCTGTGCATATCTGAGTTTAGTTTCACGAACCGTTCTTCTTCTCTTCGCAAAGCACAACGAGGGTGTTAAACACCAGTCATGTGTGTGCGGCACCACTTCTCTTCATAAAACCAAATTGTTCACTGTTCTTCCATATTCGCAAATGAATACATCATATGTTACACCAAAGGTATCGGGAAATCTTCCAGCTTTCGTGCAGCTCCAAAAAGATGGGCATGCTCCAACAACACCTAGCGCTCTTCTCCAAGTCCGGCGCGCAAGTCCCAATATAGCATCCAAGTCTTCGGTGCGCAAGTACAAACTAGCGTGAAAGTATCACCAAACCCCCTGTGCGACACCACATTCTTCAACTTCAAACCTGCGTGACTCACATCCTTTCTCTCCCAAACCTCCTTGGGCGCATGACCAACATTCGGCGCACAACTTCTAAAATCTGGCGTGCAAGTCTCACCAAACCACTTGTGCGACCACTCACCACTTGCGCGACCACCACACCTACTCAATTGGAGATCTGATTTTATCTAAGTGTTGAGCTCGTATCGAATGTGGAGGGGTCGACCTGTATTTATAGGCGTTTGAACAACCTGCGTGACGACGTGCAAGTCTCCCCTCGGCGCGCAAGTTTCGGCGCGCAAGTCTTCTGTCCCTCTAGACACTTGCACGACTAACTTAAATACTTGGGTGCCCCTCTTCATTTTCCATATTTTGATGATCTGATCATGAAGAAGAAATGACATTCAAGTTTCCAATCCTTCTAGGCACCGGTGCGCAAGTCCTTCCTCGGCGCGCAAGTCACTTGCGCGACCAACCCAATACTGGAGCGCCCCTTTTCCCTTTTCCATTTTTTGATGTTCTAATCTTGAAAAAAATTGGGCGTGCAAGTTTCCTCGCCTTCAAGTACACGACATGCAAGTCCCCTTTCCAAAAACTACTTTTCTTCATTTGTCGATTTTCAGGCCCAAAAATTTGGCAAACACTGGAAAATGGCTCCACCTTGTATCTACTCTTTTTGTACCCCCTCCAAATAATCCATTCCTTTGTCGACGTTCTTGAATCAAACATGGATCGTTAACCACAGCTCTTGAACTCGACATGCCACCATGAAATCCCATTTTTCAACAAATTTATATGTCATGGTTTGCTTTGTCAACAAGAACAATCACCTCAAATTTCCTTCTTCAACAACTCTTCTTATTTCATCACAAACTCCACTATCATGATATATATCCTTTGATAGATCAGATTTAGCATCATCATATTTTGATACAATGTGAAGTTCATGGCCATCTCATAATTCCAATCCCTTTCACTTTGTCTTCTTCTTCAACCGTCATTCTCTACTTCATACAAATCATACGATTCTATTCGTCAAGAAGTATCTTGCATGGTTCTCATGCAATCATGAAGAATTGCACGGTCTTCATCAAATCCTCATTCTTCTTTAATCATCGTCAGATGGATTATACCTCACCATTCTTCACTATTTTAAACAATGTGTCACCTTTGGAACATGTTTTCTGAACTTATGACCAGTACAACAATCATCTGAATTTCCATTCCTCAATTCCATTTCATTGGAGTACTTCTTGACCTCCTTCATTTTGATCTTCATTGACAACTATTGAAAACAAATAAAACCTTATACACAAAGTGGTCCCAACACTTAACCCCTTTATGCGTAATCTTGGTTAACAAGTTAGCTAATCGAGTGATGTTCTGAACAAAACATCGATAATAACCTGCTAAACCAATAAAACTACGTACCTCGGTTATGTTTTTTGGTGTAGACCATTCTTGAAACGTCTTTATATTCATAGGATCAACTGGGATTCCATCCTTTGAGACAATATGGTCAAGAAAAGAAACCGATTGAATCCAAAATTCACACTTGCTAAATTTCCCATATAATTCATTTCTTCTAAGAGTCTATAGAACAAACCGTAAGTGATTGTCATGGTATTCATAGATTTTGGAGTATACCAATATATCATCAATAAATACCACAAAAAATTCATCAAGATATTCCATGAAAACTTTGTTCATTAGATACATGAAAACAGAGGGTGAATTAGTCTATCCAAATGGAATTACTGTAAACTCATATTGTCCATACCTAGTTTGAAATCCTATCTTTGGAATATCTTCTTTCCTTACATGAAACTGATGATATCCATATCGAAGGTCAATCTTTCTAAAAATATTGAGTTCTATAAAGTTGATCGAATAAATCATCAATATGAGGCTGGAGATACTTGTTCTTTATTGTAATTTCATTCATTTTTCTATAGTAAATGCACAACCTCATGGATTCATATTTCTTCTTGATAAAGAGAATAGGGGATCCCTATGGAGAAACACTAGGTTGGATAAATCCTTTATTACTCAATTCCTCTAGTTGTTTCTTCAGTTCTACTAATTACACTATGGCCATTCTATAAGGAGTCTTTGATATAATCCTTTCACCAGGAATTAATTCAATAGAAAACTAAGTTTCTTTCTCTAGAGGATGTCCAGGTAAATCCTATGGAAATAAATCAACGCATTATTTCACAACATGTATATCTTTAATTTGAATATTTCTTTCCTCACTCATAGATACTGCACTCTCTTCTTCTCTAGGAATTGAATTTAGTAGAACTATGGGGGGTGGATCAAGATAAGAATCAGATGGCGAGGTTTCTTCTCTAAAGATAAGGGACTCTACATCATTCTCAAAAATTGTAAATTCCTTCTTCTTGAAATAGAGTTTTGCATCATAATTTGAAAGAAAATACATACTGAGTATTATATCAAAATAAATCATGGGTATGATGATAAATCCAATAACTAAAGCATGTTTATGTGTCATAAAGGGGATAGATCGACACATATTTATTACAATGATACATCCCTTAGAAGTTTGACTGAAAAATACTTTATTTAATCAACTGGGAAATTTCTTATTTTCTTGGAAAATTGAGAAGATATAAAAGAATGTGATGATCCAAAATCAAATAAAGCATTGGCTAAGTTTGAGGAAACAATTAAAGTACCTACTACCATGTCATTATAAAATTCAACCTTAGTAGTTGTGATTGCATAAGCTTGGCCTTGCTCCCTTGGCCTTTTCTGAGGGAAAGTTTCCTTGACACATAGGACAATAATTTTCATAACTTACCATCCATTTACAATTGTATCATTGAACATCATTATCTTATTTCTTTCCCTTTCAATAAAGGGATTGGTAGCCCTTTTCTCCACACTTTTAACATACTCCTTTTCCTTTTAAGCATGCTCTAGGGTGTTTCCTTCCACAAGTATCACATGTTAGAAGACTCCCTTTTTTATTCCTCCCTTTATCAATTCTTTCCTCCACCACCCTCTTCTTCTCTTTCTTTCCATTAAAGTCATAAGACTTAGAGATTTATTTCTATATCTTGATAGCACATGATAATATATCTTTATATGATGATAAAGTTTGGGAAACTAGTTCCCTTCAGAGTAATGGTTTTAAACCATCAAAGAATTGATCAATCATGCTCCTTGGATTACATATATAGTCCACAACATGACTTTATAGCCTTGTAAAGTTGGATTCATACTTTAAAACATTCTCATACTCCTTTTGACATATATTCAATAATTTCCTTTCCATATCTACTCATTGTTCATGAGAAAAATATTTTTCTAGGAATATTTCCTTAAAATCCCTATATTCCATATTTTTAATTTCTTTCTCCTCCTTTGTGTTTTAAATTAGTGATCATCATTGATCTGTATGTCCTGGTAGATGAAAAACTTCCATGAAAACCTTCTCCCTTTATTTACTTCCCAAAGTGAGGAAGATCTTCTCTAAAGAACTTATCCGCTACTTCTCTAAAAATGGGCTTTTATTCCCATTAAATGATGAAGGTTGTTGTCCCATAAAGCAGTCTAACATTTCTCCTCTACATTGTGTTTTAGGATTCTTTATACAGGTAATGTTATTGTTCATAACTTGATTCATCTATCCCAGTATAGTTATAAGTTGCTCAACACCAGTTGTATATCCAATAATAACACAATTATATTGCATAGAAGGGAAATCCCTTCATGGAATACATGCATTTATACAGTTTCCATTCCTTCCACTAGGCACAATTTCTAAATAACAGCATACACTGGATTATGTTGTGAATCATAATGTATAATCTCAAACTCATAAAACACTTAACATCAATTGAATTTTTATACATAACTAATATCGTAATCATAAACATGGTTTCATTGGGGACATATTAATTTTAAATCTTTCATAATGGTTTGTAAAGAAAATGTGACTTATCCTAAGCATATTCATCAGGAGTGTCAAACTAGGTGCGCAGTAAGACCAATTTTCATGTACCAGGTTACTCCAAGTTAGGCCTGGAACACCTTGTCAGAGTTATTACCCCTAGGTACATCTGTGCCAAAACCATGTCCACTTGTAGTATCCAGACAATGATGCATTTATAGGAAGTTTCACATAATCTCTACTTTACAAAAATTCTAGGATGTTATTCTATTCTTATCCTAAAATTATATCTTAGGGTTATATTCCATAATCTATGTTTTCTAAATCTAGTTTCCAAGGTTTCTACTAAACTTCCCCTAATAAAAACTATAAAGACCCCGACCCCATTAGCCTAGAGCTGGTGCCTTACCTTATTACATTGGTATGATTACAAGGATGTAACATCCTGGAGGACCGAATAGTTTAGTAGTTTTGGAAAACCAGATAAAAATATAATATTTACATTATAACTTGAAAGGAAATACAATATAACAATTCCATTGGAAACATCCATAACTCCTAGATTATTCATGAAAGTCATTTAAGATATTCATCTTCACATCCAGGGGAAAAATAAAACATCAGGAGTGAGATCAGATGCTCAATAAGGGTAAGTAATACAATAGAAGTTATCATAATCATAAACATTAGGCATGGTGAATAACAAAGAACACATGCCTTTAAATATAATCTTGAGCATAATATGGCAGGAATGAAAGCTGAGTAAATAAAGCCATATAATTGATCATAAGAGAATGATTCTTAGTCATGGATATTATAATATTAAAATATCAAATGGTTTATAAATTAATAATATCATAATGAGGGAATAAATAATTTCGGAAATCTGAAACATATCATCAAGGCCTTGACCAAGACATCTAAAAATACTAGGGTAAGGGCTCGGTCAAAACCCAATTCTGCTTTGTCTCATGAGACCTACTGATGAATAAAAGGGATATAGTGGGCCCACCCATCACTTTATAATTCCAATGAATTACTCATATTAATGGGGATAAACATAAACAACATGAACATATGAAATTTAAATAAATTTTCCCAATTTGTAATCATAATCACTAACCAATCTAAGTAACATGGTGATTGGTATCTAGATAGCATATCCAGAGTCAAAATGGTCATAAACCATTTAATAACGTATGTTAGATGAAAATAATAAGTTATAAATCTCAATAAAGCATAAAATTCAATAGATATGTTGAAATAGATGAAAATACTCTAATAAAACCATCAAACAATTTTTTAGAGAAATACCCCCTCTACTTTGTAAAGAAGAATTCTTTTGGAAAAAATCATTTTTATTTTTCATAATTATTTGTATAAAAAAATTAATGAAAAATATTGTTTTTAATGAAAAAATTAGTGATTTTATAAAAATAATGGTGTCTTAAAATAGATTATGGATGGTACTTGAAAATGGGTAAAAAATCGCGATGTTCCCTTTAATCAGGCTTGCATATCAGGAAGAATTGAGAAGGGGACTTTGTAAAACATTTATTTTCCACAGAAGAAAGATGAACTGATCAGAATAAATGATTTTTTAACAAATAATATGAATTTAGAAGAATTATATAAAATAAATGAAGAATTAAATTGGTGTATAGAGGAAGAAAGTATAACTAGAATGAAAATGGATGTTTAAGAAGAAAACCATTACCTTATGTCCGAATGTGTTCTGCACTTGACCTTAACATCCTAGATAATCAAATTAAATATATTAATTAATTAATTAAGAACCTTATATACATATATTTTATTTATTATAATTTTATTAAGTTCATTTATGGACATTTTTATGAGTTATAAGATACAATTTTATTGCTTGGAAGCGTTCATTTCCTTGGTTTTCACGATCAGTATAGTTATATATGAGTATGGAAGTTCATTTGGAATGGTTATAATTATACAGAATTGAATTTCTATGATATTAATGAACATATAAGAGTATAATGGTTATATATATCATTTTTTTATATGGTATTAGGATGAATCATTAGATAAGACATTTAGTGATAATCGTTTGCATTATCATGACAGTTATTGATCATAACGAACTCATTTTGTTTTATCATTTAGTATTATGTAAATATGTTACTTATATAACATAAGGAAAATTTTAATACATATATTATAGTCTTTTTTAACCATAAAAATGGTTTCATTACTATCATTAAAGGAGAAATTGAATAATGAAAATCCATCATCCATAAAGGTTGTAAATTAACACCTCTCGGACGATGATTTCATTTTTAAAATAAAAGAGAGAGAGAAAGGAGTTTGAGTAAGGATATTTCATTAACATGATATCATTATAGTATATAGATTATTCTGTAGTTACTATTATTATTTATATATAGGAGATTATGAGATAATAATAAAAGAAAATAACTTGAAAAGAACTAACAGGAAAAGGAAGATGATCTTACCTATTGAATACTCCACCTTGAGAACCTCCTTAAGGGGTTTGGTTTTGGTTTTTTGATGAGACCAAGAGATCCTAAACTTGAGGGAGAGGCTTGTAAATAGTATTGGGAAAAAATTTGACTAGGAATAAATCTTTGAAGGTGTGAGAAGAAGTGGTAGTGAGGGGTGGTATTTATAGTGGAGGAGAGGGGTGATTTCTCATTATTTTATTATTTTTCTCAAGACAAATAATAGTGTTTATTATTGTGACTAAATATAGTAATAAGTGAATGTGAGTTAGAATTGAGGGTTATTACATCATCCAAATATCACTTATGACTCAATAAATCATGTAATTATCATTTATCATAAATTATCGTATTTTTCTATTCACCAAAAAATTCCAGTATTTTAGAAAAATTCCAAATATTCACCCTAATTTTTTTGAAACATAGATTTAAAAAATGAACTACATTTTATGAAAACAATTTTATAAATATGAAAAATCTATTTTTTAATTAAAACCATCATTTACTAAAAAAATACAGATTTTAAATCTATAATTGATTTTATAACACTTTTAAAAATTAAATAAGGTCTCATAAAATTATCCCAAAATCATAAGAAAACAAAATGTTAATTTATGAATACAATTTATATAAATAAATTTTATTTCAAATCATTTTATTAATTATAAAATTGTAATTAAATATTTATGACTTATAAAAATACCAACACTTAATTTTACAATTTTTAAAATATTCATTTACCTATACTATGATATAACTATATGATACTTTCATTTATAAAGTGCCTAAATTTTATTCATACTTTCATGGGTGATATTTCTATTCATTAGTCCAATTTACTATTCATAAGGGTCATATTACTATTCCTAAGATCAAGTTACTATTTCATCAGTGCAAGTTCCTTAACTTCTTGAAATACCTCTTATTTCATTCATTATTCATTTATGATGTTTGTATTGTGTTCTATAAGTGATTTTATGTGATCTATACTATATGAAAAAAACATAAGAAGGAAAATTTCATTGATAGAGTTCTAGGTCATTACATAACCGATATCAAAACACAGTTAAAACTACTTTTTCATGTCGGTTATCATATAAAGGACGTCAAAAGACTGATTTTTAATGTCGGTTATTATGTAACCAATGTTATATACCATTAATTTTTTTATGAAACATCCATTTTAATAATTTTGGGGTTATTCATTCTTGTGAATGTAGACTTGTTTCTCTCGCACTGAAGACCTAACCCTCTTTTCTTCAATTCGGTGCACTCCAATCTCAGATTTCCATCTTTATACATTCTTAGTTTTCATGAGCACATTATTGTGCATTTGATATGCTCGTCTCTTAAGTAAGCCTCACACATCGAACCTCTCTTTCATTCGTTCAATGGAACAAAATCCCCAAATCAATATTTTTCTCGATTACAAGGACTCAAATCTAGCATTATCATCTTCATTAACCATCAAGTTTTGTTGGCCTCATCATTGCACATTCGAATATAAATGTGGTCATCTCAAATCTCACATTACCATCTTCATTTACCTTAGGTATGTATTTATTTAAGTATACATTTGTATGGAATGCATTATATCTTAATTTTATATGTTAGATCATAAATTTACTCATTATATCTTAATGTTTTGGTGTTTTTACTATATGGAAATGCATTTTCACTGAATTGTTTCAAATATTTTTATGCTTCATCACATATTAAATTTCTACATTGAATATCTAAATGTTTCTTATTTGGATAATGTTTGTGAATCATTCATTGTTTATGCATACAATTCCATATATATGGATAAATTTCAATTATTGTTGTGTATTTATTAGAGACTTAGTAATCTTAAAATGTAATATATACATACATTGAAATTTTCATACATTTTAATATAAAATATCATATAAGTAGTGTATATGCATATCATCACTTTTATTATGATGTGAGCATATTCTTATCTTGAAAAATCCTATATTAAATATGAATTTTAATATTATGAGTTACTATCAACATAATGTTGACATTATTGGTGAATACATAGTAGGAACTATCACTTTACATATCTTTGATATATTATTATAGAATGGGAATTAATGGTGACTAAGAGATTTACCTGAATCAAGTTTTCAAAAATTAACATTGTGTAACATAATTAGATATGTTATGAGTTAATGAAATATCTAGACACTTATATAGAATAAATGGATTATTGGAACAACTTAAACAATAATCCATGAATTATTATGCCTTTTATGAATGAGATCAGATTATGATTGACATCCTAGTTGAGATTTGGGTTAAAGTCTAATCCTTTAAATTCTTATATAAATAATTTTGTGAAGTATATTCTAATTTTATGAATACTTTATAAGGTTCAATGTTATCATATTCCATGAAATTAAAAAAATTGACTTCACTATAGTTCATATAATATTGAAAAATTAATTAAAATCCATCAATAAATTCATTTATGTTATGGTAAAAATCAGACCTCATATTCTAAAGATAAACATAAACAATTGATTCCAAAAAAATGTACCATCATCAATGATTAAAACTAAATGCCACTATACACATTATACCAAAGCAATATAACATAGAGGGTTGATATAATATAATAGTACATGATTAATTATTCTCATTTAAATAGCACTGAGTACCTATCCCCATTTAATATTAAAACAAATGAGCACTTAATTGATAATTCACAAAATAAAAATAATAACTCACTCAACCATATCACAAGGGATAATATACCTTTCTATGAAATACTTGATGAAATAACTATTTATTGACCAAAAAAAATGAAATTATACTCATGAAATGGAAAAAAAGTTGGGGAAGTGGGTCCCTTCTCCAAGCTATCTCAATGGATTTGGGTCAGTAATATTCAATTTCAAGTTTCATCTAATTTCATTCAGAATAAAATGAAAAATTATAGAATGTTATAACTATATTTTATTTTATAAATTACTTACATGAATTTATTTTTTTTGGTTTACCAATAATATTTAAACTTATATTCCATTATTTTTTAGAATTTATAATTATATTTTTCAAATATGCATATTTTTTTTTAAATTTCAAAAAATTATTACTTATAAGTTATAAAATATTTGATATAAATTTACTTTATTTTCTATTTGATTGTTTCATAATAATTACAATTAAAATAAAATTTCATCTCCAATTTTATTAACATTTTAAACATTATATTAACTATTATTGAAAATCATAGAAACATCTTACTGATGAATTATAGAACAAGCGTGCCCTCTTGATTATCATTGAAATAATCTACTCTTTCCCCCTCTTACTCACTTTCATCACCACTATATTCTTTTAACAAGATATCTATTTTTTATATTTGTTATAGATAATAATGAGTCAAAGTTGGATTATGACACTTCTAATAAGTGATGAATATGAGTAAGGTGTTGATTCTTTTTTGGAATTTTCAAAATGAAATGATCCAAATAATGACATGTTTTTATATCCATGTCTAAAATGTTTAAATATGAAGAAGTTGAAAATCAGAGAGATCAAAGATCATTTAATTTTTCATGGTTTTAATATGAGTTACAACCCTTAGATTTGTCATGGTGAAACTAGGAAGGATTTTAGATCTATTGATGATGATGTGTTACAAGATGATAACTCAGATAAAATTGAAGAAATGATTCATGATATTGAAGTATAAGAAATTGGGAATGAACCTAAAATTGAGTGTCTATATGGTGATTATGAAAAACATTATATCTGGCCTGTATATATTTTATGGTCTTATCTATGGTGTTGATATTGATTAACTTGAATGAAAAAAATGGATGGAGTGACATGAATTTTATAGAGTTTCTAAAATTGTTGAAATATATTCTTTGTAAAGACAACTATCTTCCAGATTCAAATTATAAAGTGAAAAAATACTATGCTCAATGGGATTAGGGTACAAAAAAATACATGTCTTCCCAAATGACTGTGTGCTATATAGGAAGTAATATGAATTTTTATCAGGGTTTTATAAATGTAGGACATCACAGTATAAGTAGAAAGAAAAATCACATGCTGATTTGGAAATTACAGAGACCCCTACCTAGGCATTTTGGTATCTTCCTATAATTCCTCATTTGAAACTTTTTTTTTGAAAATTCACATGTTGAAAAAAGGTTAATATGACATACAAATGAGTGGATATGTGATGAAAAATAATGTCATCTAGATGATTGTCCATAGTGTAAGAAAATTGATCACCCATTTCCTACATTCATAAATGAAGTTACAAATCTCAGACTTGGACTGTGCACATATGGAATGAATCCATATCAAAGACTTAGTAACACACATAGTTCATGGCCTATTTTATTGGTAATTTAGAACGTATCTTCTTAATTTTGTATGAAGAGAAAGTATGTCTTATTGATTTTAATGATATCTGGACCAAAACAACCCATAAATGATATTGATGTTCTATTTTCACTATTAATTGATGATTTTAATTTTTTTAGGAGGATTTTATTAGGGTGAACGATTCTTATAAAATGGAATATTTTCAATTGAATGCAATGATTATGTTCACTATAAATGACTTCCTATCATAAGAAAATTTGTCTGGATATAGTGTTAAGGGGCATAAATCTTGTCTAATTTGTGAACAAAAGGCTTCATATAATCAATTTCATCAAGGGAGAAAAATAATATACATGAGTAATTGAAAGTTTTTATCAATTGACCACTCTTATAAAAGATTAAAAAAGGAATTCAATGGATCATAAGAATTTGATATTGCTCTAAAACTTTATGCAATGATCACTATTTTAAGAGGGTAAAAAACAATGATGTGACATTTGAAAAGAGAGATACATATAGTAATGATAGAAATATTTAGAATAAATGGTTAATATTTTTTGAGCTACCATATTACAGATATCATAAGGTTAGACATAAAATTTATGTCATGTACATAGAGAAGAATATCTATAAAAACTCTATTGGAATATTGTAAGATATTCAAGAAAATACTAAAGATGAGTTTAATGCAATATTAGACTTACTCTCAATGGGAATATGTCTAGAGTTAGATCCCACTCATGATAGAAGGCGAACATTCCTGCCCCAGAATGTTATAAATTATCTAAAAGAGGGAAAATTATATTTTTTCAATGTCTTAATAATGTGAAAGTGATGTAGGGTTATTCTTCAAATGTAAAAGAATTTTTTTTCTTTAAACACTACTGGAAAACTAACCTTTACCAATGGTTTGGAACCGTTGGTATAGGCCTCCAAACCGTTGGTATAGCCTATACCAACGGTTTGGAGAACCGTAGCCAAGTAAGCCGTTGGGATAGGTCTATACCAACGGTTTTCCAAAAACCGTTGGTATAGACCTATACCAACGGTTTTGGAAACCGTTGGTATAGGTAATATGAAATCTATACCAACGGTAATGGAACCGTTGGTATATAAATTCCAAAAATAAAACATTCGCTGGGATTTGATCCCAGGACCCCTCGTTTATCATTGAACGAATCAACCACTAACCTAACATGTCTTTTGTGAACATAATTACATAAATATATATATGTATTCTCATAAATATTTTAAATTTTTATTTATATAATGTTCTGGGTACAAAGGTCTGATAAAAAATGGAAGTACCTATACCAACGGTTGTTAAAACCGTTGGTATAGACCTATACCAACGGTTTTAACAACCGTTGGTATAGGTATTGGTGGTGGTTTTGATCCTTTGGCCCACTTTTCCCAACGGTTTGGCCAAACCGTTGGGAAAGGCCAAACCGTTGGGAAAGGTGGAATTTTTAGGGACCTTTCCCAACAGTTTGGCCAAACCATTGGGAAAAGTGGCCAATTTGGGGGGCCTTTCCCAACGGTTTGTCCAAACCGTTGGGATAGGTCTACCTTTCCCAACGGTTTGGCCAAACCGTTGGGAAAGGGGACCTATACCAACGGTTTTTTCAAACCGTTGGTATAGAAGCGTTGGGAAAGATCTAATTTCCAGTAGTGAAATGATTTGAAATTAACATGTATGAAATTTCATGATTTTCACATTATGATGAAATAGCTCCTACCAGTTACATTACATGGAATATTTCCCATATGTTTCAGAATGAATATCGTGAAGGTGTGTTATTTTTTCAATTCAATTTGTAATAAGGCTATTGATCTGAATAATTTGAACAATTTGGAGAACGAAGTGATTTTTATACTTTGTCAATTGGAAATGCATTTTCCTATATTTTTTTGATATCATGGTTCATTTAATGGTTGATTTGGTGTGTTAAAAAAAGCTTTATGGACCTTTATATCTATGTTGGATGTATCCTTTTTAAAGGTATATGAAGATATTGAAGGGGTATATTAAGAATCCATATTGACCCGAGACCTCCATTGTTGATAAGAATATTTATAAGGAGGTTGTAGAGTTTTTTAAAAGCTACTTGTCTATAGTGGAGCACATTGGTTTGCCTACATCTCACCATGAACGAGTTGATTATGTGGGAAAGGGGATCCATAGATTGAAAGTAAAATCATTGATAGGTGAACAAATAAAGAAGGTAAATTTATACATCTTGAATAATATAGATGATGATCAACCATATATTAAATTGTATATTAATGTGTTGAAATAATGTTATCCAAAGAAGAAAGATATATGAATTTTGAATGAGCATAACAAAACTTTTTTACCAAGGTTTAAAGAGAACTTTCTTCGTAGACCAGATGCATTAGAAACATTGAGATGGTTAGTGGGTGGTCCAAGTTTAAATTTGAAAACATGGTCTGAGTATGAAATTTATGGCTATACATTTCATACAAATGTTTAGAAAAATATAAGTGCATTTCATAATAGTATTATATTGGCGTTCACAAAAGCAATGTATTTTTCATGTGCCAAAGACAAAAAACCCAATTTCTATATCAAGTTTATATTATAGAGCCATTGAAAAAATATGGGAGGTTTATTACATTTAATTTAATGTTCTAGTTTTTAACTACAAATGGCTTATTGGTAAAAATAGTTCCAAACACGATGAATTTGAAATGACACAAGTTAATCAGAATAAATTAGAATATATAGCTAATCCTTTTATAATGGAAACACATGGCATTTTTTCTATGTTCTTGATCAATCCAATATGTAATTGTCTGTTATATTATAAGGGAAAAACATTTTTTTGGTAATGATAAACTTGATGAAGATTCTAATTTATGTGAGATCCCTAATTACATGGAAATATTAATAGATAATATTGATGAGAATTTCATAGACATGGTTTGTTCCCTACAGAATTATCATGATGAAGGAATTTAGTAAAATAATTATTTAGTACATTCTTAATATTACAGGAACATATATTTATTTCTCATTTACTTTTTTAAATTTCATAAAATGTTAGATATTTTAATTTTATTTTATTTATTAAAACACGTATTATAATTAATAAGTAATTCTTTTTTGTTTATATTTGTTTAGGATTGTTTAGTTTACTATATTTACCCTTCCATAACTTATATGTTAATTTATTTTATTTTAAAAAAATATTTTAAATATAATATGTTAAATGAAAACAAAAATATTTTATAAGAGTATATTAAAAAAAATTTATGTAAAAAATGATTTATTAGGTTGAATCATTTTTACTATTCACACACCATTTTGGATTTATTTTCATTCATTTAAATGTATTTTCATATCTCATTAATGTTGTTATCATATTAGTTACCTATAACAAATTTGAATAAAAATGTGTTATGTTTAGTTTAGTTTACTTTTTTGTTTGATAAATTTTCATTTTTTATTTACTTTAGTATATAATAGTTGAATTTGTATATTTGTGTACTAATTGTTTGTTAATTTGATTTCTAGGATAAAGAAAGATCAATCAACTAATCCAACATATACTTATGGAGATGATCATACTCATACCTCTGAGGAGGAACGTACACATGATCCTATTAATGACCCTCATCCTTATTTACAAGAGACATATACTCCTGTAGGGCCAAAGAAGAGTTCGATTGTTAGTAAATGAGGCATCACACATTTAAAAAAATTACTAATTGCCCATATCCAAGAACAGAGGATAATGGTAGACTTTTATGATAATGATATTCCAATAGGCCCAAATTCAAAACAATTCAAGGCTTTTATATTAGTACATGCTAAAAAAATATTAGTATTTTGATTGATGATTGTATAAGTGTTGACAAATTGAAAATATTTCACTTGCGGGAGACTATTTTGGTAAGTTAATTTGTTATTATTTTACTTATCTTGATATTTTTATAGTAATATATGTTTTTCCCCTTATTAGATGACATATGATATACATGATACTGGAGGAGTCGGGAGGAAATGTTTATCATTGGATGCTAGGAGATGGAGGGATTTTAAATCAACCCTTATATCATATTTTATTTTTGGGAATAAGAAACATCATAATCCATGCGATATATATCAATTTATAGATGAAGATACATGGAATAAATTTGTTGAAAGTAGAAGATAAGAATCATTTTTTGTAAATGGAATGTTACCTTTTAGAATTATTTTTATATTAATGATCTTATTAATGATTTCTTTATTCTTAATTTATAGTAATCAAGATCTCAGAAGGAGATCCAATATAGAAATGTATACCCATATACTTTATCTTGGGTTGGGTATATATTAATGGAAGAAAAAATGATGGCTGAAAATTTTTAAAAACTGAGAGATGAGTCTTCAAGATCTATAGAGGTCTCCCCTCCACCCCCCACTAGACATGAAAAATGGAATAGGGCTCAGATGAGAAAAAAAGAGTCAAGGGTTGTAGCTGAGAATATTATAAGATGTTTACTTTATTTATTTATTTAAGTTAATTCAATTAATTATATATTGTGATTTATTACATAATTTTTCAAATATTTCATACATGATTATCTTAAGAAGAATATCACACATAAGGTATTTATAGATAAGAGTAGGAAGGATATTTTAGCTAAAAAATTGGGAAAGCCCGAGCACTTGGGTTGTATATGAGGATACCCGATAGGTGTATCAATGAAATTTTTTTCCCACTTTTTACAAATTATTCAATGGGGGATGTTTATAAAAAAATAAAATCTTTTGAAATTAAAGATCACTATATTCAAGTGATGATATAGGATAGGAACAGTGCTTCAGTTTAGTTAATGTTTACCGATATGCAATGAAAGTTTCAAACTGTTGCTCCCAAACCACCTCTTCCAGCAGCTCCCACTCCTCTACATCCACTTACATACCCCACTCCTTTTTATCCTACTCTCACACCCCTCCTCTATAGTTTCCTAGTTGTTGTGTGTTATATGTTGATGATCCCCAACATCATATTATTGCATATGGGATGATATTTTATATTATAGATACCATTTATCATCAACAAATAGAGATAGATCATCAATATGTAACTATAAATGATATTATATATAGATCAATAAGAGTACCATTACCTATAGATGACATGAGTACAGTTGGAGAAGGTATTGTAAACTTTTTTGTTTTTCCATCTAGACTTGTTCAATAAATTACCATATAAGTATGTGTATATTTTATCTTTTATTTTATTTTGGTATTAAATTTGTTTTTACATTTTAAAGTTTATATATTTATCTATTTTTATAGGAATAATTTAAAGGTAAATAAATACTGTATAGATAACAACAAATAAAAAGTTCGATGACTTCAAATACAAATTCTAGTAGTCTTGATAGATCTTAAACATGTTAATTTTTTTGTTAGATGTTTATAAGATTACAATTGAAGCTGGTTTTTGTGGGCATGCAATGACTATGATTATTTTGAAAAATGATATCATAGAGCTTGTAACTGGAGATTAGTTGGGAATCAACATGATGAAAGTTTTTTCCATTTTAGTCTTAACATAAATCTTTTCATACATTTAATTTATTGAAAATTTATACTTATGTTTGTTTTTTATTAGGTATATTTATACAATTTGTAAGTACCGTTATAAGAAAAATGTATATGGATTTATGTACCCATGGTTTATTTTACCTATAGTGATGATAATGACTAAAGCAGAAGGAATAGTTTATATTTCTAAAAGATCTCAAAAGAATAAAATTATTCAGTGTTGGATGTTTTCTTATCTTTAAGATTATGAAACATATATATCACAAAGTATTATATATCTTTTAATATAATAACCAATAATATTAAATTTTATTTTATATTAGTGTCCATTGGATGGTAGGTGTTTTTTTCAAGGGAAAAGGTACTTTACTAGTTATGCTTTATCCACGGTTAAGTGAGACAAAATTTTAATAATTAATTGGACATATAAGTTGGAATTTTCTAATACTTTTTTATATTATAAGGAGTTTTAAATTTATTTCATTCATATTATTTTCAAACAGGACATGTAATTTATTTTATAATAACACAAGAATGAAGATCTCCAAGATCATATATGTAAAAGCAAAGGTGAATTTTCATTTATAATTAACAACTTTTGAATATATTAATTAATAGTGTTATTTTGAATTGAAAAACACTTTTAAACAATGATTTCATAAACAAGAAGGCATAAAATAATGTTAATAGTATGTTTTTTTATTTATGTATGAAATAATTTCAACTAGGACAGTTACAAAGTTCCACCAGGTTAGATTTATTTTTAATTTTTTTCTTAATATTTCATTCATTTTATTCATAATACATGTTAAATGATTTCCCTTTAATTTTTATATTTTTAATAAACCTCATCCTTATAATAAATAGGAGTTGATACACTTATAAATTTAATGGGAAAATCATTTTACATGTGTGATTAGATTTTAGTTTATTTATACTATATATTATAATCTTTAATGTTATAATTGTAAATGTGTTTTTCTGGTTGTTCTGTTGCTATTTATACTTGTTTTTGGATTAGTTTCTACTAATTTTTTACTTTTTTTATCTTCTTATCTGCTATGTATAAAAGGGTTGAAAAGAAAATTTTTTAATTTTTTTTTCACATTGTTTATTTGATAACGGATGTGAAAAACCAATTAAGATTGGTTTTACACATGGGTTATCAAATAACCAACCTGAAAAACCCTTTATCTCATTGTATTTTCATTTCTATTATCAAATAACCAATGTGAAAAGACTATCCAATAATTCATTTGCAACGTCAGTTTTTTAATCGATGTTATTTTTTTTACAAAATCACCTACAATAATGTTTCATACTAACCGGCATTAAAAAGAAAAAAAAAATAACATGAAAAACTATTTTATGCACTAGTGTCACATCACCATAGAAATAAAATCCTCCCCAACAAAGAGAACTCATTATATTTTATAGAAGAATACCAATGATCTTTATTCATGAAAAATAATATGTATTACTTCCCATTGGGTATTACATTCATTGAACACATTAATGAATATATGAAAATATTTTAATAAAACAACCTTTTGGTTTGTAACTAATGAAACCATTTAGGAGAGATGTTTCATCACATGAAACTATATATGCATATCATCCATATTTAATATTATATATATATATATTAAAAACTATACATGCATCATATGAATGATAATATACATGAATCATATATATGAAAATATACACGAATCATATGCATCTATAAAATGTACACACTATATATATACAATATCATATTATATATATATATATGTATTTCATGAATCATATTAATATTTAAATGAATCTTATGAATTTACATTTTAGTGCACATATAACAATCTCCCACTTTTACTAAAATGTTGTAAGGACTTTATGAAAAACTTCACAACTCTTTGAGAGTGCATCCAAACTCTCATGAGAACAGTTTCATGAAAATCTATTCTTACAGAAAAAAATCTTTGTCTAAAACATTATAATTATCCAAAGGACTAACTGTGTGACCCTATGGGAATAATTAGTGTTGATAACGAATAAGAAATCCCTATTTCATAGATGTAATAAAAAAATAACCCGTAGTAAAGCTTTAATTCTACTCAGGATACTAAGTGGTTTGGTGCGATCTCTATCAAACATACTCATATCACTATACAAACACATCCAATACAAGATTTATCATATAAATTGCATTTACACCTATATAATCCCATTCTATATGACATTACGTGTCCACTATATGAGTAACACATCATTCTATTATATCCAACATATCATTTCTTGATTATCTGAAAAAGACTAACCAAGTCGATGAATACATCACATGTCATTCATCTTACAGATGAGAACATATCATATATCTCATATAAGTAGTATACCACAAAATATGTGACTCAAATAACCATGGACATGAATTTTATCAATCTAATTCAATTAAGGGCTATATGTGTTTACTATCTATACAAGTGGAAAAATCCCATCCTGGATGTGATCCAACTAAATACATGATCAACAACATACTCAATCACCCCTAATTAACTATATTCATATATTTACTTGTGTAAATAGGGTATAAAAGTATGAAGGTTCTCATTATGGGATTCTCTCCTACCTCAAGTAATATGACTTTATAATAAGCACATGCCCTTAAGTATATCAATGATTATATGACATTCCATGATATATAATTTTTCAGGCCAGTCTAAGTAATAATACAATACATATTACCTTATGAATTCCTTCTTTATACCTCATATATAACTCTTTTTATTTAGTAAAAAAATCCATTCAAGATAAACTTAACATATCAATACAACCCATAATAATCTATAACGATCATCAGTTAGAGACAACCATTAAAACCAATCTATCATGCTAAACCAATTTATCACTTTACAAATATATTGACTCAGTTCAAGATACCTTTTATATTTATCTCTATAGATCTTCATACCTAGTATACATGATATATCTCCCATGTCATTCATTAAGAATCATTTACCCAGCCACATCTTTACTGAGTGAAGAGTTGGGATATCATTTCCAATAAAAATTATCTTATTTATACATAATATTAGAAACACTATGAAATTCACACTCACATACTTTTATACACAATAATCATCCAAAATTTTAATGAAATCAAACACCTTGATTCCATCATCAAACTAGATATTCCAACTTTGAGAAGCTTGTATTAGTCCATAAATGAATTATTGTAACATGAAAACCTTAAAAAATTAATTTGGAACTTCAAAACCCTTAGGCTATGTCATATACATTTCCTCACCTAAATTTTTATTAAGGAATGTAGTTTTGACATCCAAATTATATATCTCATAATCATAATAAGCTACTTTGAAAAAAAAATTAGAATGAACTTTATCATGAAAACAGGTGAAAAGGTATCTTTATAAATCAATACCATGAATTTTTTATAAACCTTCGAAACTAAGTGTGTCTTAAAGGTATAAAATCTTAAATACAAGTTATATTTCTTATATAAATCCAACTTAAATAGTATAGGTCATACCCCTTCAGGTGTATCTACCATGTTCCAAACCCAGATAGTATTCATGGAGTCCGTCTCAGATTCCATGGATTGTAAAAAATTATTGCAATTATAAATATAAATAACTTCAATTGTAAAAAGTAGGATCATCTCATATAAAATTTATTTCATAATAATTGGACATGATAAATCTACATCTCTTAAGTTCCTGATGAATCCTACAAGACCTTTGAGGTTATTGTGTAACTTGAGTCAGTTCTTATTTCATAGCTCTTTCCAAAACTGGATCAACCACTATCTCATTAACACTTCCTATTTATTGGTCTTGAACTTATCCAAGTTTAACATTAATCCCATTAAAATCTTGAATCATTAGTTCCTTCTCAAGGAAAACAAAATTTTAGGCCACAAACACTTTGTGTTCAGTAGGGTTATAGAAATATTACCCCACCATTTCTATGGGATAACCAAAAAATAAGTACTTATTAGATTTGGAGTAAATATTATCTAAATTAGAACATCATAATCATGATTCACAACCCCAAATACTCATAATAGACTTATTTGGATGATTATAAGTCCATATTTTATGTGGTGTGATCATAAATTATTTATATAGAACACTATTATATAGAAATATAGTAGTTTGTAGAGGATAAACCCATAATGAGATTGGTATGTCACAAAGAATCATCATCGATCAAACCATGTCAAACAATGTATTATACCTTCTCCTAGACATAAAATTCAATTATTGTGATCTAGGAGGAGTGAGTTGTGAAATAATTCTATAAGTTATCAAATAATCTATGAATTCTTAGCTCAAATATTCACCACCTTGATCAGATCAGGGAATATTTATACTTTTTCCCATTTTATTTTGTACTTTATTCTTAAACTCTTTGGAATTTACCAAAGTTTCATAATTTTGGTTCATCAGAAATACATAACCATACCAACTAAATTCATCATTGAAAATATTAAATACTTAAAACCACCATTTACTTATATATTAATTAGTTAATAAAAATCACTATGTATAAGATCCAATAGCCCATTATCCCTTTCACCTTTTCTCATGAAAGGTTATTTGAACATTTTTCACAATAAAAAGTATCCATATTTATCAAATGATTCTAACCGTACATATCTATGTATTATTTAAATGTTTTTCTCATTTATAGGTCTATGGAAACAAATATTAAGGACAATGGGATTAGAATCAACCCCGATCTTCTTATTTTAAATGTTATAAATAAGATTATATATATATAATATATAAATCATTCATCATATCCCTAATGAAATAAAATATTTCATTATTATTTATAGATAAAATCTTATTTTTAATAATGAATGAAAATCCCATCTTATCCAAACAAGATACAAAAATAAAATTCTTGTCTGTGGTGGGAACATAATAATTGTTTTTCAATTCTAGGACTAATCCACTGGGTATACTTATATCATAAGTGTCAAATTTAATCGCATCAAATTTTACTCTATTACTTACATGACAATATACTTCACCCTCTACAAATTAAATCATATCAACGAGTTTATGTTTTTTGAAAAAATATGTGATGCACACATGACATCTAATATCCACAAGTCAGAGTTAGTGGAATTTATCTCTATTACATTCACATTTAGGTACTATGAATTTTCTCCCTGAGAATACTTCTCAACCTTAGATACCAATATTAAACTATTTTATTGGTCATACATAATAATAATCACAATATGATTGTGATTTTGTATGCCATAATATGTAACAAAGACATATTAGTGGGTGAGTATTATATGTTATATCTTTTCATTAAGAAATTTAAATGAAAGTGCTCCCACTAAAAACAATGATCCCAAACATCATATCCATTTAGTAAGATAAGAACCATATTAAACCATGATTTACACCAGCTTGATCACATAAATAAGAAATTATTATTTAATTAGAGCATTATCCCAACTATAACAGTTATGATTTTTGGATGGTTGAGTGGATAAAACTTTAACAAAATCCATCATATGGATTCAATCAACTTTATTCTTATGGAATACTATCCTATAGGGTTTCCTAGACAGTATAATAAAAATAAAATTCCAAGAATAAGACAAAAGAGTAAAATTAAGGGATACTTGTGATAATTTCAACCTACACAACAAGAAAATCTAGAGTTACTTATAGATTTCTTTTTAAACACAAGATAATCTAGGTATACTCATACTGATCTAAACAATACATAGTTCAATGATTGATTTCTAAAAAAATACCACTTTTCAAGTAATTTCACACTTAATATTATGGGGGTTTTATAGACTCACAAATTCAATATACATCATATGAAAATTAAATTCACAACTATTACATATTATGGAATATTTTTCATATTGTGTTTTATTCCATTTTTGTATACATGCTTATATTGTTTTAGTTTTATAATCCCTATCCAACCAAAAAATTAATCTATTCACACTATATTAATATTTAACTATTCACAAAACCCATATGTTTGTGTTATTCACCAAAAAATAAATTGCAAATGTATTCATACATATCCCAATGCATCATATGCATAAGGATGTGAACAATTAATGTAATATCATAAAGTAAGATGAGATTAACAAACTCTACACGAGTAATACTATAGCAAGAGATATCTATCCCCATTCAATTTTCTAACATGGAATAATACTCTAAGCCAGTGGGTGGTCTAACCCCAAGTCCCTATACTAGGGGATACTTTACCTAATATATATTCTGATTCATGATATCTTCAAAACATAATATGCATTAACTATATTCAAAAACCATTCTTAATCTCATGACTCTAATTATAAACTGAGGTCATAGTAGATGGAAACTAAATATTATGGATTTATACTTAACATGTAATGTAGGGATCTAACTCTTAGAATAAGTATAATAGTTAAAAACAAAGTATACACAATATTAACATTTCTTAACAAATTTACTAAACATGAATATCAATGGAATTTAATAAATAAATGAAAATTTTAATTTATTTTAAAAAACATGAGATAAAAATTTCTGAACATTTCTTACGTAAATGATAATTATAAACATTTGATAAATTAATAATAATATAAAATTTTTTATATTTATATCAATATGAACTATATCATATTTTTTTATTATATGAAATTTATATGAAATTTCATGAATTATAAAATTTTTATAATTTAATTTCTACTATATAATTTTTTTATAAAATCTAAATATCATATATTTTTTACTTTATAAAAACTTTTTAATTTACCCATTATGATGTATAAATAAACAGTTTTATTTACAGATCACAAGGAATTCCATATAATTTAGGAAAAAATCCCAAGACTGAAACTCAAACAGAGATTATACCTCACCTAGGTAGAACCCTCCCTTATAGATTTAACCATAGAGTCATAATTACAATCCAAATTACATTACAGAAAATTCTAAGTGCTTATAGAACATCCAAGACAAGACCACATTTTAGAAAACCATAAGAAAGGAGAAACCCTACCACCAATAACACCTAGGATGGGAACTAAAATTCCAAACACATTCAGGGGTATTTTAATATTAACCTTTAATATTTGAGAAATTATTTTGATAACCATTTCTTTAATTAATTATAAACCTTTAATAATTGATTAATTAATTTATAAATTTATTATAAATTAAAATATCCCAAACTACATTTTACAGTGATTTATAATCATTTCATAAACCATTAAAAACATTAAATATCAGAAAACATTTTCTTTAACATGTTCTGTTGACCTTTATGCAAGTACTACTACTTATGTGCATGTAAATTTTGAATACCTTTACGTAGACCCTATACATATAGGTAATCAAAATTTACCTTTGCACATACTCTCTATGTAAAGGTATCTAAACAATTTACTTACATTGCAAAAGGTAACATTGATATTACCTTTAAGCAGAGTAATGGTTACCTTTAAAAAAATATTCTATGTGAAGGTAGCCAAGAATTATCATTGCTGTATAAAAGTAATGAAGGTGTCACCTTTACATATACCTAATTTCATAAAGGTAATAAAGAGGTCACCTTTATACCCTCTGTATAAAGGTATCTCCAGGTGATCATTACACAGATCTAGCTGCATAAAGGTAATTAAAAATGACCTTTATGTAGCTCAAAATGATGCTACTATTTATGATAATGATGTTCTTCAAAAAATA
The DNA here is from genome assembly GCA_963277665.1 of Viscum album. NCBI lineage: Eukaryota > Viridiplantae > Streptophyta > Magnoliopsida > Santalales > Viscaceae > Viscum > Viscum album. The sequence continues at coordinate 660,302,092 of OY728162.1, read as the reverse complement.
GTATATAAAAAACTTTAAATCTTGAATAACCTAAGATCTGATACCACTAATGGGTTTTTCAATAATATTATGATTATTGTTAGTGAAAAATAACAAAAACATATGCAAATCCATCTTCAAAAAATCAAACATGTAAAATATCCAAAAAATAGATATGAACAAAGCAATTGTATTTTATCCATTTTGATATCTTCCATCTTCAAATTCAATGGATTATATTTGATATAGATCATAAAAAAACAAATTTTCATTTCCTACCTTTAAGGGAGTATATTGGCTGATGGATCCACAAATACTTTGTGAGGATATTCAAACTACCAAAGGGGTGATAATGCCTTCTTGATAAAGAAAAGCATAGATCAGAAAGGAAAAGTGTTTCTATAAACTTTTCATGAAACTAATTATCACATCACTATCCAAACATAATCAGCCCCTAAATAAAGTGAACTTATTCTCTTGTATTGGTGAAGCTCAAGGATCCTTGTTAGTAATGCATCATATGCATTACTGCCCATTGGGTATTACATTCATTGAACACTTAAATGAATATATGAAAATAATTGAATAAACCAACCTTTTGGTTTGTAACTAATGAAACTGTTATGGGGATATGTTGTATTGAATACAACTTTATATGAATCTCATGAATATTTAATATATATATATATATATTAAAAATTATACAAGCATCTTATTCATGATAATATATGTGCATCATATACATAAAAACATAACTGCATCATATGTAAGTATTGAAATCACACTATATGTATAAAATATCATATAATACAAACAAACACACACACACACACACACTTCATGCATCATATTCATGTGTACATTCATCTTATGCATATAAATTTCAGTGCACATTTAACAGTAGGAAATCAACTTCCTACCCTCCTCCTACCATGCACGACCACTACTATACTCCCATCACACTAATACCCCATAGGGTCTAGCAGTACATCATGAACTGCCTCATAAATACCCCATAGGGTCTACCAATATTTCATGTAACTCATCATCAATACCTCTTAGGGTTTTGTAGTACATCATGTACATATCATTGTCCAAACCCAGAGTGTCTCCTAGTACATCATGTACCTATCATCATCCATACCTTGTATGGTTTTATTGTACATTATGTACCTATCCAGATCTAAACCCCATAGAGTATTTCAGTATAACCAGCATATCCTTTTCCATACCCTATAAGTTCTTCTAGTACATCTTGTACTTATCCTCATACATACCCCGTATGGTCATCTAGTACTTCATTTACCTCCTCATCAATACTTTGTAAGGTCTTATAAAATTTCATGTACTTCCACATCAATACATCATAAAGTATTCTAGTACATCACGTACAAATCCTCATCCATACCCTATAGGGTTTTTAGTACATCATGTACCTATCCACATCCATACCAAGTAGTATCTACTAGTACATCATGTATGTATCCTCATTGTATACCACATGAGGTATTTATGAGGAAGTTAATAGAATAATGGAAGACCCTACAAGGTATTAATGAGGAGAAAAATGATGTATTGGCAGAACTAATGGGGTATGGATGAGTATAGGTACATGATGTAGAAGAAGACCCTATAGGGTATGGATAAAGATAAGTACATGATGTACTGGTACACCCTATGGGGTATGGATGAGGATCTGTATATGATGTAATGAAAGAGCCTACAAGTTATGGTGAGGATAATTACTTAATGTACTATAATATGCCTTGGGGTTTTGATGAGGATATGTATATGATGTATTGATAGACCTTATAGGGTATTTATGAGGTGGTACATGACATACTAAAATACCCTTTGAGGTATTAATGATATGGTATATGCTATACTGGTAGACCTAGTGGGATATTTGTTTGGAAAGATCATCATGGTTATTGTGAATGGTAGGATGAGGGCATGAGATTGATATCCTACATGTTCAAGATACCCTACTGTGATGGTTATATGATGTAGAGGATACATAGGTGAAATTACGATGGGATATGTACACAGGATGGGTAGGGAACAAGTTTTATTCCCTTTGTGTTTAAGTTACCTTACTGACGTGTGGTTAGAAGGGTGGATATATGAAGATAATGGGATAATGATGTGGTTTTTATAGTGGGGGTCGTGCATGGTAGGAGTAGGGAATAAGGTTGATGTCTTTTATGTTTTCAATACATTAATATTATTGTTAGTGATGTGGAGATGGGATATGAATATGTTTTGATTGATGATGTCCATGGGATTGTGATTATTTTCCATTATTAATGATGGGATCAGTTGGGTGCCTATATTGGAATGTGGATAACTTTGTTGTGGGAAATAGTGGAAATGGTGATAGTGATGTGGAACACAGAGCTCTATGTTAACACTTCATATGCTTATTTATTCTTGTATTTATTTTTATGATTTATTTTTTTGATATAAATCTTTTTTACCCTTGAATATTTATTTCAAACCAATGAAAATTTGTTTTAGAAGGATGATGATACTGAGTACTCTCAAGTGATCACCCACCAAAGTTTGTTATGCATTTACAGGATTGACTAATATATATTAGAGATATTTTTTAGGTAGCTTGGATAGTGTTGGTAGATTAATTGGAGTTTTATAACCTATATTCACATGTATTATTCTTGATGTTTTGTATTTGAAATATAGGTAACATTTAGGTTGTGGGAATTTATTTTTTATTTTGTATTGGTTGGTGGTTTATTTTATTCATCTTGGGATTTTATAAGGGTAATTAATATCATATGAAATATTTATACCCATAGTGTTAGTCACCAACTTGGGTCCTATTATAAGTAAGCTTTGAGGGTCACTATCACCTTCATTTAAGGCCTATTAGGGGTTCCATCAGGTGAAGGTCATGAAAAAGTGGTTTCAATGATTTTGGTTGTGATTTTGGGTGGAGATTGGAGTTAAAAACAAATAAGGATTGTATGGGATTGGTAGAGTAATGGTGAAACTAGATTATGAAATGTGATGTGGAACAAAGACACTAGCTTGGACACAAATATTTAGACCCCATATAGTATGATGTAATAAATTTGACAACCCACTAATTTTTTAAGTGAAAGTGTAACCATTGCAGGAATAAAATCATATAGAGTTACATGAATCATCATCATTATCTGCATTGGAATATATATTTTGGGCCTTATGTGTGTTTCTATGAATGTTTTTATGTGATGAAATTATTGAATATTTATTAGTCACTAAGTAATTTAATATGTATCATTAAAAGGAGTAAAATTATAATTAATAAAAATATATTGTTTGACTAAAACCTTGTCAAAAATTGGACGTGTTGTCCCTATTATTGATATAACTTGATTTATCTTAAATTGATTTTAATTTTTCAATGTTGAAGTGTGTAACATGTATATATGTTTCCATGATTATCAAATTTTTTAGTAAATCCTTATTAAAGTGTTATTGTAGTATGTGAATGTTGATTTTTGATAGATTTTTATAAAAAAAGTTCCCCATAATAAATTCCATATTGTTATGTTAAAGTAAACTATTTTGGAACAATGTTTAAAAGTATCTTGACTTTTTTTCACAAGTTTTTATTTCATGTGTTAATTATTAGGTCATAATGTGAGATTGACAAAATTTTCAAGAAGTGTGTGTGTGTGTGTGGGGGGGGGGGGTGAAATAAACTTTTAAAATATAATGTATAAAAGATTACCAAAGTTATATATTAATTTAGTGAAAATAAAAATATATTAACACAATGATTTTTATTTTAGTTTGGATTTAATTAATCCTACATTATCTCTTCACTCCTCTCAAACATAGAGAGAAATGGAACCCAAAATAATGGAGTCTATGAAAGGCCCTCTCCCCTCTCTTATAAAAGGGTACCTCTTCTTCTCATTTATTCACACTTTAAAACCCATTTGGCGTAGATAATATCTTCCAAAATAAATTACTAAAATATATACTCAAGTTATATAGGACTTATTTTTGTAAGAATACCGATATTATAGGTATTAAGGTGTCAAGTAAAGCAGATTTTCCAAATAAAAGGTATAGTTTTTAACCGTATGATTTAGTTTTATATCTTATTACACCTAATTAAAATCATATTAAACCATGATTAAATAATAAAAAATTATCATAAATATATTTAAATATTATTTTTCTAATGGTATTACATATATTCATCTCATCTTCCATCAAATGGGAAACAAAACTGTCATTTGTGTGTATGACGGACAACCGCTTCATGAATCTATGTAATTCATTTTCCATCACTAGATCTCAAAGATATATTATAATGATGGAATTAATGTTTATGTATAATATTCATGAAATATTTATAACTCTTAAAATATTTTATATCATTCACCTTCTTATCTTTCCATTCACTAAAAAATGATAACGTTGTTTGTGTGTATGTGTGGACTATCACCTCCAAGAAGTGATGTTATTCCTTTTTCATAACCACATCACATAGTTGATATATTTATATAAGTATATTTTAATAATTATTATGATATTTATGAAATTATATTCATTATAAAGAGATAAAATAATACTTACCCTCTTTCAATAATGATAGTTGAAAAATTGAAACGTTACTTATGCGTACGTATGACATACCATCTCCATGATTTTAATGTAGATCATTTTTCATAAAAATATTTAATGGCTGAATTTAAAATTATAATTGATGTATGAAAATAATAATTATTTCAATATTATTATTCTGTATATGGTGTAATAATTACTTATTTGACCATACTCAACCTACCGAATTCACTTTGGACTTATTAACCAAATATCATCAAAAAAATCAACGTTAACTTAAATAATTATGTAATTGTTATAACATGGTAATAATTGAAATAAAAGTAAAACTAAACTTGAAAATATTTATGAAGAAAGTAAATAAATAACATAATTTTATTATTCATGAAGTTAAATAATTTACATGATGAGTTGGACTCAAGGTGTGAGAGGGATGATCTGGGTGATTGTGATAGATCCCCACTTACCCGATACTCCAAACACTCACATCGATTCTTCAATTTCACATTTATTCTAGGGTTTTCATGGTTTCATTCAGCGGTGATAGTGCTCCTTACATTTCATGACACCAATTTATCTTCCTAGTATCATTTTCTTCTTCCCCCTTCTTGACTAGTCTACAACTAGTGCATACATCATACCCCTCACCAACCCTCTTTCCACCTAACCCATGTGAATCAAACCTCCATTTTGGGTCTATGTTACAATGATTCCGATGTTTTGGGTTGGTTTTGATGGTGTAATATAGTGTTATTCTTCTCTACTGCTCTTGATGGCTAACCCATCATGCTCATCCCCATCTTGGTTGGGATCAATGTGGGGTTCAACTCATCTTGGTATGGTTTTTGAGGGGCCTGGTAGTGGTATCTGTCTTGTTATTCATTAGAGTTGGATTATTTTTCTCTTATACTAGTTTAGTTTTTATTCTTGGTGATGAGGTTCAATTTTTGTTTGGTTCTTTGTATGGCTTTTATGTTTTTATTCAGATGGATTTTCTTATAGAAGGTTTATTGGTATTGGTCAACATTTTTTTGGTCTTGTTCATGGAGAAGGTCTCAAATCTCAATGGATGCCTTAATCCACTTCTCTGTGACCTGGTTTCATGTCCCATCTCTCCTTCCCTGGTTAGTCTGGTTTGGTGGTTCTCCAGATCTTTGGGATGTTGTGTTTGATCAGCCAATGGTATGCCAAGAGGCGAGACCTTAGATTACCTATTCGGTGTGATGGAATAAGATGTGATTTTATTCTGGAGACCATAAATTTTGGCTATAGTTTGTTTCTTAATGGTGAAAAGTTGATTTATTATATGGTGGTTGTTCTGAAGGAAGGCAAGTTCTGGAAATATTGATAGTTCACTATTTTTATAATGGTCTGTTATGGTGTTTTTTTGGTGGCAAAGAAATACTCTAGAGAATGGTTATCTTTGGCGAACTCATGTGAATATTGGTTAGTGATGATGATGGTGGAGATAGGATGATGATGATGATAGTGGGGATTTATGATGGTAGGCAACTTGACTTTGGCTGATGAGGGTGTCTCATGGATTGAGGTCTCCTCAGGTTTTGTGTCCCTAATGTGTTTTTTGAAATTTGAATATCAAATTTGGATTACTTTGATTTTGTATCCCATGTGGTGTTTCGGTTACTGCTCAAACATAAAGTGTCCATTTTGAAAATAAAAAAAATAAAATTTTCAGTCTCAAGGTATGAGAGTTTCTTTTAAAAAATATTATTTTTTTTAAAAAATATTCCTTCCAAATATTTTTATTCCATGTCCATATTTTTAAATATATATTTCTAATTTTTCTATATGAATATAAAATAAATATAAAGCACATTTTAGGTCTCTTTTGAATTTTTGTCAAAGGTTTTCAAAAGGAATATTTTTATGGGATGATTTTACTCTCTTTACAAAAGGGAAAAAGGAATGTTCTATTTTTAATATACTCAGTGTGTGAGGATTTTTACACCACTATAACCATTATTTGAAGTCGGTATTACTTTAAAATATTTCATGTTTTATTCAAATAAACACCATATTCCCCCGTTTTCTTGGTATTTTGGTATTGAAAATGGGGATTTTTAAAAGAAAAGGGTATTTTGATATTCAAATTTTTTTTACATGAGTTTAAAATAGTTTTTCAAATGTTTTATGATGAAAATTGAAAGTATAAAATGTTATATTCATTATATGGTAGTTAAAAATTATATATCATAAATATTTGAGTCTAACAAATCTTATACAATGGGTTGGGCCCCATTATACTTCACAGGTGAGCCTAATATAACTTATATGATTGGTGATCCCCATTATAGCTCTCTAATGAATTGAGTAATGGGACAAGGTTAACCGATTAGGTTTCTTCTAAGAGATTATGGGAATATACTACAATGGTTATTTCAATAATAATAGTGATGGTTATTTCAAGTGTAACTGTAATGGTTACTCTATGTATTAAAGTGTAATTTGGATGGTTACTCTAAGTATAATAGTGATGGTTATTCCATGTGTAACTGTGATGGGTAATTTATATGTAATAGTGATTTGAAATTTATTACCCATGTTTCCTATATATTTTATCTATTATTTCTTTGGATTTTAAAATTTTAATTTTATAAAAAATTGTGTGTTTTTATATAGAAATTATTTATTTTATAAGCTCAAAAAATAACGTGAAAAAGGTAAGTATTTTATGGGTATTTATGTTTTTCACTGGACTAATATATTTATTTTGTTTTTCTATCCCTTACTGAGATTTTATTTACTCATATGAAAATTTAAAATGTCTTTCATAGTATGAGTGAGGAAAATGATGAGGTCAAGATGAAAATGTTGATGAAGTGTCATAAAAAAAAACATATTTTTTTAAAAAAATTACATTACATGAAAAATGGATACTAAATAGAAGTAACCACATTATATTATATGGGTTTATAATATAGGAGTTACAACCTAAATATCTAAATCTATAAAACTAAAAGATATTTGGGAATATAATAAAGTGAATTCTCATTAAATTCACTAGAATATGTAATGTTTAAATTTGGGTCCTTATAGTTGGTATGAGAGCATGGTTTAAATAACTTTTTAGGTTAGTATATTATTTGGTAATAAGTTAAAAGTCCTATATAACCATAAAATATTGTATATTAGGGAGAATAATGATTTTTTAGATAAATAGAATGTATTTATGGTAACATGGTTAAGGATATATGAGTGTTTATCATCATCAGAAGATGGTTTATTATGATTTTATTGATATTTTCACAATAAATTTTTTGGTTTTAGTAAATGGATTGATCCACCAGGAACCAAAGTAACAGTTGACGTGAAGGAAACCGTGGTTGTTGTACACATGAGAAAATGAATAAAATGGGATCCATAGTAAAAAAACCCTTGTGGTTATTATTAACCAACTATCACGAGTTATGATTAATAACATGAACCTAAGTGAGTTTTCAAATGCATAAAATAAGAGAGGAATGAAGCTCTGTGGAAGTTCAGGTGATAATGATTATTAAGGTAAATATATTCAATGACCTATATGTCAATAATTTGGGTTGAAGCACCCAGGGAAATGTCTTAAAATAACGATAAGATGTTTTTTATGTGGTAAAGGATGGAATTCATAAATAATATACTAAGTAGAAATGAAGCATTCACTTAACCACTTAAATTGGAATAAATTTCGTCGCAAGGCATCAATTGAATTTTTTAAATGTGGGGAGTATGTTTATTATGAAAATCAATGTCTTAGGGGGGAAATATCAAGAACGAGATCTATATGACCAAATGTATAGAAATATCTAATTACATTATGGTTGGAGATGAGGGAACTACAAATGACATATGCATGGTATGGATTATATCTTGGAGTATTTTTTGATATTATTGAATCTTAGGATATAATTAATATTTTTTATAGGAAGGAAGTATTAAGGAATAATATGTAAAATCATGGTTAATGGATTACAAATAATGTTGAATGATTAAGGAGTTTACATATAATAATTCAATAGTTATGATGTAGTGGTAGATTCAAGGTTGATCATAAGTTCAAAGTACTATACATACATTTTTTAGGTTTTATGTAATGGGAATAATTTGGGATATATTTATTGAGTTTTGGTAAATGTTATAGGTATATGTAAAAATTATATTTAATATGTGAAAAATTTATTCGAGGAAGAATTCACTATTATTTTGTGGAATTAAGTTCAAATATATTGATAAAATTTTGATTTAATATTATCTTTTATGATTAAGGTTATATTTTTAGGAATTTTATAATAATTATATAGTTTTAAAAATGGAAAAATCATTAGATGGGTGATAACCCATCCCATATAACAAGGTCGTGGGTCTTGAACCCACAAGCGAAGGGAGACAAGAGTGCAACAACTACCACTAGACTACGTGAAGTCCTAGTTAGCATGAAATATATTTTTTACTAAAATGGTTTGACAGATAATTATTAATTTGATTTTGTGAACTTACATTTTATTATATTGATAACCATGGGATTAAAGAGTGATTTGGTGATTAATGTTATATAAGAATAAGTTCACTATTTTGGGAACCTTATATATCTAAGGTAAATAGAACATTATGGTATTTTTTTTGAGTATTACAGGTTAAATTATCTTTTGGATTAATATATGATTTTCATATAGTTTTATGGGGATTCATTTCATTTATTTAAAAGATTATCATATCATTGAGATTATATGATCAGTGTATATAATATTTTGTGTGAGACATTAAGAGCGATTGATGTTATTTGTACATAAATTTTAAATTAATATCATCAGTAAGTGTGATAAATTACTTTTTATTTTTTGGTTTTGAACTTAGTCAAGAATAAATTGGATAATTTTATTTATATTTTTTACCAAATGATCTAAGTTTCACTTTGGGATTTATTATTGAAGCTTTGTAGATTAATTTTATGGGAAGGTTTATTCATTTTTGGGAATTATCATGTCTTTTTCTCACCATTTTTGGCTTTGGTTAATATCTAAATATAGTATAAATATATTTTGATCATTTTTTGAATTATTTAATCCATTATAAGTCAATTTGAGTGCTTTGGGAATGAAAAATTCACTATGAATATTCATATTTTGGAGAAAAAGATGGGATTATGGTGGAAATTGATTAGAGGATGAAACTTAACTTGCCAATTTAGTATATTTTCTTATGTTCTTAGTTTATACTATAAATTAATTTCTGAAAAAAGGATCTTGAAATTTTTTTATCCATTTAATTTTATTACTGAGAAATCATTAGTATTTTAACCCATCATAAATTTACAATTTTGTGATGGATAACTTTCTCATGACCATGTTCTCTATCACTCTCTATTAATCCTTGGGCCTCATTTTTTCTTCCATGTACAGAATATCACTTTACATTTATTTTATTCTATTTGGAAACTTAGTTATGTGTTATTTCATATGACCTTTATACTTCCCTTTCCCTCTTTTAAGAGTAAGTTTTATTGTCCCTTTTTACGGTGCGAGATATCAAAAAATATTTTTTTAAATTATAATCATTTGATTATCAAGCCCTATTTAAAATTTAAAGGATTAAATATTTTAGAGGGGGTATAATATAATATAATAACATTTTAAAACAATGACTATGTTCGATAGTATACAAAATACGTAACACCGAGTGTAAACAAACTTCAAAATATTATTATTTAAACATAACCATTATAACCTAGCCATTCAATTGGATGGTATGAATTGGATTAAATGAAATATGAAACATATTTAAATTTCATAATCAATGAAAATTTATTGATTATTTCTTTATAAATAAGCACTCAATTTTTAGATAAGTCATTTTATACTTTAAAAATGTTTTCTCTATAAATGATATTATTTCCTTTTGTGAGTAAATATTATAATTAATATCTGGGTAATTTATAGTTTTTTTTAGAAAATGAACTTCATTTTTGAATTCATAATGTCAAAATTATCTTAGGACAAATTTTTGAAATTTTTATAAAAAAAATAATTTTTAAACGAAGAGTGAAAAATAACGATTTTATTAAAAATTGTATTTTCTTCTCAATTATTTGAAAAGTAAAATTTTATTTTGGATTAGTTTTAAAATTTCACTAGTTAGTTTTGATTTAAAATAATACAATTATGGTTTTTAATGAATATTATACCTGAATTTAGTACAATAACATTTTATACTTAAAAATTCATTTATCTCAGAAAACTGTTTTTCATCTTATTTTGGCAATTTAATTTTAAATTAAATTCTGTCAATTCTATGTTTTGAATTTTGGAAAATGTATTCAATATTTGGAATCAGTGGGTTAGTATTTTCTATATATTTCCCTATCATTTTTAGTCATTATGAATAGTAAATTTAGTAAATATTTGTTACCCTGGTAAGGGTAAATGGTTAATTAAGGGTTAAAAATAATATGATAAGGACTATGAAATGATCATAAAATTTACCTTAATTTTATTGGATGGTTTCATTTTATTTGTAATCATAAAATATTCAGTTGTATTACCTTTTCCCATTTATACATGATTATGACCTTTATAATATTTTATGTAAAGAAAAGTAAAAATTTAACACTCTTGTTTTTAATAACTATAATTATTTTAACATAGGGATTACCAGATGTCATGTTTGGTTAAAAATATTATTTTTAAATATAAATTATTTATCTTTATTATCAAAATTTATTTTTAAATTTTAATGATAAAATAATTACCTTAAATTCTTACACAATGCTGACACTGTAATTGTTCAATGAATGGAAAAATAAAACAAATGACATTACAAATATTAAAAATAGTATATTTTGAAAGAATTAATCTAGAAAAATAATTTTATAAATAAAAATGATATTTTTGGGATTTATTAATATAATTTTTTCTAATTTATTTTGTTTTATTGATGTCATTAAAGCCAACGTAATGAATAGTTTCCAAATTGTCATTAATGATATTTTATAATAAATAATAATTTTTTAAATGATATAAAATTCCTAAAAATCATATATTTAGAGAAGTGATTAGGATATGGATGATAATATCAACCATGGTTCATTTATGTTATGTATCGCCATTTATTCTAATTATCATGACCCTCAATTAGTAAAAGACCTTGTTGTCGAAGTAAGTGTGAAAATGTTTAATGGGGGGGGGGGGGTTAAAACAAAAAGATAACGGTAAAAATGGAATACAAACCTATAAAATTTTTATTGTATGAGATTATTTTGACTCATAATAATATTATATTTTACATTTATCAATTTTGATCCATTTAGACATCATAATTAATTTATATTAATTTAATATTTTAAGAAATTGCTAAAGTGCCCTCCTCTCTCTTATAAAAGGGCACATCTTATTCTCATTTATTAACACTTAATAACCCATTATATTGGACAATAACTACCCAAAAAATTTCCTAACATCCTTCCCACATTATATGGGCCTTATTTTGGATAGAATACAAATCTTATAGGTCTTAAAGTGTTGAATAAAGAAGATTTTCCAATGAATAGGTATAGTTTTTGACCACATTTTTTAGTTTTATTTCTTCTTACACATCCTTAAAATCCTCTTAAACCATGATAAAATAATAACACTAGTGTAATAAATATATTTAGATATTATTATGTCAATAGTAGAACCTATATTTATGTCATATTCTATCAAATGGGAAATGAAACTATTATTCATGTGTACGAAGGACTACTAGCTCACGAACTGATGTAATTTATTTTCACCATCATATCTCATGGATGAATTATAATGATAAAATTAATGTTTATATATTATATTTATGACCTATTTATTTGTTAGGTCCACAAGGATGAATACCCTGAGAGGGGGGTGAATCGGGGTATGACTAATTTAAAATTAAATCCCGTTCTGATCTTGTTTCACTGTTAAGAAAAATAATATTCTCTCTCTTTCCCGTTACACAATTTAAACAGAAAGTAAAGGATGCACATGACACATCAATTTTTACTTAGTTCACCCTCACTGGGCTATGTTCAAGGAGCATACACAGGTAATGTGCCGATGTACCAAATCCACTATAAGCACACTGCTGTTTACAAGGTTCGGGATAGATCACTTCTATTCCCATGATCACTACCTTTACAATGTTTTGGGTCAGCTCACTACTTTCCCAAGGGTCACTCCCTATTTCTCTCTCTCTGGCTCACTGCTGGAGGAGAGGATCACCTTCTTCCTCTTCCTTTGCTCACTTCTATGGAAAGGATCCACTCACAGTTTATAGACCTGTATGTCTCTTCGTTACCACAAATTAATACATCCTCTGTTGTATGTAGATTCTCTGTTGAAGTCCAAATTTCACCCATAGATGAATCTCTCTTTGCACCGAAGGTATTAGGCAATCTTCCAGCTTCCACGCACCCCGGAATCACTACCGGGAATCAACCTTACTTAGCGCCCTTCTCTAAGCCGACATGCAAGTCTCAGTGTGCAAGTCAAAACTGGCGCGCAAGTCCACCTCAACCACTTGTGCGATATAAGATTCTCCAACTCCAAACTTGTGTGACGCACACCCTTTGACGCCCAAACCAATATTGGCATGCAACTAACAATTTTCATGCTTCTTTAAAACTTGGAACGCAAGTGTCACCAAACCACTTGTGCGACACTTCCTTCTTCAACTCAGAACCTGCACGACTCTCTTCCTTCCTCGTCCAGACCACCTTGGATGCACAACTATCACCTGGCGCACAACCTCTACTTGTACGACCACACACCACTTGCGTGACCACCACACCTGCATGACAAGAGCTCTGATTTTTCTAAGTGTTGAACTCTACACCGAATGATGAGTGTTCGACCTATATTTATAGGCATTTAGACACCCTGCGCGATGGTGTGAAATTCTCCCCTCGGCACCCAAGTTTCAACACACAAGTCTCTGCCACGCAAATCAATTGCACGACCTACTCTAAAACTTGCGCGACCCTTCTTCCTTTTCCATATTTTGATGATGTGATCTTGAAAAACATATGGAGTGAAAGTTTCTTCTCCCACAAGTACACGGCGCGCAAGTCCCTTTGCCAAAAACCATTTTTCTTCATTTGTTGATTTTCAGGACCAAAAATTTGGCAAACACTAGAAAACGGCGCCACCTTGTATCTGCTCTTTTTGTACCACCTCTAGATCATCCATTCCTTTGTCGAAGTTCTTGAATCAAACATTGATCATTAACCACAGTGCTTAAACTCAACATGCCACCATGAAATCCACTTTGTCAACAAGTTTTATGTCATGGTTTTCTTTTTCAACAATCACAGCACAGATGTACACTTTTCCAACAAACACAATCACCTTAAAAATGCTTCAATGATACCTTGAGGGATTTTCCCAACAATCTCCCCCTTTGGGTTTGTTGACAACACTTACATAAAAATATACATCGTTAATTCTTCATCCACTATTCACCTATTGCAATTTATATAGAAATCAAATATTTACTCAACACATACTCTAAGCCCACATGAGAAATGCTCGGCATGAGAAACAAGAGTAAATGAAAAGTTTATCAATGAATCACTTCAACTCTAACACCCAATGTTGACATCAAACTAATACAAATTTTTGGAAATATTCTTACCACATTCCAACACCACTCTTCTGCTTTTATCATGATCCTCAGCCGTCGTGATATCTATTATTTGATCGATCACTTCAAGCATCGTCAGATTTAATACTCCCCCTGTCTGCTCACAACTTTAACTCTTTTCAACTGCAAATCCTCTTCAGCACTGTTGCCTGTGTTGTCCAAGCTAAGCTCTGGCTGAGCACGTTCAACTAGCTTCAACTCCCCCTATCTGGCTGCTCCACCTATCAACTTCTCCCCGTACCTTTCATGATTTCTCAAATATCCACACTGTATCCCCCTTGAACAATCACTATTTTCTCCCCCTTTGTCAATGAACCCAAAGTTTACTCCTTTGTAGCATGTAACAGAGTAGAGAACACAAATCAATACATTAGGGAAAAACACATCATACCTCAAGGAGGGGGGGGGGTCCCACATCCACACTCTTTTATGTGCGGAGAGTCGACTGAACTCCCAGGGCCAGTCGATGCCTCTCAAAAGATTATTTGGGTAAGGCCTTTGTCAAAATGTATGCAACCTATAGCTCTGTAGGCACATACTCTAACTTCACAATTCCTTGCTCAACTTTCTCCTTGATAAAATGATACTTTATCTCAATGTGCTTTGTCCTTGAGTGATGGAAGATATTTTTTCTGAGATTTATAGCACTTGAGTTATCGCACTGGATTCTGATTAGAGACTTCACTTCAACTCCCATATCTTCAAGCTGATGCTTCATCCATAATAGTTGTGTGCAATCTTGAGTGGCCGAAATATACTCAGCTTCTGCGGTGCTTAATGAAATGAAATCCTGATTCTTACTTAACCAAGCAATACATAGTCCACTAAGATAGAATTCACCTCCTGACGTTGATTTACTATCATCCGCTGAACCGGCCCAGTCTGCATCAATATATCCCAATAACTCTGTCTGAAATTTTTTATAATATGTCAACCCGAAATCCACCGTGCCCTTGATATACCAAAGTACTCTTTTCACTGCAAGAATGTGACTTTCCTTGGGATTACTCTGATATCTCGCTGCTTGGCATGTGGTGAAAACGATATCAGGCCTTTTTGCGGTCAAGTACAACAAACTTCCAATAATTTGCCTGTATTCTGTGATATTAACTGCCTTGCCATTCTCATCTTTGGATAGTTTCATCCGGGTAGCAACTAAAGTTTTCATATCCTTGAAATTTTCCATTCCAAACTTTCTTAAAACCTCCTTGGCATATTTGGATTGAGAAATGAATGTTTCATTCCTTCCTTGTGTCACCTTTAGACTGAGGAAAAACATTATCTCTCCAATCATTGATATTTCAAACTCATTTTTCATGAATTCGGAAAACTGTCTGCACTGAGATTCATCTGATCCACCAAATATTATGTCATCGAAATAAACCAACACCATCATCCTTTGATTACCGTCGTTGCTGAAATAGATATTGTAATCAACTCCCCCACGCTGGAAACCAAGCTTCTTCAAGTACTGATCAAGCCTTGAGTACCATGCTCTTGGTGCTTGTTTTAGCCCATACAACAACTTCTTCAGTTTTAAAACTTTTTTCTCATCCTCATGAATGAGAAAACCATCTGGCTACTCAATATAAACTTCCTCCTCCAGAACCCCATTCAAGAATGTAGATTTGACATCCATCTGGAACACTTTGAACTTTCATTGCACTGCAATGGATATGAATAATCTGATTGTCTCCAGCCTTGCAACTGGTGAAAATGTCTCATCAATATCTATTCCTTCTATCTGGGAGTATCCTTTGCACACTAGTCGTGCTTTGTTTCGAACCACTACACCATATTCATTCATCTTGTTGCGATAGACCCATTTAGTCCCGATGACATTCTTATCAATTGGTCTCGAAACAATCTCCCACGTCCGATTTTTCTCAATCTGGTCCAATTCTTCATTCATAGCCTGAACCCAATTTTCATCTTCAATTGCATCAGCAAAGCATTTCGGATCTACCTGAGATGGGAAAGATGTCTACTGTAGTGACTTCATTCTCCTTGTTTGAACTGGAGTTGTCTGATCACCAATGATATTCTACTTATCAATTTCAGCTCGACTCTTTGGCTTCCTCGTAGACACAGACTTGACAATTTCTTGTTCATCATCAGTATCTTCTTCTGAGTCATCCTCCGCCACTTCTACTCCCCCTATGTTGCTTACCTTTTCATCACTTTAATCCAGAAATTGTTTGCTAGGTTGTTGAGTATTCTGTTCATTTTCAACTGTATTGATATCATTGCTCTCAACAATTTTTCCCAACCTTTTGTTGAAGCATTTATATTATTTGCTTTTTCCTGAGTAGCCAAAGAATATCCCCTCATCTCCTCGTGACTCAAACTTCCGGTGGTTTTATTTGTTGAGAATGAAACACTTGCTTCAAAAGATCCGAAAGTACTTCAACATTGGTTTCGTTCTGTACCACATTTCATACAGAGTCTTCCCTTCTTTAGGACACAACATAGCCCTGTTCGAAATATAGACCGATGTCAAAAACTGCTTCCTTCCAAAATTTCTTTGGTAGGTCCTTTTCAATAAGCATTTTTCTGGCCATGTTTTTGATGATCTGATTTCTCCTTTCAACTACTCTATTCTGTTGGGGAGTTACCACTGATGAAACTTGATTCCTTATCCCGTGTTTCTCGAGATAGTCTTCTACTTGACTATTTGTGAATTCTTTACTGTTATTAGTATGAAACTTTAGGATTTTATGCCCAAGAATCCTTTCTGATTCCCTCTTATACTGCTTGATACAACTGAACACTTCTGTCTTATGGGTAAGGAAAAATACCCAAGCCATTATGCTATAATCATCAATAAATAGGACATAATACCTTTTCCCATTTATGGATCGTGGTGAGATAGGTCCACAAACATCAGCATGCACCAATTCAAGCACTCTGGTTGATTTCTGTTCCTTTGGATTGTAGGTCTTTCTAATGATCTTCCCTTGTTGGAAAGCATCGCACGTATGAGTGCGATCACGTGATAATTTGGTAAGGTCTCTACCAGCATCACACTTTACAAGATCTTCCATGGATGGTTGACATAGATGCCCAAGTTGCTTATGCCACAACTTGTTTTCTTCCTCTCTGGATAAGAGACACATATCTTCTTCCCCACTTACAAGGTAAATATTTCCCTTTTTCATTTTTCCCTATAGAACAACTGCTCCATATTTTCCTTTCACAACACACATCTTCATGGTAAATCGGATAGAGTGCCCTGAGTCACATAGTTGACTGACACTGAGCAAGTTATGACTGAGGCCCTCTACTACCAAGACATCAGAACGTCTCATTTCTTTTCCCCAAAACTTATCCTTTCCTGATCCAAAAATCTTCAGGCCTTCATCATTTCCAAATTTGACAACTCCTTCTTTGTCATATTTTATGCCTGTAACAAGATCCTTATTACCTGTCATGTGAGATGTGCAACCACTATCAAGGATCCACACACCAGAGCGATCTGATGCCTTAAGGGAAATTTCTGCCACCACAACCTTCTCATTCTTATTCTTCTTGGTCCATATTTTTTTCTTCACACTCTACATGGATTGAGACTTATGTTCTTTCTCAGAGTATGATGAACTAGCTTCATCTTGAAAAGTTTCAAATCTATTCTGCATTTTTAACTCACCTGTTGGTTTGTTGATTAGCTTCTTGCAAACGTTTTGATTCTACTTTGGCACATTCCTTTGTATGGTTGAAGTGAAGTACCTAGCCATGTGCCCAAATCCTCCGCACCAAAAACAGTGTCCTTCGAAATATGTTCTGGAGAACCGTTCTCTGTTTGGATGCCACCTTTGTTCTTGTTCCCTTCGATATATTTTGGCTATAGAACACACATACTGTGAATGTCCCATCTTTCCACAATAATAACATCTTATATAAGGTTCATTCCTTCGTATTACTTCTGCACTAAGAGTTTCCCCTTGGGATATTTGAAAACTCTGATTCTGCTTTGTGCCGAAATCAATATTCAATCTCGGGATTGGTGCTTGCGGTCTGACTTCAATTTTCACATATTTGTTTTCTAATCAAGACCTAAATCAACCTTAAAGTCTGAGCTCAATTTCTACTTGTTTCCTGCTGAACTACTAGCCTCCTATTTCATATTTTCTGTCCTCTGAATGACCTACTTTCTTGGTATCACATTGGGAGTCAAGAGTTTTTCTTGATCCTTTATTTTTCATCACAGAATAACCAACTGTTCTTCAAGTTCTTTGATAAACTTGACTTGATCTTTCACTTTTCTATTCAAGCCATCGATCTCCCATTTCTATTCTTCAATCTTGATCTTATGCTCATCAACTTTTTCTGAGTTCTCAGGCCTGGAAGACTTAAGGTTTTCAATTTATTTCCCTAGCTCAGACTTCTCTTCTTCCTGTTGTTGCATGTAGAGTTTGGCATCATGTACCACCTTGTTGGATTTCTTTGTTTTTTCTCTACAAACATCTATTTCTTCAAGAGATTCTTCTAATTCAGCTTCCATGTTAACTCTCCCTTCGATTTCCTCTTCTTCTTCATCAGCGTCAGTTCCTTCCTTTTCTTGAGCACTGTCGACAACATCCACCATTGCATTTTCTCCATGATCTTTAAAATTTTCAATCTCCTCAACCACTTCAACCTCAGACTCATCTGAACTGTCTATTTCTTGTGAAAGAAGATTCTTCTTCTTGAAGAAATTTCTCTTGAACTGCTTCTTCCATTTCACACAGGCTGAAGATTTCTTCTTGGGAATTTCAACTTCATCTTCATAATTTTCTTCTTGAAAATTTTTGGGGCACCTTGTGGAAAGATGACCAACTTTTCCACATCTAAAGCAAGAAAGTGGAAGTTTCCCTTTGAACTTTCGTTTTCCTCTTTGAAGATTTGAGGAGAGGAATGACATTACCTCATCTGTTTCTTCATCCTTCTGAGAATCTTAAATAGTGAGCTTCTTCATGGCCTTAAATTCCACCTCTTTAGATTTCCCCTTTTCTACAGCGTCGTTATCATCATTTTTCATTTCATATGTAATAAGGGTGCTGTGCAGGTTATCCAATGTCAGCTCTTTCGGGTCTTTATTTTCCAAAACAGAAACTTTCGGATTGAACCGAGGTGGAAGTTTTCTCAAGGTGCGCTTCACAATTTTTATATCTTCAACAACTTCTCCAAGACCTCTCATGTCCTCCACTACAACATTTACCCTGTCAAAGAATGCATCAAAAGATTCATTCGGGTTCATTCTCAGATCTTCATACTTGTTCCACAACACTTACAACTTTGCCTCTCTGACCTTTATATCCCCTTCATATATATTAAATAACTTTTCCCACATGGAATGTGACATTTTTCAATACACCACATTTGTAAATATATGATTGTATAGGGATCCTACTAAGGCTTGATTGCTTTGGCATTAGCATCCAACTCTCTACGCTCAGCTTCTGATAATGAACCACTATTAATATCAGCTGTTATTCCATTCATTACTGTTGTGAATACATCCATTCCCAAAGATCGTAATTAGTGTTTCATCTGATTCTTACATAGCTGAAAATTTTTCCCATCAAAGTTCGGAATCTCTTTATGATTGGTGACCTCTATTGAGAGAAGAATAAATATCAACCTTTTGCTCTGATATCAATTGTTAGGTCCACAAGTGTAAAAACCAATAAAATTCAAGGGAAATTTTTTTCTTAATTTTTTTTGGGATTTTACAAGAACGCAGTTTCTGACAGCACCTGATTCCAAGGCCTGGTGTGCCCGGAATCAATTTCCGAAGTTTAGCTCGAGTATGTTCAGTGAACGAAAGAGCGGGTTTTCCTAAATTTTGAACCAGTGCTCGGAATCGAAATCCGTGGGCACCAATGAAAATGCAGAGCCGGTAATTGATTAGGAATACCTTTTCTGGAGTTGCGTTTACTCAGGTGTGGTTATTTAAAAAAAGAGTTAACTAATGAATAAAATAAAAGTTGTGCAACAATTTTTACTTTATGTTCTAAGTAGTTTAAACCTACTTATGGAAGTTGATGTGGGACCCACTATATCCTAACCCCTCTTGATAGGATATTGGTGAGGTGGGCCCCACACAAGACCCTCCTTTTCAACTTCCTCAAACCCCCATTATTTTTGTAACACACCCGCACCCCCTTATTAAATGCCAAGTCAACTCTCACATTAATTGGACTGTTAAGACTCTTTAATTAATTCATTTAATTGAATGAATTCTTTTGAAATTCAAATGGAATATTGGATTTTGTGTGTTAATTAAATAAGACAAAGTCTTATTTCAATTAGGGGTTTCTTCGTTGTGTTGAGAGGGAGAGTTCCATGAAGAACTTCATCTTCCTCCTTGTAGAACGCGAAGAACGTACCGACACCGACGAAGAACACCGGCCTCTGACAAAGGACAATGAAGAACGCTAATTCCTCGGAGATCGACGACACGATGCCGTGTACCGCGACGCCGACGATCCTCTTCTCCGCGACGCCGTGTACCGCGACGTCGATGACGCTCACAGAGCCTCCTTCCGCGACGCTGTCTTCCGCGACGTCTCTTTCCGCGATGCTCATCGATCGTCAACTCGTTATCGAGGTAGGGGTTTGATTTTCATTCGTGAATATTCCTTTCCGTTCATTGAAATGTTTTTGGGCTTCTTGTTATCAATTTAACGGGAGGAGGTAGGACCGCACGAACATGACCGAACCTCCTCCCCCCTTTGTTGTTGTGATCGTTACGGCTCGAACGAAGGTGGCGCGGTGCAACGGCACCGCGCGGGAACGAGGAGAAATGCGGCAAGGAATCTCGGCGCCGTCGCGCCGCGCCGTTGAGGCCGAACGAAACCTCAGACGGAGTCGGGCCGTGGTGAAGGGGCGCGGCGCCATCACGTCACACCGGAGAACCATGAAGAGTCCGTGGTGTAGGGGTGCAGTGCCATCGCGCCGCACTGGTCGGACCAAGGCCACGACCTTTGGCCGCGGCGGAGCAGGGAGCGGCGACCGGAACCACTGGCCGCTGGCGCGTCGGAGGGGCGGGACCGCGGGGTCCCGCGGAGGCAGCACGACCGGCCAGCCAGGCCGGCCGATCAGAGAAGGCCGGGGGTCGTAACCCACGGCTGGCCAAAGGAGCGTCCCCCATGTGGGGCCGCTGTTTCAAAATAGGGGGGCAGCGCGCCCCCCCTTCCGCGACAGCTCGGCCAGCGCCGAGCTAGCCGCGCCTACGCTAGGCCAACCGGCCACCCAGGCCGGGCTGGGCCGCTCTCTGTTGGGCCGGACCCGGACCCGGGTTGGGTCGACCCGGTTCGGGCCGACCCAGGGGGTCTTGGGCCGGGTCGGTCCGGGCCCAAAACCCCCTAATACCTGACGTGTTATTTTAAATGCCCGTAACATGGGCTATAGACTTCCGATCGACGAACCGTCAGTTGAGATGTGATCCTTGGATCGAGACGGTCGTTTCAGTATATTACACTCAAGGTTTCAGAGAACTTGGGGTGTGGACGAGTTGGTTCGAACACGAAATGAACCGGGCCCTCGGAGCGGAAACACTTATAACTTGAGCTCCGGACGTCCGATTGACGTGCCGTCGACTTTGTTGGATTTCTCTTAGTGAGAAAGACCTTTTGGATTACTCCGCTCGAGGTTTGGATGCAGTTGGAGTGTGGTCGGGTTGGTTTTGACTTAAAAACCAACCGGGCCCCTCGAATGAAAAAGCCAATAACTTTCAGACCGGGCGTCCGATTGACGCGCCGTCTGTCACGTTGAGTTCCCTATGTCGATACAGAACTTTGGGATACATCAACTCCGGACTACGTGTCAGTTGATGTATCGACCCCTTGGCTCGTGGAGCGGACCTTCCAAAAAACGAGCGTGCTGTGTTCGGAAACCCTAGAGCTGGCTGAGACTTGACGACTGCTGATCGATCGACTCGGAGTGTTTCGATAGCCCAGTGGTGAGAGCTTGGTTGTAGCGGCAGACCGACGACGGAGGAGCACTTGGTTGTAGCGGCAGACCCATGGTGGGAAGCGCTTGGTTGTAGCAGCAGGCCCACAGTACTCGATAGGTGGAGTACTACAACAGTCCAAGGTTAGTGGGAAGTGCTTGGTTTTAGCGGCAGGCCCACTGTACTTGATAGAGGAGGAGTTCCCCAGCAGCTATGGGTTCGACGGCAAAGAATTTCGTACTGGAATCCTCCGTGGGTTTGACAACGATGACAATTGTATTGGAATCCTCCGTGGGTTCGACGGTGAATAATTTCATACTGGAATCCTCCGTGGGTTTGAAGATGATGAAAACCGTACGGGAATCCTCCGTGGGTTCGGCGGTGACGACTACTATACTTGTATCCTACGTGGGTCTGACAGTATTGACCTCTATTGTAGTATACTCTATGGGTCTGACAACTCATCTGGTCTAGTATCCTACGTGGGTCCCATCTTAGATGAATCAGTGGCTACATCTGATCATCTCTATCACCCTATGAAGAAGTATACCTGTGTGAGCTGAGTCTTGAATTTCAATCATTATCTTCGATATGATTGAATTTCTTTCCTATGTGGATTAGGTTGTGCTTTCCTGTGTGGATTGGGTTGTACTATCCTGTGTGGACGTGATCGAACTTGGGCTTGGATGTTGGAGCCGAACTGGAATTGATGACTTAGGTATATATATGGGCATATACCTAAGTAGAGTTGGATGTTACTTCGTGATTGTATCTTTCCTTTGTGGATTATCCTTTGTTGATTATGGGAGACCTTTGGGGGTCTCGGGGTTCCTACTGAGTATCGTATACTCACCCCTGCACGGGATATTCCCGCACTATGTTGTGTTGGTTTCATACGACAGACATCACTGATCGAGGTTGAGGCTTGTAGAGCTGGACGGTACCCGGAGGAGGATCTCATGTCGAGACGGTGCCCGTAGGCGGACTTCACGACGAGTCAGTACCCGAAGGAGATGGAGGATAAGGACGGATGTAGAGTGCTGAGGAGGAGATCTGTACCTACCCTTCAGGTAGGAAGCCGGAGGACGATCCGGGAGCAGCTTGTCACCTTTCAGCTGTTGTTCTTTGAGTTGTACTTTACTTCAGTTGTAGCTGTACTTTTCAGTTGGGTTTGTATTCTGGCCCATTTACCTTTCAACACTTACTTTTGTACCCCGTTCTACTTAGTGTTTACTTCTGCTGGCTTACTCTGTGGTGTTTGTTTACTTTATAAAGGCAACGCCTTCCCCTTTTTTTCAGGATTTACGCCTTGGTGCTAGTCGCGAGCCCCTGTCCTATGAGAGGCGGGCTTGGGGTAGTCACAGCACGGGTCCCAAGGACGGGTCGTGACAACAAGGATGAATATCCTGAGAGGGGGGGTGAATCATGGTATGAATAATTTAAAATTAAATCTCATTATGATCTTGTTTCACTGTTAAGAAAAACACTCTTCTCTCTCTTTCCCGTTACACAATATAAACAGAAAGTAAAGCATGCACGCTACACAACAATTTTTACTTGGTTCACCCTCATTGGGCTATGTCCAAGGAGCATACACCGGAAATGTGCCAATATACCAAATCCACTATAAGCACACTATTGTTTACAAGGTTTGGGATAGATCACTTCTATTCCCAGGCTCACTGCCTTTAAAATGTTTTGGGTCAGCTCACTGCTTTCCCAAGGGTCACTCCCTGTTTCTCTCTCTCTGGCTCACTACTGGTGGAGAGGATCACCTTATTCCTCTTCCTTTGCTCACTTCTCTAGAAAGGATCCACTCCCAGTTTATAGACCTGTAGGTCTCTTCATTATAACTTATGAATACATCCTCTATTTTATGTAGATGCTCTGTTGAAGTCCAACTTTCACCCGTAGATGAATCTCTCTTTGCACTGAAGGTATTAGGCAATCTTACAGCTTCCACGCAGCCCTGAATCACTACCGGGAATCAACCTTACTTGGAAACCTTCTCTAAGTTAGCGTTCAAGTCTCAGCGCCCAAGTTAAAACTGGATCGCAAGTCCACCTCAACCACTTGCGCGACATAAGATTCTCCAACTCCAAACATGCACGACGCACACCCTTTGATGCCCAAACCAATATTGGCACGCAACCAATAATTTTCAAAATTCTTTAAAACTTGGCGCGCAAGTGTCACCAAACCACTTGCGTGACACTTCCTTATTCAACTCAGAACCCGTGTGACTCTCTTCCTTCCTCGCCGAGACCACCTTGGACGCGCAACTATCACCTGGCGCACAACCTCTACTTGCGCGACCACACACCACTTGCGCGACCACCACACCTGCGCGATGGGAGCTCTGATTTTTCTAAGTGTTGAACTCTACACCAAATTAGGAGGGTTTGACCTATATTTATAGGCATTTGGACACCCTGCGTGATGGCGCGCAAGTCTCCCCTCAACACGCAAGCTTCGGCGCGCAAGTCTCTTCCACGCAAATTACTTGCGTGACCAACTCTAAAACTTGCGCGACCCTTCTTCCTTTGCCATATTTTGATGATGTGATCTTGAAAAACATTTGGTGCACAAGTTTCTTCTCCCACAAGGACACGGCGCGCAAGTCCCTTTGCCAAAAACCACTTTTCTTCATTGGTCGATTTTTAGGCCCAAAAATTTGGTAAACATTGAAAAACGGTGCCACCTTGTATCTGCTCTTTTTGTACCGCCTCTAGATCATCCATTCCTTTTTAGACTTTCTTGAATCAAACATTTATCATTTACCACAACTCATGAACTCAACATGCCACCATGAAACCCCCTTTGTCAACAAGTTTAATGTCATGGTTTGCTTTGTCAACAATCACAACACAGATGTCCACTTTGTCAACAAACACAATCACCTCAAAAATTCTTCAATGATACCTTGAGGGATTTTTTTCCAACATTATCATTATTAAAAGATAACATATCAATTAACTTCTTACCTTTTCGTTCACTAAAAAATGAAAACATCAATCGTGTGTATATGTGGACTACCACCTCAAAGAAGCGATGTGATTCATTTTTCATCTTCACATCACATGGATGATATATATAAGTATATTTAAATAATTAATATTATATTTATGATATTATTATCATTATTTAAAGATAAAATAGTACTTAACTTCTTTTGATAATGATAGTTGGAAAAAAGGAAACATTATTCATGTGTATATACAACCTACCGTCTCCATAATTGTAACATAGTTCATTTTTCATAAACATATTGAATAGTTTAATTTAAAAGTATAATTAATGCATAAAAATTATAATTATTACATTATAATTATTCTATATATTATTTAATAATGACTTCCTTGACTATAGTCAGCCCACCAAAGCCATTTTAGACTAATGAACCAAATATCGTGAAAACATCTGACATGAACTTAAATGATTAAGTAATTGTTATAACATGGTAATAAGAGAAATAAAAGGAAAAATAAAATAGAAATAGGTTCTAAATCAAGTAAATAATTAATATAAATTTATTATTAATGATGATAAAGAATATATGTGACGAGTTAGACTGAAGGTAAGTGACATTTTAAAAAAATCCTTTTTTAAATCTCCCTTAAAACTATTTTTTTCCATGTACATATTTTTTAAAATATATTATTAATGTTTTTATATAGACATAAAATAATTATAAATAAAATTTTATGCGACTTTTGAGTTTATTTAAAATATTTTCAAAAGTAATCTTTTTATGAAATGTTTTGACTCTCTTTACAAAAGATAAAAAGGAAGGTTTTATTTTAATGTATACAGTGCCCACAGATTTTTCCTCCACCACAATTTTTTTTAAAGTTGGTATTAATTTACTAGATTTCATTTTTTATTAAAATAAAAACCCTCTTTATTTTGTTTGGGTATCTTGGTATTGAAACTGTATTTTTAAAAGAAAATGGTATTTTTATATTCAAAAGTGTTTTTCATATGATTTTAAAATATTTTTTCAATGGTATTATGATAAAAAATGAAATAATAAAATGTTTTATTTCTAATGTGGTACTTTATCATTATATATTAGAAATTGGATACCTGAATACATCTTAAAGGATGTGTTGAGTCCCATTATATCTCATAGTTGAGCTCGATATAGATTATACAAAGGGTGATCCCCATTATAGAACTATAATGCATTGGGTAAGGGGAAAAAGCTAACTAATTAAGTTTCTACTAAGATATTATGGGATATACTATGATGGTAATTCTAATTATAACTTTTATTTTTATTTCAAGTGTAACTGTGATGGTTACTCCAAGTATTAAACTGTAACTATGATGGTTACTCAATGTATAACCATGATGGTTATTCCATATGAAACCATTAGGGTTACTACATATATAATAGTGATATTAAAATGATTCCCCAAGTTTACTATATGTTTTATCTATGTTTTATATGAGTTTTAAAAGTTTAATTTATGTAAAAGTGTCTATTTTTTAACTTTGAAATGATTTATTTCATAAGAAAACATAATAATGTGATAAAGGTATGTATTTTAATGGGTTTTATTGTTTTTCATTAGACTAAAAAATTTCATTATTTTCAATCTCCTTACTAATATTTCTATGATCATCCAATGTTTTAAATTTGTTTCACATGATGAGTAGGGACAAGGATAAAGAAAAAATGAAAATGTTGAAGATTTATCATGAAAAGAAAACACATTTCTTTTTAAATTATTTGTTTTATGAAAAATTTTATACTAAATAAAAGTGTTCAATTTTTAATATATGAATTTTTTATTTAAGATTTATGATCAAACTCTTTAAAACTCTAAACCTTAATGATCATTGGGAATATAAGAATATGAATTCTAGTTAAATTCACTAGAATATATAATGTTTAAGGATTATTTATTACAATATATATATATATATATGATATTTATGACATAATTATGATTCTTAAAAGATAAGATATTAATTAATATATTACCTTTCCATCTATTAGAAAATGATAATGTCACTCGTACGTACGTGTAAACTACCACCTCCATGAAGAGATGTGATTAGTTTTCATTTCCACCTTCAATGAAATGTTATAAAATTGTATTAAATTTATAAAAATTATAATTATAACATGATTATGATTTTTGAAATTATGGAATCATGACCCCTTTAAACATGGTAAACCTACCAAAGTTGTTTTGGGATTATGAAACCAACATCTTCTGAACATATAA
The DNA here is from genome assembly GCA_963277665.1 of Viscum album. Classification (NCBI taxonomy): domain Eukaryota; kingdom Viridiplantae; phylum Streptophyta; class Magnoliopsida; order Santalales; family Viscaceae; genus Viscum; species Viscum album. The sequence continues at coordinate 660,274,711 of OY728162.1, read as the reverse complement.
TGTAAACTTAACTGATTTAGTAACCAAATAAGTCTTGTAAATAAATGAAATAAAAGGAATAATGGAAATGAAATTAACATTAAAAAAGTTCTTAATAAATTATAAAACCAAAATAATTTTTTTATTTACACATTTGAGAGTGTATGAATATAGACAAGACTTAAGGTAAGAGATTTTTCTTTAAAATATTTTTTAAATTATTCCTTTCAAATATCCATATCAATTTTATTTTACATGTTTTGAAAAAGGGTAATATTTATTATTCAAATATTGTAAAATGATACTTTTAAATACACTTTAATTTCATTAAAATGCTTTAAAAAGTAATATTTAAATGTTTTCCATATGGGTCACTTTTTAATGTTTTTACCGAAGTGTAAAAAGAGTGTTTTTATTGTGTATGGAATGATAATAATTTACTACTATCATGCACTTTATTAATTATAAATATCACTATTAATGTATTAATGGTTTTAAATATTAAATTCAATTCCCATTATTTTGGGGAATTTTTTATTTTATAGAGTTTTCCAAATAAAGGGATATTTCTCAACATTTTTTTTATTAAAATGGTAAGTGCATTCCTTATGGATTCAAATAAGTTTTTAAAGGGTTTTATGATGAAAAAGTAAATGATAAAGAATATTATTTTATTATATTGTACTTTATAATAATAGATGATGAAATGTGGGCCTGATATAACTCATTATAATGGGTGAACTTGATATAGCTCTCAAATTCATTAGGTAATGATTTTGTCTTCGAAAGAAAAAATGTGGGAGATAACTAAGATGGTTAATAATATGGAATTAACTGGGATTCAGTTATTCTAACATTGATCAGACATGATTAAACATGGGTTTTGAATATGATGCTCTGAGATAACTATATTATGCTTGCAAAATGGGGTTTTATGGAAATGTTTTGATCACATGAGGTAATGAAAGTTAATGAAATTTTAATGGTGAAAGTATTTCTTTACAAAGAGATTATTTCTTAAGTTCTCATGTTACTCATGACCCCTTAAAGGTTTTATCATTCTTTATAATGGATTTCATAGGTTTTATTTGAGAAAAGTTTGATTTGTAATGTGGATATGTTTTATTTATGTGATCAAATCCTTGTGGTGAAAGGGGGTAAAAATTTTCATTATATTTCATGTTTTTCAGTATAATAATGAGTTTATATTATTTTTGAGATGACATAGACCCATACTTATAGATATAGTGTTAAAAAAGCATATTTTTTAATAAATCACATGAATTATAAAAAAATCACATGATCGAAAGTCCGGTGTCTTTGGGAACTAGGTATATTTACAACCAAACACATAGTAAAAAACACATTTCTTGCACAAAGATAATCCACACATGTTATTTACTTATATATATATCCCTTTCATTGAAATTCCATGGGAAATGGGGAAACATAAGAAAATGGTGAGCTGTAGATCCCAGTAAGGAATAAATAATGAAAACAGAGAATAAATGAACATCATGGTTAAAACATGATATAACAAAATGAAAATGAGGACAAGATTCATAACATGATCATAATTACATGAGTAATAACATGATAATAAGTACATGAGGCATAACATGAGAATGTGGATACAATATAAACATGATACATTCATAAACGTATAACCATAGCTCATCGCCAGGGTGTCATAAAACATATTACCAATGATTTAGAACAATGTATCATAAAACATTACCATGGCATGATGCCAAGGTATCATGAACATGTAATATCTATAGATTAATTCTATATACAATGCCTCAGAGTGCTATCATGGCACACCCATCATATTACCAAGTTTTTTTAACCAATTTATAGTAAATCATGTCATCTCTAGAGATTAATTATTTACCCTATGCATTGAAGTGCTATCATGGAACATCCTTCATTTTTATTAATTCATGTGTTCCATATGTGGACAACATAAATAAATACATCAATAATAATATCATGAACCATGAAAAAAATGGGCATCCAATGAAAGTAAGAATCACTCTACATAAATACCCTTCAATCAATATAATGAATTATGGGCTATTAAAACCATAATAATAAATAGAGTATGGTATAATAAATAATTCCCCTAATTAATTATTGAATGAGTTTCTAGGTGAACACCCTTAAATTAGATGAAGCATACAAGGTTATCCACATGGGAAAGACATTTGATGAAAAGTTATGCATAGCTGATGATATAGAAATACAAATATAGTGATGGGTCATTCTCAATAGAGATCTCATTTCCACCATAAAATGTGTTCATGGAGACATTGACATGGAGGAGAAAATTAAATTCTATGAGAAATATATAGAGTGATAGAAAACATGACCATTGGATAAAAATTTGGAGGGAAAGAATCTCATTCAAAGTATTAATGTGATTATCTAGGTGGATATCCAATAGCCAACTTCAGAAATTATAGGATGTTCACAATATTGAGGGTAGTGCCCCAATTGAAGGAATGATAACAAGAAGTAATGGAGGGTATATTATTGGAATATGGATATCAATTGAATGTAAATCTCAATCCATATTAATACTATAAAATAAGATTTTAATAGCGCTAAAATTTATCAGCACTAGAAAAAAACTAATGATAACGGTGACCATTATGAGTGCTTGTTTTAGTGCAGATAAAGGGTACCTTTTATAAAATGTAAGAAAAGGATGATAAAATGTACCCTTTAACAGTTCTTTTTTTAGATTAGATAAAAGATACCCTTTATCAATACTTTTTTTAGGGTTGATAAAGGGTACCCTTAATCAACAGTTTATTGTTAGCACTAATAAAGGGTATCCGTTATCTGTGCTTTTTTAGTGCTAATAAAGATCCCCAATACTGGGTGAATCCCACATCAAAACCTTACATGAGAGGGTGCTATCTTATATATGATTCCATGTCATCGATGGCTCAGAATATTATCGCAGGGATGAGCTCCCACATACACTACCCACACTGCACACACTTATATGGCTCTGTCTTGGGCCCATGTGGGCCTTGAACCACCCTATACTTTACCCAACCCTATACCCACATTTTTCATTCATTTTAGAATTTCATTTAGTAACATGATACATTTAATATATTATGTTTTTAATCATTAAATTTTATTTATTTATTATTAATATTTTTACAGTTACATATTATTTATTCATTTTTAATATTTTTTTTGGAATTTAATAATTTAATAATATTTATTTTTATATATTTATTTACTATGTTTTAATATTTTAAATATTTATATATTCATATTTATTTCAATATATATCTATTTTTTTAATAATTTATATTAAATTAATAAAACCTATCCATTTTTTTTAATAATTTTAAAGTGTCCTCATTTTTAATCATTCAATTTTGGTCATTTTTAACATTCATGTATTTAAGGTTATCTAATCATTAATACTGTTAAAAATATATTTGTAAATAAATATTAGAAATAAATTTATTTATAAATGTATATTAACTATATTTATAAATTTATATATTTTTAATTATAAATAAATAACTATTTTTAAAAGTATTTATATAATTATAAATAAATAATTATACATATATATTTAAATAGTTATAAAATTATAATAAGTTTATTTAAATAATGAATATATTTACTATATGTATATATACTTATTAAATATATAAATATAAATATATAAATATATATAATGTTATAAGTATATAAATATTATTTTTTAAAAAGGTTTCTATATAATCATAAATAAATAATTACATATTTAAATAATTATAAAATTATAATAAATATATTTAAATAATGAATATATTTACTATATCTATATTTATATTTATATATATGTATTAAATATATATATATATATATATAATTAAATAAATATATATAATGAGAAAAATATATTTATAATAAATATATTTAAATAATTAATATATTTACTATATATATTAAATATATATCTAATTATATAAATATGTATAATGATATAAATATATTTATAATTATAAATAAATAATTAAATATATATATTTAAAATTATATATTTATAAATATAAATAAATATATATATATTGTAAAAAATTATTATTATAATTATAAATAAATAATTATATATTTAAATAATTATAAATTTATAAAAAATATATTTAAATAATGAATTTATTTAATATATATATATATATAATTATAAAAATATATATAACGATATAAATACATTTATAATCATATACAAATATTTATAAATATATTAACAAATATTTTTATTTATAATTATAATTATAAATCCTTTATCAGTGCTAAAATTATAGTGTTGATAAAGATGCCTTTTATCAGTGTTTCTTTAGCGTTGATAAATATAGAGCTTTATTAGTGCTAAAAAAGTGATGATAAAGAAATATTTTATCAGCACTTATTAATTTAGTGCTGATAAAAAGTATCATTATCAGTGTTTTTTGGAAGAACTGATAAAACCCCCCCATCTATTTAAAATATACCATAACTACACTGATTTTAGTCACAATTCTCAAGATTTCTTGGAAGTACCATACTGCAGGCACTCCTCCTATGCTTTCTCTTAAATGAATCAAGCCTAAAATCCAAGGTATGTTATTTTTTCTCCTCCTCACTTAATGATTTCTTTTTTGGGTTTTGTGGTTTGTGTTATTGTAGTGTTTTCTTTGCTCATCTGTTCTCTTCTCCCTCCTAACCAGTCAAACCTCCTTGGATCCCTAAGAGGGTTTTCACATCCTTTTACTTTGATTTAGGTGTCTCATCCTTCAATTTTCATGTGTTTCTAATGTAAATCCCCTCTTTATTCCTTTTGATTTAGTTATCTCCTCCCTCTATTCTTATTTCTTGAGGTATGTTTTTCTCTTCTTTTTAAATTCTCTTTTATTTAAAGAATGACTATGTGTAATGTTTATAATGGATTTGGAGAACATTTCGGTTGAATTCCTTGCTTGGAATAAAGGGTTTTCCATTGATTTTGATTGAATCATTTTGAATTAAATGTTTTATCATGTTAAGTGTTTGATCGTATACTTATGAGGCATTTCAAGTCGATTATGAAAAATGAAAGTCTTAGGCCATATTTGGTATTTTAAAGAAAGAAACAAAGTTTTAAAGAAATTTTTGAAATATTCAAAGTTTTTGTTTCTAAATACTTCCAAAGTATTAAAATTGTTGGATTTCAAATGAAAGGAAAATAAATTATCACCCCGAGATAGATTTTTTTAATAACCCACTTGGCACCCTAAAATTGGTTTATAGCTCATGATACCCTCATTGATCACCCCTTGAATTTGGTGTTCTTGTTATGGGATGTTTATCATTTTATAATGTATGTATGATGTGAAAGATTTTGATCAATACAAGGTTGTTGGAGATGAGGTGTAGGACATTACTTTTGTCATGATATGTTTATATTTCCATTTCTATCTCACCTACTCATTTGTTTTCTTGGTCATTGGAATTATAGATAACTACATTATATCTTGGATGATTGAAAACTGTACTTTATCTTGTGTCAATCTAGAGTGAGGATGGGTTATTGAGTGTGCTCAAATGGCCCCCCATAGTTTATTTACACTCTTTGTATTGTTTAGGTCCTAGCTATTAAAAAAATTTATTAAATAAAAGAGTTTATTTAAATTTAATATGAACATGTATAACTCATATTTGGTAAAAATTATGTTTTACATTTTTAACTTTAAATTATACAAAGAACATGTCCTGTTAGTAATATAAAATTATGATTTATTAAAACTTATTAAAGAATGAAAATACTTAAGGTTAAAATTTCATGAAAGTAAACTATTTGTTTAAGGTATTGATATAAATATAAATCCATACATTATTCTTTAAGAAAAGATACACATTTAGTAATGAAAAAGTTTTTAGTTTATTTTAAAAAATCAAAAAAGTTGGTGATACTTAATAAACTATCATAATAAATTATTCCTTCCCAATTAATCAACCCATCTATTATATTATCTGTAACATCCCGCCCCATACCATTGGATTGATAGGGAAGAGGAATGCTACTTGGCCTGAAGAAACGTTCCCAAGGTGCCAAAGGATGGAAATAAATGCTGAGGGTTTTGAGAAAATATTGGGGAATGATTTTCACTTGAGATAAAATCAACCAACCCAACAAGCCATTACTAAAAAAATACATGATGCATGTTAACATAGCAACCAAACAAATAAATTTTCAAAAGATGACCAATCTATTCCATAACTAATCCCAAAGACCAATACAAACAAACCAAAATCAGAGTACCAAACAGAAGACTAAACACAACACCCCAAAGAACTAGGACACCATCCATATCTTAACACCAAGCTTCATGCTCCAAGCTCCACAACACTGCCAAAGCATCACAATGAACCACTAGCAAAATGAGATTCTTTACCCTTACCTGTGTCCCATAACACAACATCTAGAAAAATACCCAAGTGACAATGAAGGGGTGAGTAATAATACTCAGTATAATTTCCCTAAATGACTTCTCTACACACGCCACTAGGATAAAACCATTAGCACATATATATAAAGAAGTTTATATAAACCATTAAATAGTTCAACAATTACCAACAAGCCAAACACACCCTTACCAAACCACCTTTACCCAAACAATGAAACCCAAAGGAAAGTGAAAAAACCATTCTGTAATCCGTTTCACCATTTCACATTAGCACAAAAATTCCATCTTACAAAGAAACACATAATAAGGAAACCAAAATGGTGGAGCTTCCACCAAACTGTTCACTACCTTTTCCAACTAGTGGTACTTCCTGCCCACTTATCCTTTGATGGTGGCCCTTTTGTCCACTCTCCATCCTATTTTTATAGTGGTACTCCCTGCCCACTTAGAATCATTCCAATCACAAGCATAACATACACACACAAATACACAAGCATATCACCCCAAGGCCACACCACATGAAAATAACCATTTCCATCAAATTCCATTTCACTTCAATAAATAACCCATTTATTGAAAACACCCTTTAACCAAATTTCCATGCCCAACCACATTTCAATATACAATAACTTTTTTTAAAACCATATTTCACAAAAATATTTCATGATCAACCACTAAATATTTTAAAATCAACAATTGAAAATCACACAACAAATCCACCCTCTTTGAAAAAATAACCCATTTCCCCCAAACCCCCCAAATCATCACCAAATGGATTCCCAAAAATATTCTCACATCATTATCACAATTAATTTCAAGGGAAAAAAATTAATTGGGACCAAAACCACTAGTTCTAACCAAGTGGAGTTGAGAGAGAAGCCACCTACCTTTAGGGTTCCAGTGAATTCGACCCACAAGCAACCCCACCCCAAACCGGCCAAACGCTCTAGTAAAACCGCTCTAGACCTCCTTCCCTATCATAAAAAAGCTTTAAAATCAACACAAAAGGCAATTAAAACCCCATATCTACACATAACGGGTGTATATCTAGAAAACTAAGAGAGAGGGAAGAGTAGATCTAGAGAAAACCACAAAGAACTAAGAGAGGAGACTTACTAGAGAAGAATCGTCTCAACCACAACAAGAAAACCCTTCAATTTTATTCCAAAACGAGTGGGAGAGAACCCCTAACACTTGAGAAGAGGAAATAACAAGTGAGGCTCGAGTGGGAGAGAGTTTGGGTGTTTTTAGGGCAATTTTTACTAATCCTAGATTTTAAAAAAACCCATTTTTATGGGATGCATGATTATCTCACACGGTTAGACAAACCATGTGCTAACCGTGTGCCTGCTAATTCCTCAAAGGGGAGCCTCGCATGACCCACCCTGCATGGCTAGGCAAACTGTGTGTGAGCTGTGCGTACCCCACTGCCCGCATGGTTCATCTCACACAGTTTCTCCTAACCGTGCTCAAACCGTGCAGCCTTAACAAGGCCTCCAAAATTTTCCAAAACCTTCCCAAACTCTCCCAAACTCATCCAAACTCATCCCAAGAACTTTAAAACCATAAAAATCATAGAAAAAGGCTACATACCTTAAACCGAGGGTGTTACATTCTCCCCACCATTGGAAGTTTTGTCCTTAAAAAGTATAGAACCATCTCATTGTCGAAAGAGCTTAGGCCATTGCTTGGTCATCTCTTTCTCCCACTCTGAAGTCTCATCCTGAATCTGACCATGTTTCCAAAAAACCTGAACTAAACTGATTCTTTTACCATGTAAGAGTTTCTCTTACCTATCCACAATCCACACTAGTATGTGCACCAAGTAAGCATTGGGTTCTAGCTCAACATGATCCCAACGAATCACATGGTCACGATCTAGATAATACTTTTTCAATTGTGAAACATGAAACACATTATGCACTGCACTAAATCGTGGTGAAAAATCAAAATGATAAGCCACCTCTCTGATAAAATAAAGTATCTCAAAAGGCCCAATATACCTTGGATATAACTTACCCTGCTTTCCAAACCGACGATGTCCCACCCAAGGAGAGATTCTCAAAAGCACATGATCCCCCACCTCAAATGACAATGGTCATCGACGATGGTCTGCATACAATTTCTGATGACTTTGAGCCATCTCCATCCTCTTCTTGATCAACTTGATTTTCTTCTTAGTCTCTTGGACAATTCTTGGTCTGATCATCGAAGTCTTTCTCGTTTCCACCCATCATAGTAGAGAACGACATAAACAACCATATAATGCCTCAAACGAAGCCATATGTATTGAATTATGATAACTATTATTATAAGATAACTCAAATAATGGTAAGTGACCCTCACTTGAACCAAAAAAATCCATCACACAAGCCCTTAACATATTCTCCAAGGTTTGTATCATCTTCTCGGATTAGCCATCCATGTGTGAATGATATGTCATGCTCATCGTCAGCTGTGTCCCAAGGGATTGCTACAAGGATTTACAGAAATGATATGTGAACCTCGAATCTCTATATAATACAATCAAAACTAGAACACCATGCCACTTCAACACCTCTTAGATATAGATTTTTGACATATCCCATACCGTATGAGATTCAAGAATCGGGATGAAATAGGATGACTTTGTGAGCTGATCCACAATCACCCATATGACATCATGTTTCCTCCCCATTCTCAAAAGACCTATCACAAAATCCATTGCTATCTTCTCCCATTTACACACTAGGATTGGTAAAGACTACAACATGCTTGCTGGCTGCTAATGCTCTGCCTTGACTTTATGACAAGTCAAGCATCTCGAGACAAACCCGACCACATCCCTTTTCATACCAGCCCACCAAAACTGCACTTTCAATGCCTTATACATTTTATGAATTCCAGGATGGACAACCCACCTATAATGATGATAAACCCTGAGAAGTTCTTCCTGAAAAGAAACTGGTACCAACCTTTGATTCTGAAAACATAAGACTGAATTTCCATTCAGTTCTCATCCCTTAATGGTCTCCCCACTATTGAGTTTTGACCTAATAGTCACACATTCGACAACTGATTCATGTGCCTCTTTGACCAAACCATCCAAGTTAAGAACTAATGAAACTAGAAATAAGACTGCCCTTCCACCCTGGTCCTCACATTCCAATTGCATGTCAGCTATGAATAACATCAACTGGCACTGATCTGATGCCTGTTTCACTACCTGAGCATATGATTTTTTAATTAATGAATCTACCACCAAATTTACCTCACCTAATGTGTAAATTAAGTCAAAATAAAACATCTAAATATATTCCATCCATCTACTTTGCCTCAAGTTCAAATATCTTTGTGAGAAGATATGCTTTAAGCTCTTATTGTTGGTAAACACTCTAATGTTTTCACCGAAGAGATAATGACACCACATATTTAAAGCATGAACCACTAATTCCTAATCCAAATCATGTGTTGGGTAGTTATTCTCATGTAACCTCAACTACCATGATCCATATTCAACTACATGACCCCCTGCATGAGAATACACCCCAACCCTGATCCTGATGTATTACAATACACTACATACCCTTTCCCTAGTTTAGAAAAAACCAAGATTGGTGCTGATGTAAGGAAACCATTTAGCTATTCCAAGCATTTAAGACACTTCTCATCCCATTTAAATGGATTATTCTTCCTTGTAAAATCTATCATCGGGGAAGCCAATCGTGAGAAATCACAAAAAAATATTGATAATACCCAACTAGACCAAGGAAACTCCATATCTTGAAAACGTTTTTAGCAGTTTCCATGAGATAAAAATCTCAATCTTTTCTGGATCAACTGAAACACCTTTCTCAAAAATAACATGTCCAAGGAAATGAACCTTTTGTATCCAAAATTCACACTTTGACAATTTGGCATACAACCGATGATCTCTCAAGATCCCCAACACTATCGCCAAGTGCTGCTCGTGCTCTACCCTTGTCCTCAAATACACCAGTATATCATCCCTAAATACCACCACAAAAGAATCTAGATATCTCTGAAATATTCGATTCATCAATGACATAAACATTTCTGGTGCATTAATTAGACCAAAGGGCATACCCACATACTCATAATGGTCATATCTACTTTTGAAAGATGTTTTCGAGATGTCCTCATTCCTTACCAACAATTGATGATATCCTGATCTCAAGTCAATCTTGAAGAATCACTGAGCTCCCCTCAACTGGTCAAACAAATCATCAATGCATGGAAGTTGATTCTTTATCGTAACCGGATTAAGTCTATGATAATCAACATAGAGCCACAAAATTCTATCTACCTTTTTAACAAACAAAATTGATGCTACCCACGGGGATGTGCTAGGCCAGATGAACCCTTTGTTCTTTAACTCTTCCAACTGCACCTTCAATTCCCATAATTCTACAGGTTCCATTCGATAAGAGAAAATTGAGATAGGACTGGTCTCCATAAGGATATCAATCATAAACTCCACTTCTCTCATGGGTCGAAACCCTAATAATTCTTTGAGAAATATATCTATAAACTGATCCACAAATTACGGAAGAACACTCTACTCAACACCTTCAACTAGTTCCAATGACAAATCCACCAACTAATATGATATTGTGCCAACTGTTGGTTCCAAAAATCCCGTTGCACCTTGATTCTAACTATTCTCCCCCTAAAGAGATGTATAACTCCATCCTCCATCACAAAACTAACCATTCACACATAGCAATTGATGTGGGCCTTAAACATCATCAATAAATCAATTCATAGGATTATATCATAAGCATCCATATCAATCATTGAGAAATACCACATCAATTAAATACCATCCATAACTATGAAACACGCTCAATAAAGGAACACTTAATACTCTCTTTGACCTAAAGGAGTTTTTAGTTTCAAAATAGAAGGCATCATTTCCATGTATAAACCCAAAAAATCAATGATGTGAGAAGCAAGAAAAGAATGGGAAACACCCTTATCAAACCAATCTTGAATCAATGTGTAATTTAAAAGAAATATACCTCTCACCGTGGATGATCCCGATTGGTCATCCATCACCGCCTAAAAACAACCCGACTTACTCTAAAGCTTCAGAAGAAGATTCACCGATCCTACCATTAGATTCTAAACCGTACCCCCACCCTATAAATAAGTATCCTTATCCCTCTTGAACCGAGCGTTCGAGTTCCCACTATTCCCCAAGGGCACCAACATGCTTCCCCCACCTGTAGACCCCAAAAGATCCCGCTTATCCATCGTAGCTCTATTCACCATGTATGCGTAATCATTTATACAAAACACTGTTATCTTGGAACAAATTTCCTGGTTCAACCTAGCTTCAAAAATTCATGCCTTCAATGATGTACTACCCACCACCTCGGGTGAAAGCTGCACTAAGTTCATAAAATTTTCCGCATATTCTGTTACCGCCATGTTCCCTTGCTTAAAAATTAAGAAATATGTTGTACACTGAATTCTAAACGTGTGAGGGTAGAATTGTTTATTAAACAATTCCTCAAAACCCTCCCATGTCACACCTTGGTCTGTCCTAGCTTGGACTGCCAACTCCCACCACTTAAGGGCAAGATCTTCCAACATGTACATGGATGAATTCACTTTTATCTCTACTGGTGTTCCCAAGATGTCAAATATCCTATTCATTCTGTCCAGCGACACTTCATCCCTTTTTGGCATTGAATCACCCCTAAAAATGGGTGGTTTCTACCATTGAAAATAATCCTTATAATCCACATGATTTGATTCATCAAATTTATTCCCACTTACCAAATCTTGGAAATCTTTCACTATACTCTGTACTAGCTACTGGTTCACCTGGGGCTCAGGTGCAACCGCATTTTTAGCAACTTCCTCTAGTTGGTCTCTACAACTCCCACCCAATGACATTTTTATCAACACAAAAACAACCATAAGTCCCACCCCCTCAACAAGAAAGGATATACAATTTTCAAGTTTAATTACATAACAACTATAACAACCAAACTTTCCACAAGTCCACATTTCCCATGTGGCACTATTTTGAAAAATCCACCATGTTTTGAAAATCAACCCATTTTTAAAAAACCACAAGTTTCCATGTATCAAATACTTCTGTTTTAAAACCCAATTTAGATTTTTCAAAATCCACACATTCATACCACACCATAAATAATTATACCCCAATTAAATATGCAACCTAGAGGGAAGTCATTTCTACCATGCATTTCATACTCATCTCATTGGATACACCCACAACAATGAGACATCCAATGCCTATAAGTGTCTTCAAACACTTATGTACCCAACTCTCTAGTAACTTGAAGTTCAACATAAAAGGGTTAGCTACATCCTTTTATTCTATACATTCTATGTTAAGACAATCCTATGACTTTATACCATCCGGACTCGAGGAATAGGCCAAGAACGAATGTCAATTCCAAGACCAACAATCAACACTAAAGGACCAACCAATTTCTCTCACTTGAAAACCAAGGACCAAACAAACTGATACCACTTTTAATATCCTGCCCCATCCCATTGGCTTGAGAGGGAAGAGGAATGATACTTGGAATTAAACAACATTCCCAAGGCGCAAAAGGCTAACAATAAATGATGAGGGTTTTGAGAAAATATTGGGGAATGATTTTACCTTGAGATAAAATCAACCAACCCAATAAGCCATTACTAACAAAACTACATGATACATGTTAACATAGAAACCCAACCCATACATTTTCAAAAGATGACCAATATGTTTCATAACTAATCCCAAATACCAATATAACCAAACCAAAATTAGAGTACCAAGAGGAAGACTGCACATAAGACCCCAAATAACTAGGACACCATCCGTATCTCCACACCAAGTTCCATGTTCCAAGATCCACAACACTACCAAAGCATCACGACGAACCACTAGAAAAATGAGATACTTTACCCCTACCTATGCCCTAGAACACAACATATACAAAAGCACCCAAGTGACAAAGCAAGGGTGAGTAATAATACTCAGTTGGATTTCCCCAAATGACTTCCCTATACACACCACTAGGATAAAACCATTATCACATTTATATAAAGCTGTTTATATAAAACATTAAATAGTTCAACAATTACCAACAATCCAAACACACCCTTACCAAGAAACCTTTACCAAAACCATGCAACCCAAAGAAAATCCAAAAAACCATGCTATAATAAATTTAACCATTTTACATTATCAAAAAAATTCCATCTTGTAAAGAAACACACAACTAGGCAACCAAAATAGTGGAGCTTTCATCGAACCCATTCACTACCTTTCCAACTAGTGGTACTTCCCACCCACTTATCCATTGATGGTGTCCCTTATATCCACTATACATCCTCTTTTTATAGTTTTACTCTCCACCCACTTCACATCATTCTAATCACAATCATAACATGAACACACCAATACCCAATCATATCACACCAAATCCACACCACATGAAAATATCCATTTCCACCACACGCCATTTCACTTCAATAAATCACCCATTTATTAAAAATACCCTTTAACCAACATTCCATGACCAAACACATTTCAATATAAAATATCTTTATTGAAAACCATCTTTAACAAAACATTTTCCATGATCAACCACTAAATATTTTAAAACTGACAATTTAAAATCACACAATAAAGCCCCCCTCTTTGAAATAATATCCAATTTCCCCCCAAATCCCCCAAATCATCACCAAATGGATTCCCAACAATATTATCACATAATTATAACAATTAATTTCAAGGAAAAAAAATAATTGTGACCAAAATCACTAGTTCTAATAAAGTGGAGTCAAGAGAGAATCCACCTACCTTTAGGGTTCCAGAAAATTTGACCCACAAGCAACCGCACCCCAAATCATCCAAACGCTCCACTAAAAATGTTCAATACCTCCTTACCTATCATAAAAAATCCTTAAAATTAATATACAAGGCAAAAAAACCCTAGATCTACATTTAATGGGTGTAGATATAGAAAATTGAGAAAGAGGGAAGAGTACGTCTTGAGAAAACCACAAAGAACTAAGTAAAGAGAATTACCAGAGAAGAATCAGCCCAACCACACCAAGAAAATCCTTCGATTTGCTTCCAAAATGAGTGGGAGAGAACCCATAACCCTTGAGAAGAGAAAATATCGAGTGAGGATAGAGTGGGAGAGAGTTTGAAAGTTTTTAGGGCAATCCCAACTAATCTCATATTTTAAAGAAACCCATTTTTATGGGCCGCATGGTTAGCTCACACGATTAGACAAATCATGCGCTAACCGTGCGCCTGCTACTACCTTGAAGTGGCACCTCGCATAGCCCACCCCACATGGTTAGGGAAACCGTGCATGAGTCGTGTGTACCCCACTGCCTGTATGGTTCATCTCATATGGTTTCTCCTAACCGTGCTCAAACCATGCAACCTTAAAAAGACCTCCAAAATTTTCCAAAACTTTCCCAAAACTCTACCAAACTCATCCAAACTCATCTCAAGCACTTTAAACCCATAAAAAGGCAAAAATAAAGGCTACATACCTCAAACTAGAGGTGCTACATTATCATTTATACAATCACTAAAATAAGTTTAAGTATTGTTCATTGAATTATAATTCATTTAGGTTATAGAGAAAGGAAATTAATTTCTTTTCAATACAAGACAAGGTATAAAAGGGAATACTTAAATAAGTATATTCATACAATTTAAACTAATGATTTAAAAATAAATTCATGTTTACTAAAAATAATCAAGATATTAGAACAAAAAATATGTACCAAATAATAATTTACTTTATTGAACAAAGGTCTAAGACATGTGAATATTCAGGTTACTTTATCAAAATTAAGTGAGGTAACATAATCCAATAATATGATAACTACATTCCTTTATGGATACTGAAATGATTAGAAGCTTATAGAATTTATATTCATGAACTTATATAAATGAAATAATATGAATAATTAAAGAACACAAGTCCAAACATTAATTTCATAGAAAAAATAATTTTAAAACAATTAAACATGTTTAATATACTTTACACAATAAACCAAGAATAAATATATAATGTTAACAAAAATATTGATGTGGTTTCCATCTCACTGCACTCAATCTCATGCAAAAAAATTATTTGGTCCTCCTTTAGCTAAATTTTCAATGAAAATGATCAGCTGCACCCATTGAAGCTCTATCTAATCACTCTGTCACAATTCCTAAAGAACTCAAATCATCCCATGATCTTCTAGACACCCCCAAAAATATAAAAACTCAAAACTTGGTTGAACTTCTGGCTAGTTATTTTCCAAACAAAAACTAAATCTGTTTTCATTCTCTCACCAAGGGTACTAGAGCACCTCCAATTTGACTCACACTTAGATAAATTCAAATCAAACCTAAGACTGATATCACACACATAATCCTTTTAACACCCCATGATATTTTGGAATATATTTTTCAATGTCATAAATACTTATAAAACCTTCTTGATGTTCATTCTTGAATACATTTTATGGAATGCAAAGGCTTGAATTTGTGTCTTCTTGTGTGATATTGGATGAAACTAGTTTTTGATAAATTAATAGCCCCTTTATTGAATTTGGAAAGAAGCCTATGGTAACCTAATTATTTAGGTAGGTAGTACAAGTAAATCATGTTAGAATTTAAATTGTTAACTTACACCTGTATTTTGTTTTTTTATTCAAGTTAGCTTTATAAAATGTTTGTGAAATGTTTAATAATCATTATTTTATTTAGACTGGGTAGTGTACTACTTAGAATTTTTATGGTCATTCCTACTTTAAATATCAGTTTTGAGAAATTAAACTTGGTTTTAAATGTTAAAATGGGTTTTGAAATAAAAAACAAGGATTTCACTTAAAATGAACCAAAATGGATTCATTGTTTTGAAACTCATGAAGTGATTTCAAAGTGAACTTGCAAAATTTTCAACATTTCAAAGTGTAAATATTTCCATGGAATGAAAAATAAAATTTTAATTTATTATTGATTGTTTTTTAATATTTTTTTTTCACTTTATGGTAATAGTATTTATAGAAAAGGGGGTTTGTATCCCATTAAGTGTTTTCAAAAAAAATCCTCAATTTTCATGTGGAATTTAAAAAAACTAATTTCACATGGAGTTTTAAAAATTCAAAAATAATACTTTTGAATTTTAAAAGTGGTTTTGAGATAACATTTGAAATTTTAAATTATGATATGGGAATTTAAAAAATTGTGCTATCTTCTAAAGTGTTTTTCAATCTAGTTGGTTTCGATATAAAATTTAGAAAACATTCATAGTCATAAGATCATTAATTTATAATTCATTAATATATTTCCCTAAACCTATTTTTTTGAATTCATCCACTTATTATTTCATTAAATATAGGGAAGATGATTTCTTTGTTTTATTCCTTTTATACCATCTTGGAGACTTTCCATAGTGTCTAAAATAATCAGGACTAGGAAAACATGCATCTATTTATACTAGAAGATCATATTATAGTCTTGGTACAATAATGTTTTTATTCAAGGGATAGCGGTTCATTTATAATTGTGCCAAGATGATCATGTATCTAAACTCATTAGGAATTGGGAAAAAGGTATAAAAGAGTAAGGGAAATGTGAACATGTATTATATGATCAACTCATATATCATACCATTTTGTACCTGAGAAACTTTTCATATTTAGACAAAAAACTTAGAAATCCTTGGGTTTTATTTATTGGCACTGAGTTAAATATTGTACGAAGTCATATTTATTTGGTGAATAAGATCCAAAGTGTTTATCAATCCCAGGGAGCGAAAATTCATACTAAACATATAGAAATGATTTTACATCAAATAACATCAAAAGTTTTGGTTTTATAAGATGGAACATCTCATGTTTTTTTACCCAGGGAACTTATTGGATTAAGAAATGTTTTCTGGTGATTCACCAACTCCTAGACCATGAAAATTTTGACTTAAGGATAAAACTATCATCCTCACTAGATTCATCTTCTGAATAGTTATTATTTCATTTTTTTTCTTGAGACTCATCCCCCATATCTTCTAGACATGCTTCTATATTTCTTGAAATACTTTGAGTAGTAGTCATCCCATATCGGGTACCGGTGATCATTTTGGATTAATTAATAGGATAACACCTACCACAGTGGAGTAATTATTTTATTAAATTCAATTACCCATTTCCTTCAAAGAATACTGAAATTATATGAAATAATAAAATGTCAGGTTCCCCTTATTATAATTATCTATAACTTTATTCTTTTATAATTAATATCTCTTGGGTATTTATTTATTTTTTATACAAATTGAATATTTTAGTAACCTAATAGGATGGATATGAATAAAAAATATATGCATTCTTATTGTATGACAAAAGAGTATAAAGATGGAGTTAATGATTTCACCAAGTTTGAAATAGAGCATGCATATGAAACTTATCAAATCCTTTTTCTATGTTTATGTTATTGTTATTCAAGAAAAAGTAGTCCAAAATAGTAGGAAGAAAATTTTATTTTTTCACAAAATAGATCAAAGCTATAAATTTTGAACTAAACATGGGAAAAAACTAAATGTGAACACAGATTGGGATGATACTATGGTTTATGGATCATTTTATATGAATACCAGTGTAAATGATGATGGTGATCACATAGAAGAAATGAAAATGGAAATTTAATGTAGTACTCCCGGTTTCTGGTAAGTAACCCTTGTTTTATGATTTTTAAGTACATGAAGCATATGAGAAATTGTTGGGGAAAGGTTAGATACTTTTAAAGTATAAAAGGGTAAAAGGTGGTGACGCACGGGCTTGGCATGGTTTGGCCAAACCATGCGGAAGCCGTGTAGGTGGTGTAACCTTGGACAGAGGAGACCGCACGGTGTGCACATGGTTTGGGAAAACCATGCGGGGAGGTCGTATAGAGCACCCCTTCTAAGTAGTGACTACCGCACGGTTAGCGCACAATTTGACTAACTGTGCGGACTAACCATGCACAAAGTCAACTTAGATCCTATTTTTAAGTATATAATATATTTTATAATTAAACCCACTTGTTTTTTCTCCTAGACATCCCTAACTCGAGATTTCTCTCTGGTGAAGGTGGTAGAACAGTTACCAAGTGTTTTGGAAGTGATCCGGAGGGTTTCCTTGGCGTTTAGAGGCCGGTTGATCGAGGTTAGTCTCGTTTCCTTTAGTTTTATTAGATATACTTCTTCCCTTTTGATGGATCCTTAGATCTATACCCAAGGTGGGTAGATCTAAGGTAGTGGATGACCTTTAAGTCAGGTTTGGTCTTGTTGGTGATAGGGGAAGGAATATAAGAAGGTTTCGTGGTGTTTCGACCCGGTTCTTTGTTTGTTTCGCCTATTTTGTTGAGGTAGGTGTCTTCACTCCCAATTCTTATTTCTTAGAACATGAAGGCTCAATTCAAATTGATTTAATTGATTGGTTTTGATTTTGAAATTGTGGTGAAAAGCATGTTATAAATCTTCTTTAGTGATGATTTATGCGTTTTGATGAAATTGTGGAAATTGAAAGAATGGTTTGTGAAAAGTATTTTGGTTTCTTGATTTTAAAATAGTGACTTTAAAATATGGATTTTCTGGATTTGGAAAATGGTTTTCGGGAAAAAGGTTTTCAATAAAAGGGTTGTTTTATTGAAATGGTTTTGGCATGGTTGGAATGGTGTGGTTTTTGGGCATACTTGGTGTGTGTGTTCATATTCAATTCATGAGGCTTGGTTGAAATATGACATTGTGCTCGGTGCCAAAGGTGTAATGGAACATGGGGAGTAATTACCTTGTGACGACTTGGTAGATCGACGAGAGACCACTCATGAGTATGGAACTTTCATAACGAAGCATGCATGGTCGATTTCACGGGTTGTGAAATGGTTTGGTGTGCAAAAAAGTGATTCTATGAAATAGAAAGGTGAATTTGGTTGGAAACTTTTTTTGGTTGCTTTTCTTGAGAAATATGGTTTCTGCTAGAAAATGGTTTTGACTTGAAACTTGATATGTGGTGAACTGCTTTGGAATTGTTTTATATGAATTGTTTTATATAAATTGTTTTATATAAATGTGCTAACATGTTTTATCCTAGAGGCATGGGTTGGGAATTCATCGGGGAAAACCTACAAATTTCGTTGCTCACCCCCTGCTTTGGAACGTTGGTGCTCTTACAGATGTCATATACCAGGATGTTGGCAAAGGAAACGTGTCACATGTTTATAGCACTACTTCGTGATACTTGGGATGGTTCATGATGTTGGAGCTTGGAGCTTGTGGAGCATGGAGTTTGGTTGTCATCTTGTAGTCTTTTAGTTTGTCTTTCTACTATTTACTCTGATTTAGTGTTGGTTTCCATTGTGTTACTTCTGGTTGAATTATGATAAAATAAATGGTTGAGTTGTCTTATTTTTTATAATGCAGAATTTAGTTGTTTTGTTTGGTTATGGTTGTTGGTTATGTGGTATGTTCAAAAAGGGTAAATTGTCCCTCACTTGTTTTAAAACCCTTCAACATTTATTTCCAGCCTTTGGTACCTTGGGGATGTCGCTTAAGGCCTAGTAATGACTCGTTGATCTCTCAATCCAATGGGAATTGGTGGTTCATTACAAATGGTATCAGTTTTTTCAGTCCTTGGGGTATATGCAATCATCTTTTTTCCTTTCTTTGTGCAGCAAGTAGTCATCAATTTTGTTGGTCTTGGCGTTGAATTATTATATTTATATTCCTTGGGTGGTCATCTTAGGAAGTAATAGGATTGTCAGAACTTGGAATGTAGAGTATAAAAAGATGTAGCTAACCTTTTTATGCTGAACTTCAAGTTACCAGGGAGTTGGGTACATAAGTTTTTTAAAGACACTTATAGGATAACACTTCTCATTGTCATGGGTTTATCCAATGAGATGATAATGACATGCATTATAGGAATGACTTCCCACTAGGAGTGCATACATCATTTTGAGAAATGTATTATGATTTGATGCAAAATCGTGATTTCTGAAATTTTTTGAACTAGTTTTCAAATGAAAGACTTTGAAAAGAGAATGATTGATGTATTTTGAAAATGGATTGATTTTCAAAAGAAAGAAAATATTTTTCAGAAATGGGTAAATGGGAAAAGATGGATGTTTGGAAAGCAATGTTGTGATAGTGATGTGATAGAAATTGGAATGCTAAGCCTTAAGTTTCTAGGAAGTGAGACTAACGGCGCGCGTCGTTTGTATAGAAAATGGCACCCGTTAGACGTCATAGAAACCAAACGGAAGAGGCTGCGGATAATGTGGTCGTACCTGAGCCACATGTGAACCAGAAGCTAGTACAAAGTATAGTTCAATCATTTCATGCTGTGGACACGGGGAATCAGAGGGATGAGTCAAGACATGTAGACCATTCTGTCCCGTTATAGAAGCAGAATCCACCCATCTTTCGGGGTGATTCTGAACCAGAAAGGGTGGAGGTGTGGATGAGTAGGATGAATTGTATCTTCGATTTCATCGGCACACCAGAACAAATGAAAGTAAATTTGGGAATATATATGCTGGAGGATCTTGCATGAAAGTGGTGGGAGCTAGTGGTGCAGGACAAGGTGGATCAAGGCCTGGGCTAGGAGGAATTTGAGGAATTGTTCAATAAACAATTCTATCCTCACACGTTCAATATCCAGAGGATGATGGAATTTTTCAGCCTAAAGCAGGAGAATCTCTCTGTCACAGAATATGTGGATAAATTCATGTATTTAGTTCGCTTTGCACCGGAAGTTGCAGCAAGTGCTTTGCTGAAGGCACGCATATTTGAATCAGGGTTGCGACATGAGATTTTCTCAAAGATAACTATGCTCTGTATTATGAATTATATGGATATGGTAAACAAAGCAACAATAGCTGAAAGAGACATCTCAGGAGTTATGGGAGGAGGAAGTATGATGATACCCACGGGAACGGGTGGGAACTCTAATGCTGGGAACAAGCGGAAGAGGGACACCTACTTCCAAGGTGGGAGTGCGAATCAGAATCATATGGTTGGATCAGTGAATCTTCCTCCACGACCCATGATGAAAGCCAGATGTTTTCAATGTGGCTCGATTGATTACATGAAACGAGAGTGTACAACACCACCAAAAGCATGCCACAATTTCTACAAGATGGGGAATCTTCAACGATATTGTCGCAGTGCTCCACGGTCGATTGTTCGTGACACTTCTCTGGTGTCACAAGCATCTTATGCTTCTATAGGGCGAGGACAACAAAATCATTCTTTCCAATAGAACATAGCTTTCTATGGTGATTCTAAGAATACCATGACTCCTCAACTAGGGAAATCTCAATAAGGCAATAAGGAGCATGGTGTAGCAATAAAGTAATTGTATGGAGTAGAACATGTGATTGTGGATGACCAGTCTGGAAAGTCTTTGGTGAGAGGTGCGATTCTTTTGAATTCTACCCTCATGCAAGTGTTGTTCAATACTGGCGCATCACATTCTTTTTTTGCTTCTCATATTTATGATTTGATGAACTTAAAACTTGAAATGATGCCTTCTATGATAAAAATTCAAACTCCTCTCGGTGAAAGAGAATGTAGAGCCTTCGTGTGTAAAACATGTTCTATAACTGTTGATGGAGCTGAGATGAAATGAGATTTATTTGTACTAGAGATGGAAGTCTATGATATAATCCTGGGTCTGGATTGGTTGACAGAGTTCTGGGCTCACATCGACTATTATAGAAGAACAGTCAGTTTCGCAACTGAGGATGGTGTCGAGCATCTCTTTAGAGAAGAAAGAGTGGTGAAGGCAGGTGCAACGGTCTTGTTGGAACTAGTAGTGGCAATGATCTATTACTAGTTGGCAACATGAAACTTAGAATCAATGGACGGGATCATGAATAACAGTTTTCCAGTAGTCGTGGATCAATTTCCTGGTGTTTTTCCTGAAAACTTCTAAGGGTTAGCACCTATAAGAGAAGTGGATTTTACGATTGATATCCTTCCAGGGACCAGTCCTATCTCACTTCCATCTTATAGGATGGCGCCACCAGAGTTAAAGGAATTGAAAGTGCAGTTGGAAGAACTGGAAAACAAGGGTTTTATTCAGCCAAGCTTATCTCCATGGGCAGTACCAGTTTTGTTTGTAAATGAATCAGATGGAACTTTGAGGCTATGTGTGGATTATTGTAAACTTAACCAAGTTACGATAAAGAATAGATATCCACTTCCACACATTGATGACCTATTTTATCAATTGAGTGGAGCTCAGTGGTTCTCTAAGATTAAATTGCGGTTAGGATATCACCAGTTGCGAGTTTTGAAGGAGGATATTCCGAAGACAGCCTTCAGAAGCAGATATAGCCACTACAAATATGTAGTCATGCCTTTTGGTTTTATGAATGAAACGACAGTCTTTATGGCATTGATGAATCAGATATTTCAGCGATATCTAGATTCTTTTGTTATGGTGTTTGTGGATGACATATTGGTGTATTCAAGAAAAAGGGTTGAGCATGATCAACACTTGGAGATAATGTTGGGAATCTTGAGAGACCATCAGTTGTATGCCAAATTATCAAAGTGTGATTTTTGGATACAAGAGGTACACTTTCTGGGCAATGTTGTTTATGAGAAAGGTGTTTCAGGGGATCCAGAAAAGATAGAAGCTGTTCTTTCTTGGAAACCGCTGAAGAATGTCTTTGAAATACGAATTTTTGTTGGTCTATCTAGTTATTAATAACACTTTGTGCATGACTTCTCAGGAATAGCTTCACCTATGACAGCATTGAAAAAGAAGAATAGTGTATTTCAATGGATTGAGGAATGTGAGAGATCTTTTCAAGAGTTGAAACTTTTCCTTACATCAGCACCCATCTTGATTTTTCCAGAATCACTATAGGGGTACGTAGTGTATTGTGACGCTTTAAGATCTGGGTTGGGATGTGTTCTCATGCAAGGAGACCATGTTGTTGATTATGGCTCAAGATAGTTGAGAGTACATGAAAAGAACTATCCAACACATGATTTGGAGTTAGCTTCAGTTGTCCATGCCTTGAAGACTTGGCGTCATTATCTCTTTGGTGAGAAATTCATCATGTTTATAGATCAAAAAATCTTGAAACACATTTTCTCACAGCGATATTTGAATCTCAGAAAAAGGAGATGGATGGAGTATCTCCAAATGTTTGACTTTGACTTGATGTACAAACCAGGAAAAGGGAATTCGGTGACAGATGCATTGATTAGAAATCCATATGCTCAGTTGAAAAAATAAGCTTCAGATGAGTGGCAGTTGATGTCGGTCCTAGACGACATGCGTATGGAATGTGAAGACCGAGCTGATGTTGCGGTTTTCTTTCCAGCTGTGCTTGTTCTTGATTTGATAGAGATAGTAAAGGAGGCACATGCATCCGATGTAGACTGTGTTTCAATGAGTTCAAAACTCAATGGTGGGTAGACCATTGAGGAATGGAAGCTGGATGGGAGTTCAGTTTTTCGGTTTCAAGATCAGATGGTTGTACCTTTAACTACTCAGGAACAACTCCTTCATGCTTACCACCATTCAATATGGGCTGTACACCCAGGTACATAGAAGATGTATAAGGCATTGAAGGCGCAATTTTGGTGGAGCAGCATGAAAAGAAAGGTGGCTGAGTTTGTCTCGCGGTGCTTAACTTTTCAGCAGGTTAAAGCAGAGCATCAGGGACCAGATGGTATGTTACAATCTTTAAATATCCCAATGTGGAAATGGGATCATATAGCAATGGATTTTGTTACAGGTCTTCCAAGAACTATCTGGAAACATGATGCCATTTGGGTGATAGTGGATCGTCTAACCAAGTCGGACCATTTCATCCCTCTTCGTGAAACTCATACAGTGGAAGATCTCTCAAAAATATATATTCGATAAGTGGTAAAGAGGCATGGTGTACCAGTTTCAATCATGTCAGACTGAGATCCGAGGTTCACATCTCGTTTCTGGCGATCCTTACAGAAATCCCTAGGAACTCAGTTGAATATGAGTACGACATATCATCCTCAGACGGATGGACAATATGAAAGGATGATACATATGTTGGAAGACATGTTGCGAGCTTATGTAATGGATTTTGGTGGCTCGTGGGAATAGCACATGCCTTTAGTGGAGTTCTCATATAACAACAGTTATCAGGCCTCAATACACATGTCTCCATTTGAAGCATTGTATGGGCATCCTTTTCATTCTCCACTTTGTTGGCTGGAAACAGGTGAGACTTCACTAGTTGGGCCAACCCTTTTCCAAGAAACAATGGACAAGATTCAGTTGATAAGAAAGAGGATAGAGACAACATAGAGTCGTCAGAAATCTTATGTGGATCATCACCGACGACCGTTGTTGTTTTTGTTGAGTGATCATGTCTTTTTGAGAATCTCTCCAAGACTTGGACATCATCATTTTGGGAAGCAGGGAAAATTATCTCCTCAATATATAGGCCCTTTTGAGATACTGGATTGGGTTGGCGAGGTGGCGTATCAGTTGCCATTACCACCACGATTCAGTGCAGTGCATAATGTGTTCCATGTATCTCAGTTGAAGAAGTATCAGCCCGATCCTAACCATGTAATCAGATGGGATCATGTTGACCTAGATCCAGATGCTTCATTGGTATATATTCTAGTGCAGATTGCGGATAGGCAATAGAAAGTCTTGCGTGGAAAAATCATCGGTCTAGTGCAGGTTTTGTGGAAACATGGTCAGATTCAGGAAGAGACTTGGGAATGCGAGAAACAAATGAAAGAGCAGTGTCCATAACTCTTTCAGGCAAGCGATGGTTTTCTACTTTCTAGGGATGGAAAGGCCATTGGTGGGGAGAATGTAGTACCCTCAGTTTCTGGTATGTAACCCTTGTTTTATGCTTTTTAAGTACATGAAGCATATGAGAAATGGTTGGGGAAAGGTTTGAGACTTTTAAAGTGTCAAATGAGAAAAGGTGGTGACACACGGGCTTCGCATGGTTTACCCAAACCATGCAGAATCCACACAGGTGGTGTCACCTTGGATAGAGGAGACCGCACGGTGTGTGCACGATTTGGGCAAACTGTGCGAGGAGGCCGTGCAGAGCACCCCTTCCAAGCAGTGACTACTGCACGGTTAGCGTATGATTTGACTAACTGTGCAGACTAACAGTGCGTGGAGTCAACTTAGATCCTATTTTTAAGGATCTAATTCATTTTATAATTAAAAACACTAATTTTTATTCCTATATGGCCCTAACTCGGGATTTCTCTCTGGTGAAGGTGGGAGAACACTTACCAGGTGTTTTGGAAGCGATCTAGAGGGTTGCCTTGGCGTTTAGAGGCCGTTTGATCAAGGTAAGTCTCGTTTCCTTTAGTTTTCTTAGATCTATTTATTCCCTCTTGATGGATCCTTATATCTATTCCCAAGGTGGTTAGATCTAAGGTATTGGATGACCTTCAAGTCAGGTTTTGGTCTTGTTGGTGATAGGGGAAAGAATCTAAGGAGGTTTCGTGGTGTTTCGACCCAGTTCTTTGTTGGTTTCGCCTATTTTGTTGAGGTAGGTGGATTCACTCCCGATTCCTCTTTCTTAGAACTTTAAGTCTTAGTTCAAAATGATTTAATTTCTTGGTTTTGATTTTGAAATTGTGGTGCAAAGCATGTTATAAATCTTCTTTAGTGATGATTTATGGGTTTTGATGAAATTGTGGAAATTGAAAGAATGTTTTGTGCAAAGTATTTTGGTTTCTTGATTTTAAAATAGTGGTTTTAAAATATGTATTTTTTGGATTTGGAAAATGGTTTGCGTGAAAAAGGTTTTCAATAAAAGGGTTGTTTTATTGAAATGGTTTTGGCATGGTTGGAATGGTGTGGTTTTTGGGCATACTTGGTGTGTGTGTTCATATTGCATTTACAAGGCTTGGTTGAAATATGACCTTGTGCTTGGTGCTCAAGGTGTAATGGCACATGGGGAATAATTACCTTGTGACTACTTGTTAGATCGACGAGAGACTACTCATGAGTATGGAACTATCATAACAAAGCATGCATGGTTGATTTCACGGGTTGTGAAATGGTTGGGTGTGCCAAAAAGGGATTCTGTGAAATGGAAAGGTGAATTTGGTTGGAAACTTTGCTTGGTGGATTTTCTTGAGAAAGATGGTTTTTACTGGAAAATGGTTTTGACTTGAAACTTGATATGTGGTGAACTTCTTTGGAATTTTTTTATATAAATTGTTTTATATAAATTGTTTTATATAAATGTGCTAACATGTTTTATCCTAGAGGCATGGGTTGGGAAGTCATCGGGGAAAACCTACTGAGTTTCATTACTCACCCCCTGCATTGGCACGTTGGTGATCTTGAAGATGTCATATACCGGGATGTTGGAAAAGGCAAAGTGTCACATGTTTATAGAACTTCTTCATGATACTTGGGCTGGTTCGTGATGTTGGAGCTTGGAGCTTGTGGAGCATGGATTTGGGTTGTTGTGTTGTAGTCTTTTAGTTTGTCTTTCCACTGTTTACTCTGATTTAGTGTTGGTTTCCACTGTGGTAATTTTGGTTGAATTATGATAAAACAAATGGTTGAGTTGTCTTAGTTTTTATCATGCAACATTTAGTTTTTTTGTTTGGTTATGGTTGTTGGTTCTGTGGTATGTTCAAAAAGGTTAAATCATCCCCCACTTGTTTTGAAACCCTTTGTCATTTATTGCTAGCCTTTGGCACCTTAGGGATGTCTCTTAAGGCCTAGTAATGACTCGTTGAGCTCTCAAGCCAATGGGAATTGGAGGGTCATTACATTTAAGATGAAATTTGTTATTATAAAAAGTTGTTTGAGAAGTTAAATAGTTATTCCAAGGGACCAATTTATATCGGTTATACTAAATACAAAACATTATCATCTGAATTGAGTTATATAATTTAAAAGTTGGTAGTTTATGGAGTGACTCTAGATTTACAGGACTACTTAGTCTCTTGAATGTTATTCTTATAAAGAAAATAAACTTCCATGTCAAACATATGATGCTAAAATAATTATACGTTCAATGGGAATGATCTCTAAAAAGAGACATGTTTTTCCAAGTGATTGCATATCATTTCTCCAAGAATATAAATCAATCAAAAAATTACTTATATGTGGAATGGATTGATACAAGAAAAATGAATCAATTACTTCGAAAGTTGTATGGTACTTTCCTATCATTCCATATTTTAGAAGACTATATGGATATCCAGAAACTACACGAAAACAGACATGGTATGCAGATACAAGAATTAAGGATTGGAACCTACGTCATCTAGTAGATTATCCTCAGTGGATGAAAATTTATTATGAGTATTCTGAATTTTTAAATGATCCATGAAACTTTAATCTTTCATTATCTACATATAGAATAAATCATTTTGGTGTAAAGAGTAGTACTCACAATACATGGACCTTTATATTGGTAAATTATAGCGTTCCTCCATGGTTATGTATTTAGTGTAAAAAAATTATGTCTTCTATGCTTATATCTAGAATAAATAAACCCAATAATTATATTGATGTCTATTTGGATCCATTAATCTAAGGTCTAAAATTGATATGGGATACCGGTTTTATAATGTATGATGCTCATAGAAGTGAATAATTCACATTGATAGCCATGTTGTATGAGATGATAAATGAATTTCTTACGTAGAGAAATTTTTTAAGCTATAGTATTAAAGGAATGTTGGGTGTTTGATTCGTGAAGAATAAACACACTTGGTTTAGTTTAAACATTCCCCAAAGACTATCTTTTTAGGACATCAATTTTTTTTACCTTGAATACATAAATACCAATGCTAGATGATAGCATTTGATGGGAATACCAAATATGGTACAACACAATCTCCCCTAATGGAAGATTAGATATTTGATTAAGTAAAATATATTGACAATATTTTTGATAAACCATTTTTGAAAAAAACTTACTAAACCAGGTTAGAAAAAAAGATCAATTTTATTTGAATTTCTATATAGAAATTGTTTATATTCCAGAAATTTTCTTGATGTCAGGCATGTAGAAAAAATATAATTGATAGTGTTATTGGAATGTTACTAAATGTGCTTGAAAAAACAAAATATAAGATCAAGGATAGGTTGGATATGATTTAAATCGGGATAAGGGAAGAGTTGGAACCAATAAAGGGTAAAGGGTGTAATTTTCTTCATCCAGTAGATTACACTCTATCTAGAGAGGAAAGATTGTATTTTTTTTATTTTCCTTAATGGGGTGAAATCTCTACAGGGGTAATATCAAATGTTAAGAATGTCATGCCAATGAATAATTTGAAGTTATTGGGAATAAAATAAAACTACAATCATGTTTTGATACATGATTTGATTCCCATTTATTTATATTTAATTCTTCATTAAAATGTATGATATATATTAACCAGTCTCCATTTATTTTTCAAATCTATATGTAATAAAATTATTGACCTGAAAAAGTTTCCAATCATGAATAAGAAGGTTATAATTATATTATGTAAATTAGAGATATTATTCTGACCACCATTCATTGATATAATTCTCCAATTAATGGTTCACATGGTTAGAGAGGTTAAACTATGTGGTCCTATCCATGATAGATGGATGTAACCCATTGAATGATATATAAAGGTTTTGAAATGGTAAGTCAAGAATTGAAGTCATCCAAAATATTACATTGTATAATGATATATTATTATAGAATCTATTTAATTTTATATCAATTTTCTATCTGATGTTTATAGAATCTGTCTCCATAAATCTCGTCATAGTAGAAGACTTATGGGTGAATAGATTTCTAGAGGAGATGTTGTTACAATTACCATCACATAGCAGGAGAAAGCACACCATTGCATTTTACATAATAGTGAATATGTTGATCCATATGTTTAATCCCAAAAAGAAATTATTAGAGATTAGAATCTATCAAGGAATAAAGGATAGATATCAAATAAACGTAATAAAAAGTTTATAGGATGGTTTTGAGATCATATTTATAAGGAGTTATCTGAAAATCTGAATTAAATTTCTAAATGACTTCAATGGATATCCGGGGGACTAAATTAAAATTTAATAACTTACATTGGTTTTGTAATCAATGTTTATACATTTTATAATAATAAATATGACGAATACAGTTTGATGGAAAACAATGGAGTTATGCTTGTGGTGGAAGTTATACACATATCTAGATCCAAGGCTATAAATATAATTTATGTCAATATGTCAGAATTATTGAATAGATATATGAGTTGGATTATAAAACATTTCAAGTGAAAATTTTCTATTTCAAATGGGTTGAAAAAAGGATTACATTGAAATTTGATTAAATGGGCTTCATGAAGGTGGATTTATTTGTAGAAGGGTGAAAAGGAAGAACCATTCATAATGGAATCACATTCAGTGAAAGTATTTTATGTCTTAGATATATAAAACAAGAATTGGTTGATTGTCCTATGAGAGACTAAAACAACTGCAGGGTCAGATGAAAATCCAATCAAGGATGACCCTTTTATTGGGAGATCACAATCATTTCATATATGTCCCAATGTAGACAATGTCTTGTCCATTATAGGGGACCAAAAAGAGGGGATTTTGATTCTCTAGAGAGGTTCCAAATACCTTAAATATTTAAGAAAATAAAGAGATTTAAATGATAAGGTTAAAGTGTTTTTTAATAAACTATTATTTTCCCCATAATATTATCCTTTATCTACTAAACTAACATAATCTAAATTAAATGTTTTACTACTCATGAATACAATTTCTTCTTCACAAGACGATATTTCTAATCCTGGGGAAGAATAGTCTTTTGATGATAGAAATGTAAAATTATTAGGTGATCAAAATTAGGTTGATGAAAAAAATAATAATGACAGAGTATCCTAATGTTGAATAAAATTATCAAGGTAATAATTAAGGGTATAAAATTTGAGGTTGGCTCGAATCAATGTGGACAACCTTTTGAGCCCAACAAGTAAATGTTCATTAGTTATTTTGGGGTAAAAATTAGGATTAATGTGATGATTGATATAGATTCATGGTTCCATGTCCATCTTATTATGAAGGAAACCGTTTGGGAAGATATAAATGTAATGTTATGATACACTTTCCCCATTGTAAAAAAAGTTATATAATGAAATGTGGATTTAATTTTCATTATTACTTGATGATTTCATTTATTTTGTAATATTTTGATAATAAATATTTCTTAATAGCCGCTAGAAAATCCCATAGAGGATTCTGAAATCTTCTTACCAAGTTACATCTCAGGGATGTCGGGGGGAAAGTAAATCCTCACCCACCATTTAGTAATACACACATTATAAAGAAGAAAACATGGAATGATTTCATTAGTATTCTTAATGAGAAGTCATTTTAAGTTCATTGTAGTTTATAATATATTATTTGAAATTATTTATTTTTTTCAATTTGATTCAAAATTATTAATTTATGAAACAGAAAAAGAGTGCTGAAAATAAAGAAAATGAATCAAAAGCAGTGTACCCCTTTCACCAAGTAAGGGTGGGTTATGATTCATAAGAGAATGAATTGATATGTATTTTAAATAAACAATTTTTTTTATCTGATATGAAAAAAATCCTTTTTTAGATACAGATTGATGAATCAAAATCTTAATTCACTTCTATCTGACATCATGTGTTTTGGATGAGGCATGTGTAAATAATGAGGGTAAACTAGTTGAGGAAAATAGAAAAGAAGTACGGGAAACATGTGTAAGTATGACATAATAGTAATTAATTATTCTTTATAATAGTATTATAATATATATATATATATATATATGTTTTTTATATGGTTTAGATATAGGAATTAGCAATGATCGTATGAGAAGGAAAAAACATTCAGTTGTTTAAAGAGGCCAGAACTATATGACCGTGTTAGAGGAGTAGGTTTTGGAGTGTCTCCTCAAACATATTTTGAGAAG
Organism: Viscum album; assembly: GCA_963277665.1. Taxonomy (NCBI): domain Eukaryota; kingdom Viridiplantae; phylum Streptophyta; class Magnoliopsida; order Santalales; family Viscaceae; genus Viscum; species Viscum album. The sequence goes on along the minus strand of OY728162.1, from coordinate 660,243,331 downwards.
AAGAAACACAATAAGATATATATAATATTATTAAATGACTGCAAGCACAAATAGATTATTTTCAAGATATTATTTCCCATCCTGGTTTGGCAGACCAATATTTGAGAAAGAATCAAAGATAATTGGTAGTGGAACAAAAATTTACACATGAAGAACCAAATTATGCCACTATATTTAAGGCTAGTCATTCCCCTCAACTAAATACCTTACCTAAGGTAATAATTTTTTTTCATTAATCTTTCTCCTAAATGTTAATCAAACAACTTTTGATAAATTTATATTACTAAAATTATGTAGAGTAAAGTTGTATGTGATTTTTGTCTATCAATACCCACTCACCACCGTGTTCTTCGGGGTACAATGTATAATATCCTATGAGACAAGATACACAATAAATAACTCCCAAAATACCACATGAGAGTGGGGACTGAGGTGTCTTAGGATCCGACTACTGAGTTGCTTGTTCCACTTAATGATCCAGATATTACAACAGTCAATGATGTTATTGGAACTTTCATAACATAGACATCTAATCTTATAAATAAACATGAGGTATGTATTTAACAAATTTTTCATATTAAGAACCTATAACCATTGATGAAAAATGGTTTAAAGTGAGGTCTGGTATTAAAAATAGATAAAGCATTGGGGAAACTGAAGGTTGGATAAATTCAATATAATGAATCATCCAAGAAATTGAAAGGACCTCCTGAGAGTAACTTCTCCCCACCATTTCCAAAAAAACATTTATTATCATTAAAACTTCATGTAGAGAAAAAATTTAATTTTGGAAATATGTCTTACATTCCATATAAAGAATAAATATATGGAACATTCATTATAGACATAGTTAGACTTGAGAGTACAAATGTGATTCTTAATATTGAATAGATGTGAGTCTCAGTTGTAAATACATACATAAGGTACATTTTCATAATACATCTATCGAAAATGTGATATAATTTGTTCATTAAAGTTAATAATTATTCATATTTTATACAGATGTTTATATTACTAATATATAAAGGAAAAACCATACGAATCAAAATTTGGATTCATTAATCAATGTATAATTTATATACCAAAAACTTCTTTGGAAAAGGAAGAAATTTATAAGAAAAAAATGAGCTAAATTATGTGTTTGAGAAAGAAATAATATACAACAAACTCTTTTTAGGCCTATAACATAGAGGTAAAAATCTAAAATATAATCACATATAATATTTTTCTTTCATTAATTTTTTGTTTTTTAGGAAACACTAGATGTTGATCATAGTCAATCTAGATACCCCAAATATTTATTTTTTTGTATCCAATTCATGTATATCCAACAAAAAGACCACACATGGTGTGTATTGTGAATTTTTAATACTCTAAAATCAATATTTTATTGAAAAAATTGGAATTATATGTTTTATTTTGTGTTGTAACATGAATTTTGTTATGATAGAGAGGTCAATAAATATTGGATAAACCATGTAATGAATTTAATGAATGAACATAAAAATATTATAGATTACTTAAAATGGAAATAGATTAAGGTATATGATAAATATTTAATGGTTAAAACATATTTAAAAAAAATTTAATTATTTTTTTAATGTTTCTATAATGTTTGAAGCAAGATATGAAGGTTTCGAGCGCAGTGGAAGCGTGGTTGGGATGAGACCCAACTTTGATTTTTACTATGATCAATGATTATTCTAGGATCAATACGATGATAAATGTCAATCTCCACAAAATATAATCAAAGATTTAGATAAAGAAGAAAGAGGCCCAAAACCTTATATAGGATCTTTCACATCATGTTTATAATTAATTTAATTAATTTCATAAAGAAAAATAATACCTGTATCTTTGGTATTTTTCTTCGTTGATGATGTTGATCATCTGGAATGACCCTTCTAGATTATCTTGTTGTGATTTTAAGGATCCAAACTAGAATCCCTCTAGCGATGATCCACACATGCTCTGATGGCCTCCGATAGACACCGCTCATTCTCTGGGTGCTAGGGTGGTGAAGCGAGTTTCTTGTTCCAGTCATTCTTGATCACTTTTTCTTCGGCCTTGAAGAACGTCTCTCGTTCTTGAGATGGGAGAGAATAAGATTTGAGAGAGAAATTGTTTGTCTCAACAATTCTCAATTCACCAGGCATGTGGTGTGGTGTCTGGCACAATAGGCGTACTTGCCTATTTATACACATGGAATTTTAGTTACAATATTTAATTGCATGGAAACAATTAAATATATTCATGAACTTAGAGAAAAATCATGAATTTAATAATAATACCGCGTCATTATTTATGGTGCACCAACTTGCACAAAATGGAATTATAAATAAAATTCCGCGTTATAAAATAATAGCAGTGTTATTTTAATTTGTGCCAACTAGTTAAATAATTATTTACCATCTTGCAAATAATTATTTTACTTCCGGACCGACCTTGGTCCTCTCGAACTCCACTTCCATTTATTGAAGACCCAAATAAATAAATAAATAATTTATTATCTTAAATAAATATTTTATTTACAAACTAGTAAATAAATATTTATTATTTGTTCATTAAAATAAATAAATAAATTTTATTTAATTTATGTGATCATTTTAACTTGAATAAAATTATTCCACGGTCTTGAGAATAATATTTATTTCATTAATTAAATTCAAATAGAATTTAACCAAGACCAAAAAAAAAACTTAGTGTGTGACCCTCTAGGATTATTTCTCATTGACATTAGGTGGGCTTGCCTAAAGTCCAAGAGTACTGTCTAGCAATGGGTCAAGGTACCCAAGAGAAAGAACATAAAATCGTAACAACAGAATCCACATATAAACACTCACTGTGTAATATAATCCCTTTGTCACAATATCTCATCAAGAAAGTTTCATGATTGTGTCATCAAATTTTATGATTGATATGTCGTTCTTTGACTACATGAAATAAACTCGTCGTTGCACCATAGACATGGAATTTCAAGTGATGTTTCTACTTCAATCAAAGGGATGAGATATCAACTTCCATAAATGGAAGGGAAAAATCCTTCCTCGACTTATCCATTAATAACATGCCACTTGTGACACACCCAACATACCCTACTTCCTGCCAACTGTCTACACGACAGTTTTCGTTAGTAAATCAAAGTGCATAAGTCTTGAAATGTATTAATGATAATCTTAAAGTCTAAGGATAATTACACATGCTCGAAGATAAAAACATCTGATGACACCAAAACATGAGTAATTCCTACTAGCGGGTCTGTTCTCATAATCTTTTATCTTAGAGATTACCATGTGTGAACTTCATGAGAGGAAGTCTCATCTGCTTACGAGTACTCGCACCTGAAAGTCTACATGCTATGTGTCCCATCATAGCACATCATCCAACCCCAAAACTATATTTAAGAATATTGTTATAGCATTTCAAGGTTCTCATCATAGCGGGGAACTGCCATGACCTTATCAGTGCAACAAATACTCTAGGACATTATTACATCATAGTCATGCAGAACAATGAACAATATGTAATAATATATTAAATATCCATGTAATAAAATTAAAACCACTTGTTTCTAGGACACCAACTCTTACAAACTTCCACTTTAACTAGATCCAACTACCTACGACTTTCAGTCCACTAAACCTCACATGATGATCATGTTTCTTCTGAGTTAAAGATTTAGTCAAGGGGTCCACCACATTGTCTTTCGTGGAAATAATTTTCACTGCAACTTCACCTCTCTAAGAAAAATCCCTCAAGAGATGATACTTCTGAAGTATGTGCTTCATCCACTGATGTGACCTTGGATATTTTGTAAGAGAAACCGCTGAAGTATTATCACAGTATAGTGTGATGGGATCTTTACTTATAGGTATCACATCTATATCTTGGAAGAATATTCGCATCCAAACTACTTATTTAGCTGCCTTAGAACTTGCGATATACTCAGTCTCTGCTATAAAATCTGCGACCACACTCTTCTTTGAGTGCTTTTAGATCACTGCACTTCCATTCAAAGTGAATATTTATCCTGTTTGTGACTTCATGTCATCTTGATCAGTCTGGAAACTATCCTTTGCATATCCTTTGATGACTAGTTCCTCATCTCCTCCATAAACCAGGAACAGATCCTTAGTACGACTCTAATACTTTTGGATAGTCTTGACTGCCATCCAATGGTGGTCACCTGGGTCAGCTTGATATCTTCCTACCGCACTCAATGCATAGGCGACATCCAACCTAGTACATAGCATGACATACATGACTAAACCAATCGCTGATGCGTATGGAGTCCTTGCCATTATCTTTCTTTCCTAATGTGTCTGAGGACACATTTTCTCAGAAAGATGAATTCCATGTTACACTAGCAATAATCCCCTCTTGGATTATTCCATACCAAATCTCTTCAGTATCTTATCAATGTATGTACTTTGACTTAGCCCCAAAAATATATTGGATCAATCCTGATGTATCTTGATCCCAATAATATATGACGCGTCACCCAAGTCTTTTATGGAGAATCATTTATTCAACCATGACTTAACAGACTGTAAGACTAGTATCTCATTTCCAATAAGTAATATGTCATCAATATATACTATTAGGAAAACAAATGCACTCCCACTAAAACATTTGTAGATATAAGGCTCACATTCATTCTTGATAAAACCAAATTATTTTATGGATTGATCAAAATGAATGTTCCATGACCTGGATTCTTGATTTATTCCATAAATTGATTTCTGCAACTTTCATACCTTATTAGAATCCTTTGGAGTCACAAACCCTTCAGGTTGTGTCATGTAGACATATTCATAAAGGTTCTAGTTAAGGAATGTTGTTTTGATATCCATTTTACAAATCTCATAATCATGGTAATCCGCAATGAAAAGTATAATTCTAATAGATTTCATCATTGCAACTAGTGAGAAGGTTTCATTGTAGTCAATTTCTTGAAGCTATTTAAAACCTTTTGCAACAAATCATGCCTTATAGGTACTGAATTGTCCTTCCATGTCCCGTTTCTTCTTGAATACCCATTTGAAACCAATAGGATTTACATCAACTGGAGGATCTACCAAAATCTAGACTTGGTTTTAGTACATGAAATCCATTTTAGAATTCATGTCTTCTTTCCACTTGGAAACGTCTGTGCCACTTACTTATTTCTTGTAGGTTAGATGATCATTATTATCAACTAATAAGGAGTCACCATCCTCAGTAACTAGAAAACCGTACCATTCTGGTTCTCTAACCTCTCTTGTACTCCTACGCAATACTTGTGTCTCTAGAACATATTCTTCTTCCATGGGGATTTGTGGAATCTGTTCCTATACTAACTCTTGTGTACCTTGAGCCACAAATTCATCGAAGTCTATCTTGCTCCCACTATCTCTTTTAGAGATGTGCTCCCTCTCAAGGAATATGGAATGTATTTCCACTATAACAATTTTTTCTAAGGGATTTTATAGGCAATATCCCCTTGTTTCCTTAGGGTATTCTATAAAGGTACACTTTGTGCCTCAGGGTGAGAGTTTGTTACTTGAATAGGCCTTAACAAATGCTTCGATACCTCACACATGTAAATTTGATAACATGGATTTTATTTCACTCCAGAACTCATATGGAATACAATTTATCAAATTAGTTGGTACTTGGTTTAGAATGTGTACCGCTATTTGTAACACATATCCCCAAAAGTATAATAGAAGACTTACATGACTCATCATTGATCTGACCATGTCCAACAGGGTGTAGTTTCTCCTTTCACTTACACCATTCCACCGGGGTGTGATTGAAGGAGTGAGTTGGGATAGGATCCCGAACTTCCATAAGTAATCAATGAAGTCTTGATTAAGATATTCTCCACCTCAGTCTGAGCGAAGTTTCTTAATCTTCTTACCAAGCTGGTTCTCAACTTAATTCTTATATTCTTTGAACTTATCAAAATAATCTGACTTATACCTCATTAAGTAGATATATCCATATCTACTAAAATCATCAGTAAAATTTATGAAGTTTTAGTACCCTTCCCTTGCTTCAACTAGAAATGGTCCACACATATCAGTATGAACCAATTCAAGAAGTTCTTTAGTCCTTCCACCTTTCCCACTAAATGGGGATTTGGTCATTTTTCCTTGTAAACATACATGACATATGAAAAGTGGTTTTAGTTTGAAGGAATATAAATATCCATATTGATGTAACTTTGTCAAGCATTTCTCATTTACATGACCTAGACGGTTATTCCAAAGTTTGGTGTGGTATGGGTTATGTGAAGTATCTTTGTTATCTATTACCATTACTTGGTTTGTGTAATCCAACACATAAATTCCGTTGTATAAATGTGCCCTACCATAACAAATGATATCTTTGAAAAAGAAGAAACATTCATTTCTAAACTTGAAAACAAATCCATCTGTATCTAATATAGATACAAAAATAATGTTTTTAGTAAAAAAAGGCACATAATAACAACCCTTTAACACCAAGATCCTCCCGATTGGCAACGTGAGGTGGTAGTCCCCGATATCTACAACAGCAAGTCTGTACCATTGGTTGCTTTTAGATCTAACTCCCCTCAATCAATCTTTCTGAATCTACTTGGTTCCTATATTTGGATACATATGTGATCACCACAAGATATATTTAATACCCAATTTGTAGAAACAGATAGATTTCATTCGATAAAAAACACACCTGAAGCTTCCCCTTGCTTCTTAGGCTTGGTGCAGTTCTTCTTCCAATGGCCCTTCTTGCCACATGTGAAACAAACAACCTCCTATTACCTTGCCTCCCCTTTGATCTTCTTTTTCTTGGAAGGTCGTGAAGAATCATTGAGCTTAAAGCTATTCACCTTCCCTTTCCTCTTATTCACCATAAGGACAGAAGGCTTTTCACACTTCATATCTTTGTCCACTTGGTGAATGAGGATAAGAAGATCAGATAGAGACTTATTAATGTTGTTCATATTGAAATTGACAACAAAGTTAGAAAAGCTCTGAGGGAGTGATGCGAGAATGAGATCCGGGCATAGTTATTCAGGGAGTTTAAACCCTAGAACCTATAGGTGATAAATGTAGCCAATGAGATTGACTACATGAGGCCCAGCTGGGGAACCTTCTCCAAGCTTATTTTGAAAGAGTGCCTTAGAGATCTCAAACCTTTCCTGTCTTGGTCTCTCCTGGTAAAGACCACAGAGGTTCTCGAGCATGCTATAAGCATCCATGTTTTCATGAGACTTCATGAGATCACTAGACATTGATGATATCATCAAACATTGAATGTCAACCATATCGTTCACATGTTTCTCATAGACCTGGAAATCCTCATCACTTGCCTCTTTGGCAGTTGGATCAGGTAACGCTGACTCCAGCACACAAGACTTTCATTCATGGTGTATGATAACCCGAAGGCATCTAAACCATTCATGGAAGTTACTGCCAGTGAGGATGTTGTCTTTATCCAGAATTGATCATAGGTATAGTGTGGTCTATGAGTTTGACATTTTTATACTACAATTAAAAGAGAAGATCATTAGTACTTTCTTGATTACATTTTATAAGAAATAATTAATTTTATTCAGTCTCCCACTATTTTATCAAGTCCCAATAGCCCTCACCATTGAACTTGGAATGTCTAGTTTCCATGACATTCTAGTGTCAAAGATCCATATTCCCCTTCGTATAACCACAAAAAGGGTTGGTCAAGCTATCTGAAGGTATTTAGGCAGGCAGGTCTTTGCCAGCTACAGGCTTGCAGCTCTTTGATATGTTGAGTAAACTCCCCAAACATGAAATCATGACTTCGGATTTCCTCAACCCTTGCCTCCAATATTACACCAAGTCTAGCAAGGGATACTCCTCTTGATGCAATATAGTTAAGTCAACCCGAAACCTTTCATAAGGGCTTCCTGTATAAAAGTATGTTTCCCAACAAGGGTTGGTCAAACACATAGTTTTATTGAGTTTTTCCCTTAATCAAGTAACAGAAGGCTTGTTATGACTTAATATTTTATTTGAGGGATTTTTTTTCTCTTATGCATGAATTTCTTATTATCATTATTACACACTTGTTAATATTATGTGGAACTTACTTAAGTGATTAACCATGTCTTGATAATATTTACACATAAGTCTTGTTTATTTTAGTTCCATCTTACATGCTTATTTAATTCATTAATTATATGATTGTGACAATGCATCTATAATGATAAAACATGAAACCGACAGAAATAAAATAAAGTAAATTTTATGATCCTGAGATTTTCTAATGGTTAGTTTATCTAGCGGTTGATAAACTAACCCTAACTTAGGGGAGAAACACCTTGAACCTTTTGGGTTCATTTTTACAGCTTCCAACTTTCCACCTCTATATCTCATGAGATTGGTTTTGTCTTGGATCCAGATTGAACCGCCTCCACTAGCTTGGTAGTTCCATACATTAAATATGCCTTTTTTTTAACTCACATGTAGGTGTGGGGTAAAAAGAGATTTTACATAAAATAAACCTTGGGCACACATGCCCTACATGTTAATGAGGAGAATGATCGCAAACCAATAAATTTAATTTAAATAAATAATTTAAAAGAAACCATCCACATAAAAAGGTCGTGGTATAGATCATGATCATCCATACATGCAATGATATTTATGCATAAATAAAACTAGAAATCAATTCTTTAATCGTTCTTGTTTAAGATAAATCAAACTCGAATCAATTAATTATCATCTTTAATTAATAAATCCTTTTATCTTTAACCCTTTTCTAAATTTTCTTGAGATTCGCATCCATCATAATTTTAAACAAGTAAATTCATTTAAAATTATCTTTGCATGTAACTTATACCTTGGAGGAAACCCAGTGAATTCCTATTCATAACTACCCAATGAGTAGAAATGAACATTACACAGATGTTAAATTAAACACACACATATAAAACACCTATCATGTGTTGTGCCTTAGCTTTATCCCGACACTATGGTATACGTCTCAAGGGTTTGTATAATATAATAATAAATTTTAATAAATATATGTAATTTGGATAGGTACACGATGTGTAGTTACAACTACATGGCGTGTATTATTTTTTACCGTCTATCTGAAGTATACGCCCAGGGAAACGATGTCTGAGTATACTTTAGAAATACTTGGAGTACACAGCGTGTCCAGTGGGCCACACACCGTGTAGTTCCCCATTACACGGTCTTCAACCGAGCAAGCCATGTACAAGGTACATGGTCCAACCCTAACCTGAAGGGACTACACGCGGTGTCCATTGGGCCACACGACATGTAATCTAGAAACCATGTTCCCCCTATTCCTAGTGAATACACGGAGTCATTTAAGACGTAGAAAGATTCCAACACATGGCTTGGTTTGGCAGAACAGTCTGATGCATTGAATCTGGACTACACAATGTGTACTGTTGAATACACACTATGTGTTCTAGTGTTGTACGTTTAGGAAGCTTTGGCACCTCCAGATGAGATCCTCTATTTTATTTTAATCAAAATTAAAAGAAAAGATCATTTCTGTAAGGTGAATGAGAAACAAAAGAGGAGGAATAGATCTTGAGATTCGTATTTTCAGAATGATTAACTCAAATTGAAACAAATAATTTATCAAAAACATAATTCATCAACTAAATATTTAAATAATTATAAACTATGATATAACCCCTTTGATACCACTTGAAGGTTTCGGGCGCAACAGAAGTGTGGTTGGGATGAGACCCAACTTTTATTTTTACCATGATCAATGATTATTCCAGGATCAATACGACGATGAATGCTAGTCTCCATGGAATATAATCAAATATTTAGATAAAGAAGAAAGAGGCCCAAAACCTTAGAGAGGATCTTTCACATCATGTTTATAATTAATTTTATTAATTTAATAAAAAAATAATACCTATATCTTTGGTATTTTTCTTCGTTGATGTTGTTGATCATCAGGAATGAACCTTCAAGATTATCTCATTGTGCTTGTAAGGACCCAAAATAGAATCCCTCTAGTGGTGATCCACACGTGCTCTGATGGCCTTCAATCGACACCGCTCGTTCTCTGGGTGCTAGCGTGGCAAAGAGAGTGTCTTGTGTTGGTTGTTCTTGATCTCTTGTTCTTCGGCCATGAAGAGAATCTCTAGTTCTTGAGAGGGGAGAGAAGAGGATTCAAGAGATAAATTGTTTGGTTCAATGATTCTCAAATCACTAGGCGTGTGGTGTGGTGTCTAGCACAATAGGTGTACTTTTCTATTTATATACATGGAATTTCAGTTACAATATTTAATTTCATAGAAAAAATTAAATACATTCATTAACTTAGAGAAAACCCATGCATTTAATAATAATATCATGTCATTATATATGGTGTGACAACTTGTGAAAAACAAAATTATAAATAAAATTACGCATCATAAAATAGTAGCAGCGTTATTTTAATTTGTACCAACTAGTTAAATAATTATTTACCATCTTGCAAATAATTATTTTACTTCCAGACTGACCTTGGTATGCTCTAACTCCAATTCCATTTATTTAAATCCCGAATAAATAAATTAATAATTTATTCTCTTAAATAAATATTTTATTTATAAACTAGTAAATAAATATTTGTTAAATGTTCATTAAAATAAATAAATATATTTTATTTAATTTTTGAAATCGTTGTAACTTGAATAAAATTATTCCATGGTCTTGAGAATAATATTTATTTCATTAATTAAATTCAAATATAATTTAACCTAGACCACTAAAAACATTTAGTGTGTGACCCTCTAGGATTCTTTCTCGTTGGCATTATGTCGGATTGCCTAAAGTCCAAGAGTACTTCCTAGAAACGGGTCAAGGCACCCAAGAGAAAAAAATGTAAAGTCGCAACGATGACATCCACATATGAACGCTCAGTGTGTAATATAATCCTTTTGTCGCAATATCTCATTAAAAAGGTTTCATTATTGTATCATCAACTTTTATGCTTGATACATCGTTCTTTAACTATCTAAAATAAACTCATCGTTACACCATGGCCATGGAATTTCGCACGAAAGTTCTATTTAAATCTAAGGGATGAGATATCAACTTCCATAAATGGAAGGGACAAATTCTTCCTTGAATTATCCATTAATAACATGACACTCATGATTTACCCAACATAACCCACTTCCCGCCAATTGTCAGCGTGACAGTTTTCGTCAGTAAATCAAAGTGCTTAAGTCACAACACGTATTAATGATAATCTTAATGTTTAAGGATCTTTACACACGTTCGCAGATAGAAATATCCGATGACACCAAAACACGCATAATTTCTACTAGTAGTTCTGTTCTCATAATATCCTATGTTAGATATTACCAAGTGTAAACTTCATGAGAGGAAGTCTCATCTTCTTACGAGTACTCGCACCTGATGGTCTGCATGCTATGTGTCCCATCATAGCATGTAATCCAACCAAAAAACTATATTTAAGAATATTGTTATATCATTTCAAGGTTCTCATCATAGTGGGGAACTTCCATGACCTTATCAATACAACAAATACTCTAGGACATTATTACATCATAGTCATTCCTAACAATGAACAATATGGAATAATATATTAAATATCCATGTAATAAAAGTAAAACTAGTTGGTTCTAGGACACAAACTCTTACAAGATAATGGTAACGATTGTGTATATTATATTTTTAAATTTACGAGAGAGATCATAAAACACTAAAATACTAACATCCCCAAAAAATTAATTTCTAATGGTAATTATAATTTCATTAAAAATATTTCTTAATCGTTTTTTTTATATATTTTTAGTACTACCAATATTCTCGATTACCTTCATACTCAAAAGAAGAACTAAATTTCTTTAGAGATGAGTGTGAAGTATACATGGTGTCAAAATTTTTTTGTTATGACAAATTTAGTTGATTACATTTCATGTTTTGTGATATAGTATGTGTTATAACCTTAGAAATATATTTGGGGTTTGAAAAATTATTATCAGAATGCTTGTATATTATTTTTATCTATTTCTCAAGGAGAGGTATAATGGAGGAAATCAATTTTTTTGGAAACTAATGCACATAATACAAGGGTTTATAATGTATATAGGAATCCTAAAGAGGTGAATTCCTACTACTTAATTTTTCTCATCATTATATCTAATTTTTTAGTTAATTTTTATCACTTTTAGTATAAAATTAGACTAATTACCTCTCTAGGGGTTCCATCATGGGTTTTGGTAAATGATATAATAAAATAACAATACAGTGGTGTCACTTTAGTGGGTGGTGGAATTATTTGGGAAATTCGATCATCAATTAGATAGTGATATAATATATAAGTAGACCTTCTATTTTGATGTAGTGTGGGTGAACATGATGCATTATAAATGATAATATCAAGTATTCGATTGAGGAATAAAACATCAATGGTAATGAGGAGGAGTGATTTATTAGGGTGAAACCTATAGATACCTTTTCCATTCAATCATATGATTGGATGATCATGTCATAAAGTAGGGGAAAAGAAATCAATAATGAGTGGTAATGAATGTATAAATGAATTATGGTTTTAAATTTTATCTCCTTATTATATCATAAACTATAGGGTGAATAGAGAGGCCTTTATGAATTTTGAAAACTTAATTGGATTCCTTTTATCCTTTAGTAGCTGATAAAAAATTTAGATCATTTTATTGATGTATGGTAGTAATATTTTACTATTTTTCAATAATAATTACTATTTAGATAATGATGACTAGTTATTTTACCAAACGTTAACAAAATAATCATTGTGATTTTTTCTAGGCTATCTACAATTTTTTGGTAGATCTCTATCCTAGGGTAAAAGAGTCCTATGATGATATTGATTAAATTGGAATGAAAAAAATTAATTATAATTATGATAATATTTATTTTAGAAGTCATAGTAAATTTTTTGTGTTTAGTGTGAAAATCTAATAAAAGAAGATGTAGAATTCACCTGAATGTTGTGTATTCTATTATTAACATTTTATTATTGATGTTTTATCCTATTTAATTATTATCCTTCTTGTGGGGGAGATCATAGTTTAATTAATCTATTTGTATCTAAAATGAGAGGATGGAATTTTGTATCATCCCAAAAATGTTTTTTATTGTCAAGGCTCACACACTTATACAGTTTTAACAAATGCTTGTGAAATCCATTCAATTAACTAATAAAGTTTACATTATAAAATGGATTGACTAAAACTAATTCTATTGATTACACATTATGTGAAATTAAATCATCTTACCATTATATCACATAGAGTATTTCATTCATTACATGAGTAGAGGTGTTTAACCTATACTTATTAGGTATATAGATACATGTTCACTGGTTCAACATCAAAAAATGTATCCAATGGTTCATCATTAATATGAATGTGAGAATTAATTATGTAAAATTATCCATGTTAACAAGCTCATTAATAAAAAACTCATCCTCATTCTCAATAAAAAATACATGAGAATAGGGATGTAACCATTTTTATGAACAAATAATGATGATGTTATGTTACTGTTTATCATCACCTAGAATATTGAAAAGGATATACTAATATATAGAACAATCAAGGAAGAATTAATGAATGTGCTATATTTTAGTGTCATTTGGATGCTATAAAGGGATATAATGATGTTTAGTATTTTTAAAATGGTATAAAAAATTTATAATGGAGTTTAGTGTCCTCTTGAAATACATAATGGGTCACACTAATTTTTTTCTATTAAATAAGGTACATGGTTTATCATGGAGTTTTTACTCTCTATGATGGTAAAAGGGAAAGATATATTTTATTATGGTCCATAAAATCTCAACTATAAAAATTTATTTTAGTTCAATCAATGAACAATAATAGGTTTAGATGAATGGATAATGTTTTATAGAAATAAATAAAGGGATACATTAATGTTTATTATAATCTAGGAATATATAATGTGTTGTGTTAGTTTTTTGTAGCAGATAAGAAGAAAAATTTATATATATTAGTTTTACACCAACCCAAAAGGCTAAAATTTATCATGAGAATTTTTTAATATATGAATGTTATGTTATTATAAATTTGTTAAATATATAATTTTCTTTGGGATTGAGATTCTAAAATATGTCATATTCATCCATAGTGGGTGAATAGAAAATGTTATAGTTTAGAATCACAGTTTAAAACAATGGGACCGGGAATTCCCATTATCTTTCATAAATGACTATTATAATTTTAATATGTGATGAAGGAAAAAATATTATAATGTAGAAAATGTATTGTGAAAAAAATCCTTTGTGATGAGATTTATATTTTAGATACTTTAACAAAGAAATATCATATAGGTAATCTTCATATATGTAGTATGATACTTCATATAGTTTAAGGTCATGTGGTAAGGACCACTGATGGATGTTTAATTTCATATTAGATGGTCTAATGAATTTTATTTTAGGTTCAATTAATATCTAGTAAATTCCTTTTATTTTAGTTTCTTACAATCAAGAATAATTATATTATAGTTTAATGATATATAACTAGAAGAAATCTCATTTTCATTGATTTTCTAATCATTCTATCAAATTTTTTAGTTAATTTCCTCATTATTTTTATCTATTTTTTTTTTAATTTTTATATAGATCATGAATAAATGAATTCATCATAAAGGATGATTCAATCCTATACTATGATTAGGAACTCAACAAGGATGATACACTCATGATGATACAATTTTCTTTTTATTCTCCGATGCATTGAACATTCTAGGAAATCAAACTACAATATTATTAGATGACCCAGAATGTTGAATGAACTATAGGATAAAAAGACATGGTGGAATTAACCATTCCCCAAACTGATACACGGTGTACCCGAAATGACTCAAACTATGTGGTTTCAGTTTAGAATTGACATTTTATTAATGTGTTATTTTGTATTTATGCTTAATTAATTTATTTATAGTATTATTAACATATTGTTTTTATTATACAAGTTGATTATTTAGATCAAGTTGTGGTGGTTTATTCAAATCTACTCGTTCTCATGAGATATTAGGCTTCAAGGCAACAACTGAGATAAACAAAACAAGGAAATTGGTCAAGAATGTATACAATCATCATGAAAAAGGTGAATTGATAATATTTATTTAATTTTTTCACCATTTTATCTATTATTTTAAATTTAATTTCCTTGTAATTTTTATCTAATAATGATTTATTTATTTCAAATATCCATTGGGAAGTCATATTTTTCTTACAACAATCTATGGAAATCCAGAAAAGAGAGAACATGTTGCTTTAGATGAGGAGTTTCATGTAGCATGGGGTTTCCTATTCCATCCAAATGAAACATTTCATTCTATTTGTGGTTGGAACATATAGTTGAAATAATAACACACATCACATAATCAATCAGACGCACCTTAATCTGATACTCTGTGTGCTTAGTATGACTCAAAATACATTTTTTTAGTTTATAATTTTTATTTTAGTTCAAAAAAAACATCACTTACTCAAAAAATGATCAAACACATTCCTCAAGATCTAAGACACATTCACCTATATCTATATTTTATCAAATAAATTTAGTGAGTTAAAATAAAACTTAGTAGTGACTCATTAACTAATCCTCTATGTCCCCTGATTTAGAACTCAATATAGTATTAAGTGTTTAAGAAAATAAATTTAGTGTTATACACATAACTCTATTTCTACCATAAGATCATAAAACATGAGAAAAAATCTTTCTTCAACATCATACTTATTATAATCTCAGTCACACTTTAACAAGAATGTTAGTGAATAAGAAATAAAAAACTAAGTCTATGATTCATATTACATATCAAACTAATGGATACCACTTTTGTTTTATAAAATCATGACACTACTAGATATCCATAACCATTATTCCATTACAGGGTACTTTTGATTTTCTAGATAAGGATAAATATCCTTTTATACTTCATCAAAACACCATTTATTTCTATTTTCCTCTAATTTTTTTATATAATATTCATAATGGGAGATTTCTTTCTTAAATTCCTTAATTATCATTAGAAACCACTAGTAGATACCACATTTTTACATCAAATAAGAATAAATTGTGAGTTACTATATATATGTTTCTTATTCTCCCTCCATTTTTATTATCATTAATAGTAGTTTGATACCACATGGATTGTGGCCTGGTATCACTTTTTGGTCCCCAAATTTCTATAGATATCATATGAAAATCAAAATAGAGCTTTCAAACCACTTAAAGAATTTATATCATAATAATGTAATCAACTGTAATAAATTACTTCATCTTCTTTCAGTGTATGCACACCATGGATCATATCTCCCACTTAATAATCCATCTCATAAATCATAAAATATAATAATTATATTTATTGGATAGGTTTAATTCTCATTCATCCTCAAGTAGGAGAATGTGGTTTGTCATTTTAATCTGAAAACTTTCGTTCAATATACTTCCAAGGTTTCTTACTCATTCTACTTGAAATACCACTTGTGAAAAATTCCCTCTAAAAGTTTGAATTATAATTATATAACTTCATTTTCTAGGTATTTACTACTGTTGTGAGACTAATCCAGCTTATGTATGTATATTAATTAAATTCTCTATCACTACACTATTCTCTATTATTCCTTAGCTATATGATTTCCTTTTTATTAGTTTTTCCCTCCTACCTTGTGGCATGATTTTTGAAACCACTTTGGAATATTTTGTGTTTATCCTCATTGATAGACATTGGACACACCTATTTATTATTTTTTCCTTAGTAAAAAATTATTCACATTTACATCCATTCATGTAGAAAACTAGGTTTATAATTTTCTTATGTTTTTCCCATTTTTCACCTTTATAAGAAACGAGACCAAAGAAAAGTGACCTAGATAGTGAAGTTAGACACTTCTGAAATGTTCTATAGTTTGAGAATAAATCTTTTATCATTTTGGGATCCATTATAAACAATTTCACCTTATATCTCATCCAAATTAAGGACTAATTTCATGTATAGTTCAAACAATTTATAACCTCAATTCAATCCAAAAGAAGGAACATAATAATTATTAAAAGTAAGGAAATATATAAACATGAAGACCCCATTGATCAAACACTTCACTTTGAGTGATAAAAACAGAAATATTAAACAAGAATCACAAGGGCTCAATATTTTAAGTAATAGTCATTCATGATATCTTCAAGTAATACTTATTGGACATACAATAGATTTAATAGTTATTCCAATCACAAGGTCTCAATATAGAATATAATAGTTATTATTAATACTCAAAGAGTGTGCTTATAGTTTGAAATGACATTTTAGTAAAAATGAGAAGTGACATATTCAAAACCCAGTAACAGAATTCAAAATTGTTTTTATACTTAATAAAAATAATCCATAAGTCATTTGTGACATTTAGGAATCAACCTCACCTCAATATGATGCATGGTGTGACCAAAATGACTCAAAGTGTTTCCTTTTATTTAAAATTGACATTAATTTTAATAAAAAAGAAACATGACATACTCAAAACTAATAAAACATATTCATATTCTTTATATAAATTAGAAAAACTATCTATAAGTCATTTGAGACATGTATAAAGCATTTAAACCTCAGGAAAACATGCAGTGTGACCGATATGAATCAAAATATTTCTTTTTATTTAAAATTGACATTAATTTTAGTAAAATAGACAAGTGACATACTCAAATATGATAAAACACATTTTCATTGTTTTTATAATTTATAAAAATGATTCATAAGTCATTTTCAATGTATAGGGATCAGTATAATCTCAATTTGATGCACAATGTTCCCAATATGATTCCAATTGTGTCTTTTTATTTAAAATTCAAATTAATTTTAATAAAAAAGACAAGTGACATAATCAAAATTGAGAAAACGAATTCATATTATTTTTATACTTTAGGAAGGTGATCCATAATTCATTCTTGATGTGTAGGAATCAGACACACCTCAATTAATTTCATGTGTACTTGGTATAACTCAATGTGTTTATTATCAGTTTAAAATTAACATTTTAGTTCAAAAAAAGTGTCACCCATTAAAAAATGAGAAAACAATATCAGATTGTCTTGATAATTTAGTGAAATAATTAATAAGTAATTTGTGTCATATAGGTATGAGTCTCATATAAAACTGACATATGATGTAACCGGTGTAACTCAATGTGCGTGTTTCTAGTTTAAAATGACCTTTTAGAAAAAAATAAGTGACATAATCAAAAAACATAAAACACATTCAGGTTATCTTGATACTTTAGGAAAATGATCCATAATACTTTTTTATATGTATGAATCAACCATACCTCAATTTGATGCATGACATGACTAGCATAAATTCAAGTGTTTATTTTTATTTAAAATTGAAATTAATCTTAGTAGAAAAGAAAAGTGACATACTTAAAACTGAGAAAACACTTTCTGATTTATTTAATACTTTCAAAAAATGATCCATAAGTCTTTCTCGTTGTGTAGTAATCATCTAAACCTCATTAGGACACATAGTGTGACCTGTATATCTCCAAGTGTGTCTTTTTATTTAAAATTGACATTAATTTTATTAAAAAACACAAGTGAGATACCAAAAATAGAGAAAAAACATTCAGATTATTTCAATACATTATCAAAATGATTCATAAGTCATTTTTGATGTGTATGAATCATCCACACATCAATTCAATGTACGTTGTGACCTGTATGACTCCAAGTGTGTCTTTTTGTTTAAAATTGACATTAATTTTAATAAAAAAGTTAAGTGGCACACTCAAAACCAAGAAAAAAGATTCATATTATTTTGATACTTAGAAAAAATATACATAAGTCATTTTTGACATGTAGTAATCATCCACTCATTAATCTGATAAACAGTGTGACTGGTGTGACTCCGAGTTTGCATTTTTATTTAAAATTTTCATTAATTTTAAGAAAAAAGACATGTTACATACTCACAACTAATAAAATGCATTCATATTGTTTCTATAATTTAGAAAAACAACCCATATGTCATTTCTAATGTTTAATAATAAACCAAACCTCAATATTACGCACATTGTGGCTAGTATGACACAAAGTGTGTCTTTTTATTGAAACTTTAAATTAATTTTAGTAAAAAGACAAGTGACATACTCAAAACTAAGATAACACATTCATATTGTTTCAATACTTTATGAAAATTATCTAAAATTTATTTTTTGCATGTTGTAATTAGATTCACATCAATTTGATGCACGATGTTCCCGATATAACTCAAAGAGTTTGTTATCAGTTTAAAATTAACATTTTAATTCAAATAGTTTTTTACTTACTAAAAACTGAGAAAACATGCTTAGAATGTATTTATAATTTAGGAAAATGATTCACAAGATATTTTTGATGTATAATAATTATTCTGACATAAAACCAACACATGATGTCACCAGTATGACTCAAAGTGCGTGTTTCCAGTTTAAAATGACATTTTAGTAAAAAATACAAGTGACATACTCAAAACCCAACAAAAAAATTCAAATCATTGTGATACTTTATTAAAATGATCTATAAGCCCTTAGTTGTAATAATCCATATCTTCTTTTTAGGTATGTTTTTCTCTTTTCTGGTGTTTTGAGAAAAAGAGGAGGTTCTGGAAATTTTTGAAGTACACACCGTGTACTTATATGTACACATCGTGTACTCTTTTTCTACACGTAGCTGTGTGCTGGCTGTGTAATGGCTGAGCACATAGCCGTGTGTGGTGTCCTAGAGACCGCCTAATGCGGGGGCCGATAAGGGCAAGTACACGCCTTGATCTTATAATGTACACTCCGTGTACTTTGTTTTTTTCATTAAATAGACCGAGGTCGCATCTAATTGGGATAAGTGTCTTCTTCTTCACCTTATTCGACCAAGAGCGTCCATACGACACCGATCCTTCCTTGAGCCCCCGATTGATCATCCGTTCTCTGAATCAAACTATGTTAGTTGTGTTGGAATCGCATCGATGAGTTCTCTCTTCTTCTTGAACCTCGTTTCCTAATTTCTCTTCTCTCATGAGTTATCCTCGGTTGAATGTTTTAGAAATTCTTATAGATCTACCACATTCTAGGTCGATCCAAGGGCCGATGCCGGGGTATATCAATCATACAATGCCGAGGTAGGTGGTTTGTGCCTTTCTGTAGATAGTCTTTGAGTTATATGTGCAAGAGTGCCCAATACCCCGTTTGGGGTATTGTGTGTTTACAGTTTTAACCATGTTTTTCCTGCTATGATTTATATGCTTGAGTAGAGGTCAATTGAATGTGAATAGGGTTAATTTCTATGCTATGGATGTGTTTTCCATGCTTGTCTTGTTTATGACCATTTGGTCTTGCTTAGCCTATTAGGCTGCTTGCTTTCTATTCCTAGTGCTGATAGAATGGAGTAATATTATTCATATGACATGCTGTTATGCTGTTGAATATTTATCCAAGTAGTTATTGAGGTATAATTTGGCCGTTATATATTGCTATGATTAATTGACTTACACAGGTCCATGAGAACCTGGTGTAGTAGACCATAGGGAGAATGGACATTGAGGACTTCTCCAGAGTGTCTGTTTACTGTTACGATGTGTTACCATAAGGGGAATAGACGTAAGTAATTCCTCAGAGTGTCTGTAGTTCCTCGATTCAAGACATAGGGGGAATTGGACATTGAGTCCTTCTCCAGAGATTCTTTTAGTAACCGATACATGACTATAGGTTGAATTGACAGTGAGCGCTTTCTCAGAGAGTCTGTGCAAAATCTGAACCAGAGGGGTTAAACTGTGTGTACTTCCCAAAAGTTGCTTGTGTTTGTTTTGGTTGGACCAAAGGGGTTAGGATGTGAGTAATTCCCATAGGGTTCCCTGTTTATGATTAGTTTCTTACTTGATATATGACAATTGAATGCATTTGAAACTGTAGGATTGTTTACTTTTGAGTACTTCCCTAGTTACTACTTCATTTTGATTATAGTCTACTATATATTTTCACTGACTGTTAGGCACAAATCTTTAGGTGGTTGCCTACTGGGATTTATTCTCAAACCCTTTTTGGGTCATGATTTTGGACCCAAACAGATTATATTGCTGCAGGTATAGATGAAGGCAAGTGTCATTATACTTTAGGTACTTGATTGCTGTGGATTTGGGGAGCACGGGACCAAGTTGAGGATTGCGATGATGTGGAGCATTTTATCCATTTTCTATTGTAATTTGGTTTAGTATTGTATTCCATCATTTTGAATTGTTTGGCTGTTTTCCTAAACATATATATCATGCATCATATATATATATGCGTGCTTCAGTTGTTTATTACTTCCACTGTTTACCTATTTCATGTTTTACTGCTTCTGCTGTTGCTATCTGTTTTACTTCCAATGTGTTACTCTGCCAATGAGGGTATAGTTTCCCCACTATCATACCCACGTCCATCACTACTAGTTGGAAACCTTTGGAATTCAGGGAAATGTGCTTGAGGCCATGTGACCAACCGGGTACGGGGCACCTTTGGGTGGATTCTGGAACCGGGACATTACAAAGTGTTATCAAAGGGTTCTTTTCTTCTTGACTTACTATTTGGATCCTATAGCCTAGGATAGGCAGGAAAAATAGGTACTTGGTAATAAGCTATGCCCGGGAGTAGCTAACTCGTGTACAGGGAAATTCCAATTTACCTCGTTATTGAAAATTTTCTGGTTTTTCAATTTTACAGTTTATTTGATTTCACCTTTGGGTGATTCACATGTTTTGTGTTGTTATTGTTGATGTTATTGAGGTTCTATTTCTGTTGAAATCCGATGAGATGAGGGTATTCCATCTCATGCATCATATAGGCACTTATTAGAAATCACATTTCATGCATTCCTTCCATGCCATTTAGTGCGCATTAGTAATTTCATGTTATTGTGATAAATGTCATACTAGATATGCATGATGTTGTGATAGATGCCTTGATAGAATACCTACTTTTGATAGGGTATTAAATTGTTTAAGGCTTCGTTTGAATGAACACCAAACTCTGGTGCTTAAGGTGTTATGGTCCCTCATGGACTGGAATTTGGTGGATCATTACTCTTTTATGTTTATATATGACATGTATAAGATGCCAAGCTTTGATTCGTGGTGAGTATGAGCCCTCACAAATATGAATTTGGCACTTTAATGTTTGTTTTAGTGTTTTTCTGGGTTCTGGAGTAGTTTATGAGGCTTACTGTCCAAAATAACCCATAATAAACAACATGTAATTATGAATACACTCTATGTGTCCTTCTTTTTGGTTAGGAACTATTTTTCTTGAGTACACACCATGTACTGTATGTACACGCCGTGTAGTCTCTAACCGTGTCACTGACTGTGTGGGCAGAGACACGAGTTTGAGAAATATTTGGTGGGACACACCATGTACTGGATGTACATGCTGTGTTGCATAGACCATGTGTCCACCCGTGTGACTAAGGACACAGATAGATGAAAACTTAAGTTGTACACTCCGTGTCAAGCTTAAACACGCCGTGTAGAGTGCGCCGTGTAACCGACCGTGTGACTAACAACACGGGTCGGTGAAGTTTTTCTATTACATACTGTGTCTAGACCTAACACACCATGTATTCTTGTTTTAGAAGAATTGTGTGGCTAAGCCATATAGAAGAAATTTGGTAGTGGAAGAGGATTCAAGTACATGCTGTGTGTTAAGAAAACACGCTGTGTGTTTGGAGTGTTACGCGACAAGGGTTGGTAGAAGTACATGACCAAGTGAAGGCTTAAGGGAACACTCTATGTAGGCATTATACACATCGTGTATCCATGTTTTGAAAAACTTGAATGATTTATTTATCTTGTTCCCTTCTTTAACTTCTAAATTTCAGTACCTATTAATCTTGATCTAAATTGTGCACTTGACCTTGAAGAGTCATGCCACCGAGACGCCCTCCAGTTGTCCGCAAGTTACAAGGCAGTGATCAGCCACCAGATATGGCTGATCAGGGACTACCAGTGGATCCTCCAGTTGCACCTATCTTGTCACCAACTATCATTCTGGACATAGGTGCTGACACATAGTTCTGAGAGGGCTTTATGAGTTTCATGCAGACTTTCTCAGAAGTACCGCATCCTGCCCCTTCTATGGAAGAGTTGATGTGGGTTTTTCAGTAGCAGCATCCTCCCACCTTTACAGGGGAAGAAGGACCTCAGGCTACAGAGTCATGGTTAGAATCCATGCTTTCTATCTTTGAGCATCTGGAGATGCCTCCATAGAGGAGGGTGAAACTCACTACTTATATGATTTGGGACTCCACCAAGAGATGGTGGGATGTGATCTCACAGGCAGGATGCCAGCAGGTTATGGCATGGGATGAGTTCTAGCATGCCTTCTATAACTTCTTCTACCTGGAGACTTTGAGGGCCAATCGATCCTGAGAGTTAATGAATCAAGAGAAGGGTACTCTCTCAGTTATGGAGTACTCTTCTCGTTTCACTGAGATGTAGTGCTTCACGCCTATCCGTATAGGTGATGAGTTATTTCTGGAAATAAAGTTTGATGATGGTCTCAGGAACAACATCTGATCTTAGGTGAACATCTTCAGGTTGACTTCCATCACTTCTATATTCAACTAGGTGCTAATAACAGAGCACAATATGAGGGATTATGAAGTGGTGAGCCAGGATGGTTCGACATCCAGAGTTGGTATCCCTCCAACTGACAGCAGAAAGCACCGTAGGAAGTCTATGCGTAGAGATCTGAGGAGACGAGAGACATCTTCTGGTAGGTAGGTGGTGTGCTACCAGTGCGGGAAGATCTGGAATACAAGGCCACATTGCCCGAGAGACCCATTGGAGTTCTGATCATAAAGAAAGATGGGCCATATTCGGCGCTTCTATCAGTTCTTCTCATCAGCAGCTTGTGACAAAGGTTCTTCTATAACTCTTCGTTTAGGAGCAGCACCAATAGTTTCTCACTAATTTGGGAACTGGAGTTCTTGCAGCCATTCAGGCCATGGTGGAGGTCATGGCCGTGGTATCCAATCGCAAGGATTTCAACAACAACAGGGTGGATCAGATTAGAGTGGTCAGGCAGGGTCAAAAGGCTACAGTGCAAGTTAGACTTTTGCAGTGGAGCAGACCCAGCAGAAGCAGGATCCCGAAACCTCTACAGTTCGAGGTATGATCCTAGTTTCTACAGTTTTAGCTTCTACTCTTTTTGATATAGGGGTTTCCCGTATCTTTATATATTTTACTGTTGTGGAGATCCTCGGGTTTTATCTCTTTTCTTCTGCCGATATCTTGATGCTAGACACACCGTTAGGGACAAGAATGACTAGTATACGTATAACGACCCATACTTTACATACATTGTTAATACTTCAAAATTGAGGCATACTTATTACAACACATAACAAAACCACTAAAGGACCGTATAGGTATAGTGTCTTTAGAAACTGGGATACATAAACAACTGGTTCATAAAGCATCAACTTTGCCTCCCACTTATTTCATCATATCTAGAGTCCCTTTTTGGCATATCCTACTTAATAACCTTCTTCCTGACCTGGGGAAAGAAAACATACAAAATGGTGAGCTCAAATGCTCAGTAAGGGTAAACAAAAGAAATATCAATCACATCGTATACACAAGCACATAACTTTTGGAAATCTTAACCTGCAAAAGAGATCATAATTTCATAACATGGGATAAATCATGGCAGTGAAATATAATCACAATAATCATAACTTAAAACATGAAACTTTGTGGCATACAAAAATAATCATAGAGAATCATTTCTTGTTAGTCAAGACTCATTGCCAAGACTATCTTAGTGGACAAAGTCCCTTTCTGAACCGAGTTACCCTCATTTCAGTCCTATTTCACTGAACCGGTATAACCTACCGTTCCAGCCATGTCTATCTCATGAGATATAAAATCTTTACCCAATGCATTGGAGGGAGATATAGGTCCCACCCATCTCATAATGATACCATTCTTATGTGTTCCACAAAATCATAAACCATACATCATAGCATAACCCATGTAATAAAAATGGGATTCTTAAACAACATGACAACATAAAACATTTCATATAAGACAAAGGAATTCAAAAAAATATTTCCATCACAACATAATCAAATTCATGTAATAATAGGGATAGAAACAGAACCCTTTATTATCTTATATGGAAAATAATTTTGATAAAACACTTGAACTCCATTCTTGAGGAAAATATCCTTTCTGCTTCAAAAACACTTTTCCTTTCTTAACATGTCGTACAATTATAAACTAAAAGAAGTTGATTAAAAATAAACTTGAAAACTTGTAAAGGAAGCTTCTTGTAAATAATGTTTTAAAAATCCATTCATGCCGTATACGTAAAAAAAACATTCTTCGTACTTTTGTCGGAAAAGTCAAAAAGTACCTCGTACGAAAAACGACAAAAGATTCTTTTCATATCTTTTACTAAAAACTCACTGAAGGGTAAAATTGGATATAAACTATTGTATAAAGATATAAATATTACATATTGAGGAAACATGGATGTGGATGATAAAATACACCCCAGTAAATACCAAAGTATAAACAATCTCGGATAAAAATGAGATTGTGATATTTCCCTTACCTTAGGTCCGTTTTGCTTCGTAAGTGTCCGAACCTCCTGTATAATTATTTAAATAATGTTATTGACTTATTACAGAATCATACTTATTTTTATGACATCATATATGGTCATATTCTTAGCTTCTTAGTAGTAATATTTCATTGCTACTTGTTATTCGGATGTTTATAACTTTTTGTTCTTATGCGTGTCTTGTCGAATAAATTCTTATTCTTCTCTTTATGTTATAGATACCTCATTTCCAGAATGGTATTATTGTAATATATATCATATTAATTCATTCAATTCATTTATATAATCATTATGAAATGAATATCATGTAGAACGAGTCGCATCACATCGTGGAGACGGTATTCCGTACATACGCACGAGTGATGATATCATTCCTATGATCGTGGAATTGTATTGGAGTGTATGTATACTATTTTAGAATCAGTATCACTTTATAATAGTCATATATAGTCATTATTTACACCATTATACCCATCCAAGTAAGGTGTTGGTGGAAAATAGATTACACCACGACGTGGAGACGGTATTCCGTACGTACGCACGCGCGGTGATTTCTTTTTCCGTACGATGGATAGATGGTGAAATAGGGTTGTTTCATACTTATAATAACATATAAGTATATGAGTGATACTGATGTTATTACTTCATAATGAAACAACTAAAGAAGAAGAAGTGGAAGAAGAAATAAAGATGAAAGAATCGGTAACGGACATTACCTCTTCTTTGAAGTGCTTCTTTGAGACCTCCTTTTAGGGCACTAAAATGGGTCTTTGAAGAAGACCAGAACCTCTATGATGTCTCTAGGGAAGTGTAGAGGAGGAATTGGCAGGGGTTGGACGATCTAGAAGGCTCAAAGTGGTGTGAGGAAAAGGGAGAGGAGGTGCCCTTTTATAAGGGAGGAGAGGGGCACCTTTGGGAGAACTAAAAATATTATTTTATTATAAAGTCAAGTTCGGTTTTAAATAGCTCCAAATTGATATATTTCGAAGCTAAGGTGGGTATGGGTCTAAATCCTCTCATACAATAGAATTTAGAAAAGTTTAGGTTCCTATTTTAACCTTATCATTTAGATTTAACATTAAATTAAATAAGTTTACTTTTACCGTGTCTTCTTGTGTTCTTATACTATAAGGTTAATAAACTTACTATAAGCATCCAAACGGACCCCAAGTTGTTTATTATTAATATATATAACCTTATCTAAGTCATTTGGCCGAACCTTAGATTTTTAGGAATAAAATAACAATTAATAATATAATATTTATTTTAATAACTATTTTATGTCAATTTTGACACTATTTAGTAATTGATTTTTGTGAAACTCATAACAGCATGATTAGTTCGAACCAAGTTACTTAAATCAATACTAACATTTCATATTAACCTAGAAAATTAGTGTAATTCATAAAAAGTCTCAAATTATATTTATTTGGGTATTTATAATATCAATTATGTCAATATTTCATTAATAAGATAATTAATGTATCATCATTGTGTCATAAATAAATTAAATTATTTAATGTCTAAAAATTAAAAATAAAATACCATTATGTAGGAAATCTTTTTATATTTCTAATTAATATTTATAGTCGAATTTATCTTATGTATAACTCCATGAAAAATTATTTACTTATTAAACTTTGATTTTAACTATTTTAACCCTTCTTTAAATAAATTAATAATAAATGTCCTAATCTAATCCAAGTGGGCCTAAATGGTCATATTTTATTCCTAAGTTTTTTTTTGGTCGAATTACACTTTTCCAATAGAATTAGGACACATGTTAGGGTAATAATAATATCATTTTTACCCTTAATTACCCTATTTACTTTTAACCGTGGTAAAAAAAAGTAAAAAGTTACTATTCACCAAAAAATTATTTTCATCTCATTGAACCAAATTTTAGTCCTTGATATGAACCGTGTCTCTCGGATTTTCGAAATTCCACTCACAGAAGCGGTAAAATTAAGTTTTATGAAAAATTCAGTTTTTTTTTAACTACCACTTAGTGGTTTCACTATTCATCAAAAATTGAAAGTTTTCAGAAAAATACCAAAATTTCACCCTAGGCTAATTTCGATATTCCGAATCCAAAAATGAAGTCCATTTTGAAAAATAAAATTTATAAAATTTCAAAAAGTGGTTATTACTATTCATAACGGCTAGTTTTAATAATATTTTAAAAGCATATCGTTGTTTAGTGAAACTCGGTATTGCGTACGACGCAAGATATCGAGGAAGGTCGTGATTTAGTGTAAAGCAAGCCAAGAAAGTGTTGTGTAGAAAAATATTCCTTTTATGATTTATATAACATAAAAGTCTCGGGTGTTACATTCTACCCCCCTTAAAATGAATTTCGCCCTCGAAATTCGTCACTTTGTAACAAACAGATGAGGATACCTCTACCTCATCATATCCTCAAGCTCCCATGTAGCTTCTTCTAATTGGTGGTTCCTCCATAAAACTTTCACCAATCGAGTGGTCTTGTTTTGTAGGACTTTTTCGCGACGATCCAGAATCTCTATCGGTTGTTCTTCATAAGAAAGATCTTGCTCCAGCGGTACAACTTCTGAGCTGAGTACATGTGAAGGATCAGGTATGTACTTTCTCAGGAGAGATACATGGAACACATTGTGAACTTGAGAGAGATTCGGTGGAAGCGCCAATCGGTAAGATACCTTCCCAACACGATCCAGTATTTCAAAAGGACCGATATATCTAGGGCTCAACTTCCCCTTCTTTCAAAATCTCATAACCCTCTTCCAGGGAGATATTCGTAAGAACACTTTATCACCCACTTCAAAATCTAGGTCTTTTCTTCGGTTGTCGGCATAAATTTTCTGTCGACTCTGAGCTGCTCTTATGTGTTGTTGAATAGATCTGACCTTTTCTGCCATTTCATCAACGAGATCAGGTCCTAATAGCTTTCTTTCCCCAACTTCATCCCAACAAGTTGGAGTCCTGCATTTCTTTCCATAGAGAGCTTCATAAGGAGCCATCTGAATACTGGAGTGAAAGCTATTATTATAAGAAAATTCCACCAAAGGTAGGTGTTGATCCCAACTACCTTTGAAATCCATAGAGCAAGCTCTCAACATATCTTCTAGGGTTTGAATTGTCTCTCAGACTGACCGTCTGTCTGAGGATGATAAGCAGTGCTGAAACTCAACTCTGTATCCAGAGTATGCTGAAGACTTCGCCAGAACTTCGAGGTAAATCTCGGATCCCGATCAGATATAATAGAAAGTGGTACTCCATGCAATCTTACCACTTCCTTTACATATATCCTGGAAAGCTGGTCCAGAGAGAAATCCTCTCTAATAGCAATGAAGTGTGCATACTTTGTAAGACGATCAACTATGAACCAGATAGCATTATTACCTTTGGATGTTTTAGGAAGTCCTGTGACAAAGTCCATAGTGATGTTTTCCCATTTCCATTCGGGTATGGGTAATGGTTGTAACATCCCCTTAGACTTCTGTCTCTCAGCTTTAACTTGTTGACAAACCAAGCATCGAGAGACATATTCAGCAACATCTCTTTTCATGCCATCCCACCAGAAGTACTCTTTCAGGTCCCTATACATCTTCGTGCTTCCAGGATGAATAGAGAATGAAGAACTATGAGCCTTATCCAGCAGCTCCTTCTTTAATTCGGGGATGGGAGGAACACAAACCCGATTCCTGAACTTTATTATCCCATCACAATCAAGGTTGAATTCAGGAACATTTTTCACCTTCTTTTGTAACTCGACATCTTCTTTCTGTGCCTCTTTAATCTTCACATGTATAGATGGTTGAACATTCATTTGAGAAAGATAAGATTTTCCCCCTTCCATTATAATTCCAAGATCCATCCTTTGTAAATCCATAAATATTGGATCTTTTGTGATCCTCATAATGGATAAACTAGCATGGTCTTTTCGACTTAATGCATCTGCCACCTTGTTTGCTTTCCCAGGGTGATAATGGATTGAGCAGTCATAATCCTTAATCAGCTCCAACCATCTTCTTTGGCGCATATTCAGCTCCTTTTGTGTGAAAATATACTTTAAACTTTTATGATCAGTATAAATATCACACCTTTCACCATAAAGGTAATGCCTCCAAATCTTTAATGCAAAGATTACCGCAGCTAACTCCAAATCATGTGTTGGGTAATTTTGATCATGGATTTTCAACTGTCGTGAGGCATAAGCTATCACCATATCATTTTGCATAAGAACACACCCCAATCCCTTCTTGGATGCATCACTATATCACAAACCTTTCTCCACTACAAGGCAGTGTGAGAACAGGTGCACTAGATAACCTTCTTTTCAACTCCTTGAAATTCTCTTCACATTCCTCCGTCCATACAAACTTAACTCCTTTCCGAGTCAACTTTGTGAGTGGATTAGATAATCGTGAAAAATATTTCACAAAACGTCGATAATATCCAGCCAAACCGAGAAAACTTAGGATCTCAGTTACTGTTGTTGGTCTCGACTATCTTTCAATAACCTCTGTTTTTTCTGGATCCATAGATATCCCCTCTTTTGAGATTATGTGACCCAAAAATGAAACTTTTTGAAGCCAAAATTCACACTTGGTAAATTTGGCATAGAGCTTCTCCTTTCTCAGGGTCTTCAATATAATTCTCTAGTGATCTTCATGTTCTTCATTTATCTTTGAATAGGAAAGAATATCATCTATAAAGACTACCACAAATTGATCAAGGTAGTCTCTAAAGACTCTATTCATTAGATCCATGAAGATAGCAGGGGAATTAGTAAGACCAAATGGCATCACTATAAATTCATAGTGTCCATACCTTATACGGAAAGACGTATTTGGTATATCCTCCCTTTTGACCCTTAATTGATGATACCCTGAACAAAGATCAATCTTGGAAAAGTATTGAGCTCCGCGTAGTTGGTCAAATAGGTCATCAATGTGTAGGAGAGGATATTTGTTCTTGATAGTGATCTTGTTAAGTTCTCGATAATCAATGCAGAGTCTCATTGATCCATCTTTCTTCTTAACAAATAGAACAGGTGCTCCCCAAGGTGACGCACTAGGGCGTATGAATCCCTTATCAAGATTCTCTTGGAGTTACTTCTTCAATTCCTGAAACTCAATTGGGGCCATTCTATAAGGTTTCTTTGAAATAGGCAAAGCACCCGGTACGAGTTCTATTGAAAACTCAACTTCACGATTTGGTGGAAGACCCAGTAATTCCTCCGGAAAGACATCATCAAACTCCCGTACGATGGGAATATTCTTAATCGTGAGTTTCTCACCAACCATTTGAGATAAATAACCTTCATTTAGTGGAATCAATACCCATAAAATGGAAGAAATTTCCATTGGAAGGTTATGTTCATCCTTGCATTGATAGACGATCATAGATTGATCTGGAATATGAAATGTGACTTCCCTTATTTGGCAATTTATATGAACTCCATATAAAGAAATCCAATCCATGCAAAGAATCACATCAAATTCCACTATAGGTAGGATCACAAGATTTGCAGGAAGCACTTTCCCACAAACTTCGATCGGAGAAGAATTATAAACTTTTGATGCGACTATTGTGCCATTAGGTGTTGTCACAGCTAACTCAACATCTAATTGTTGAGGTAATACGGTGATACCCTTAGAAAATTTTTCAGAAATAAAGGAGTGGGTGGATCCAGAATCAAATAAAACATTTTCTACTTTAGAGTGGATGGTAAGTGTACCTTTCACCACATCGTTATCGTACTCCACATCGCTGATAGAAATTGCATGTGACTTTCCTTTGTCTTTATCCTTAAGAGTTTGTTGACGTCGACCATCATCATCAACCCTTGGATTAGGGCATTTATTGGCATAATTCCCCATCTCCTTGCACTTGAAACATTGAAGTGTAGTAGGTTCATTCTGTGTATCCCTTCCTTTGTTTGCATCATTAGACATCTTCTTCCCATCATCGCGGCATTCAAATTACCGATGACCTTCCTTTCCACATTTGAAACATTTACTTGTTCCTTTAAGACAACTCCCTCCATATTTCTTTCCACACTTTGAGCATAAGGGAAAGCTCATCTTCTTTTCAGTGGGCTCTTTAGATTTTCCTTTGAATTCCATTTTCCTCTTCTTATCAAACCCATATGACTGATGGGTTACTCCGATTTCCATCTCAACTTTGAGAGCACATCGAACGATTTCCTCATAGCTATTGAAGTCCCTTATGGCTAAGGCCCTTAGAAGACTTGGTTTTAAGCCACTAAAGAATCGATCAATATTACTCTCAGGTTGGATAATAATACCAGAAGCGTACCTTGCAAGTCTTCTAAAATTTGCTTCATAGGTACCAACAGATTCATCATCCTTTTGCTTCAGTTCAAGAAACTCTTTCTCCATCTTTGTTCGGAGAATACGAGGGAAGTACTTATTGAAAAATAAGTTCTTGAACTCGTCCCATTCCATGGACTCAATTTCATCCCTTTGCCTCGTATTCTTAATAAGATTCCACCATTGATCAGCATCTCATTCCAAACGATACGCTGCTAGGATGACTTTATCATGTTAAGAACATTGAAGAACTGAAAATATCTTTTCAGTAGTACTAATCCATTGTTCAGCAACTAATGGATCAGTAGACCCGCTGAAAGAAGGTGGATGCTGCCTCATAAAGGAATCAATAGAATGTTGCTCCTTCCTTTGCTCGTTTGGAATTCCTGCATGATTCATAGCTTGAGAAAGTTGTGTGTGGATGGCTACAAGATTTTTCATTCCAGCTCCCATAATGTTTGGTTGCTCAGGGGGACAATCGTTGCATTTCCCGTCGCATTCCACATTAACACGGTTCCTTCGGGTTCCAGCCATTGACTAAAACCAAGAAGAATAGTGTGAGAAACACTAATTATAATAGGAAAAACACATAATCATGAATAAAATTTCACACTTAAGGTCTTCTCCTAGGTTATTCATGGCCATTTCTAAAAAACTAATATTGTGTTCTGTGCTTAGACTTATCCTTAGGGTTCTTACTAAGGCTTTCACATCCTAGTTTCCAAAGGTTTACTATTCCTTTCCTCTGATACCAACTATAACGACCCATACTTTACATACATTGTTAATAATTCAAAATTGATGCATACTTATTACAACACATAACAAAACCATGAAAGGACCGTATAGGTATAATGTCTTTAGAAACTGGGATACATAAACAACTGGTTCATAAAGCATCAACTTTGCCTCCCACTTATTTCATCATAACTAGAGTCCCTTTTTGGAATATCCTACTTAATAACCTTCTTCCCGACCTGGGGAAAGAAAACATACAAAAGGGTGAGCTCAAATGCTCAGTAAGGGTAAACAAAAGAAATATCAATCACATCGTATACACAAGCACATAACTTTTGGAAATCTTAACCTGCAAAAGAGATCATAATTTCATAACATGGGATAAATCATGGTAGTGAAATGTAATCACAATAATCATAACTTAAAACATGAAACTTTGTGGCATACACACATAATCATAGATAATCATTTCTTGTTATTCAAGACTCATTGCCAAGACTATCTTAGTGGACAAAGTCCCTTTCCGAACCGAGTTACCCTCATTTCAGTCCTGTTTCACTGAACCGGTATAACCTACCATTCCAGCCATGTCTATATCATGAGATATAAAATCTTTACCCAATGCATTGGAGGGAGATATAGGTCCCACCCATCTCATAATGATACCATTCTTATGTGTGCCACAAAATCATAAACCATACATCATAACATAACCCATGTAATAAAAATGGGATTCTTAAACAACATGACATCATAAAACATTTCATATAAGATAAAGGAATTTATAAAAATATTTCCATCACAACATAATCAAATCCATGTAATAATATGGATATAAATATAACCCTTTATTATCTTAGATGGAAAATAATTTTGATAAAACACTTGAACTCCATTCTTGAGGAAAATATCCTTTCTGTTTCAAAAACACTTTTCCTTTCTTAACATGTCATACAATTATAAACTAAAAGAAGTTGATTAAAAATAAACTTGAAAACTTGTAAAGGAATCTTCTTGGAAATAATGTTTTAAAAATCCATTCATGCCGTATAAGTTAAAAAAACATTTTTCGTACTTTTGTCGGAAAAGTCAAAAAGTACCTCGTACAAAAAACGACAAAAGATTCCTTTCATATCTTTTACTAAAAACTCACCAAAGGGTAAAATTGGATATAAACTACTATAAAAAGATATAAATATTACATATTGAGGAAAAATGGATGTGGATGATAAAATACACCCTAGTAAATACCAAAGTATAAACAATCTCGGATAAAAATGAGATTGTGATATTTCCCTTACCTTAGGTCCGTTTTGCTTCATAAGTATCCGAACCTCCTATATAATGATTTAAATAATGTTATTGACTTATTAAAGAATCATAATTCTTTTTATGACATCATATATGGTCATATTCTTAGCTTCTTAGTAGTAATATTTCATCGCTACTTGTTATTCGGGTGTTTATAACTTTTTGTTCTTATGCGTGTCTTGTCGAATAAATTCTTATTCTTCTCTTTAGGTTACAGATACCTCATTTCCAGAATGGTATTATTGTAATATATATCATATTCATTCATTCAATTCATTTATATAATCAGTATGAAATGAATATCATGTAGAACGAGTCGCATCACATCGTGGAGACGGTATTCCGTACGTACGCACGAGTGATGATATCGTTCCTATGATCGTGGAATTGTATTGGAGTGTATGTATACTATTTCAGAATCAGTATCACTTTATAATAGTCATATATAGTCATTATTTACACCATTATACCCATCCAAGTAAGGTGGTGGTGGAAAATAGATTACACCACGGCGTGGAGACGGTATTCCGTACGTACGCACGCGCGGTGATTTCTTTTTCCGTAGGATGGATAGATGGTGAAATAGGGTTGTTTCATACTTATAATAACATATCAGTATATGAGTGATACTGATGTTATTACTTCATAATGAAACAACTAAAGAAGAAGAAGTGGAAGAATAAATAAAGATGAAAGAATCGGTAACGGACATTACCTCTTCTTTGAAGTGCTTCTTTGAGACCTCCTTTTAGGGCACTAAAATGGCTCTTTGAAGAAGACCAGAACCTCTAGGATGTCTCTAGGGAAGTGGAGAGGAGGAATTGGCAGGGGTTGTCCGAGCTAGAAGGCTCAAAGTGGTGTGAGGAAAAGGGGGAGGAGGTGCCCTTTTATAAGGGAGGAGAGGGGCACCTTTTGGAGAACTAAAAATATTATTTTATTATAAAGTCAAGTTCTGTTTTAAATAGCTCCAAATTGATATATTTCGAAGCTAAGGTGGGGATGGGTCGAAATACTCTCATACAATAGAATTTAGACAAGTTTTGGTTCCTATTTTAACCTTACCATTTAGATTTTACATTAAATTAAATAAGTTTACTTTTACCGTGTCTTCTTGTGTTCTTATACTATAAGGATAATAAACTTACTATAATCAGCCAAACGAACCCCAAGTTGTTTATTATTAATATATATAACCTTATCTAAGTCATTTGGCCGAACCTTAGATTTTTAAGAACAAAATAACAATTAATAATATAATATTTGTTTTAATAACTATTTTATGTCAATTTTGACACTATTTAGTAATTGATTTTTGTGAAACTCATAAAAGAAGGATTAGTTCGAACCAAGTTACTTAAATCAATACTAACATGTCATATTAACCTAGAAAATTAGTGTAATTCATAAAAAGTCTCAAATTATATTTATTTGGGTATTTATAATATCAATTATGTCAATATTTCATTAATAAGATAATTACTGCATCATCGTTGTGTCATAAATAAATTAAAGTATTTAATGTCTAAAAATTACAAATAAAATACCATTATGTAAGAAATCTTTTTATCTTTCTAATGAATATTTATTGTCGAATTTATCTTATGTATAACTCCATAAAAAATGATTTACTTATTAAACTTTGATTTTAACTATTTTAACCCTTCTTTAAATAAATTAATAATAAATGTCCTAATCTAATCCAAGTGGGTCTAAATGGTCATATTTTATTCATAAGTTTGTTTTTGGTCGAATTAAACTTGTCCAATAGAATTAGAACATGTGTTAGGGTAATAATAATATCATTTTTACCCTTAATTACCCTATTTACTTTTAACCGTGGTAAAAAAGTAAAAAGTTACTATTCACCAAAAAATTATTTTCATCTCATTGAACCACATTTTAGTCCTTGATATTAACCGTGTCTCTCGGATTTTTGAAATTCCACTCACAGAAGCGGTAAAATTAAGTTTTATGAAAAATTCAGTTTTTTTTAACTACCACTTAGTGGTTTCACTATTCATCAAAAATTGAAAGTTTTCAGAAAAATACCAAAATTTCACCCTAGGCTAATTTCGTTATTCCGAATCCAAAAATGAAGTCCATTTTGAAAAATAAAATTTATAAAATTTCAAAAAGTGGTTATTACTATTCATAACGGCTAGTTTTAATAATATTTTAAAAGCATATCGTTGTTTAGTGAAACTCAGTATTGCATACGACGCAAGCTATCGAGGAAGGTCGTGATTTAGTGTAAAGAAAGCCAAGCAAGTGTTGTGTAGAAAAAGATTCCTTTTATGATTTATATAACATAAAAGTCTCGGGTGTTACAATACGTCAGTGCAAGGAGTTCCCTCTCGAGGTTGGTGGGTGTCACTTCCTATGGGATATTTATATCCTAGAGATGATAGGATATGATGTCATTCTCAAAATGGACTGGTTAGTTATCTTCTA
This sequence comes from Viscum album, assembly GCA_963277665.1. Lineage (NCBI taxonomy): Eukaryota > Viridiplantae > Streptophyta > Magnoliopsida > Santalales > Viscaceae > Viscum > Viscum album. The sequence continues at coordinate 660,206,867 of OY728162.1, read as the reverse complement.
GGAAGTTTTCAATTGCTATCACCATAGGGTGAGTTTCACATCACCAGAGGGAAGATCGTTTCTTCATAAGGGAGAGTGTGATGTCTAGGTGAGCAGAGTAGGACCCGAGCATCATGGATTTGGAGGAGTTACATCCTAGTTTGCTAGTATATATCTAGATGGCGAGAAGACTTCATATATGAACTTTCCTCTAGTGGTGGATCATTTTAGGGATGTCTTTCCAGAGGACTTTTTTGGTTTTCCTCTAGAGCATGAGGTATACTTTTCTATTGATCTCATTCTAGGAACGACACCAATGTCCATTCATCCTTATAGGATGGATACACCTGAGTTTCAAGAGCTCAAGAAGTAGTTGGAGGAGTTTCAGGAAAAGGGTTTCATCTGACCCAGTACTTCTCCTTGGGGTTTGACTATCCTGTTTGTAAAAAAGGCAGACGGTACCCTCCGACTTTATATGGATTATCGGAAGTTGAACCAGTTGATGGTCAAGAACCGATATCCCTGGTTGAGGATTGATGATCTCTTTGATCAACTTAGAGGATACCGGGTGTTCTCAAAGATTGAATTGAGATCTAGTTGCCATCAGTTGTGCATTAGGACCACAGTTGTACCTCCTACAGCCTTTCAGAGCAGGTATGGCCTATACGAGTATGTTGTTATTCCGTTTGGTCCCACAAACACGCCTAAAGTTTTTATGGCACTGATGAAATGAGTGTTCCATCTATACTTTGATTCTTTCATGGTAGTCTTTGTGGATGATATATTGGTGTACTCTCACACTCGACACGACCATGAATTACATCTTGAGATCGTTTTGAGTACACCGAGAGAGCATCAGTTATATGCTAAGCTCTCAAAATTCCACTTTTGGATGGAACAAATTCACTTCTTGGGTCATGTTATCTAAGAGACAAAAGAATCAGTGACCTAGAGAAAGTGAGATCAGTAGTTTACTGGGAGAAACCAAAGAATTTCTTTGAGGTATGAAGTTTTCTAGGGCTGGATGGTTACTATAAAAATTTTATATGGGACTTCTCACACTTAATAGTGCCACTGAAGGGGCTGACTAAGAAGGGCGTAAGGTTCTTGTGGTCAGATTCTTGTGAGTCAGCCTTTTAAGAGCTGAAAGGGAGGTTGAATTCAGCACCAATACTAGTATTTTTAGAGCCAGGGAAGATCTATACTGTTTACTACGATGCATCAGGTATCGGGCTGGGAGCAGTGCTTATGTAGGGGGAAGGGGTTTTTGCATATGGGTCTCGGTAGTTGAGGCCACATGAGAGGAACAAACCAAAAAACGATCTCGAGCTGGCTGTAGTTGTTCATGATTTACGCTATTGGAGACACTACCTATTGGGAGAGAATTTTGTAGTTTACACCGACCATAAGAGTCTCAAGTATATCTTCACTCAGCAAGACCTGAATTTGAGACAGTGAAGGTGGGTAGAGTACCTTCAGTCCTTTGACTTTGAGCTTGCCTACACACCTGGGAAGGGAAACGCTGTGGCTGATGGGTTGAGGAGGAGGACTCATGTACAAGCTATTCAGAAGTCCAGTAGTGAGTGACATCATATGGCTTTGTTCTCTAAGATGCATTTGGAGGTGCATGACAGATAGGGGTAGACGTTTCTGTTGGAGTTGGTGGTCTAGAACCAACTACTTTGTACTTTATTCATTAAATAAAAGCCTTATCACATCTTGATTGTTCTTCTGCATGACATGTCATGTGATAATGTCCTAAGGACAGCTGTTGCATTAAAGGGTCGTAGCGGATCCCTGCTATGATGAGAACCTGAAAGTGCCATAACATTGTTCTTGAATGTATGTTCTATGGACGGATGATATTATTTGAGGGACACAAATAATACAGGTCATTAGGGGTGAGGACTCATAAAACTTTGAGGCAGCTTCTCATGGTGTGCGCCCTTGGTAATATCCAGGAGGATATTATGAGAGCGAGACCCGCCAGTAGGAAATCCACATTTCATAGTGTCATTGGATGTTCCTATCTGCGGACGTGTGTATTGAACCTTAGACTTTAAGATTATTATTAATGGGTATTACAACTCGCACACTTAGATGTATTGACGAAAACTCTGACGACACACTGTTCGCAACGAGGTAGGATACGTTGGGTGCATCACGAGTAATACCGCATTAATAGATAATGCGAGAAAGGATTTGTCCCTTCCATTCCATAACGGAAGTAGATATCTCAGGCCCTTTGATGGAATTGATATAGCCTAAATAAATCCATGGCCATGGTAAGGTATGGGAAAGTTCAATTCCGGGAATTCAAAGAAAGAATAATCAAGAACATGGGTTGATGGCACTAGCATGCAACCCGCTTGATTGGAGATATCAAGACAAAGGGATTATATTACACGGTAAGCATTCGTAGGAGGTGACACGTCATTTCGGCGTTAACTTCTTTCTTTATGGGTGCCTTGGCGTGTTGCTAGACGCTAACCTTGGACTTTAGGCAGGCTCATCCTAATGCCACTGAGAAAGAGGCCTAGAGGGTCACACACTAAGTGTGTCCATGTATCTCAGTTAAATATTAATTTAACAAGTTAAATAAATATTATTCCCGACTGTGGTTTAATAATTATTTAAGGATGTCTGATCGCATTTATTTTGACACTAGTTATTCGAGAGAATATACTGTGGATAAAATAATATATTTATTAGCGAGTAATGCAGTTACATTTATTTAATAAATAAATAGTCATTACTCAAGGTCTAATAAATGTGGTGGAGAAAAATGGAAAATAAAAGTACACACCGTGTATATTAAATATACACGCTGTGTAGTTTTATGGAAAACAAGTACACGCCGTGTATTAATTATTACACGCCATGTAGTTTTTCCAATTGGGATTTTGAGGATTTAATATTGTTTTATTAAATGATATTTATTATAATCAGCGTGGGCGCATGTCAAGGAATTAATAATTCGACATGGGGGTTTTCAATAAGAGTTAATGAAATAAACAAAACGCGTAACGCGTTCATTTATAGTCATAACTCTATTAACCTCAAACCTGATTATAAATATCCTCGCAACCCCAACATTTTTTGTGAGCCATTGTTGTGCGCAATGGATTTGGAAATACTCTCAAGCCAAGAGAGAATTCCCTTTCCACCAAGAACTCCCTCAAGTTACGAGAGCAAGATCCTCTACCGGATCAAGGCGGTCGAAGGCGGACATCGCAAGCGAAGGTTCTTCCGCGCTAGCACCCGGAGATCTCTTCGGCGACGTCTGAAGATACGTGACACACGTGTGGATCACCACTAGAGGAATCTTACACTTGGATTCTACGACACAATGACGGATCACCGAATCGTGACCGGACACATCAACGAAGAAAGAATTCCAACGAGGTAATTCTTATGCATTAATTAAATTAATTATAATCAACATATGATGATCCTCCTCAAGGGTTCTGGGACTCATATTTTCTTTTCGTTCTTCATTCTATTCCGAAGATTCGGCGTTTTATATCGTGACAGATCTCGGATTGAACATTGTTTAACGAAAAATTAAGTTGGGCAAACCCACCAACGCGCTTCCGCTGCGCCCAGAACCTACAAGTGGTATCAGAGGGGTCATATCGTTGGTTATAATTATTTAGTTTTTTGTTGGTGATTTACGCATTTAATAATTTAGTTATTTCAATTCATGTTTAATCATTCTGGAAATCTGAATGTCGAGATCTGTTCCTCCTCTCTCGTTTCTCGTTCACCTCACAGAAATGGATTTTTCTTTTAATTTTGATTAAAATAAAATAGAGGAACTCATATGGAGGAGCCAAATGTTTCTGTCTGTATAACACCAGAATACACGGCATGTATTCAAAAGTACACACCGTTTAGTCTAGGTTCAATGCATTGACTGATCCGCCAAATCAGGCCGTGTATTGGATTCTTTCTAAGAATTTAAGACACCGTGTGTTGACCAGAAACAGGTGGCACACGGTTTCCGGAATACATGCCATGTGGTCCAATGAACACAGCGTGTAGTCCCTTCGGGTTAGTGTTGGGTCGTGTACTCCGTACATAGCCTGCCCGGCTGGAAACCGTGTAACGCGGAAACTACACGGCATGTGTCCCACTGTACACGCCGTGTACTCCGAAAATTTCTGAAGTACATTAACACACCCTATCCCCGGGTGTGTACTTCGGATGGACGGTGAAGAAAAAGTACACGCCGTGTAGTCGGAACTACACGCCGTGTACTCACCCAAATTACGCAGATTTATTAAAATTTATTATTATATTATACAAACCCTTGAGACATGTACCATGGTGCAGGCGTAAAGCTGAGGCACAACACGTGATAGGTGTTTTATATATATGTGTTTAATTTAACATCTGCATAATAAATGGGAATTCACCGGGTTTCCTCCAAGGTACAAGTTGTGTACAAGGATAATTTTAAATGAATTTATTTGTTTAAAATTATGATGGATGAGAATATCAAGGAAATTCAGAAAAGGGATTTAAGATAAAAGGATTGATTAATTAAAGATAATTAATTGATTCAAGCGTGATTTATCTTAAACAAGAACGATTAAAGAATTGAATGCTAGTTTTATTTATGCGTAAATATCGTTGCATGTATGGATAATCATGAGCTAGGCCGAGACCTTTGTATGTGAATGGTTTCTTTTAATTTATTTATTTAAATTAAATTTGTTGGCCTGCGAGCCATCTCCTCATTAATATGTAGGGCCTGCGCGCCCAAGGATTCTTTTATGTAAAACCCCCTTTTTTCCCATCACCTGCATGTGAGATAAATGCATATGTAATTGATGGAGCTCCCAAGCTAGTGGAGGCGGCTCAAGTCTAGAGCCAAGATGAAACCAATCCAAGGAGATACAAAGGTGGACAGGTGGAAAGCTGTAAACATGAACCCGAAAGGTTCAAGGTGTTTCTCCCCTAGGTCTTGGGTTAGTTTATCAACCGCTAGATAAACTAACCAATAGAAAAGCTCATGATCATACCATTTATTTTATTTCTATCAGTTGCATGGTTTATTTATTGTGGGTGTGTTGTCACGATCACACAATTAATGAATTAAACGAGCATGCAAGATAGAACTAAAATAAAATTGGATTATACGTAAATATTATCTTAGACATGGTTAATCACTTAAGTATATCCCACTTAATATTAACAAGAATGTAATCAAAGATAATAAAATGGAAATTTACGTATAAGGATAAAATCCCTCAAAATAAATATTATGTCGGCATAGCCTTCTATAATCTTGGTTAGAATCGAACCATAGTTCAAAGTGCTTGACCAACCCTAGTTGGGATGCTTTCAATTATCGGGGAATTCTAATTCAAGTTTTTGGGTTGACTTGACTTGGTTCGCATCAAGGGTTGACTGCCACAGTAGGACTTGGTGTGACCAAGAGGCAAAGGTTGAGGAATTCCAAAAAGGATTTCAGGATTGGGGAGTCCACTCAGCGGATCAAGGAACTGCGAGTTAATGCAGTTGGCATTTGGAATTCCTACATAAAACCCTTCAAGTTTCCTGACCAACCCTAGTTGGGGTAATGCGAAGGGCAATATGGATCCTTTCCACTAGAATATTCACGCAATAGAATATTCCGAAGTCAATGGTGAGGGCTATTGGATTTCGATAAAATAGTGGGAGACTAATAAGTATTAATTTATTTATTTGTCTCAATTTTTATAATAAAGTACTAAACCTTTGCTCATCTTAAATTGTAGAAACGGTAAGAAAATTACTTCAAACATATCATTGCACACCATACTCAAAAAAGAAAACCTTCTCACCGGCACCAATTTCCAGGAGTGGCAGAGGCGTTTACGCGTCGTCCTTCACCATGAAAGGAAATTATATGTGCTGGAAGAGCCTATTACAGTTGCGCCTAGGAAAGAGGCTAGTGATGAGGAATTATCTCCCTACATGAAACACATGGATGATGCCACAGATGTCCAGTGTTTCATGCTATCGGCCATGTCTAATGAGCTCTTGAAGCAACATGAAAACATGGATGCGTATAGCATGATGTCTCACCTTAAAGAACTCTACCAAGAGAAGGAGAGACAGGAGAGGTATGAGATCTCCAATGCTTTGTTTACCACGAAGCTTGGAGAGTCTGCGCCAACTGGGCCTCATGTGGTCAAGATTATTGGCTACATTGAACGCTTGGACATCTTAGGGATTAAATTCCCAGATGAGTTGCATACAGATCTCATCCTATCATCATTTCCCAAGACCTTCTCTAGATTCATTGTCAACTATAACATGAGCGACAATGAGAAGAGTCTATCGGAGCTTCTAACCTTGATTTTCCAGGTAGATAAGGACATGGGGCGTGACAAACCCACGGTCCTTATGGTGAACAAGAAAAGGAAGGACAAGGCAAAGGGGCCAAAGACTTATAAACAGTCTGAAGCCCCCGAGCACCGTCCCTCCAAGAAGGGGAAGATCCAGAGGCAGGGCAAGGAACGAGAAGTAGTGTGTTTTTCATGTGGCAAGCAGGGCCACTGAAATATGAACTGCACCCAGAAGCGTGGGGACGGTAAAGGTGCGTTCGTTATCGAGTGCAATCTTTCTATTTCTACACATTGTGTATTAGATATAGATTGTGGGGCTCACATATGTATTCAAATGCAGGAACCAAGTAGATTTAGAAAGATCACCATAGGAGAGGTGGATCTTCGAGCTTCCAATGGCGCAAGGCTGGCTGCGTTGGCTATTGGTGACTATCACCTCTCATTGCCAACTGGAATGATTTTGGTTTTACAAAACTGTTATTTTGTTCCTAGTGTTACCAAGAACATAATTTCTGTATCTTGTTTGTATATGGATGGATTTATTTTCAATTTTGGAATTAAGGGTTGTCTCTTTTATAAGAACAATGTATGTTATGGTATGACACATTTGAATAATGGTTTGTATGTATTAAATTACGAAAACCAAGTGTTGGCAATCGATAACGAAACAAACTCACATGACTCATACATCACCCAGTTATGGCATCACCGCCTTGGTCATGTGAATGAGAAGTGCTTGACAAAGCTCTGCCAAGATGGCTATTTAGACTCTACTGAGCTAAAACCACTTGATAGATTTCACACTTGTTTACAAGGAAAAATGACCAAGCCGCCTTTTGGTGGACAAGGTGAAAGGGCCACAGAGCTTCTAGGATTGGTACACACAGATGTGTGTGGACCATTTCCAGTAGAAGCTAGAGGTGGATATTATTACTTTATTACTTTTACTGATGATTTTAGTAGATATGGCTATGTCTACTTAATGAGGTATAAGTCAGAGTCCATATAGAAATTTAAGGAATTCAAGAATGAAGTAGAGAATCAACTTGGTAAGAAGATAAAGAAGCTTCGATCGGATCGAGGTGGAGAATATCTGAACCAAGAGTTCATCGATTTTCTACGGGAGTCTAGGATTCTATCTCAGCTCACTCTTCCTTATACACCATAGTGGAATGGTGTTAGTGAAAGGAGTAACCACACCTTTTTGGACATGGTGAGGTCGATGATGAGTCATGCGGATCTTCCATTATCCTTTTGGGGATATGCATTACAAACTGCAGCATACACATTAAACAGAGTACCAACTAAGGCGACAAATGGAATTCCATCCGAGTTATGGAATGGAAGGAAACCCACTTTGTCGCACAAACGTGTATGGGGATGCGAGGCGTCTGTTAAGGCATTCTCAGGCAAAAAACTATCACCCCGGGGCACGAAGTGTATCTTTACAGGATATCCCAAGGAAACAAAAGGATATTACCTATATAACCCCCAAGACAAGAAAGTGACTGTCACCAGACAAGCCATCTTTCTTGAGAGGGAGCACATCCTCAAGAAGGATACTGGGAGCAATATTGACTTCGATGAAGTTGATGCTCAAGATACACAGGAGTTGGTACAGGAACAAGTTCCACAGGTCCCCGTGGAAGAGGTTCCAGAAACACAAGTACTGCGTAGGAGCTCAAGAGAGGTAAGGGAACCAGATAGATTTGGTTTCCTAGTAACCGAGGATAGTGAATCATTATTGTTGGAAAATGATGAACCTCTCTCCTACAAGGAAGCAGTAGAAAGCTCAGAAGCTGCAAGATGGATAGAAGCTATGAATTCTGAGATGGATTCCATGTATCAGAACCAAGTTTGGGTTCTGGTCGATGAGCCAGTTGATGTAAAGCCTGTGGGATGCAAATGGGTATTCAAAAGAAAGCTGGACATGGAAGGTCAAGTTAGCACCTATAAAGCAAGGCTAGTGGCTAAAGGATTTAGACAACGTCAAGGAATTGACTATGATGAAACCTTCTCACCAGTTTCCATGTTTAAATCCATAAGAATCATACTTGGCATAACAGCTTACCATGACTACGAGATTTGGCATATGGATGTCAAAACAACATTCCTTAATGGGAACCTTCAGGAAGATGTCTATATGACACAACCAGAAGGGTTTGTGACACCAGGTGAATCCAAACGGGTTTGCAAGTTGTAGAAATCCATTTATGGATTAAAGAAAGTATCCAGGTCATGGAACATTCGATTTGATGAATCCATAAAGGAATTTGGTTTCATTAAGAACGAATGTGAGCCATGTGTTTATAAGCGGTTTAATGGGAATGCGGCCGTATCCTAGTGGTATATGTTGATGACATATTGCTTATTGGAAACGACGTACCAGCCTTACAGTCAGTTAAGGACTGGTTGAACAAGTGTTTCTCCATGAAGGACTTAGGAGAAGCAGCCTACATTCTAGGGATCAAGATCATTCGTGATAGATCCAAGAGGCTGCTTGGACTAAGTCAGGGTACAGACATTGACCAGATACTAAAGAGATTTAGTATGGAAAAATCCAAGAGGGGATTGGTTCCAGTGTCACATGGCTTACATCTTTCTAAGAAAATGTGTCCCCAGACACAACAGGAGAAATATAGGATGAGCAAGATCCCATACGCTTCGGCTATAGGATCCATCATGTATGACATGTTATGTACCAGGCTTGATGTTGCCTATGCACTGAGCATGGTAGGTAGATATCAAGAAGATCCAGGAGAACAACATTGGACTGCTGTTAAGACTATCCTTAAGTATCTGAGAAGAACTAAGGATATGTTCCTAGTGTATGGAGGAGACGAGGAGCTTGTCATCAGAGGGTATGATGATGCTGGTTTTCAAACAGATCAGAATGATCTGAAGTCACAATCTGGATATGTTTTCTGTCTCAATGGAGGAGCTGTGAGCTGGAAGAGTTCAAAGCAGCCAGTTGTCGCCGATTCTACAGCGGAGTCCGAGTATATAGTGGCTTCTGATGCAACCAAAGAAGCCGTTTGGATTCGGAACTTTGTCTAGGAGATTGATGTGGTTCCTAGCAGTAAAGATCCCATTACATTGTATTGTGATAATACTGCAGCGGTGGCTCTTGAAAAAGAACCAAGGTCACATAAACGGACAAAGAACATACTCCGGAAGTATCACCTCTTGAGGGATTTCTATCAAAGGGGTGAAGTTGCAGTGAGTAGAGTGTCCACGGAAGATAACGTGGCGGACCCCATGACTAAAGGCCTATATCAGCAGAAGCATGAATATCATGTGAGAGCTAGTGGGTTAAAGGTTGTTAGCAGTTGGCTCTAGTCCAAGTGGGAGTCTGTTGGAGTTAGTGGTCTAGAACCAACTACTTTGTACTTTATTCATTAAATAAAAGCCTTATCACATCTTGATTGTTTTTCTGCGTGACATGTCATGTGATAATGTCCTAAGGACAACTGTTGCATTAAAGGGTCGTAGCGGATCCCTGCTATGATGAGAACCCGAATGTTCCATAACACTGTTCTTGAATGTATGTTCTATGGCCAGATGATATTATTTGAGGGACACAAATAATACAAGTCATTAGGGGTGAGGACTCATAAAACTTTGAGGCACCTTCTCATGGTGTGCGCCCTTGGTAATATCCAGGAGGATATTATGAGAACGAAACCCGCCAGTAGGAAATCCACATTTCATAGTGTCATTGGATGTTCCTATCTGCGGACGTGTGTATTGATCCTTAGACTTTAAGATTATTATTAATGGGTATTACAACTCGCGCACTTAGATGTATTGACGAAAACTGTGACGACACACTGTTCGCAGTGAGGTAGGATACGTTTGGTGCGTCACGAGTAATACTGCATTAATATATAATGTGAGAAAGGATTTGTCCATTCCATTCCATAACGGAAGTAGATATCTCAGGCCCTTTGATGGAATTGATATAGCCTAAATAAATCCATGGCCATGGTAAGGTATGGGCAAGTTCAATTCTGGGATGTCAAAGAAAGAATAATCAATCACATGGGTTGATGGCACTAGCATGCAACCCTCTTGATTGGAGATATCGAGACAAAGTGATTATATTACACGGTAAGAGTTCGTAGGAGGTGACACGTCATTGCGACGTTAACTTCTTTCTCTATGGGTGCCTTGGCGTGTTGCTAGACGCTAACGTTGGACTTTAGGCAGGCTCAGCCTAATGCCAATGAGAAAGAGGCCTAGAGGGTCACACACTAAGTGTGTCCATCTATCTCAGTTAAATATTAATTTAACAAGTTAAATAAATATTATTCCCGACTGTGGTTTAATAATTATTTAAGGATGTATGATCGCATTTATTTTGACACTAGTTATTCGAGAGAATATATTTTGGATAAAATAATATATTTATTAGCGAGTAATACAGTTACATTTATTTAATAAATAAATAGTCATTACTCAAGGTCTAATAAATGTGGTGGAGAAAAATGAAAAATAAAATTACACGCCGTGTATATTAAAAATGCACGCTGTGTAGTTTTATGGAAAACAAGTACATGCCGTGTATTAATTATTACACGCCGTGTAGTTTTTCCAATTGGGATTTTGAGGATTTAATATTGTTTTATTAAATGATATTTATTATAATCAGCGTGGGTGCATGTCGAGGAATTAATAATTCGACATTGGGGTTTTCAATAAGAGTTAATGAAATAAATAAAACGCGTAACGCGTTTATTTATTGTCATAACTCTATTAACCTCAAACCTGATTATAAATATCCTCGCAACCCCAACATTTTTTTGTGAGCCATTGTTGTGCACAACAGATTTGGAAATACTCTCAAGCCAAGATAGAATTCCCTTTCTACCAAGAACTCCCTCAAGTTACGAGAGCAAGATCCTCCACCGGATCAAGGCGGTCGAAGGCAGACATCGCAAGCGAAGGTTCTTCCGCGCTAGCACCCGGAGATCTTTTCGGCGACATCCGGAGATACGTGACACACATGTGGACCACCGCTAGAGGAATCCTACACATGGATTCTACGACGCAACGACGGATCACCGAATCATGACTGGAAACATCAACGAAGAAATAATTCCAACGAGGTAATTCTTATGCATTAATTAAATTAATTATAATCAACATATGATGATCCTCCTCAAGGGTTCTGGGACCCATCTTTTCTTTTCGTTCTTCGTTCTATTCCGAAGATTCGACATTTTATATCGTGACGGATCTCGGATTGAACATTGTTTAACGAAAAATTAATTTGGGAAAACCCACCAACGCGCTTCCGCTGCGCCCGGAACCTACAGTTTCTATCTTATGTAGTTATTACCACTACTCTTCTTGATCAAGTGCGAATGAGACAACTATTATATTTAGAATGCCTGATCCTATGGGAAAGTGTGTTAGGAGAGGACCCTATTCTTGGATGGACCATAGGTGAGGATGAGATATTGCACTTTTATGGGAACATATGGGTGCCAACATACATACATGAGGAGCTTATGCGAGTCTTTCATTCCTTAGTTTGGACAGTTCATCCTGGTGTCACAAAGATGTATCATGATCTACACCGTCAGTATTTGTGGCCAGGTATGAAGAGAGATGTTTCTGAGTTTTTCATGAGATGTTCCACCTATCAACAGGGAAAGGTGGAGCACCAGCAACCAGGAGGGCTTTTGCAGTAGTTACCCATTCCCGAGTGGAAATGGAATGATGTATTGATGGACTTTGTTATGGGTTTACCGAGGTCTCCTTTGGGGAATGATGCAGTTTGGGTTGTCATTGAAAGACTCCTGAAGGTTTCACACTTCCTGCTGATTAAGGAGACCTTCAGTGTTGATGAGCTAGGATGGCTGTACATCTGAGAGATTGTGCATTTAGATGGATTTACACACTCCATTGTTTCATACAGGGATTCCTGTTTTACTTCTCAAGTTTGGAGGGGAATTTAGAAGGCTTTGGGTACACAGGTACTTCTAAGTAAAGCTTACCATCCCCAGACATATAGTCAGTTCGAGCATACGATTCAGGTGCTTTAGGATATGCTTCGAGCATGCATCCTAGATTTTGGAGGTTCTTGGAAGAAGCACTTTCCTCTTGTGGAGTTTTCCTAAAATAATAGTTTTCAATAAACTATTCATATGGAACTTTATGAGGCTTTTTACGATAGGCCATTCCGATCACCATTATGTTGGATGGAGGTAGGAGAAGTAGCTATAATAGGACCTCATCTTGTCCAGGATATTACAAAGCATATATAGTTGATTCAGAAGAGGATGTCTACTGCACAGTCTTGACAAAAGTCTTATGCTGATCGACAGAGACAACCTATGGAGTTTGAGGTCGGGGATCAAGTTTTCCTGCATGACTCACTGAGGTTGGGAAAAAGGAGGATTAGGAGGCAGGGTAAGCTTTCACTGAGGTACGTCGGGCCGTTTGAGGTGTTGGAGAGAGTTAGGATGGTTGCCTATCGGTTGTAGTTACCTCAGAGGTACTGATCTATGCATGATTTCTACCAAGTTTCTCAGCTTCGACATTACTTATTAGACCCATCTCATGTTTTTCAACCCGAGGAGGTTGAGTTAGAGGTGGACGCCTCATTCGAGGAGCATCTTATCCGGATTGTTGATCGAAGTGAGAAATTTCTCCTTGGCCAGTCTGTTCCTCTGGTAAGAGTGCTATGGTAGCATGAGTGAGTACAGGATGAGACCTAGGAGAGGGAGGCCAATGTATGATTACAGTGGCCAGAGCTTTTCAAGGATTCTTCTTCTACGCCGCTTTGTTAGGGAAACTCGGGGATGAATTTCTTTAAGGGGGGAATTTTGTAAGAACCCAGATCTTTATTTCAGGTATGTTTTTATAACGAACCATACATTACATAAATTTTTATCACTTAAAATTTAAGCACACTTATTAAAATATATAACAAAACCATGAAAGGACCATATAGGTATAGTGTCTTTAGAAACTGGGAAACATAAACAACTGGTTCATAAATCATCTACACTGTCTCCCTTTTATTTTATCATATCTAGAGTCCCTTTTGGCATATCTTACTTAATACCCTTATTCTTTATCTGAGGAAAAGAAAACATACAAAAGGGTGAGCTCAAATGCTCAATAAGTTAAACAAAAGAAATATCAATCATATCATATTCATAAGAATATAACATTTTGAAAATCTTAACCTACAAAAGAGATCATAATATCATAACATGGGAAAAATCATGGTAGTGAAATGTAATCCCAATAATCATAACATGAAACTTCGTGACATACACACATAATCATAGAGAATCATTTCTTAGTAGTCAAGACTCATTTCCAAGACTATCCTAGCGGACAAAGTCCATTTCTGAAGAGAGTTCACTCCCTGTTTCAGTCCTGTATCACTGAACCAGATTGACCTGCCATACCATCCATGTCTATCTCATCAGATATAAATCTCTATCCAATGCATTGGAGGGAGATATAGGTCCCACCTATCTCATAATTATACCATTTTTATGTGTGCCACAAGATCATAATTCATACATCATAGCATAACCCATGTAATAAAAATGTGATTCTTAAACATCATGCCATCATAACATAATCCATATAAGATAAAACGACATCATAAAAATAATTCTATCATAACATAATCAAATCAATGTAAAAATAAGGATAGAAACATAACCCTATATTATCTTAGATGTATAATAATTTTTAAAAAGTTCTTGAACTCCATTCTTGAGGAAAATATCCTTTCTACTTCAATTTTTTTTCCTTTCTTAACATGTCCTACAATTTTAAACTAAAAGAAGTTGATGAAAAATAAACATTAAAAATTTTAAATGAAGCTTCATGGAAATAATGTTCTATGTAATCATAAAATCCATTCAGGTCATGTAAGTTAAAAAAACATTCTTCTCGTACTTTGGCCAAAAAAAGTCAAAAAGTATCTTTTATTGAAAACGACAAGAGATTCCTTTCATATATTTTACTAAAAAACTCACCAATGGTTAAAATTGGATTTAAAAAATTTTAGGAGGATATAAATAATATTCCATATTGAGGAAACATGGATGGGGATGATAATTATTCCCCAGTAATTTCTGAAGTATAAACAATCTCGGATAAAAATGAGATTGCCAGATTTTCCCTTACCTTAGGTCCGATATGATTCGTACGTATCCGTACCTCATGTATAATGATTTAAATAATGTAATTGACTTATTAAATAATAATATTCATTGTTATTATATCATATATGGTCAATTGGCTTATATTATTATTAGTAATATTTCATTTCCACTTGTTATTTGGGTGTTCATTGCTTTATGTTCTTTTTCATGTCTTGTCGAATAAATTCTTAGTAATCTTTTTAGGTTATAGATAAATTTTTTACAGAATATTATTAGTGTAATATATATCATATTTATTAATTAAATTCATTTATAAAATCATTATTCAATGAAGATCAGGTAGAATGAGTCGCATCACATCGTGGAGACGGCAGGCTGTACGTACGCACGAGCGATGATATTGTTCACATAACTATTGAATGGTATTGGAGTTGAAGATGGAATGTCTCATAATTAGTATCATGTTATAATAATCATATATAGTTAATCTTTGCACCATTATACCCATCCCAGTAAGGTGGTTGTGGAAAACAGATTACACCACGGCATGGAGACGGTATTCCGTACGTACGCACGCACGGTGATTTCATTTTCCGTAGGATGGATAAAAGGTGAAATAGGTTTGTTTCATATTTATAATTACATATCAGTATACTAGTGATACTGATGTTATTAATTTATTATGAAACAAATAAAGAAGAAGAAGTAGAAGAAGAAATAAATTGGAAGGAAACGGTAAAGGACATTACCTCTTCTTTGAAGCACCTCTTCTTAACCTCTTCTTAGGGAACTAAAGATGGTCTTTGAAGAAGACCAGGACCTCTAGGATGTTTCTAGGGAAGTGAAAAAGAAAATTTTTTAGGTTTTGGTCGAGCTTGAAGGCTCAACGTGGTGTGAGTAGGAGAGGGAGGATGTTCCCTTTTATAAGGGAGGAGAGGGGCACCTTAGGAAAAACATGAAATATTATTTTATAATAAAGTCATATTCATTTTTTAATATCTCCAAATTGATTTATTTCGAAGATAAGGTGGAGATAGGTCTAAATAATCTAAACCAATAGGTTTTAGGCAAGATTATGTTACCATTTTAACCTTATCATTTAGATTTAACTCTAAGTTAAATAATTGAACTTTTACTGTGTATTCTTGTTTTCTTACTCTATATGGTTAATAAACATACTATAACAAGCCAAACGAACACCAAGGGGTTAATTATTAATATATGTAACATTATATAAGTCATTTGGACGAACCATAAATTTTTAGGAATAAAATAACAATTAATAATACAATATTTTTTATAAAAACAATTTTATGTCAATTTTGACACTATTTGGTAATTGATTTTTGTGAAAATGATAACAGCATGATTAGTTCGAATGAATGTTAATTAAATAAATAATAACATGTCATATTAACCTATAAACATATTTTTATTCATAAAAAGTCTCAAATTACATTTATTTGGGTATTAATAATATCAATTCTGTTAATATTTCATTAATAAGGTAATTACTGCATCATCATTATTTCATAAATAAATTAAAATTTTTAATGTCTAAAATTTTTAAATAAAATTCCATTATGTTGGAAATATTTTTTTAATTCTAATGAATATGTATAGTCGATTTTATTTTATGTACAACCCTATATTAATAATGTTTTAGTTATTCAAATTTGACTTTAACTCTTTTAACTCTTCTTTAAATAAAATAATAATAAGTGTCCAAATCTAATCCAAGTGGACCTAAATGGTCATATTTTATTCCTAAGGTTGTTTTTAGTATAATTGAACTAATCAAATCGAATTAAGACATGTGTTAGGGTAAAAATAATATCATTTTTATCCTTAATTTCCCTATTTACTTTTAACCGTGGTAAATAAAAGCAAAATATTACTATTCACCAAAAAAACTGTATCTTATTGAACCACATTTTATTCCTTGATATTAACTGTGTCTCCTAGATTTTTTTAATTCAACTCATTGAAGTTGTAATATTATGTTTTATGTACTATTTCAAATGCTCCTAGGAGCTGGGTAAAAGACGGTAAACAGTTCAATAAAATTTTTATGTATCTATATTATTATAAAATTACTCAAATGAATTATATTGAACTTATATAGGTATTATTTATCTATTTTTACCTAATATTAATTTAAATAAAAAAATTATTATTCAAATAAAAAGTCGATTTTAACTAATAACTCAGTGTTTTTCACTATTCATCAAAAATTCAAAGTTTTTTAAAAAATACAAAAAATTCACCCTAGGCTAATTTCGATATTCCGAATCCAAAAATGAAGTACATTTTGAAAGATAAAAATTATAAATTTTCAAAAAGTGGGTATTACTATTCATAACGGCTAGTTTTAATAATATTTAAACAACATATCGTTGTTTAGTGAAACTCAGTATTGCATACAATACAAGCTATCGAGGAAGGTTTCTCTTGTGTATAATGCAAGCCCAAATAGTGTTGTGCATAGTGAATGATTCCATTGGTGATGCATATAACATAAAAACAAAATATTTCTCATAAAATCTTGGGTGTTACATTCTACCCCCCTTAAAACAAATTTCACCCTCGAAATTCGTCACTTCGTAACAAACATATGAGGATACCTCTCCCACATAATATCCTCAAGTTCCCATGTAGCTTATTATAATTGGTGGTTCCTCCATAAAACATTCACGATGTGTGTGGTATTGTTCCGTAGGACTTTTTCGCTACGATCCAGAATCTCTATCGGTTGTTCTTCATAAGAAAGATCTTGCTCCAGCGGTACAACTTCTGAGCTGAGTATATGTGAAGGATTGAGTATGTACTTTATCAAGAGAGATACATGGAACACATCATGAACTTGAGAGAGATTCTATGGAAGCACCAATCGGTAAGCTACCTTCCCAACACGATCCAGTATTTCAAAAGGACCAATATACCTAGGGTTCAGCTTGAACTTCTTTCCAAATCTCATTACTCTCTTCCAGAAAGATATTCGTGAGAACACTTTATCAACCACTTAAAACTCTAGGTCTTTTCTTTGGTTATCGGAATAACTTTTTTGTCGACTATGAGCTGCTCTTATGTGTTGTTGAATAGATCTTACCTTTTCTTCCATCTCATCAACAAGATCAGGTCCTAATAGCTTTCTTTCCCCAACTTCATCCCATCAAGTTGGAGTTCTGTATTTCTTTCCATATAGAGATTGATAAGGAGCCATCTAAATACTTGAGTGAAATCTATTATTATAAAAAAAATCCACTAAAGGTAGGTGTTGATCCCAACCACCTATGAAATCCATAGAGAAATATCTTAACATATCTTCTAGAGTTTGAATTGTTCTCTCAGACTGACCGTCTGTCTGAGGATGATAAGCAGTGATGAAACTCAACTCTGTATCTATAGTATGCTAAACACTTTTCCAGAACATCGAGTAAACCTCGGATCCCAATCAGATATAATGTAAAGTGGTACTGCATGCAATCATACCACTTCTTTCACATATATCCTAGCAAGATGATCCAAAGATAAATCTTCTCTAATAGCAATGAACTGTGCCAACTTCGTAAGACGATCAACTATAACCCATATAGCATTATTGCCTTTGGATGTTTTAGGAAGTCCAGTGAAACATTCCATAGTGATGTTTTCCCATTTCCATTCTGGTATGGGTATTGGTTGTAACAGCCCCTTAGACCACTATCCCTCATCTTTAACTTGCTGACATACGAAGCATCGAGAGACATATTCAGCAACATCTCTTTTCATTCCATCTCACCAGAAGTACTCTTTAGGGTCCCTATACATCTTCGTGCTTCTAGGATGAATAGAGAATGAAGAACTATGAGCCTCATCCAGTAGCTCCATATTTAATTCTGGGATGGGAGGAACACAAAGCCGATTCCTGAACCTTATTATTTCATCACAATCAAAGTGAAATTCAGGAACATCTCTCACCTTATTTTGTAACTCTACATCTTCTTTCAGTGCCTCTTTAATCTTCGCATGTATAGATGGTTGAACATTCATTTGAGAAAGTTAAGATTTTTCCCCTTCCATTATAATTCCAATATCCATCCTTTGTAAATCCAAAAATATTGGATCTTTTGTGATCCTCATCACAGATAAGCTAGCATGGTCTTGTCAACTTAATGCATATGCCACCCTGTTTGCTTTCCCAGGGTGATAATGAATTGAGCAGTCATAATCCTTAATCTTCTCCAACCATCTTCTTTGGAGCATATTCAGCTCATTTTGTGTGAAAATATACTTTAAAGTTTTATGATTAGTATAAATATCACTCCTTTCACCATAAAGATAATGCCTCTAAATCTTTAATGCAAAGACTACCGCAGGTAATTCCAAATCATGAGTTGGGTAATTTTGCTCATGGATTTTCAACTGTAGTGAGGAATAAGCTATCACCATATAATTTTTCATGAGAACACACCCCAATAGGCCGTACGTACGCACGAGCGATGATATCGTTCCCATAACTATTGAATGGTATTGGAGTGGAATACGGAATGTCTCAGAATTAGTATCATGTTATAATAATCATATATAGTTATTATTTACACCATTATAACCATCCAAGTAAGGTGGTGGTGGAAAACAGATTACACCACGACGTGGAGATGGTATTCCGTACGTACACACGCACGGTGATTTCATTTTCTGTAGGATGGATAGAAGGTGAAATAGGTTTTTTTTATAATAACATATAAGTATATGATTGATACTGATGTTACTAATTTGTGATGAAACAAATAAATAATAATAAGTAGAAGAAGAAATAAATTGGAAATAATCGGTAAAGGACATTACCTCTTCTTTGAAGTGCCTCTTCTTAACTTCATCTTAGGGCACTAAAGATGGTCTTTGAAGAAGACCAGGACCTCTAGGATGTTTATAGAGAAGTGGATAAGCGAAATTGGCAGGGTTTGGCCGAGCTTGAAGGCTCAAAGTGGTGTGAGAAGGAGAGGGAGGAGGTTCCCTTTTATAAGGGAGGAGAGGGGCACCTTAGGAAAAACTAAAAATATTATTTTATAATAAAGTCATATTCGATTTTTAATAGCTCCAAATTGATTTATTTTTAAGATAAGGCGAGGATGGGTCTAAATACTCTCAACCAATATATTTTAGACAATTTTAGGTTACTATTTTAACCTTATCATTTAGATTTAACTCTAAGTTAAATAATTTTACTTTTACCGTGTCTTCTTGTTTTCTTACACTATATGGTTAATATACTTACTATAAAAAGCCAAAAGAACCCCAAGTTGTTAATTATTAATATATATAACCTTATCTAAGTCATTTTACCTAACCTTATATTTTTAGGAATAAAATAACAATTAATAATATAATATTTGTTTTAAAAACTATTTTATGTCAATTTTGACACTATTTGGTAGTTGATTTTTGTGAAAATCATAACAGCATGATTAGTTTGGAAAAGGTTAATTAAATCAATACTAACATGTAATATTAACCTATAAAATTAGTGTAATTCATTAAAAGTCTCAAATTACATTTATTTGGGTATTTATAATATCAATTATGTTAATATTTCCTTAATAAGGTAATTACTGCATCATCATTGTGTCTTAGATAAATTAAATTATTTAATGTCTAAAAATTATAAATAAAATACCATTATGTAGGAAATATTTTTATAATTCTAATGAATGTTTATAGTGGAATTTATATTATGTATAACCCTATATTAAAAATGTTTTAGTTGTTAAAATTTGATTTTAACTCTTTTAACTCTTCTTTAAATAAAATAATAATAAATGTCCTAATCTTATCCAAGTGGACCTAAAGGGTAATATTTTAACCCTAAGGTTGTTTTTGGTCGAATTACACTTATCCAATATAATTAGGACATGTTTTAGGGTAATAATAGTATCATTTTTTCCCGTAATTACCCTATTTACTTTTAACCGTGGTAAATAAAAGTAAAAAGTTAATATTCACCAAAAATTATTTTTATCTTATTGAACCAAATTTTATTCCTTTATATTAACCTTGTCTCTCATATTTTTGAAATTCAACTCACAGAAGCGGTAAAATTAAGTTTTATTTACAATTACAAATGCTCCTAGGAGGTGGGTAAAAGACGGTCAAAAAGTTCAATAAAAGTTTTATATATCTATATTATTATAAAAAGACTCCAATGAATTACATTGAAATTATAAAGGTATTATGTATCTATTTTGACCTAAAATAAATTTAAATAAAATAAATAATTATTTAAATAAAAATTCGGTTTTAAACTATAACTCAGTGTTTTTCACTATTCATCAAAAATTGAAAGTTTTCAGAAAAATACAAAAAATTCACCCTAGGATAATTTCGATATTCCAAATCCAAAAATAAAGTCCATTTTGAAAGATAAAATTTATAAAGTTTCAAAAATTGGGTATTACTATTTATAATGGCTTGTTTTAATAATATTTTAATAACATATCATTGTTTAGTGAAACTCGGTATTGCGTACTACACATGCTATCGAGAAAGGTTGCGGTTGCATGTAACACAAGCCAAGCCAGTGTTGTGTGTAGTGAAATATTCCTTTGGTGTTGCATTTAACATAAGACATAAAAAAAAAATTTCTCATAAAATCTCAGGGTGTTACATTCTACCCCCGTTAAAATGAATTTCGCCCTTGAAATTCGTCATTTCGTAACAAATAGATGAGGATACCTCTCCCTCATAATATTCTCAAGTTCCCATGTAGCTTATTCTAATTGGTGGTTCCTCCATTAAACTTTCACTAAGCGAGTGGTCTTGTTCCGTAGGACTTTTTCGCTACGATCCAGAATCTCTATCGGCAGTTCTTCATAAGAAAGATCTTGCTCCCGCGATACAACTTCTGAGCTTAGTACAGGTGAATGATTGGGTATGTACTTTCTTAGGAGAGATACATGGAACAAATCGTGAACTTGAGAGAGATTTAGTGGAAGTTACAATCAGTAAGATACCTTTCCAACATGATCCAATTTTTGGAAAGGACCGATATACCTAGGGCTCAGCTTTCCCTTCTTTCTAAATCTCATTACTCTCTTCCAAGGAGATATTCGTAAGAACACTTTATCACCAACTTCAAACTCTAAGTATTTTCTTCGGTTGTCGGCATAACTTTTTTGTCTACTATGAGCTTCTCTTATGTGTTGTTGAATAGATCTGACCTTTTCTACCATCTCATCAACAAGATTAGGTCCTAATATATTTCTTTCCCCAACTTCATCCCATGAAGTTGGAGTCCTGCATTTCTTTCCATAGAGAGCTTCATAAGGAGCCATCTGAATACTTGAGTGAAAGCTATTATTATAAGAAAATTCCACTAAAGGTAGGTGTTGATCCCAACCACCTTTGAAATCCATAGAGCAAGCTCTTAACATATCTTCTAGAGTTTGAATTGTTCTCTCAGACTGACCGTCTGTCTGAGGATGATAAGCAGTTCTGAAACTCAACTCTATATCTAAAGTATGCTGAAGACTTTACAAGAACTTCGAGGTAAACCTCAGATCCCAATCAGATATAATGGAAAGTGGTACTCCATGAAATCTTAACACTTCCTTCACATATATCCTAGCAATCTGATCCAGAGAGAAATCTTCTCTACTAGAAATGAAGTGTGACGAATTCGTAAGACGATCAACTATAACCCATATAACATTATTGTCTTTGGATGTTTTAGGAAGTCCAGTGACAAAGTCCATATTGATGTTTTCCCATTTCCATTCTGGTATGGGTAATGGTTGTAACATCCCCTTAGACTTATGTCTCTCAGCTTTAACTTTCTGATTAACTAAGCATCGAAAGACATATTCAGCAACATCTCTTTTCATGCCATCCCACCAGAAGTACTCTTTCAGATCACTATACATCTTCGTGCTTCTAGGATGAATAGAGAATGAATAACTATGAGCCTCATCTATTAGATCCTTCTTTAATTCTGGGATGGGAGGAACACAAAACCGATTCCTGAACCTTATTATTTCATCATAATCAAAGTGAAATTTAGGAACATTTCTCACCTTCTTTTGTAACTCTACATCTTATTTCTATGCCTCTTTAATATTCGCATGTATAGATGGTTGAAAATTAATTTGAGAAAGATAAGATTTTTCCCCTTCCATTATAATTCCAAGATCCATCCTTTCTAAATCCATAAATATTGGATCTTTTGTGATCATCATCATGGATAAGCTAGCATGGTCTTGTCGACTTAATGCATGTGCCACCTTGTTTTCTTTCCCAGGGTGATAATGAATTGAGCAGTCATAATCCTTAATCAGCTCCAACCATCTTCTTTGGCGCATATTCAGTTCCTTTTGTGTGAAAATATACTTTAAAATTTTATGATCAGTATAAATATCACACCTTTCAGCATAAAGATAATTCCTCCAAATATTTAATGCAAAGATTACCGCATAAAATTCCAAATCATGAGTTGGGTAATTTTGCTCATGAATTTTCAACTGTCGTGAGGCATAAGATATCACCATATCATTTTGCATGAGAACGCACCACAATCCCTTCTTGGATGCATCACTATAGATCACAAACCTTTCTCCACTACAAGGAAGTGTGAGCACAAGTGCACTGAATAACCTTCTTTTTAACTCCTTGAAATTCTCTTCACACTCATCCGTCTAAATGAACTTAACTCCTTTTCAAGTCAACCTAGTGAGTTGATTAGTTAATCATGAAACATATTTCACAAAACGTCGGTAATATCCAGCCAAACCAAGAAAAATTCGGATCTCAGTTACTTTTGTTGGTCTCGACCATCTTTCGATAACCTCTATTTTTTCTGGATCCACAGATATCCCCTATTTTGAGATTATATGACCCAAAAATGAAACTTTTGAAGCCAAAATTCACACTTGGTAAATTTGGAATAAATATTCTCCTTTCTTAGGGTCTTTAATACAATTATCAAGTGATCTTCATGTTCTTCCTTTCTCTTTGAATAGAAAAGAATATCGTCTATAAAGACTACCACAAACTGATCAAGATAGTTCTAAAGACTCTATTCATCAGATCCATGAAGATAGTAGGGGAATTAGTAAGACCAAATGGAATCAATATAAATTCATAGTGTCCATACCTTGTACGGAAAGCCGTATTTGGTATATCATCCCTTTTGACCCTTAATTGATGATACCCTAAACAAAGATCAATCTTGGAAAAGTATTGATCTCCATTTAGTTGGTCAAATAAGTCATCAATGTGTGGGAGAAGATATTTGTTCTTGATAGTGATCTTGTTAAGTTCTCGATAATCAATGCAGAGTCTCATTGATCCATATTTCTTATTAACAAACAGAATAGGTGCTCCGCAAGGTGATGCACTAGGGCGTATTAATCTCTTATCAAGATTCTCTTGGAGTTGATTATTCAATTCCTGAAACTCAATTGGGGACATTCTATAAGGTGTCTTTGAAATGGGCATAACATCCGGTATGAGTTCTATTGAAAACTCAAATTCATGATTTGGTGGAAGACCTGGAAATTCATCTGGAAATACATCATCAAACTTCTGTACAATGGGCATATTATTAATCGTGAGTTTCTCTCCAACCATTTGAGACAAATAACCTTCATTTAGTGGAATCAAGACCCATAAGATGGAAGAAATTTCCATTGGAAGTTTATATTCATCCTTGCATCAATAGATGAGAGTAGATTGATCGGGAATATTAAATGTGATTTCCTTTCTTTGGCAATTGATATGAGTTCCATATAAATAAATCCAATCCATGCCAAGAATCACATCAAATTCCACTATAGGAAGGATCACAAGATTTTCAGGAAGCACTTTCCCACAAACTTCAATTGGAGAAGAATTATAAACTTTTGATGCAACTATTGTGCCATTAGGAGTTTTCATTGCTAACTCAACATCTAATTGTTGAGGTAGTACGGCGATACCCTTAGAAAATTATTCAGAAATAAAAGAGTTGGTGGATAAAGAATCAAATAAAACATTTTCTACTTTAGAGTGGATGGTAAGTGTACCTTTCATCACTTCGTTATTGTACTCCACATCGCCGATAGAAATTGCATGTGACTTTCCTTTTTCTTTGGCCTTAATAGTTTATTGACGTCGATCATCATCAACAACCCTTGGATTAGGGCATTGATTGGCATAATGCCTCATTTCCTTTCACTTGAAACATTGAAGTGTAGGAGGTGCATTATGTGTATCCCTTTCTTTGTTCACATCATTAGACATCCTCTTCCCATTATTTTGACATTCAACTGTCTGATGACCTTATTTTCCACACTTAAAACATTTACTTGTCCCATTAAGAAAATTACCTCCATATTTCTTTCCAAACTTTGAGCATAAGGGAAAACTCATCTTCTTTTTAGTGTGGTCTTTATATTTCCCTATGAATTCCCTTTTCCTCTTCTTATCAAACCCATATGACTGATGGCTTACTCAAATATCCATCTCAACCTTGAGAGAACATCAAACAATTTCCTCGTAGCTATTGAAGTCCCTTATGGATAACGCCCTTCGAAGACTTGATTTTAAGTCACTAAAGAATTGATCGATCTTACTCTCAGGTTGGATAATAATTCTAGAAGCATACCTTTCAAGTCTTGTAAAATTTTCTTCGTAGGTATGAACAGATTCATCATCCTTTTGCTTCAGTTCAAGAAAATCCTTCTCCATCTTTGTTTGAAGAATACGAGGGAAGTACTTATTGAAAAATAAGTTCTTGAACTCGTTCCATTCCATAAACTCAATTTCATCCCTTTGCCTCATATTCTTGATAAGATTCCACCATTGATCAGCTTCACCTTCCAAATAATATACCGCTAAGATGACTTTATAATGTTCAGAACATTGAAGAACTGAAAATATCTTTTCAGTAGTACTGATCCACTATTCAGAAACTAATGGATCAGTAGACCCACTGAATGAGGGTGGACACTACCTCATGAAGGATTCAACAGAATTTTGCTCCTTCCTTTGCTCGTTTGGAAGTCCTGAATGATTCATAGCTTGAGAAAGTTGTTTGAGTATCACTACAAGATTTTTCATTTCATCTCCCATAAAGTTTGGTTGCTCAGGGGTACAATCATTGCATTGCCCGTCACATTCATCATTAACACGGTTCCTTTGGGTTCCAGACATTGAATAAAACTAATAATCATAGTGTGAGAAACACTAATCATAATAGGAAAACCACATAATCAAGAATAAAAGTTCACACTTAAGGTCTTATCATAGGTTATTCATGACCATTTCTAAAACACTAAGATTGTGTTCTATTCTTAGACTTATCCTTAGGGTTTTTACTGAGGCTTTCACATCCTAGTTTCCAAAGGTTGACTATACCTTTCCTCGGATACTAGCTATAACGACCCATACGTTACATACATTGTTATCAATTCAAAATTTAAGCACACTTATTACAATATATAAAAAAACCATGAAAGGACCGTATATGTATAGTGTCTTTAGAAACTGGGAAACATAAACAACTGGTTCATAAATCATTTACCCCATCTCCCTTTTATTTTATAATATCTCGAGTCCCTTTTGGAATATCTTACTTAATACCCTTCTTCCTGACCTGGGGAAAATAAAACATACAAAAGGGTGAGCTCAAATGCTCAGTAAGGTAAAAAAAATAAGTATCAATCATATCATATTCATAAGAACATAACATTTTGAAAATCTTAACCTATAAAAGAGATCATAATATCATAACATGGGAAAAATCCTGGAAGTGAAATGTAATCCAAATAATCATAACATGAAACTTCGTGACATACACACATAATCATAGAGAATCATTTCTTAGTAGTCAAGACTCATTTCCAAGACTATCCTAGCGGACAAAGTCCATTTCTGAACCGAGTTCACTCCTCATTTTAATCCTGTATCACTAAACCAGATTAACCCGCCGTTCCTACCACGTCTATCTCATGAGATATAAATCTTTACACAATGCATTGGAGGGAGATATAGGTCCCAACCATCTCATAATGATACCATTATTATGTGTTCCACAAGATCATAAATCATACATCATAGCATAACCCAAGTAATAAAAATGGGATTCTTAAACACCATACCATCATAACATAATCCATATAAGATAAAAGGACATCATAAAAATAATTCCATCATAAAATAATCAAATCAATGTAAAAATAGTGATATAAATAGAACCCTATATTATCTTAGATGGAAAATAATTTTGATAAAACGCTTGAACTCCATTCTTTAGGAAAATATCCTTTCTAATTCAAAAACATTTTCCCTTTCTTAACATGTCATAAAATTTTAGACTAAAAGAAGTTGATTAAAAATAAACTTTAAAACTTGTAAAGTAAGCTTCATGGAAATAATGTTATATGAAATCATAAAATCCATTCATGCCGTATAAATTAAAAAAAACATTTTTCTCATACTTTGGCCAAAAAAGTCAAAAAGTATCTTTTACTGAAAACGACAAAAGATTCCTTTCATATATTTTACTAAAAAACTCACCAATTGGTAAAATTGGATTTAAACAATTACAGGAAGATAGAAATAATATTACATATTTAGGAAACATGGATGTGGATGATAAATATTCCCCAGTAAATTCTGAAGTATAAACAATCTCGGATAAAAATGAGATTGCGAGATTTTCCCTTACCTTAGGTCCAATATGCTTCATACGTATCTGAAAATCCTGTATAATGATTTAAATAATTTCATTGACTTATTATAGAATCATATTCATTGTTATGATATCATATATGGTCATATTCTTATATTCTTATTAGTAATATTTCTTTGCTACTGGTCATTCAGGTGTTCATTGCTTTATGTTCTTATGCATGTCTTGTCGAATAAATTATTATTCCTCTTTTTAGGTTATAGATACCTTATTTATAGAATGGTATTAGTTTAATATATATCATATTTATTCCTTAAATTCATTTATATAATCATTATTCAATGAAGATCATGTAGAATGATTCGCATCACATTGTGGAGACGGTAGGCCGTATGTACGCACGAGTGATGATATCATTCCCATAAATATTGAATGGTATTGGAGTGGAAGATGGAATGTCTCAGAATTAGTATCATGTTATAATAATCATATGTAGTTATTCTTTACACCATTATACCCATCCAAGTAAGGTGGTGGTGGAAAACAGATTACACCACGACGTGGAGGCGGTATTCCGTACGTACGCAAGCGCGGTGATTTCATTTTCCGTAGGATGGATAAAAGGTGAAATAGGTCTGTTTTATAATAACATATCAGTATATTATTGATACTGATGTTATTAATTTATGATGAAACAAATAAAGAAGAAGAAGTATAATAAGAAATAAATTGGAAAGAATCGGTAAAGGACATTACCTCTTCTTTGAAGCACCTCTTCTTAACTTCCTCTTAGGGCACTAAAGATGGTCTTTGAAGAAGACCAGGACCTCTAAGATGTTTCTAGGGAAGTGGAGAAGATAATTTTTCAGGGTTTGGACGAGTTTTAAGGATCAAAGTGGTGTGAGGAGGAGAGGGAGGAGGTTCCCTTTTATAAGGGAAGAGAGAGGCACCTTAGGAAAAACTTAAAATATTATTTTATAATAAAGTCATATTCGGTTTTTAATAGCTGAAAATTGATTTATTTAAAAACTAAGGTGGGTATGAGTCGTAATACTCTCAAAAAATATATTTTAGACAAGTTTAGGTTACTATTTTAACCTTATCATTTATATTTAACTCTAAGTTAAATAATTTTACTTTTACCGCGTCTTCTTATTTTCTTACACTATATGGTTAATAAACTTACTATAACAAGAAAAATGAACCCCAAGTTGTTCATTATTAATATATATAAATTTATCTAAGTCATTTGGCCAAAACGTATATTTTTAGGACTAAAATAACAATTAGTAATATAATATTTTTTTAAAAACTATTTTATGTAAATTTTGACACTATTTGGTAATTGATTTTTGTGAAAATCATAAAAGCATGATTAGTTCGAAAAAAGTTAATTAAATCAATACTAACATATCATATTAACCTATAAAATTAGTATAATTTATAAAAAGTCTCAAATTACATTTATTTGGGTATTTATAATATTAATTATGTTAATATTTCATTAATAAGGTAATTACTGCATCATCATTGTGTCATAAATAAATTAAATTATTTAATGTCTAAAAATTATAAATAAAATACCATTATGTATGAAATATTTTTATATTTCTAATTAATGTTTATAATCGAATTTATCTTATGTATAACCCTATATTAAAATTATTTTAGTTATTAAACTTTGATTTTAACTCTTTTAACTCTTCTTTAAATAAAATAATAATAAATGTCCTAATCTAATCCAAGTGGACCTAAAGGGTAATATTTTATCCCTAAGGTTTTTTTTGGTCGAATTACACTTATCCAATAGAATTAGGACATGTTTTATGGAAATAATAATATCATTTTTATCCTTAATTACCCTATTAACTTTTAACTGTTGTAAATAAAAGTAAAACGTTACTATTCACCAGAAATTTTTTTTATCTTATTGAACCACATTTTACTCCATGATATTAACCGTGTCTCTCGGATTTTTGAAATTCAACTCACAGAAGCGGTAACATTATGTTTTATGTACAATTACAAATGCTCCTAGGAGGTGGGTAAAAGACGGTCAAAAAGTTCAATAAATTTTTTTATAAATCTATATTATTATAAAATGACTCCAATGAATTACATTGAACTTATATATGTATTATGTATCTATTTTGACCTAAAATAAATTTAAATAAAATAAATAATTATTTAAATAAAAATTTGGTTTTAAACTATAACTCAGTGTTTTCACTATTCACCAAAAATTGAAAGTTTTCAGAAAAATACCAAAAATTTACCCTAGGCTAATTTCGATTTTCTGAATCCAAAAATGAAGTCTAATTTGAAAGATAAAATTTATAAAGTTTAAAAAAGTGGGTATTACTATTCATAACGGATAGTTTTAATAATATTTTAATAACATATCATTGTTTAGTGATACTCGGTATTGGGTACTACACATGCTATCGAGGAAGGTTGTGATTGCATGTAATTAAAGCCAATCCAGTGTTGTGTGTAGTGAAATATTCCTTTGGTGTTGCATATAACATAAGACATAAAAAAAATTTCTCATAAAATCTCAGGGTGTTACAGTTTTTCTCTTTTCTGGTGTTTTGAGAAAAAGAGGAGGTTGTGGAAATTTGTGAAGTACACGTCGTGTACTTATATGTACACACCATGTACTCTTTTTCCACACATAGCCGTGTGCTGGCCGTGTAATGGCTGAACACACAACCGTGTGTGGTGACCTAGAGACCACCTAATGTGGGGGTCAGTAAGGAAAAGTACACACTGTGTACTTATAAATTACACCCGTGTACTTTTTTTTTCATTAAATGGACCGGGGTCGCATCTAATTGGCAGAAGTGTATTCTTCTTTGACTTTTTCAACTGAGAGAATCTATACTGTGTCGATCCTTCCCTGAGCCCTCGATCGAGCATCCGTTATCTGAATTCAACTCCATCATTTGCGTTGAAATCACATCAGTGATTTCTCTCTTCTTCTTGAACCTCGTTTCCTGATTTCTCTTCTCTGGTGAGTTATCCTCAGTTGAACGTTTTTGATGTTTTTGTTGATCTACCACATTCTATGTCGATCCAAGGGCCTACACTGAGGTATATCAATCATAAAACTCCGAGGTAGGTGGTTTTTTCATTTCTGTAGATAATCTTTGAGTTATATGTGCAAGAGTTCCCAATACCCCGTTCGGGGTATTGCATGTTTATGGTTTCAACCATGTTTTTTCTGCTATGATTTATATTCTTGAGTAGAGGTAAATTGAATGTGAATAGGATTAATTTATATGCTATGAATGTGTTACCCATGTTTGTATTGTTTATGACCGTTTGGTCTTGCTTATCCAGTCAGGATGCTTGCTTTCCATTCTTAGTGCTGATAGGATGGAGTGATATTATTTATCTGACATGCTATTGTGCTGTTAACTATTTAGCCAAGTAGTTATTGAGGTATAATTTGGCCGTTATATATCTCTATGCTCGATTGACTTACACAGGGTCATGAGAACCTGGTGTAGTATACCATAGGGAGAATGGATGTTGAGGGATTCTCCACAATGTATGTTTACTCTTACGATGTGAGACCATAGGGGGAATGGATGTAAGTGCTTCCTCAGAGTGTCTGTAGTTCCTCAGTTTGGGCCACAGGGGTAATTGGACATTGAGTGATTCCCTAGAGTTCCTTTTAGTTACCGATATGAGACTATAGGGGGAATTGATAGTGAGTTCTTTCTCAGAGAGTCTATGAAAAAGATGAACCAGAGGGGTTATACTGTGTGTACTTCTCAGAGGGTTGTTTGTGTTTGGTTTAGTTGGACCATAGGGGTTAGGATGTGAGTACTTCCCAAAGGGTTCCTTGTTTATGATTATTTTCCTAATTGATATCTGATAATTGAATGCATTTGAAACTATATGATTTTTTACTTTTGAGTACTTCCTTGGTTACTTCTTCATATTGATTATAGCCTGCCATATATTTTCACTGACTATTAGGCACATATATTTCGGTGGTTTCCTACTAGTATTTAGTCTCACACCCTGTTTGGGTCATGCTTTTGGGCCCAAATAGATTATATTGCTACAGGTATAGATAAGGGAAAACACCCTTCTACTTCAGGTACTTGATTGTTGCGGAGCTGGGGAGCATGGGACCAAGCTGAGGCTTGCGATGATGTGGAGCATTTTATCTATTTTCTATTGTACTTTGGTTTAGTATTGTATTCTAGCATTGTGACTTGTTTGGATGTTTTCCTAAACATATGTATCATGCATCATATATATATATATCTCTATGTGTGTGTGTGTGTGTGTTCTCTAGATTTTTATTACTTCTGCTATTTACATATTGCATGTTTTACTGCTTCCTCTATTGCTATCTATTTTACTTCCACTGTGTTACTCTGCTAATGAGGGAATAGTTTCCCCACTATCACACCAAAGGCCCTCACTGCTAGTCGGAAGCCTCTGGCATTTGGGGAAATGCGCTTGAGGCCATGTGACCAACCAGGTATGAGGTACCTTTGGGTAGCTTCTGGAACTGGGACGTTACATTAGTTATGTTTACGGATCAACCACACCTCAATATGTTGTATGGTGTGACTGGTATGAATACAAGTCTGTCTTTTTATTTAAAATTGACATTAATTTTAGTAAAAAAGAAAACGGACATACTCAAAACCAAGAAAACACATTTGTATTGTTTTTATACTTTAGTAAAACAATCTATAATTCATTTTAGACATGTAAGAATCATCCAAACCTCAATAGGACACACGGTATGACCGGTATATCTCCAAGTATTTATTTTTATTTAAAATTGAAATTAATTTTTGTAAAAAACATAAATTTCATACTCAAAACCCATAAAAACATTAATATTGTTTCAATAAATTAGGAAAAAGATATATAAGTCATTTAAGACATGTAGGAATCAGACTCACCTCAATCTGATGCACGTTTTACCCGATATGTCTCAATGTGTGTATTTTTATTTAAAATTGATTATAATTTTAGTAAAAAAGAAAAGTGGCATAATAAAAATTGAGAAAACACATTTTTACTATTTTGATACTTTAGTTAATTATCTTTAAGTCATTTTTGACATGTTATAACAATCCAAACCTTAATTCGATTCACAGTGTTCCCGATATGACTCAAAGTGATCATTATTAGTTTAAAATTAACATTTTAGTTTAAAAAGTGTATCAGTAATTGAAAACATAGAAAATTCACTCATATTGTGTTTATAATTTAGTAAAATGATTCATACTTCAATATTTTTGTGTAGTAATAAGTCTCACTTCAAAAAAACACATTATGTGACATTTATGACTCAAAGTGCATGTTTCCGGTTAAAAATGGAATTTTAGTAAAAAAGAAAAATGACATACTCAATACTGAGAATTTGAATTCATATTCTTTTGAAACTTTTTTTTAAAATGATCCATAAGTCATTTGTGATGTGTTGGAATCAGATGCACCTCAATCCAATGCATGGTGTGCCTTATATCACTCAAAGTGTGTCTTTTTATTTAGAATTGACATTAATTTTGTAAAAATGACAAATGAATTACTCAATACTAAGTAAAAACATTCATATTTTTTTGATAATTTATAAATAATATCCATAAGTAATTTTCTACTTGTAGTAATTATCCACACCTCAATCACTTACATGACATTCCTGGTATGATTGAAAGTGTCCATTATCATTTTAAAATTGGCTTTTAGTTCAAAAAATTCCACTCACTAAAAACTGATCAAACACACTCAGACTGTGTTGATAATTTAGGATAATTATTTATGATTCATTTATGATTTGTAGGAATTATTCACATTTCAAAATAACACATGATGTGACTTTTATGAATCAAAGTGTGTGTTTCTAATTTAAAATGACATTTTTGTAAGGAACACAAGTGACATACTCAAATCCAATCAAACACTTTCATATTGTTTTTATACATTTAGAAAATTATCAATAAATCATTTACAACATATATAAATTGTCCTCATTTCAATATGACACATGATGTGGTTGATATGACTTGAAGTTCCTGTTTTCAATACATAAGTGCAATTTTAGTTTAGAACACATATCACATCACTAAAACCGATAAAAAGAGATCATATTATTTTCATCACATTTTATCTACTATTAATTAATTAATTTCCTTATCATTTTTATCTTATATTTATTTAGTTATTTTTTAAGATATTATTCTTAAATATGAACAAGAAATGGGCTGATGTATAAGAATCAACCGCAAATCAATCCAATGCACAATGTTCCTAGTATAACTCAATGTTTATTTTGAAATTAAAACTTTTTTGATTTAATTTATTTATTTATAGTATTACTAACATAAGAATTTTTTCTTATACAGGAGAATTAATTTTCTTGAGGCAGGGTGGTTTGTTTGGAGATAACATGAGGGGAGTCAGGGGCCAAAGACCATGTAACATTGATGTTTTTAATGTTTTATATAATTTGTATTTAATCATGAAATTATATAAATCAATTTATGAAATGTCTATATTATAGTGTTTTTTCTTATATTTGTGTTGTAAATTTTATTTCATTTAAAATATGTATTTGTACCTATTTTTGTTGTTGTTTCTAGTGCTATAGTGGGTTGTAAATTTAACAACACACTACAATATGCCCCTTTATCAACATATTTTTAGCCATGATAAAGGACCACCTTTATTACCACTTTTATAATCATTGGTAAAGGGAACCTTTATCAGCATTAAATAAAAGCACTCATAAATGGGATTGTTTATCAGTGCTTTTCTAGAGTTGATAAATTCCTAGGGATTTTAATCACATTATGATAGTCAACACTTTTTTTTCACTGAAAAGGCCAATTTTAGCACTATTAAAGGTCTGTTTTGTAGCAGTTTATATTCTGATCCTTTATTGTGGATCATAAAATGCATGTGAATTATCTAAATAAAACCCCCTGAGAGTGCCCAACTAGGCGTACAACACGACCCATTAGTGTATGCTAGGTGAAGATCGAGTCAAAGAATAATATTCCAATTTTGGGGTCATTACCCCTAGGTAAAACTATTCTATATCCACATCCACTTTTAGTATCTAGATAGGGATGCTGTTTCTTAGAAAACCACACACACTTTTTTTACCAAATTTGGGATAGTTTAATGGATACGAGAAACCTTTAGTATTAAAACCACATATGAAGATAGTATAATGAGAGGGAATGATGATCTCTCATTAATAACATAGTAATGAAATTATAACAATGATTCATAAAAACATTATTCATTGAAATGGTAAATAATTAATACGTCTCACAAATATAATGGGGAAAGGAGGGATGATGACCCCTTGTTTCAGTATAGTAATGGATTTGTAAAAGGCTATAATGATAGGGAATAAATAAAATCTAATTTACAAAATATTAAATAAAATATTATACCATATAATAAAAATTATGTAATTATATGAAAAGAAACCTAAAAATTCCATATAATAAAGGTAATGAACTTGAAAAGGAAAGGAGAGGATTGAGGAAACCCTTACCTTGGGAGGATGCTTCTAAAGCTAGAGTATGACTCCTTATAAACATATAAGCACCTTAGAGAGAATCTTGAGAAGGATATTTAGAGAGAAAATATTCTTAAAGGCTTTGGTGTGGTATGTGAGGTGGGAATGGGGGGTATTTATACTTGAGGATGTGGTGGTTTTAAGGGTTAAAATATATGTTATTTTATTTTATAAGGTAACCACTTGTTGGTGAAGTCAATTATAACCAATTTTCTAGACTATTAATGAGTGAGAGAGTGTGGGTGGATATTAAAATCCTTCCAAAATATAATCTTACGTCCAAACCAACCCATTTAATGCACAGAAACCAAAAAATAATTTTTATCTTAAAAAATTAAATTTTTGGTTCTAAAATGTAATGTGTAAATTTATAAATTAAAATTAAAATTTTTAAATTTATTTTTTTACTTATAAAATTAATTTATTATTTATTAAAATGTTTTATAATTATTTTAATCATTTTTACAAAATAATTATGTCATAAATTCATAGTTCTCGTAAAACGGTAATTTTCACTTTTTCATAAAAAATCAATGCTTTTAGAAAATTACAAAAAATATAAACTAGGATAATTTTGATTTAATTATTCCAAAAAATAAATTTATTTTATCAAAATAATTCTCCAAATATAAAAATTTTAAATTTTAAATAAGAATCCTTATTTATTAAAATTTAGCAATTTTATAGTAAAATAAACATTATGACCATTATAAAAATTACATAGGGATTTATTAAAATATATTATCATTTAAAAAGTTTTTAATAAGATTATTTCACAGAAATAAATTTTATTTAATGCTTATAATTTTTCTATAAAACATATTTTTAACGTAATATGTTTATAGTATCCAAAAATAATACAATTTTGATTATATCATTAAATAATCCCGATGGTCACTTAAATGCTTCTATAGAATTAATAATAATTATGAAAAACTCTCTTATGAAATAATTTTATTAATGTATAATGACCATATCACCCTATAAATTCACCATTATTTTCACTTTATCACTTACTACTTCACTTATGAAGGACCTTACACATTCATTGATAATGTCAATCATTTTACTAACACTCTTCTTTGTTTTCATAGTTATTAATGAAAGATAAATATAATTGGGGGAACTCAAGACCATGAAGTTTGTTTCAGTGAATTCAATATTCTTCATTGTGTATATACCTTTACTATTCCTAGTTGTACTAGTCCATATATACACAACATGTGTAAAGTTCTTATGAAATGTAAAAGTATTTTTATATTCTTCTATTGTGAATCGTAATAAAAATTTATTAAGAAGAAAGAGTTCATTTATTTAAATAAGAATATTTTTTAGGTATTTATATTATTACCCCTAATAGAAATTACATCCTTAAAATTTTTCTCATTTATTGACACTTAATAATCCCAAATGTTTACTTAAATCATACTTATAGAAAAGAAAAAATATGGACTCCTAGGAGATGTTAATCTTATGCAATCTTGCTAGTTATACATAACCTAGTGTTATCGAGAAAAATGTTATCTATGTAAGTATCTATTCCCAAATATTCCAAATACTAATTCCAAAAAATAATAAAACTCCCCTTTGATAAAAATGAGATTCCCTATACCCAAACTTTTGGATCTGGTGCTAAACATGCATAAATTTTAATACATTACTTGAATTATAATAAATTCCCATGATCAAAAGTTTGGTATCTTTGGGAACTGGGTACATTTAAAACTAAACACATGGTATAAAACACATTTATTCCACATGTATTCTCTACACATGTAACTTACATATATGTATCCCTTTTATTTAAATTCTTGTGGAAAGGGGGAAACATAAGAAAAGTGTGAGCTATAAAACCCAATAAGGGATAAAAAATGAAAATGAAGCATAATTGAACATCAAGAGTAATACATGATATAAGAAATTAAACATGAGTACAAGAGCCATAGCATGATCATAGGTACATGAGCAATGACATGGTTATAATTAAATGATTCATAATCAGAAATGTGGTACAATATATACATGATACATTCATAAACATATCAACATAGCTTATCATTATGGAGTTATAAAAACATTACCAAGGATTTTGACCAAGGTATCATAAAACATTACTAAGTAATTCTCACAAGGTATCATTAACATGTAATATATATAGATTAATTATTTACCTAATGCATTGGATAGTTATCTTAGTGGACCCATCATATTACCAAGGTTGTTCACTAAGGTATTTTAAAACATGTCATCTCTAGGAATAAATTTTTTACCAAATGAAGTAGGGTAATATCAGGGTGAACTCTTTACATGTATTAATTATCGTGTTCCCCATAAGGAAAAATTACTTAAATCCATAAATAATCGTATAATGAATGCATGAAAAATAAACGAGTAACCATTGAAATTAAGAATCACCCTACGTAAAAAATTTTCAATCAAGATAATGAATTATGGGTTTTCACACTATAGGAAATAAATAGAGTATGGTTTATTCTATAACTTACCCATTCAATAATTGAATGAGTTTCTAGTTAAACCCACTTAAATTAGATGAAGGATACTAGGGTATCCACATGGAAAATATATTGGATTAAATGTTATTTATAGTTGATGATAGGGTAAGACAAATACAATGATAGGTAATTATAAATAGAGATCTCATTTACACTATAAAACGTGTTCATAGAGACATTTACATGGTGAAGGAAATTAAATTCCCTGAAAAATATATAAGTTGATAGATAACATGATCATTGGATAAAAATTAGGTGGGAAAGAATACCCTTTAAAGAATTAATGTAGTTATCTGGGTGGATATCCAACAATCAAGTTTAAAAATTATAGGATGTTCACATTGTAGAGGGTAATACCCCAAATGAAGTAATTATAACAAGAAGTGATGGAGGGTAAATTCATAGAATAATGATACCAATTTAATTTAGGTCTCAATCCATATATTCCAATCCTTTATTATGGATCATAAAGTGCAAGTGAATTATCCAAAACAAATCCCTTGGGAGCATAAAATTTGGTGTGTAGTAAGACTCATTTTCATGCACTAGGCGATGATATAGTAAAACCCCAATGAACCCTTTTCAGTGTTATTACCCCCAGGTAAAATTTTTCTATATCCACATCCACTTATAGTATCCATATAGGGATGTGTTACTTAGAAAACCACACAAACTTTTCTTTACCAAATTTAGGTAGGTTTTATGGTTATGGGAAACCATAAGTATTACAATAGCTTATGAAAGAATTAAAATGAGATGGAATGGGGATATATCATTTCTAAAATATTAATAAAATTATAAAAATGATTTTTAATAACATTTTCCAATAAAATGAGAAATAATTATTGTGAATCACAATAATAATAGGTAAAGGAGTGGTGATGATCCCTTGTTTTGGTATAGAAATGTCTTAGGAAAAAGATATAAATAGAGTGAATAAATAAACTATGATTTACAAAATATACAATGTAATATTATACCATATAATAATTATCATGTAATAATAAGAAAATAAACTTAAAAATACCATATAATAATGGTAATGAACTTGAAAAAGGAAATATGAGGATTGAGGAAACCCTTACCTTGGGAGGATGCTTCTTAAAGATATAGAGGGAATCCATTTAAAATTAGAAATGACATGGATAGACTATTTATATGTATATTTATACACAAATCATTCTAAATGTATTTGGTGTTGTAAGTGATAAGGTAATGTGGGGTATTTATACTTGAGGAGGGGTAGTTTTAAGGGTTAAAATATAGGTTATTTTATTTTACAAGCCAACCAATTGTAGGTGAAATCAATTATAACAAATTTAATATATTATTAATGAGGGAGATAGTGTGGGTGGACATTAAAATCCTTTAAAAACCTAAACATACATTCCAACCAACCCATTTAATGCACACAAACCAATTTTTTTTTTATCTCAAAATATCCAATTTTTGATACCAAAATGTAAAGTGTAAATGTTTTAAAATAAAATTTATATTTTTAAATTAATATTTTAACTTATTAAAATTAATTGTAATTTAATAAATATTTAAATTTTTTTTGAATTATTTTCACATAATAATGATTCATAATTCACAGTTCTTAAAAAATAGTAATTTCTACTCTTGACTAAAAAATCATTTTTTTTGGAAAAATTCCAAAAAACTCACCCTAGGATAATTCTTATGTTATGAGTTGAAGAATGAAATTTATTTTATAAAAATAATTCTATTTATCTTATAATATTAAATTTTAAATAAAAATAATTACTTTTTAAAAATTTTCAATTTTATAAAAAAATAAACATTCTTAATATTATACAAATTACTTAGGACTTTGTTGAAATATATTATCATTTAAAAAACGTTTAATAAGATTATTTCATTAAAATTAATTTTATTTAAAACTTCCAAATTTACCATAATTGTTTTATCAGAATATGTTTGTAGTCTCAAAAAATAATTCAATTTTAATTATATCATTAAATAATCTTAGCAGTCACTGAAATGCTTCTGCGTAACCAACAATAAAAATGAAAATCTATCTTACTAAATAATTAAATTAATATAGAATGTCCATATTAACCTATAAAGACACCATAGTTATAAATTAATCACTTAATAATTTTTCTTATGAAGGAACTTACATACTCAGTGAAAATTTCAATCATTTTCCTGATGCTCCTCTTTATTTTCATAATAATTATGGCCGAAGTGATATTCTTAGGGAATTTCAAGTCTTTGGAGTTTGTTTTATTGAATGTAATATTCTTCAAACTGTATATCCGTTTTTTATTACTAGTTATAATAGTCCATATTTATAAATGATGTGTAAAGTTATTTTGTAATGTAAAATTATTTTTTTCTTTTTATTTTGGGAAACATAATAAAATGTTGTTGAGGGACAAGAGTTCCTTTATTTAAATAAAAATATTTTTCAGGTCATTGAATTTTATTATATCCCTTATTTTGTTTTTTATACTCATCTCACATTTAATTTTTTTTTCATGTGGCCCAAGGATGAGTATGAACTATTCTAAAGTCTAATTCATAATAAATGAAATTGGTCTTGAATGAAGAAAATGTGTCATGAATGAAACCAGGTAGTGAAGTTAAGAACCCTATTTTTGTGGTATAAAATAGAAATTATATTTTATCATTCCCTAGGTAATGTTATTTTTTCCTAATTTTCTAAAACTTAAATTAAAAAATATTATGGGAATGTAAAAATGTGAATTATTAGCTATTAAATTTACATTTATGTATTATTAAATGAACGAGGTGTTATAGTTGGTATCAGAGAAAGGGTTTAGAAAACTTTAAAGGTTTTGATGATTTAAATGAAGATAGTTTAAGTGTTTTAAACACCATCATGGATTAATAAGTCTAAGGTTGATTGTAAGAAATAAATAAACCTTTTTATATTTTATATGATGGGAATTTAAGATGATTATGGATATTTTGGGTAAAAATTATAGGAATAAAACCCTTGGGTTTAGTATTTGTTTTAGTGAAAAGTATATTTTAGGGGGAATGTTTTCATATTTTATAGACATGAGTTGAAATGTATTGATAAAATTCTAGTTTAATATGATCATTTATGTTGAGGTAAATATGGTAAATTAGGATAAATGATTTTTTAAATTTTGGTAACATATTTTTTATCATATAGATAACCATGCGATTGAAATGTATTTTGGTGAATATGTGATTAATGTTATTGTTGAATAATTTCACTATTTTGGGAACATTAAATGTTTAAGGTAAAAATAATTTTATAAATAAATATTTAGTTAATTTATATATCTATATATGATTTTATTATATAAAAATTAGCATATTTTAGTGATTATATGATTAGAGCTGATGAAATTTTGGTTTGTAAATTTATTAGTGATTTATGTCATTTAGAGATAAATATTAAGTTGATCCCAGATGAATATGTTATCAAATATTTATAATTTTTGGATTTCAAATTTAGTTAGGATTATTTTTAAGATCTTTAAGGTTAGTTATTTATGAAATTTTTAAAGTTGAACTCTTGGGGTTTTTATTTAGGTTTGAAGATTAATGTAGAATTTCAACGTATGATGGTTTATTCATATTGGATCTTATCTTATACTATGATAATTTTTTTTGTTTTGGTTAATTGATTGCAACATTAGAAATAACTTTTTATCCTTTATAGATCTTATAATACGTCCAAAGTTAATTTTAGTGCTTTAGGCATGAAAAATTCAATATGGTTATTCATCATTGAAACATGGGATGAAGTAGAGGTGATTTTTTTTTGAAACATGCAAGCAAAGGATAAAATTAAATTTATATTCATAAATAAATCAAGTTAGTATATTTTCTTATATTCTATGTATATATGTTAAATTAATCCATCAACTTAATAAATAGGAAGATAAATCTATTGAATATTATGTGGGAAAAAAATACATAACTATCAAGGTATGATTCTTAAAACTATTTCAAATATATGAGTATTAAAATGGTAAATTCATGTTTTAATAAATATTTTACTATTATGAATATATAAATTAATTTTCATTTTGAAATTAAATGATATATATGTGTATTAAAAATTATTTTCATGCCACTAATTTATTTTTATCATCCACTTATTGAATTGATTCTGAAAATGTTTTAAAATATTTTTATTGGACATGAGATAAAGTTGTGAGAATGAATTATATTTAAGGGGGTTGAATGTAACTACCTATTATTTTATAATGTATATTCCTTTAAAATAAGGCTATGTTTGGTAGAATGTACCACATGTAACATCAAGATTAAAATAAACCATGATATACCATAGAAATATTATTATATGACTATTATTACCTAGACATTGGTTTGGTTGGTATGAATAGGAGTAAAAAAGATATTAAATATATTTATAAATTTTTTCTTAATAAAAATTTATTAATTAATTCCTATGAAATCATAACTCAGTTGTAAATAAAATCATATATGATTAAAGGAGATATTTTTTGGGAAACTAATTTTTGTGCACAATGTATATTCAACAAATAAAATTAAGATAATCAGTATATATGAATGATTATAATAAAAATTTTAGATCATATATTTTTTAAAATAAATTAAAATTCATCTAATTTTGGTTACTATATAAGGAATGAGTGTAAATTTAACTTATACTAAAAAAAATACATTTTCTTCAAAAATCATTTTTATTACAGTTTGTGCATGGATATTGTAAATAGTTTTTTAAAATTTTAGAAATTTTATTTGATAAAATGTAAATATTTTTTGAAATAAAAATATAAAACTAATTTTAAGCTAATTTTTTTGTACTTTTTCAAAAAGATTGATTTTTGGGTGAATAGTGAAAATAATGATTTTTATTAAAAATGAATTTTTTCAAGTATTTAAAAATAGAATTTTTTAGGATTAGTTTTAAATAAAAATTATTACCATTTTATTAAAAATAATTTACCTATTTTAATGGTAATCAAAATTATACATGATTTTGTTATACAAAATTTTTTAGGCTTAAATCAAATATTTTTCTAAAAAATGATTTCAATGTATTTGAAGAAATTATATTAAAATTAATTTTTACCACTTATGGAAATTAAAAATTAGAAAATATATTGCATATTTGGAATTATAATTTTCAAATTATATAATAATTTCAACTTAATATTTAGTCATAATGAGTAGTAACCATGATAAAAGATTATATCTATCATAAATGGTAAAATGGGTAAAATGAGGTTAAAACTATGGTATAAGGACTATAAATCAGTCCAAAAAAATTATTTATTTCATTATATGAATATATTTCAACTATAATCATCATATATTTAAATATATATAATTTTTATACTAATTTTCTTTGATTATAACCATTATATTAATTTAAATAAATGACAATTTTATGATATTATTCTCTTTATTTTAATATATATAATATGATTTCATTGAGATAAAAAGAATTTATAAATGGTTTTAAAAGGTAGTTTTTAATATTGGTAAATTTTTATTATATAAATTTATTTTTAATGTTTAGTGGTGATATAATTACCTTGAAAGTATATATAATGCTGATGTAGTGCTTGTGACAGTAATGTAAGAATCAAGTAAATAATTTTAAAAAACATTAAAAGTAATGTGATTTGGATGAATTATTTTATCCCAAAAACTTATTTTAAATTATAAGTGATTAGTGATAGTTAAATAATTATTATTCTAATTCCATTTTTATCTTGATGACTTTAAATCAATATATGTGAATAGTCCCAAAAATGACTTTAAATGATATTTAATGTATAAAAAGAATGTTAAAATCATTATGAAATCATAAAAATGACATCTTAACTCAAGTTTATGGGGGACTTTTGAAAATATCATTCCTTGTTCATGTATTTTCACTTGGAATTTTTTAAAATTACTTTCATGACCCTTAGAGATTGAAATATTGTTTTTATAAATTTTAAGTTTAAAACAGTTAATAATAGGGTTAAACTAAGAGATAAAGTTCAAAGTTTCAATTAAACTTGTATAAATTTTATTTTTTTAATTTATTTTTATCTATCATCCTTATATTCAGTGATATGTAACTTTGGGGATATTTTAGATGATATATACACATATTATATATTAATATTTCACATATTTATAAGCTTTCTACACACTTTTCTTATAAAAGGGATCCTAATATTATTTATTTATCATACCTATTGACCAATTTATCATGAAAAATATCTACCCAGATACCTTTCAAAACATCCTCCTAATTTATTATATGTTATTATCTCACAAAAATACCAATTTTGAATTCTTAAGGTGTAAGCCAAAGGTGGTTTCTAAAATAATAGGTGTAGATAATAACAAAGTGTTTTCCTATTTATTTATTCTTACACATCCTTAAAATCCTATATAACTATGAAAATATAATAATATAAGTGTCTAAAATATTATTAAATTTTATTATGTTGATTTCACAACCCATATCCATCTTATTTTCCATCTTATGGGAAATGGAAACATAACTCATGCGTATGTGTGGACTACCAGCTCCATGAAATTATGTGTTTGATTTTACAATCCCACATTTCATGAATCATTATAATGATGGATTTAATTGATATATATTATAATTATGATATATTTATGATTATATAAAGTTAATATTTTACTTACCGTCTTCTCTTTC
Organism: Viscum album; assembly: GCA_963277665.1. Lineage (NCBI taxonomy): Eukaryota > Viridiplantae > Streptophyta > Magnoliopsida > Santalales > Viscaceae > Viscum > Viscum album. The sequence goes on along the minus strand of OY728162.1, from coordinate 660,163,001 downwards.
CATCTATTAGAAAATGATAATGTCACTCATGCGTATATGTGGATTACCACCTTCATGTAGCGATGCGATTTGTTTTTCATTATTTCCATTAATATATGGTTATAAAATTGAATTTAATTTATAAAAATGAAAATTATGATACTTTTAGGATTATTTATATTATGTAACCATGATACCTTTGACCATGTTCAACCTACTGAAGCTGTTTTTTCTGATTATTATCCTAACATCAACATAACATCTGATGTAAGATTAAATGATTTAGTAACCAAATAAGTCCTGTTAATAAAAGAAATAAATTGTGTAATTATAATTAAATTAAAATGAAATATGTTCTCAATCAAGTATATAACTAATATAATTTTATTATTTAGTAGTCAGAGAACATATAAACCAAGGCAAGACTTAAAGCAATGGATTTTTCTTTAAAACCAAGTTTTAAAATATTCCGTTAAAATATCTATGTTGATGGTTTTCTAAATGTTTTCCAGAATTTTATTATTTATGATTCAAATATTGTTAAAGAAAATTTTTAATAAAATTTTAATTTTGTTAAAATATTTTAAAACGAATCTTTAAACTTTGTTTGCACTAGCCACTTTTGAATCTTTTCACTAAAATATAAAAACATTTTTTTAATCATATATTGAATGAGAATAATTTCCCACCATCATGTCATTTATTCATCATAAATATTAATATTCATGTTTTTGTGGTTTTAAAAAATAAATTAAATTCCCGCTATTTTGTTAACATTTTTCATTTTAATGAGTTTTCAAATGAAAGAGATATTTTTACTCATTTTTTGAAAAAAGAAAGTTCTTTGCTTATGGGTTCAAATGAGTTTTCAAATGTTTAATGATAAAAAGTGATTTTTTTCATTATATGGTAATTCAGAATTATAGATGATGATAAGGGAGCTGAATATAGAAAATTATTATGAGTAAGCCTGATATATCTCTCCAATGCATTAGATAATGATTTAGTATTTAAAAGGACAAATATAGGAGATAACTAGATTAGTTACTCCTATGGAATTACCTGGGATTTAGTTTTTAGAACATGGGTTAAACATAATTGATCATGGGTTATGACTATGATGCACCAAGATACCGATATTATTCTCGCAAAAAGGTTTTTACAGAAATATTTTTATTTCATGAGATAAATAAATTTCATTAACTTTTAATGGTGAAAGGTTTTCATTACAAAGGGATTTTTTATGACTTCTCATGTTCGCTAATAAAAATTCATGGTATTATTATGATTTATAATAAGTTTTAATGTTTTTTTGAGAAATTATTTATTTTTATGTGGATATATTTTATTTTTGTTGTCAAAGTCTTATTGTAAAAAAGTGATACAATTTTTCATGGGATTTAATTATTTTTCACTAGAACAATGAGTTTCCATTGTTTTTATATCCTTTTTTTGATAGTTTTCTTCTCATATTAAGTTATAAAATCTTTTTTAGATGGAATAATTATGATTTTTAACTATTATAAAGTATATATCTAAATAAAAGAAGTTTTAATTGAACAAATGAATTGTGCCATGGATAAAATAAGACTATAAACTTAAGAACCATGTTTCAGTAGAAAAAATGGAAACTGTGTGTCAATGTTCCCTATATAATGTAATGGTTTTTTTTAATTATATAAAACTATAAAACCAAAAGATCATGAGAATGTAAAAAATGTTAAATCATTTATAATACACTTATATTTATGGATTGTTAAAGGAAAAATGATTTATAAATAAACTATAGAAATATCAAGGAATATTCAATTGAAAATAGACCTTTATTTGAAAAATAAAGTATGTAAAACTTAAAATATTTACACTTTATACTTTAATAATAAAGGTATTATAAATTTTAGGTAAAATATTATCACATGCAAGGATATTTTTTTTGTTCATTTCACTTAAACTTAATAAATTATCATAGTTTTCCTTTACTTGAATACATCTTGATAAATCAGTTTTTAAGTTTTAAATTTCGTTTATAAGCTTATAATTTCCTTAAAAATAGAATTTATCTTGATCTCATGAGATTTATCAAGTTTTAAATTGATAATAATTAATTCATATATTTTAAAGATAACCATTTTCCAAGTCAGCACATAATTTTACATTGGAACTTGAAGGAGTGTTTCTTAAATTTTCATTTTCTTTAATATCTTGTGTATTTTTACTCTTAATTTTTTTGAATAATCTATAAATATTGACAATTTTATGATTGATTATATCATTATCTTCATAAACCTCATCTTTAGTGAGATTATAATCATTTTTAGATGATGAAGATCAATCAGATTCACATACCCATTTTGATAAGGTCATTGAGAATGGATTTATTAATTCCTTTTTTCCCTAGATTCATCACTATATTTTGAGTCCGATGTATACTTAAAACTACTATAATTGATTTAAATTATTTTTAATACTTATTTTCTTATTCTTATCATTCTTGATCCTTGTAAAATCAGGCTTAATTTGGCCTTTTTTCGATAGTCATAAATAATTATTTCAGTATCATTATTTTAAATGCCAATACCTTTAATTTTCTCTTTGAAATAATCTTTAGAATGATTCTATTTGAATCTTTGAGAGTATACTTTCTTATTTTTAAACCCTATTGGCACAAACAAAGACGAAATTTTTCTCACATGGTGTCACAACCCAGCTAGTTTTATTTTGAGGTGGTTGAAGAAACCAAACCTACCTTTATCCTAAACAAGGCACAACTAAATCCCCTTATCTTTTACCTGTTAGGAAGAAAGTACATATTCTTTTTTTGCATGGGGTGGTATAACATGATGGTACTACTATTTCTGGGAAGTATAACTTGCTATAACTATGTACATATAATTAGAATACAAATAGTTATGAACTATATAACTAGTTGAATAATTCATGTAGGAGTGTCAGGGAAGTAGTCTTCTTTAAAGATATAAAATTACCAAAGAGATGAAGTACAACCGAGGAAGTTTTAGTGAATGTCTCAAAATGTGTCTTGGATAATATAACATGAAAATATATTCATCCTCATGTACACAACACTAATTCCTTCAAACTCTTTATATAGAGTTTTCAAAATCACAATAAATTCAAAATTGAAACCCATTAAATTTATTCCTTTCCAAATTACCATGAAAATAAAAGATCATTGTATATTTTATAAATAATTCATCATGTGAATTATTCATTAGGTAAAGATGAGAAACATACACATTTTAGTTCACTTCGATATTCTATAATAAATAAATAGGCTTCACAAAAGGTGGTTAGTAATAAATGAAAATAATAATAAAATATCCCAATAATAATAAATAATAAAGTTCTTTGAATACTTCCTAGTTTTATGTGAGAAAACTCCTCAAATTCCAATTATTTAAAATTTGAAACTCTTAATTTTCCAAGAAAGTAGCATGAGTTTTAATCCGATGTGATGATATTTGAATCTACATGTAAATGTTTTAAACAAATTACCTTATCATCGAAATAAATAATAATTATTAATGAAATAATTAAATCAAAGTAATAAATTTGTAAAAAATTATAGTATATACAAAATTATAAAAAGATATGAAAAATAAAAAAGAATCATAAAATAGGTATGGTTGATATCTTAGATATGATGAAGCTCTTATGGTAATACAAAAGTTATAGTTGGTTATAGATTATGGTAGGTCAATTCTTATGGTATATTGTAATTCCCCACCCTAGATCACTATGTATAGTAGCCAGGCCAGACCACCATGTGAACTCGAGTGTGCCTCCTCATATACTTGAGGTTGTCGACTAGAAGCAGAGGTCTATAGGAATACCATGGGGAGACTATAACCCCTATATCAATGTTCATAATAATAATAAATAAATTAGACATTCCAAATAAATAAAATACTGAGATAAGGGAATATAGACTGGTCACCCACTAGGTTGATTCTAGATACATACTTGAAAAATAAAAGGAATCAATTTATAATAGAGAATCTATCACTATATCCAATCCTCACCCCCATTCTCCTAGTCCCACTCAAGATTCACTAGCTTAATCACAAATACTGGGCCTCTACCTAACCTATTCCTGAAACCAAGTGAGAGTCTACTCAGGCACCCCCGTTCAATAGTATCCCAAACCGGATGTGAGTACATAACTCAATACGACAATACCAATACAGTCACATACTATACTAGCAATGTAGTGATATGTAGATGTGACATGATTATAATAAATAAACCCCATTTTAAAAATGAATAAAACCACCAACAATACTTGATTCATCCTGATACCAAAATATTTTTGAGCACATCATGATGAACATTCCAACCATTATACAAACCTCCTTGAGGGTATATACATAACCAGTAGTAAGCCCAAAATCCATCTTTGATCCTTCGGTCTTTGTCCCTGATCAACCATACCTTCCTTGACCAATGTAGAAGTTTCTCTGACCAAGATAATCTACTTAGGGGAATATTTGTTTACTCACTATGTATCCAACACTTGTGCCTACTTAACAATGTGTTTCAGACCCATGGGCATCATGAGGCTTCTCTCTTCCTTAATCCCTCAGGCTGAATCCCACGACAGTACTAGGGAATTCATCACTGTAGGGTCGATGTTTAATTCCTAAGAGGGGAGGCCCTTCGAAATACTATACATATAAGTGTTATAGATTCTAAGAAACCTAGTTAATCAAGGGGAATATCCTCCCTGGGTCCCACAGTCTATATCATAGGCATTGAAAATCTCATGACACCTTAGATGATTCATAATTGGTGTATCCAACTAATCATGGCGGGGTTTCTTTGACATCGATCTAGGGTATTTAAGAATCTCCATCAGGATGTTTGATATCCTGTTCTTGGGGATATATGGCCAACCAACACCTCATGATACCATTTTAATCTTTGGTGTCATAGGAATTCTCCATGTTCTACTGGTTTCTACATTCGAGTCATAACACCCAATAATTCACAATGGTATTAAAAGTCAAAGGAAACCAACCATTATATTCATTCCTATATATATGGTCACTCTCACTCTGATACTAGATCATAGGTACCACCTATATGCATCCAGTCCTATATTAAATAAATCATTGGATTCTATCCTGGCTAGGAATCAACCCCCAATGAACCATGAGTCCAAATCACGAACACACTGGTCATCCTTGGGCCTCATTCATGTCATCAGGTGATTCTTGGGCACCCGAAGAAATCAGATTATTTTGAGTACCAACAAAAAATTCCCATGAATCCTGGTAAACCACATAACAAATCAAAATAAAATAAATTTCAACATTGGATAGCTAAACACCCAACCCTATTACCGTTATCCCATCTCCCTTGGGATTACTTGTTATGTACACATTCTAGGTGACACCCACTGATGTCTCTACCCATAGTTACATACACCCACTCATAGTAATTTCTTAAAGGGGAATCTAAAAGGCCCCTAGGTCTTGAATATAGTGGATTCATCCCACTTGGGATCCTCAATCGCAACTAGTCTATCAGGTCATATCCCAATGCTTGATTTATATCCTATCCCATGACTTCATCAATGTCATCATCTAACCTTATAGGCCTCAAGGGTTTAACCACTATAACATCACTAGAGTGATAAATTTTAATCCCAACTCAGTTCCCCCATCACCACTAGGTTTTCCATCACACCCAAACCAACCAACAAGTATCTACACTATACTCTCACTTAGATTCCAAATCCCATTGGGGTAGGGGTGCTCACCCCCTGACCAATACACCTAGAACAATGATCTGTAGTAACTCATGGTCAGCTATGACCCATTGGGGACAACTATTCGAGTCCATATATCCCTTATTCCTAGAGGCAATTTTGGGATACTACACTATGTCCACTAGTACACTTTTATCATTAAGTCATTGTCCATCAGTTGATGTGGTGAACCAGCTAGTGCAAATGGGTCTAACGGGCCCCTCAACACTTTGTACAATTACCAGCATTTCATTACATATTAATGATTTAAAGTAAATAACTCACTTAACTAAATAGTTCATAACCCTAGGTGGCATGAAAACACATCAAATTCACTATAATCCAAAAGAAACATTCCATAGTGCATGTATCGAGGAACACCTACCTTAATTTAGAGGCCTTTCCCCATTTATTCCATAGCCCATCAACTCGTAGCCTTGGATTGTCGAAGATTTTCCTAGGATGTCTTAGTATCATTGAAAATTTCCTATGATCTTGGGTGCCTATATTACACTAAGGCATCAAAAATCATTATTTATGAACAATTATATTTAAATATAATTTTTTTAAAATGGAATAATCATATAAAACTCACTGATCATCACTGTCATGTAGAAACCATGACCAAAATCCTGAAATATGTATGCAGTGGACCCCCAACACCATCCTAAGAAAAATACATATCACGAATCATTAATTCCATAATAATTCTAATTTAAATTCAAGGATAAAAAATAAAAAATTAGGTGGCATGAAATAACTCCATCAAACCATCAAGCTATTGCATGAAGACAAGGTCTTAGAATGCCCTCTTCCTAAATAGAGAAAAATTCCATCACAAGTGTTTGATTCCAGATTGAGATGATGGAAGTTGAATCCAAAACCCTCTCTAGAGAAAATAAGAAATAGAATAAGGGGGGAGTATGAAGTAGAGAGATAAATGGAGATGGAGAGTCACTTTAAAATATTGTAAATCACCTCCCAAACAACTCCAGAATAAGGGGGAACCAAGGAGGGAAAGGTGGAGAGGCCCCTCAGGTCCGTGTGACTAGTTGTGGGGGAGAAATAAGGGATTATCCCTTAAAACATAGAGTGGTAAAAATGTAAAATTTACCACTTTAAAGGCCATGTTATGGTTGGTGGAATGTGGTAGTATATGATGCTACTGCAAGACATCACATATGTTCTCGTGTATTTACTTCAACTTAGGCTGTGGTAACCACCTAGACTCTCTTAAGGCTCTAATGAGTCATTAGGATCCCCTCTAAACCACATACTAAGTCCAAAAAATCCTATCGATGTGTTCCAACCATTGGAACTCAATTCTGAACCATGGTTCAAAATATGACATTCCCACTAACTCAAAATTCAAAATATTTCCCTCAAATTCCAAAACTCATCCATACATATGGGGATTTATAATATACCCACTATAGAAATTATGATCCTTGTGAATCCTTATAAATCATTTTATCATCGATCCTAACCAATCAGGTCTCCAATTATCATCCAAATGACCGTATTCCAATCCTCGATGACTAATGCACTACCTGAGAATAATATCTAATATAAGTCACTCAACCCACTGAAAGACAATCCATCACACAAAACAATTCTCAAAACACGGGGATGGATCTCTCCTATTCCCATCTCTCTTGAGACACCCATGTTTGACCATCCATATGATTTTATGGCCCATAGTTCTCCCCTCCATATGGATAACCTTACAAAAATGAATCCTTGAATCATTGTGCCAACCACCATCAGAATCACTGGTTAGTTATATTTTCATTGGTATGCTAACTCACTCCGCATAGTCCTAACACATACTAGGATAGTATAAATGAGTTCATCATTCAATTTTTGACAACAAATCTCAATACTCATTTTCATACCAAAAGTGATATTCCTTCACCGTCTACGTATGACACTAGTATGCAAACTTTTACATGAAAATTCCCAACTAATGCCTGATATATTCCGTTAATAACCAAATCAATACATCTAATATTGTCTCTATCTCACTACATCAAAAAACACAAAAACGTTTCTAGTCGAACCTCCCCTGGTTGACCTGTTTCAAGATGATAGGACATAGCCACCAATACTCGATCAATTTTCTCAATCACAACGAATTTAATCTTAGAGGAACCTCATGAAATTTGTAATAAATCCCATAAAATATAAACATGAATTATGGCAATTTTTTTTCCGAATCCTCAATTGACCAATTCCATGATCAGACTCTAAATGTGAGCACTGATGCGTTCTGGATCTGATCTCTTGGGGACCATTCAAAAATTACTCGATTCAAAATTCAACACTTGAAACCATTCTAAATTCACATCATAATTAAATTCCAAAATTCTCTCAATAATCTATTCAAACTTGGTTTCTTGACAATACCATGATCCCTCTATCACTAGAGTCATATCACCTATGACCGACATCACACTCCCCACCATAAGATAACATTTTTATCATTTTATGAAGAAAAACTCTCGACCAACCCATCCCACACTCTATCCATGATAAAACATAATTAATGGCATGGATATAAAAACTCATGGATGAGAAACACTCAAAAACACCAATTAACATGAATTCATGTCTTATAGGAACATCTTCCTTGGATGATTTCTATCATAACAGGGGTCACACCCTAAAATTTCTGATAGTGAACTTCACACTATTTGAATGACCTTATACCACTACTCAATCAGGAACTCAACTAGTTCTTTCACTATGAATTACTCTCCACCAAATCCACACTCATAATATCCCATAAAAAATCACCAACCCTCGGTTCTCTCACAACCACAACATATTCCAATTTATACTATATCGTGTGTAACCAGTGCACACATTACCTCGATCTCATTTGAAAATGAATGTGTGTACCCTCCAGTACCTCCCAATGATAGAAAACTAACTCAATACCTTGATATTTTCATAAAAAATATGGTTAACCATGCTACATGATATGTAAAATAAAAAATAAAAGAACATCCTAGGTTCTCTCATTCAAAATCTTTGTGTTTAACCTACACTGAATCCAACCACATTCTTCGACACCACCAAGAATTGTTTCAAATATTGAGCATCCATCCATGATCTCAACATTTAAAAAAATGAATCCATAATATTTGGGTCGGGCACCCGAATGGTCTTTCCCTCAAAAACATCCTTAATACCATGACACTCTATGTTCTTCACATACCAAGGCATAACCATTCATTTTCCATAAACTTTATTTCACCTATTGTGTATCAATCCAAAAATCTATCACAAACCCACGCATCCTGACTCAAAGGCACCCATAAAACAAGGAAAACCCCTCTCATGGGTTACCCTCAACCATATACAAAACTCTAACTCACCAAAAAATGAGTCGCATATCAAGGTATCTAGGTTTCTCACCTATCAAAAAGGTCCACTCTGAAATATGGTCATAGCTCACAGGGAACCCTCTATACTCCACAAAATTATTACCACACTACATTCCAAATAACCTATAAAGGGTTTCATATATGTATAAGGAACATATAATTCCAAAAATATCAGCACTCCAGTCATCAATCCTCACCTATCATCCACATACGAGACTTATACCTTGAGAATCACCACTTTCACATCCCAAAACATCAACCTAGATGATCCAAATCCAAGGAAAATATGGTCTCTATATCCATTAAGAGGAATCCAATTGAAATATATATAATAAGACATTATATAGGTTTGTGCATGAATTTTAAATAAACATGCATTTGGTCGTGCCCTATAGGCATCCTCACTCTACTGACATCAATCTTTGATGATCTGTAATAAATAACCATAAACACAATATTCAATTAGAAATAATTCCATTTCAATCTATATAGTAAATCACTTTATAAGTTATGTTGGCCTCTTATCGGTGGAATTTACTTGGGGGGGATGGGGTGAATCTAGGTAGTATATATTTTAACTCTTTATCCCATGATCACAATATTATTCTTTCAAAGTAAGGAATGATCCTTTTCTCTTCTTTTCTCTTGATAAGTGATGAAATAATTAAATTGAACACATAAAATTTTTATTGTTTTACCCTAATTGGGTTAATCAAAGGGTCTTGAAATTGATGATTTGTTAATGCACCAAAATAGTAAAGTGCACTGCATAATTTGGTTTACACAACTAAGCTGTCTGACAGACTATCCAAAATAACTATTCAAATTAGATGAGAAGGATAACTACCTCCAAATAAAGACATGAACTCATTATTCCCTTTGTGACATTCATGATCTACTTCACAAGATTGTTATTTTAATAATATTCCAAACATGATGTGTCTCTTATGTACTATTTGATAAAGTTCTAGAAAGATAAAGCTCCTATAAATCCATTATTTTTTATTTCCCTCATTTCCTTTCATAAATTCTGACAAAAATCTTATGAATATTGAATTATATTTGGTGCGTCTCCTATTCTTTCTTTTAAATCCAATGGTTATTATTGAATCTCATTGTTCTATTATTGAACTAAGTTTACCCTATGATTAATGGGATTATAATGAGTTATAAAATCTAAATTAGACACCTAGAAATATGAGTAATAAATCCCTATTCTAGTTTTATTCAAAACATATAGATGAATAAAACTACATAGTTCTGGTATGGTCTGAAGTTATATGGTGTAACAATACGCTTTTTTAAAATACTACATCATGGTTACCTCAACTACAATGAAACCTTTCATTTCCTCAAATTTTACTATGGAGTGGTATAATATACTAGAGTGTGGGAACCTATAGTTGACTAATTCCACAATTCTCAAGCATTTACTTCTCCATTACTCTAAAATGATATTCTAATGTGATCTCTTCTAAATTATTAACTCACATAACTCTCTGTGGTGTAGCCACTTCCACTGTAGTGTGGCTTCCTATACAATAGGAAATATTATATCAATTGATCTTTAAGTATCACTTCCCCATATAAAAATTCATATTATATAGTTTGGATTCTTGTGTCTTTTTAAGACACAAATCATAGCTATGGCATGGTTTAATTTCCTCCAATAGGAATATGGTGTTGCCAATTTTCAATGATATGAACACCCTGAAATTTACGATGGCACTAAAACTCATCAAAAACTTCTTATAGATTCACCCTAAACCATGGTTCATCTGATTTTGGAATGGCCTAAAATATATTAATCCCACATAGGAAATTATTTTTTAAATCTTGTACATAATAATAAATCATTACCCTTAGCTTGTAAATCAATTGAAACTAGCACCAATGCTTACCTACCGCCTCCCATTTCAATACACACATTAGAGTCTAAGAACTACCTATCATAGATTGAACTATTTCATGGTTTGATTCATGTACATATATGTCTAAATTAATGGTTTATCACATAAACATACCCATTTTCAGCCCACTCAGCTATGTGGTGCATGGCCTCAACCACCAGCTTATCTGTAGGCTGCTTGGGTACTGGCCATTAGTGAGACTATCCATATTTTTGGAACCATCATGCCTTAAATATAGATCAAAAGGGTATACTATGGTTTGAAAAATTCTATTCTACACTTTTTATTTAGTGTAACCATTAGATCCATGGTGCGATCTACTATTCCAAATAAATTTCTAGATATAACATATCATTTTTCAATATAGACTCTGTTCATTAGGTAGATTTTATTTTCAATATCCTCTAAGAAATATTTGACCTTCTTTGAAAAACCTTATGGAATTAATTGGTCCATAAAAATCCTCTACGAATCAATTGATAACCCTTCTTAAAATTTTAAATAAACACAAACTAAAAAAAATCCAAAGGGGTTTTGGCCAATAATCTCCCCCATTAGTTTTATTGACAGTTCTCCACTTCATATGTAGCATGCTTAAAAAATTATAGAACCTTGAACACTTTGATCATTCTTTTCCTTCAAAGAGTGTACTAATGATTCATCTATTATAAAATCTAATATCACATGATAAAAGGATATATATTATAAGAATGAGATAAATAAAATAATTTATTCTAATAACAAATAATTGTATTATAAGTTGTAAACTTACATCACATGACTTAAAACCTCAAATTTTTGAAAAAATCACTCTCCCCCTGAGTGGTAACATATATCATTACCCCTTTTCAATGAACCAATGGATCTCTTCCTTTAAAATGAAAAAATATGGTTAGGAACACTTAACATGAGTAGAGTAAAGAATACATACCTTGATCTTGAAGCAATTAATAGAGGAGAGTGGGGTGGTTCAATATACATGTCTATATGAAGCGATGAATTTGGTTGGACTCCAAGATCAAACTAATTTCATATAAAATCCAGTTTTGGTAAACCTTTTTTCATGATATCTACCAATTGATCTTAGGTTGACACATACTCCATATTGAAAACTTCTCACTTTATGTTTTCCTTCAAGAAATGGAAATTTATTTCAATATAATTTGTCCTTGAGAATTTAATGTGACTATTTATAATGTTTATAGAACTAGATTAGTCACACATAATTTAAATTTTAGATACCACATCAATAAAAATGTCTTCAAGCTATTATTTCATCTATATGAACTAAGTAGAAGCTTGAGTTTCCACAAAAAATTCCACCTCTACAATGCTTAAGGATGCGAAGTCCTAACTCAAAATTTTCTAAAAAATACAATAGCTTCCAATATAGAACACACCTCCTATATTATATTTTCAATCATCCACTAAACCATCCAATTTACATTGTTATAGAAAACCATTTATTTATTTTTATTTCTATAATAATATAGCATATTATCCACTATCTAGTTGATTTATCGAAGTATTTGTCCCATAGTTTTCATGTTACATTCATTTGGACAAATTTTATATCTTGAAAATTAACATATGGAAAAAACATTTTCTATACCAGTGAATATCATGAAAAGTAGTCTACTGATAATTTTTTTTATTGAGTGTCACATCCACTTTCTCACCTTCACCATCTTTTAAAAATTTGATTCAGGTCTTTTCTAAAGTTTTCATTAGTTTGGATTATTCCATTTGAAATTGTTTCAAAACATACTAGGAGTATTTGGTTTGGGATGTAAATGTCCCATACTTCTTTTGAATCTCCTAAATCCTAATGAAGAATGAAAATTCACCAATTAAATACATTTTTAATTTCCACCTCATTAAATATAAAAACTGATTACATTGGATGTCATACAAGCCTCCAAAAATGATTTCTTAAACATATATAAGTACATACATCTAATTAACTTATTAATTTTTAATATAGAGGTTGTTATCAACCCTGCCTCTTTGATAAACAAGTTTCCATAGGTACTGATCCAACCTTGAGTACTAAGTCTATAGAGCTTGTTTCTGCCCATATAACACTTTCCTTAATCCGAACACCTTAATTTCATCTTCATCATTGATAAACCCATTCACTTGGTCAATATAGACTTAATTTTCAAAGAACCAATTCAATAACTTTGAGTTGATTTCCATTTTATATAATTTAAAACCATTTTCATGGTTATTTCGAGAAATAATCTACTAGTTTCAATCTTGGAAATGAGTGAAAATGTTTTATCAACATCAATGACATTGATTTGTAAATAGCCTTTTCACATGATACGTTTCTTATTACTTATCATATTTCCACCTTTAATGAGTCTTTTTGAAAAACCCATTTGGTTTCCACCATATTTTTATATTATATCCCAAAGATAATTTACCATGTCTTAATTTTCTCAAATTTTTCAAGTTATTAATTAATGGTTTTGACCCAACATGCATCTAGTATATAATAATTAAAATATTTTGGTCCCACATAAGATAAAAATGAACTAACCTGATATTATTTTTTTCTTTTTGTTTGAATTAGGGTCATCCTGTCTCCCATTGTATTGTGATCAGTGATTTTAGATCTTCTATATTGTTTACTTTTACTAATTATTCCTTAAATTATTTCCTCATCATTAGATCTATGATCATATTTTTTATCCCTATAAAATCCCCATTATATGAAATCATTTTCTTCACTATCTACCTAATATTATGTAATTATTCTATGAAAATTAAACTATTTTGAAGCTAAAATCTACAAACCAAAATACTAAATATGATAATTTTTTGTCACAGTCACATTAAAACATTTAACCATTTTTCCATCCATTTATTAAAGAATATATATGCCTCACTATTGGATTAATATCCAAGGGTGGTATATTTATTTCCATGTGCTTCAAACTTTATATTCTTTCCCTTACTAAGAATGAAGAACTTACTTCCAAAAAATGGAAGTATTTTAGTGTGGGATTCTTTCCATACTTCTTTTCATACAAAAATATTATTTTCATTTTGATATAGAAACATTCAATTAGAGATGTACACTACTATTACAACCATTTCCTTTCAATATTTCTCTATTAGAGATTTTTAATGTGCATAATTTGATCTATGATGTTAATGATATTATTTATTCTTTTAATGACTCCATTTTTTAGGATGTCTCACCACAAAAACTTGATATTTAATCCCATATTTATCTATATAATTATTTACTTGGTTATTTGTGAATTATATATCATTTTTAGTGTAAAAATTCTAATTTTTCTCCACAATCATCCTTTAAGATTCTCTTTAGTATCGATTGATGTATTTGTTACACTTAAAACTTGTGAGTAACCACCTTCAACTAAGCCATACTAATTAAATCATAAAAAAATAAAACAAAATAATTATTTTTTTAGATGATTTAGGAGTAATTTTCCTATAAAAACCGATATGAAAAAATCTAATACTCTTGATGGATATATTTTATTTGGTCTGTACATCTCCTATATTGTTTTCACATGTATGTGTGTTGACACATGTGAAGTTGGGAAAGTCATGTTCTCCCTAGTTCTTCAATATATTTTCTAAAGATACTTGGATTGAGTTCCCAATCTTCTTATTCCATAGCTTGTTTTCATCACCTTTGCATAACATGCACAAATCTAATTCTTCAATAAAATACAAATTCCTATAAAAATATTTTTTGATCCCATTACGAAAATGTTTGGTGATTATTTTTCTATACCACATTCATCAATAGAAACCAAGTCCTATGTGTAACAGAAACTGGTTATTATTACTTTCATTAATTTTTTTTTACTAATTTCTGTTTTTATTTTCATTATTGAGCCTTAGATAATATGACTTTCTATGGTATTTTTTCTACACTCATAAAAAATAATTTCATAATAATTTTTATAAATGATAGTACCATTACATTTCTCCTTGTAATCATCTTTTGGAAGATTCTTTTTGAGTCTTCAAGAGTATCCTTTGTTCTTTTTATATCCTCCCATTATAAAAAGATAATATCCATCTTTTTTCACTATAATGTTTCTCAAAGTTAGAAGAATAAGTAGTAAAATTTCATTAAAAATCAGTTCCTTTATTTTTTGAAATCTATTCTTGAGAAATAATTTTGAGTTCCAACTCATATTGTAACAAATATCTAATAAAATCATCTACATTATATTCCTTGATATTTTTTCTTTCTTCAATTTCAACATTAATAACATGACATTTGTTTGGTAATGATCTTAATACTCTTTCAATTGAAGTTTAAATTTTATATTGTTTCTCCCAAAGAACTGATTTAATTTATAGTACTAGTAAATATATAAAAAATTTGATTCACATATTCTCCCTAACCCATCTTTAAATCTTGATATTCATCCTTTATCATACCAACTTTTTTTCTTATCATCTTATCTAATCCAAATTTAGTGACTTGAATAAAGTGTAGTTCATATTATAACTTGAAAATATCCTTAATCTCTTATACACAACACTAGTTCTGTTGAAATCTTTATAAAGAGTTCTCAAAAGTATAACTGATTCAAAATTAAAACCCATTTCAATAGTTCTTTTCCAAAGTAGAATACACATGGAACTTTGATATATATATATATATATATTTATCATTAAATTCATCACAATAATTCATCATTAAATAATAATTTAAAACATTCACATGTGGGCTTACATCGATATTTTGTAAGAAAAAAAATATGAAGTAAAATATTTTTTTTATAATAAATAAACATAATCATAATATATTTTCATAATAATGAATAATAATATTATTGTAATTTTTCCAAATTTTATGTCATAAAACACTTCAGATTCCAATCATTTTAAATTTTAAACTCATGACTTTCCAAAAAATAAGTGTGAGTATTCATCCCATATGATGATCATTTAAATATATATAAAAATCATTCAAATAAATTTATTAGAACCAAAATAATTAATAATTAATTAATAAATAATCAAATCAAAAATAAAATATAAATAAAAACTTATTGTAATCTAAGATATATATAAATATAAAAAATATAAAAAACAAAGACCACTAAAATAGGTACTGTCAATTTCATAGATACGATGAAGTTATTACAGTAGGTAAAACCTTATGGTATTTTATAACTTGTAGTAGTTTAATTCCTATAGTAGATAAATCCATATAATAGGTCCAAACACTCTTCATATGGTCGATCAGTTGAATGTGTGGTCGATTAGTTATACTTGAAATTAATCAAATTGTTATCATGGAAGATCATTTTTTATATAGATCTGATCCTTTATAACTAAATTTTATCCTTTAATCATGGTGTCAATATGTTACTCATGAGTTCGATGAATTACTCATGTGTTTAATCTATTACTCATATAGTGGATACATTAGAGAGGCGGATGATTCATTTTTAAACCTTACATTCGATTAATTGTCTGTATTCATAATGTAAGACATTAATGTAAGAATTTTATAGAACATAATCCTTTCCAAAATATAATCCTTTTTTTTCTTAAGTCTATTGATAATGTAAGCCTTTTTCGTAATCCTTTTCAAAATGTAAGTCTTTTCCATAAGACATTTTTCAAATATACGTCCTCTCTATAAGTGATTTTCCAAATCTAATTCTATTATAAGCATAATTTTTTTAAACCCAAAGGAATAAGTTTGACTGAAATACCTAGAAATGAATTATAAAATAAATAATATAAAAATAATAAATAATTAAGAATTTATAATGAAAAAAATTTTCAATATCATAAACAAGATGGTTATTTCTTTGAATTCAGTTCATAAAATACATTACAAACATTAATAGAAAATCATTAAATAATATCAATAATATTTCTTCTATAGGTTTTTCAAGAATAAAACAATTTTACTTCACTCTTGTTAGTGGTAATAATCTATGAGAGAATATAATTACATAATAATGAGGTATTGTAATTATCAAAACATAAATAAACAATGTGGTTCAAGGAACCACATAACAATTACCTTTTTCTCATGATATATTATATGCATGTGTTAGGGATGAAATTTAAATATTTTAAAAAATTTAATTCATTTACATAATTCTTAGAAGATGAAATAAATTATTTTTAATAACAAATTTCAATTTTAAATACTTTTATTTGAAAAAAATATATCTCTTATTTTTAAGAATGGATAGAATTTAATATTACTTGAATATTTACATATTATAGACCAAATCATGAGTTCCATGAATATTTTAGTTATATATATATATATATGCATGTATAAGGGAAATATGTTTATTTTTATTATGGGAAACATATATAAAGTTTATTTTTTTGTATGAATTTTTATGAAAGTAATGGAACATATTTTAAAAATATTTTTGTGTGGTTACCATGTTGTAAAAAAATCTAGAAGTAAAATTATTCCACTTTATATATAACATGTATTCATAATTCATTAATTATAAGTTGTTAAATAATTTTTTTTTGATAATAACAATCATGAAGTACAATACTGAATAGTGAATAGTTTTTTATTTTATAAAATAAAATCATATTTAGGTAATGTTATTAAATCATGAGGTATGATAATAAATAGAAGTTTGGTGTTGTTTATGGTTTTTAATCTGATGATTGTTTCCTCATGGAGATGATATATTTTGCTGCTAACTTGTTTTTGGTGATCTTTCTTGCTATTATGATAATGTACCCCTTCCATGGTTAAAGTGTTGGAATAAAACTTCATAAAAGGATAATAATTTAATGTTAATAATAAAAAAAATGTGTGAAATCTTGAAATTAGGGTAGTGTTTCCTAATAAATATATGCAAAAATAATGTTAGGTAGTTGTTTTCAACAATGTTTCTTATTACTATGATTATGTGTTTTTTTGAGACTTAGTTGATTGAATCAAATTTTATAAATGGATAATAATTTAATGTTGGTAATGAATAAGGTTTTTTGGAAATATAAATTGGTGAATATATTCAATATATCCATACTTAAATTATTATGAAAATAATAATGAAAACGTGATTAATTGTTTTGTTTTATTATTGGGTTTTTTTATTGTCTATATTGACTATATTGTGTATTGTGTGTATTTAATTGAGGTTTTTTGTGGTTGTTTTGGGTGTGTTGGGTAATGGGGATATGGACAACATCCTTAGTGATTATGAGGTTTTGTTCTTATTGATGTGGTTATGGTGAAAGGATGGTAATGTGGTTGGGGAGATTATTGGGATATTTTTTATACGATATTGGGATGATATTAATTTAATGTAAGGGTGATAAACTAGTGCTTATTGTGGGGTGGTTTGATAAGTGATGGGTGTTGATATTTGTGGTTTATTTCCTTTATTTACATGAAAATATGTGGGTGATGTGATATATTTGGTATTGTATTATGGTTGATGGGGAATAAATATGCGGATGTGTGGAGTGTTGTATAGGTGATCTATTCATGAAGGGTAGAATGTGAGTTGATTTTTTTTCAATAAAGTGATGTTATTCTTAGTGATATTGATGTACCTTGTGAGATTTATGATAACCATGTTTTTGTATCATTTAAATATATTCCATCATAATTCCATCGAGTTGTTGGGTGTGAGAGGGATAAATAGGAGTCTTGGGATAGAGAATTTATGAAATTTTATAGTTAAGAAGTATCAATGTTTTTTTGGTGGAGTGTTATCTATAGAAATGTCCTAGGGTGAACACAATTCTCTCCTAGAGAGTATTATAGTGGATTTTGAACTCATTTTAAAGTGTGCATTTGATAATATTTAAGTGTTAAAGTACCAATGTTTACTTTCAAATCCTTGAAATTGTTTTCATTTGAAAGAGACTTTTTGAAAAGGATAGAGAAGCTATTTTCAAAGTGATAACAATATTGAATAATGGTTGAGGTGATAAGAGTATTTAATGGGGAGTCTGTTGTGAGTGGGGTGGTTGGTGTTATGTATGGTTACTTATGATGAATTAATTCCTATTTGAGAGGTATCTCCCATAGTTTTGGGGCTTCTAAGGTGTTTTTCATGTTTGAGTAATCATAGTTTAGAAATAGATAAGGGTTTTGGTAGTTTTTTGTTTCATTTTAGAGGTATCTTCTTGGGAGAATGTGAAGTTTGGTCATTATTGTTTTATATGGTTTTTATTTTGATTATGGAGGATGAGAATTATTTGAGAGGTATCTATTTTAAAATCATATACCTTTTTGACTACCTAATTGCATGTTCTAGATGTCAGAGGCATCTATAAGAAGTTAGGAGGAGATTTGAATGTAGAGAGAGGAGTCTTGGATCTTTTAAGATTCACCATACTGTGGTTGTGGGTTTGGTTGAGGTTGTGGTATTTCCTACATTGTAACTATGGAAATGGTTATTGTGTCATTTTGTTGGTTGGTATACATGGGGCGTGAAAACCCCGTAACACTATTCATAATGGCTAAAGAGTTCACTTGTGTGAAATGGGAAGGGATCAATGCCTATTGTGGAAGGAGTGGTTCTACTAGAAGTTTTGGGAGTTTTCAATGAGTTTATTGTAATAAATATTCCACAAGAATGGATTTGGTGGAAGGCATGGTTCTTAGAATGTTAACCTTCAGGAAATGGGAATTCCCTAAAGGGTATTTTATTAGAAGTGGTGATTTTGTATCTATGGGAGGTTGAGTTTTTCAGGTGTTTTGGAAATAGCAAGGGAAGTACCTCTATATTGGGGAGGAAGGCATAGTGTGTGGAGATTTTTGTGGTTCCTCATTTTGTTTAGTGAGGTGTTCACCTCTCTATATGGTTCATTCATTTTGATGAGCATGGGTGGAGTTGAGGCAAGTTTAAGTCATGAAAGTTGGAGTGAAAATTTAATGGATTTTCCTCGACATTATGGTAAGGGTCTTAGTGTCTATCTGGGGAGATGAAACTCTAAATTCCATTTCATGCTTTGTGGTGTGGTGTTAGTCATCTTATTTAAAGTGTTGTTTAATGTCCACCCATATCGAGTAAGTTATCCATTTTGGTATTCAAGGATTCCAGATCTATGTTTGATTGGGAGCACCATGGCCGTGGTTGAAGTCATCAATTCATAGAGGAGGTAGATTGGACTTCTTCTATAAACAAGGGTCCATGAACCCTTGAGCACGATTTTTATTCCATTAATCAAATCCTATCTATCCCAATTTATTTTATTTGTTCCATCTATGTTCCCCTAGGTATCTTAAACCCATGGATCAGTTGGAGAATCTTTTTACTTATCCTATGTACCTTTATTTACCCCAACATTTTATCCCTTTCAGTTTTCCAGTTCTATATTTTTTGAGTAATGGTAGAGGGTTCTATTGATCTATGGTAGTGTCTGATTGAATTCTTGAGGAGAGAATATTATGGTTAGGTCTATTAGTGATCCTTTCATATATGGATGTGCTTGATCATAAAATTATTCATCTTTCTAGTGTTGAATCCGTGAAGCCTCAAAATAGGTCAGGTATTTCTAAACATATCTTATATCTTCTAGAATAATATGATTGACTAGCCTGCTAGGTCTTCTTAAAAACATTCTATCATGATGTTTTTCCATATTTTTTGACGTGCCTTTAAGGGTGTTCATTTTTGAGGTGTGTAAGGGAATGAATGGAATTAATGAAGATAATGTAAATTTTTAAAGACAAATTTGAAGGGAATGAGGAGTTTTCATATGCGTTATTGATTTTAGGCCTCATATTATTTGTGTTTTTTCCTCAATGAAACTTATGTTTATATAATTTTTGAAATTCAATATCATTATCATAAATGTAATAATCACTTAAAGTAAATAATGGAAGTTTTGTTTTTAAAATTTGGAATATATGAATTGATATTGATATTGATAAATTATGTTTGATGTAATTTTTTTTATTGTTTGATGAATATCCTTTAAGACATGGGTAAAATAGTTTATAGGGTTAGAATAGTAATTGGAACATGGAATGAAGAGTAAGAGAAATGATAAATATGATATGTTAAATGTATTATGAAAATGATTATGGAGTGGTGTTAAATGTACGAGAGATAGGTTGTGAGGTAAGCTAGAATTAAATGAAACTATTTTAAAATAATGGTAAATGGTTTTTGAAAACATAAATGAAATTATAGAATGGGGAGGTTAATATGGATATCATGATGGGTTAATTATGTGTTTATAATGAATTAAAATTAAATATATTTAGAGTTTTTAAAATATTTTAAATGGTGTGTTTAATGAAACATAGTTGGAATGATAAATATGGAAATGTGGTGGAATTTGGAACGATTTGGATAATGTGGATCATTGACATTGTAGTGTCACTTTCATTTAGTATTGGTTATGTTTGTGATAATTATTTGTTTTGATAAGTGGTGATTTTATTTACATTATTTTTTGGTGAATGGTTCAATATAGGTAAATGAATGGATTAATAAATATAATGAGCATGGGTACCTAATTTACCGATAGACCATATGAGGCATGGATGAAGATAGGTACATGATGTACTAGAAAACCCATTGGGTTTTGGATAAGGATAGGTACATGATGTACTATAATATCCTATTGGGTATTTATTATGAGGTACATGGCATACTGATAGACCCCATGGGGTATTGATTAAGTGGAACATTGTAACACCCTGAGATTTTACGACAAATATTATTCTTAATTAATTTGATGTTTTGTGTTGTACGCTACACCATGATTAGATTTCACTATATGCAACACCGTATTATCTTATATTATAAGAAAACACTATTCTAGGCTTGTGTTGCACACCGGCGTGTGTTATAGTCAATACCGAGTTTCACTAAACGAGATATTACAATAATATTATTATGAACGAGCCGATATGAATAGTAATACCCACCTTTTGAATTTTTATAAATTTATCTTTCAAAATGGACTTCATTTTTGGATTCGGAATATCGAAATTAGCCTAGGGTGAATTTTTGGTATTTTTCTGAAAACTTTCAATTTTTGATGAACAGTGAAAAAACTGGGTTACAATTTAAAAACCGAATTCTTATTTAAATAATTATTTATTTTATTTAAATTTATTTTAGGTCAAAATAGATACATAATATATATAATTTCAATGTAATTCGTTGGAGTCATTTTATAATAATTTTAGGTATATAAAATATTTATTGAACTTTTTACCGCCTTTTACCCACCTCCTAGGAGAATTTGCAAATTCACATAAAACTTAATTTTACCGCTTCTGTGAGTGGAATTTTGAAAATCCAAGAGATAGGGTTAATATCAAGAAGTAAAATTTGGTTCAATAAGATACAAATATTTTTTGGTGAATAGTAACTTTTTACTTTTATTTACCACGATTAAAAGTAAATAGGGTAATTAAGGGTAAAAATGATATTATTATTACCCTAACACATGTACTAATTCTATTGGATAAGTATAATTAGAACAAAAACAACCTTATTAATATAATATAGTAATTTAGTTCCACTTGGATTAGATTAGGACATTTATTGTTATTTAATTCAAAGAAGAGTTAAAAGGGTTAAAATAAAAGTTTAATAACTAAATATTTATTTGTATAGGGTTATACATTAGATAAATTCAACTATAAATATTAATTAGAAAGATAAAAATATTTCCTACATAATAGTATTTTATTTATAATTTTTATACGTTAAAGAATTTAATTTATTTATGACAGAATGATGATGTATTAATTACCTTATTAATGAAATATTAACATAATTGATGTTATAAATACCCAAATAAATGTAATTTGAGACTTTTTATGAGTTAAACTAATTTTATAGGTTAATATGACATGTTAGTATTAATTTAATTAACTTTATCTGAACAAATCATGATGTTATAATTTTCACAAAAATCAATTACCCAATAGTGTCAAAATTGACATAAAATAGTTTTTTAAACAAATATTATATTATTATCTGTTATTCTATTCCTAAAAATCAAAGGTTCGTCCAAATGACTTAGATAAGGATATATATATTAATAATGAACCACTTGGGGTTCTTTTGGCTTGTTATGGTAAGTTTATTAACCATATAGTGTAAGACAACAAGAAGACACTGTAAAAGTTAAATTATTTAACTTAGAGTTAAATCTAAATGATAAGGTTAAAATATTAACCTAAACTTTTCTAAAAGCTATTGGTTGAGAGTATTTAGACCCATACCCACTTTATATTTCAAATAGTACACTTTTTAGCCATTATAAACCGAATATGACTTTATTATAAAATAATATTTTAATTTTTTCCTAAAGTGCCCCTCTCCTCCCTTATAAAAGGGCACCTCCTCCCTCTCCCCTTTACACAATTTTGAGCCTTCAAGCTCGGAAACACACTACCCATTTCCTTTCTCAACTTACCTAGAAAAATTATATAGGTTCTGTTCTCCTCAAAAGGCCAACTCTAGTTCCTTAAGAGGAATCTTAAAAGAGGTGCGTCGAAGAAGAGGTAATCTCTTCTACTGATTCTTTCAAGTTTCTTTCTTCTTCAACTTCTTCTTATTCAGTTGTTTCATTATAAAGTAATAACATCAGTATCAATAATATACTGATATGTTATTATAAATATTAAACAACCCCATTTCACCTTTTATCCATCCTACGGAAAACGAAATCACCGCGCGTGCGTACATAAATAATACCGTCTCCATGCCGTGGTGTAATCTGTTTTTCCACCACCACCTTACTTGGATGGGTATAATGGTGAAAATAATAACTATATATAGTTATTATAATATCATACTTATTCTGAGATATTATATCATCCACTACAATTAAATTCGATAATTATGGGAACGATATCATCGCTCGTGCATACGTACGGATTACCGTCTCCACGACGCAATGAGATTTATTCTCCATGTTTACCATTCAAGAATGATTATAAAGTATATATATTGAATAATAATGAAATATAGGACATGATAAAGCTACTGGATTTATTTATATATATATATATATGTCATCTAGTTACTTCCATTCAATTAAATAAAGAAAGGAAAACAACGTTCATGCGTACGTACGACCTACCGTCTCCATGAACGGTGTATTTAATTTCATTTATCTATCTATTATATATAAATTTATACTGAATATATATGATATATAAATCATTATTTACATTCTGTAATTAAGTAAATCATGATATAAGTAATGATATCCAGAACAACAAGTCCAAACTTGTGCGATAAATGAAACAATTAATACACAAAACGTTGCTTTACCATGGAAATGACAAATGAACGGGTAATATAAAGACCTAAGTGAATAATATATGATATCATAAATATTATTATTGTTATATTAAAAGTTAATAATATGTTTAAACCCAAAATACAATAGTTTTTGACACATAAAAAAGAAATTGGACCTACGGTAAGGGATAACTTTTCTAATATCGTTTTTATCTAAGATTGTTTATTTGTAAGTATTTACTGGGGTTATTGTTATCATCCATTCCCATATTTTTAAAAAAAATTTCATGTCTGTTTAAATTCTTTTTTACCCATTTTTGAATTTTACCACATGTTTTGAAAGGAATCTTACTTTTTTTACCACACGGGGAACTTTTTGACTTTTCCGACAAAAGTTTGAGGATATTGTTTTTTAACTTATACGGCGTGAATGGATTTTTACGTTTTCATAACGCCTATTTTTCATGAAGCTTACTCTACAAGATTTCATGACTATTTTCAACAAAATCCCTTTCTTTTTAAATTTCATGGAATTTTGTTAAAAGAAAATTATTTTGAAGAAGAAAGGATATTTTCCTCAAGAATTCATTTCAGGTGTTTTATCAAAACGATTTTGCATCTAAGATGACATTATTTCATATGTGTATGTTTCAAGTATAATGTCTATATGATTTACATGGTTTCAAATCTCTTATGATGAAATTATATCCATTTGTTTTATATGGATTATGTTATGATGGGATAATGTTTATGAAACCCATTTTATTCTTTGGGTTTTGATGAATGATTTATGTTTATATTGTGGCACACATAAGAATGATTTCATTATGAGATTAGTGGGACCTATATCTCTATCCAATGCATTGGGTGAAGATTTATATCTCATGATATAGACATGGCTGGAATGGTAATTTAATCCAGTTCAGTGATACAGGACTGGAACGAGGAGTGAACTCGATTCAGAAAGGGACTTTGTCCACTAAGATGGTCTTGGCAGCAATGCCTTTGCTACTATGGAAATAATATCATGTGCTTAATGGTTTGCCACAATTACATGTTTTATTCCCATGCTATTTTATCATGATTGATGTTCCTTTATGATATATGCCTTACATACTTCCAAGATTATGTCTTTGCTCAACATTTTGATGTTTAGATTTTATGTTCAAGTTTTTGCATTCAAATGTTTATGGACTGTTTTATGTTCTCTATGTTTACCCTTCTGATCATTTTAGCTCACCCTTTTTATGTTTTCTTTTCCCCAGGATATAAAGAAAGGTTTTAGGTAAGAAAACAAAAGGGGAAGATCTTTATGGGAGATATTGAAGATCTTTCACCCTGATTAGAAGATTATGTTCCAAGTTTCCAATGACACTAAACTATTATGGTCCTTTGGTGTCTATTTTTATTATGTATTAAGTATTCTGCAAAAGTAATGTAATTTATATGTACGTCAAGTACGGGTCTCTACTTTTGGTATCAGAGCACAGGTTTAGTTAACCTTTGGAAACTAGGATGCGAAAACTTTAGTGAGATCTCTAGAGATATTTATAAGGTATGTATAGGGATATACCTAAGGTTAAGTATACGTATAGGTAATAGTCCTAGAATTACGGTAACAATATTATAATTTAACCTAAGATGTTATATATTGAAGTTACTCCCCCTTGATTATGATTTTTGCCTCTCAAACTATCCTTTTTGGGTTTTAGAAAATGGATGGAAATAGGAAGATTCACGATAATGGAGGATATGATGGACAATGGAATGACATTTTTCATGAGCAACCAAATGAAACGGGATTTGGAAGTCCAAAAATTCATTATTATGACTAATCAGAAATCTCATAATATGATCAATAATATCAACTTTGGTAAGTATCCCGACTCAACTAATAAGATAAAATTGAGTTTTATGATGATCACAGAGGAATGAAAGTTCAATTCCACTCATGTAAATCATGTGGGAAGAGACATCAGGGAGAATGTTTCAAAGGAACTGGAAGATGATTTGGGTGTGGAAAATAAGGTCACAAAACTAGTAAGTGCAAAGGAAAAGGTTCAGTTAACACCATGGACAAGGATAATGGTATTGCTATGACATCAACAATGGTTAAATGTTTTAAATTTAGAATGTAAGGGCATTATGAAAACCAATGATCTAAGGGAAAATCTCATGAGGGGAATCTGCATGGTCGTATGGGTAGTATTTATGTTGATGATGATGAGGAGACTACAAATGATATATGAGATGAAAGAAGTGTTGAAGCTTGGTCAATGGTTTAATAAGGCAGTGGAATGATTGTATGTTTACCAAGAGTTATGTTAATGGTACTATGGAATAAAGAAACATCTAAGGATTGTTACACTATTGTTTTTCCTAAAGTATTTGAAAGTATATGTTGAATGGTACTGGTAACCATGAAAGGTTATTCAGATATTTTTGGAAAGAAGATGAGATTTGCATAATGAAGGGATAAAAAGAAAATGAAATAATCTCATGACTGATATAAGGACAAAGTTATATTATGGTTTGAGTATATAGAAATTTTGGGATTTTGGTATGTGGAAAGAGTTAACTTTTGATAGTATTCATGTTTTTCACTAAGGTTCTTTGGTAATTCATGTTTCAAAAGAATACTTTATTAAGGTGTTCACATGTTTGGAATGTGACCAACAAGATACATCTTATGATATATGGGGGATAAATGATGGTATTCATGTGCTTATTATGCGACCTTTCAAGTAATCATTTTCTTTATACTATGATCTTGGATAAAAGTATTTTGAATAAGCCTAAAGATTAGAATGAATCAAGTTAGACATAAGATAGTATTGTTTAAGGCTGGAAATTTTTTCAATATTATTGCAGGAATGTTATAATAATGTAGTTTTCGAAAAAAGGAAAACCTATTGGACGGGCGACAACCCATCGCGTCAGACAAGGTTGCGGGAATTGAACCCACAACCGAAGTGCGACATGCCTTTATCACCTACCACTGGCCTACAGGAAGTCCCTGGTTAGTAGAAACTAGTTTTATTTTATTAAGCGCTATGATAGATGAAGTATAAGTCCATTTTAGCAACCATATATGATTAATCTCAGCATAGATGGACTTATGTATTTTTAATAAATTGTGCTAAACGTTTTGCGATAGAAACAGATGGAATGACCTATCATTCTATCGCATGATCTGCTAACACTTCACAAATGAAAAATTCAACTTTATTTCTTTGAGAGATGAAGTGGAAATTGTTCATGGCATTAACAATGGTGAGATTGTACCAAAATCAAGTATTTCTTTTAATTAAACAATTCTTCAACATTGGGGAAATGATCTTGAGAACTAAAAACGTTGTCCTAGTACCCTCATACTCGATGAATTAGATGGTACCTTAAATCATCACAAATTTATGGCTTTGTGATTTATGGATTTTTCATAGCCTTGTTCTCTACCACTCTCCATCAGAACATGATGGTTAGATTTCTCTTCCATATCCATATTTTCACCTATGTAGTCTTATGTGGAAACCCAGTGCTGAGTTACTTTGGGTGACCGTTATGACTCTAACTTCCCTTTTTTAAAATGAAGTTTTAGTATTCCTTTTTACGATGTGGATTTATATGAAATAAACTTTCAAGTAGTAAACCACTTATAACCCCGACAGATTTCTAGGGTGAAATTCATTTTAAGGGGGGTAGAATGTAACACCCTGAGATTTTATGAGAAATATTATTTTTAATTACTTTGATGTCTTTTGTTGTACGCTACCCCAAGATTATCTTGCGCTATACTCTACACCGTATTAGCTTACAGTATACGCAAACACTATTTTAGGCTTGTGTTGCATGCCAGAAGAAACCTTCCTCGATAGCCGGTGTTATACACAATACCGAGTTTCACTAAACGAGATATTACTATAATATTATTTTGAACCACCCGTTATGAATAATAATACCCACTTTTTGAAATTTTATAAATTTATCTTTAAAAGTGGACTTCGTTTTTGGATTCAGAATATCGAAATTAGCCTAGGGTGAATTTTTGGTATTTTTCTGAAAACTTTCAATTTTTGATGAATAGTGAAAACACTGGGTTACTATTTAAAAACCGACTTTTTATTTAAATAATTATTTATTTTATTTAAATTTATTTTAGGTAAAAATAGATACATAATATATATATAAGTTCAATGTAATTAATTGGAGTCATTTTATAATAATTTTAGGTATATAAAAATTTTATTGAACTTTTTACCGTCTTTTACCCACCTCCTAAAAGAATTTGTAAATTCACATAAAACTTAATTTTACTGCTTCTGTGAGTGGAATTTTGAAAATACGAGAGACACAGTTAATATCAATGAGTAAAATGTGGTTCAATAAGATAAAATAATTTTTGGTGAATAGTAACTTTTTACTTTTATTTACCACAGTTAAAAGTAAATAGGTTAATTAAGGGTAAAATTGATATTATTATTACCCTAACACATGTCCTAATTCTATTGGATAAGTATAATTAGACCAAAAAAAACCTTAGGAATATAATATAATCATTTAGGTCCACTTGGATTAGATTAGGACATTTATTGTTATTTAATTCAAAGAAGTGTTAAAAGAGTTAAAATCAAAGTTTAATGACTAAAACATTTTTAATATAGGGTTATACATAGGGAAAATTCAACTATAAATATTCATTTGAAATATAAAATAATTTTATACATTATAGTGTTTTATTTATAAATTTTAGACATTAAATTATTTAATTTATTTATGACACAATGATGATGCAGTAATTACCTTATTAATGAAATATTAACATATTTGATGTTATAAATACTCAAATAAATGCAATTTGAGACTTTTTATGAATTAAAATAATTTATAGGTTAATATTAAATGTTATTATTTATTTAATTAACTTTCTTATAAATAATCATGATGTTATGATTTTCATAAAAATCAATTACCAAATATTGTCAAAATTGACATAAAATAGTTTTTTAAACAAATATTATATTATTAATTGCTATTCTATTCCTAAAAATCCAAGGTTCGGCCAAATGAATTAGATAAGTATATATATATATATTAATAATGAACCACTTGGGGTTATTTGTTCTTGTTATGGTAAGTTTATTATCCATATAGTGTAAGAAAACAAGAAGACACGGTAAAAGTTAAATTATTTAACTTAAAGTTAAACTAAATGATAAGGTTAAAATAGTAACCTAAAATTCTTTAAAACCTATTGGTTGAGAGGCCTTTGACCCATAACCTTTATATTAGAAATATGATACTTTTGAGCCATTATAAACCGAATATGACTTTATTATAAAATAATATTTTAAGTTTTTCCTAAAGTGACCCTCTCCTCCCTTATAAAAGGGCACCTCCTCCCTCTCTTCTTTACACAATTTTGAGCCTTAAAGCTCAGAAAAAACCTACCCATTTACCTTATAAACTTACCTAGAAACATTATAGAGGTTCTTGTCTCCTCAAAAGACCAACTCTAGTTCCTTAAGAGGAAGCTTAAAAGAGGTGCGTCGAAGAAGAGGTAATCTCTTCTACCGATTCTTTCAAGTTTCTTTCTTCTTCCACTTCTTCATCTTCTTTAGTTTTTTAATTATAAATTAATAACATCAGTATCACTAATATAATTATATGTTATTATAAATATGAAACAACCCCATTTCACCTTCTATCCATCCTATGGAAAATGAAATCACCGCGCGTGCGTACGTACGAAATACCGTCTCCACGCCGTGGTGTAATCTGTTTTTCCACCACCGCCTTACTTGGATGGGTATAATGGTGTAAAGAATAAATATATATAGTTATTATAAAATCATACTGATTATGATATATTATATCATCCACTCCAATTAAATTCAACAATTATGGGAACGATATCATCGCTCGTGCGTACGTATGGATTACCGTCTCCACAACACAATGAGATTTATTCTCCTTGTTAACCATTCAAGAATGATTATAAAGTATATATAATGAATAATAATGAAATATATGAGATGATAAAGATACTGGATTTATATATATATATATATGTCATTTACTTACTTCTATTCAAGTCAATAAAGAAAAGAAAACAACGTTCATGCGTACGTACAGCCTACCGTCTCCATGAATGATGTATTTAATTTCAATTATCTATCTATTATATATATATATATATTATGAATATATATGATATATAAATCATCATTTACATTATGGAATATAGTAAATCATTATATAAGTAATGATATCAAGAACAACAAGTCCAAACATGTGCGATAAATGAAACAATTAATACCCAAAATGTTGCTTTAACATGGAAATGACAAATGAACAGGTAATATAAAGACCTAAGTGAATCATATGTGATATAATAAATATTATTATGGTTTTTTTAAAAGTTAATAATATGTTTAAACCCACAATACAGTATTTTCGGACACATATAAGAGAAATTGGACCTACGGTAAGGGATAACTTTTCCAATCTCATTTTTATTCGAGATTATTTATTCGTAAGTATTTATTGGGGTTATTGTTATCATCCATGCCCTTGTTTTCTAAAAATGTTTTCATGTATGTTAAATGTACTTTTTACCCATTTTTGAATTTTACCACATGTTATTAAAGTAATCTTGCTTTTGTTTACTACACGAGGAACTTTTTGACTTTTCCAACAAAAGTACGAGGATAATGTTTTTTTAACTTATACGACGTGAATGGATTTTTACGGTTTCATAATGCCTTATTTTCATGAAGCTTACTCTACAAGATTTCATGAATATTTTCAACAAAATCATTTTCTTTTTAAATTTCATGGCATTTTTGTGAAAAGAAAATGATTTTGAAGAAGAAATGATATTTTCCTCAAGAATTCATTTCAAGTGTTTTATCAAAACCATTTTCCATCTTAGATGACATTATTTCATATGTGTATGTTTCAAGTACGATGTCTGTATGATTTACATGGTTTCACTTCTCTTATTATGAAATGATATCCATTTGTTTTATATGGATTATGTTATGATGGTATGATGTTTATGAAACCCATTTTATTCTTTGGGTTTTGATGAATGATTTATGTTTATATTGTGGCACACGTAAGAATGATTTCATTATGAGATGGGTGAGACCTATATCTCCCTCCAATTCATTGGGTAAAGATTTATATCTCATGAGATAGACATGGTTAGAATGGTAAGTTAATCTGGTTTAGTGATATAGGACTGGAATGAGGAGTGAACTCGATTCAGAAACGGACTTTGTCCACTAAGATGGTCTTGGCAGCAATGCCTTGCCTACTATGGAAATCATATCATATTCTTAATGGTTTTCCACCATTACATGTTTTATTCCCATTCTATTTTATCATGATTGATTTTTCTTTATGATATATGCCTTACATACTTCCAAGATTATGTCTTTGATCAAGATTTTGATGTTTAGATTTTATGTTCAAGTTTTTGCATTAAAATGTTTATGGATTGTTTTATGTTCTCTATGTTTACCCTTACTGAGCATTTTATCTCACCCTTTTTATGTTTTCTTTTCCCTAGTATATAAAGAAAGTTTTTAGGTATGAAAACAAAAGGGGAAGATCTTTATGGGAGATATTGAAGATCTTTCACCATGATTAGAAGATTATATTCCAAGTTTCCAAAGACACTAAACTATTATGGTACTTTGGTGTGTGTTTTTATTATGTATTACATATTCCGAAAATGTAATGTAATGTCTATGTACGTCAAGTATGGGTCTCTACTAACATAATGTACTATGATTCCTTATAGGGTTTGGTTGAGGATAGGTACATCATATACTAAAAGTCCATACAGGGTATAGATGAGGATAGATACATGATGTAATAGAATACACAATGGGGTATAGATGAGGATATGTACATGATTTTTTGGAAGACCCTATAGGGTATTGATGAGGATAGATATATGATAATAGAGAGGACCCTCTGAGGTATGGATGTGGATAGGTACATGATGTACTGGAATACCTTTAGGGTATTGATGAGGAGGTACATGGAATACTGGAAGACCCCAATGGGTATTTATGAGGAGTTATATAATGTATCGGTATAACCTATTGGGTATCAAATGACTAGAACATGGTAGGGGTTGTTCATGTAAGGGGGATGGAACAAGATTGATTTTTTTTATGTTCACGATATCGTATTGTGATGATTATGTGATACATAAGATATAAATATATAGTTATAGGGGTTATACATAAGGGTGATAAAACAAAGTTGATTCCATTCGTGTTTAACTTACCTTACCATTGAGTGGTCAAAAAGGTGGATAAGTGATTATGATGTTGGGATAATTATATGGTATGCCTAGTGGTGGTTGTTGATGGTATGAGGCTTGAAAGAGGTCTAATTCCTTTATGTTCCTGATACCTTTATTTTATTGTTAGTGATGTATAAATGAGATATGGATATGTGATGATTTGTTATGCTCATGGGATTTTGATTATTATTGGTTATTGATGATAGATTTTTTTGAGTGCATATGTTGGAAATTGAACGAGGTTGTTGTTAGAAATGGTTAAATTAGTGATAGTGATGTGGACCCAAAGATCTATATTGGCACATCATATGTTTATTCCTACTCATATATGTTTTTATGATTTTTATGGTTTATATCACTCTTTCTTACTATTTAATATTTATTTAACATGGATGTTGATTATCTTTTGAAAGATAATCCTATTGAGTACTTCCAAGTTCTCACCCCACTATATTTTTCTAATAGTTTACATGATAGGTTGGAAAATATTGGGGCTGGGTTTTTAGGTATCTTGGATCGAATTGGTAGAGAAATTGGTTTTTTGTAACCTATTATTGAATGTATTCTTCTTGATTTTTTGTATGTAACATATAGTTAACATTTTGGATGTGGGGATTTTTTGTGTGAAATGGAAATTATTTAGTGTTGATTAGTGGTTTATTTTATCCTTCATAGGATTTTATTAGGGAAATTCAACCCATAATAATTATTTATAACTTCATTTCTAGTCGCTTACCTAGGGCTTGTCAAAGTAAGACATTGGGGGCCCCTATTAAATTTACTATAGGCCTAAGAGAGGTTCCAATAGAGGCAGGTCGAGAAAAAAATTATTTATTATAATATTTTATAGGTGAAGAATGGTTCAGAACATATAAATTGAATTCTTGATATGTATCAGGAGAAGAAATCAATGAGTAAGTTGTACATGTTTCAGAGATTATTTGGAAGGATAATATTGAAGTAATGTATATATCTGATCACATCAATGATTTCAATATGTTGTAGAGTTCATTATAGTTGGAAAAAGTGAAATTTATATATCATGAATGAGTGATACTATTACTATCATTACTCCTAGAATCATTAGATACAATGGTTAAAAGAGTGATTAATTCTATGAGTAAGATAAACATGGTGTTTATGAATGGTAGAGATATTATTTTGGATGAGTAATTTCATTAAAAATAGATCCAAAAATCTTTCATAAACTCCTATAATTCATAAGGAAGTGGATGTTGAGTATTATAGAAAAGTTATAAAAAGGATAATGGAAAGAGAAGTCAAAGGAATATTCGCTCAAAGGAAGGTGGTCCCATGTGCTTACATTATGGGAAGAAAGTCCACCTAAATAAATATTTCAATGAATAAAGAGTAAACTATAGAATATATTCTTCCATAAGTGGATATTAATTTCCTATATCAGAAGATAAAATTTTCCTTTTCCTATGTTTCACTAGTTGACTAGAGTCTTGGGTGATATACACTAGAGCGTATTTATACTAAATATTCAAGACAAAATGTTTGTGGAATTATACTCATGAAAGTCTTGGTAGAGTGAATCTTACAGATGATAAATATATCATGGTTATAGGAAAGGATGATGTTTCCATCTGGATAAGGAATATGAGTTTTATAGGGTTTCATGGAGTGAGACACATTCCAGGACTAAGGAAAAACATAATTTTGGTAGGATAACTAGACAAAATGGATTTGTGTAAAAAATTTACGGATAGAGTTTGGAGGATCACATATGGTTCTTTGGTGGTGTCCATAGGAGTGAAAGATGGAACTATATACATAAATAGATTATCAGAAGATGTAATGCATGTAGAATAAATAATTTACACAAAGTTATGAAAAGACTATGTGAATCACTTAAATGAGAAATGGTTGAAAAACCTATCTGCTAAAAGATTACTAAAGATTCAAAGCATCAATTATGAAACATGTGAAGATTGTGTCATAGTGAAGTAGTGGAAGGTGTCTTTCTAAATTAATAGTAAGAAACCAAAGAACATGAAGTTAGAGTTGGTTCGTACGGATGTATGTGGGATAAATTGGTTTCATTCTCATGGTGAATAACTAAATTATGTTACCTTCATCAATGATACAACATCAAATGTGTGTGAGTTATATATCAAGTACATGTTTTAGGTATTCAAAAGCTTCTTTATTTGGAGATCCATGATGGAAAAAGAGGCCGGATTCAAACTAAACTGTT
Organism: Viscum album; assembly: GCA_963277665.1. NCBI lineage: Eukaryota > Viridiplantae > Streptophyta > Magnoliopsida > Santalales > Viscaceae > Viscum > Viscum album. The sequence goes on along the minus strand of OY728162.1, from coordinate 660,128,186 downwards.
TGAGGTATGACAATGGTGGGGTGTATAGAAGTAGGGAGTTCTATAGGTTCTACTGTAATAATGGAATACTGTTTGAGAAGACTAAACTAGGTACTTAGGGACATAGTTATGTCATGGATAAGATTAATTGAAAATTAGTTTAGAACAAAAAGTTCATGATAATTCATGCTATATTTTATATGGAATTTTGGACAGAAGTTGAGAATTATGGGGTTTACATGATTTATAAGATTCCATTAAAATTGTTAAGTTAGGAACTTCTAGAATACTATTGTTCCAATTGAAAAGTTAATCAAACCCATATCTGAGTTTCTAGGTCACTCACCTATGTCCAAATTGATGGTAAAGAGAAAATCAAGATGGATTCTATGTCCTGATCATGTTACTTTATAGGATTCAGTGAAAGAAACTTTAGATTTCAACTATGGGATAATAAATCTCAGAAGGTGGATAATAAGTGAAATGTAATCTTCAACAAAGAGACCTTGTGGAAAGATCATAACTAATTTGAGACAACTTATGAGATAAAAATAATAACCATAGGATGAGGCTCTACTGAATAGACATTTAGAAGATAACAATGAATCAAAAAATTTAAAGAGTATGACAGTACTAGAAACACCAGACTATCCAAAAGATGTTATAGATGATAGTCTAGTTCTGATGGTTTTTCCAAGATGGGATGTACTAGATATATAAGGGATAATGGAATCTCATAGAATATCATTAAATAACGGTGTTATAAAATTATTTATTCTGAAAGGAGTTGATCCCTATAGGGATTTAGGTAGGTCTAATGGGGTCATGCGTCTACTGAAAATACACAAAAGAAACTTTCACTACCTACTTCTCATAGAAAATAGTGATCCCAAGATCCCAAAAGAGGCTATAAGTCTAAAGGAATAAATATAATGGGATTTACAATATAGAAATGATATTTATTCCTTTATTTTTTTAGAACATTGGAGGAAATTAAAAGGCATGCTAATAAACAAGTGCTTCATAATAAATTGGTTTATCAATTAAAAGAGGATAAATATAGTAGACTGAGGTACAAGTCAAGGATAGTTTTGAAGGGGTCTCAATAAATAGAAGGTGTGGATTTTTCTAATATATTCTATCTAGTTTCTAAACACATAACTATTCAAATGGTTCTCATCACAGTTACATTGGAAGGAATTCATGAAGAGAAATTAGGAATGCATATCACTTTTCTTCATAGGTAATTATCTGAATAATTTTACATAGAGTATCTAGATGGTTACGTAGAGAAACATAACATAATTATTGTGTGAAAGATTAAATGAATCCTTTAAGGAATGAAAAAGCACTAATGGAATGGAATCTTAATTTCAATGAATTCATATATAAATGTAAGTTCATCTATATTAACATTGATCATTTCTATTACTAAAAGGTGTTTAATGATGGGATCTTTATCACATTTATTCTCTAGGTTGATGAAATTATTATTATAGGATCTATGAAGGAAAGGACCAACAATCTAATAGATTAATTCACTTGAAGTTTTGAGATGAAGTATCTCAATATAGCTAAACAAATATTTTGTAAATAGATCATAAGGGACTTGAATTATGGATCTTTATTCTTGAGTTGGTTTGAATAAATCCAAAATGTGGTGGAATTACTGAGAATGGGTGAGGTGACACCAGTTTTGATACCCCTGGATGAATATTCCTGTTGAGTAAGGAAAATTTACAGTGAATAGAAATTTAGGTTGAGTATATGGTGGTGTTTCCTAATGAATTGATAGTCAATATCTTATTATATTGCATGGATTGTACTTATAAGGACAATACACATGAACTGGGAGTTGTTTTTTGGTTCATGGAAAATGCTATAAGAGAGAAATAGGAAGTGGTTAAGTTGATCCTTCAGTGTTTAAAAGGTTTCATATGTTTTTTCTCTTACTTTAGAAAATTTGAAACATTGAAAATGTTTATAGACTCAGACTTTAGAGGAGTCTGAGATAGTCAAAATATCACCCCAAGCAATGTGTTCACTTTCACAGGCACAAATATAAGTTTTATGTTGAAGATTTAACAAATATATTAGTATATTAAAATGATTTTTAGATTGTTTTTTGTGTGTTTTTAACATCAATTTTTTGGATATTTCATTCTAAGAGACATAGTAAATAAATTCATAATGCCAATTATTAAAACTAATGTTAATATCATTATTTCGATAAAAATTAAATACTTTTGATGTAATTTATTTTTATAACCAATGTTAATAGGCACTTATTACATTTATTATGAAAAAACTGATATTAAAAGTCTCTATTTGTTTTTAAATATTTCAATTATTATTTCTCCCTTTGAAGAAAATTCAAGATCTATAATGTAAAAAATTATAGAAAACAAATGAAATAAAGAACAAAATACCTAAATCTTTAACTTAATTTATAATCTTTTTATGGCATCAGTTGAATTAGTTTTATTTTAAGGAAAAAACACATAAATCATCTTATATTTCATTTTGTAAGGAAATATTATTTATTATTGAAAAACTAATCATTAATATGTATACTTATTAAGGAAGCTAATGATAGATAAAATAAATAATGAGACAGTAATTCTAAATACCATTCCTAAATCATTGAATGATGAACCAATGGAATAATGATGCAGATCGAATGAGTAGATAAATTTGGAGGTTGAAAAATTATATACGATGGTTGAAAAAGTTTGAAATGACATATTAAATTTTGGGAACATATTTAAAAATTTAAAGGTGTGTTGAAAAAAAATTGAAACATTACTTTTTAGAATTGTGAAATATTATTATTAATGTTTGTTATTTATATACCTGTTGTTAAAAACTCATGTGAAAATAATTTTAGATCATTTATATATTAAATAAAATTAAAACATGATTTTTAAAGTAGGTTAATTAATAAATGTTCTTAGACCCTCCTTACCCTAGGAAATTTTTTTATAACATTGATTATATAAATAACCATGTTAGAGACTTTGTGTGAAAGATAATTTTTATACTAGTGATAGTTATAATTTTGACTATAGAAGTTGATTATTTTTCAATTCCAAAATCTAAGGAGTTGATCTGACTGAAGTGGATGTTGGGAGATCTTAGAAGATGCCCCAAATTTGGAACATTATTCTATGATTCAGATAGTGCAATACACATGGTCATAAATTAGATATTTTATTATAATTTTTTTTAATGTATCACTTGATTTTAAATTCATTGAAAGAAAAAGTGTTAGATCTATATAATTTAAAAGGAGCATAGAATCCAACTGATATGTTGGAAAAGGTTATAGTCCAGGATGTGCTTAGCTAGTGTTGTTCTTTTTTAGAGTTGGGATAACTAGAGTCATAATATGGGAACCAAAAAACTATAATATAAATTATGTTAATGGAAGGAGGTTTATGAATTCTAATGGAGGACTTGGTGGTCGAGCTTAGAAACATGATTACCAAGTGGTAGATCTTTAGGTTTGGATGTGAAAACCATTTTCTGACTAAGGAATTAGATCATTTGAATGGATTTATTACTGAAGTATAACTTTAAAAGTATGGATAAAGATTGAATAATTGACAATAGATAGAATCTAAAATTCTGGAAGAAAACAAAAAAATTTAATTCAAAGGAAGTTGAACGAAAGTTACCCCTGTACATCAAGAGGTGATGGGAAGAGGCAAAAAGAACTAGTGTGAATGAATCCCATGGATACATAAGAGTATTTTTGGAGGATATACAAGAGTTTTTGGCTAATATTTTATAATAATGGAAATATGTATGGATCCTAAGAGACTAAAATGTAAATGTTAACTCATAAATGATTTTGAAGTGCACAATATACACTTGAAGTCGATGTTAAGGTAGTGGAAGTACTTCCCCGAGAAAAGGGATACCCACAACGAACATATAATGGCAGACTCACCAACCTAAAAATTTGAAAGTTATGTTGACTAGTTTCACAAGATGGACTCTCCTATAACTAGTAGGGTGGAATAATGTTTCATAGAAAAATTTTATGGTAATAATATTATGATTTCTTAATAAAATAAATTTCAAATTCTCCACGTGGATTAGTACTAATGTTTGAACCACATAAAAGATTGTGTGGTTCTTTGGAATTTATTTTATTTCATTCATTTTCTTGTAGAAATTATTTTCTTGGATGTTATGAGGTTATAGGTTCAGTTTTGTGACTTAGGTTTGGTTATCATCTAATTATTGATGCATTTACAGTAAGAATTTATTCCCGTACTTGGATCCACCCTGTATGTTCAAGAGGTATAATATATGATGGCTTAATCAGGTAATGAATCAAACCCAACATATGTATCTGTAGGTTCATGTATAGAGTAAACCATTTGATTCTATAGATATTAGAAATGATAGGCTTCAATGTCATTGTTTTCTCAGCCATATGGTCTGTCTTATTTTTCATTTTATTTGGCCAGGTTGGTGGTAGCTTGATGATTTAGCTAGGATATACTACCACATTAGAGACATGACCAGTGGTCTTGTGTAGATAAGTTGATGATGGAGATTTAGAAAGAGATACTGACACCCTGGTTTTGACTGGAGCGACAACATGAGACAAAGACTTATACAAGATGTTGTTTTTGAACATTTTAGTGTTTTTTTTTGTATTTTTTTGACGTTGTTTTTTTGATTTTGGTGTTGGTTCCATATCAAAGCACATTACATATCCCTTTGCAATGATTTCTCATTTCATTAAATAAACAACTATGGGGGCTTGGTTTCCTAAACTCACGGTTCATGACATTCGTAATTAATAATAATTAATTTCAATAATAAATATTATTAATTTCATCAGCAAATATTATTAATTACATTGTTAATTATTATTAATTCCAATATTAGTTATTATTATTAATATTATTAATTATTAAATAAAAATCTATTAAATATTTTTAATTTCAAAATTAATTATTATTAATTACAATATTAATTGTTATTAACTATATGTAATTCCAACATTAAATATGATTAATTTCAATATCAATTCTTTTTAAAAAAATTATTTATCTTTATTAATTTCAATATAAAGTTTTATTTATTAATTGTATTAAAAAAATATTTATTATTCTAATTATTATTAATTATATTATTAATTAGTATAAATTAAATTATTAACTAAATTATAATTACTAATTAGTATTATATACTCTTGATTAATTTATTATTATTATTTAGTAATGTACTATTATTAATGATCAATTACTAAATAGGTATTATTATTAATAAATAATAATTGTATTATTTTTCTCGACACAACATAATTATTATTTTAAAGCATATAAAGTAGAATATAAATATGTCAATAACTACTCCCTTATAAAAGGGAGCCTTGGAAGAATTTTTCAATTACATTTTCAGATTAATTGAATAGAAGTAATACCACATATAAAAAAGTGATAAAAATATTTAACATTTTTTCAATATATATATATATATAACAAAAAAACAAAAACAAAAATGAACATAATATAAAAGCATAATAGAATAATAAAAAATAATAAAATAAAATACTTAGCGTGAAAGATTGTGATCTATTTTGTAATATATAATTTACACGAATAAATTTAAATAATTAATATAAAAAATGAAACAAAAAAACCTCTAAAAAAATTTCAACCCCATTTTAAATACAAACATAATAAAAATATTTTTTTAAAAAATTAAAATGACATGTGTAATGGATGTTCACGTAAGCTGTGTCCAATTTAAAAAATAAAATATAGCAAAAATCATTTAAAAAATTAATTTTTTTTTAAAATGAAATGAAAAATATCACACCTTCATTTGGTCTCCCAAATAAGGAAAAAAGAGAATGAAAAATAAAAAAACCCAAAAAAACATACATCCAATATTTTTAAAAAATATTTTTTAATAATTTTATAAGATATAATTTATAAATAATTAATTATAACTTAATAGAAAATCACCCACTTGAACCACCATAAAATTTTTATTCCTAGAAAAACTTTTTTTATTTTTCGAATCGAGTATCATACAAATAAGATTAATATTAAAAATATAAAAGATAGTGGGAATGAATTTTTAGTTGATTTTTAATTATAAAAATAAAAACAAATTTATTTAAGTGAACATATTTTGTTTAATTTTTTTTCTCTTAGAATATCAATTTTTCATACATTATTTTTACCATATATTTGAAATTATAGTTTAAATTGTATAAAAAATATATATTTTATACTTAAAATATAAAATATAAATAAAACTCAATATATAAAAAAAATTAATGCGCATATGTATAATACATAAGAACACATAACATATGAATATTTTTATAAGTATTGTAGTTATGATTTTAAACACATATATAACATCATATATATACATATTTTCTTATATTCTATATATATCTATGTGGGTGTGCACATTCACGCATGTGTGTTCACGTGATTATATGTTCTATTTTAGGACATATAATAAATACATATGTGTTTATATATTATGTTTATATCAATATAAGTACACAATATATATATATATATATCTGTGTTTGTGAGTACGCTTATAGAAACCCATAACATATACATAAGTGCTTACAAAATATAAAAAATTAATGGCACACTTTTAATGTCAATTATTTAATAACATACATAAAAAATTCCCAGATATAGACCTTAAATTTTTTTATCCAAATAATTGATGTGGAATAACTAAAAAAGAACATACATTCCACTATCATCGATAAAATCCCCCTGTATCTCATAAACCCCCTAAATCCACTCTCTGTCTTTCTCTCAAAACCTTATGACCACCACAAAGATGTTTCCTTACTTATACCCCCCCTCATCAACAAATTTTGATGTCTATCCCCATGATATGATCCTATAATACTGTTTCGCCCTTGATGAGTAGTGGTCTCCCTTTGATTTTCTATTTTGACTATCCCCCAACATTTTTCTCCTTTGAAAAAAGAATCCACCATTGATGAATATCTCGACAACATTGTCATTCTTTACCAACCTCTAGTTTCCTATTATAGTTTTCCATTGGGATACTAGTCAATTTTATAAGCCCTATGATTTTCATATGAGTTATATATCATTATTATATATTTATTTAATTTTCATTTGTATAAATTATAAAACTTGTTTGGTTTATTACTTAGGAATTAGTAAAATTTGGCTACTATGTTAATAACATATTACAAAGTTAAAAAATAATATTATTAAAGTACTTGTCTATAATATTGACCATATGATAAGTCATATTTTTTAAAAAATTTCTATATATAAATGTAATGAATTCATATAATAAATATATGATATTTATGAATGAATATTGTAATGTCCTTGGCCTGAAACCCACCTGTACAGTTTTATTCAGATCATCACAAAACTTAAGTGCACATCATCATATCCCAATGGTTGAAAAATAGTAGCAATGGATATATAGTTTTATTGTTGGGAGAATATTTGTTCAATATCATAACAAAAAATAATAGAAAAATAATAAAAACAACTTAGAGGAAATAACAAAATAAATATAATATGGAATTATAGTGTAAATTCAACCACACCAATAGTATGATCATCCAAAAATAAAATGAACCCGCATTATTCCATATAGTAATACATAATAGGAAAGGACCACATAGTGGGATACTCATATTCATTGTACAATCAAATCATAACACATAAATAAGGAGACACTTCTACTAATGACAATGAACTCACCTCAGTGCTATCTCCACATCCCTATAGGGCCACTCTAACTCCAGCATATGTACTAGGAAAATTTCCTTGAATATATTTCCAAATATACGACCCGACCGTCCATTGAGGTGAACTTTCATGGAGTGGGCATAAAACTTTTTGAGAAATCATGAACAATCCCATAATAAAATCCATATATATGTGCGTTAATGTAAAATATTATATGAAAAGTAGTAACACACATCAGATGTAAAATATTTCAAGCCATTATGCACTTAACATGATGTTATTGAACATGATTATACATATTTCATCCCATAGAGGTAATTTATTATTATAATATGAAATTAAAATTTCATATTATCACGTCATATAAGGTATGATTGATAATAATTATTAGTTTTTTGTAAATATGGGACTAACTATATCATATTAGGGTAGGATCATATATATCCTCATGATAATAGGTTAACATATAATTCACCTATCCAAGACATATTACTATAGGGTTATCTTAGATTTATCTTTAATATACTAGGTTGGAAAAGAGTTCAGTTGTCCAAACTATATCACACTATAGTAGGCTGGGATATAACCTCAGGATTATAGGTCATCACAAAGTCTACCCATAAAAACTTGATTATAATATGGTATGTTTAGATATAATCTTAGAATACTATGTCAATATAGATTCCACCCATCCAAAACTATATCAAAATGGGGAAATCTAAAATATAGCATGAGATACTTGGTCAACATAGAGTCTAATAGTCAAAACCAAGTCATTTTAGGAAATGATCAAATATACCCCTGGGACACTAGAATGGTACACTCCATCAAAACACTATTTAGCAGAAATTTCTTTAGAAGTTAGCGGTGTTTTAAACTTCTATTAAATGATTCATGATTATTTTATGAAAACTCTATATATACTTGTGTTTGAGATTATTTCGCAATTTTTTTGAAAAAATACTTAGAATTATTTCAAACAAGTTTTTTAATGGAATAAAGAAAATATTCAGATGAGGTTTTTTATATAAATAATTTTTTTTTTTTTAATTTATTATCTTTTACTAACCTTTCTGGAAGCTCACCTAGCTACCTGACCTGACCCACCCACCCTACCCACCTAGCTCAACCCATCCGACCTATCCACCCGAACTAACCCACCCTAAAAAATGTGTTGTAAATTTGACTAGGGTAGGATTTAAACCCATATTAGTTATTCAGTAAAACCTTTACCACTCCACTAAATCATCTATATATTAATTAAATAGACTTCAATATTCTTATATATATATCTATAGTTAAAAACTTGTAAATAATAATAATAATATTATATATAATTATAGTTATATATAAATAAACATAAATGAACATAATATATATATAACAATTAATATATATAAATATATATAAATATATGTAATTGAAAATATATACAAATAAATATAATTATATATGAATATATATAGCTATATATAAATATATATAAATATATATAAATATATATAAATATATATAAATATATATAAATATATATAAATATATATAAATATATATAAATAAACAGAAATATATATAAATACATTAAAATATACAAAGATACACTTAAATATATGTAAATATAAATATATTTATATGTATATATATTTATATATATACCTATCTAGATATGTATATATATATATTGAAATATGTATGATTATACATACGTATTCACGTATATATATGTAGATATATATGTTTATGTATTTATATGAAAATATAAATATATATTAACAACTATAAATATATACATGCAGAAATAAATATATGTTATTATATATAAATATAATCTATATTAGTTAGAGGGTATTACAAACTAAAAACAACATGCACAACCAAACAACATAGTGGTTCAAGCCTCATCCCTCCCTACAATGAATGAAAACCACTAATTAGAACTATTTTATTACATGGCGTGAATTAAAGCCCCAAGTTATTGACGACATTAAGGCCTAGCTGAATGTTGTCTAAAATACCTTTGGTGGGTCGGGTCAGGCGGGAATACTGGGTAATAAAAATTTTATAAATAAAAAATATATATTTTTAAAAAATTTAAAAAAATATTTAAATAAAAAATACCACAAAAAAATCATAGTTGATTTGAATACTTCCTTTCGAAATCCACCGCAATTTAGTGACTCATAAAACAATTAATAAAAATAAAATTAATCATATGTTGGATATTTTAAAAACTGTTACTAAATTATACTTTCCTTGTATTGGTATAATGTTCCCAAGTAAAAACTAGACCAAAATAGGGTAGTCACTGATATAGATTCCAATGGTATGACCAATATTGGTGTCATACACATCTTTATCCTCTTGGTAGTGGATTATGTATCACAGATCAATATAAAAATGAAGTTAATATTCCCAATCATTTGCAACACACTACCTAACCCTATTCCTTTGTCAATAACTAATCATACCAATTTCATTATGTATCCTTTTGTTTTAATCACATAGTGCTATACTAAAATTAACTATAGCCTCCCATATATCATGTAACCTTATACACTAAAGGTGATGCTAAACCATCCAAGGAAAAACTCATAACCTATGAATGATAATCTCTTAGATAATCCACACGCTAAGGTCTGATGATAGACATACAACTAAAAAGTAAACCTAATTATCTTCCCTAAATATGTCATCACTTAGTATATTTTGGGACTACCCTCGGTCTGCAACAATAATCCATGATTTTTCTACAAGGCTTTTCTAACATGGAGACATGGGTTATAAGGATCATCCCTAGATCATAATATACATAAACCCCAAATGTGAACCAACTATCATGTAGTTATCCCACATGTATAACATTCATAGAATTTTCATTTTGATCATACTAGGTATCACAAGGCCTATCATGATAATCCAAATTTAATACTGTATATTACCCTCATTTTTAATATAATTCTTATCCAATTGAAAAAACCTACTAATTAAATCATAATAGGCTCACTTCTCTAGGTAGAAATAAAAATTTCATTACATGTGACATCCTTCAGTTAGTTAATGAATCAATTAATCCTAGACACCCTTTATGGGTTCTTTACATACATATACCCTTGGATCACCATATAATGGAGTCGTTTAGTGATACTATCTTTAGGGGATGTTTGCAGAACATTTTTTAAAACCCTAATAGGTTACACCTATTTCATAATATTAATATAATCCCTATCAATAGTTATTATGGGTGGCCACAATCCCTCAACCATATCTCCCAACATATTTAATTGTAGGTAAAAATATTAAAATAATAGTAATTAATAACTTCTTTAAATGGTGTTAACCCCATTTTAATGATGCTCATTAATTCAATCTAATCTCACCCAATCATCCTCATTTTCACTATACATTGTTACATTCAAATTCTAAACTAATTAATTTTAAAACACTAATAATTAATTCCTCAATTAATCAATAATTGATATAATAGGTAAAAACTAACCGAGTGGCATATAAACACCGAACCAAAACCAATAACATGAAAATAGTCAATAAAATGACCATAGAACTAATATAAGAAAATGAACCACATATCTTAACATAATAATTGGTCAATTTCATTTAAAATCAGTGAAAATTCAAACAATAAAATATATTTTTGATTAACATAAGAAACATAACATTTAACTCTTTTAATCATCCTATCCCAACCACCCTTTTATTTCTCATGAAAAAACCCTTTATTTAAAATGTATTTTATCCATTCTCTGGTGGAATCACACCCAAATCCCAAGACAAGTCATCAAAAAATTAGAGGAGGATGTGAATAATAATGAAAAAGAGAAGAGGAGACTGTCTCATATCAATTTTCCATGCAGAAAATTTATGGAATCAACCTATGATCAAAGTGAATAGAAGGTAGTCAGTGGGGATTCAATGGAAGGAGGATGTATAAATGGCCACCCCCATGAGCTCCAGATATATAAAACACAAAAAGGGATGAAAAATGAAATGATAGTAATATACTGAACTTAAAAAAGTTTTGTTGGTACCACCTGGTACCCTGGGGCCTTAATCTAGCCACTAGGTGATTCATCGAGTGCTTAGTACATGACCACTAGCCACCTAATGATGAAAATAATGTTACCCCACCATTGGTTATTCCAAAGGTTACCTGGTGAAACCTTACCAGGTACCATGGGGATTCTAAAACCACCCCATTAATTCTATCATACAACCAAGTTCTAAAAATCCAAGCCCCATGATTTTCCATGATTAACCCTATACCCATTACTAACATTTTATCTCCCAAGGGAAACTAAAAGAGACACTAAATTGAGACATTTTCATGAATAGAAAATCAACCATAATTTCACTCCAATTATAATATGTACTTTATATCAAAACCCAATAACATGAGGTGTTATAATGTTTCCATCGTAATATTTCTCAACCTCATAAAGTGCCATCATACATTTTTGGTGAACTCAACCATCCATTGTGATCCGATTCATGTTCAATATCTCTAAAACTGCTATTAGTTATGGTTATAACATCCCTATACCAAATATTGAAAACTATATTTATTATAAGGGTATCATTCTCATATACATCATATATTTTAGTCATTTCTTGAATTAAATTCCATAGTAAATTACATTCCACTATACTTTTTCATGCATGAAAGCACCAGTCAAGACCTTACTATACCGACTTCCCCCCAAAAAATTAATTTTGCATTTCCATGAATACTAATACTATCTCTTTAAGGTATATATCCTAATCCAGAAAACATTTATATTTTAACCAATCATTCATTTCATACTCTAACAGTTTATGTTGACGATCTACAACTAACCACCAGCAACTCAAAGCTTCCAACTAGCATTTTCTGATCATCTAAATTTTGAATTACATAGTTTCCTTCGAAAGGAAATTTCCCTCACATGTATCCTCAATATTTTGACACATCATCATACACCCCCATGAGTTTTAATATTATCCATTACCAATCACTTAATTGGATAATTCCACAAATTCGACACCTATTAGACGCATAATAAAATAACTGCACTTGATAATTGTATACCAATATCCAAATCTAAATGTTTTTTTAATAACGTGGAATAATTTTTATTTCTTATATTCACGAGCAAATGTAAAACCTCAATCATTATTCATCTAGGTTCAATAATCACACTACCACTATGTTTACTATGATATATTGAGGCATGTATTGTATTATCTAGTGATTTATAGTGTACATACCACCATTAGATTTACCTTATAATCAATCAATGATCAATAAACTACCCTAATTCTATAATTACATGAACACCAATAGTCATGTTTAATTCATTCTTTTTTCTTGTTAGACCCATTCTATACCTCAATATAGTGTCAAAAATTACCATAGCACTCCAATATACCATTTTATGATAACATTGATGATATATTAACATAGAAATATAGTTTTAATAGATGTAACTTATGCCAATGAAGTCCCATACATTTCATAGGATACTCACATTCACAATAGTTATAGGGTTTGTACCTCTAAAAAGGCAATCCATAAATATTACAGAAATCCAAATACACCCTATTTGAGTCACTGTTCCAATCCATCAGTAACCAAGTTTATCTATTCAACCCATTAATGATCCATTGAATACATAAATAATCACACCACCTTTCACATTCACTACTAGGTATCACCTCATCACCCATACAAGATAACTATCACAAATTATTTATGGTATTAATCACACATTGTTAATCTAAAAACTAAACCATAGGACTTTAATCCCTTGAATTGGTCACAACTCATTCCTATGGCTGATTTTATCAGTTACATTCTACTAAACTCAAGTGACCATTACTTGGGAATCCCTTGACTCTGATCTAAGAAGTTGGGGATCCAAAGAACCTCACAAACTATAGAAACAATATATTCTAAAATATTCTCCATCGGCCTATAATTGTCATGTATAATGTGCCATCCAAGATGGATCATGCCTTAAATGATTATAAATAAAAAAATCTAATGGTTTTTCATAAGTTAAACTAATCTAAATACTATTTATGCAGCAAAAAATATATTATCTTATCCTAAAAGGAAGAGAGATGCTGAAGAACCACTATTATAATAGTGTATAACCACTATTATTTTCAAATGAATATTATTAAAATATATTAATACACTTTCATATTATCCTTGAACCCACTCAAATCATGTCATCAAGCGTTATATCCCTTTGATATGATACACACATCACTAATCTACTGATTATTAATTCCATGTATATAAATCACCTTTCATACAATGTTCTATTTGTGATTTTAATATCATATTCACTCAAATAATTGCACACACCTATAACAACCCTCTTTAGTATTATCATCACCCATATAGACACAAAAAAATATTATCACAAATAATGGATATTACAATCTATCTCAAGATAGAAAATAAAGGCACCCAACTACTCTTATAAGTCACCCAACTCACATAATCCATAACTATACCACATAATCACTATGCTTGTGGGGTTATAATAGGGAAAACACTTGTTTATACTTAGCATAATTAACCCATTGAAAATATTATCTTTTAAGATACAACAATTTATTTAAATAAAATAAATTTACATGAGGAATAAAAATTTTCTATGATAAAACCAGGATCATAATCCTTATTAACTTTGGTATAGAAAGATTACTAAGATGTATCCAAAGCACTCCATCATCCTCAATTATCAATAAGATATTATATATCTCTCAATTTTTGGGATGTATTTCATTTCTCTAATGGTATGCAGAAACCTTTTTCAATGAAAATATAAAAAATAAGAGATTTAGTTCAAGGAGTTTTCACATTGAAAAGAATATATTTCATATCTCTTTGTTTGACATAAATTTATCATCTTAAATTGAACTCCATAAAGTTTAAATGATTCATAAAAAATTAATTTTTTATCATTATAAATGTTAAGAAAAAATAAATTATGAAACCATATCACATTTAAATTGTACCATTAAACCTTTCCATAGGAAATGGTAAGTACTTTAAAAATTATTAAACTTATATCAAAACACATTAAATCTTCATCCAATGATGTTATAACCGATCATGATATCTTAAATGGAATAAAGATCATTAAAATTTGGTTATTATAAAATGAATCAAATTTCATGAACAAATCCACAATGGTTTTATCTTCAATATATTGTGCTTTACACTAGTATAAACCACAACATGGTTAATAAAACCACATTATGATTTAAACATTTTTTTTATATTTCTACAAAGTCCCCAGATGAAATAATGTCACATTATATTTATATACTTTCACGGTAAGTCACATCATATGTAGAAATATATGAAACCATATATAAAACACCCTTTTCAATATCCTCAAAAAACCCACTCTCGAGAAGTTATATTTCATTTTCACTACATATTACATCCCAAGTAACAAATTGTAAAAATATATCCCAAAATCCTTTAAGATATCCTCCAATACACTTTCAGATTATTTCTCAATGTTATGTATAATTAAATTATAATATAACTTAATCCTCATCCACGAAAAATCAATGTGTTCCTTTATAGAATTTTTAACTATACATGAAATCTTCATTTGTAGAGATTTTGTATTTCATTTATTAAAAAAGTGGGGATTTGGTTTTAAAAACTCATGGTTCATATCAATCTTAATTATTTATTATTAATTTCAATATTAAAAATTATTAATTTTATCATAAAATATTATTAGTCACATCATTAAGTATTCTTAATTTCTGTATTAGTTATTAGGATTAATATTTTAAATTTTAAATTATTACTTTATTAGATATTATCAATAATAATATTAATTATTATTAATTACAATATTTATTATTATAAATGATAATTAGTTCCAACATTATTTTATATGAATTTCAAGATCAATTCTTATTAAGTACATTATTAATTATTATTAATTTCAATATAAATTATTATTTATTCTTTATATTAATAAAAATAAATAATTATTTCATTAATTATTATTAATTATAATTTTATTCATTATAAAACAAATCATTAATTACATTATTATTAATAATTATAATTTATTACTCTTGATTACATTATTATCATTAACTATATATTATTATTAGTTAAATAGGTATATTTATTAATTATAAATTATTAAATATGTTTTATTATTAATAAATAATTTTTATTTTAAATATTTTAAAGTAGGGCATAAATATGTTCAGAAATAATCCCTTATAAAAGGGAGCCTTCGACGAACATTCCAAATGCATTTTCAGATTAATTGAATGGAATTAATACCACATATAAAAAGTACGAAAGGTATTTCAATTATATATATATATATATATAAATAAATAAATAAATACATATACACACATATATATATAATAAAATGGCTTTGGTGAATGAGTATAATCTATTTTGGTATAAAAAATTAACCCAATGAAATTTAAATAATTAATATAGAGAAATGAAACAAAAAAACCAATATAAAGATCACCCCTGTCTAAAAATAAAATATTTAAAAAACTAAAATGAAATGCATGAAGGAAGTTCATGTATGTTGTGACACATTTTATTAAATAAATTATATCCAAAAATAATTTAAATATTTAATTTTTTAAAAAATAGAAATGATTTATATCACATTTTCATTTGGTTTCCCAAATGGGTAAAGGAGAAAATCAAAAATAAAAACACCAAAAAATCATGCATCCTAACTTTTTTTAAATGCTTTTCATTAATTTCATCGGATGCAATTTATAATTATTTAACAATAAATCAAAAAAATCACCCACAAGAACCTCCATCGAATTTTTTTGGCATATACTAAAATAACTTCTATATAAAATAGAGTATCATACACCTAAAATTAATATTAAACTTATAAGAAAGGATTGAAATGAAATTTTAATTAATTTTTAATTAAAACATTTTAATTTGATTTTTCATTAGTGAATATTCACTGTTTATTATTTTTTCTCAGAAACTCATGTTTTATGCTGAATTTTGAACATAGATTTAAATTTATAGATTAAATTGTATATAAAATTATATGTTGTATACTTAAAATAGAAAACATTAATAAAAAGTTATATATAAAAAATAAATAATATTTATATCTAATAAAAAAGAATACATAACATATGAATATTTTATTACATATTATAGTTATGATTTTGAACAAATAGAGTATACCAAATATATAATGATGTTCTTATATTATATATACATCTATGTGGGTATGTACATGTATGTGTGTGTGCATGTGCATTCATGTGCTTAGATGTTCTATTAAAGCTCACATAACATATGCACATTCATTTATATGTTTTTAATTTAACATTATAATTACAAAAGACACACAAAAACTTATAAATATGTGATTATAATCACCCATACCATATACATCCATGTTTAATTTTTTTTAAAAAAAATTGATGGCACACTTTTAATGTCAGTTATTTAATAACTAGCATAAAAAATGCCCTAATGTGGACCTTACAAATTTTTTATTCAAATAATTGATGTGGAATAACTGTAAAAAAATAAATTACATTCTAATCTAATTGATAAAAGTTATCTGTATCTCACAAACCCCTTAAATTCACTCTCTCCCTCCTTCTCAAAACCCTATAAACACCACAAAGTTATTTATTTACTTGTCCCCTTGCTCCCCGTCATCAGTGACTACTGATGTTTATCCAAAAGAGATCCTCCTATCCCACTATTACCCCCTTTGATGACCAGTTTACTTCCTTTTATTTATTATTTAGACTACCCCCAACGTTTCCCTCTATTGAAAGGAGAACCCAACAATGATGACTACCTCAAAAATGTCGCCCTTACTTACCAACATCTACTTCCTCATTATTTATTTTACATTAGTATTTCTATCAATTTTAGAAGACTAACAATTTTAATATGATTTATATACAATTATTATATAGTTATTTAATTTTAGTTTGTATAAATTAAATATATTTTTTGTTTTATTACTTAGGAATTATTATAATTTGTCTAGTGTGTTAATAATTAATTATAAAATTAAAAATAATTTTATTAAAATAATTTTTTATAATATTAGTCATATGATAAGTAGTATTTTCAAAATTGTTTTTTACATGAATATTATGAATTTATATAATTAATATAAAATATTTATGAATGTATATTGTAATTTAATTTTCCTCAAACAAAACCGTATAGTTTGAGTTAGAGCATTACAAACCCAAAGTGTGCATCCTCATACACTAAAGGTTGGAAACTAGTAGTAAGGGAAATCTAATTTATTATCGGGAGACTATACGTTTAATATCATAACACATAATAAACAAATACAATAAAAATATTAGAATAGATAAAAAAATAAATATAATATGGAATCATAATGGAAATCCAACCATAGAAATATAATTCTCATCCAATAATAAAATGAACCCATGTTATTCTATATAGTCATACATAATAGGAAAGGATCACCTAGTGGGTTACTCTTAGACATAGCACAATGCAAGTAAAACACATAAATAAAGATACACAACCATTAAAACATCCACTTCACCTCTGTATTGTCTCCACATCCCTGCAGAACCACTCCAAATCCTTCAAATGTACTAAGGCCTTTTACCTGAACTTCTTTCCAAATATAATGCCTAAATTTCCATCTATGTGCATTTGTAGTTAGTGGGCATAAAATTTAGAAAGTCATCATGAAAAATACCCTAATATAAACCATATATATGTTAATGAATGTACAATATAATTTTAAATTTTTGTAAGACACATCACATATCAAATATGTTGAGTCATTGTTTTCTTACCAAGATGTTATAGAACATCACACAACTTATTTTGGTGCCTTTAGATAATTTATTAGTATAATATCTAACTTTAAGGCTTGGTTTTCATTTCATATATGGTAGCCTTGATAATAATTCTCAGTTTTATTTGAATAATGGACTAAATAAATCTTAGTAGCGTAAGCTCATATATAGCCTCAAGATACTAGGTTAGAACAAAGTAAACCTATCTAAGTTATACTAAAATAGAGTTTTATTAGATATAGCATCATGATACTTGGTTGTCATAGAATGCATTGATCAAAACTTTGTTACAATATAGTAGGATCAAATATATCATCATGATACATGGTTATAAAAAAGTCTACCCATTTAAACCTTATTATAATATGGTAGGTTCAGATATAACCTTAAGGTAATATGTCAATACAAAGCCTACCCATCCAAACTATATGGTAGGTTCAGATATAACCTCAATATACTTGTATTGTACATAATGCCAAAATTCCATTTAATGGTGTTTTTTGGGCATTTAATAGTGCTATAAACCACTACTAAATGGGTCATGGTTGTTTTATATAACTTCCATGAAAAACTTTATCGAGGATTATCTCATGATGTTTTTAGAAAACTACTAAAAATCACTTAAAAAATGTTTTTAGGAGAAAAATAAATTATATAGTGGTGGTTTTTATTTAAATATATATATTTTTACATTTTTTAATATATTTTTTTATTAACCACCTAGTGGAACGCCTGGTTGCACGAATTGACTCTCCCACCTCGTCCACCGGACCCAATTTTTGTAGCCTATCCATGAGACAAGGCCCACACTACAAAATGAATTATAAATATTTCTGGGGTTTGATTTGAACCCCTCTTAGTTATTTTTCAAAATCTTTTCCACTCTACTAGATCCTTCATCTGTTAATTAAACATACTTTAATATTCATATATATATATATGCATTTAAATACATGGAGATAAATAAATATTTTTTCTATAAGTATAATTATATACAAATAAACATAAATTAATATAATTTTTATATGTAATTATTAAAATATATAAATAAATTTAAATACATTCAGTTATAAATAAATAAATATATAATTATTTATGAATATATATATAACTATATATAAATATATATATATATAAATAAATTGAATTATAAAAATATATACTTAAATATATTAAAATATTAATATATTTATATGTATTTATATATATCTACATGTCCATGTATGTATATATATATGTAGAGTGATGCATGTATATACATATAAATACACATATAAATATAAATAAATAAATAAATAAATATCTATTAATATTTATCAATATAATATATATTAGGTAAAGGGGATTACAAACTACAAATAATATACACACCTGAACCCCATAGTGGGTCAAGCCTCATCCCTATCTAAAAGGAACGACAAACTCCTATTAGAACTATTTTAATACATAGAGTGTCTTAAATTTTTAAGTTCTAGATGGCCTGAAGGTCTCACTGATTGTGGACCAAAGGTCCTTTGGTGGATTTGGTCAGCCAGATGGGTTGGGTAATAAAAAATAAAAAATTAAATTTATTTTTAATTTTTTTAAAATATTTAAATAAACCCCACTACTAAAAAGGGCTTCAAAATGAAAGTAATACACAAAAAAACCATCACTCATTCATAATAATTTTTTAAAAACCACCACCATTTATCGATGATTTCTTAAAACCACTCCTAAAAAATAAAATGAAACATTTATTATCCATTTTTAAAACCATCGCTAAACGTTATTTTCCTTTTACTGGTACAATGTCCACTAGTCAAAACTAGACCACAATATAGTAATCTATGATATATCCTCATACTATCTGACTAGTAATAGTGGTGTACATATCTCCATCCTCTCAGTAGTGAAATATTTATTACATATAAATATAAAGCACTATTTAATAATATTAATCATAGGAAACACACTACCTAACCCTAGTCCTTAGTTAATAACCAATAATAACAAGGTTCCTCATCTGTCATGATGTTCACATGTCATTATAACCTATAATACTCCATGATGACTCTTGATTAGGGATAAATTAAATCCATAATTTGAGAGGTTAATCATCATTTCACATCACATAATATATGTAACCAATATGAAAGAATGATAATATGGATATTTATTTTCTTATAAAATGATATATTTTGTTTATTGTTAAACTATTATATGAATAGTACCAAAACTATACATAAGTTATAGTATTATCATATTACATATTTAGTACCACTATAGAGGCCTTACACTCACCATATTTTTAATGGTTTTTTTAAACTCATTACTTCACTATTTAATTCTTACTACATCTCCCTGAGACTATCTGAAAAATATTTCTACTATATTTGTTTATTGAGTTAAAATATATGAAGATTTTTTTTTGAATAATTGTGAGAGTTCGAATCATAATCCTTATATTCAACTCTTCAAGATTAATATTAAAAATTACTTACTCAATAATATTCAATTTTATGATGTTAATAAATTTTACTTATTAAAAAAAAAATAGAACCATTTTTAATTACATTATCATCATTGGAACATTTATTTGATATAAAAACATCCCCATAAATTTATTAGGTCAACATCAATATATATTAACTTATATAGTTCCAATTAAAGTCCAAAGGAATAAGTTTCATTTTATAAATGTTTTTAATTTAGTTTATATAAAAAATTTAATGATAGAGTGGTTTTTTCATGTGTAAAATATATATTATCTAAAATAATGAGATTATATTTCCTACCCTAATTTAAATTACCAAAGAGATAGCATCTATAAAAGTGTATTTAAACTATATGGGATATAAATTTAAATAACACATCTAAACCTACTAACTAGTTTCATATGACAATGATTAATTCCATTGTAATCCTTTAATCTCCCACTTAATCAAACCAAGTACTTACTATTAATATTAAGAGTCCTTATAAGGTTGTATATGTCTCTAAAGTGTAGTGATTCATTCTTATTTGGTTGTTATAGAACTAGAATATGTAGTAACCGTTTTCTCTTATATGATATTATCTTATGTTCCATATTCCAAAACCAATATTTACTAAAATCATCCACCTAATTTCTGGTTAATTAAGTATTAAATGAAAGTAAAGTAAATTAGTATGAAAAAACACTCCATGTAAACATATTGAACAATAAATTTAAAATAAATCCCGAATTACATAAATTAACAACAAGTTGAGCTAAAAATGCAATCAATATAGTGAAAATTATAATAAGTAAGGGAAGGATCATTAAATACTTGAGATTAATATAGAAAACTTATCTATTTCATATGTCTGTTCCTATAACTTTATCACTCTCATATGAATCTTCTTCTCTACTCAACCACACTCTACACCTCTCCGAAATACTTTTCAACCTACCACGAGTTCCTACTTTAATCGAGTATTTTCCCTCAAAACAGAATTCCAACATGACTTTATTTATCCTTATCAATTAATATGGTTTTACCTATAATTCTTTCATGTAGTAGTGAAAAATCCACATGGAATATGATATGATTGTGATATTTTCCCATGGATAATATAAGATTTCATATTTATTTACATGGAAAACATGGACTTTAGTATCAAGATATGTGATTTAATTTATTCATTCTATTTATATGTTCAAGCTACCCATGGATGTATTATTAACGACTTAATCTATTTGGTGAAGAGAAAATATTTGATGATTTATTTTATCTCAGGTGTAGGCATGTTGGTCACATGTACAACATTATCCATTAATAGTCATAATCCCTCATTCCTCTTCAATATCTTAGCCATGATTCATAATTAATTCTAGAATGACCATGGATTAATTGAGATTAATTTTGGATGAAATTATGATAGATCTAGTCTATTTATATATATTTCAATGTTTTTAAGATTTTATTATATAACATTAGTGATATGGTCCATTGGTATTTTATTAATCTTGTATTTCTGGAGGAAATATTTCTCTTATAATTAGAGGAATTGGTTTAATCAGAATCTTGAGTAGTGATATGTGTCTTTTATTTTTCAGGCCGGAATTTGATGCTCAAATATTTTTATGTCGATGGTGATGAACTTTTATTTCCTTCAGTCACCACTCCTATGATCTATCAAGATGAAATGATAATGGTATTTCTTCTACACTAATATACATACATATAAAAAATAGAAGCACCCTCATAAAATAGATAACCATGGACTGGTGAAAATATTTCTATACTATTGTGCTCAATAAGTTCATAACATATTCTTTATTTCTATAACAGCTAATGACACACCATCTCCATTTAAATTTAGTCCACCACTTTTTTTTATATCCAGAGTCAAACTTGTCAATATCTATCATAAGATTTGACATCTTCCTATTATATATTATGGTTTTTGATTCATTTAGGTATGTGTAATAAATCCCTATAAACACGATACATTGTTTTAATCCACTAACTATATATATTCAAGTATGATTTTTTACTCTTTTATTTCTCATTTAATCTTTAATCAATACATGATTTAGCTGGGCTACTCTTCAAGTTAAAATCATTAAAACTTATAAATTATAGTTCATACTTGGAAATAAATACCAGAATAATTGTAAATTATATTAAATTATAAAACTAGGTCAATTTCAACCATAATTCCAAAAAATATAAATATTTATAAAAGTAAAGTAATTAACCATATATTTTTAATTTAGTGGGGATATCCTCATAGAAATAAAGTAAATATTTTTTATCTCAATTACTCCCCCAAAACATACATACTACACTCATAAACAAAAATCAATGCACATAAAATAAAATATTAACTCTCCAAGATTAAATACCTAATAATATTAAGTTATAAATAAATATATTCATTCATAATTAAAATTTATCCTATATCCTCTACAAATAATGTTATTTATCTCACTCCCCTTTAATTAATTTTAATAAAAATTTACAATTATTCAAGGATAGTTTTGACACACCTTTGAGAATATTTTATCTCATCACTCAAGTATCAATAAATATATTGTTACTATCAATAATTGAGTACATGAATTCTACCATAGGCTTTATATGTTTCTAAATTATGTATTATTAATTAAAAATTACACTAATCATGAGGGAAACTATAGTGTTGTTCAAGGGTTGAGAGGTAGTCAAGTAATGAAATAAAACTCAATGGATTGGAAAATTGTATTTAAAAACTTAGTCACAACACATGATATATGATTATAAATCGTGAAGAATCATTACTACACATATATCACCAATAGCACTTTTACACTTTATTTTTTTTGTTGAGTCATAAATCATAAGTTTGATTAAAATGCATGTTTCCTCATCTTCATTATAAGGCCCCGACCTTAAACCTTACTTAATTTTGAATTAAATGAATAATTCACATTGAGGATCTTTTCAGGTTTAGAGTTTTATATAATTAGATCATAAATCATGAATTACATTCCACATTTAAACAAAGTGGTTACATAAAAGATAGAATTCGTTTTTTCCCATCAACGAAAACATATTTAAAATAAAACATGGATTCTTTCTTGACACTTACTTGACACAATCATCATATCATGCACCTTTCCCTTGACCTGTGAAAAACATTTCAAAAACTTGGGATGAGAATAAAAAGCTCAGTAAGGGATATAAAAGTATGAAAAGAAAACATTAGTCCATGTATGAAATCATACTTTACTCATAAAACATAGTCATTTTAACATACCTCATAAAATCATGAATAAATCATAGAAATCATAAGGCATAAAGGTAAATTGAGGCATTCATAACATTATTACGTAGGGAGTAACCCTCTTGGTTACATTTGGAATACTCATCACAGTATATTCCCTAAATCTCTTCGGAGAAACCTTAACTTTTAACCCCTTCGCGTTACCCAATGCATTGGAGAGCTATATCGGGCTCACCCGCCCTTAGTTTATCACAGAACCACCCATCTTCATAGCAATGCCCAAGAACCATAACATAATCATAGCACATAACTTAAGCATAAAGGAAAGATAACATTCCCACATTGCAATAACAATATAACATTTTAAGATATTGAAATAATTAATCCATTCTAAAAACCATTTTCAAAACCATTTAAAACATTTAATAAAGAAATTTTTAAATCAAAGTGTCCCGTACCACATTGAAGATTTTAACATTTTAAACCATTAATATCTATATAAATAAATCCTTAAAACCATTTTGAAAACATGGATATTAATGAGAAATATTTATAAGATTAAATCATTAAAACATTTAAAACGATATTTTAGTTAAAGGGTTTTTAACAAAATGAGAGACACTTGAATACAATAATTGAGGAATAAAATTTAATCAAAACTTTATAATATCATGCGAATAAAGGGATTCATGATATAATATTCCAAAGGACAGTATATACACCATATAAGAGTGAATTGGTGCATAAAAACAATGAAGTCTCAATGGAAATGTAAATTGAGATGAAATCCATTATAAAGATGGTATCCTTAAATTAAGGATAAATCAATCTCATAATTATGTGCGAAAAATATAAATACACCCAATATAAGTGGATATTAAGTGTAAAATAATAAAAGGTCATTCACACATATTCAAAGGATGACATATTCAATAACTACATGTTCAACCCAAATAAATTGAAATTGGGTTAAGAAGTTCCCTTGACAGCCTAACGACGTCACATCAAATTTTAGAAAAAGAGTTGATGAGAGAGATAAAGGGTATCTCATCTCTTGGACATAAAATTTATGGCAATAAGGATATATAAGAACATATCCCCACATAATAAGATGAAAATTTAAAGACATAACAAAAGAAGTCTTTTAAAAAGAGGAGGGTGAAAGGTTCCCTTACCGATTTGGGTAACTTTCGAGACGTACACCCCATGAAAGAAGTACTATAAAAAATTGATGTAAATACTCATAAAAAAAAGTATGTTAAACAAAGAGTATAATAATGTACAGTACATACACCACTCAAAAGGAAATATTGGCAAATGTAGCATGAATCTCACGAAAACACAAAGTGAGATAAAATGCCCCTTACGAAATTTCGGCAGCCTAACGACGCTAATTAAAACTTTCAAAATGGATTGATGAGAGAAAATAGGGTCTCTTATCAAATGAACATAAAAATAACAGTAAGAGTAATATTAAAGAACATCACAATCATAAGAAATATGAGCTTAAAAGGAATGACATAAAAGAGTGTACTTAAAAAGAAAGAGAGAGGTAGGATCCCTTACCTCATGTCCGACATGATTCGATCGTTCTTTAATCTCCTGAATAATAGAATTTGGTCAATTTATAATTTCTTAAGGACCTAATTTAAATATTATTATTCAGTTAATATCACATATTATAAGGTTATAATAATTGGTTAATAAAGTGAGTTCATATCAGATGTTTTTGTCGATGTTCGGTACATGAGTAAAAATCGAACTTGTTGGAAAAGAATTTTCCATGTAGTTATAGGTACATCATATCAAGAATATTATTGATGTTTTAAACATCATATATATCCAGTATATATACATTTTATACTATTCCATAGCATTTGGAGATAAAAATTAAAAGCACCGTTCACGGAGACGGTAGGCCGTACGTACGCATGAACGCTACTTTCATTTTTTGTCATATTAATGGAATTAAAAAAAATGAGAGAGATATATATTAAAATTCCCGAATGATATCCATCATTTATATGTAATATATTACATATATATCCATTATATATAGTACATAACATTTGGAGATAAGAAATCAAATGTACCGTTCATGGAGACGGTAAGCCGTACGTACGCATGAACGCTACTTTCATTTCTTTTTTTTGTATTCAATGGAATTAAATAATAATGATATAAAGGTATATTATAATTCCAGTAGTATATCATATGTAATACCATTAATTCCATCCTTTATACGTCCCACATATGGAATTAACGAATCAAATCACTGAGGGGGCGGTAGTCCGCACTTCCTAAAATGAAGATATCGCGTTTACCCATAATGGAAACCATAAAGGTATGCCATAAATGAAAAATACAGAAGCTTAAGGAAAACATAAACATATTATATATCATATATAAATATAGTGACATCTTAATGGCCACCTTTGAAGGTGTTAAAATAATATTGAACAATCATCGTTTCTTGAGGTAGTAATTCTCCATCCACAGAAACAGTATGTTCTTTAACCATTAGACGGAGGTGTGTGAAAGTGTAGCTCGAATCCTTATTATAAAAACATACTAGTATATTTATGATACTGGTGTTGTTACAAAAAAAAATTAATAAAAAGATTTTAGGGATTTGGAGAAGAAAAATAAAACAAAAGAACACAAGGGAAGACATTCCCTTTAAATCGGGTAACTCTCTTTGATTTGAGCTCAAAGGCTTCCTTGGAAAGGATTCTGCCCAAAGTGAGGCTTCAATGATGAATAGAGAGATGTGGAGAGATGAAATGGGCAGGGTTAGGATGAGACAAAGGATTGAGAGGTGTGTGTAAGGTGGTAGAGGTGGGGGCCTTTTATAAGAGGAGAGGAGGGGCACTCTTAGAAAGTTATAAAATATTACTTTATTATAAAATGATTTTCGGATTTAAAAGCTCCCAAAAGGATATATTTATAGTATAGGGTGATAAGGTTTCTAAATACACCCATACAATAGGTTTGTGACAAGTGTAAGACTTATATTTCACCCTATCATCTCATTTTATTTAAATCGTTCATTTTTGAGGTAATCACTGCATCATCACGATGTCATAAATAAATTAATTTATTTAATGTCTAAAAATTATAAAAAAAATATCACGATGTAGGTAATATTTTTAGATTTCTAATTAATATTTATAGTCCAAGATATGACTTATATAACCCCATATATTTTTTTTAGTAAAACAACACATGTTTGTGAAATTTTAATTTTAACTTTAAATAAAAAGGTATTTATGTCATTTTCCAACCAAAGTTGCTCCATGGGGTCCCTAAGTTGACCCATGGATTTTCTTGGTCGGCCATGACTCATACTCTATCTTCTCCTCTCAAAGAAGATTTTGAGTATGAAGAACCTAGGTACGTGGAAGAGAAAATTGAAAGGACATCCGTACTCTATACCCAATCCAATGTCTCATGGAAGGAATAGAAGCAGGTTGAGAAATCAAACCTTGCCTAGGTGGCCCTCAAAGCTACAAAGAACAATAGTACCTGGATTCTGGATAGCGGTTGTTCATCTCATATGACAGGTAATGCCGGCTAGTTAATGGATATCAAAAGGAAGGTTGATGGTACAACACGATTTGGTAATGATGGAGCTCTAAAAATTAAAGGGGGTGGAATACCGAATTAGCTAATAGAGAACTAAAGAAGACTTAAGTCCTTTACCTGGATGGCCTATATCATAATCTACTCAGCATGAGTCAAATCTGTGACTCGAGACATATAGTTACTTTTAATCAGAAAGGCTGCACTATCAAGGGAAAGATAGGCAATTCACTTATTAAGGGATTCAGAATAGAAGGAAACTTGTATTAGGTTGATAGTGAAGAAAATATCTGTTGCATGACTGTTGAAGAAGAAAAAAATTTGTGGCATCGAATATTGGGACACATCAATCAACAAGACATGGAGAAAATATCAAAATTGAGAATTTCCATGGACATTCCCAACCTAAAGAGTGAGCATGAAAAATCTTGTGATGCTTGCATTCGTGGGAAGCTGTTCTACAGTTCATATCGGCCTCATAAGAAAAGGGCATCTCACCTTATTGATCTGATTCATACAGATGTATGTGGGCCGATAAATGTTGCTGGAACTCATGGAGAAAGGTACTTTGTCCTTTTCATAGATTATTATAGTATAATGGCATGTGTGATGGTCATTCATAGGAAATGAAAAGTCCTTGACTGCATGAAAACATATCAGCGAGTCGCCGAGAATGATATCGGATGAACAATCAAAGTGTTTCGATCTGAAAATGGAGGATAATAAATGTCTATTGAATTTGAAAATTATCTGGAGAAGCCTGGGATACAACATGAGGTAGATGATGTGAGAACTCCACAACAAAATGGAGTTGTTGAATGTAGGAATCGATAGGTGAACAACATGGCATGAAGTATGCTGATTAAGAGTCGTATTTCATGACATTACTGGAAAGAGGTTGTTAAAGCTGTAGTGTATATTCAGAATCGAACAGGACTTTATATGGGTGAGAAAAAGACACCATATGAATTGTGGCATGGAAGGAATCCCTCTTTAAAATAATTTAGTGTATTTGGAAGTAAATGCTTCATCAGGAACAAATAAGGAAATCAAGGGAAGTATGGCGACAATGTATATGAAAGAATTTTCCTTGGTTACTCAATGAACAAAAAAGTCTACAAATGTTTCGACAAGCATTTAGGATGGATTGTGGAAAGCAGTGATGTTAAGATAATTGAAGAGAAAACCACAAATTCTTCAAGGACATCATATGATGATGGGATAGAAAGTGAGGAAGAAAGTGACTGTGGAGAAAATACAAATGCAGAAATAGAGGAAGTTGTACAAAACACTCACCAGTCACAACATGATGTTGACTCAGAAGAAGAATCTGAAGAAGAAACCGGGGCTGAAGAGAATGCAACAGAACCTCGCAGAAGAAATCAATGAGATAATATTGATCCATCCAACATAATTGGGGACAAGAGTGAACCCACTCAAAAAAGAAGGATGAGGAATAAAACGAAATCTTCATTTCTTTTAGTTGTGGATCCATCCTCATTCGAAGAAGCTGCAAAGGATGAATCTTGGGTGAAAGCCATGAATGAAGAATTAGATCAGATTGAAAAGAATCAGACATGGGATCTTGTCCAGAGACCCGAATGTCACAATGTGATTGATACCAAATGGATCTTCAAAAATAATTTTGATAAGCATGGAAGTGTCATCAGAAACAAGGCATGACTGGTATGTAAAGGATACTCCCAGATTGAAGGCACTGATGTTGAAGAAACCTTTTCCCTAGTGGCTATACAAGAGTCAATCAGGATTTTCCTTTCCATGGAACTCCAAATAGGATATAAAGTATATCAACTGGATTTCAAGATAGCATTCTTGAATGGTGTACATGAAGAAGAAGTCTACATTGAACAAATAGTGGGTTTTGTTTTAGGTACTGATGAAACAAAGGTCTGCAAACTGAAGAAATCTCTATATGGTTTGAAGCAGGCACCACGAGCGTGGTACTCGCGGCTGGATTCATATCTCAAGAAGCTGGAATTCAAAAGAGGAGGAGTAGATCACAATCTCTATGTGAATAATTCTTTAAAAGGTCAATTCATGGTTCTAGTCTATGTTGATGATATCATATTTGGTGGCAGTAGACGAAAACCAGTGGATGAATTTGCCAACCACATGAAATCAGAATTTGAAATGTCTATGATTGGGGAGCTCACATATTTCTTCGGGCTGCAGGTGATTCAAAAGAAGGAATACACTTTCATTTCTTAGGAAAAGTATGCAAGAGAGCTGCTGAAGAAGTTTAATATGCAAGACTCCAAACCAATGTCAACTCCGATTGCAGTTGGAACTAAACATGGAAAGCATGAGGATAAGGCCTTTGTTGATCCCACCACGTACTGGAGGATCATTGGGAGCCTACTGCACATGACAGTGACACAACCATATATTGTCTTTGCCACATGCCTTGTGGCCTTTTGTCAGAGTAATCCAAATGAGGAACATACGACGACAGTAAAAAGAATCATGAGGTACATTCAAGGTACACATAACTTCGGGTTATTTTTTGCTGCAGGCAGGGACAATGAATTATCAATGTTTTTTGATGCTGCTTGGGCTGGTGATGTAGTAGAAATAAAGTCCACTAGTGGTGGAGCCTTCTATATTGGAAATAAATGTGTTGGCTGGTTGAGCAAGAAACAAGAAAGTACTTATCTTAGTACTGCTGAAGCTGAGTATATATCTACCACAAAGGCATGCACTCAACTGCTATGGATGAAGTAGCAATTAACATATATTGGTGATGAGGTGAAGCAACCAATGGTGATATACTGTGATAACAAGAGCACAATTGATCTTACGAAGAATCTAGTTCAACATTCTCGTACAAAACATAATGAAATTAGGTATCACTTTATCAAAGAAAAAGTTGAGCAAGTGGTGATTAGAATGGATCATGTAGGAACTGATGAGCAAGTGGATGATATCCTGACCAAGCCACTATCAGTGGCTGTGTTTGAGAAGCATTGGTTGAACCTCTATGTTCAGCCACCTCCTAGTGCATAGGTTTCACAATACCCCTCTCCCCATTTATGATAACTATTTTTATCTGTTTATGGATGTGATGCAGGTTTATAGGGGAGATACTATCTAGGGGTAGTATGGTTTGAGGTGAAAAATGAAAAAATTACCAGTCTTTGGGTTTCTTGACAATGAGGGAGAAAGGAATAAATTCAGGCATGTTCAGGAAAGTAATGCTTCTGTGATGAGAAGAATGAGAAGGGATACATTGGTCATGTAATACTTCTTGGGCATCATTGAGAATTCCAAAACATGGGAACCCAATTCAAGATTTCTCTCTTGTTTTCAACACTGATCATTGCTCACGTAGACTTAGAGTGTTGGATGAGTTGATTCTTGTGTTTTTGGTTTACCTATGGATGGGGATCTATTGAATTTATTTTCTGATTTCCAACAAACCCAAAGGGGGAGATTGTTGGAACCATGGTCTTCTATGCATTAATTGGAGTATGGTTTGTGTTTTTTGTCAATCCTTAGTGGAAGTTCAGAATGTTTACCAGCAAAGTGATCATACAGTTCAAGCAGACAATAGTATTGAAGGTGGTGCTGATTTCTAGTGCTTGCCAATTTTTTGGGCCTGAAAATCGACAAATAGAGAAATGTTTTTTTTGGAAAAGATACTTGCGCACCGTGTACTTGAATGAGAGGAAACTTGCGCGCCATATGTTTTTCAAGACTAGAATATAGAAAAATGGAAAAGGGATAAGGGCCGCGCAAGTTTTGGGATGGTCGGACAAGTGACCTGCACGCCGAGAAAGGACTGGGACGCTGATGCCTAGGAGGTTTGGAAACTTGCACACCGATTGTTCTTCATGATCAGAACTTCAAAAAATGGAAAAGGAAAGTAGGTCGCACAAGTATTGATTGTGTCGCGCAAGTGAGTTGCGCGACAGAGGCTAGGGAATTTGGAGCTGGGTGTCGGGACTTGCGCACCGTGAGAACACTTGCGCGCCACCGCGCAGGGGGTCTAGTTTGCCTATAAATAGAGGACCACCCCACCTCATTTGTAACAAAGTTCAAGACTTAGAGATTTTTTGAGCTCTCATCGCGCAAGTAGTTGAGTCGCGCAAGTGGTAGTTGGGTCGCGCAAGTAGAGGCTGTGCGCCAGTTGGTGGCTGCGCGACCAAGGTGGTTTGGGAGTTAAACGGGAAGTGTCGTGCAAGTAGGGTTGGTGTCACCTGCACGCTGAATTTTACCGCGCAAGTGACTTGCGCACCGGTCTTGAAACTTGTGCGCCAGTCTTGGAGAAGCGTGCCAGGTGAGGTTTTTGTACGGTGGTTCTTTTGGAGATGCACAAAAACTGGAAGACTGCACGATACCTTCAGTGCAAAGTGGAATTAGTATACGAGTGAAAGTTGGACTTTAACAGAGCATCTACATTCAACAGAGGATGAATTCTTTTGCAATGATGAAGAGACTTCCACGTCTATAAACTGAGTGTGACTTCACCAAGTGCAGTGAGATAGGGGGAGTCCACAGGAGTGACCCTAGGGACGCTGTGAGCTATCCCTGAACTTTTGTAAAGGAAGTGAGCCTGGGACATAGTGACTATACCCGAACCTTTGTAATCCATAGATAGGGAAAATTAGTGTAATTTGGTACGACCGAGAACTTGTCGGCGTATGCTCCTTGGAAGTTTCCCTTAGTGGTGAACCAAGTAAAAAGTGTTGTGTCTTCTCTGTGTATGTGAATGTTTTCTTTCTGATCATATTCGTCATACAGGTTCAACAAGTTCCTACGATTGTGGGAATAAGATCCATCACAATAAAAGTAAAAGTTGTCACCCCGATTCACCCCTCCCCTCTCAGGGTTTCCCAGGGTCCTTCAAATCTTGAGTTGGCATCCGTTATTAATGAACTCAAAATGTGGTGTCACTACCACTTTGGGGGAAAGTTTATAGTGTATTTAGATGATAAGAGCCTACAATATATTTTTACTTATATGGTTCTGAACACGAGATGGAGATACTGGGTAGAGTTTCATTAGACTTATGATTTTGATATTTGATAAACCCATGAGAAGGGAAATGTTGTGGCAATTTATTTGAGTAAAAAATTACTAATACAAGACACGAAGGAATTGGTTGAGCAGTGGTATCCAATGATTTTGTTTGCGAAGATGATATTTGGATTGTAATAGGTTGGTGGAGATGTGTTCTTAGCTTTTATGAAAGCAGAATAATCTTTGGATGAGTGAGTTCATCTCGAGAAGATGAAAAACATCGAATTCCATTGCTTTATTGAAAGACTTTATGGTTGGGAGACATGGGGTGAGTGGTACCATGCCAATTCGTTTTTGAAAGACTTTCTGATTTGATAATATGAAAGGGTTTTACGAAAAACCAAAAAGAAAAGGATTTACAAAAGAATTGGGTTTGGGGAATTGATTTGTAAAACTACTTTTTAGTTTTAAAATCTCGAACTGTTGGATTCTTATTATTAGACCTTATATAGACACTATGGTGGAATCCTTATATACATTGTTCTCACACCCTAATTTTTTTGGTGGTGTTAGATGGTGTTTTTTCGGATACATGCAAAGGAAATGGAATCTTGTAATATGTCGGCTTCATCTTTGATCTTTGACTTCGTAGCAGAGTGGTTTGGAGGTGACTACTTGTCACATAGAGATTTTTTGGTCTTTATTTATTCATAATTTTTATTTTATACCATTTTTATTGTATTGTATAGACCTATTTGTATCTTTTTCTTTCACATATTACTCTAGTTTTATGTCTTATTTGGTTATATACAATACCTTGTTCTGTTTCATTGATTTTCCTCAACATGTGACAACTGGATCAGGTGTATGTTTTGGTTAACCCATATTGGTCTCTTTCATGTTTATTTGATGTTATATGGGCATGGTAAATTTACTAACTAGATGGATACACAATTTTATGTCCTAGATGCTAGTGGATATCTTCCGTCTATTTATTTTTCTTGGGATTTGATCGATGTAATCCTCAACTATATACTTTTTTATTTTTCTAATAAAATTTTCTTGGGATCATAGGTATGGTCTTTCAAATAATTTATTCAAATTATTATTTCAAATATATAATATTATTTATTATTGATCAAATTAATCATAAAAACTCTTTTTGATTTTCTGTAAATAATTTTTTATATAAGGAAATTAACTTGAACAAATCTAATTATTTATTTTGAAAAATTTATAATAAAATATAAAATATTTTTATATTTGGTACTTATTTTTTAATTTATAAATACTTTATAAATAAAAATTACAATTTATAAATAAACACTTTATTTCTAAATCAAATGGAATTATTTATAAAAGAAAAGTTTTTTCAGAATTAAAAATTAATATTTATGTATATTTATTTATTAAAATTTTCTTATAAAGATATTTAAATAATTATAAAAAATTTCCAATTAATTAATTTACAAAAATAATTATAAATTAATAAATTCCCCAAAATATCTTTTTTCGTAACTTACAAAGAGTTTATAAATTATTTAATTAAATTAATTAAATTAAAATAATGGAAAAAAATTTCTTAACGTATCATTTTTAACAATATGAATATACCATGCTTGAAGATAGAGTGGTCCCCTGTGTAGGAATAATTCACATATGAATGATTATTGATGGACTAATGAGGTTTAAGCCGCATGTAAGAATAAGACATGCACTGTGTATGAATAACAAAACATACACAACCTATGTAAGTATTAATTTGCAAGTCCCTACTATAGAAGCATAAGATACACTACTTAATGAGATTAAAATCACTACTATATGAGATTAAATGAAAAAAAAAAGATTAATCACATAATATTATCTCTATGCTCCACTATATTCATAGGAATAACTCACCTTGGTCTGTGTATGATTAATCACATGTGAAACAATTATCCACAATATTAAATAAGTGATACATGTAATTTATTCAATATATCAGGGTCATAAAATAATGATCATTCATAACCTATGATTAATACAGTAGTATAAAAAAATTTCTCATAAGGTGAAACAAAGAATCACATCTTATTAACCAAGCACTAGCTTGTCTATGCTAGAATATCCAAGTGCCTACATAGTATTAAACCAGCACTAGGAAACCATGTATAAAATTGAGTTGGAAATATTTTTCATACACTATTTCAAGTGGCGATGGAGTAAGTTATAACATTTGGCACTAACTTTGGAGGGCCATTCTGATATAATATCTTTTCCATTCATAAACTATAATATACATTATAACATCTTTATCTTATGATCCCATGTTTTCTCTACAATATGAACTTCTTTATTTTAAGCATTATTTAAAGATTCAAAAGCAAAGAAATTAATTTGATACCATTACTAGGTTTCTTAAGATCTAATGACACTCAATAAATACAATGAAATAAACAAGTTATAGTAGAACCAAGATCAATATGCTGGATACCAAAAAATGTGCATAAAATATAAATGATGCACATGTTGTGTACCTTTCACCATTGGGTTATTTTCACAGTTTTCTATGGTCTAAATACTTGATGAAGATCACCGAGGATACTAAAAAATGACTTCCCTCCTATTTATTGCATCCATGGGAAAACTTAAACCATTCATTATATAAATAAGATTCTCCTCAACCCACAACATGCTAGTGTCTTGGGAAATAAATAGAGGAGGAGAAGAGTGCTTCACCAGGTGAGAGAGTTTTGGTCCTAAGGTTCACATGCATTAGCATCACCCATTTTATGGGTAATTACTAAGTATAAATCCCTTGAAAATGATACTTTTAAAACATTAATTATTTCATATGTTATAAATTAAGGGACTCAGTTACATTGGTTGTGACCCTGAACCATTCTAACCTTCAAAACATTTCATCATATGAAATGTTAATATTTGATGATATGTAGTGAAAGGTAATACAATTTTTTGTGTTTATAATTTGGTTTCCATAATAATTTTAGGCAGATTATATATCAAAAATCTTACCATATGATATCCCTTAAACAAGGGATATGATATACCAATTATTTCATTCATGTCTCACTATACATCTTACAGATACCATATAATACAATATGGTGTATAAAAATCAAGTATTCATGGGATTTATGGAGTATATCTTTCATCAAATTCCAAATAGACAACCTCTATCAATGTGGATTTCACTTTATGAGGAGATTAATTTTAAAGATCTACCAAATCCTGTTAACTAGTTCTATATGTCATTGACTAACACCACTTGATTTGTTAAATTTACCTCTTAAGATAATAAATGAATTACTATTAATATCAAGAGTTCCTATTAGGTTTTTAATGTCTCATAAGAGATGTGATTCATTCATGTTAATTTTTACTACCTCTAAAAAACTCACTAATCATGATTCATTAATTTGGAGTTTCCTAAGTTCATAGTATCCAACTTAGTTTTACTAATATCCAAATATAATCCCCTTAGAGTATAATTGAGTGAGGATTAAATGAATATAAACTGGATCAACATGTATGAACACATTCAATAAATATATTGAAAGTAAATAAATTTAAAAAAATTACAAAGTATAATAAATGAAAAAAAGTTGAGCTACATGTGAAATAAAATTATGAATTGATGAACATGGAATAGAAACTTTAGTATATCCTTGTCATGGATTTGAAAACTCATATAGATCACATGTTATCTCTTTTACCTTCAAATATCTTCTATAAATCCATTCCTCTACTTCACCTTTCAAGGTTCCCTCTTCTGAAAAAGTCCATTCACTTTGATTGGGAACTTCCTTCTTCTTATTTTCATATTTATCTACTACTAGATTTCATATTCAATAATTTCTTTGAGAAATAATATATAATTACATGAAAGAAGATATGCATGTGTTTTTTCCACATGAATGGTAAAATATTTCAAATGGTGAAAATATACAATAAAATATAAACAACTGCATGGTGTTTTAGACAATGTCGTGTTCTATGCTAGGATACACCAAGACTTGATGAATGACACTATTTCATGATGCTGTGCATGTATTTTTATGTTTTATAAGATAATGTGTTTTGAATCCATATCCTCCATCTATAATCAACCATAAATGGTTTTATCACCATGATATGATGATTTCAGGGGTTGTAGAATCTATCTCAATTGTTTAAATCCAAAAAAATAATATCACATTTATGAGTTGTAAGATATATAGAGTTATAACTACCAGGTCTTAAGACACCTTAAGGGGGGGGGGGGTGAATTTGAATCAGTGTGATGTCCAATATATGCATTTTATTTCTCCTTACTTATTTTTAAACTTGTTCCCTTATATGAAGGAATAATAATTCAAACTGTTACCCTCTCAAAAACATCCACACACCTTGAAATACACACATTTAGGCATTAAGGCACTTAATAACAATAGATTTTACTTGGTTTCCCTAAATGGACTAATCAATGGAGCACACATAAATAATGAATTGGTGTTCCATGGAAGAAATAAAAACTCAATACTTGTATTATAAGGATTTTTAAAGGCCCACTTATAATAAACATTTTCTTCCCCTTCACATCATGAATTACATCTATTAAAGACACAATTCATTTATAGAATTTACTGTATCTTCAAAATCTTCACGGTATTCCCAAATTTTTTGCATATTTATTTCTATATAGATTCACCATTGATCCTTTGAGTTTTCCTCCTTCTTATCAATAAATAAATTAGTTAACACCTTAGTTGTAACATTCATATATATATATATCCTCCTTAAATTAAGTCAAGAACTTATTCCATATAGAAAATAATTCTATAGACATGAATTATTATTTATAAATACCTTCTCTATTTTCACATTTAATTGTACTTGACTTACTTGGGTGGTACAATATTTTTCATGAGCCATACATTATTCAAAAACTCCTAGATTCGATCACTAGAAAACCATTTTCTTCTATTTACATATAAATAAAGTATTTTTATATATACAGGCTCCCCTCTACCTCTCTTATTCTTCTAAACTAAATTTTCAATGAAGTGATCAAACTATTTTTCTTTAAAAAAAAACACCTCAGTTGTGTAAAAATATCTCACTTCTTATATTACTAGGTATAAAAATATACCACCAAACACTTTTTTCTTTGGACAAAAAGATATGATCGAGGAATGATAGAAGTATCAATGCACTCTTTCTTTTTCATTATGCTCATTTTATAACTGCACTCAAATCCACACATACTATCTTTCATAATTTAAAATTATAAGACACCTTTTATAGTAGTATTTCTATATTTTAACATTCTATATGTGATATTTCCATTTTATAAAACTATATAAAATGAGATATCTTTATTCAATGACTCTAAATAAAAAACTCCATAATTCTTAGTTCGAAATCCCAATATTCATCGGAAGAATATATGATCACCTTGATATTGAACATTCCATATTTTATAAAATATGGAAACCCCAAAATAAAAAATTCTTTTACATTTTATAAATCCACAATTTAATTAAATTGTAAAATTCCATAATATTAATATTTTATGATTCCACTAATCCTGCACTTTCCAAATTTGAGCATGATTGGTTTTACGGTACCACATGTAGATCATGTGACTCAACTCTTGATCTTGTTAACCATATGTAAATTGAACTTAACACACATATATATAGAATATATTTCAGAAAAAATTTTAAAAAATCTTTCAGAAGACCCTTATATTTCTCTTAATCACCCATTTGTAGTTCGAATTGAGTTTTAAAATGCACCAAAATTATAATGTGAAAATCATCCATTACAATGACATGATAATTTAACTATAACATGGAAATACCTTAAAAATATTAATTTACTTATTCTATATAGTAATACCGTGTCCATAACAATTCTTGTGGAGGGTTTCAACATTTCACTCTGTGATCCTCCCATACCACCATTCCAAGTGCAATGATATAGAGCGATTTCCATGGAAATTTCCAGGTTCAAAGGAGCTTCTATAGTTTGGTGTCCAATTCATGTGAAATGATAGTATGATATCAAGATAGAGTAAGATGATGATCTATTCATTTCAATTTATAGTGTGGAAAAAATTTATTTTAATCTCATGCATTCATTTTTTCTCTATCATTGAATAATCATTATATTCCACTATGCAACATTAGAAGAATCATTGAAAGTACAATCCTTAATAACACTGGATGTGCCTCAATTATAAATTCATGTATGGTTGGAGTTGGTTCTCTCCTATGACCCACCATACCGACCCATACATGTGGAGGATAAGTACCCTTTGCCTATATTTTTCCGACCCGTATTCTTTCTAGATGTCACATGAACATGAACATATACTCTTTATCCCACAAACATTGTTTTTTTGGAACCATTTACCATGGAAACTATATTTAATTAGATATTCTTAGGTGATGTAACTCATGGATATCCCAATTTGTTTTACTTAACTCTCCAATAGAAACACTTTTCCAGAATATCCAAAGTGCCTTTCTTATATTTTATTTTAATTATTTTGTAATTTAATGGAAGCAACCATACCTTAAAGATAATATATAAAAATAATTATATAATCAACTATTTTTCAAAATATCCAAAAAACCAATTAACACATAGTTAATAAACCTCCAATTTCAACACTTATTTTCATAAAAAACCAACACAAACCCTTTGGGTCTAACAATAAATTATGAAACATTTATGAAATGTTTCTTTTAATATAAAAATATTTAAAATCCAAATATCCACATTTTAGGTATATATAATAGATATCATATTTTTTTATTTGTATGGATTTTGATTATGAGACAGACTATTAACTTTCATATTTTTTACAAAAAACCATATAAATAATAGGGGACAGGAAAAAAAACGAAGAGGTTAAAATTTGTGGATATTTAGTGCATCACCATAGATAATGTTATTGTAATCCAATGGTAATGAAACAATTCTTGATTATATAATCAAGATGTCTAATTGGTTTCCTTTAGTGGTTAAAAGGTTAACTGCTATACACCCCAACTATTATGGATGCTTATTTCTCGATGGATCGTGATTTATTATACTCTAATGAATGATAGAAAAAATATAATTCATAATTATGAAATTAAAAATTCAATAATTATATAATTAAATTAATAAATACTTCCTAATTATACTATTTTTATATTAATTATGGGTAGGATTCATTTAGTATGGAATTTTGGAAAAGTGAAATATATATAATCATGATCGAAAGATTTTTAATAAAGGAGAAAGTATTTTATTTTCAAGTGTAAAAAATGGATTTAAAATTAGATAAAGACCAAATAAACACAGATAGTAAGAAGTATGCACATAGTAAGTTTTGGAATGAGTTTTTTCGAGGTATTATATCAAGAGGGAAGAGTTATGTCCACTATTATAGAGAGGTTCCTAGGATACTTTTATGCAGTTGTATATAAAATTCATTTATATTATGGAGTTCTTGACACATGGAAGTTTCTACGTGGGTTGGGATAAATAAGGGAAATGTTCCACCTTACAAATAAGACATCATATAAATACTATATTCACATCATCTTCCTTGAATAGATTCCCTCCACTATTCTTACCATGTTCCACATATTTTTTATAGGGTTGACGAACACAATACTATAATGACCACTATTAGTAAAGGGGGATATATTCACTAAAAATATCAGAAATATGAAGAAAAATATGTTTTCAGAGACGCTATTCCATCTTGAGGCTCACCGTGACGGTGTAAGATATTCGTGTTATAGAGAATGATCTTGCACCAAAAAGTAAAAGTTTACATATTTAATTGATTAAAATAAATAATGAAATAAAAAATACTTCAACATGGTGAGGGAAATAGAGATAGTAAAAAATACTTGAGGATTTCCACATAGATAATAAATATATAGTTAAATGGTTAATGAAATGGGACTATGTTGTCATGAATGTATAAGTCAATATTGATGAAGAGTGAAAAGAAAAGTACTATGGAATAGATATTTGGCCATGTATTTTGAGTAAATTCCAGACTCACCACACTGAGGGTATTTTTTTTGTAGATGTTGGGTTGCTGTTTCATGAATTTGAGAAGAGGAATAGATATTGGGGAACAATCAATAACACACTATTCATTTTTCATGATTTTTTTTGAGTAGTATCACACAAGCTTGAGGATATATATGAAATGGTGAAGGTATTTTTGGTGTGGTCATGTGATAATGAATATTAAAACACTAATGGCGGATAAACTATGTATTGGTTAGTATATCTTTACTTAATATTCAAATTTTAGCCTCACTCGCAATCTGAATGATATTAAAGGTATAACATGAAGAGTTTTGAAGAAAATACA
Organism: Viscum album; assembly: GCA_963277665.1. NCBI lineage: Eukaryota > Viridiplantae > Streptophyta > Magnoliopsida > Santalales > Viscaceae > Viscum > Viscum album. The sequence goes on along the minus strand of OY728162.1, from coordinate 660,086,957 downwards.
TATATGGTTTTTACACCATATATATAAGTACTATTAAATGAAATAATGTATAAATAGATATGAATAATAAATAGACAGATATATAATTTAAGATATGATGAATATTTGTTGATAAAAAATAGGGTAGTGATGCCAACTAACGATGATAAAATTTCAAGGAGTTTATTTTTTTTCTACATCAGGAGGTTTTTGGGGAGTCCTTTTGGGGACTTTTTTTATTTTTATTCTATCTCTCTTGGATAGCATGAGAGGACTATTATAATATTATTGTTTTTAATGTAGGGGTATTGATTTATCAAACTATGTTATTTTTATGGTTTCATGTTTGGTTATCACTCTTATTTATTTTATTTCTATCCATTCTTTAGTCCCTCTTCCATGACCATTGTTCCAAGGGTAATGAATTGTGAATCATTTCAATTTCATGATAATGAGAATGCCCATTATCCTTATTTAGAGAGAGTGATTCCAAGTGTGTGTTAAAATGTGATTCTTCTACCATGACAATTGTGTTAATTAGTATTTTATTTTTAAATATGGGTTTGGTTTACCCAACTCCTTTGAAATTTGAGGTATATTGGATGATGAAAAGTGTATATTAGAGAGTGTAAAGTGTCTACCCATACCAAGGGATTCATAAGGACCTAATTGTTACAACTTCAAGATTATTAGTGACATGTTTTCCACTTTATTATCGCATGAAACTAAATTTAAAACATCTTTCAGTCCAAATTCACTTAGTTTCTTCTTGGATTGATAATTGTTTCCTTATTTTAATTATAGTATTTTCCATTTTGTTTTAGTTGTTTCCAATTATGTCTATAAGTTAAACCTTGGGGCTTGTATTCATATAATTCCTAGTAGTTTTAAGTTGTGTTCCTCAAGTATTATTAGTTCTAAACTATTTTGAGGCATAAAAAGTAAATATGCCTCCAACCTAACCACATTTTGGAATTGTTTCTAGGGACAAGTCCAGAACAATTTTATTTGATACCTATGATAATTCAATCCTATTATGTTTTTATTTTCATGATTTTATTTTATTGTTTTTATTTATTTCATTTTTTATGACTTGATATTTTAGTGTAATAATATAAGGGATAGATTATATATTCAAGGATTATAATAATTATACCATTAAAATAATATATATCACACATTAAATTAATAAAGTCAAGAAATATATACGTAGAAGCAAAGAGGAAGGTGGATCATAATCATAAACAAGTGATGATGAGGTATGAATCTGTAGCCGTGAAATCATATTCAAACAATCATGTAGAAATATAGATAGGATTGGTAAAAAAATTGAGTAATCCCAGAAGGTAACCAACGATGAATCTAATTTTGTGGCAAAACATGAGGAGAAAATAAAAATCAGTTACAAAATCAGGGATGATCCCACAGACTCTTTAAAATATGAATATAAGGTTAGAATTTGTAAATAATATACCTACCCTATTGGTGGTTTGAACAAGGAATAATAATAAGACACTTTATATGAATAAATATAGGTTAAAGAAGAGATATCACTGGTTGCTAAAATAATAGTGGATTTCCATTAAAATCTAAAGAATCAACAATAAGATGAAGCCTCATTGAGGTTTTTCTAGGCTTGGATTACCCATGGAATTTTTTCACTAATATATAAGAATTTAAAATTTTGTGTTTCTAATTAATATCAATATAAATATGAATCTAAGGAGAAAAGAGGAGAAAAATAAGCCTCTACAGAAGGGAAAAAAATAAAAATAGGAGGGTACAACTGGTGAAATAAATTGCAGATCCCTAAATATTTGGAAGGAAAAATTGAAATGGGATAAAAAGGAAAATAATTAGTAAAAAATTTTAAAATGGGGAAAATTATTAAAGAATATAAAGAAGTATATAAAAAATAAGAAAGGGAGGAGTACACTCAAGAATTTAAAACAATAAAATTTCTTCAAAAGTTACTAGACATATCCACTACACAGTGATATCCTTAATATAGTTTTAAGATTATTTCATTGAGGGGAGGAAGAGTAGCTACAAAAAATTTAATAAAAAATTATTCATAATATAATCTAATCACGGTACCCTAATTCCATACTCCAATTACATGACAAAAAGAGGAAATATCGAGCCAAAGACAAAAAGAGTGCATTATGGGGGGGGGATTTGAGTTTTTAAATTCTTTACTAAGAACCTAGTTTACCTTTTTAGGAAAAAGTTTAGAATTTTTTTTAGGATTTATTTATAATCCCCTTATCTTTTAAGATTAAAATCATGGATATATCACTTTCACATTATTGTTATCTTTTGCAGGCCTGTGATGATGATAAAGGAAGAAAATAAAGATAAATAAATTAAAGCATGAACATTTTGTGCATGGAGTAGTATTGTTTCTAATGCTTTATTTCCATTACCCAAATAAGTTTTTTTATTTATTTTGTGTCTTGAAGAAAAATTTAACGCCACACACAAATTTTTGCATAATTGTTTTATCCAGATTCATTTAAGAATCCCTTGATTCTATATTTTAGATTACATGATTAATAAGATTGAATGAGTAAAATGGGATATAATTGATTAGAGATAAGCATGAGATATTGAATTTAATGATCAATGATATTGAGAGTTTAGTTGATTCATGTGGATGCAATTCCCCTTGACATGTTTCATTCTCTAATATTCTGAAATTCATCTTTATTCATTTTTTTTCTATTACTCAATCCTTGAGTGATTTTATGATATCATATATCTCAAATTCCCAATAGGGTTCCAAGTTAATTTTTTATTTTATTTCTTGTACCTATTTATTGATAGATACTTGATAATGTTTACCTTCTATAAAATTCATTTAATATTTTCATATTTATGAGCAAATAAATTCACATATAAAATTATTGAGTCATTTTTAATGGTAATCCCTCTATCTTTGAGACCAACCTTTAGATTATTATCTTTATTTTAATCCCTTAGAATCCATGAATGACCTTGTTTTCAAGATATACATTACAAGACTATTTTATAATTTTTATCTTTATGTTTAGTATGTTTTAATGATATTTATTGGTTCTTGTTTGGGGGAGAGGCTATTTGTAGTGGAAAAGTATGTACATCATTAAGGAGAATATGTGGGGTATTTTAGTGGGTATTGGGGAAAGGTTCATGAATTTATATTTCATTTATATTTCATTTTTTATAATTTAATTTAAAAAAAACCTATATTGAAAAAATAATGAAATAAGGAAAAATAATTCTTCAAAAATATTGAATAAAAAAGGATGATTCAAAATAATATTATTGGAAAAGAGGGGATATTATTCATTTAATTTAATTTTTACATATTATTTTCATTTAAATTGATTTTGGGAAGTGTGGGGTGATTATATTATTTAAATAAGATATATTTGTCATTGAATTCTACATTTTTTTATCAAGTATAGTACTTAGAGTTTAACCTCCTTGAGATTTAATGTTTTACAATTGAAATACCGATGTATGCATAAGTATCAAAGTAATTTGACCCTTAATGTTATGTTCCATTATTAATTGAGATATATTTATTTTATAGAGTATATTTCTGAGATCTATTTTGAGAATATGGTTTAGGAGAATGTAGTTAAGGTATAAGCATAATTTAAAAAATGTTTTAGCTTTTATGATGAGCGAAAAAAAATCTAAAGTGTGGTTGATCACTAATGAAATGTATATTAATCATGAATTGAGATACTTCTATAGATGTTTGGAGAAGTTTCATCATTTCTAATGGGGACGATTAAAATTCATTACCAACTTTGTATCTTTAGAGAATAATAGGTTGAAAAGATATATCTTATGTGAATAATGGATGTTTATTTCCCCATTGTCAATTGTTTGATTATTTTGAAATTATAGTTTAAATATTTGAAGGATGAGTGTTCCTTTGTTATGGTGTTGAGATTACATGATTGATGAAAAATAAGATTCCATGTGTGTGTGTGTGGGGGTTGGAGATGGGGTGGGGTATTTTAAATCTAATATATCATGCATAATTTTTAATTTTAAAACTCATTATTTTTAAAATTAAATAAATAATTTTTTCCTAATTTTAATTATTTTAAATTTATTTTACATAGGATATATTTAATGTGGAATTTTGGAAAAAATAAGTAAATAATTAAATAAATATATATACAATCTTGAATAATTTTTAAGAAAGGAAAAACTATTTACTTTATAGGTTTAAAAGATAGAATAACCATTTTCCAAGGACCGCATAGACACAGTTAATAGGAAAAAAGTACAAAATAAGGATTGGAAAATATTAGTTACAAGGATATTATCAAGAGGGTAGGGCGGTGATCTCATATATAGGGAGGTGCCTAAGAGAATTATATGGTTGATAGATGTAGCTATATATTTATAAAGGAGCACCTACCTAGTAGAAACTTTGATATGAGACAATTCAAAGTGGGGAACTGTTCTAGCATACAAATATGGAATCATATTGGTACTCTGCTGTGATATTTTCATAAAAAAAATTCCATCCTCATTTTTCACCATGTAACACCTATTTGGATAATGCCGAAATGCCACATACCCACGATGAAAAACACCAATGAAGGGGGAGCTCTTTACAAGGAAGCTCAGAAATACCATGGTAAATACATTCATGGAACTGTTCTACCACCAAAAAGAACACTATTATAATGGAAGAGGTTCATGTAATGGTTCATGATATTATTCCACAAAATAGAAGTGATATTGTCACACAAGTGGAATCCAAGGATGAAACAATGATGAATTTTAGGCATTGATGTGTAGGATCGAAATAGTGATGTAGATGCTCAATATACAAGAGGGGGGGGGGGGTTGAATTGTATTCTTTAAAAATTACTTTGGAACCTTTAAAGTTAGTTACAAATAACTATGTTTTCCTTAATCAAAGGAAAGGGCTAAGTTTAAAAATGTTAAAATAAGCAAATTCACAACACCTCTAACACCGAATGCAAACTTGGAAAGAGATTCCAAAAGTAGGTTCCAGAAAAATGGTTCCGGAAATTGAAACTTAAAAAAAGTTACAATATGAGATTATACCTTAAAGCATATAGAATCTAAATGAAACAGAGTACAAGTAAGGAAGTATAAGAAAGTTATACATTCCTTATAATACAAAATGCAGCGGAATATAAACACATAGTAAAACTACAAGTAACAAGATATAAGTTTTTTAACCCAATGAGAAGGGTATCCAACAACCTTGGATAAAGGTCCCTTGATTTATACATTCAAGAAAGTCTGTCTTACCCACACTAGGGTAAGCCCTCGATATGAAGATCAGAGTCTCTGTCTTTCTATCCTCGCAAGCCCTCAACTTCATGGTAGTTGGCAACCTCTGTCTTCCTCAGCAAGGAAGCCCTCGAACTTCAAGGTAGTCGGCACCTCTGTCTTCCTATCCCCAGAAGTCCTCGAATGTAATCACCAACATTCGGAGTCGCACGAAGATTTGATAGTTAATAAGAGCCACTCTATCTAGAAATTACTTCAAGCATGTATGCACAATAACCAAGTTGTTCATCCATCCATCAGTTATGAGCTCTTTCAAATGAGCTCCTATTTATAGGTAAGGTCGTCTCCTTCTCCAACGGTCATATTTTCCTTAATGATCGGAGGTACCTGTACACGTGTCACTTAGACAACGGTTAGTTTATAACAAAATAGACGACATCGTTTTATAACAAAACAAGTGTAACAGAATGTACGACATCATTTTAAAATCTAACTTAAAAGTTCGGAATGAAAAATTCGGAGTGAAGGTTCGGAGTGTAAGGAAAATAATAAAGAGTAGACAGATTATAAAAACATAAGCAAGATGAAAGTTCAGAGTCTAACCAAAGATAATTTTTGGAGTCTAAATAAATTTGGAGTGTATAAAACAAAGATGATCAGATTCTGTCTAATAGGTGAATTCAGAATGAGAATTCGTCATCAGAATTCATTATGAGAATTCATCATCAGAATTCGTAATGAGAATTCATCATCAGAATTCATAATGAGAATTCATTATCAGAATTCGTAATGAGAATTCATTATCATAATTCGTAATGAGAATTCATTATCAGAATTCGTAATGAGAATTCTCCATCAGAATTTGTAATGAGTATTCTTCATCAGAATTCGTAATGAGAATTCGTCATCAGAATTCGTAATGAGAATTCATTATCAGAATTCGTAATGAGAATTCATTATCAGAATTCGTAATGAGAATTTGTTGTCGAACTTCATAAGGATTCGCATCCTGAATCGGATGTAGAACTTAATTAGAGTTTGTATCCGGCGTTCGGAATGAAACTTTATTACAGTTCTCTTCTAGAGTTCAGAGTGAAACTTTATTACAGTTCTTGTCCAGAATTCGGATCCTAAAAACAGAATACCTTATATCAAAGTTTCAAACAATTCCGAGAATATAGAAGTGAATCCGAATCATATACTTAAGAAAAATATGGATGAAAATATGATAAGGATAATTTTTCTTATAAAAGCGATTTTCCTTATAAAAGCAATTTTCCTTATAAAAGAAATTTTCTTTATAAAAGAAATTTTCCTTATAAAAGCATTTTTCCTTATAAAATCAATTTTCCTTATAAAAGCAATTTTCCTTATAGATAAGGTGTTTGTGATTTTCAAAACAAGAAGGAATGGAAAAGTCATAAGGAAAACCTTATTGACTCAACAATCTCCCCCGTTTTGGAAAGCACAAACATCCTTACGAAAAATAAATTCTAAGAAGAAAGAAAAACATTAAGGCTTATCTCCCTTTTCTTTAAGGATATTGATGAATACGAATAACTCCCCCTTAGGCTTTGAAACTCTAAGGATCGTATTCTTGATTTCCGGAGTTACTTTTTATTACGAATAAGAAGGTCTTCTTTAATGAGAAACTTCCCCTTAGATAAACTCTTTTTAGAGTTCTTTTTCTTAAGTATCTTTTCCTTCTCCCCCTTTGTGATTTTCAAAAAGAATTTGAGGGAATGGAAAAAAATAACAAAGTACCTAAAAGATTAGTAGCAACAACAAAATAAACGACAAGAACAAATTTCATTAAGTTTGAAATGTCGACAATAAAAGAAACTACAACAAAAGATCGGATCTGTCTATTTTGGATCTTTTTCCTTCACCATGAGACTCTTAAGAATAGTCTTGATCTTCTTTAAGTCTTTATGATCTTCTTCAGCTTGCTTCTCTAATACCACTATTCTTGCAGATTGAGCTTCAATCTTTTCTTCCTGGGCTTGAAGCTTTTCTTCCTGAGCTTTGATATTTTCTTCCCGAGCCTTCATCTTTTCTTGAAACTCAATCCGATGATCTCTTTCAAACTTCCAGTTTTGAGAGGCAGAATTTAGCTTCCCATTCAGATCTCTGACTTCTTGAATCCGGAAGTTCTTTTCATCTGTCAGCTTCTCTTCAAAGGAAGAAGTCAGCTCATTTATCTTCCTATCCTCAGTCTCAAAAGAATCTTTAACATTTTCTTGAAATTCGTCGAATAGCCTCATCTCTTCTACAGTCTTCTTTGACCAGTTTGTCATCCTCTTGCAAGATTTTCTATGAGCTTCGTAGCCAACAAAAAAGGTTTTGAACTGAGCCTCAATCTCAACACACTTGTCCATAACCATAGACACAAAGTCTGTTTTCTGATTCAAAGAATGTTGGAGCATCTGGCATCTTGAATCAATACTTGAGAAGGTCGGAATGGTTCCCATCAACTTTTTCAAAGACTGAACAACAAAGTCATGCCCCACCGGAGATGACTCCAAATCCGAAACTTTGCTTGGAAAATTTTCTTCTTCAACAAGGTCAAGCTTTCTATTTGAAGAACTACCAACTTATTTTCTCTTCACCACTACTGAACTCGGAGTATCAGCAAGAATTTGCTTTCCCTTGTCTTTTTTCGGAATAGAATCCTATTCCGGAGTTTTCTTTTCACTATCAGACACTTGGACAACATTATCGTCCTCATCAGAAACTTCCTGAACACCAACCTCTATGTTTTCCATCTGAGCAATATCATGTAAAAGTTGTTCTTCTTCTCCATGATAAGCTACTTCTTCTTCTCCTTTCTCTTTTTCCATTGCTGGAGTAACTAGCTTCGAAGATTCAGCTTCTGAAGTTCGGAGCGATAAGTGTTCCGAAGGTATCCCCTTATAATCATCTACTTGTTTCAACACATCTCCGGTTTCACCACTTCCTTCAGCAATATATTCTTCTTCGTCCACTTGCTCAACTTGCTCACCTTGTTCAACTGGCTTAGCCACTGCCTCTTCCAGAGCAACAAACTCTCTTCCTGGAGTCTCAGGTAGAGATTCCAATGAAAAGGATCTCAGAACAGGAATGTTCGCAGAAACCATCTCATTAAATTTGAACAAAGCCTAAGCTACCTCAGCTTCAGACATCTTCTTCTTGAGTTTCTTTTCTTTTTCTTGTTTTTCGAGCTCATCCGCAGTTCTCTCCTTCAAGGCCTTAGCCTCCGCAGGGTCCAAGCCAAACTGAGGCTCCCCTTGCACTCTCTTTTCTTTCATCTCCCTCCATTTAGCAACAACCTCATCTGGGTAAGATTTATTCTTCTTTGGTTTTGGAGGTGCGGAATGAACTTCCTTAGACTTGGGATCCTCGGCTTCTACTTCCACTTCCTTCAGCTTTCTTTTCCTTACCGGCTTAGAGGATTCCAGATCAGCAGATTTTGGAACTGATTCTTTTTGAGCAGGTAGATCAATAAACTGTCCAGACTCCTTGTCAAAGGCAACATCCATTCTTTTGAGTGTACAATCACTCACCAGCATAATCTTGCAAACCCTCGGCTTAGATTTGCAAGCCTCCTTGAAAGACTCAAGGCACCGAACTGTTATCTTGGAGAGGATTGCTGGATACATTATAATCTGAGATCTCAGATTTACTTTCTTCAAATTATCAAGAGTGATAAGAATATGCTTCATTAAATTAAACTTCCTTAGATTTATTAGAAAATCTAGGATGTAGATCTCACTCTTCATTAAGCTATCTTTGTCACCCTTCCTCGGTACGATAAGACCCTGTACCCATAACTCTATAATCCGGAAATTTTTAGATAAACTAGAAATCTTTGGAGCCTTGTTATCAGCAAGTCTGAGAGTTTCTAAGGCTTTTTCCTTGTCGAAGATACCCACAGAATCCGGCAACACATGATAAATAAACTCAGCTTCACCTTCATTGTTTAACCCTACCAAGTTGGATTCCTTGGCATATGAAAGCTTATAAGTCTTACCATAAGACTTAAAAGACAATTTCTCCTTTCCATCTTCATTAAGAAAAGAAACTGTTTCATAGAATTCAACAAGTAAGTCTGAATACACTTCATCTTGGTTCCCGAGTTTTGACACCGCAACATCTTCCCAACCATTTAGCTTGATATTCTTGGAAATAAGAGAGTCGTACTTGTTGAAGAAATCCGGATGGACCAGCCTCTCTCTGTATAATAACCACTTCGAAATCAGTTTGGAGGAAGACATGTCTTACGAAGCTACTTCCACAGACCTTTAGATCTGAAGACCTCTGAGAAGTTCGGATCGGAGAATGATGAAGTTCGGAACGACCTTAAAATAGAGGGGCAGAGCTTTGGGACGCGAGAGCTTTAAAACCGATGTGGGAAAACTATTTGGGTCCCCTTTATATAGGCAATGAGATGACGGTTCAACTTCCACGGTTGATCGAACGATTGTGATAAGCTGAGATCAGATTTGACGGTTGAAAACCAATTTTTTGAATCTGATCTTTTGAGGTTTTTATTAAAACAAAGAAATAAGAAAATTATAACCGAAAACAAAATATAAGAGAATGCCAGCAAGTAAAATATGACTACGAAAACTTGGGTAAGGAAATCATACCTTTCAGATTGGCTTAGGAGGATTATTCGTAATGGGTAATATTCTTACGAAAACTTTGAAAAACAACTTTATTACGAAAAGACAAAATTCAGAAAACTGACTACGAAAAACTAACTCAGTAAGGAAAACTCAGTACGAAGATTTCATTAAAAAATTTTGAAAACGAAAAACTTATTATGGAAGATTCGGTATGAAAATCCAATTATGAAAATACCAGTACAAAAATTTTCCATTCCGGAAGTGTTCAATACGAAGTCTTTGATTCCAGAAGTATTCTATATGAATATATCCATTCTAGAAATTTTAGTTCCGGAAATTCCATTCCGGGATTTTAATTCTGAAAAGTTTGAAAATAGTTTTTGAAAATTTTTGTTAAACTGACAATAAAATATACTCCCCCTATGAAAAGGAGTTTATTGCTGTAAGGAGACTATTTCAACAGAAAGTTAATTAAGAAGGATTACCTTACGGTTATCATTCCTAACTTATGTTTAATATATTCAAATCTATTAGAAGGAAAAGATTTTGTGAAAATATCAGCAAGTTGATCTTGCGTTCCGATAAACTAAAGAATAATATCTCCTCTCAGTGTGTGATCCCTAAGAAAGTGATGCCTAATATCTATGTGTTTTGCACGGGAGTGATGTGCAGGGTTCTTACTGAGTGCAATGGCACTAGTGTTATCACACAAAATTTGAGTTTTAGTAAAACTCAATCCATAGTCTGTGAGTGTGTGTTGCATCCACAACACTTGAGCACAACAGCTTCAAGCTGCTACATATTCAGCTTCAGCAGTGGAGAGTGCTACAGAATGTTGCTTCTTGCAGGACCAAGAAACTAAAGAATCTCCTAAGAAATGACAAGTTCCGGATGTACTTTTTCTATCCATTCTACATCCAACAAAGTCATCATCAGAAAATCTTTTTAGGATAAAATCATTTCCAGAAGTATAAAATAATCCTAGATCGATGGTTCCCTTAAGGTAGCAAAAAATTCTTTTTACTTCCTTTAGGTGAGATTCCTTAGGATTGGATTGATATCTTGCACATAAGCATACTGAAAACATTAAGTCTGGTCGACTAGCTATTAATTATTGTAGACTTCCTATCATACCTCTAAAAGATGTTTGATCTACTGGTTTCCCAGCTTCATCAAGGTCTAAAGAGTTTGAGGTACCAATGGGAGTACTAATACTTTTAGTGTTGTCATAACCATACTTTTTAAGAAGATCTTTAATATACTTATGTTGAGATATGTAGGATCCTTCTGGTTTTTGAGAAATTTGAAAACCAAAGAAAAATGTTAACTCACCCATCATACTCATTTCAAACTCAGATTTCATTAGACTTGCAAAAGAGTCGGTCAAAGATTGCTGAGTTGAACCAAATATGATGTCATCAACATAAATTTGAACAATCAAAATATTTTTCTTATCTTTCTTTATAAAAAGGGTTGGATCTGCATTTCCCTTAACATAGTTATTCTGAAGAAAAAATCCAGTGAGTCTATCATACCATGCTCGTGGGGCTTGTTTAAGGCCATACAGAGCTTTGGTAAGTCTAAAAACATAATCAGGATGTTTTGTATCTTCAAAGCCAGGAGGTTGTTTAACAAAAACTTCCTCTTGAACATAACCGTTATGAAAAGCACATTTCACATCCATTTGGAAAATTTTGAAATTAAAGAATGCTGCAAAGGCAAGTAGAATACAGATAGATTCAAGTCTAGCTACTGGAGCATAGGTTTCTTCATAGTCTATTCCCTCTTGCTGATTATAGCCTTTAGCAACAAGTCTAGCTTTATTTCTTACTATGACCCCATTTTCATCATATTTATTTCTGAAAACCCATTTGACTCCAATTACAGAAGTTTCCTTAGGTCTTTCAACCAAGGTCCAGACTTTATTCCTTTCGAATTCATTTAGTTCATCTTGCATGGATTTAATCCAATCATCATCACCTAAAGCTTCATCTGTACTTTTAGGTTCTAATTGGGAAATAAATGCTAGATGTTCTACTTCATTTCATAAGGAACTTCTAGTCCTTACTGGTTGATTTACATCACCAATGATACTAGCACTGGGATGATTCTTAAGAAACACCTGATTTGGGTTTTGAAAAGCCTGTTCATCAACATAGGGTAGAAAATATTCTGGGGTAAATGTTTCAAGAATATCTTCTTGAACATTATCCTTATCAGAAATTGCTTCTATCAAAGGTTGATAATCAGTTTTTGAAAACACATCCGATGATGTAGGCTGAGGTGTTTTAAAAACAAAAGGATCTGACTCATCAAATTTTACATGTACTGTTTCTTCAACAGTACAATTGTTTTTATTAAAAACTCTATAAGCCTTAGATGTTGTGGAATAACCTAAGAAAATTCCTTCATCAGATTTTGGTGCGAATTTATGTAAGTTATCTTTAGTATTTAGAATGAATACATTGCAACCAAAAACTTTGAAGTAGGATAGTCTTGGTTTTCTACCATTCCATAACTCATAAGGATTTTTATTAAGAAAAGGTCTAATCAAAACTTGATTTATAGTATAGGAAGCAGTACTTACAGCTTCAGCCCAGAAATGTCTAGCTATATAATATTCACTCAACATGGTTCTAGTTATCTCTTGAAGAATTCTATTTCTTCTTTCAACTACACCATTTTGTTGAGGAGTTCTAGGTGCTGAAAAATTGTGAGTAATACCTTTTTTACTACAAAAAGTTTCAAAATCAGAATTTTGAAATTCTCCTCCATGATCACTATGAATAGTTTTCAATGGAAGGTTTTTCTCATTTTTAACTTAAGCTCTAAAACTTTTGAAATAAGAAAAAGCTTCAGATTTCTTTGCTAGATAATAAACCCAAGTAAATCTAGTGTAATCATCAACTAGAACAAACACATAGTATTTTCCTCTAATACTTTCAGTTTGTGTTGGACCAAAAAGATCAATGTGCACTAACTGTAATGCATCAGTTGTTGAGACTTCACCGATTGATTTAAAACTAGATTTATGTTTCTTTCCATATTGATAAGGATCACAAACTTTAGAAGAATCAAATCTAAGCTCCGGTAGATCCTTAACTAGCTTCTTCTTAGAGAGTTTACACAGGTTCCTAAGGTTACAGTGACCTAGTCTTCTATGCCATAACCGGGAATGATCTTCCATTGCACTAAGGCAAGGTAAATCTTGGCTCCTGAGGTCTTCTAAATTTAAGGTGTAAACATTCTCTTGCCTATTGGCTGAGAGAAGAAATTCTTCCTTGGAATTGTGAACTAAGCACTTATCATTCCTAAAATTAACAAGGTAACCATCATCACATAACTGACTTATGCTAATGAGGTTGTGCTTAAGACCCTTAACAAAAAGAACATTTGAAATTAACGTTTTACCAAGAAAAACAATATTACCAATACCAATAATCTCACCCTTAGCATTATCTCCGAAAGTTACTTTTCCTCCTTTCATTTTGATAATCATTTCAAAATAGCTTTTGTTACCAGTCATGTGCCGGGAACATCCACTATCCATGTACCATGTATTGTTGCTGGTACATTCTTTATTTTCCTGAAATGAAGAAGAAAATTAGACTTTCGGAATCCAAACTTGTTTGGATCCGATATTTCTGGATAACAAAATTTTAGGTACCCACATTTTCTTAGAAAAGTAAGCTTTGTGAAATTCTAAAGATTGGGTTTTTTAAGGAACAATCCTTTGCCCAGTGACCACCACATTGACACTTGGTACAAAATAGGGCACTTTGAGGAACAAAATAATTGTTACTGAAAATTGGTTTTGCATGGGTATAACCAAATCCGGATTTATTTCTTAAAGGTCGTATTTGGGAATAGATTTTATCAAAATTTTCTTTCCCATGGGTAAAGTTTGATAAACACTTCTTTAAGGAAAAAATTTCAGACTTGAGTTTTACAACCAAGTTTTTATCCTCAAAATCATTAGTTTTAGAACTAGAGCTAGGCTCAAAAACATTTTTATTAGAAATTACTTTTTCTAATTCTTTAGAAAGTTTATTCTTCTCAGAACTTACTTCCTCAAGATTTTTTGAAATACTTTCAAAATCAACATTTTTCTTCTCAAGATCTTTAGAAAGATATGATATCTCTTTTGTAAGAATAAAATTCCTAGAGTTTGACTTATCAAGTTTTTTATTGAGTTTAGAATTATCAATCTCAAGAAGTTCAGCAAACCTAGAGACTTCTTCATAAGTGGGTAAAGTATTTTCTTCATCAGAAGAAGATTCTTCATCAGAAGGGTCATAATACTTACTATTATTAGAATTTAAAGAAACATTGGTAAGTGATTCAACATTTCGTACCTTAGCCATAAAACAATGATTATCAATAGGTAATCTGGCTATAAGACCAAGATTATTCTATCCTGAAGATTCATAATCAGAATATTCATCTGAAGAGTCACCACCACTGGCACTCCAGGTGTCATTAGCTTTCAGAACTTTCTTAGGTTTGGCTTTATAATATTTCTTTCTGTTCCTGTCTGAATGTCTTTCTTTCCTTTCTTTCTTTTTGAGCATAGGGCAATCTGGTCTTATATGTCCAGCTCTCTTGCATTCATAACAAGTAACTTCTCCATCTTTCTTATCTTTCCTTTCCGTTTTCTTATACTTGGATTGTAAATTTCTCTGGCCAGCTATCTTGTTCATCCTTCGAGCAAGATTTGCTAATTCATTTTCTGATATTTCACTCTCACTAGAATCTGACTGAAAAATAACTTTCTTAAACTTGGATCTGGTTACTCTCTCAGGAGGCTTAGCTTTCATCTGATTTGAAGTTGTTGTAAAAGCAACAGTACCATTTCCATTTTTCTTTTTGATGTTGTCAGCATCTATCTTCATTCTGGTTTCATGTTGGAGAAGAGTTCCAAAAATCTCATCAAGAGAAATCTGAGTCACTTTCCTGTTCTCATCTATAGCTGTTCTTTTTGATTCCCACTCATTAGGCATGATATCAATTATCTTATCCACAAGAGATTCATCATCTAAAACTTTCTCTCCCATAGACGTTAGGCTGTTGACGATAGTCATAAATCTCTGTTGAACTTTACAAATTGGTTCTCCATAAGGAAAGTTGAATCCATGATATTCAGCTCTAAGCATAGCGCTCCTAGTCTCAATCACCTTAGATGTTCCAAAGTGTGTAACCTCTTACTTCTTCCAGATATAGTTGGCTGCTTCACACGAAGAAATTTGGCTATATATATTTCTGGCCATTGAACAAAGTAAGGTATTGCATACCTTATAGTTGAGTTGATACTCTTTCTTTTCCTGGTTAGTAAAAGTTCTAACTTCCTTGTTAGGAATTTTATAATCACTAGTAAGCATAACAAAATTGTCCACTCCAGTATTGATAACAAAAGTCTTCATTCGATCTCTCCAGTACTCATAATCATTACCATCAAAAATTGGTGGTCTTGTAGGATTTAGATTATCAATAGAACCAACATTAATTCCTACCATACTAAAAATAACCTTCGGCACACAAACTTGTTA
Source organism: Viscum album (assembly GCA_963277665.1). NCBI lineage: Eukaryota > Viridiplantae > Streptophyta > Magnoliopsida > Santalales > Viscaceae > Viscum > Viscum album. The sequence continues at coordinate 660,071,551 of OY728162.1, read as the reverse complement.
GTAGAAAAGAATCATAATAACAAAGATTGGTAATGGAAAAGTTCGGAATGGAAAAGTGAGCGAGAAAAACTTATTCGTGAGTATAAGTATTTCAGAGGCATCCTCTGATACCAATTATAGGATCGAAATCATGATGTAGATGCTCAATATACAAGAGGGGGGGGGGGGTGAATTGTATACTTTAAAAATTACTTTGGAACCTTTAAAGTTAGTTACAAATAACTATGTTTTCCTTAAGCAAAGGAAAGGGCTAAGTTTAAAAAAGTTAAACTAAGAAAATTCACAACACCTCTAACACCGAATGCACACTTGGAAAGAGATTCCGAAAGTAGGTTCCGGAAAAATGGTTCCGGAAATTGAAAGTGAACAAAAGTTATAATATGATATTATACATTAAAGCGTATAGAATCTAAATGAAACAGAGTACAAGTAAGGAAGTATAAGAAAGTTATACTTTCCTTATAATACAAAATGTAGCAGAATATAAAAACGTAGTAAAACTAAAAGTAACAAGATATAAGTCTTTTAACCCAAAGAGAAGGGTATCCAATAACCTTGGATAAAGGTCCCTTGATTTATACTTTCAAGCAAGTCTGTCTTACCCACACCAGGGTAAGCCCTCGATACGAAGATCGGAGTCTCTGTCTTGCTATCCTCACAAGCCCTCAACTTCAAGGTAGTTGGCAACCTCTGTCTTCCTCAGCAAGGAATCCCTCGAACTTCAAGGTAGTCGGCACCTCTATCTTCCTATCCCCAGAAGTCCTCGAATGTAATCACCAACATTCGGAGTCACACGAAGCTTTGAGAGTTAATAAGAGACTCTCTCTCTAGAAATCACTTCAGGCATGTATGCATAATAACCAAGTTGTTCATCCATCCATCAGTTATGAGCTCTTTTAAATGAGCTCCTATTTATAGGTAAGGTCGGCTCCTTCTCCAACGGTCATATTTTCCTTAAAGATCGGAGGGACCTATACACGTGTCACTTAGACAACGGTTAGTTTATAACAAAATAGATGACATAGTTTTATAACAAAACAAGTGTAACAGAATGTACGACATCATTTTAAAATATAACTTAAAAGTTCGGAATGAAAAATTCGGAGTGAAGGTTCGGAGTGTAAGGAAAATAATAAAGAGTAGACAGATTATAACAACGTAAGCAAGATGAAAGTTCGGAGTCTAAACAAAGATAATTTTCAGAGTCTAAATAAATTTGGAGTGTATAAAACAAAGATGATCAGATTCTGTTTAATAGGTGAATTCGGAATGAGAATTCGGAATGAGAATTCGTCATCAGAATTCGTTATAAGAATTCCTCATCAGAATTCGTAATGAGAATTCGTCATCAGAATTCGTAATGAGAATTCATTATCAAAATTCGTAATGAGAATTCATTATCAGAATTCGTAATGAGAATTCATTATCAGAATTCGTAATGAGAATTCTTCATCAGAATTCGTAATGAGTATTCTTCATCAAAATTCGTAATGAGAATTCGTCATCATAATTCGTAATGAGAATTCATTATCAGAATTCGTAATGAGAATTCATTATCAGAATTCGTAATGAGAATTCTTTGTCGAACTTCATAAGGATTCACATCTTGAATCTGATGTAGAACTTAATTAGAGTTCGTATCTGGCGTTCGGAATGAAACTTTATTACATATCTCTTCTGGATTTTGGAGTGAAACTTTATTACAGTTCTTGTCCAGAATTCAGATCCTAAAAACAGAATACCTTATATCAAAGTTTCAAACAATTCCGAGAATATAGAAGTGAATCCAAATCTTATACTTAAGAAAAATATGGATGAAAACATGATAAGGATAATTTTTCTTATAAAAGCAATTTTCTTTATAAAAGCAATTTTCCTTATAAAAGCAATTTTCCTTATAAAATCAATTTTCCTTATAGATAAGGTGTTTGTGATTTTCAAAATAAGAAGGAATGGAAAAGTCATAAGGAAAACCTTATTGACTCAACATGATGGTCATGGTGAAAGTGTAAAAAACTTGAGTATGGATGCATGCATAGGAAATTTTTTGGTGAAATTGATAAAGAAGTGGAATTTTAACATGGTAATTTTACAAGTAGAGCTTGATTAAGAGTAAAAATCCAATTACTATACCATAGAGTGTTGGCCATGTCTTGTAGGTAAATTTTAAATAAACCATGATGACAATTTCAACATGGATGTTGGCATGTTGTTTCATACATGTTATAAGAGAAATAGGTACAAAGAAAAACATAGTGACACATCTATAGTCTAATAACCAAATATTTTAGTGTTTCTTTTCTTTAATTAATATATTCAATAGTGTTTGGTATCCACAAAAACGAGCATAAACCAACCATCCCAAAAATATTATTATTTAAATATGATCGTTATAACCTTATCGTTGATATAGAGAGTATGAATAGGAAGAACCATATTATAAAATCTATATTGATTTTTTCCTTAATAATATGAATAATAAATTATACATTTATTATTAATTTATAATAAATTAATATAAAATTTTTTAAAGGAAAAAAATATATATTTTGAAAAAACTATTTTTATGTGCACAATGTATTTTTGATTTTAATAGATTAAATTAATCATTACTGATAAATAGTTATAATTAAATAAGTATATTATATCTCCAACTGAATTAATTAAAAGTCAATTAATTATATTTTATATACACGAAATAATAATAAAACCCTTTTATACTTCAAAAATACATTTCCTTCAAAAATGGGTTTTATTGTATTTTGTGTGCGAATATTATAAATAATTCCTTCTAATTTTATAAGATTTATTTGAAAAAATAGATATTATTTTTGATATAAAAAGTTTATGATAAGATCAATAATCATTTTTTGGGATTTTTCTGAAGATATATATTTTTTGTGAATAGTTAACAATTTCATTTTTGGTATAAGTTTATTTTTATGCTTAAAAATGATTTTTTATAAAAGATATCTTTGTTGAGTTTTATGCACTAATATTAAAAGTAAATTCTAACATAATAAAAAATTATTCTTGAAAGTTTTATTTTATATTTTTAATCATCATTCCAAATTTAATAATTCCTATTTCATTTTTGGTTATTATAAATAGTAACCATGGTAATTATTTTTTACTTCCTTAAAGGGTTAATTACATAATTGTGGTTAAAAATAACTTGATACTTATTTAGAAATATATAAAACTTGAACTATTTGTATTTTAGGAGTTTATTTAAACCATACTCATTGAATATGATAAGATATTAAATCGTGGTACAATTTCTATTTGATAATGAACTATATATTATTTTATGTAAATAATAAATACAAAGTGTAATTATTTATCTTTTAATGTCTCTAACCTATTATCATAGGGATAAAAAACATATTATCATTTATAAATGGTTATTTTTATTATTTATTCACTATTTTTATGATATTAAATTATTTCTATTTTTTAGTGATGATATAATTACCTAGAATGCTTATGGGACACCGATACAACACATTTGAAAGTAGTAGAAAAATAAATTAAATGATTTTAAAATCATTAAAAGTGAATTTATTTTGAAAAATGATAGTGATACAAGAATTTAATGGATAGTTAGAACATATTAGTTGTGGTTAATATATTTTTCTTATAATTTAATTATTATCTTTATGCCTTTAAGATCAAGTTTTTTGAATAGTCTTAAAATAGACAGTTAATGGAATTTAATATTTTTTAATCATTATAAAATTATAAAATTTATACAATTAATCAAGTGGATGATAAATTTCTAGGATCTCTGGAATATTATATATATTTTCCACTTGTAAATTTTTAAATTACTTTCTTGAACCTTAAAAAGTGAAAAATTTGTTATCATGGTAACTATTAAAAGGGTTAACTGGGGGGTGTTAAAATAAAGAGATAAGGGTAAAAATGAAATAAAAACATCTATAAATGTTTTTAGTTGATTCATATTTTGACCTTATCACTATATTATTCTAAATATTTACACTTTGGATCCATTAGACATGAGTTATAAATATATCGTATAATATAATTTCAAATAATTCCATACGTGCCCCTCCCCTCACTTATAAAAAGTTATTTCATATCCTCCCTTATTAAAAAACATTTAGAAATCTATATATGAAAAAAACACCCACAAATATTCCTAGATTATTCCCCGTCATTAATTACCTTATGTTATTATCTTCAGAACGTCCTTAGAAGGCTTAAGGTGCAAGACAAAGGAGGACTTTTAAAGAAGAGGAAATCAACTTTATCGACTCTTTAAAAGTTTTATTCTTAAAAATATGTTGTATGTATCATAAAATAATTTCTATAGTATCATAAATATACTGATATTTTATTACTATCATGGAAATATAATCTTTCATCTCATTTATATCAAATGGTAAATGAAAGTATCGCTCGTGTATATGTGTGGACTACCACCTCCACGTAGTGATATGATACATTTTTCCATCACCATAATTCCTGGTTGGTGATTATAATTGACTTAATTTTTATGTTATAAATAATTAATCTTCTCTAAATATAATTATTTATCGACATTCTTACCTTCTCATTTGTTGGTAAATGATAACGTCCCTCATGCGTACGTGTGGACTACCACCTCCACAAAGAGATGAAATTCGTTTTCCATTTATATTTTACCTATATTGTAATATGAATATATTTAATAAATATATGTTATATTTATGATATATTAATTATTCTATAAAATTGAATTATTATTTAACTTTATGTTTTCTATCCATTAAAAAGAGGAAATATCACTCGTGCGTACGTACAGACTACTATCTCAATGAAGTAATCTAATACATTTTTCATCATAAATTTATAGGAATGGTTATAAAATTGTATATAATGAATATAAATGAAATTTATGACATTTTTAATGTTCTATATATGATGTAATAATGATTAAGATGCAAGTATTAAAGCTACCAAACTAAAACTTACCTGAAAAACACTACATTTAACACTCATATATGACTATTTTAATAAATAATTATTAATAATTTTTTTTTGAAATATTATAAGAAGATTCTATATGAAATTATAAGTATGTATATGTTTTTTACTGAGGTATAATTAATTTAAATTAATTATATATAATATTAAAATCATTTATGAGGTAAGTCAAACTTGGGGTAAGGGTTCCTTATCTCACTTTTGTTTCTATGAGACATAATACATATTCACCATTATTGGTGTGATGAACGACGTATCCATACACCTAGAAATTGACAACCTTCTTGTCAAATTAGCAGGCCAAGGTATCATTTATAAGGAAACCAATGGTACATGAATTATATAGGATTAGTTCCTTTTGATTTTAGGTCCTTCTTAAGGTGTCTCCCCAAATATTCTAATATAACCATGGTACATATTTTTAATGTTTAGTATACTTACATAATGACATAAATCTAGGATATTGATATAGGTTCATTAGGATGACTATTTATGTGATGAGGCCTTAGTTTATAGCCCAATTTTTTAGGTGATTCCACCTGGAGGGGGTAGAAAAGATCATCCAATTGATGCACAACATATAGGTCCACCTCCATTGGTCAATGTGGAGAAATGACTATATGTTAGATAGCTGATAACTTTGATATGAAATTAAAATGATGCGTACATTATTATCATGTTATGTGAGTTCCAATGATATAGATCATTTAGGTTTTGTGGAAATTCAGAACAACAAATAGTGGAGGATTATATTGAGGTGGTGATCTGAGTTTTTCATCTTATTCAGACCCCAATAGATCAGATGGTTTCACTTATGACTATCCTTATTTTGGGATATGTAGAGTGCTAGTGGAATCTAATCACTCAAAATCATGATGAGACGATTATCTCATTGAATGATTATCCTCAGTTGTTCCATAATGAGTATTTCCCTTCAATATTGTGATCTATGTAGACTCTAAATCTTATTGAAATGTTGTAGGGTGATATTCCAGTTGATGATTACTCTATAATTCTTACTAACCATACTCGATACTCTCTTGATATTTTATGAGTTTTTTTCTTCTGATAATAGATTCTTTATATCGGCCTTAGCTGAGACATATGTGATAGAATGATCTCCTTTTATATTTAAACTTATGATGGAGTGTTTGAGAAGGATTTGGTTGAAAATAAATTCCTAGAAGATTGATGTAGGGAAGTAGGAGTTGACAGTGGGAATCATGGGACTGAGTCATCTACAGTAGATAGAAGTAATAAATTGTTAGGGTCACAGTGTAAGAGGAATACTCATTACTAGACATGGACATGAATAACTAAATAACATAGTTCACACATATAATCTGGTCATCCTAATGAGGGATGATTCTATGATTATAATGGTTAGGTCACTAGTCTTGTGATTACCTGACTCGATGTCCTGGTAGTAGTGTTCAGGCAGTGGTTGGACCATCGTGATAAAGGAAGTTTCATGATCAAAGATCTACTAGGAATGGTCAGGGAAGCTCCTAGGGATCTTGTGATGATAATGGAGCAGTTTGATCCCTATAGGGAGGAGTTTTAGGTGGAGGTTGATACTACAACCTACTCTCACCACCATCACCAGGTGGACCACGATAGGCTTAGAGGGCCAGCAGTCGAGGGCATGGTAAGTTATAGGCTAAGGAGGGATATTATTAGGCATTACACGCGATTATTTGAGGTATGATCTATGTATTTTATACTTTATCTCTCATACTTGTAGATACATGCATGATTCTTTCATTTACCTCCATTTCCCTTTTGTGAGAGTAAGAGGTTCTCATTGATCCTTTGGCCTATCAACTATGGATAGAGGTTCATATAGGCAGACGTTATTCTATATGATAGATCTACCTATATTGTGAGATAGAGGTTAGAGGATATAGTTTCTTTTGGGACATTTTAGAAACTTCAATTAAACCTTATGGCATTATCCTTGGTATGGACTGGATGTCCATGGTGCATTCTCAGATAAACTATCATCTCAATAGAGTTAAATGACTTCATATTAATGAGACAATATTATTTTTCTTAGTAGAGAGAGATATTATAACTGTGTGAGTGGAGCTTGTGAGTAGGAAGCTACAACCTATCACCCACTAGATAGTGAGTTTACCCATTGGTTTAGTGTTCCCTTTAAGAATCCTGGTTCCTAAAATGGTGGAATATTATATAGTGGTCTTCTGTGAAGATGTCTTGAGACATCCTCTAATGTGGGGGAATGAATTTTTCATTGACTTTTATGCTGATATAGTACTGGTATCTGTTGAAGAAATTCAAATTTCCTCTACTGAGCTCTTGAATTTGAGGGTATTGTTTGAAGACTATTTAGAGAAATGATTTATTTGATTTGGTGTATTCCCCTAGGTTGCACCAGTGTTGTTCATGAAAAATGGTGTATGGTAATTTGTGGATTTATATTGATTATCATTGCCTGAATCAGATAATAATCTGGAAAATGTACCCATTTCTTAGGATGTATGAACTTTTCAACCAATTGAAAGGTGTGAGTTGGTTTCAAATATTGACTTGAATTCTATCTTCCATCATTAATTGGTTTATAAATATGATATTCCAATGATAAAATCCTGATATTTCTATGGTCATAATTAGTTTCCTATGATACCTTTTTATGTGACTAATGTACCCTATCTATTCATTTCTCTTATAAACTAATTCTTCTTTCTATACATGGACCAATTCATAGTTATATTTATCGATTACATTATCAAATACTCTGAATTAAAGTAGGATCATGAAAATCATATGATGATTGTCTGAGATTTAATCTAGGAGAGGCATCGATACAATATACTCTTTAAGTGTTAGTTTTAGATTTAACAGGTTCGATTTTTAGGGAATGCCATCTCTAATCCTCATGTAGCTATGGATTTGGTCAAGATTAATGCATTTATTACCTGGGAATCACTAATAGCATTTCAAAGGAGCATAGTTCTATTAATTTAGAGGGATACTATCAGAGGCTCAGGGAAAAAATTTGTAGGATTACATCCCCTAAGTCTGCATTGACAAAGAAAAGGTAGTTGTTTACCTAGACTGAGTAGTGTCAAAGATCCTTCATAGATATCATGCTTAGATCGAGTAGTGATACTATTTTGAGATTACAAGAGGAGGGTGTCGAGTACATGGTGCTTTATAATGCCTCTATAGTTGGGATCATTTGTATTTTGATGAATATTTCAGTAGATATCTCTTATGTATTGAGTTAGATGAGACCCCATTAGTAGAATTACATGACCCACAACCTATATTTGGAAATGGAGGTCTTCACTCTGAATATATGGAGGCATTATATTATTTTAGAGTGTTTCATTATTTACTCAGACCATTTAAATATCCTGTATATTTTCACTCAAAGTGATATGAACCTAACAAATAGGAATTGGTTGTTGTTTCTTTATGAATATGAATTCATGAAATTCTACACTTCAGGTATGGGAAACAAGGTGTAAGATTCCCTTAGTAGGAAATCATATCCTCTCTTGGTGGAAGAGACATCAATGCAGTTGGCCCCATATAGGTAACCCCAATGGGGGATAAGGGTGAGGATTATCTTTAGTCAATGGTTATGGATCTACATCTTCTTCTTCTTGTGAGAGATTATTATTTGGGAGATGTCAACTATGATGTTTTTCATCACCAAATTTCCTTAGGATATCCACCTGATGGTTTTTTGAAGGAGGGTAGAATTTCATCCTTTTTTAAGGATGGATATTAGTTTTGATCAATTTTCATGAGTATGTGTTGATGGAGTTTCCCAATTACCCCTTGGATGTAAACCTAGGTGTGGAGAATACATACATGAACCATCAAAGGTAGTTTTCTCAGGATTGCATGAGATAGAGAATTGTTGAGTTTATTTATAAATTTCTCACATGTCAGTAGGTAAAGGTGGAAAATCAGGTTTCAGTATGATTGAATCAACATATTGACTTCCTATAATGGAAGTAGGAGGGAATATTGATGAAATTTTAATGTGTATTCTGTAGAAAATGAGAGAACAGAAAGTTATTTGAGTGATTTTTGACTAACATACCATGCCACATAACTTTCTTTCCATATGGGGGAAAATTTTGGTTAAGGGTTTGGGGAAGTTTTTCATATGTGAGATTGTAAATATTTACGGGGTTCCCATGATGATCATCCTTGATCATGATTTTTATTTCACATCATAGTTGTGGATAGGTTTTCAAGAGGCTTTTGAGTCTTAATTATGGATGAGTATAAAATTTCAGCACCACACAGATGGAAAGACTGATCATACCATATAGGTTTTTGAGGTTATACTTAGAGCCTATATATTTAACTTAATCTAGGTTTGGGAGGATCAATTTCTGTTGGTGTAGTTTTATAATAATAACATATATCATTCTAGTATTGGAATGATGCCTTTCAATGAATTGTACAAGAGACCCTGTAGGTCACCCTTGTGCTAGAATGAGATCAGTGATACATCACTTGTTGGGCCATTAGTGGTGTATGCAGTAATATGTAATGTTAAGTTGACCTAAAAGTGCATGGGGAAAGATTATAGATGTCAAAAATCATGCACATACTGATGTCTTAGGCCTTTGGAGTTCTAGTAGGGAGACCATGTTTTCTGGAGAGTCTCCCCATGATGAGGATTGTTGAAATTTGTCCAAGGAATCAAGCTATTCCGAATGTTCATCGGGCTATTATAGACCCTATAAAGAGTTGGCGAGGTTTCTTACCACTTGGCCTTTCCTCCATAGTTAGACTGAGTAAACATTGTATTCCATGTGTTTCAACTAAGGAGATACATTCATGACATAATGCATGTGATTGATTGTGGTGAGCTAGATATCTAAGATTATTCCACATTCTTAGAGTACTTGGTGGCGATCAAGGACATACCAAAGGGTATCCTATATTAATATTCTATTCCTTTGGTTTGAGTTCTTATCATGTCATGGGAGAATTAAGGATACCTCATAATAGTGTGAGAGCTAGATGCTAACTCAGTACCCCCAAATTTCTATTGATCCTATGCTTTTCAGGGTGAAAATCCTCAAAAGGGGGGAGAATGTAATGAATCCATTTTCTTTGGATTGATTCTTCTAATAATATTCTATATATGTATATATTTTTTCTCAGAGTTGTTACTATGTTTTGGGTGTCGTAGGAACCCAAAAATTAATATATTAAATATATTTATATATATTAGAGCATGCGTGCACATCTTATTGGAATAAATTTCTATCCTATTGATCATGAACATGTATACAAAATCTTCGATTATAGTTATTTCCAGAAAATGAGGGTTATCCTTGGAATCAAATAAATTTGGTCGACATAATACATTCATTTTAAGGAGACCATTGGTGGATATATTAAGTAAATTAAACAATTTGTTTATTTATTTTATATGAATTACCTAAAAATAATTCTATTTCAATTTATATCTCATTATAAGGAATCTATAGGGTTACCCACATAACCCTAGGAGATTAGAGAGGATGAGGAGGGCTCCATTGGAATTAAAAACCAAAGAGCCTGGATCTATGACAATGATCTCAAAAAATCATGAGACGAGTGATGAATAAAGTAGGATCTCACCTTCATCTTTAGCGAACATGTTCTACTTCAATTATTGTTCCATTCTTGAGGTATGACTCATTATTTTGTGGAATTATTCCCTTGGTTTAATTTTACAAGAATTTATTTCTTATCTCCTCTTTGTTTATTTATGATTTATGTTCTTCACATGAGACCATTTTTTTAAAAGTACCATTTAAACTATTTTTAGATATATTCTATGCACATGAATTTACCATTATTTCCTCTTTATGTATTTTTGGTCAAGAAATCACTATAAAATGATGTTTTCACCTAATACTTGTGCTTTCCTCTACATCATTCTTCAAGTTCTTCATTATTGGACCATGGGGTCAGTAATTTGACACTTTCAATCTAGATTCGATCCTGATCGAACCCATATATTCATAAAATATGAATTAATGACATGAAGATCAGTGTTTTCCATATGTATTGAAGTGGTTTAAAGGTTTTTGGTGATGGAATCATGGTTCATAACCTCATATGGTAATTAGAGGTGTGGAAATTACCTCCAAAAGAGATCATAGTTCCAATTTCCATCCACCATAGGATATAAATTGATGATGATGGGTTCCCCCTTCATTTTTGTCTGATTCAGGTAGGTTAAACTACGAGGAAGGAGGAAGAAATCACAGATTTGGTGTCTTTATGAAGAACATACTTTCACTATATGATAAAATATTGATAACACACCATGTATCATGAAATAACACACAATATTTAGTTTGGTTTATTGCAGTGGATAGGGTTTCATCTGAAGGTATATATCACATTACAAGTTTCAAGGCCCACATGAACTATGATCCTACACAGTTAGCCATGATGTGTGAAAAAGGAACATACCCAATCCAAAGGTAAGTATACACGATATGTCCCTATAGGGACACAACATGTTGAATCACATGTCTATCCAAGCTATGTATTTGGGAGGAAATTACCAGGTGTCTAGGTGAAGTCACACTCCTTGTGATCCTATGCACACATCATGCAATTTTTACAGAAACTTCTACATTGAATATCAAATTCATATATACTCAGATTTGGGCCCCTGAGTAGGCTATCCTAAGTATTTTTCCTTATGGGATATGATAGTGGCCTTTATTCCAACAATATAGATATTATATTTAATTTTATGGGTGTGATTCTTCTTCAAGTGATGATTAGATGATGGTGGTGACTAGGTTTGATCGTCAGAGCAATGTCGAGTTTTTACTGCCCTGCACCCATGAGCATGAGCCCCCATACTATTTATACAAGTAGATTCGGCACTCACCCACACTATAGAGGGACTAGGTCCCCTATATATAGATTGGTAATCCTCTACATTCATGCTCTGGTGGGGAGAAATTCCTATATAGAAGTTAGTTCTCCATCAATTATTGAGAAAAGTGGTGAGGTATAGGCCCAAAGCTATGATTCTTGTGAGATTGTGCCTGGTGTTTTGCAGTAGAGATACACCTTTAGGAGCTTCAGTCTAAATCATCAATCTTAGCTAGATGTAGTGACGAAGATTACCTTTATCTCCTTTCTTGGGTTTCTTTTGATAATATATGATGTTGGGTTTATTAACCCTCCCTTTTTATGGGTTTAGATGATGTATAAGATCCCATCCTTTTCCAGGTATGTTTCTCTTTGAGTATTTCATTGAGCCTTAGTTGCCGTGTATTATTTAGATATAGAGATCCCTTGTTGGAAAAAATTAACTAATGTTTGGGAATGTGTTCTCATTTGAGTTATTGGAGCCTAGGTATAAATGGGACTGAGTGTTAATATGGGTTCTCGGTAAGTTCAGAAGATTTAACGGAGGTTTAGAGAGTTGAATTAAAAAATGTGATGAAAACTCAACTATAGAACATTTACAACTCAAGTAAAGGGATTACATGTCATGTAATTGTTATTGGGATTTAATAAAATAAATACAAGGAAACTATTTTTTTAGTGAATACCATTAAAAACATTTACATGACATGTAATTATATTACACGATATGTAAATTCCTAACCTACTATTTTAAACACGCTATGTGGATTATTTTCATTGGAATACGATGAAGATATTCTCCTCTCAACCTAGGGAAACCCTCGAGGTAATTTTAGAGTGCCAAACACCCTTCTAGACATCTCTTTCATGCAATTGATTCATAGTAAGTCCTTTTGGTAATGTTTCTTCCTTTTTCCCTTTAGTTCACTAACTATTATGGTAAATCCTTAAACCAATTACATTGTTGGTTTTTATCTTTATAAGTTTTGATACAAGTAAACACTTTACAATTGTTCTTACCATATTCCTCACAAGAGTCATCCATAGAAAGCATTATTGGATCATCGGTATAAGGTAGGTGGTTTAAAATTTAACCCCATGGTTTGATAATTCATGATTTCTCACTCATTGTGTGTGACCAAAATTTATTTAATACTGGAATGAGACTATCTCTTTAATTCCCTTGGTTTCAAATTGATTTATAATTGTCTAATAGAATAAATTATGTTTAGTATGACATGGGACCTAGGGTGATTTATTATTATAAAATCCCCAAGTTGTGACTTATTTCTTATTGATATAATTGTTAATCAATTATAAATTGAATTTCATGTGGAATATAAAAGAAGAATGGTAATTCAAAAAATTAACAATTGAGATATTTGATATGATAAGTAAGATGGAAATTGTGTTCCATGCTGATATGATTATATAACGGGATATTCCCAAGAACTTATATATGAATATGATTCAATGCTTATATTTAGAAGCTTGGACCAATCCCCATATTGTAATGATTATAGGAATTTGACTCAGAATGTGATAATTCATATAGGGATATGACCTGTTATGTTGTAATGCTTACAGGGCTTTATTCCAGATTATTTTTTGTGACTATTTTATTGGAATATGGTTGTGTTTTTTATGGTCCTAAGGTATTCTCATAGATATTATAGCATGGAACCAATGAAGGTTTTTTACCTTGGGTATATGTCAGTGGTTGGCATGGTCGTAAGACATGCTCAGAGATATTCCCACATAGAGATGAAGTAGGTTGATGTGGTATTTTATCAATTGTTGAATTCATTCAATAAAATTATTTATCTATTTATTTTATATAATTATTACCAGAATGGGATTTCAGACATGGTGGCATTGACATACTGATTTATACTGACACCCTATTTAGGCCACTATTTGGTACCCTACCAGATTTCATGGATGCAAGTTTAGGCAATGGAAAGGGACCTTACAGTTGATTTCCTATTTTTTGTTGTGCTGGGGTTGGAGGTGGGAACGACATGGGGTTTGGGACCCAGGACTTTGAGTATTTTATTTGAATCTCTCATTTTTTTCTTGTATTGTTCTATTATGTCATTTAGTTACATTCCATCATGTCATTACATTATTCCTTTATTATTAATGAATTATTTAGTCGGATTTTATTGTTGTCTTCCACTATTATCATTACATTTATTATTAATTCTGTTTAATTATGATTTGTTCTACTACTATGACACTTCATACTAGGGGGTATAGTCTCCTCACTATACATTTCACACCCCCACTACATGTTGGTAGCCTCTAGCATATGGGGATGCATGCTTGAGGTCCTTTAACTAACCCTTTCCAACCACATGAGAGTTTTGGACTGGGGGACATTATAACGTGGTTTTTGAGCCAGGTTTTTCTTTTATTTGCTTCTGCTTTACTATTCGGGAAAGATAGAAAAGAGACCAGAATGTGTCGGGACATGTTATTGAGATTCTGAATAGAAGTAACTAACCCATGTATGATGGAAAATCCAATTACCTAGGGATGATATTGTTGTTTGTGTTGTGTGATTTTTTTTACAGTTGGTGTTATTACACGTTGGGTGATTCATATGTTGTGTTTGGTTATTATTTTATAATGTTATTATTTCTTAAGATGATACTCGTGGTCCGATATGGTGTGAGATAATAATACATGCATCATAATAGGAGCATAAAGATATATTAACATTCATTATTCCTAATAGGGGCATATCAATTTTTTCATGTAGTATATACTTTCTAATTGAACTTTGATATGATATATCTTTTGTAATGGATAAATATAATGAGTTTCCCTATCATGATAAAAAATATATAATACATTTCTAGAGAGATTAGGAGTTAGTGGTTCTCTATTGTAGTCACATATTGGGTAGACCTTGTTGCTATCCATTTCTATAAGGTATGTGTTTTTATTGTAGAGAAGGTGAAACCTCATTGTCTTCAACATTAGCATCAGGAGAGTGGAAATTAACATGTTCCTAACATAGATGAACTAGAACTTCCTATAGTTCTTAAGAAGCAGATGGATGTTCAGATCCCTAGAAGCTTCCTAAGGGTCATCATATCCATGGAAATGGAGACTATTAATAACATTCCTTTGATGTATAAGATTAAAAGAGAGTTTAAACATCAAAATCTTCTTGTGTTTACTGGGGAAGGGGGACCCCATGCAGTCGAGTTATGGATTGATTTAGTCCAAACAATCTTTAAAAATATAAATACACCCATAGATAGGATAGTCAAACTTTCAATCTATATACTTTGGGGTCCTTCCAAGAGTTGGTGAGATATTCTAGAGTAATATGGGTAGTAGGAAGAGCTATTTAGGAAGGAATTTGAGATGAAGTTCATGAGAAGCGACCATGTTGTTTTAGAATAAAGATCTAGAAGTTATTCCTCGATTGGTAAGAAACACCATTATTACAGTTTACACCTAGGTAGTAATGGGTTGATTAGTTAGTGTAGTGGAATATGATCTCAAGATCAAGTTCCATTCTAGTGCTATTGGGGTGAAATGTTTGGTCACAAGAACCCCCAATTTCCTTACCCCATAGTTGAGTGTACCATCTATGGTAGAATGGGTCATCTTCAGAGGTTCTATTCATAAATTTCATAGTAGACTAGTGATAGAGGACCAGAGCAAGAACTAGAATCCTAAAGGGTCTCCGTTAAAGCTTATTAGGATGGTAGTTGGAGTTCCACAGGTTTTTTAGGCCGAGGTAGGGGACGTGGTACCCAAGTGAAAGGGAAACAATACCAAATAAGGGAAGTTTTTCTCGGTATACCGATTGGATCCCAAGGCTATGGGACAAGTCAGTTTCATGTTTTAAAGACTACTCCTGATAATGTGGATGCATGACCATCTACCGTCAGGGGTACTATTCTTGTATAATCTACCTTATCTCCTATTTTTTTTTGATACATGAGCATCAAATTATTTTCTATCTGCACTTTTTGAAAATAGTTTGGGCTTGGATGTAGAAAGCGTAGATGGTGTTCTAAACACTAACACACATTTGGGTGTGTGGTATGAAAATATCAAATAATGCACGACATTTTCTCTAGATATTGGTGGTTACCATTTATTTTGGGAATCATTCATGATAGAAATAACAGGATTCAAATTGATTATCGGTATGTATTGGTATGTCCTATACTTGGATCATATGGACTATTATATGAGGAGATTTACTTTCTTATCTCTATAAGGAAGTATATATTCTCACTAGGGTGAGTGGGATCTTGAGGATGGTTGTATGTGACCAATTCAGTACAGATTGGATTCTCTCATGGATCACCAGTCTTACTCTAGATAATGGTGGAATGAAACATGATTTTTTTCTTCCAATGGTAGACCGTTTTTAAGATGTTTTACCTGATGAGTTATTTGGCTACCGCCCAAGCGATAGGTCGAGTTCATGATCAAGTTATTTCTAGGAGCAGGACTAGTTTCTATCCAACCTTACTGAATGGAACCAATAGAGCTTAGATAGTTAATGCTTCATTTGGAAAATCTAGATTCTAAAGGATTCATATAGATGAGTATATCTCTTTGGGGTTCTCTAGTTCTCTTCACCAATAAGGATGACGAATATTTGTACTTATGTGTGGATTATCAGGGGTTGAACCAAATGATAGTCAAGAACCAATATCCCCTTTGGCTTATTGATGATATTTTCGATCAAATAAGAGGTTCTAATATCTTCTCCAAGATTGAATTGAGGTTAGTATATCATCAGTTAAGGGTGATACTATTAGTCATACCTCAAACTACTTTTAGGAGAAAGTATGGGTTGTATGAATTCATAATGATGTCATTTGGGTTGACTAATTCTCCAGCGATATTGATGGCCTTAATGAATAGGATATTTCATCATTTTTTGGATCAATTTGTGGTTGTTTTCATCAATTATATCTTCGTGTTCTCCCAGCCAGTATATGATCATGTAAAAAATAGTGACATCATCCTCTGTACATTAAGAGAGCATCAGCTTTATGGAAAGCTAACCAAATACAATTTCTAGATAAATAAAGTGGACTTCTTAGGCCATTTCACCTCAAATGTAGGAGTGTTAGTAGAAATAAAGAAATTTTCAGCCATGGAATATTGTGAAAAACATAATAATGTATTTAAAATACAATTTTTTTGGGTTTCTTAGTTTATTACTAACATTTTATCAATTATTTCTCCCAATTGGTAGCACCAATGTCTTGGATGACCAATAATGGGGTGAAATTTTTTGGTCTGATTCTTGTGAGAGATATTTTCAAGATTTTAAAGGTTGCTTGACATCATAACTTATCCTTACATTACATGTGTTTGGTAAATAATATACCATGTACTATGATGCATCCAAAGATAGACTTAGAGAAATTCTAATGCATGTGGATCTAGTGTTTTCTTTTGGATCAAAGCAATTGAGACCGCATGAGAGGAATTACCCAACCCACTGTCTAGATTTAGCAATAGTGGTGCATGACTAGAGATGTTAGAGACACTATCTCATTGGCGAGAGGTTTTTGGTATGCACGGATCACAATATCCTCAAGTATATATTTTCTCAGTTGGACCTTAACCTATAGGAGAGGAGATGGGTCAATTATCTAAAATCTTTCAACATTGAATTGGATTATATGATAGGAAAGGAAAACTTCATTGCCTATGATTTGAGTTGAATGAAACAGAAAAAATTAGTAGAAGAGTCTTGTGATGAGTGGTGTACAATGGATCTTTTTTCAAACATGCATCTAGATATTCCAGAATCTTAGGGGAAAGTAGCTCTAATGACGAAATTTTTTATACTTGTGATTTTCGACCAGATTAAGACCAGGAAGTTTTTTGATATAAAAGGCTTAGTTATGAGAGAAAAATTATATGATGGGGAGACAAAATTAGGATAGTATCTCAGTAATGGAAATTCTCTTCTTTTCCATGGATGAGTATGAGTTCCTACAACCTTGCGTTGGGATCTGATAAAGAAGATTTATGATTCTAAATGGGTGGTGCATCCTGGTTTAAAAAAGATGTATCATGATCTCCATAGATAGTACTGGTTTTCAGGAATGAAGAAGGAGTTGGAAATATTCGTGGCTATATGGTTCACTTGTCAGCTGGTGAAATTCAAGCAACAAAGGACAGCTAGGCTTTTACATCCTTTACGCATCCCGAAGTGGAAACAGGATGATGTCACGATGGATTATGTGACATTATTACCCTAGATAACCCATAAGAATGATGTTTTATGGGTTTTATAGATTGACTGATTAAGGTATCCCACTTCTTACCCATCATGGAAACCTTTACAGTTGAAGATCTAGGAAATATTTATGTTTGAGAGGTAGTTTAGTTTCACCATGTTATGAGGAGTGTCATTTTTGATAGATATCCTCATTTCAAATATGTTTCTGGTAGGGTCTTCAAAAATATATTGGATCATGAGTAATTTTAATCATAACCAACCGTCAAAAGACTGATGGTCAATCTTATAAGACTATTCATGTTTTAGAGGATATTATATGAGTCTATGTTTTGGAATTTGGTGGTTCATGGGAGAAACATATGATACTATGGGAGTTTTCATATAATAATGGATTTCCAGAATCAATCCAAATAGAAACATCTAATTATTTGTATGGAAGGTCATTTCATTCTTATTTTTGTTTGTTAAAGGCATGTGAGTTAGCACTTGTTGGGATTAGTCTCACGCTTGAGACGTCTGAATAAATTCATTTAATTAGACAATGGTTGGTGACCACATAGAGTAGGAAGAAATCATATAATGACCATCAGAGATGACCTATGGAGTTTAAGGATGGTCATCATGTTTTACATTAGGTGTTTCCTAGGTTGGGACAATGCCATGTCTGGAAATAGGGAAAGATAGTGACTAGGTTTTTTTGGGCCATTTGAAATAGTGGAAAGGGTAGGTCCTATAACGACCCATACTTTACATACAATGTTAGTACTTCAAAATTGAAGTACACTTATTACAACATATAACAAAACCACGAAAGGACCGTATAGGTATAATGTCTTTAGAAATTGGGAAACACAAACAAAGGGTTCATAAAGCGTCTACATTGTCTCTCATTTATTTCATCATATCTATAGTCCCTTTTGGAATATCTTACTTAATAACTTTATTCCCGACCAGGGGAAAGAAAACATACAAAAGGGTGAGCTCAAATGCTCAGTAAGGGTAAACAAAAGAAATATGAATCACATCATATTCATAAGAACATAACATTTTGGAAATCATACCTCGCAAACGAGATCATAATTTCATAACATGGGATAAATCATAGTAGTGAAATGTAATCCCAATAATCATAACATAAAACATGAAACTTTGTGGCATACACACATAATCATAGATAATCATTTCTTAGAAGTCAAGAATCATAGCCAAGACTATCTTAGTGGACAAAGTCCATTTCTGAACCGAGTTCACTCCTCGTTTTAGTCCTATTTCACTGAACCAGATTAACCTGCCATTCTAGCCATGTCTATCTCATGAGATATAAATCGTTACCCAATGCATTGGAGGGAGATATAGGTCCCATCCATCTCATAGTGATACCATTCTTATGTGTGCCACAAGATCATAAATCATACATCATAACATAACCCATGTAATAAAAATGGGATTCTTAAACATCATTCCATCATAACATAAATCATATAAGATAAAAGGACTTCGTAAAAATAACTCCATCATAACATAATCAAAGCAACGTAAAAATGGGGATAGAAACAGAACCTTATATTATCTTAGATGGAAAATAATTTTGATAAAACACTTAAACTCCATTCTTGAGGAAAATATCCTTTCTACTTCAAAAAACATTTTTCCTTTCTTAACATGTCATACAATTTTAAAATAAAAGAAGTTGATTAAAAATAAACTGGAAAACTTGTAAAGTAAGATTCTTGGAAATAATTTTTTAAAAATCCATTCATGCCGTATAAGTTAAAAATAACATTCTTCTCATACTTTCGTCGGAAAAGTCAAAAAGTACCTATTACGAAAAACGACAAAAGATTCCTTTCATATCTTTTACTAAAAACTCACCGAAGGGTAAAATTGGATTTAAACAAATGTATGAGGATATAAATAATATTAAATATTTAGGAAACAAGGATGTGTATGATAAATATTCCCCAGTAAATTCTGAAGTATAAACAATCTCGGATAAAAATTGAGATTGCGAGATTGTCCCTTACCTTAGGTCCTATTTGCTTAGTAAGTGTCCGAACCTCCTGTATAATGATTTAAATAATGTCATTTACTTATTACAGAATCATACTCATTGTTATGATATCATATATGGTCATATTCTTAGCTTATTATTAGTAATATTTCAGTGCTACTTGTTATTCGGGTGTTTATTACTTTTTGTTCTTATGCGTGTTTTGTCGAATAAATTATTATTCTTCTTTTTAGGTTATAGATACCTCATTTACATAATGGTATTAGTGTAATATATATCATATTTATTCACTCAATTCATTTATGTAATCATTATGCAATGAAAATCATGTAGAACGAGTCGCATCACATCGTGGAGACGGTATTTCGTACGTACACACGAGCGATGATATCATTTCCATGATCATGTAATTGTATTAGAGTGTATGTATAATATTTAAGAATCAATATCAATTTAATATAATCATATATATTTATTATTTACACCATTATACTCATCCAAGTAAGGTGGTGGTGGAAAATAGATTACACCACGGCGTGGAGACGGTATTCCGTACGTACGCACGCGCAGTGATTTCGTTTTCCGTAGGATGAATAGATGGTGAAATAGGGTTGTTTCATAATTATAATAAAATATCAGTATATGAGTGATATTGATGTTATTAATTCATAATGAAACAACTAAAGAAGAAGAAGTGGAAGAAGAAATAAAGTTGAAAGAATCGGTAACAGACATTACCTCTTCTTTGAGATATTTCTTTGAGACCTCCTTTTTGGGCACTAAAATTGGTCTTTGAACAAGACCAGGACCTCTAGGATGTTTCTAGGGAAGTATAAAGGAGAAATTGGCAGGGTTTGGATGATCTTGAAGGCTCAAAGTGGTGTGAGGAAGAGAGGGAGTAGGTGCCCTTTTATAAGGGAGGAGAGGGGCTCCTTTGGAAAAACTAAAAATATTATTTTATTATAAAGACATATTCGGTTTTAAATAGCTCAAAATTGATTTATTTCGAATCTAAGGTGGGGATGGGTCGAAATACTCTAATACAATAGAATTTGGACAAGTTTAGTGTACTATTTTAACCTTATCATTTAGATTTAACTATAAGTTAGATAATTTTACTTTTACCGTGTCTTTTTGTGTTCTTACACTATAAGGTTAATAAACTTACTATAACAAGCCAAAATAACCCTAAGTTGTTTATCATTAATATATATAACCTTATATAAGTCATTTGGCTGAACATTAGATTTTTAGGAATAAAATAACAATTAATAATATAATACTTGTTTTAAAAACTATTTTATGTCAATTTTGACACTATTTAGTAATTAATTTTTTTAAAACTCATAAAAAAATTATTAGTTCTAAAAAAGCTAATTAAATCAATAATAAAATGTCATGTTAACCTAGAAAATTAGTTTAATTCATAAAAAGTCTCAAATTACATTTATTTGGGTATTTATAACATCAATTATGTAAATATTTTATTAATAAGATAATTACTACATCATCTTTGTGTCATAAATAAATTAAATTATTTAATGTCTAAAAATTACAAATAAAATACCATTATGTAGGAAAGCGTTTTATATTTCTAATGAATATTTATAGTCGAATTTATCTCATGTATAACCCTATATTAAAAATTATTTACTTATTAAACTTTGATTTTAACTATTTAAACCCTTCTTTAAATAAATTAATAATAAATGTCCTAATCTAATCCTAGTGGGCCTAAATGGTCATATTTTATTCCTAAGGTTGTTTTTGGTCGAATTACACTTATATAATATAATTTGGACATGTTTTAGGGTAATAATAATATCATTTTTACTCTTAATTACCCTATTTACTTTTAACAGTGGTAAATAAAAGTAAAAAGTTACTATTCACCAAAAATTATTTTCATCTCATTGGACCACATTTTACTTATTGACATCAACCGTGTCTCTCAGATTTTTGAAATTCCACTCACAGAAGTGGTAAAATTATGTTTTATATAAATTTGCAAATTCTCCTAGGAGGTGGGTAAAAGACGGTGAAAAGTTCAATAAAATTTTTATATATCTAAAATTATTATAAAATTACTTCAATGAATTACATTGAACATATATAGGTATTATGTATCAATTTTGACCTAAAATAAATTTAAATAAAATAAATAATTATTTAATTAAAAAGCCAGTTTTTGAATAGTAACCCAGTGTTTTCACTATTCATCAAAAATTGAAAGTGTCCAGAAAAAAACCAAAATTTCACCCTAGGATAATTTCGATATTCCTAATCCAAAAATGAAGTCCATTTTGAAAAATAAAATATACAAAATTTCAAAAATTGGTTATTACTATTCATAACGGCTAGTTTTAAAAATATTTTAATAGCATATCGTTGTTTAGTGAAACTCAGTATTGTGTACGACGCAAGCTATTAAGGAAGGTCACGATTGCGTGTAAAGAAAGCCAAGATAGTGTTGTGTGTAGTGAAATATTACTTTGATGATTTATATAAAATAAAAACAAAATATTTCTTATAAAATTCTCGGGTGTTACATTCTACCCACCTTAAAATGAAATTCGCCCTCGAAATTCGTCACTTGTAACAAACAGATGAAAATACCTCTCCCTAATCATATCCTCAAGCTCCCATGTAGATTCTTATAATTGGTGGTTCCTACATAAAACTTTCACCAAGCGAGTGGTCTTGTTCCATACGACTTTTTCACTACGATCGAGAATCTCTGTCGGCTGTTCTTCATAAGAAAGATCTTGTTCCAGCGGTACAACTTCTGAGCTGAGTACATGTGAAAAATCAGGTATGTACTTTCTTAGGAGAGATACATGGAAAACATCGTGAACTTGAGAGAGATTCGGTGGAATCGCCAATCGGTAAGCTACCTTCCCAACACGATCCAGAATTTCGAAAGGATCGATATACCTAGGGATCAGCTTTCCCTTCTTTCCAAATCTCATTACTCTCTTCCATGGAGATATTCGTAAGAATACATTATCTCCCACTTCAAACTCTAAGTCTTTTCTTCGGTTGTCGGCATAACTTTTTTGTCGACTCTAAGCTGCTCTTATGTGTTGTTGAAAAGATCATACTTTTTCTGCCATCTCATCAATAAGATTAGGTCCTAATAGCTTTCTTTCCCCAACTTCATCCCTGCAAGTTGGAGTCCTGCATTTCTTTCCATAGAGAGCTTCATAAGGAGCCATCTGAATACTTGAGTGAAAGCTATTATTATAATAAAATTCCACCAAAGCTAGGTGTTTATCCCAACCACCTTTTAAATCCATAGAGCAAGCTCTCAACATATCTTCTAGAGTTTGAATTGTCCTCTCAGACTGACCGTCTGTCTGAGGATGATAAGCAGTGCTGAAACTCAACTCTGTATCCAGAGTATGCTAAAGACTTCTCCAGAACTTTGAGGTAAACCTCGGATCCCAATTAGATATAATATAAAGTGGTACTCCATGCAATCTTATCACTTCCTTTACATATATCCTGGAAAGTTGATCCAGAGAGAAATCCTCTCTAATAGCAATGAAGTGTGCAGACTTTGTAAGATGATCAACTATGAACCGGATAGCATTATTGCCTTTGGATGTTTTAGGATGTCCTGTGACAAAGTCCATAGTGATGTTTTCCCATTTCCATTTGGGTATGGGTAATGGTTGTAACATCCCCTTAGACTTCTGTCTCTCAGCTTTAACTTGATGACAAACCAAGCATCGAGAGACATATTCAACAACATCTCTTTTCATGCCATCCCACTAGAAGTACTCTTTCAGGTCCCTATACATCTTTGTTCTTCCAGGATGAATAGATAATAAAGAACTATGATCCTTATCCAGTAGCTCCTTCTTTAATTCGGGGATGGGAGGAACACAAACCCGATTCCTGAAATTTATTATCCCATAACAATCAAGGTTGAATTCAGGAACATTTTTCACCTTCCTTTGTAACTCTACATCTTCTTTCTGTGCCTCTTTAATCTTCACATGTATAGATGGTTGAACATTCATTTGAGAAAGATAAGATTTACCCCTTCCATTATAATTCCAAGATCCATCCTTTGTAAATCCATAAATATTGGATCTTTTGTGATCCTCATCATGGATAAACTGGCATGGTCTTGTCAACTTAATGCATCTGCCACTTTGTTTCCATTACCAGGGTGGTAATGAATTGAGTAGTCATAATCCTTAATCATCTCCAACCATCTTCTTTGGCGCATATTCAGCTCCTTTTGTGTGAAAATATACTTTAAACTTTTATGATCAGTATAAATGTCACACCTTTCTCCATAAAGATAATGCCTCCAAATATTTAATGCAAAGATTACCGCAGCTAACTCCAAATCATGAGTTGGGTAATTTTGTTCATGGATTTTCATCTGTCGTGAGGCATAAGCTACCACCATATCATTTTGCATAAGAACACACCCCAATCCCTTCTTGGATGCATCACCGTAAGTCACAAACCTTTGTCCACTACAAGGCAGTGTGAGCACAGGTGAACTGGATAACCTTCTTTTCAACTCCTTAAAATTCTCTTCACATTCTTCCGTCCAAACAAACATAACTCCTTTCCAAGTCAACCTGGTGAGTGGATTAGATAATCTTGAAAAATCTTTCAAAAAACATCGATAATATCCAGCCAAACCAAGAAAACTTTGGATCTCAGTTACTATTGTTGGTCTTGACCATCTTTCGATAACCTCTGTTTTTGCTGGATCCACATATATCCCCTCTTTTGGGATCATGTGACCCAAAAATGAAACTTTTTGAAGCCAAAATTCACACTTTGTAAATTTGGCATAAAGCTTCTCCTTTCTTAGGGTATTCAATATAATTCTCAAGTGATCTTCATGTTCTTCCTTTCTCTTTGTATATACAAGAATATCGTCTATAAAGACTACCAAAAACTGATCAAGATAGTCTCTAAAGACTCTATTCATCAGATCCATGAAGATAGCAGGGTAATTAGTAAGACCAAATGGCATCACTATAAATTCATAGTGTCCATACCTTGTACGGAAAGCCGTCTTTGGTATATCCTCCCTTTTGACCCTTAATTGACGATACCCTGAACGAAGATCAATCTTGGAAAAGTATTGAGCTCCGCATAGTTGTTCAAATAAGTCATCAATGCGCGGGAGTGGATATTTGTTCTTGATAGTGATCTTGTTAAGTTCTCTATAATCAATGCAGAGTATCATTGATCCATCATTCTTCTTAACAAACAGAATAGGTACTCCCCAAGGTGAAGCACTAGGGCGTATGAACCACTTATCAATATTCTCTTGGAGTTTATTCTTCAATTCCTGCAACTCAATTGGGGCCATTCTATAAGGTGTCTTTGAAATAGGTAAAGCACCTGGTACGAGTTCTATTGAAAACTCAACTTCACGATTTGGTGGAAGACCCGGAAATTCCTCCGGAAAGACATCATCAAAGTCCCGTACAATGGGAATATTCTTAATCGTGAGTTTCTCACCAAACATTTGAGATAAATAACCTTCATTTAGTGGAATCAAGACCCATAATATGGAAGAAATTTCCACTGGAAGGTTATGTTCATCCTTGCATCGAAAGACGATCATAGATTGATCTAGAATATGAAATGTGACTTCCCTTATTTGTAAATTGATATGATCTCCATATAGATAAAGCCAATCCATGCCAAGAATCACATAAAATTCCACTATAGGAAGGATCACAAGATTTTCAGGAAGCACTTTCCCACAAACTTCAATCGGAGAAGAATTATAAAGTTTTGATGCGATTGTTGTGCCATTAGGGGTTGTCACAACTAACTGAACATCTAATTGTTGAGGTAATACGGTGATACCCTTAGAAAATTCTTCAAAAATAAAAGAGTGGGTGGATCCATAATCAAATAAAACATTTTCTACTTTAGAGTGGATGGTAGGTTTACCTTTCACCACTTCGTTATCGTACTCCACATCACTGATAGAAATTGCATGTGACTTTCCTTTTTCTTTGGCCTTAAGAGTTTGTTGACGTCGACCATCATCATCAACCCTTGGATTTGGGCATTGATTGGCATAATTCCCCATCTCCTTGCACTTGTAACATTTAAGTGTAGGAGGTGCACTCTGTGTATCCTTTTCATTGTTCGCATCACTAGACATCTTCTTCCCATCATTGCGGCATTCAAATTCCCGATGACCTTCCTTTCCACATTTGAAACATTTACTTGTCCCTTTAAGACAACTCCCTCCATGTTTCTTTCCACACTTTGAGAATAAAAGAAAACTCATATTCTTTTCAGTTTGCTCTTTATATTTTCCTTTGAATTCCATTTTCCTCTTCTTATCAAACCCATATGACTGATGGGTTACTCCAATCCCCATCTCAACTTTGAGAGAACATAGAACGATTTCCTTGTAGCTATTTAAGTCCCTTATGGCTAACGCCCTTCAAAGACTTCGTTTTAAGCCACTAAAGAATCGATCAATCTTACTCTCAGGTTGGATAATAATACAAGAAGCGTACCTTGCAAGTCCTGTAAAATTTGCTTCATAGGTACCAATAGATTCATCATCCTTTTTCTTTAGTTCAAGAAACTCCTTCTCCATCTTTGTTCAAATAATACGAGGGAAGTACTTATTGAAAAATATGTTCTTAAACTCGTCCCATTCCATGGACTCAATTTCATCTCTTGGACTCATATTCTTGATAAGATTCCACCATTGATCAGCATCACCTTCCAAACGATACACTGCTAAGATGACTTTATCATGTTCAGAACATTGAAGAACCAAAAATATCTTTTCAGTAGTACTGATCCATTGTTCAGCAACTAATGGATCAGTAGACCCACTGAATGATGGTGGACGCTATCTCATGAAGGATTCAACAGAATTTTGCTCCTTCCTTTGATCATTTGGAAGTGTTGCATGATTCATAGCTTGAGAAAGTTGTGTGAGCATGACTACAAGATTTTCAATTCCAACTCCCATAATGTTTGGTTTCTCAGGGGGACAATCATTCCATTGCCCGTCGCATTCCTCATTAACACGGTTCCTTCGGGTTCTAGCCATTGACTAAAACCAAGAAGAATAGTTTGAGCAACACTAATTATAATAGGAAAAGCACATAATCAAGAATAAAATTTCACACTTAAGGTCTTATCATAGGTTATTCATGGCCATTTCTAAAACACTAAGATTGTGTTCTATGCTTATACTTATCCTTAGGATTCTTACTAATGCTTTCACATCCTAGTTTCCAAAGGTTGACTATACATTTCCTCTGATACCAACTCTAACGACCCATACTTTACATACAATTTTAGTACTTCAAGATTGAAGTACACTTATTACAATATATAAAAAAACCATGAAAGGACCGTATATGTATAGTGTCTTTAGAAACTGGGAAACATAAACAACTGGTTCATAAAGCGTCTGCACTGTCTCCCATTTATTTCATCATATCTATAGTCCCTTTTGGCATATCTTACTTAATAATCTTCTTCCTGACCTGGGGAAAGAAAACATACAAAAGGGTGATCTCAAATTCTCAGTAAGGGTAAAAAAAGAAATATCAATCAGATCATATTCATAAGAACATAACATTTTGGAAATCATACCCTGCAAAAGAGATCATAATTTCATAACATGGGATAAATCATAGTAGTGAAATGTAATCCCAATAATCATAACTTAAAACATGAAACTTTGTGGCATACACACATAATCATAGAGAATCATTTCTTAGTAGTCAAGACTCATAGCCAAGACTATCTTAGCGGACAAAGTCCATTTACGAACCAAGTGCACTCCTCATTTCAGTCCTGTTTCACTGAATCAGATTAACCTTCCGTTCCAGCCATGCCTATCTCATGAGATATAAATCTATACCGAATGAATTGGAGGGAGATATAGGTCCCACCCATCTCATAATTATATCATTCTTATGTGTGCCACAAGATCATAAATCATACATCATAACATAACCCATGTAATAAAAATGGGATTCTTAAACATCATGCCATCATAACACAAATCATATAAGATAAAAGGAATTCATAAAAATAATTCCATCATAACATAATCAAATTAATATAAAAATGGGGTTAAAAATAGAACCCTATATTATCTTATATGTAAAATAATTTTGATAAAACACTTGAACTCCATTCTTGAGGAAAATATCCTTTCTACTTCAAAAACATTTTTCCTTTCTTAACATGTCATACAATTTTAAACTAAAAAAACTTGATTAAAAATAAACATGAAAACTTGTAAATTAATCTTCCTGGAAATAATGTTTTAAAAATCCATTCATGTCGTATAAGTTAAAAAAAACATTCTTCTCGTACTTTTGTCGGAAAAGTCAAAAAGTACCTCGTACGAAAAATGACAAAAGATTCCTTTCATATTTTTTAATAAAAACCCACAGAAGGGTAAAATTGGATTTAAACAATTGTAGGAGGATATAAATGATATTACATATTGAGGAAACATGGATGTGGATGATAAATATTCCGCAGTAAATTCTGAAGTATAAACAATCTCGGATAAAAATAGAGATTGCGAGATTGTCCCTTACCTTAGGTCCGATTTGCTTCGTAAGTGTCCGAACCTCTTGTATAATGATTTAAATAATGTCATTGACTTATTCCAGAATCATAATCATTGTTATGATATCATATATGGTCATATTCTTAGCTTATTATTAGTAATATTTCACTGCTACTTGTTATTCGAGTGTTTATTACATTTTGTTTTTATTTGTGTTTTGTCGAATAAATTCTTATTCTTATTTTTAGGTTATAGATACCTCATTTAAATAATGTTATTAGTGTAATATATATCATATTT
This sequence comes from Viscum album, assembly GCA_963277665.1. Lineage (NCBI taxonomy): Eukaryota > Viridiplantae > Streptophyta > Magnoliopsida > Santalales > Viscaceae > Viscum > Viscum album. Next base: position 660,042,580 of record OY728162.1, on the reverse strand, counting down.
ATTCACTCAATTCATTTATGTAATTATTATTCAATGAAAATCATGTAGAACGAGTCACATCACATCGTGGAGACGATATTCCGTACGTACGCACGAGTGATGATATCCTTCCCATGATCGTGTAATTGTATTGGAGTGTATGTAAACTATTTCATAATCAATATCACTTTACAATAATCATATATATTCATTATTTACACCATTATACCCATCCAAGTAAGGTGGTTGTGGAAAATAGATTACACCACGGCGTGGAGATGGTATTCTGTACGTACGCACGCGCGGTGATTTCATTTTCCGTAGGATGGATAGATGGTGAAATAGGGTTGTTTCATACTTATAATAACATATAATTATTTGAGTGATAATTATGTTATTAATTTATAATGAAACAACTAAAGAAGAATAATTGGAAGAAGAAATAAAGTTGAAAGAATCGGTAATAGACATTACCTCTTCTTTGAGATGTTTCTTTGAGACCTCATTTTTGGGTACTAAAATTGGTCTTTGAACAAGACCAAGACCTATATGACGTTTCTAGGGAAGTGTAGAGGAGAAATTTTCAGGGGTTGTCCGAGCTTGAAGGCTCAAAGTGGTGTGAGGAAGAGAGGAAGGAGGTGCCCTTTTATAATGGAGGAGAGGGGATCCTTTGGAAAAACTAAAAATGTTATTTTATTATAAATCCATATTCGGTTTTAAATAGCTAAAAATTGATTTATTTAGAAGATAATGTGGGTATGGGTAGAAATCCTCTCATCCAATAGAATTTTGACAAGTTTAGTTTAGTATTTTAACCTTATCATTTAAATTTAACTTTAAGTTAGATAATTTTACTTTTACCGTGTCTTTTTGTGTTCTTACACTATAAGGTTAATAAAATCACTATAACAAGCCAAAAGAACCCCAAGTTGTTTATTATTATTATATATAACCATATCTAAGTCATCTTACCGAACATTAGATTTTTAATAATAAAATAAAAATTAATAATATAATATTTGTTTTAAAAACTATTTTATGTCAATTTTGACACTATTTAGTAAATGATTTTTTTAAAAACTCATAACAGAATTATTAGTTAGAAGAAAGTTAATTAAATCAATACTAACATGTCATATTAACCTAGAAAATTAGTGGAATTCATAAAAAGTTTCAAATTACATTTATTTGGGTATTTATAACATCAATTATGTCAATATTTCATTAATAAGATAATTACTGTATCATCTTTGTGTCATAAATAAATTAACTTATTTAATGTCTAAAAATTACAAATAAAATACCATTATGTACGATACCTTTTTATCTTTCTAATTAATATTTATAGTCGAATTTATATTATGTATAACCCTATATTGAAAATTATTTACTTATTAAACTATGATTTTAACTATTTTAACCCTTCTTTAAATAAATTAATAATAAATGTCCTAATCTAATCCAAGTGGGCCTAAATGGTAATATTTTATTCCTAAGGTTGTTTTTGGTCGAATTACACTTATCTAATAGAATTAGGACATGTGTTAGGGTAATAATAATATCATTTTTACTCTTAATTACCCTATTTACTTTTAACTGTGGTAAATAAAAGTAAAAAGTTACTATTCACCAAAAATTATTTTCATTTCATTGAACCACATTTTACTTACTGACATCAACCGTGTCTCTCTGGGTTTTTTAAATTCTACTCACAGAAGTGGTAAAATTATGTTTTATGTAAATTTGAAAATTTTCTTAGGAGGTGGGTAAAAGACGGTGAAAAGTTCAATAAAATTTTTATATATCTAAAATTATTATAAAATTACTCCAATGAATTACATTGAACTTATATATGTATTATGTATCAATTTTTACTTAAAATAAATTTAAATTAGATAAATAATTATTTAAATAAAAAGTCGGTTTTTAAATAGTAACCTAGTGTTTTCACTATTCATAACAAATTGAACTTTTCCAGAAAAAAACCAAAATTTCACCCTAGGATAATCTCGATATTCCGAATCCAAAAATGAAGTCCATTTTGAAAAATAAAATTTACAAAATTTAAAAAAGTGGTTATTACTATTCATAACGACTAGTTTTAATAATATTTTAATAGCATATCATTGTTTAGTGAAGCTCGGTATTGCGTACGACGCAAGCTATTAAGGAAGGTCGCGATTGCATGTAAAGAAAGCCAAGCTAGTGTTGTGTGTAGTGAAAGATTCCTTTGATGATTTATATAAAATAAAAACAAAATATTTCTTATAAAAGTCTCGGGTGTTACAGGTCCAGTGGGATAACGTTTAGACATTTCAATGTGCTATAGTTCCTTTCATGATGAGTTCCACATGTCACAAATATTAAGATATAATAAAGATCCATCACATGTGATAGAAATAGCATATTTTGAGCATTGTGCGGATGTGTCCTTTGAGGAGCATCCAATACGGGTTTTGAATCACATTGCAAAATATGTTTTGGGTCGGACTATACCATTGGTTTTAGTATAGTGGAAGCATGGGTGATTTAATGAAGATAACTAGGAGAGAGATATTTTTATATGTAAACATAGTAGCCAAAACCTTTTACTGAGACCTCATAGTGACACTTGGAGCAACTCGAGGATAAGCTGTTATAAGGAGGGAAAGTTATAAGATATCATTTTTTCCAAGTTTTTTTCTCTTTGAGTTTTTCATTAAGCCATTATGGTCATGTATTTTTTAGAGGGAGAGACCTTTTTTTGGGTAAAATGACATTTAGTTCAAGGATTTATTGTCATTTGAGTAAGTGGAGTTCAGGTATAAATGAGACTATGTGTTAATATGGGTTCTTGGTAAGTTGAGAAGCTTTAAAGGTGGTTCAGAGTGTTAGAGGTAAAATGGGATCAAAAATTAATTGTAGAACATTTACATGTCATGTAAATGGATTAATTTTTTTGTAATTGTTTTATGGGTTTTAATAAAATAAATCTAAGGTGATGGGTTTTTTCAGTGAATACCATAAAAAACATTTACACGACGTGTAACAGTATTACAAGATGTGTAAATGCCCAACCTACTATTTTAAACATACTGTGCAGTTGACATTCATTAGAATCCAGTGCAACTCTTCTACTCTCGACCTAGGATGACCCTCCATGTTATTTTGGAGTGCTAGATGCCCTTCTAGGCATCATGTTCATGCAATCTATCCCTAGTAATTCCTTTTGTTTCTGTTTCTTTTTTTTTCTTTTGGTTCTCTAACCGTTGGGGTAAATCCATTACCCAATTGCATTGTTGTTTTTGATCTTGTTCAGTTTTGATCTAATGAACTTTTTTACAATCATATATACCACCTTTCATATAGTTGTTGGATGTAGGAAGCATTTTTGGATCTTTAGTATAAGGTTTGGGGTCTAAACTTTAACCTTATGGTTTGATATTTCGTATGTTTATAAAATATTGTGTTTTATTTCTCATTGTGTGCACCCAAATTTCAATTAATAGTTGAACAATATTATCTCCTGAATTTCTTTGGTTTCAAATGTATTTGAAATTGGAAAATGTCTAAAACTATGTTTTTTCATGAAAAGTGACCTGGGGTGATTTCTTGTTATAGAATCCCTAAATTGTGGCTGATTGATTATTGATATAATTTTTGATCAATTGTAAATTGAATTACATATGGAATATGAAAGAATAATGGTAATTCTCATAATTAACCACTGAGATATTTGACTTGATATTGTGAAATCTATGCTATATGAAAAGAATTGTGTACCTTGAAGAGATTCTTATATAACATTCCAGGCCCAGGAACTTTCAAATGAATATGTTGTAATGCTTATAGTGAGTGGGGTTGGCCCATTCCCCATGCAATAGTTCTTATAGGTCTTTGACCTAAAATGTTTTAATGGTTATAGGTCTTTGACATGAAATGTTTTAATTATTATAGGGATTCTTACCACATTGTTTTTTGTGACCACAACATGGGAATATGGGTGTGCTTGGCATGGTCGTAAGGCATGCTCAGAGATATTTCGGAATGGAATCGAATCAGGTTTTTTACCTTAGTTATATTGTTGTGGTTGGCATTTTCATAAGACTTGATCAGAGGCATTCCGGTATAGAGATGAAGCAGGTTGATGTGGTATTTTATCAAATATAGAATTAATTTAATACACCAATTTATTTCTTTATTATGCACACTTATTATCAGACTAGTTTCATTTAGACATTGTGGTGTCAAACTATTGAGTAATACTCGTACCGTATTCAGGACATCATTTGGTACTTGTGAAGATTTTTTGGATTCTGGTTTAGGAAAGGGTAGGGGACCTTGTAATTGATTTCTTGCTTGTTGTTTGGCTGGATTTAGAGGTGGTAAAGGCATAGGGTTCGGGACCCAAGACTCTGAGTATATTATTTTTGTCTTCTAGTCTTTGCATGTATAGTTCTAGCATGTCATTTAGTTACATTTCAGCATGTCATTGCATTATTCCTTCATTATTATTGGATTATTTAGTTGTCTTTTATTGTTTTCTTTTTCTATTGTCATTACATTGATAATTTATTTCATTTTATTATGATTTACTCTACTGCTACGACACTTCATGCTAGGGGTTATAGTCTCCCAATTATACATTTCACACCCCGCTTCTAGTTGAAAACTTCTGGAATACAGGGAGGCATGCTTGAGGTCCTGTAACTATACATTTCTATCCATGTGAGAGTTCTGGATTGGGGGACATTAAAAAGTTGTATCAGATCTAAGATTTATTTTATTTTATTTTTCTTTACTACTTGTGAAATGTAGAAAGGAGACAAGGATGTGGAGAGACTTGGTATTGAGCTTGTGAATGGGAGTAACTAACCCATGTATAAGGGAAAATCCAATTACCTTAGGATGAGATTACAGTTCTTATTGTGCTATATTTTTTACAATTGGTGTTATTTCACCCTTGATGATTCACATGTTGTTTGTGTTTATTGTTTTATAATGCTATTGTTTCTTGAGACTATACTCATGGTTCAGTATAGTGTGAGATAAGGATATATGCACCATAATAGCAACATAGGGATATATTGACATGAATTGTTCCTAACAGAGACATATATATTTTTTCATGTAGTATATACTTTCATGTTTAACTATGATATGAGATATCTATTTCAATGGATAAATAAGATGATTTATCCTACCAGGTTAAAATACTTGTAAGTAATTTCTATAGAATTAGTAGTTAGTGGTTCTCTGTTGCAGTCACCTGTTAGTTTGACCAAGTTTCTAGACAATTCTCTGAGGTGTGCGTTTGTCTTATAGATAAAATGACTCCTCATTGCCTTATACATGAGTGTCTGTAGAGTGGAAATCAACATGATCCTAACACATCTTAACCAGAAATTCCTGTTGTTCATGAGGAGTAGATGGATGTTCATCTTTGCAGTAGATTCATGAGGGTCATGCGCTCCATGGAAAGGGAGATTGTTTGTATCATTCCTTTTATGTTTAATATAATAAGAGTGTTTCAGCTTCATTATCTTCCTATGTTTACTAGGGAAGGGGGAACCTAGGTTTCTGATTTGTGGATAGAGTTTGTCTTGATAATATTCACGTATTTCGAGATACCTTTGGATTGGAGGGTTAAAATTTCTATGTATATGCTTCTTGGACCTGCCAACTGTTGGTGGATATTATAGAGGATGTTGGGAAGCATGAGTAACTATCTTAGAAGGACTTTGAGGTGATGTTCCTGAGGCATTTCTTACCCAAAACCATGAGGGTGAGAAAGATCATGAGTTTATGCATTTGATGCATGAGGGTTTGTCAATGTTGGACTATGTTGGATGTTTTACCAAGCTGAAACACTTTGTGCCATCTTTAACAGCTGATGAGATCTCCAGGGAGAGATGTTTCTCGGATGTTCTTCATTATAATATTAGGTCACAGGTAAATGTATTATATTTAATAATCTTTAAATCTATGATAAAATAAGAACTTACCATGGAATGGAATCTAAGAGAGGCCCCGAGCAATGACCATGTTGTTTCAATAGGGTAATCTATAAGTTCTTCTTAGAGTGGTAAGAAATTTCGTTATGGTAGTTTCCACCAAGGCAGTAATGGACATAGGAGTTTGGGTAGTGGACTAACATCTCAAGATTGTGTTCCATTATAGTGCTATCGGTATAGAAAGTTTGGTCACAAGAACATGCAGTGTTCTTACCCGATAGTCGAGTGTCCCATATGTGGTGGACTGAGTCATCTTCAGAGGTTCTATTAGAAATTTCCATAGTAGAATAGTGATATAGAACTAGGACACACAGTGCAATTAGGAAGGGTCTCAGCTATACCTTAGTAGGATGGTAGCTGGAGTTCCATATATTGTCCAGGCTGAGGTAGGGGACATGATACCCAAGTGCAAGAGAAGTAATACCAAATAAGGGAAGTATTTTAGGGTATTCAAAATGGATCCCATGTTTTAGGGACAAGTCATTTGAATGTTATGAAGACTACTCCAGCTAATGTAGATGCATGACCATCTAACATTAGAGGTATGATTCTTATATCATGTACCCCAGGTTGTGTTTTATTTGATATTGGGGAATCACATTTTTTTCTATTTGAACTTTTTGAAAACAAATTGGGCTTGGATTTGGAAATTATAGATTCTATTTTGACCACTAACACACCTTTGGGAGTACGGTATGAAAATATCCAATGTTTAAAGGAGTTTTCTCTAAAGATTGGTGGTTACCATTTATTTTAGGAGTCATTCATGCTAGAAAATATAGGTTTCGACTTGATTATTGGTATGTATTGGTTATTCCTATACCATGATCATATTGACTATTATTTGAGGAGAGTTTCTTTATTATCTCCAAAGGGAAGGAGCTATTCTAACCCGGGTGAGTGGGATATTCAGGCTAGTCATGCGAGACCAATCCAATTCAAATTGGATTGTTTCATGGCTCAAATCATTAGTCTTTCTCTAGATAATGGTGGAATATAACAGGTTTCTTTCATTTAGTGGTAGACCATTTTTGAGATGTTTTCCATGATGAGTTCTGTATCTTACCAACTGAGCAAGAGGTCAAGTTCATGATTGAGTTGGTACTAGGAGTAGAACGAGTTTTTATACTACCTTACCAATAGAACCTAAAGAGATTCTGGAGTTGAAGGTTAAATTGGAAGATCTAGAATCTTAAGTATTCATATGGTAGAGTATATCTTCATGGGGTTCTCTAGTTCTCTTCACCAAAAATACTGAGGGATATTTATGCTTATGTGTGGATTATCAGAGGTTGAACTAAATAACGGTCAAGAACTGGTATCCTCTTCATCACATTGATTATATTCTCGATTAGTTTAGTGGTGCTAATATCTTATTCAAGATTGACTTGAGGTCAAGATATCATTAGTTAAGGGTGAGACTACCAGATATACCTTGAACTACTTTTTGGAGCAAGTATGGATTTTATGAATTCATAGTGATGCCTTTTGGGTTGACTAATGCGCCTGTGGTACTCATGGCATTAACGAATAGTATGTTTCATCCTTTTTTTTATCTATTTGTGGTGGATTTCATCGAGGATATCTTAGTGTACTCCCAATCAGTATAATATCATGTCAAACATCTTGACATCATCCTGAGTACATTGAGAGAGCATCATATTTATGCCAAGCTAACCAAATGCAGTTTCTAGATAAATAAAGTGAAATTATTAGGCCATTTCATCTCATATATAGGATTGTTAGTGTAAATAGATAAAGTCTTATCCATGGTATATTGGGAATATCCTCATAACATATTTGAAATATGAATATTTCATTGTTTATAAGGTTATTACCAACATTTAATACATTATTTCTCCAAATTAGCATCACTAATGTCTGGGATGACAACGAATGGAGTGATGTTTGTTTGGTATGATGCTTGTGGGATATATTTTCAAGAGATAAAAGGCAGGATGACTTCAACATTTATCCTCAATTTAACTGTGATGGGTAAAGAATATACCATGTACTATGACACATCCAGAGTTAGACTTGGAGAAGTTATAATATAGGTGGACCGTGTGGTTACTTATGGTTCTAGGTAGCTCAGACCGCATGAGAGGAATTACCCTCCATGCGATCTGGATTTAGCAGGATTGGAACATTCAATGAGATGTTGGAGACACTATCTCATGGGTTATAGGTTTTTGGTATAAATGGATCACAAGATAATGAAGTATATCTTTTCTCAGTGGGACCTTAACCTTTATCAGAGGAGGTGGGTTGAGTATATGCGGTCTTTCAACTCTGAATTGGATTATACACCAAGAAAGGGAAATGTCGTTATCAATTATTTGATCTAAAAGAAACAAATAGAAGTAGTAGGAGAGTCTTGTGACGAGTGGAGGACAATGTACCTTTTTTCAGACCTGTATTTGGATGTTTAAGAATATCAGGGGAAAGAAGATCTGACATTGAAATTTTTTATACCTATGATTTTGAATCAGATTAAGACTGAGAAGTATTATGATCTTGAATGTTCAGTTATGAGAGGCAAATTATATGTTGGGGATATTCCATTAGGATGGTCACTTGGTAGTGAAAATTCTTTTTCTTTTCATGGATAAGTATGTGTTCCTAAGGGATTGTCCGAGGAGCTAATGAAGGAGCCTCATACTTCTAAATGGAAAATGCTTCCTTGTTTAAAAAATAAGTATCATGATTTCCATAGATAGTACTATTTATCAAAAATGAATAAGGATTTGGAAAGGTTCATGGCTAGATGCTTCACTTGTTAGTAGGTGAAAGCTGAGCACCAAATTCCAGTTGGGATTTTGCATCCTTTTCCATTCCTGAAGTGGAAATGTGATGAATTCATGATGAATTTTGTGATAGTATTACCCAAGATGACCCATAATAATGATGTTATATGGGTTTTTTCAGATCAAATGATTAAGGTTTCCCAATTATTACCTATTAGGGAAACCTTTATTGTTGTAGATCCATGATATATTTACATGTGCGAGGTAGTTTAGTTGCACAGTGTTCCGAAGAGTATGATTTCAGACATTGATTTTAATTTCACATCATGTTTCTGGTATGGTTTTCAGAATGATATGGTATCCTATGTTATTTTAAGAATAACCTATCATCCATAGATTGATGATCAATAGGATTGGACTATTCAAGTTCTGGGGGATATCTTACGAGCATGTGTTTTGGATTTTGGTTGTTTATGGGAGAAACATATGGACTTTTTAGAGTTTGCATATATTAATAGCTTTCAGGTATAAATTCAAATGGAATGTTTTTAGAATTTGTATGGAAGGTAATGACATTTTTATCTTTGTTGGTTGGAGGCTAGTGAGTTAGTAATTGTTGGGATTAGTCTCGTGTAAGATATGTTTGAATAGGTTCAGTTGATCAGTCGGTGCTCAGTGACTACATAGAGTTGGAAGAAATCATATACTAACAATAGAAGATGACATCTAGAGTTATAGGATTTCCATTATGTTTTCCTTTGGGTGTCAAATAGTATGGGACAATACTGTTTTTGGAAACATGGAAATTTAGAACCTAGGTTTGTCGGGCCATTTGAAATAGTGGAAAGGGTCAGTCTAGTGTCATGCCATTTATCCCTTCCACAATGCTACAATGAAATGCATGATGTGTTCCACATGTCACAACTATGAATATATCATCTAGGCCCTTCCCATGTGATAGACGTAGCATACATTGATATTTTTGCTGATGCAAACTTTGAGGGGTTTTTGATACAGGTTGTGGATCATAGTGAGAAATATCTTTGGGTTCAGACTATACAATTGGTCCAAGTGTAGTGGTATCATAACTGAGTTCAGAAAGAGACCTGGGAGAAAGTGTTTGGTATACAAACACAATGGCTAGACCTTTTTGCTGATACTGAAAAACGACGCTTCGAGCAGCTTGAGGATGAGCTATTATAAGGTGAGAAGGTTGTAAGACCACATATTTTTTCAGGTTCACTTCTCTAGGATTTTTTCATTGAGGCTTGGTGGTCATGTATTATTTAGAGAAGTAGATACTTTTTTTTTGTGTAAAATGACCTAAAGTTCATGGATTTATTCTCATTTGAGTAATTTGAGTTCATGTATAAATGGGACTAAGTGTTAATACGGGTTCTTGTTAAGTTGAGAATCTTTAAAGGAGGTTCAAGGAGTTACAGGGAAAACAAGATGAAAAATCAACTTTGGAACATTATATATCATGTTAAGGGATTAAAAATTGTCTAATTATTAATGTGTTTTAATAAAATAAATCTGAGGTGATGTTTTTTTATGAATAGAATTCAAAAAATTTACACGATGTGTAACTGTATTACATGATGTGTAAATTTCTGATATACTATTTTAAACATTATATGCATCTAATTTTCTTTAGAATCCACTGGAACTCTTATCCTCTAAACCTATTGTGATCTTCTAGGAAATTTTAGAGTTCCAAACATCATTCCATACATACATTTAAATCAATTGATCCATGGTAAGCCCTTTTGGTCTTATTTCATCCTTTTTTCCTTTGGTTCTCCAACCATTGTGGTAAATCCTTTACCCAATTTCATTGTTGGTTTTGATCTTGATCAGTTTTGATTTAAGTAACATATTTGATATCATCTTTACCTTATTATTCAATGGTGTTGTTCATAGGAATCATTTTTGGATCATCATTATTAGGTTGGGGGGGGGGTCTAAACATTAACCATATGGTTTGATAATTCCTAAGTTTATGCAATATTGTGATTAATCCCTCATTGTGTGCACCCAAAATTCATTTAATAATTGAACCAGATTATCCATAAAATTCCTTTCGTTGAAAATATATTTTTAATAGGATAATGGATTAAGGTATGTTTTACATGACATGTGACTTAAGGTGATTTTTGTTATAGAATCCCGAAATAGTTGCTGATTTATTATTGGTATAATTGTTAATAAATTGTAAATTGAATTGATGTGGAATATGAAAGAATAATTATAATTCAAATAATTAACCATTGAGACATTTGATGTGGTATTGTGATATCCCTGCTGTATTACAGGAATTATGTTTCTTGTTGAGATGCATATATAATGGTCTAGTCCCAGAAACTTGCACAAGAATATTCTATAATTCTTATAGTGAGAGGGCTTGTCTCAGTCCCTATGTTGTAATGCTTATGGATATTTGACCCAAAATGTTTTAATTCTTATAGTTCTTTGACCCTAAATACTTTAATTCTTATATGTATTTGTCATAGATTGTTTTTTATGACTATACTATGTGTATATGGTTGTAAGACATGATTAGAGATATTCCGGCATGGAGCCGAAGAAGGTTGCTTACCTTTGTTATATGGTTGTGGTTGGCATGGTTATAAGACATGCTCATAGGCATTCCGACATGGATCTAATGTAGGTTGATGTGGGATTTTATTAATTTTTTAATTAATTTAATACACCTCTTTATCTCTTTATTTCATACACTTATTATTAGAACTGTTCTATTTATACACGGTGGGGTTGAACTACTGAGTTATACTCACTACCAATTCAGGATGACGTTTGGTACTCGAGAAGATTTCATGGATGTAGGTTTAGGAAAGGGAAAGATACCTTACATTAGAATGCTTATTTACTATTGGGATGGAGTTGGAGGTGGTATCAAAAAGGGGTTTGGGACCCTGAACATTTAGTCTTCTATTCAAGTCTGTTAGTATTTTCATATATTATTCTAGAATGTCATTTAGTTACATTCCAACATGTCATTACATTATTCCTTTATTATTAATGGATTATTTAGTTGGATTTTATTATTTTCTTCTTCTATTGTCACTTATTTGATTATTACTTCCATTTTGTTATGATTTCTTATACTGTTATGACAATTTATACCAGGGGTATAGTCTCTCACTATACATCTCACACCCTCTCTGCTAGTTGGTAGCCTCTGGCGTACGTGGAGGTTCACTTGAGGTCCTATAACTAACCCTTTCCATCCACTTGATAGAGTTCCATATTGGCGGACATTACATGATGGGTGTCACTTCTATTAATCTATCATTGGATTCCAGGGCATCCTACTATGTATGAATGTACTCATCCCTTCATGGGAAATGACCATAACTATTTTATCTTATAAATCCGACATGTATATTTGCAATGACTACAGTGTACCCAGTATCATTAGGACCTCATTTTTAGTTGGGCATGTATTTTCTCCCTTTATATCATTTTTTTATTCTTTTTAAACTTTAATTAATTTCCTTGAGGTTGTTTTATGTATTTTTATACTCTAGACATTTTAGTTCATCCTTTAATCTCTAAATTATTTCCTGGATTTGGTTATGTGTGTGAATATAATTACTTTGGTCTCAGGAATCCCATTTCATTGATATGAATACTAGACACTTATCACCTGTCACTGGTATATTATTGTTGGGATTAGGGTGTCACCCATGGAATATTGTTGGACTATGATGGGTCTAGGAAGGTCAGGTCAGGAAAATAACTATATTAAAAACCATTAAACCAGTAATCAATATGAAATTAGATTACTATACACACAATGGTTAAAAGTCTTTTTTCTAAAAAAACTGTTTTTTATATATTATATATTTTTATTTAAAAGTTGATTTATCCTATTTATAAACTAAAATATATGAAATTGAGGATAAATTTAGGTTCAAAAATCCAAATTTGGTAAAATGTGTTACCTAATATTTTTAAATAAAATATAAATTACTTTGTTAAAAACTAGCTACCAAGGTAAAAAATGAAATGTCAAAATGTAAATCCTATGTTAAGAGAATTGAAAGATGTTTAAGACATTCATTTGAAGTCTTGGTTGCGTCTTTCTAGACCCAAGGTCACTAAAAAACCCAATATTACGAAATTTTGGTTTCTTCGAAAAAAGAATAGTGTATCGATTTCATGGATGCGTAAAAGATATTACAAAAATTTCCATTTTCTTTAATTTTAATAGGAAATCACTTGTACCCCTCCATTATTACACTTCTCATTTGAATTAACCTTTAAACTCTATAAAATCTTCCAATCCTAGAAGTCTTTTTTTATCCTTCAGCCCCAATTTTCAAAATTTATCTTAACACCTTCACTTCTAAGGTGATCTTTAATAGAATATCAAGTATCCAACATGAGTATTACTATCATTTTAATTTTTCTCATTGATATTTATCTTCCAAATATATCATATCTATAAAAATATGATGACATAAGTGTCATTTTTATACTATGATTTTATTATGTTATTCAAATAACGATTACATATTCCTCTCCATCTACTAAAAAAAATTAATTTTTAGTGCATTTTGAAGACTAAAATATATTATTTGTTATCTTTAAAATTCCACTTAAATTCATGCCCTTCCTTTCCATGGACTATTACTTATGTATTCCCTAAAATAAATCGTTACTTTATAGCTTAATTAAATCTCTTGATTTATAATGTTTCTCATTGAGTTACATATTTCATTTCATATAGAAAATAATATTTGTATTTTATAAGATCACTATGATTCTAATAATCTTTACTAGTGGGTTCTAATACTATTTAAAAATGAGAATATTTTAGGAATAATTCCCATCCATTTAAAAGACATTTCCCCCTCATTGTCCATAATTTACATTCCATAAAATGTTATCTTATTTATTTGGAAACCTAATTATGGTTTACCTCATGAGGCCTTCATAATTATCTTACTATCACTTCAAAATTAAATTTCATCTTCCCTTTTATAATACCATAGTCATTAAAATTATGATAAAATTATGATAAAATTTCTTTCCTTCAATGATAATTTATTGGATCTTCCAAACCAACCTTAGGTTATGCATTATCTTCATTTTTATAAACTTCATGAAATTCTATTTTCATGAATTATATATATATATATGTCACATTAATATATATATATATATATATATCTAGTTAAATATCCTTTTTATTTATGGGGTTATACATGTTTTTAGTTCCCTTAAAAATTCCCAATTTTATGTAATCTTGGTTAAAAGGATCAATCCTATTTATTTTCTCTTGTCAAGGATGAAACCCCTGAAATGTTTTAAACCATTAATATCTTCTAAGTAAAATTTTAATTTTTTAGAGAACTCTCTTAGTTAAATTTTGGTTTTATGAAAAGGAATAAGGTCAATAATTCCTTAAAAATATCATATAATAATTTCAAAAATCTTTACCCAAGTAATATATTTTATTCTTTCTTCTCCTAGAACCTTCTTTTGAAATCTCTATATTAGAACTATGTGATCAATAATTATGTTTTATTTTAATATATGAATAACAAAATTATTTAATTCATTATTCTCTCGGTAATCCTTATGACTTATCTTTTATTTATTTCTTGAATCAGAATTATGAAACCCACTTTTTCCTCATGGGTTTGATCATGCTTATGATTTGTGTATGGTTTTTTTAATCATTTGACATGAATATGTAATATTTTAGTCTATATAAAGGATGATCCTTGAATTATATTTCCCTATAATTCATTGGGTAAATCTTGATATCTCGTTAGATATTGTGTAAGGGATGAGGGGTTAAACCTAATCCAATAGGGGTCTTTGTCCACATTGTGAAGTTATTCATGGGAGTGACCCTTGACTTATGTATATGATATCATGTTCTATGTTATTTTCCACATGTTTATAATTCCATGATATTATGATATAATTTTATTATGAAATGTTTATATTCTTATGATCATCCCCCATATGATATCAATTTATGCATTTTGAATCTCTTTTTATTCTTTATTTCCATATTTACTCCCTTATCAGGCTTTCTAGATCACCCCATTCCCTATGTATTTTCCACTAGATATACTATGTAGTTTTAAAATACATTTGGGGGTTATGAGAACTTTATTTAATTTTAAATAAAGACAACATTTTAATGTTTAAGTTTATTCATTTTTGTGTCTAATATTCTATAGACTCTAGACCTTTAGATCCTTGACATCAATTATTGAAAAAATATGTTAAAAATCATGGAATAAAGTATGTTTAAGTATTGGGTCACCAAATCTACTGTAAATAGTTCACAATGAGTGTTTATAAGACTATACACTTAGATGGACACTCTAAGGGTATATGTTTGGGTTAATCCACATTTTATTCGTGAAACATTAGGATTAATGAGAGGATAGAACCTATCGAAACCTATGATATTGCATAGTGAAATGTGATGAACCTAAAGTTTCATGGGTTGGTAATTATAAGGTCAATCATAAGTTTACATGAATAAATACCCCTTTTTATGTTTTAATTAATGGATGTTTAGGATTATTATGGATATTTTTGGAAGATATTTATGTGAATACAGAACTTTGGTTTAGTTACAGTTTTAGTGAAAAAGTTATTTTATGAAGAATGATTTTATATTTTTCAGACATAAGTTGAAAGGTATTGATAACCATTAGTTTTAATATAATCTTGGTTGTTAATATTTTTATTTGAGATAAAAAGGGTTATTAAATTTTGGGAACATATGTTTTATCGTATAGACAACCATGGTATTAAAAAGTGATTTGGTGAATAAGTCATTGATGTTATTTCAAAGAAGCATGTTACATTGGGAACCTTAAATGATTAAGGTAAATAGAATTTTAGGAATAAAGATTTAGTAAATTTATGTAAGAATATACGATTTTATTATGCATTTAGTGGGATTCGGTTTATTTATGGAAAAGACTTGTATATTTTGGAGATTATATGATTAGGGAATATAAGTTTTTGGAATATGAATTTATGAGTGATTAATTTCGTTTTTAGAAAAATATAAATTTGATTTTGTAATAACATGTGATAACATCATTCTAATATTTAGGATTCATTTATGACTGTCATATTATGGACTGACTGAAAATTACCATATTTGTTGATATGAAAACACAAAACACAAGCAACAAACCACATTATGGTGGTCTAAAGTGCTGAAAGCCCAATGCATCATTGAAAAAAAATCTCAACCCCTCGTTAGGAAAGGAACCCAAGTCAGATAAAGAAAACATACTTCGATCTGAAGTTTCCATAGATGCCAAAAAGTTACCCTTCCGCTCGACCCAAGTGAAACTGCCTGAGCATGCACATATGCAAACCAGCAGTGAAAGACAAGGATTCTACCTGTAGCACATCTCCCCTCCCAAGCCACCCAGCGAACACAAAAATAATAGATCCTCGATGGTCGTGGACAACACCCCCACCACACATCTCCCCTTGGATCACTGACCCATCCGTGTTGAGCTTGAGCCCCATGCTCGGAGGACTCCAGCGAACCCAACGACCCTTCCTTTAAGAGACATCCCGAAACACAATAAGGAGTTTGGAGGTGATGAAGTGCATAGATGGTGCATCACATCACTTAGGACACAACCTAATAAAATCTAGAAATGTAATCCTCATCTTAAACATAATGCTGACAAGCGATCCAGAGGAGTTGCTGTGACGTCTGTCATTCCTAGCTTTCCATATTGTCCAGCACCCTACAAGTAAAATGATAGTCCTGGATTTTCTTTCAGTTCCATGATTCCCAGCTCCCCTAAACCAGGAACTGAAAAAATCACCATTCATCCCATCAAAACCACTCCACCCGAAGAAGGACCCAAAAGTCTTCCAAACACTCCTAGCCCAATCACTGTCATAAAAGAGATACCCCATTGACTCCTGATTGGAGGACCTGCAACACCAGTACCTTGAGCCCATGTTAACTCCCATTCACTGTAGGTTCTCATCCCTAGGTAAGTCCCGATACCTCAGTCGCCATAACAGAAAGTTAAATTTGGAAGGTATTTATTTACACCACAAAACCTCCATATGATGGTTTATTTATATTGGATATTATCCCATCTTGTTCTAAACATTTTGGTTTTGGTTATTAGTGATAAATAATAGGAGTAATTTTTCATTTTCTTTTTGAATATTATTATCCATTAAAATTTAAAGTTTTGTTATTCACTGAGAAAACGTATTGAATATTCATTTTATGGAGTAATAGATTGGATAGAAGTAGAAATTAATCAAAGTAAAATTGATGAGTGATTATTATGAAATGGTAAGATATCATGTAAGTATGTTTTCTTGTATTTTCAATCTTTATAGTAAAAGAATACATTAACTCTAAGAAAACGATATTGAAATTAAAATGTTATATTTTAACCTTCAACTTTGATTAATTGGTGATCTTAATTATCCATTACTGATTTATGGTTTTGTGGTTATTCACATTCTCATGATCATGTTTTCTATCATTATTTATTATTCCTTGGAGGTTGATTTTATCCTCCATGTCAATATATTCACTTCTCACCAAAGTTCTCCTTATGTGGGAACCTGATTTGCGTGTCATTAAAGATGACATTCATATTTAACTTATCCCCTTTTTAAAGGATTTTTTATTTTAACTTTTTATTAGATGGGGTTTCAAAAAATTTACTTGAAAATATTAAATTTATTTTCCTTTTAGGATCATATGTTTTATCTTCCATTCCCATTAATTGATTTAAAAAACAATGTTAGACTCATGGTAAAATTGAGAGGATATAATTTCTATAAGAAGGGTATAGTATACCACCCCAAGATTCTAGAATTTATTTTATTTATTTAATATATTCAATATCATGCGGTGTATGAAAAATTGATATTAAACAAACCATGATATATATATTATTATTAAAATATGATTTTTATAACATATGAAACACCACTAGTTTGAGGTATGTCATCATTTTATGTGTTTAATTTTATGTTGGAGTTGATGGGTTAGGTTAACAAATTTGTTTATGTTGAAGTCAACATTTCTATGAAAAGGAGCTCTGTGTTGTGTTGTAGGAGAAGTGCATGGGACATATATATCCTAGCTATGGTGTATGGTTTTGGGGGCACAGTTTCAAAGAAACTATAATATTTGGTATAGTTGTTTAATAGAGGCATGATATGGTATATTCCCTTCCCTGGATTTCAAGCTCTATGTCATAGAGATGATGGATGCAGTATAGTGGCCTCTGAGTGAAATTTGGTTCGTTCTTTGAAATTTGGTATCCTTATATTATGGAGCTAGGATTTTCAATATCATACTATATGGGTTTTTAGGATCAATTGATTTAGGATTTAGGATTCCATATAGTCCCTACCTATGTTTATAGGGGTTTTTATTTAGTGTTGGGGACTACACCATAGTCTTCTTCTTAAATTATAGGATCTATGGTGCAGTCTATGTCATGTATCTTGGCCGCATAGTTCATTAAGAATGTTGTGGTGTGGTTTAGACTCTTATATTGTGCCATAGTCTTCCCTATGATATTAGTTATATATTATAGTGTACTATACCTCTCCATGGTATTATATTTATAGTCTGGGTATAGAATAAGATCAGGTGGTTGTAAATACATTTTATTGATGGCTCTTCTTCTCTGAACTTCCAAGGATACTGAAGGAATTTTCTCGAAATCATAAAAGTTGAAAATATTATTCCAATAGACCATAATGTGTTTTAATGTGGAAAATAAAGATTAGGATCTCATTCTTCCTTCCCATCTTGGATCTCCTTGGTTGTTCTTGAATGAAACCATAGATTGGTGTTGGTAGATGAATTTATAGTATTTGGATGAGTCCAAAGGAGATCTTATTGGGTTTTAATAGAAGAATTGAAGGAAGATTTTAGATAATTGGTTCCACCTTAGATCCTTTATGACAATTAATCTAATTTTAGGAAAGTTTTCTCCCTTAAATCTCAACTATTATATAAATTAAAGGATTATTATTTTTAAATGGTTTTCCTTAAATTTTCTGTGGATTCATTTTGTGATTTTTTTTGAAGGAATCCATTTTTGTTTTTTGATTGGAAAAAATCGAACAATTAATTGAATTTCAAAAAACCCATGGCTTATAATTTTAAAATAATGATTTTAATTTTATGTTATGGTTTCTATGTATGAATTTTTTTGATGAAATTATATCAAGAAATAATTACATTATATGAAATATATAGGCGTGGAAATTGGAATAATTGGGTTAGTGTGTGTTCAAGTGGACGGGTATGGTCGGAATTGTCTCCATCATGGTTGGATAGATTATGGACCTCGAGTACAACCATTAATGGTTTCACCAAGACCTAATGGCTCAAATACCTTCTTTTTTATTTTATTATAGATAATCATGCTTTTAAGGGTTGAAGGGGAACCAGTACATGACCTGTAGGCCCAAGGCACCAGGCCCGACCTGACCCGCAATACATGACCCGAAGGCCCCGAGGCATACCAAGCCCATTACATGACCCGTAGGCCCAGCCCACTTGAACTACCCCTCCCCAGTATCTTGAATCATTTATCTCTTTAGATCCCCATCTTTCATTGCTGATCGGCTAACATTGCCCCGTACAAAGCTGCATGGTGCCTGGTCCCAATGACGGCTGCCATACCCTCTCATTCTTCAAATTCGATTAGCTCTGCATCTGGTGGATGCTACTCCTATTGCTCTGATCCCCTTCTGGGGACTGTTCTATGTGAACTGGGCTACTAAATGGTCTACATGACCCGAAGGACCTGTGGCCCGAAGGCCTTGGATGACCCGAAGGCCCTGGAGACCTGTAGGCCCAAACCGGTGGCCTGAAGGCCCAAATCGGGTGAATAGTTCCGACTGCTACAGTACTGAATAATAACTGCTACAGTACTTCTACAGTACTGATATAGTACCCCGGAAATTTTCCTCCGATCGATTTTGAACCCGAGTCTCTTGGATGCTAAGCAGGAGCCCTTACCACTCGGGTACGGGCTCGTTGGCTAATGGTTGCACCAAGATTGTGTGTATGGTTGGGTGGATGGATGTGAGTTTTTGTGTGATAATGGAAAAGTTTATACCAAATTTGAACAGAGAGAACTATGTTTTTTGAGGTTTTATCACATGATTTACACTTATGAAATTATATAATATATTAACCAATTTTTCAACTAATTTATATAAATTATTACTAGAAGTCTCTATATTAGTGGTGTATATTAGGAATTATATGGGGAATTCCTACTGATTTTATACTCACCCTCTACTTAGGAAATTCAGTGTGTTTTTAGAAGTCTTATACTAGGAAATAGGGAAGGGGAAGACATCTTATTTCTCTAGTGGTGTATCTTGATACCTTGGTAATGGTAGTTACTATTGGATCTTGTATCTTGTTTGAGTGGCACTTATTATTATTTTTTGGTTTCTTTGGGTCATTTTTTCTTTTTTATAGTGGTTATAACATGTTTTGTTATCACTATAATATTGTTTACCCATTGGTTTATTTTCGGAGTTTTATTATTTATACTAATATGTCATATAGGAGGACTTTATGTTTACATTTTATGTCATTATATTGATTTATCTTTAAGGGAAAATCATCCCAAAATGTTTCCTAATCTATTAGTATTTGTTGGAAACCTTTGTTGTATTGGGGATTTCACCTAACATTAGTGGTACTCTGTCTCTTCTCAAGCTAATGAGTAGGGGTGGGGGTGGGATGTTACAGATGATATCATCCTTGGACAATCCGTCTACCTCTTGGGATTGTAGAAAAGATATAGAAATGTTTTAACATGAAATTAATTTCTTAAAAATTCATAGCTAATATTTTTATACAGAACATCAAGTTAACTGGGTGATTTAGGTGCAAAAGTGTTTTGAGACTTTTCTAGGCGTTGTCATCTCATTTTTGTGGGTTTAGCTAATGAGTTTTTTATAACTTTTTATGTTAGTGACACTTTCTACTAAGAAAAAATATAATATTTTGAGTCAAATGATTTAAGAAAATAGTCAAAATGGTTAATTTAACTTAAAATAATGGTTATAGATTTATGTTTGTGGTGATTTGTAAAACTTTTTTAGGACTTCAGTTTCTAGTGATGTAATTAATAAATAGGTATTGGATTTAGTTTATACAATGAAACTAGGTATATGTTGTAAGAATTGGAAAGAAGAGGATGCCAGAAACATGGTTTCACCTAATCCATAGGTGAACCATCAATTGGTCCCAATCATCATTCAGGATGTTCAAGATGTAAAGAGAGGAAATAAGAATGATGAACCTCGATAGGAGGACCACTAGGTTTAGTTAAAAAGTATAATCCACCCATATTTTATAAGGATTCTGATATTAAAGGATAGATTTATAATTGAATTTGATGATCAGAATATTTGAATTCTTAGAAACACCATTCGTGTTGAATGTTAAAATGGAAACATATATACTGGAGGATCTTGGACGCTAATGGTGGGGTTTATTTATATAATCTAAATCCGACCAAGTAATTACATGGGAGGACAATGAGGAATTTATTAACAAAAAATTATATCCTCATAAATTTTTTATTGCAAAAAAAATAGTTTTATTTTGAATGAAACAAGATAATCTATTAGTTAACGAGTATGTAGCTATGTTCATGAACTTAGTTTACTTTTACCCAAAAGTTTCTACTTGTACATCTATTAAGGAACACATTTCTAAGTCTATTATGCAACTAAATATTTTCTCTAAGATAGTTTTTCTATTTATTATAGACAATATAGAAATGGTAAACACATAAAAAGTGGCTAAAAGTGACATATCTTAAAAGCTGTCTAGAGGGAGTATGTTTGTCTCTATAGGAACCAAAAAGCTAAGAATAATTAGAAGAGGGAAACCTATTTACAAATTAGTGTAGTTTTATAAAATCAAATAAAATTATTGGTAAATTTCCTTCCATGATCAATATAAAGATCGGTCATTTCAAATGAGTTTCTACCTCACATAAGAAGCGAGAATTCATGACACCACCGAGATATTTTCATAACTACAATTAGATGGGAAACTTTTATCATTATTATCATAGAAATCCATCTTATACTATGGTATATGAATCTTATGTATCTTTAATATCATATGATTCAATATAATTATCTCTTCAGTAGGTGGTCATAGATGATCAATCGATACCTTCTATGGTGCGAGGTAATTTTATTTTGAATCATATCATTTTCCAAGACTTGTTTGATACCAATGTATCCCAATATTTTATTACTTATCATGTTGTAGATAATATGGGGTTTTTTGTTGAAATGATTCCTTCTACCATTAAACTTGAAATGCCTCTGGAACAATAGGAGTGTCAATACTTTAAGTGTGAAAGGTGTTTGATAACAATTGATTGGGCCGAATCGGTTTGGGATTTCCTTATTCTTAAAATGGATATATATGACCTGATTTTTGGAATGGATTGGTTGACATCGTTCAAATCCCACATCAACTATTATGACTAACAAGTGAGTTTCACATCTTCTGATGGAATCAAAAATCTTTTTAAAGGAGATTAGGTTGTGAATTCTAGGAGAGTAGGAACTTTGGTAATGGTGGTTGGGGACACATGTTAACATATGGAAGTGGTTTCCAAATTTTATGTGTATGAGTTCATAAATAATGATTTTACAACTTTTTTTGATCAGTTTCGTGATGTTTTTTCTAAACAATTCTTATGGTTTCCACCCAAGAAGAATTGGATTTTATGATTGTTATCCTTCCAGGGTCATGTCCTATTTCAATTTCATCTTATAGGATGGTACCTCTAGATATATGGAACAATTAGAATGAAAAGGGTTCATTTTAATTATAATAAAGCCATGGGTAGACATTTTTCTTTTTGTAAAGAAGTCAGATTGAACTCTTAGGCTTTTTGTGGATTATCATAAGATTAACCATGTTTCAATAAATAATCGGCATCCTATTCTAGGAATAAATGTTGTATTTTACCAATTTAGGGGGTCCAATTGGATCTCTAAAATTGAATTATGACCCGGGTATCACCAACTACGAGTGTGGAAAGAGGATATTTTGAAGACTAACTTCAAGAGCATATATGACCATTATGAATATGCGGTTATGTAATTTGGTATTAAGAATGAACCAAATACCTTTATGGAATTTAGGAACAAGATAATATATAGGTATATTTATTCTTTTTTAGTTATGTTTATTAATAACATTTTGGTTTATTCAAGGAATAAGTCTAATCATGGGAAACACTTGTCTACAATGTTAGGTATTTTGTATGACAACCCTGCTTTTTATTACAACTTAAACATGATTTATTATATCAAAATTCACTTGATACAACAAATAATATCGATAGGTTTAGTGTATATGGGGATTAGGATCATTAAATAAAAACTTAAAACACGAAATACAACATCTTCATTGAAAACTTTCTTTACATGACCACAACATTCCTTCGTACTTAGCATTGCATGGGAAACCTGAGGACTTGCATAAGAAAAGGGTGAGCTATAAAGCCCAGTAAGGGAGTACACATGGAATAACATGAGGAGTAAAATACATGTTAGACAATAGGCATATCAATAGAGCATAATAAAAACATGAACATAAAGGCATGATAAAAAATGATAATCATAACTTGGAAATGTGGCAACACCACTCAACATGGAATTAGCATGAGCCAAGGCTCATTGCACATGAAGCATGAGTAAATCCTCATTGCACATAAATAACGAGTAAAAACTCATTGCACATGAATTAGTATGAGTCAACACTCATTTCACATGACGTATCATGATACTATACTTTACCCAATGCATTGGAGTGCTATAAGGGCGCACCCTTCTTAAACATTTCATTTCATGCATAAGTGTGCCACATGGATCATAAAACATGGATTCATAAAACATAATAATTTATTACACGATAAAGGAATATGGAATCCATACATGAAACTTTACAATCAATAAGAAAATGTTCATAAAGGTGAATTCCCTTGATGGAGAAATGGGCATGGTATTCACTACACAATGACATTGGCTTAGAAAATCGGTGCGATTTCAGCAGCGTAACGGCGTGACATAGGAATTCATAAAAATGGTTGATGAGAGAGAAAGGGGTTCATAATAATATTTACATGTAATGGACAGTAAGGAGGTCATATAGATACATGTCCCAACAATTGTAATGGAATTTAGATTCATGATACAAAAGTACTGCTTGAATGTAAAAGAGGAGAGAGAAGTTCCTTTCGGAATTTCGGCATAGTAACGGGTGTACATGGGAGGCATTTAATGAGAGATAAAGGGGTATCCCATCATTAAAACATAAAGAGGGAAGTACGAGGGAGGTTCAAAACCATACCCCAACATTCATAATTGAAATTAAACGGGCAAAACAACTTAAAGAAAATTGGACAAAAATGAGAAAGGAAGAAAAACCCTTACTTGGAAGTGTGCTTCCAAAGGATAGGGAGAGGCTTGTGAGAGGCTTATTGGGAGCTTGGGGAACCTTGGGAGGATTCTAGAGAGATTAGGGAAGTGGTTGGACGAACTACAAAGGCTTTGAGTGACGAGGGAGTGGAAGCTTGGGTGGGTTTATATAGGAAAGGTGAGGGAATTCTTTATTATTTAGGTTTTTGAACCCTTATATTAAATTAATCCAAACCACAAACCATCCCATGGTTTTTTCCCATGGTTTTTGGAAAAGGGAAAAGGAAAAAATTATTTTATAAGGCCAAAGTCCGAACTTATTAAAATATTAGGGTTGCTTATGTGGAGGTGAGTCACACTCCCATGGAAATTAATTTAAAAAGACAAGGTGTTTAATAAGTCTTGAGGGGTCCATTAATGATTTGAAAAGTAAGCCAAACAAACCCAAAATCACATTATTTTAATGGTAAAACATATATTGGCCAAACATAAATATTGATGTATTTTATTAAATCACTATTTTTTGTAATTATGATGTCATAAAACACATTATATATTTAAACGGTATTTAATTTTTACTCAAAAATTTCACTCTCTCAGAAAATTATAAAAAATTCACCGTTGGATAATTTCGATGTCCTGATTCCAAAAATAAAATTTATTTTATCTAAATAATTTCCTAAATAAGCTAATTTTCACTTTTAAAATAAAAACCTACATTTATAAAAAATTCACGGGTTTTGACAAAAATGGCATTCAAACCTTAATAAAAATTATAATTGCATTCATAAAATTACACGATCATTTATATATAATAAAATTAATCTAATAATAATAATAATAATAATTTATTAAAATATTATTTAATTCAAAAATCCCTTAATTTAATAAAATAGATTTCTTAATTAAATAATAACTATTTACAATGTATCAATAATGACAAGAAATTATATTCATTGTTATATACAAAAATAATGTACATGAACATAGTACTATCGATTAGTTACATAACCCCTTAAAACTGCCACATAAGACCTAAGGGTAAGGTGTGTGATGGTGACAGACTCTTGGGGTGGCTCGAATAACATCGTTCGAGTGGTAATTTCTATCAACTTCCACTTCTCCCGTAGACGGTGCCATTCAACCTTGACATGGTGAAGCTTAGCTTGGGATTGGTCAAGAGAGAATCCCAAGGATGCCACCTCTTTTCCGAGATCCAATAAATGGGCTTCGTATGGGGCAATTCTTCTGGATGAGGCCATCGCTTCCTTTGTCTAAGTAAAATTGGATTTGTTAAAGCCCTATATTTATACTAATCATGTGATCACTATTCAACGAATATAAAAGTAACGGTCACAATTATTTTCATAAAACCAATGAAGTTGACATTTTATAAAAACATTTTACACAAAGAGACATTTAATAAGATCAAGAGGGATTTTCCATTAATGAAACTTTGGGTCGTTACAATATTCCCCCCTTAAGAAATTTCTCCCTCGAAATATTCCTTTTTCCACACTAAAACAGATGTGGGTAACTCAGCTTTATCACTTCCTCTGATTCCCAAGTTGCTTTTTCAAACTTGTGGTTTCTCCGCAACACCTTGACGAGGGGCATTGTCTTTTTTCGTAGAAATTTTTCTCTATGATCTAAGATCTTCACTGGTTGCTTCTCATAAGAAAGATCATCTTCCAATTGTACCACCTCAGAAGAGAGTACATGTGAAGGGTCCGGTATGTACTTCCTTAAGAGGGATACATGAAAGACATCATGTACTTTGGCCATAGTAGGTGGAAGTACTAGTCGATAGGCCACATCCCTGACACGATCAAGAATCTCGAAGGGGCCAATGTACCTTGGACTTAACTTCCCTTTCTTTCCAAACCTCATGACCTTCTTCCACAGAGATATGCGTAGAAAAACCATGTCTCCAACTATAAACTCAAGGTCTCATCGACGATTATCTGCATAACTATTCTGTCGACTCTGGGCTTCCTTGATATGCTGCTGAATGGTTTTCTCCTTCTCCACTATTTCCTCGACCATTTCTGGTCCAAGAAGCATACGTTCATCGACCTCATCCCAACATGCCGGTGTTCTGCACCTTTTCCCATACAGGGCTTCATATGGTGGCATTTGGATGATCGAGTGGAAACTGTTATTATAAGAGAACTCAACTAGAGGAAGATGTTGATCCCATCCTCCTTTAAATTCCATTGAGCACACTCTCAACATATCCTCAACTGTTTGGATAGTCCACTCGTACTAGACATCAGTTTGAGGATGATAGACTGTACTAAAGTTCAGTTAAGTATTCAGAGCATATTGAAGACTCTTTCAAAACATAGAGGTGAATCTTGGATCTCGGTCAAACACAATAGATAGTGGTACTCTATGAAACCTTACCACTTCCCTGATATATATTCGTGCCAGTTTATCCAAGGAGAAATCCTCCCAAATAGAAATGAAGTGTGCAGTCTTTGTAAGAAGATCCAGAACAACCCAGATTGCAATGTTGCCTTTGGATGTCCTCTGAAGTCCGGTGATAAAGTCCATGGTGATGTTTTCCCATTTCCATTCTGGTATGGGAAATGGTTGAATCATCCCCTTAGACTTCTTCCTCTCTGCCTTCACTTTCGGACACACCAGGCACTTTGATGTATATTCAACAATCTCTTTCTTCATATTATCCCACCAAAAGTTTCCTCGGAGATCTCGATACATCTTTGTGCTCCCTGGGTGAATAGAGAAATTTGAACTATGTGCATCATCCAAAAGTTCATTCTTCAGCTCCGGACTTTATATAACACATAGTCTTTTCCCAAACCGCACAATTCCTTCTTCATTAACATTAAACTCCGAGGATTTCCCTTTTTCGATAGTTTCCACTTTTTCTTGAATTCCCACATCATCCTTTTGAGCATCCTTTAAACTTTCCAAAAGAGATGGTTGAGAAATCATTTGTGAAAGGATTGATGATGTTCCCTTCTCTATTATTCCCATGTCCATCTTCATCATATCTAAGAAGATTGGATCCTTTTCAATTCTCATCATTGATAGAATCACTGGATCCTTTCTACTTAGGGAATCCGCCACCTTGTTCACCTTCCCAGGGTGGTAATGGATTGAACAGTCATAATACTTGATGAGCTCTATCCATATTCTCTAGCGCATATTAATCTCTTTCTGTGTGAATATATATTTTAGACTCTTGTGGTCAGTATATATCTCACATTTCTCCCCATAGAGATAATGCCGCCAGATTTTCAAGGCAAAGATCACCGCCACCAACTCCAGATCATGTGTTGGACAGTTTCGCTCATGGATTTTCAACTACCTTGAGGCATAAGATATAACTTTATCATTATGCATCAACACACATACTAAGCCCTTCTTAAAAGCATCACTGAATACCACAAAATGTTCCCCACTTGTGGGTAAAGTGAGCACGGGCGGAGTGATAAGCCTCCTTTTCAACTCCTTGAAGCTTTCTTCGCATTCATCACTCCAGGAAAACTTTACTTCCTTTCGAGTTATCTTGGTAAGAGGGTTGGAAAGTTGTGAGAAATTTCTCACAAATCGTCGATAATATACAGCTAACCCTAAGAAGCTATGGATACCCGTTACCGATGCTGGCCTCGACCATCCCTCAATTGCATCTGTTTTGGAGGGATCCATAGATATCCCATTGATTGTGATTATATGACCCAAGAATGAGACCTCATTTAACCAAAACTCACACTTGATGTACTTTTCATAGTGCTTCTCCTTGCGCAAAGTCTCCAGTATAGTTCTTAAATTCTCCTCATGACCCTCCTTGGTTTTGGAGTATATTAGAATAACATCTATAAAGACAACCCCAAATTTGTCTAGGTAATCTCTAAAGACTCTATTCATTAAGTCCATGAAGATTTCTGGAGCATTAGTGAGTCAGAAAGGCATTACTATGAATTCATAGTGCTCGTATCTTGTGCGAAAAGTAGTCTTGGGTATATCTCCCTTCTTCACCCTTACTTGATAATATCACGACCGGAAGTCCACCTTAGAGAAGTATTGTGCTCCACGTAGCTGATTGAACAATTCATCAATTCTTGGGAGAGGATACTTGTTCTTTATCATGATTTTTTTAAGTTCACGATAATTGATGGAAATCCGCATTGACCCATCCTTCTTTTTGATGAAGAGGACTGGTGCACCCCATGGTGAAGCACTTGGGCGTATAAACCCTTTATCCAGATTCTCCTGTAGCTATTTCTTCATCTCTTCAAGCTCTATAATAGCCATTCTATACGGAGTCTTGGATATCGGTAAATCCCCGGGTATAAGTACAATTGAGAATTCAACATCCCTTCTAGGAGGAAGACCAGGCAGTTCCTCGGGAAACACTTCAGCGAATTCCCTCACAATAGGCATTTCTTCAAGGATGGTTTCTTCCTTGGACTCAATCATCTGAGCCAGATACGCGTGCTCATAAGGTATTAATATCCACGCTTGAGATGATGAAGCTAAAGTAGATTCATATTCCTCCTTACACTTGTAAAGAATCGGGGGTCGATTCTCCATATGGAGTGTGATTTCCCTCTCCCAAAAATTTATGTTGGATCTATATAAGGAAAACCAATCCATGACAATAATTGCATAAAATTCCACCAGAGGGAGTATGATGAGGTTCGACGGGAAATTCAATCCACAAATTATAACAGGGGAGGACTTATATTCATGGGATACAATGATTTCCCCATTTTCCGTACTCACCGACATATTTACTTCCATGATTTGTGGTGGTGCTGGGATTGTTCTAATAAACTTTAGAGATATAAAAGAATGCGTAGAACCTGAATCAAAAAGTACGTTCGCTATTCTTGAATGAATAACTAGCGTACTTGTCACCACTTCGTTGTCGGGTTTCACTTCGGCAGAAGTGATGGAAAAATCTCTTCCTTGCTGCCTTGGAGGTTGTTGGTTGTCTCCAAAAACCCTTGGATTAGGGCACTGATTTGAAAAATGACTCGGTTCTTTGCATTTGTAGCATTGAACAACGCGTTGAGGTTCGAACGGAGCATTCCTCTCCTCTATCGCAGCCGCGGGTCTTTCTTGCCGACAGTTAACAGCTAGGTGCCCTTATCTTCCACACCTGAAACATTTCCTCATCCCCTTAAGGCAATTTACAGGGTGCTTATTTCCGTACTTTTGGAAAGTGAGGTGCTGGATCTTCTTAGCACCGTTGGATTTATCCACCGGCCCACCAGCATTGAATCCCACCTTATGCTTCTTATCCCCATGATACCCCTGTGATTCTCCAATCTCCATTTCTACCTTAAGGGCACATCAGACAATTTCCTCATAGCTGTTGAAGTCACGGATCGCTAATGCTTTCCACAGGCTAGTCTTTAGCCCACCAAAGAAGTGGTCAACCTTAAATTCGAGGGTAAAGACAAAGACAGAAGCGTATCGTGCAAGCCTTGTGAAGTTTTCCTCGTACGCTCCAACAGATTCTTCATTTTTTTCTTGAGGGAAAGGAAGTCCCTTTCCATCTTAAGCTGGAGGGTGCGTGGAAAATATTTATCAAAAAACATCTTCCAGAAATCCTTCCATTCCAACGCCTCGATCTCCTCATCAGGCTTCGTATTTTTGATCAACGTCCACCATTGATCAGCTTCACCCTCCATACGATAAGCTTCCAGGAGAACATTCTCTTCTTCAGAACATTGAAGGATGGAGAATATCTTTTCAATGGAGTTGATCCATTGTTCAGCGATCGTGGGATCAGATGACCCACTAAAAGTAGGAGGCCTTTGTCTCATGAAGCTCTCGATAGAAACTTGTTCTTTATTAGGGGGGTTTGGACATTCCTCTTGACCTGTGATTCTATTCAATTCTTGAGTTAGCTGAGAGAGAAGCATGGAAAAATTCGCGATTCCTGCTCCCATTGGATTGGGCATCTCATTAGTACAGTCATCACACTGATCTTCACATCGGTTGTTATCCTGAGTCCTCCTATTACCGGCCATTGGCTAGAATAAAAGGAATGTTAGGTGTAACACATAAAGGGTAATCCAATGACAGAATTTGATGACTTATAAATAAACTTACATTTCCTTAACTCATGAGTCTATAGGCTACAATCTAGGCTTTTCATGATCTACTTTCTAACATATATTCTTAGGGGCATTTTTTCAATTCTCTTAATAAGGGTTCATACTAAGATTGTAAATTTAACAAAGCATATCCCCTGGGAGTTTCGTAACCAAGAGTGAATCAAGGCTCGTTGTTGTGCACCAGTTCCCGTTCGAGTCTCGATCCAAGTGGTGTTTTTGGGTTTTACCCCTAGGATACATTTGTGCCAGAGCCACCTCTACCTGCTTGTATCCAGACATGGATGTATTTTCCTGATAACCCACTTACTCAATACTCACCAAAACTTAGAGACGTTTTTATTGTATTTAGTCTTGTATCTAACTCTTTACTAGGGTTTTCTAATCCTAATCCAAAAAATAACCAAACCTATCCTTTGATACCAACTATGACAACCCTGATTTTTATTACAACTTAAACATGATTTATTGCATAAAAATTCACTTGATACAATAGAGATGATTAATATGTTTAGTGTCTTTGGGGCTTTGGATCATTACATAAAAACTTAAAACATGAAATATAACATCTTTATTGAAAACTTCCTTTACATGACCACTACATTCCTTCGTACTTAGCATTGCATGGGATAACCTGAGGACATGCATAAGAAAAGGGTGAGCTATAAAGCCTAGTAAGGGAGTACACATGGAATAACATGAGGAGTAAAATAGATGTTAGAAAATAGGCATATCAATATATCATAAGAAAAACATGAACATAAAGGCATGATAAAGCATGATAATCATAACATGGAATATAGCAACAACACTCAACATGGAATTAGCATGAGCCAAGGCTCATTGCACATGAAGCATGAGTAAATCCTCCTTGCACATAAAGCACGAGTAAACCCCCGTTGCACATGAATTAGCATGAGTCATCACTCATTGCACATGACTTATCATGATACTATACTTTACCTAATGAATTGGAGCGCTATAAGGGTGCGACCTTCTTAAACATTTCATTTCATGCATAAGTGTGCCACATGGATCATAAAATACAGATTCATAAAACATAATCATTTATTCCACGATAAAGGAATGTGGAATTAATACATGAAACTTTAAAATCAATAAGTAAATGTGCATAAAGGTGAATACACTTGATGGAGAAATGGGCATGGTATTCACTACACAATGACATTGCCTTAGAAAATCGGTGCGATTTCGGCAGCGTAACGACATGGCATAAGAATTCATAAAAATGGTCGATGAGAGAGAAAGGGGTTCCTCATCATATTTACATGTAATGGACAGTAAGTAGGTCATATAGATACATGTCCCAACAATTTTAATGGAATTTAGATTCATGATACAAAAGTATTTCTTGAATGTAAAAGAGGAGAGAGAAGTTCCTTTTAGAATTTCGGCATAGTAATGGGTGTACATGGGAGGCATTTAATGAGAGAAAAGGGGTCTCCCATCATTAAAAAATAAATAGGGAAGTATGAGTGAGGTGTGAAACCATACCCCAACATTCATAATTGAAATTAAATGGTAAAAGAACTCAAATAAAATTGGACAAAAATGAGAAAGGAAGAAAAAACCCTTACTTGGAAGTGTGCTTCCAAAGTCTAGAGAGAGGCTTGTGAGAGGCTTCAGGGAGCGTGGGGAACCTTGGGAGGATTATAGAGAGAGTAGGTCAGAGGTTGGACGAACTCAAAAGGATTTGAGTGAGGAGGGAGTGTGAGATTGGGTGGGATTATATAAGAAAGGTGAGGGAATTCTTTATTATTTAGGTTTGGGACCCCTTATATTAAATTAATCCAAAACACAAACCATCCCGTGGTTTTTGCCCATGGTTTTTGGAAAAGGGAAGAGGAAAAAATTATTTTATAATGCCAAAGTCCTAACTTCTTAAAATATTAGGGTTGCTTATGTAGAGGTGAGTCACACTCCCATGGAAATTAATTTAAAAAGACAAGGTGTTTAATAAGTCTTGAGGGGTCCATTAATGCTTTGAAAAATAATCCAAACAAACCCAATATCACATTATTTTAATGGTAAAACATATATTGGCCGAAAATAAATATTATAGTATTTTATTACATCACTATTGGGTCATTATGATGTCATAAAGCACATTATATATTTAAACGGTATTTAATTTTTACTCAAAAATTTGACTGTCTCAGAAAATTATGAAAAATTCACCGTTGGATAATTTCGATGTCCTGATTCCAAAAAATAACATTTATTTTATCTAAATAATTTTCTAAATATGATAATTTTCACTTTTAAAATAAAAACCGACATTTATAAAAAATTCACGGGTTTTGACAAAAATGGATTTTAAAACTTAATAAAAATTATAATTGCATTCATACAATTACATGATCATTTATATATAAAAAATTAATCTAATAATAATAATAATAATGTTTTATTAAAATATTATTTAATTCAAAAATCCCTTAATTTAATAAAATATATTTCTTAATTAAAAAATAACTATTTACAATGTATCAATAATGACAAGAAATTATATTCATTATTATATACAAAAATAATGTACACGAACATAGTACTATCGATTAGTTACATAAACCCTTAAAACAGTCACATAAGACCTAAGGGTAAGGTGTGTGATGGTGACAAACTCTTGGGGTGGCTCGGATAACATCGCTCGAGTGGTAATTTTTATCAACTTCCACTTCTCCCATAGATGGTCCTGTTCGAGCTTGACATGGCGAAGCTCAGCTTGGGCTTGGTCAAGAGCGAAGCCCAAAGACGCCACCTCTTTTCTGAGCTCCAATAAATGGGCTTCGAATTGGGAAATTCTACTGGATGAGGCCATCGATTCCTTTGTCTAAGTAAAATTGGATGTGTTAAATCCCTATATTTATACTAATCATGTGGTCACTGTTCAATGGATATAAAAGTAACGGTCACAATTCTTATCATAAAACCAATGAAGTTGACATTTTATAAAAACATTTTACATAAAGAGACATTTAATAAGATCTAGAGGTATTTTCCATTAATGAAACTTTGGGTCGTTACATTTTGATGAAATATATCCTATATTATAATATTTCAAAGTGTGATTTCTAGATATAATAGGTATGTTTCCATGGACATTTCATTCCTGAAAAAGGTCTCCCTATAGAACCTAAAAAGATATAAATTGTTATCTCTTGGAAACCAGTAATGATTTTTTTGAGAACACAATTTCCTTGGCTTAGTTGGTTACTATCGATGCTTGGTTCATGATTTTTCACATCAAACGTCATCAATGAAAACATTGATAAGGAAAATTGTTCCATTCCAATAGAGTAATGAGTGCAAGAAATATTTTCAAGAGATTTAGGTATAGATTACATCATCACATATCCTTATGTTTCTAGAGTTAATACAAGGGTATATACTCTATTTTCAATCATTCAGATCTATGATATATTTCTTTCTCATACAAGATGATCATATTGTTTCTTATGGATCACTATAGTTATGGCTATGTGAAAATAATTCCTCAACACATGATTAGGAATTGGAATATGTAGTTCATGCCTTAAAGACATGGGGTCATTATATTTTTTGTGAGAAATTTACAGTGTTCATAGATTATAAGATCCTGCAACACATTTTCGTAGAAATATATTTGAATATAGGGAAATGTAGATGGAAGTAATATTTGTAATTATTTTAATTTGGATTTATAAAAACACAAGGTAAAGGAAATTATGTTGATAATACATTAATAAGGAATTCATATAATCAATTAGATAATGAGAATTCTGATCAATGGAAGCTAATATCAGTTATAGTTTATATTTATCTATATTGTGAAGATAGACATGATTTTGTAGTCTTTTTTCGATTTCTCTTGTTCTAGAGTTAGTTGAAAATGTTAAATATGGTGAAATATATGACCCAAAATAGTTAACAGTGAGTTAAAAAACCATTGGTGGGGAGACCATTTATGGGTTTATGATAGATGGTAAATCTATTCTATGCTTTAGATATTAGATTATGGAACCTCCAACCTATCATAAAAAACTTATTTTTATTAATCTATAATTGAGAAGTTTTAAATTAACTAATTTTTTATTAATGGCTCCACACTCGCCTAGTCCCCTGACCTCATCCCTTCGCTAGGGTTTCTCCCGTTGTTTCTTCACAGTGGAGGATCTTGATGGTGTCCCTCCGTCATCGATTCTGTGTCTCTTGTAGGGTTTTCATTTGTTTTTTTGTTTCATAATTACTCTATTAGTTTAATGGATTTTCTTCCCCATAGTTACTCTCCCTAGTTCCTTCTTCTCCTTAACTTTGGCTCTCTCATGATTCCATCACCATGGTTTTGCGGTTCTTCTCTTGCAGCGATGGTCCTTCTCATCGCTTGACCTTTGTCTCTTCCCTCATGTGGACTGAGTTTATTGCTTCCTCTTCCTCTGCCCTTGCCACCTTTCCCATCGTACTAAGACCCCATCTCGGTCTAATATGATGGTGACCTATATGGTTTGGGATGATGATGGTGGAGTGCTGGTATGGATCTTCATCTACTCAGGTGTTGGTTTGGTGTTTTCTATTTTCTCTGGAACTGTTCAATTTCTAGCCCTATGAATTTTCTTTTTCCCCCTTGATAGTGTTATGATTTTTTTTGATATTATTCTTCTTGGATTGTGTATTTCTTTTTTCTGGATGTTTGATTTGGAAGATGAGTCGAAGGTGGTGGTTTAATCTATGTGTTTCGACGACGGTTCTAGGCGGAGTCGCTGTTGAGCCGAGGATGTCAGTGACGAAGGGTTGTGACGACAGGATGATCTCTATTTGATGTTCAGTTCTTTGTCACCCATCCCTGGTTCGAGGTCTCCTTGGTGGTCGCTAGTATCAATTTTCCAGCGACATTTTAGATGACGATGTGCAGTTTGGTGATGGCAGCGACGACGGTGTGACATGATTCAATGAGCGGATGATGTGGGCTGTCATGTGGCCCAAGACAAGTCAAGATGTTATTTTTTGATTTTTGAATTTTGAAATCCTTAATCACATGCGGGTTGTTGAATTGGAAGTGGGAAGGGTGGATTAGTGGTTTTCATTTATGGTTTTTTATTTGTGTGGACTTTGTATGGTGGGTTCACACTTACCCTTGAAAGTGCCATTTGAAAATACGAAAAATATGCATTGTGGTATTAATCTCCATTTGAGATGGGTTGTTCACCCATGTGTTTAAAATAGGTATACAGTTACAATATCAGCATTTTTTTGGACTAAAATAAATAGGAAAGTGGTAATGTTTTTCTTGAGATGCCTCACCTATTAGTATATAAAAGGGGGCCACCAACAAACTTTTTGTATGTTTCATTCTTTACTGATTCCTCTATAAAAATGAGGGAAAATAGAAATCGATTTTTTCGCAGGTATACAAAGAACTATTAGGAAACATGATACTATATGTGTGATTGTGGATCCTATTATGAAGTCATCTCACTTTATTCCTATCCATGAATATAATAAAATGGAATATTTTTTAACTCTACATTTTAGAATCTGTAAAGATGCATGGTGTTCTAGTTTCAATTGTGTTTATATAGGATCCAAGGATTACATCTTGACTTTGTAGGCCCTGTAAAGAATACATTTGAATTCAATTGACAATGAGCATAGATTATCATCATCAAATATATGGAAAATATGAAAAGACAATGAATATTATGTAAGAAATTCTTAAAGGTTGTGCGATGGACTTTAGAGGCTCGTGGGAGGATCATATACCATTATTGTAGTTATTATACAATAATATTTCTCAGCCTTCAATACATGTGGATCTTTTTAAATAATTTCATGGGTATCCTTATTATTATCCAATTTATTTTGTGGAAAATGGGGATTCCCCACTTATCTAACAAAGCCTCAGGAAATAGACAACACAGAA
The DNA here is from genome assembly GCA_963277665.1 of Viscum album. Taxonomy (NCBI): domain Eukaryota; kingdom Viridiplantae; phylum Streptophyta; class Magnoliopsida; order Santalales; family Viscaceae; genus Viscum; species Viscum album. The sequence continues at coordinate 660,006,348 of OY728162.1, read as the reverse complement.
TCTTTTATTGATCAGAATGAGAATGGCGATGGAAAAATGAAGTAAAAAATGATTATAAATCATTGTTGATGACCTTTATTGTTTGAGTTGGATGATCATATGTTATTGAGAATCTCTCCAAGAATATGGAAACGAAATTTTGGTAATAATGAGAAGTCTTATCTACGTTATATTTTCCTTTTTGAGCTATATGAATTATTGGTTGATGTGGATTATTAGTTTTCTTTACCAACAATGTTCAGTTCTGTGCATAATGTGTTTTGTGTATCTCATTTTAATAAGTACCATCTTGATCCTTACCATGTTAAGTGATGGTCCCAGATTAATCTTTAACCAGATCCTACATTTATTCATGTGATGATATAGATTATGGATAGTCAAGAGAAGCTCTTTCATGGAAAAAACATCAATGTTGTATAGGTTTTATAAAAACATGGTGTGATTATAGAAGATACCTTAGAGTGTGAAAAGGAAATTTTGGAGTAGTGTCCTAATATCTTGGAGAGCAATGCCAATATTTCACTATTCTGGGACTAAAAGTCCAATGTCATGGAGAATATAACACCTAGGTTTGAGGCACACCATTGTTTTATGCATTTTATTTTATGTTGGAATTGATGGGTTAGGTTATGTATGGAGTTATGTTGATTTTATTATTACTATGGCATTAATATCTTTGATGCACTATGAGAGTGGTTTCAATGGTGTGGGTCTCCTAGTTATAGAATAGGGATTTGGGGGAAACGATTTCAGATACACTACCATATTTTTCATGGATGTATTTTAGTGGTAGGTTGTTGTATATGCCCTTCCTTGGCTGTCGAGATCTGGAATGGGGAGATAATGGTTGTGGAATAGTGGTCTTAGAGTGGAATTTGGCCAGTTCTTCCAAAATTGGTAACCTTATTGTATGGAGTGAGGCTACACCGTAGGATACTTATTAGTTTGATCAGCTCTAAGGCATATTGGTTTGAGTTGTGATGTGATCCCTCCCTGAATTAATAGGGATTGTGCCATGATGTAGGGGATTACTATGTAGTCATATTACTAAATTATAGGACATATGTTTCAACATAAATCATATTCATCATCGATAGATATGACTAAGTAGGATGTGGTGTAGTTTCTTTTATTGCGGGTTAGTCTTCCCTATGTCAGGAGTTATGCATTGTGGTGTCCTAGACTATGCCACGGTCTTATGATTCCATTATAGGTATAAAATATGATATAGTGGTCATAATTTATTTCTTTGTGACCACTCTTCTTCTCTTGACATCCAAGGCTACCCTAGGCATTTTTCAATGATTATTCGACATCTAGAATCAAATTTTAATAGATCATTGAGAATTTGACTATGGAAATTAAAGGTTAAGATCACATTATTCCATCCAATATTGGATCTCCTTGTGTTTTCTTGAATGGAACCTTAGATCTATGTTGGTATCTGGATCTATGGGAATTTGATGAGTCATAATGATAACTTCTTATATTTTAATAGAGGAATGAAAGAAAGAGTTGAGATCAGTGGGTTTAACTCAGATCCTTGGTGCCAATAAATATAATTCATGGTATTTGGCATCATTGGAATCTCCAAAATACTATAATATTAATGATTTTTTTTCTTAAATGATATTTCTTGGATTTTCATGGTATGTTTTTTGTGATTTCATGAAGGAAACCCTTTTTGGTTTGTGATTTGAAAAAAGTCATAAATTACTAGGATTTTAGAAACCCTCCATGCTTATAATTTTAAAATGATGATTTTATAATTGTTTTATGGTTTAAAATCATGAGAAATGGTTGATGAAATTATTTCAATAAATAATATTTTTTATGTGAAATGTATTGGCCTATATATTATTATAGTTTGGTTTGTCTGTGTTCAAGAGAATGGGTATAGTTGTAAGTGCCTCCATCATGGTAGGATGTATTACATTCATGGAGTAACACTATCAATGGTAACACCAAGATCGTGATTATGGTTGTGTGGATGGATGTGTGTGTGTTTGAACCTATAAAAGGTTATTCCAAATGTGAATGGATAGAAATAAAATTTTTATGGTTTTCAGAAATTATTTTCATTTATGGTTTTAAATAAGTTGTTAAACGATTTCCAAATTGTTTTATATAAATTGTGATGAAAATATTATTTTATAGTGGCATGTATTGGGAAGTCTCTAGGGACCTCTTACAGAGTTTGTACTCACCCCCTAATTGGGATCATTGGTGCATTTGAAAATTTCATATACCAATATATAAAAAAGGGAAGATATCCTATTTCTCTAGCGGAGCATATTGATACTTTTGGCATGGTAGGTGGTGTTGGATCTTAGATATTATTCTGGTGGAACTTGGGTTTTTTTCGTTGATATATTTGGGTCAAATTTCCTTGGACTTTTATGTGGTTATACTGTGTTCTATTGGCACTCTGATATTGTTAACCATTTTGTTTATTATTTTAGTTTTATTATTTATACTCATGAATTATATTGGAGGGTTGTAAGCATATATATATATTTTTTGAATATTTTATCATTGAGGGAAAATACTCCCCCAATGTTTCCTAAGCCCTTGAAGTTTATTTCCAAACTTTGGTTTCTTGGGGGTCTCACATAAGGTCAGTGACACCGTGTCTCTTATTATAGATTATTTTGGGAAAGATGTCACAATATAGCCATCTAGTTTTCCACTATGAATAAGAATAAAAATATTATGAAATATATGTAGAATATATTTTCTTAAAAAAATTAATAATCAGTTATATAATGATGATTAATTAGTTATAAATGCATAAAAAATATTTTAATGGTAAAATAAATAATTTTAATAAAGCTATTTTTATGTGTGAAATGTATTTTTATCTTAGTAAATTAAATTATTCACTATTGAAAAAGTGTTTTTAATGAAATACTTAGTGATCATATCCAATTATATTATTTAATATTCATTTAACTATTGTTATTATATGATTAGTAAGAGTAAAGTCATTTTATGCTTTAAAAATATATTTATTTCAAAAATGGGATTAGTTTCATTTTGTGTGTAGATATTATAAATAATCTCAACCGGTTTTATAAATTTTATTCTAAAAAAGTGAATATAATTTTTGAATATAGTTTTTCATGATAGACTTAGGAAGAATTTATTGGAGTTTTTTGGAAGGATTGATTTTGATTGAATAGTGAAAACGTCAATTTTGGGAAAGCATTAATTTCTTTACCTTAAATAAATTAATTTAAAAGTTCAATTATATTTTCAATTTAGTTTTAATGTATCATAATATAACTTTAATTAAAAATAATATTATTAATTACTTAGGGAATAAACATTATATCTTATTTTGGTATAAGTTCATTTTTATGATTAAAAATGTACTTTTCTAATTTTTTTTTCATTTTAAAAAATTATATTAAAAATAATTTATTCCATTTATATAAATATAATTTTAAAATTTGATTTCATATTTTTAATCAGAATATGAAAAGTTACTCATAAGGACAATTTCATTTTGGGTTGTTAAGAATTGTAACTATCACATGTTTTTAACCATGGTTATGTGTAAATCATGTAATTGAGTTTAAAAATAATGAGATGAGGCTTTAAAAATATATCTAATAGTTGAATATTTTATATTTTATGAGTTTATTTCGATAATAACAATCCAATATTTGATTATATGGAAATTTTTGCAATATTTCTTTGACAATGACATATTTATTATTTTAACTAATGAATAAATACAAAATGTCACTCTCTTTATTTTAATTTATGTAATATATTATCATAGGCATAAAAAATGTAAAATCAATTAAAAATGGGTATTTTTAATATTAATACACTATTTTTATTATATTAATTTTTTATTTAAATTTTAGTGGTGAAAACATTGCTTACAATGCTTACCCAACATTAATGTAATGCGTGTGCAAGTAGTTGAGAAATCATGTAAATGATTTTAAAAACACTAATAGTGATATTATTTTGAGTAATTAATTATTTAAAATATTGTGATGGATATTTATAATATATTAGTGATATTTTATGTATTTTTATTTTAATTAAATAGTTATCTTGATTCCTTTAAGTCATGTTTTGTGAATAGTTTCGAAATAGACTTTAATAGTATTTAATATTTAACAATTTTTTTAGATCATTACAAAACATTAAAATTTAAATAATTATATAAGTGGATGAGGAATTTATATAATATCCTTAATGGGCCATATCCTTTCCACTCTAATATTTTAAAATTACATTCATGACCATTATAATGTAGCAAATTTATTATTAGAGTAATCCTTAAAAGGGTTAACAGGGGGTTAAAAAAATGTGATAAGGATTAAAATGACATAAAAAATATCTAAATAATTTTTTATAATTATATTTCCCTATTACAACTTTTTATATTATAATTAGTGAAATTTTTATCTAATATATTTTATTTATACCTATATTGTATAATAATATTTCAAAAGATTCCATGTGTGTCTCTCCCCTCAATTATAAAAGGGAACTTACTTTCCTCTATTGTTGACAAACATTTAGAAATATATATTTTCCAAACCCAAACCAAAATCATTCCTAGAATACATAATTTTATTCTTAATGTTCTTTACTTCTCTTAAGATCATCTATAAAAGGCTTAAGGTGTAATTCAAAGGATGTCTCTCAAAGAAGAGACAATCGTCTTTACCAACTATTTCAATGTTTATATCTTATTATAATTTCTATAACTCTATTTTATATTTCCTAAAATAATAAATATAGTATAAATTAAATTTTTCATGTAATTTGGATCATGGTAAAGCCATTTTCACCTCATTTCCATCAAATTGGAAGTGAAAGTATTGCTCATGCATACATATGGGCTACCAACTACACGTTGAGATATGACTCATTTTCAATCACAATCATTCATGTTTGGTCCTCATTATGTATTTAATATTAAATTATGACATAATTATTAATATTTTTTTTATAATATCTTAACTTCTTTCTTAACTTCTCATTTATTGGTAAACGATATTGTCGCTTGTGCATAAGTGTGGACTACCACCTCTATAAGGCGATGAAAATCATTTTTCATTTCTTTTTTACATGGAGGGTAATATAAATAATTTTAATAAATATATATTATATTTATAATATAATAATTATTCTATAAAAGTTAATTATTATTTTAAGTTTTTTACTCTATCCATTGAAAAGTGGAAACATCACTCATGCGTATGTACAGACTACTATCCCTAGGAAGTGATGTAATTAATTTGTCATCACCAATTTATATGAATGGTTATAAAAGTGTATATAATTATTAAATGTGAAAATTATTAAATTACTAATTTATATATATGATGTAACCATGATCAAGATGCATTAAATGAAACCACCAAACTGAAACTTACTTGAAAAACAAAACAGTTACCACTCATAAAATACTATTTTAATAAATAATTATTTATAAAAGGGTGTTGAAATTATATAAGTGGATCATATATTATATTATAATTATGTGTATTATTCTATTAAAATGGTATAATGTGTTTAATTATATCATGATGGAGGTTAAAATCACTTACGAGGCAAGTCAAACTTGAGGTAAGGATTTCTCATCTCATTATTATTTCTATTAGACAAATAGAATATTAACCAATTTTTTCTTTAATTTGGTTTATATACTAAAACTTTTATATGATATATCAGGAACCAATTTATATTAATGGTATTTAAATTCTCATTTTCTTTATTTATTTCACGGGGGTTATGATTCAAAAGTTAAAAAAGTGGTAATGATTAATTTCACCATCTCATCATTATTCAGGATTATTTTTGCTTAAGTTTCTATTGGGAGAATTATATTATATTTCTATATTAAACCCTATATATTTTATTCTCTTGTAGTTATTTTAATAAATTAGACATTTTCCTTTCATTTTTCTCTTTCTATGTACTAAAAATTAAAAATTATTTTTTATGGAAAACTGAATTTGTTTTTTTATTTGGATGATGATATTTTCCTTCTATGTCCATATTATTTTTTAAAATGATTTAATTAATGTTTTTACTATTCTAAAAATATTTATTAAATTCATTTTGACCCATGATTGAATTTATATAATTTTTTTTAAAAGGGATATTCTTTTCATTTTACAAATAAGGTACTTTTTAGCAATGTTTTGAACAAAATCATTGGTTTACCTTTTACCTCATGAATGAATTTTCCTACCATCATGAATATTAATTATCTGGAAGATTAATTTATAGGTTTCCATGGTCATTTTTAATGAAATTGTTTGTTAATATTTTTTAAATTTTTAGATATTAAGTAAGTGATTTGAAAATAAAAAGGGTATTTTCCTAAAGAGATGTTCCAATAATCTTATAAATCTATTTTCATCTATTTCAAAATCGAATGATTAATCTTAGAATTTACTGGTGATATAAACAAATGGTACTACCAACCATATTGTTATGCATGGATTATGATCATGTTGTTTTAGTGATTGATTGGGGAAAATGATATTATTTCTTATTCTAGGTTTTCAATGTGAATTTTTATATTGATTATGTATTTAATTGGTATTAATTTCTATTATATGAGGAATTCACTAGACTTCGTATGTAACATTTGATTCCAATTATATACCATTGATTCATCTGTTGATCTAATGAGACAAACTATCTTGGGTATTTTGTGTATGTCTTCTCAATTATTTATGATGTCTTGGCATGAGGCATTGATGGCATGTTTATGATGTGTTGGCTTACAACATTTATGATATGATTATGGTGTTTGGAATTATTCATTCCATTATTATGAAATAAATTGGTGTTATCCATGTTATTATTTATGTTTTTACATAATACATAGATACATTCCCCAATTATGATATTAGTTATATGGAATATTTGTTTACTGTTTATCTCTAATATATTATTCATTATTTTTTATTATATAATAGATTTTGTTGTATGATTTACCTTAATGTGATTCTGATCACTCCCTTTATTATTTTTTCTTTTCTATTGGGTTCTAAAAAAGGATATATGAATGACTAACATGATATAAATTAAGAAATAATAAGGTTATCACTAGAATTTTATATTGCATTTAATATTTTGAAATGTAATGTGAGGAACATGTATGTATCTATTCTCCCATGACTTATGAATTATTTTATCCTTCTATATGCAATCTATTTTATCTTATGAAAATGTATTAAAATAACCTTTTTTATGAGATACTAGAGTTGGGGTGTTACTATTGGCATCATTGGAAGTTTAGTATTATATTTCAAAACAGAATTTAGGAAAGCATTGATTTGAAAACATAACCCATGAAAGACTCTGATGATAAGTCTTTGTGTAGGATAATTTCATAATGTTTTGTTAAAGTATAGAATCTATAATTTTCTTAAAAAATATATTGTTTTTTAGATACAATAATATGGATGTCATTGTGGCACAAATTCATCTTGGGGTAAAAACTCTTAAAGGGTTGAATTTTGTGTTAGCTCGATTATAGTACCATGGTTTTTATGATTCATTATTATTATTTTTAATAAATATTTCAATAATTATATATAATCTTTCTCTATTAATTCAAAATAAATAATTCTTCATTAGGGATTGGGCCACATAATATATTAATAAAGTTAAATTCACTTTATGAAATTATAATTGAAGATTAAAATGAAGGCATTTGAAACCATGTATCACATAAAATGGATTGTTTGACATCATGGATGATTAAATCCATTAAAAATGAAAAGATTAAAAGGGGAAAATACATTTCATACAATAACATATTTAGAACTAACAACTCTCATACACCACTATTTACATTAACAATCACCATTAGTATAAAACCCTACAGTGAGAAATAATACCACGAAAGGAGAAACCTTTCCATCAGATCTAAAATGAAAACTATGGAAATGAGAAGTATAAATAAACTAATTTTATAAAGAATATATATATATATATATATATATATATATAAAATAAATACATTTAAAATATGGCCACTTCAATTATGACCATTGAAAATATGGTTATTGTAATTATTTTTATTGGTTATATATCCTAGAGGTATAATGAAGTCCGTTATTTTTAAGTCGTAAATTTAAAATATTACAAATCACAATTTAAAACATACTATTAAAATAATATATATATATAAGTTATGTAAAAATTTTAATAATAATATTATTAAAATAGGATATCATGTAAATTTAAAATTCAAATAAATATTTCAATAGCAATAGGGTAGTAAAAATTAAATAATTAATTAATAGTATTTTTTAAAGCGGACTTTGTATAAAAGTAATATGTATTTTCAATGATTTTTCTATTACTGTTGTATATTTTTTATAATTAATTAATTTTACACCATTACAGTATTGTTATACCTAGACTGGAAAATTATGATTGCCAAAATTAGAGATCGATATGAAATAATATTAAGAGTACATGGTATTTTAAATACCATTTTCTAATATTGTATTTTTATTTATTATATTTAAAAGTTGAAAATATTAATTTTAAAATTTTGATTTTATAAAATAAACCTTAGTTTTAAATTAATTAAATGAAAATTACCCTAATAATTTTTTTTGAGTCTTTTTCTGAAGTAATAATTTTTAGTTGAATAGTAAAAGTACAAATTTTTACTAAAAACTACCAATTATATAATAAAGGAATGATTTAAAGTTTAAGAAAACCTTTTTATAAAAATAATTTTTTTAATTAGTGATTTAATACAGGTTAAAAAAAATACTATGTTGAATTTATAAAAAAATGTTTGACATTTTTGAAACCAAAGTAATATTTTATACTAAAAACTATTTTTATGAACTTATAAAAAGAATTAGAATTTTTCATATTTAGAAATTAAATATAAAAAAATTTATTTCCTCTTTGAGTTAACATTTCAATATTATATAATAAGATCAATTTCATTATTAATAATAAATATACAATTATCAAGATTAGTGTCTATCACTCTAATAAAGGTAAGAGAGTTTTTTAAAGAATTATTTTATTAATATCTTGTATTTTTTAGTTTAATTTATAAAATTGATATAATTTAAACCATGAATATATTATTATGTTTGAACTGATATATAAAAGTAACTAATATATTTTTTTTGGTTTGAACCTTTTAATATTTATATATATATCTCTAGATTTTTTTATAGAGTTGGTGCTATGTTTTTGGTGTCATGGGACCCTAGAAATTAATATTTGAAAAATATATATATTTATTAAGGCTTGTGTGAGAATAATTTTAGAATAATTAGTTATACCATTGATCGAGACCTCATAAAAGAAATCTGAGACCACAGATGCTTTCAGAATGTGTGTTTTATCCTAGGCATGACATATAGTTGGTCGATATCAGGCATTCAACTGAATGTGATCATCGACGAGTATGGTAACCAAATTAAATAAAATTTTTATTTGTTTTAATTAAACTACCTAAACCTAAATCTTATTATATTTATACATCATTATGATGAATCTACAATTTTAGTTGCATAATCCAAGGATATTAGAGGAGAGGTGTAGGAGAGCACCGTCGGCACTGAAAAACCAAGAACATGGATCAATAATACGGATTAAGGATAATCCAGCGATGGATGATGAAAGTAACATGATATTAAACTTCATCATAAGAAGATGCATTCATCACCAATGATTGATCCTTTCTTGCGGATGATCTTATTATTTTGTGTATTTCCACCCTTAGTTTAATTTTTTAACCACAAAGTTCATATCTACTTATTGTTTATTTGTGATTTACATTGTCTTTGTGAGCCCAAAATTTTTCAAATAGAATTATTGACCATATTTCTTGATATCTTATTCCCAAATGAATTCTCCCTTTTTTTACTTAATTTATCATTACTAATTATCACATCAGGCAATGATTTTTTACCTCTTTATCTTCTTATCCTCCACAATGTTCTTTTTTTGTTATCATTTTATTATGAGGTCGTCCATTCAACGTTTTCAATTTGGATTCATGTGTGATCAAACCCCTTAATTCGTGGTGGGTGTATGAACAACAAATGTATTGTTGTTTTTAGATGAATTGTGGTGATTCTTGGGTTTTGGATGATGGATTAATGGTTTATAACCCTACCATATGGTGATAGGATTATTGGATACCCCCATAGGAGATCAGAGTTCCAATTTCTAGTAATTAGAGTCCTAAAATTGATGATAAGAGATTCGCTAATTATTTTCAGTTGATTTAGGTGGGTCAAACAATGAGAAAGGTAGTGTAAATAATCGATACATTGAACGTGTGGATAATATATTTCACTATCTGTAAAAATCATGGATTCACATCCTATATTCTGAAGGAATAGACACTACGTAATCTGTGTTATCTTGGTGGCTAGGGTTTTAGCCTGAGTTAAATATCACACACCGTGTGGCTGGGCCCACATGCCATGTGATCCTACTCAAGAAACCAAGATGTGTACCAAAGGATCATGCCCAGGACCACGTGTAGGTATGCATGTCTTGTGGATGCACATGGGTGTCTATGATATTTCCTGTAAAGTACATTCCCAAGAGTCCTCATGTAGTCACACACCATGTGACCATATGTACACACCATATAATTTTTCCCAAAATTTTTACTGTGTTTATATCTTTATATGGGACTCAAATTTGGGCATGTGATTAGCATATCTTAAGCAGTTTTATAGGTTGGATATGATAGGGGCCTTTATTTAGACACCATAGATATGATTTGATGTGTTATGTGTAACGTCCCTGACCCGGGAGCCACTAAACTGGTGCTTCGATCCAGGTAGTTACATGACCTCAAGCTTACCTCCCCATATGCTAGTGGTTTCCAACTAACAATGAGGGTCCAATAGATCACATGGGGACACTATACCCTCAATACCAGAGTAATCCATAACATATACTAATTGAAATAGCCAAAATAAGGAGAACAATCCATAACATGCATAAATAACCAAATCCCAAAACTGGGTACAACCATAAACAAAAATAAACTTTCTATTCCATGATACAGTGTCAAGTGAATAAAACCCAAAATAAATAAAATGGTAAAATCCCTGAAATGGTCTAGACTCTAATTCTAGAACCTCACCCAAACATGTCCCATTTCCAACTCATGTCATTAGCATAGGGCCCTTTCCCTTGTCCCGACATACAAGATTGAAATCTGCTTTGGTACCCAATGGTGGCCTGAGTAGGGTGTGATTATAACTCAGTAGGCCACCACCAATAGTGCCTATGAAATATCTAGCAACATTTTCATCATTTGTGAATTTAACAAGTCCTATATCACTAGGCATCATTTGACAAAAATTCCCAATATCCTCACCTCGAAGCCTCAGTCCGGGTGTATTGAAACTGTTAGGGGAATAGAACTCCATACCCTTAACTAACCCGTGTATTAATGGGAGGAGCTATAACCTCGGTCCAACTCAACTCGTGGGTGTAGAACTTCAAGTCAATACCCCATTCTACCAAGCCATGTGCACATGCTTATTTACCATTCACGAGAAAACACCATATCACAAAAACATAGCTAACATCATTTACAACATGACAATAATCTCAATAGATGGGAAATTACATTTTTCCTTAGTCCATAAACGCATTCATTATTCTTGTTAATTAACCCCTTTACCCCCATTCCCAATTTCATTCCTATCTCACTAAGCATATTCTAGTATAAAGCTAATCACTATCATTTTATCGTTTATTCTTTTAACCCATTTTCATGCCAACCAAAAAACATCCATGGTAATTACACAACCTAAGTGTTTTAATAAACACTAATTGTAAATGAATTAATAATATTAAAATTTTTTCCATAAGCTCTATGTTCTTGTACAATGGCCTTCACTTACTTAGCTAGCTCTAAGTTCGAGGAATATTGACATGCCCCTCGGGTGGCCCTAATTTAGTCGAGTCATCCTCCTTGTATCCTATCGGGATCAAGGGGGTGGGGGTGGGGGGGGGGGGTGGGGTTCAATCAACCATTTAGACACCACTACATAAAATCATGTCAAAGGCACCAATAACTCTTCCAAAGAAGAAAAGAATAAAAACCCTATATGCACAAATCTACACAAAACCAAAGAGATATGACTTATAGACCACCTTCCTTGATTTTTTTGGTGAACACACTCCTGAACGAAGACTTAGATCTCTTTTCAACCGAACCTTGAATGTTTAACCTAAAAATCACCGAAAAAAGTTTGTTTTGAGAGATCTAGATGGAGAGGGGAAAGAAATAGGAACCCTAAACCAAAAAGAAAAGCAAGATGGAGATTAGTGTAACACCACGAGATTTTATGAAAAATATTATTTTTAATTTCATTAATATCTTGTGTTGTATACTACACCAAAATGATCTTGCACATCACGCATATCTGACTTGGCTTGCATTACACGCAATTGCGACCTTCCACGATAACATGTGTTGTACGCAATACCGAGTTTCGCTAAACAACGATATGTTATATAAACTAGTCGTTATGAATAGTAATACCCACTTTTTGAAATTTTATAAACTTTTTCTTTCAAAATGGACTTCATTTTTGGATTCATAATATCGAAATTATCTTAGGGTGAAATTTTGGTACTTTTCGGATCAGTTTCATATTTTGATGAATAGTGAAAATTACTAAATTTTAATTAAAAACAACTTTTTTAATCGAAATAATTAATAGTGATAAATTATTAATTTGAGTGGTTTTAAATTATATTTTGAATATATTTTTACAATTTAATACAATTTTGGGAATTGGATGTAAGTTCACATTTAAACCAGACATAAACAAGTGTCAATCTCTTGATAGTTATTATCTCTTAAAAACACGCTATTTGTTTTGACGACGGGAATTAATTTTTAAATTAATTAATGCAACTGATATGTTTTGAATTTGGTAAAATAGACATAATTTTTGAATTCATAATATCAAATATATCTTAGGCTTAATTTTTGGTATTTTTCTGGAAACTTTCATTTTTTGATGAATAGTGAAACCACTAAGTGGTAGTTAAAAAAACGGAATTTTTCATAAAACTTAATTTTACCCCTTCTGTCAGTGGAATTTCAAAAATCTGAGAGACACGGTTCATGTTAGTAAGTAAAATGTCGTTCAATGAGACGAAAATAGTTTTTGGTGAATAGAAACTTTTTACTTTTTTTTACCACGGTTAAATGTAAATAGGGCAATTAAGGGTAAAAATGATATTATTATTACCATAAAACATGTACTAAGTCTATTGGATAAGTTTAATTATACCAAAGACAACCTTAGGAATAAACTATGACCATTTAGTCCCACTTGGATTAGATTAGGACATTTATTATTAATTTATTTAAAGAAGGGTTAAAATAGTTAAAATCAATGTTTAATAATTAAATAATTTTTAATATAGGGTTATACATAAGATAAATTCGACTATAAATATTCATTAGAAATATAAAAAGTTTTCCTACAAAATTTTATTTTATTTTTAATTTTTAGACATTAAATAATTTATTTTATGTATGACACAATGATGATGTAGTAATTATCTTATTAATGAAATATTGACATAATTGATGTTATAAATACCGAAATAAATGAAATTTGAGACTTTTTATGAATTCCAATAATTATATAGGTTAATATTACATATTATTACTGATTTAATTAACTTTATTCGAACTTATATTTCTTTTATGATTTTCACAAAAATCAATTACCAAATAGTGTCAAAATTGACATAAAATAGTATTTAAAACAAATATTATATTATTAATTGTTATTTTATTCCTAAAAATATAAGGTTCGGCCAAATGACTTATATAAGGTTATATATATTAATAATAAACAACTTTGGGTTATTTTAGATTGTTATAGTATGTTTATTAACCTTATAGTGTAAGAAAACAAGAAGACACGGTAAAAGTTAAATTATCTAAATTAATGTTAAATCTAAATGATAAGGTTAAAATAGAAATCTAAACTTGTCTAAATTCTATTGGATGAGAGTATTTCGACCCATCCCCACATTATCTTCTAAATAACTGAATTTGGAGCTATTAAAAACCGAATATGACTTTATAATAAAATAATATTTTTTGTTATTCCAAAGGTGCCCCTCTCCTCCCTTATAAAAGGGCACCTCCTCCCTCTCTTCCTCACACCACATTGAGCCTTCAAGCTCGGCAAAACCTTGCCAAATAATCTTCTCCAATTCCCTAGAAACATCCTAGAGGTCCTGGTCTTCTTCAAAGACCAATTTTAGTGCCGTAAAAGGAGGTCTCAAAGAAGCGCTTCAAAGAAGAGGTAATGTCCGTTACCGATTCTTTCAACTTTATTTCTTCTTCCACTTATTCTTCTTTAGTTATTTCATTATGAAGTAATAACATCAGTATCACTCATATATTGATTTGTTATTATAAGTATGAAACTACCCTATTTCACCATCTATCCATCCTACGGAAAATGAAATCACCGCGTGTGCGTACGTACGGAATACCGTCTCCACGCCGTGGTGTAATCTATTTTCCAACACCACCTTACTTGGACGGGTATAATGGTGTAAATAACAACTATACATAGTTATTATAACATCATACTGATTCTGATATATTGTATCATCCACTCCAATTCAATTCAATAATTATAGAAATGATATCATTGCCCGTGCGTCAGTACAGACTGCCGTCTCCACGATGCGATGGGATTCATTATCCATGTTAACCATTTAAGAATGATTATAAAGTATATAGAAGCTATAATAATGAAATATATTAAATTATAAAGATACTTTATTTATGTATATATATATATATATATGTATTTCATCTACTTAATTCCATTCAACTCAATAAGTAAACGAAAACAGCGTTCATGCGTACGTACGACCTACCGTCTCCATGAACGGTGTATTTCATTCCTTTTATCGATCTATAATATATATGTATATGATGAATATATATTATATATAAATCATGTTTTACATTATTTAATTATGTAAATCATTATATAAGTAATAATTTCAAGAATGACAAGTCAAAACACATACGATAAATGAAAGGATTTTATCCAAAACGCTGCTTTAACATGGAATTTACAAAAGAACGGGTAATATAAAGTCATAAGTGAAACATATATGATATAATAACAATGAATATGATTATGTAATAATTCAATGACATTATTTAAATCATTATACAGGAGGTTCGGATCCATACGAAGCATATCAGACCTAAGGTAAGGGATAACTTTTCCAATCTCGTTCTTATCTGAGATTGTTTATTTGTAAGTATTTACTGGGGTTGTTGTTATCATCCATGTACATGTTTTCTAAAAGTGTCCTTATGTATGTTTAATGTACTTTTTACCCATTTTTGACTTTTACTACAAGGTATGTAAGGAATCTTTTTTTTCCATACGGGGTACTTTTTGACTTTTCCGACAAAAGTACGAGGAGAATGTTTTTTTTTAATTTATACGACATGAAAGGATTTTTACGGTTTTATAAAGCCTTATTTTCATGAAGCTTACTCCGAAAGATTTCATGAATATTTTCAACAAAATCCTTTTCTTTTAAAATTTTATGACATTTTGTGAAAAGAAAATTATTTTGAAGAAGAAAGTATATTTTCCTCAAGAATTCCTTTCAAGTGTTTTATCCAAACAATTTTTCATCTAAGATGACATTATTTCATATGGGTATGTTTCAAGTATCATGTATCTATGATTTAAATGGTTTTAATTTCCTTATTATGAAATGATATTCATTTATTTTATATGGATTATGTGATGATGGGATGATGTTTATGAAACCCATTTTATTCATTGGGTTATTATGAATGATGTATGTTTATTTTGTGGCACAAGTAAGAATGATTTCATTATGAGATGGCTGGGACCTATATCTCCCTCCAATGCATTGGGTAAAGATTTATATCTCATGAGATAGACATGGCTGGAATGGTAAGTTAATCCGGTTCAGTGTTATAAGACTGAAACGAGGAGTGAAGTCGATTCAGAAAGGGACTTTGTCCACTAAGATGGTCTTGGCAGCAATGCCCTGAATACTATGGAAATCATAACAAGTGATGAATGGTTTCCACAATTACATTTTTTATTCCCATTATAGTTTTTCATGATTAATGTTACTTTATGATCTATGCTTTATATACTCCCATGATTTATGTCTTTTCTCAAGATTTTGATGTTTAGATTTTATGTTCATGTTTTTGCATTCAAATGTTTATGGATTATTTTATGTTCTCTATGCTTACCCTTACTGAGCATTTGAGCTCACCCTTTATATGTTTTCTTTTCCCCAGGATTTAAAGAATATTTTTAGTTAAGAAAAAAAAGGGAAGATCTTTATGGGAGATGTTGAAGATCTTTAACCAAGATTAGAAGATTACGTTCTGAGTTTCCAAAGACACTAAACTATTACGGTCATTGATTTTTGGTTTTTGTTATGTATTAAGTATTCCTCAAAAGTAATGTATTTTCCATGTACGTCAATCTTCGGGTCTCTACAATTCGCCATACCCAGATCTTCAATCAGTAATTGACGACACTTTAAATAGCTTAGTAATGCAGGATATCTACCTCTTGAAAGATATTTAAAGCTTGGATCATCACTAGGTCCGAAGGAGGAAGAGGGGGGAGGAATCCTGAGTTGGGTTTAAAAATCCCGCAATAGAATTTTTGTAATTTTTTAAATGCTTCGGGTCCGTACGGTTTCCCCACACAGTTTTCCAAACCATGAGAAAACCATGAAGATGCTTTTGTCCCAAAATATCCCCTCGAACGGTTTAACCATATAGTTTTCCAAACCCTATGTAAACTATGCAGAGGCTACTATCCAAAACCCCCCTTTCACACGACTTCCTCGGAATTCCGCACAATTTTCACTAATCGCGCGCAAATTGTTCAACATGCCCATAACCCCCCTTTTCTTCCTCTTTCGAGTCCCAAACCCACGAAACACGCCTAAGACTTCTTAAAGACTTCGGAAAACACATAAATAACTAAAAAAGGTCCTAAATTGAAACCTAAGTAAAACATACCTTACAATGAAATCCGGGATCTTTCATTATGAGATGGAAACTTATTATAGTGATGCTTGACCTATGTTGGTGATTAGGTATGATCATCAAAGAGATATTAGGGTTGATAATCCACAAGGAAACTAGGATGTGTGCCTCCATAGTATTTATATTGGTTGATTCAGTAGTCCCCCAAAAAACATAGGGTGAATTTCCTCTGTCTATAGGGTGGTACTTCCACTTCTTTGAGCTCAAGCAGAGAGTATGTCCTTTATTGGAGTGAGTGATTCCTTGACTGAGTAATGAAGTGGTGAGGTGTGGCACCTCCAATATGTTTATTTTGAGGCTCTATGTGGTATTATTCATCAGATATGGACCATTAAGAGTTGTAGGAAGATTCATCATTCATAGTTGGCTGTGGAGATAGATAACCGCTTTCTCTCATTACTTGTGTTTATTTTGAGTATATCTAATGTTGGGTTTCTTTACCCACTTTAATTTTGGGTTTTGCTAACTGTTGTTGTTTTAATTTACCCCTTCTTGGTTGTGGGGGTGTCCTAATGGGCATGTATATACTCACCCCTACATGGCCTATGACCACACATGTTGTGTCTTATGTAGACTATATGAAGATCGATGTTGACTTTGATAGACATGGTATTGGTGGAGCATAGTGGTATATAGAGGTTTTAGATACGTTCGATGATTATCTTTTGAGATCATGGGTTGTGAAATATTTATTTTTCATAGTTTCTAGAAGTTTTCTGGTTGGAAACTCATTTCTAGTTGGGGGTATATTTCCCCCCATTATATATTTTGTTTTTCTTTACTACAAGCTGGCATATTTCCTAAATGTTGTTGCATGCATTATTTATGCTGCAGATGTTTATGTTTATCCTTTTATCTATATAATATTTTAAATATTAGGATATTTTCTTGTTTATATTTAATTAGGGATAAAACATCCCATTTATGTGATGTTTTTACTCGATACGTGTCACCATCCCCTGGTCTGTTGGAGTCAGGCTTGGGGTACGATAGTCGAAATACTGTCGGCCCAAGAGTGCTCCCTCTATGTTGGGTAATGACAGTGTGGTATTAATAAAGGTTTTTCATTGGGTTATTGTTTATATTTGGACATGTTCTGAAGTTCAATTTGGGAATATATGGAAATTATTTTGGAGTGTCTAGAGTTTGGTTCAAAGGTTTGGGATCTTGGTGTTGGTGCGACGACTAACGTATCCATACACTAGGAATATGAGTAACTTTTTGTTGAATCACCATTCCAAGGAATCATTTATAGGGAAACTAATGGTACATGCATCATATATGATTGGGTCTTTTGAATTTCATGTACTTCTTGGGTTAGCTCCCCAAATATCATGTTATCAATGAATAAATACAAAATTTCATTGTATTTAGTTTTATTTATTTATAAAACAATCAATTCAAATAAAGTTAACATTGGTTATAAATAGTTATTTTTAACATATATACAATTTTTTTTATGATAATAAAAATTTTAAAATTTTTAATGCACATATAATTACCTAGAATGCTTATGCAACACCGATACAATGCATATGCATGTAGTAGAAAAGTCATGTAAATAATTTAAAAACAATTTAAAGTGATTTAATTTTGATGAATTATGGTGTTCCAAAAATATAATGTATATTATAATATATCAGGGATATTAAATTTATTTAACTTTTAATTACATTTTAATCTTGGTTCCTTTAATGTCATATGTTTAAATAGTGTTGAAATAGAATTCAAATGGAATTTAATAATTTTCAACTATTTTTAATTCATTATAAAATTATAAAAATTAAATAATGAGTCAGGTGTATGGGAAATTGTATAGGATAACATGAATGGTCTATGTATGGACCACATATAAATTTCAAAATTCATTTCAAGACCCTCAATGAGTGAAAAAATGTTATTATTATAATCATTAAATGTGTTAACATGGGGTTAAACTAAAATTATTGGGGTTAAAATGAACTAAAAAGTTGTCTAAATCTTATTGTTTGATCATATTTACACCATATAACTCAAATAATAAAATATTTGAAAATTTTGTGCCATTATACAAGATATATACATATATTGTATAATAATATTTCAAATAATTCTATTTGTGTCCCTCCCCTCACTTATAAAAATGCACTTCCTATCCTCTATTATTCAAAAACATTGATCACTATATCTTAGAAAAAAAGTTTCAAATAACATCATATATTCCTTAATTTATGTATTTATATTTTTTGCTTCTCTTATAAAATCCTAGGAAGGATTAATTTTTAATCCAAAGGAGGTCTTTCAAATAATATATAATCATCTTTTTCAACTCTTTAAATGATTATTTATTATTATAATTACTTTAAATATGTTTTTATACATCCTAAAATAATGACTAAATTATCATAAATATACAAATATTTCATTATGATTATATGAAATCCAATTTACACCTCCCTTCTATCAAATGGTAAAAGAAAGTTTTGCTTGGGCATAAATATGGACTACTGCCTCCACATCGTGATATGATTAATTTTTAATCATAATGTTTCATGGTTAGTTATTAAGATAGATTTTTTAGTGATATATTACATAATTATTATTCTATAAATATAATATATTATCCACCTTCTTACTTTCCCATTCATTGGGAAATGAAAATGTCACTCGTGCATACATATAGACCACCACCTCCACAAAGCGATGTGATGCATTTTGATTTGAAATTTATAGGGATCGTAATATTAATATATTTAATGAATATATATGATATTAATGATATAATAATAATAATTTTATAAAATTTAATTATTATTTACCATTCTTCCATTCCATCTATCGAAAAGTGGAAACATAACTTGTTCGTATGTATAAACTGTTATCTCTATGAAGTGATATACTTAATTTTTCATCAATGATTTATATGAATTGTTATAATAGTTTATATAATTATTAAAATGAAAATTATTAAATTATTAATATTTGAGATAAAACAGAACCATGTTAAAAAATAGAGGGATGAATCTATAGAATTGAAATGTGCATTAAAAATGAAACAGTTAACACTCAAAAATAAATATTTTAATTAATAATTACTAAAAAACTAGTGTTGGAATTTTATAAGTGGAAAATATATGATACTATAAGTATGTATATGGTTTTTTATATAATTATAACAAATTTAAATTTAATATACCAGATTTTAAAATCACTCAAGAGGCAAGTCATACATAAGGCAAGGGTTTCTCATCTCAGTTTTTTTTTCGATGAGACATATTTATGAATCACATGTTATTTAATTCATTTGGTGTATATACTTCACTTTTGATATGATATATTATTAATTTATTTTTATTCATGGTATTAAATGTTTCAATTGATATTTTTAGGTCATGGGGGTTATGATTCAAAAGTTACCAAAATGATAAGAGTTTATTTAACAATCTCAGCCTTATTCGTGATTGTTTTTAGTTTCTGTTTTGGGAAATTATATGATATTTAAATATTAAAACCCATATATTTTATTCTCCTCTAATTATTTCTAGAAATTAAATTTTTTTCTTCTATTTACCCTTCTCTATGTTCTCAAAATTATGAATTAATGTTTCTAAATAAAACTGACATTATTTTTCTATTTAGTGGATAATATTATTTTTCCCTGTCCATATATTCATAAAATGTTTTCAATAATGTTCATACTATTCTCCAATGATTTATTAATGTAAATTTTACCAATTTATGACATTATTTATAAATGTTTATAAGGAATATTCTTGTCAATTTATGAATGAGGTACTTTTTACCAAAGGTGTGAAAGAAATCTTTTTTTAACATTTACCTCAAGAATGAATTTTACCATTATGATGATTATTATTTACCTTGAATATTCTATTAAAAATTATCATGGTTTTTTTAAATTAAAATGTTATTTAATTTTCTGAAAAATTTTATATTTCAAATATTTGAATTCAAAATGGAATGTGTATTTTTTTCAAAAAAATGATTTTGTGATCTTTTAAAAATATCTTAATCTATATCAACATCCATTGATGGATCATATAATTTACTGGGGATATAGTTTAATGATTTCATCCACTATATTACTATGTATATCTTATGATCATGTTTCTCTAGTGACCAACTATGTAAAATGTTAGCATTTCCTATGCTAGTTTTTTCAGTTCAAATGTTTATATTGAATATGTATCGAGTTTTTATTCCTTTATCTCATATGATGAATATGTTGAACATATTAAGTGTTTGTAGGGGACCATTATAACCCCTCGATTCATTTATATGTCTCATGTAATAATCTAGTTTGGGTATTTGGCGTGTTCCAACCCAATTATTTATGATATATTTCCACGAGGCCTTGATGGTATGTTTTTGATGTCTTAGAATAGGTCCTTGATGGTATGATTATGATTTAATACATTATACATTCCATCATTATAATTTTATTTATTATTATATATTTTATTATTTACACAGTTTTTTCATACATAGATATAATCTCATTTTATGAAATTAGTTATACAACATAATTGATTATTGTTTATCAATAACTTATTATTCATGATTTATTTATTCTATTATAGATTATTTTGTAAAATTTCCCTTATTGGGCATTTGAGATCAGCCATTAATATATTTTCTTTCACATAGGATTCCAAGAAAGGATCTATGAATGATTAAATGGATATACTAGAAGAAATAAAACAATTTCTCCTAATAATTTTATATTTTATTTCATATTTTGAAATATAATTTGGGAATATTGTATAAATATATTATCCCAAGACCAATAAAATATTTGATCATTAATGATATGATCCCTTGTATCTTATAATAATTTAGTAAAATAACCACTGACTCCAAGTTACTAGAGTCAGGGTGTTACATACAGTTTTTTACGCAAACCATTTTGAGGAGTATTAAATAGGCTTGAAGATATCTATGGTTTTATGAAGGTATTTTCATTTTTTCCATGTGATAATGAAGAGTAAAATGGTTTTGGAAGACCTAATATATCATAGTGAGTATATTTTTACCAGATATAAAGAATAAATCCACACTCTGTATCTTTATGATGTTTGATTAATAACTTGGGGAGATTTTTAAAGAAAATTTAAGTGTAGTTTCTACACCATGAATATAAGAAATACTAGATGAAATTAATGTCAGATATATGAAAAATTGATATATATATATATATATATATTTGATGAAAACTTATTCCTATAATATGAATACGTTTTTTCACAATAAGGATGATCGAATCCCAAGGAGCTTCTTCAACTACTAATTTGGGAGGTTACTATGTCATTCTTCTGGGTTTGTTTTTCTTTTTTATTTTGTTTTATTAAAATCATGGATATAATAAGAGGGAATTTATTATTCTTTTTCCACTAATGTATGGGGATAAATTTATGAAAGTAATTTTTTTATAATTTCATGCTAGGTTCTCACTCTTATTTATTTATTGTTATCCATTATTTATTCCCTCTTTCATGACTATTTTTATTGGGATGATAAACTATATCATTCTATAACAATTATATGAGAGTATCAACCAAGGAATTATATTTAATTTTTTTGAAAGATTTAGTGGTATTGACCCATGATGATGGACATTATTTCACATCAACCAAATAATCAAAAAATGAGTTGAGTAGAGGTTCTATATGGCATGATAGTCCATTATAATACCTACAGTATTGTGTAAGTATGTGGAAAGAAAGTGTTATAGGGAACTATACAAAGAGTTTTCCTTTGTGTAACCCCAATGGAAAAACATATAAATCATTCCAACTATCCTTTGATAAAAATCTATAATAAAAATTAAATTTTATAATTATTACAACACATGTGTTTAAAACCTTGGTGAATACCTTTCTTTTTTCACTTAGACATTCATGGGAATGACATGGTTTGGAATATGACACACTAAGAACCTTGGATTAGTAGGTATATCCTTGCATCAAATAATGGAGGTCAATTCTTCAAAATTTCATTGTAAATAAATTAATTGATATTAAACTAGAATATTGAAGTAAAATTATGTTTGAGGACAATAGATAAAAATTTAAGTTCCTTAATTAGTTGGATATTGGGATAAATTGATTTTTAATCATAATTTTTATTGCTTCAATGAACCTTGTGTGTCCACTAGACAACATGAGGATGGGGGTATGGAATTGGGAACTCCAAAAAGTAGAGAGGGTTTCCCATATTTTTATATTTCTAAAAATAAATGTCACTTATACCTATGAGGCACTGGGAGATATCATATATAGAGTTAATAAAACCCCTGAGGTTATTCCACAACCACGAACTCTTGAAATTTATCTCCAACCAACTGAAAAGAAGAGTTTACATACTTTTCCAATTGAATTTGTCCCAAAGGGATCTCTCCAAGATCACACCCCATAGTATTTATCTTGTGTGTGTTGTATGATTTCATTAATCCTTCTTAGATTTACTCCTCCTTCTCAATCATATTCTCGATCCTAGAATAGATATCCCAATGGCGTCTAAGTTCCTAAAAATATTCCTAGATAAAATTATTGAGGGAGAGATAAATTATTTTAATCATAGACCCAATATACTAGAAAAGTTACAGTATGTAAATTTGGATGGAGGAGAAAAATCACTTAACTACAGTGATACTACCTAAAAAAGATTGTATATGTATATTCCAATTGGTGATCCCAGTAATAATTATTTTAAGTAAGCTATAAAATAATTGAGTAAAGGTAATTCTATTATCTAATGGGGCACCTAGATAATCCATAGTAAACTATATTCAATGTATACTGAGATTATCTTAGATTATTTGGGTATTCTTACCCATGTATTTTTTATAAATATTTACAATTAACTTTCCACATTATTGTTATAACCCCCACTAATGATATAGGCCAAATAGATATCCTAAAACATTTGATTTCAGTTGATTTTACCATTTATAAAAAACAACATGTCATCTCCAATAAATAAGTGGGTGATTCTATAAGAGTAATAGAAAAATTTAAATGGATACAAACTCCATATATAAATTCAATTTTTTAGATTCATATGATGAAAATTATGATATTGTATGAGGATTCTTTAAGAAAGAGGGTGTAATTGGAAACGTTCCCAGACCTACGTGAAGAAAAAAGATATTTTCCCCTTGATGGAAATCATGAATAAAGAAAAGAGTTATAGAGAAATTAGAGGTCAAAAATCCATTAGATAAATCCCCATTACCTCACCATTCTTGGGATAAATCTCTAGTACATTTTTAATCCTTTTCCATATGAATTTTCACTATAATATTTAATCTAACCATTTTCTTGTCAAGGTCCTCTATCATTTCTTGTGTAAGACCAACCAATACCTACACACTTCAACCTTTATGAAATCCATGTTGTTCATATGATATTTGATTAGGGAGGAGTAAGGGTCACCTTTTTTGTTTGTGGATAGAAACATTAAATTTATAAGAAAAATTAAACATACTTATGTGATGAAACTAATTAGATAAATTTGGTAGGATCACCATGGGAATTAAAATATGAACTATCATAGTGGTGACTCTAAGGAGTAAGCCACAAATGAAGTAATATCTCACCACTTCAATAAAATATTTTTTAATTAAGTCTTATCCCAAAATGTTGAAATACACTAGGAATCACTAATGCCCTGGGGGACTCTTTGGATTAAGGATTTTGATTATCTCCAAAATTTCTGCTTCTTATGGAATTGATTTTAGTTGGTTATTGTCTTGTATATTTATAGTTCCCAAAACATTTTCAAATAAGTTCTCAATAACTTCTTCCAAAAAGAGGCTTTTCACATTCCATGCCAAGGTCGTATTAGTAATGTAGAGAAACCAGATTCTTCAAGTGATCCAATAACTTCAATGTTATTATGAGACTCATGAGATGAATTAAACTAAATTTTATGCTATATTTATCTCAAATTGGGAAGATTTTACTCTTGACCTTATCTCTAGGTGTCTGAACAAAATTTAAATTCATGTTAAATTTTTAGAGTGGAATCTGGGATAGACTTTAAGGAGAGGCTCAATTTTAGCATTTCATAGTGATAAGTGTCCGTTGAGGGGGTATTTTTTTAATTTTATTTAATTGAAGAATAATAGAATAAGATAAGTATGTAAATATATGAATATGGATTAGTAGTTGATCCTAGGGTTTAAGTGACAATAAAATGGTATCAGAGTAAAAAAATAATGAACTCTTATTTTGTTGTTGGATAGTTAAATTCAATAATAATTAAATTTACACCTCTGAATATAAGATAATTAAATCCGAGCACTACCAATATAATTATAGGATGTAACTCCTTTCTGTGTGAATGTGATGGTTATGTCAATTTACCCAATTTCTCCTAAAGATGGATAAATATTAGTTTTATAATAAATTACCAATCTTGAGTTGTTTATATAGATAATTTTAGGTTGAGTTATAATATTCCCACTCACATTCTATTTATATACAACACTTAAATACTCAATCACTCATGATTTGTTATATAAATAAATGATTGAGTAGAGGGAAAAATGAATTAAAACCAGAGAAAAAAATAGATCTATGGAATTTCTAATGAATATAATCATACTCACTAAGTAATAATGTCACTATAAATCTAAAATAATTATAAGGATAATAGCTATAGGAATGATTAATTAATAATAAAAAATTATAAGGCTCTCCACCACTATATTGACACCTAATGGGGTTATTATCCCTCAGGGTGAATGTGAGGGCTCTGATAATTCACCCAATTCCTCCTACAGAATACCAACTTTTTAGTTTCTTAAGAAATTACCCATTTGGATTTGGTCATCTAGAAAATTTTATCTTAAGTTCCTATCTCCCCACTTACATTATATAAATCTACAAAACATTACTACTCAATCACTTATGTTTAATTTAATAAAATAATTATTTATTTTAGGGATAAAATTAATTAAAACCAAATAAATGAATAGATCAATGGAATTCCTAATGAATATGATCATAATTACTATGTTTTACAATCATTGTACATCTTGAAAAATTAGAAAAAGAATAAGAATAGGAAATATTAATTAAGAATCAATCATTACAATGATCTCCTCCACTCTAACAACCACTAATTGTGTTTTTATCTATATATGTGATGGATTAAAACCATGATCACTGATCTTACACAATGAAAATTATGTAAATAAAAATTTATCTAAACCATCCATAAGCACCTGAAAGAATATTTTCATCCAAAATTAATAATATTATTCGCCCTTCTAGTTATTAACACATAATCATTATAATACTTAAAATCAATTTTATATGATATGTATGGTCCTTACATGAATTTATGAGTGACAGACACACTCCAATTATCTCAACACATTTTTTGTCTCCTAAGGATCATGTAACACCTTTCCCCATTTCCAATTTTAGGTAAATAAAATGTATGGATCATCTATTAGTCCTCTCATTTATTGAATGTTCCCACCATGAACACTATTATAGTAAATGGATCATATTTCTTGAATCATCCTCCCTTGATCCTTAATAACAATTTTTTAAATTTTTTAGGTTTCATGAAAATTTATCTAATAAATTTGGTGCCTCAGTATCAAACTAAAAAATTTTATGAATTTGATGCCTAAGCATCCATTGGCTCTGAAAATTCCTATGATGGATTCTGGTATTCCATTAGGTAGAAAATATACTCTTCAGATGATAAACTATGGATTAAATTGGATAACTTAAAGATCATTCATTATGGAATGGTATTGAGTTGGAGGGTGCACACATCCTCTGTAGATGATGTGGGTGATGTTGGCTCAGATATATCCTCGAGAGGTGACATGGGTTGTGTTGGATTATAAATGTAGTATCATTTTCCTTAATTTTTGGATTCCTATAAGAAGAGAATCATAATGAAGGGAGTGTAATATCAAGTTCATAATGAAGGGAGTGTAATATCAAGTCCATTGAGCATGATGTATCTTCATGTTGTAATATGAGATAAGATTGGAATTCATATATATTTTGAGGCCTGAATTTCAAATTGCAATGATTAGTTGATGTAAATTTGAGAAACATTGGGAGGATTTGTTAGAAAATGACATAGTCTCAAGGAAACAAGTGTATGACTATGTTTTCCTATCGCAACTCCTAGGCCAGGACATAGACAATGTTTCATTAATAATTCAATTTACATTTATTTGAACATTCTTAGTATTTTCATCAGATCTTTAACTTTATCCTTTTTCTATTTATTTCCAAGATCTAACTTCTTCTTGGATACTAAGAAATAAAATTATTATTCATATTAAAAATTAATTTTAATTCTCAAATATTAATATATTTATAATGTTCATAATTTAGTTAATTAAATAAATTATCATTAGATCTAATGAAATGAGGTGATAAATTTAAAAGATGACATTAATTTTATTCCAAAATTTTTTAAGGGAATTAAATGATTTCATTATGTAAAATATATAATTAATTGTTTACATGAATCACTTCCCCCAAAACTAAAATATTACTTTCTACTAAGTAATCACTTTCTAAAATATCCATAACGTCCCACCTACCCTTATGTTTTTAGTCCTATGGTAATATAAGAAATATGAAAAAGATATCAGGGAGATCAAGTTATAAAAAACTGGTACCTTAAAAAATACCTCATTCTCATGATCATTATTCACAACCTAATTTCATAATTGCCTGATACTCCTAATGTGTAATTATTATAAATAATTTCCCATTCTTCATTTGATTTTAGAAATACCAAATTTGACCATCCCTTTTGATAACATGGAAATTGTTGAATTTCCTCCAACTATGAATGCGAAAAGTAGTTTTTGAATGTGTGAAACTAATCTATAACTTAATAATTTGAAAAAAAGTGGAAATATACAAATTATAATTGTAATATTAAGGTCATGGAATAATTTATGGCCATTAAAATATCATATTTCATAACTCTAATGGCTATATTTCACCCACAAGCACACCTCCATATTATCTCATGAGGATTTACAAAATAGATCCCAAATTTTAATTTCAATTGAGTTCATATAAAGTATCAAAATACTATTTAGGGATCCACTATGATGTTTTACTTTTATTCTTTATATAATTTACTAAAAAACAGGTTAAAATTTATAGTGAGTATATGTGAAAATTTGATACGGTAATTCTTTTTCAATGTTCATCCAATTGATCCTAAAAAAATTATATTTTCCCATATGTGTCACTATATCTATTCTACAATAAGATTCTAAATTTAGATTAAATTATTTCAAAATAGACCTAACACTAATAAAAATTCACATAAAAACTCAAAAAAAAAAGAAAAAAAGAAAAAAATGTAACATTGCTAAAATAATAGAAAGTCCTCCCTCCCAAAATTATTCAATGCCATTTACATTGTAAATTATATTGTATGTCAAAAATAGTCAAAAAATTATTATATATGATAAAATGAAACTAAGGAAGAGGGGATACCTGGTAGGTTCACTTGTGTAAAGGATGGAGGAGTTCAATCTCCTATAATGGCTCATCTAAATAGACCTCTTAGTATTTATTCACTCTCTATCCAATAATTGTTAATGATTTCCTAGATAATCCTTTTGTAATTTACAGTACACCAAAAGTAGATCATTTTTAATAATAAAATTTCCTCCCCATCTTGAAAGAAGCTTATACAATATGAATTTTTATTTGGACCTTTAAAGGATGACTTTTTTTCTAATATGGGAGCCTCCCTTCTATATTATCTCATAAGGTTAATTACTGTATTTATATAATATAATTATATAATTCTCAACATATTCCCTTCAAATTACTTCCATCTCTTATATTTGTATCTTCATTTGGTGTCAAACTTTATTTATGTCCAAATTTATCTTCATTAGTTCCCTATTTTATTTATACTTTAATTTCATAGGGAGATGAATTATTTCCCCATAAACTAGTATATGTTGAATAATTCATATTGTTGTCTTATAAGATGTTCTATAAGACTACAAGGCATCTTCTAACCCTTGGAAAACATCCTTACTTTTTTGGGATGACTATTTTTTTGAGAATCCCATTGTCTTCATCATTGGTTACCTAAAAAATACCATTGGTCTAGGGGTGGTATAGTTTCGATTTCATATGGCTCACTTAGTATTTAATTATCAAAGATTAAATGTAACTATAATAAAAGTGTGTTCTTTTATTAATGATAATTTACAATAGTATTCAAAATTTTTAGATTATGATTGTTAGGAAAATAGGAAAAAATGACGAATCACCTATTTTGATGGCCTTGGATTCTACCTATTTAGAAACATAAGAAATATAAATAAACATATAAGAAGAAAAAAAATACATGGGAAAGGGTCTCATAGAGTGTGTCACAACAGACCCAAAATCTCAAGTCCAGTGATAAAATAATATACTTTTACATATTAACAATTATACTAAGTGATATGATCTAAGATAAACTTTCAAAAAATTAACATTAGTATCACTAATGGAAAAATTACATATACCAATAGTTTCGAACCATTGGTATAAGTACCCAAACCCTTAGGAAAGTTAAATATATAATAAAATTCACATTGGAGGTTTGAACCCTTGACCTAACATTGTATATCAAATACTTTACCACTTTCCCACAATCATATTTCTGAATATATTTGGAGATATATATAATTAATTTATATATTGATTTATTTCATGGTATTTGACAAAATAATTGATAAAAAATAAGGGAACCTATACCAACGGTTCTCAAAACTGTTGGGATAGGCACCCATTTAAAAATGGTCTATCCCAATGGTTTTCCAAAACCGTTAGGATAGACTTACCCTATCCTAACGGTTTTCCAGAATCATTGGGATAAGTGTTGTGAAAAAAGGATATTCAAATGGTTCTGGAAGACCATTAGGATAAGTGTTTTAAAAAATATTCCATCCCAATGGTTTTTATAAAACTATTGGGATAGCCATACCGCATCCCAACGGGTTGACAAAATTGTTCGGATGAGTGTTGTAAAAAATGGTGTATCCCAACAGTTTTACAAATACCAGTGGGGTAGTCTTATCCTATCCCAATGGTTTCTAGATAATAGTTAGGATAGGGACAATTTGTTGGATCTATCCCAATGATTTTAAAAAACCATTGGGATAACCTTATATTTCATATACTTTCTCAACAATTTTGAAGAACCATTGGGATAACGAGTCCTATCCCAATGGTTTTTACAAACCATTGGTATAGTAGTGTTGGTTTATGAAAGATTTCTTGTAGTGTATTATATAACATGATAATGTAAGTAAACTTGGAGAAAATATTGGTTTAGTTTCATTGAGGGATAGTTACATAGGAAACAAATTTCACAAAAGTTTTTAGCATTTTTCTATAACAAATCCATAATACAACCATAATAGAAACTCTTCTTGGATTCTTATAGGTTACACTCATCATTATAAAATGGTAATATGGAAACATAAGAAATGGGTGATCTCAGATGATCGGAAGACGAAAACATAGGTGGTAATAATTAAATATCATAAGTTAGTATATTATGAGAATATGTGTATAATTAGGATACATAAGAAAGGTATTCCTAATAAAAAATCTATCATAAATCATGAAATAAGGAAAAGATCATGAATCAAAAGAGTCGAAAAATAGTGGCTGATAAACATGATACGTGAGATACTAACATCCAGATACCTCATAAACATGGAGAAAACACAAGCATATAAATCATAAAATAATATATTAGGAAACACAACCTTTTTCCCACAATGGATCAGGCATCACTCCCCCATTTACCTTGCTGGATTAGGCCTCCTCACTTGTTTCTCTTAGTGGATTGATCATCAATACTCATTTCACCATTATCTCAGAAGACGTAAAGGTTTACCCAATACATTGGATGACAATATAGGGTCCACTGATAACTTTAAGATTAACCACAAACTTGTGTGACACATAAAATCATATCATTAAGAACCCATGGAAATTCAATTAGATTCATATAACACTATATATGGAACATGTGGAAAAAATGGCTATCAAGTAACTTTATTGTTAAATACCAATCAATTAAGAAAATAGAGTATATATTATTTATACCATATAGATAATGGTTATATAGTTAAGAAATATATTTCTATAATCAATCAATATATGAAACCTAGGTGAAAACAATTTAATCATTGGAATCAAATAAATGGTATTTAAAGAGGAAATGAATTGGAAGAAAAAAATTACGGTTATATACACCGAAGATGAATTGGACAGAAATAGAAGTTATTGTATCATTCCAAAAAATGGAAGGTAATTACATTATACATATATATAAATAATGTGGATGTCTTCCAAGGAACATATCCCATGTTTAACAAAAGATACTCATTAGGATATTTACATATATTCAAAATATCCTTGAAAAATAATCCTTTGAATGGTATCACCCATGGAGGGATCAAGAAGAAATATTTTGGATACCACAAGTAAAATACCCAAAATTATATATATATTTTTATTACAGAATAAATCATGTAAATGAAATCCTATGAGTGTATGTACTTTTGAATATAAAAATAAAAATTGTGGTAAAATATTAAAAGTGCTTTTCAAAATCATTTTTCAAATTTACATAAAATGAAAACATACATGTCCCTTAAAAATGATAAATTTTAAGAGTTCAATTAAAATATCTCCAAAATATTTAATTTAAAAAATAATATCTAATAATGGATCTTGGAAAATGAAATAATGTTATATATTTAAAATGTGGATATAAAGATAATACATTTCATAATTAAAAGAATATAAACTTCTTAGTAGTTTCAAAATTACATTTTTAAGAATCCACATTGTAAAAATAGTAATAAAACCCTATTTTTTTAAAAATTAATTTTCGAAAATAGGATCATAAAATAAAATATCAGGCTTGGATAACCTGATATTGGTAGAACAATTTTCAAGATAAAATATTATTACAAAAAGAAATGAGATTCAAACTATCAATATCCCAAACATGAAACATACTCCATAAGATAATAAATATTTGACAAGGAATTATGTGGTAGGAATTTAAATCCATAAAAAATAATGTGATAATACCTCATAATACAATTATAGGGTATATTGTTCTAAAATTATATGAAATAAGTTCAAGAGAATGATCATAACTCAATGAAAAAATTTAATTTCAAAAACTATTACGATAGGTGTCACACAAAGAACATGGTTTTTCTTTTATTTTACACATTTCTTGGTGTTGGATCATCTGGTTGATGTTGGGGTAAATTTCTTTGAAAGAAGTTTTGATTTATGGATGTTTTTGGTTAGTTTTGGCCCTGTGCAAGGTTAGTGTGCATGATTTGGGGGTTAACCATGTGTCTTGTTGAGGCTGAGGTCCTCTATAGATTAATCTCTTATTTGATATGTTACTTTTAATGGACTGTTAATGGTTTGGAAAAAATATGCGAGTCTAAGAAGAAACCATGTAGATATTTTTGGTGTCAGGGATAAGGCGTACAACTTATGCATGGTTAAGAGAAATCGTGCGACAAGTGTGTGGGGAGGCTCTATAATTTTATAGATCCATTTTTTTGGTTGGTGCATGGTTGTCCAATCTATATGCCCAAAATATGTTGGTGTTCTCTTCCTCTATTAGTGTGCACATGGTTGGAACATAGTTTGTCAAACTGTGTGGCTAAACTGTGCAGGTTTCCCAAATATTTAAAAACAAGAAATTCTTCTTCTACCCCCTATTTTTACACCAATTTTAGACTTTCCTCCCTTTCCAGTTCTAGGTGCTCAATGGGATCCCTAAAACCCATATATTTATCTCTCCCAACTCCATGGTGTCTTCTTCAAGGTTCCAAGGTAATCTCCTTTGAGTTTTGGTCAATTTCCCCCCTCTAATCTTGTTCTTAATCTAGGTTCATGGTTTCTTTTGGTGGGTATTTATTCTTGTATGAACCCTATGGTAGAGGGTTTATCTTTGGGTGGTATTCCTTTCGTTTTAGGGTGTGAAAATTGTCTCTCGAGCCTCACACATCATCCCATTGAAGTTTCATTTCACTCTCACATTGTTGAGGAAGGTTTTTCATCCTTTTCCTTAATATCATATTGCTTTTATGCTTGATATTTTATTTAATGATTTTAAAATTCTATAATCTCACTTTTGGTGTCTTAGTGAATTTATTTTAGGATTTTAATGGTATGAATTTGATGAAAATGTTTTTCAAAGGGGGTTTCTTAGTTATAATTAAATTTAAATGTATTCCAAGTGTTTCATAAAATTCCAATTGGACTTTTAAAATGAAATTGGATGCTGTGGATTGTGTGTGGACTTGGATATGTCTTTATATTTTGGTCGATTTAGTGATTTGAGCCTTATGAATGAGTTATGGTGGCTTTAATTGGTTGGTGTTATTTGTGTAATGCAAGTTTTAATCCATAGAAATAGTTATAGGTTACTTATATGGATTTCTAGGGATATTCCATTCGACTTGGGAATGTTTATATGTTTATTGGGTGCACATATGGATTAGAACATGAATGAAGATGGACTTCCTTAAATAAAATCCATGTTTCCAAAATTCCGTCCCTCCCCCCTCTTTTCTCCTCCAATCCTCCTATTTCTAAATGATTAATTAAAAACCACAATGGTTCCCAAATGGTGCTTTGGTTTCTAATTGATCATGAATTTTGTTTCTTAAATGTGTTTCCTAAAATAGGTCCCATTTGAAAACATAAAGTGTGATTCAGTATCTAAATGAGATAAAGGATCATTTATCCCCTTTTGAGCACATTTCATGTATTGAATGAGTTTTTGAAATGGTTTAGAAATGGATTTTATTTTGAAATGTCAAATACCAATTGGTAGTTTTTCTCATTTTGGAAAAATTGTTTCGAAAGTGACATGATGGCTAGGACCAATTGGAAGTAGTGTTTAACTCGATGGTGATGGGAAACACTATGGTGGTCCCTCTGAGGAGAGGGACATTTCATAGGTGGTGTCAGTGTATGGTCTTGGAAATCAGAGTGGTTGTGGGTTTCTAGTTTGAGACACAAATGTGATGACATACCCATTCCCTACATAATATTATTATAGTATTACTGGGTTTCATCTAGAGGGTCGAGTGATTGTTTCCTATCCACCCAGATTAGATGGGTTGGTACCCATTGGATTTTCTGATATACAATGTGGGATATTCCACTGGATTGGATAGTTAGAGTGGACAATTGGTTGTTAACTATTGAGCTTCTACATACACTTATAGGTGATTCTGAGATAGTTATGTCTAGGGATTTCTTTAACAGATGTTTAAGAATTTCCTATGATTACTATCTGTAAGTTCTATTTTATTTTATTACACATATTTTAACTATGTTGTAATTTTTTTCGTGCTTGTTTTGTTTCCTCTATTTTCCACATATCCCCTTTTTTATCACATTAATGGGTTATTCTTTTGATGTTGGGTTGGTAAATTTGTTTTTCTTAAATTGGAAACTTGTTTGAAAATAAGAAAGTTTTTGGTGTTTTTATAAAATTGGAAATCTATGTTGGATTATTTAAATCATAAAAACCAAAATTTAAATTTTTTTTCAAACTAGAATTTATGGACTATTTTGGGAATTTAAAAGTTTGAAATTTGTTGTGATTACCTACTAATATGTTTATACTCACACAATACACGTGCCACTTGGTTTTGGTAGATCCATGCTATTTTTTTAGTTTCATGTTTTTGGTTTAGGTAAACTATGGAGTAATATAGTTTGTTTATAATGGTGACCTTGAGTTCTTGTAGAGATAACATTGGCTTAGGTTTGGCTTAGTTTTCTTTTATAGTTTATGTCATGTCAGTTTCTATTGTATCCAGATTTGGTTTTTCTATCTATTGATGTTGGGTTATTATTGTTCTTGTTGTGTTCTATTTTTGGTTATTTGAACCTCTTTGTTCATTGGGAGAAATAATTCCCACTTTATTTATCTTTGATGTCGGCACTAGTCAACAGCTCAGGGGGATCAGGAACACCTGTTGGGTCTTGTCATGGTATGGGTTGGGTGTCGAGTCAGATAGAAACCTGAGTTGGTTCATGGAAAACTAGTATCAGAGAATACCTTGGTTATTTAAGGTGTCAGGTAGTTTGGAGATTAAGACTATCAGGACTCTATTGGTAGGTAGGGGAAGGATGTCATGGAACCTTATTCATTTGAGCCCCATGTTTCCAGGGGTAGTCCAAGATTTTATTTTTTCTTTGGTATGTGGGGAGAGGGAATGACAATGGACTTGAGTTGGAGCTACACAATGGTCTTACATAGAGTGCCAACCCACGTGAGGCATAGTTCACAACTCAAGGTATTCCATGTTATTGATGTCTTTTTGTGGAATGGTCTACCAAACCATTTGATCAGGTTTTTCATTGTCTCTAGTTCCCTATTCCAGGTGTTCTGTGTGAGTGTTGTGTTTATTTTGATTAGGCTGGTGTGCATGGATTTTGAAATGAAAATTGGTTTTTAGAAAGTTTCTTTCATATTGATTTTTTTGGGGTTTGGTTTTGTTTTTAAGATGGGACATGGAGTATGGGTTTGTTTTGAAAATAGCTTTTAGCATTTGGGAAGTGGCCTTTTGGCCATGTGGTTTTGAAAGTGAGATGGAAATGGTGGTTCAAAAAGAGGAATTTCGATTGGTTTTGTGATTCTTGGCTTGAGAGTTTATTTTTTTGTTTGGTGTGTTCTTTTCTAGTCGAATTTTGGTTGATGTCTATTTTTATATTTTTTTTATATCTTCCTAGAGTATGCCACCTTGAAATGTTCCAGAGGTTTCTACAAATTTTCTTCTTGTTTTTAGATTTTTTTATAATCTGAGTGGAGTAGTGTAATTTTTTTAATTTAGGTTGTTGCCTATTTTACAAGGTGATTGAGGTCAGTTAGAGGTCGTGGAATGGATTGAGGAAGTGAGAGTGTATTTAGGTTATTAGGAGTTCCTATATTTCTGAGAGTGTTTACAGTTATGAGTTCATTTCAGGGTCTGAGTTTGTATCAGTGGAAGGTGAAAATCCCATCATCATTGTAAGAATGAATTTATTGGAAAGTGTTTAAGAGAAATTTTATCTGATGGTTCTTACCAAATGAGGTGAAGATGATGAAGGTGGGAGAGATCTTTGGTGTTCCACAAGGTCAGAAGATATTGAAGGCCTGTGTATATCACTTCAAGGAGTTGGTTTCATTTTCTTGAGAAGTATCATCCAAGGATTAGCTAAAATATGTTATATTTTTGTGGGGTCTTATTATATAGAATATGGAGAGATTCCAATCTTCCAAGGAGGCTCATTTTGATGTTTTATTTGAATAAGATTTTTATGCAGTGTTAGTTACTAGAGAGAACTACATGGCGGTTGATGAACCAATTTCTCTTAGTGCTCATAAATGTTTCCCATTTGAAGAGAGGCGTGTGCTAGAGGAACCCATTTTTTGAGAAACATCCTCTATTGTTTGTATCTTATCACTCATCATAACATTTGATCGAGTGCTTATAGTGATTTATGTTTGGGCATTCAATGTCACTCAATCACATTAATCTGAAGGCTTGTTGCTGATGGGTCCATTTAGGACACTTAGAAAAATTATATAAGTTGTTCATTCATAATTTTAAATTTCAGTTGGATGATGTTAGAAACTTACTACAGGGTAGTAGATGCTTCAAGACATTATTGATCTTTCCATAGGCCCTAGACTGAGGGTTTTTACGCAGTCAGTATTTCTGTGGTGTGGGGGCTTTTAGCCCAAATTTTTTCTTCAGTATTAAAGTATGAATGGTTTAGGAAACTGAGTTGTGGTTTTCTTGGTTGTTGAAAATTATTCTTCATTTTAAAGAGAATAGTGTATCTTTTTCTTTATGGCCCAGTGGTTGTGTCTTATGGATGTGATTTTTTAATGGATAGCCCATCAATAATTACATTTATTTCTGAATTGTACTTTTTTAAAAATTATTAAGTCATATGGAAGTGATCAATTATCATACGGTTCACGTTTTTGGTTGAATTCACTCCATGAGTTTCTTCTTAATTCATGTGTTCTTAGTTCGGTTTGGTTCATGTGAAGAGTTCTTAGTCTCTGTGATGGTAGGTTATATCTAGTTTCTTGTGGTGGGTAGAACCCTATATTGGTCTACCATGGTTCTTCATGTTGTGGTTTCCTCTAGAGTTGGTTAGGAGTGACTGGTGGAGTTAAAAGGTTCACCCCAAGGTTCATGATTTTTTTTTGTTTTTGTTCCACTTCGAGTCTGAATTTTTGTTCTAATTCCGATGGGAGACTTCAGGGGGTAGAAAATGTTTTTTTTCGGGGGAATGTTCACCCTTGAACACTTTTTCCTTTTTTTAATATTTATTTGGTTTTGTATTTTTTGGTTGAGGTTTGAATTGAGTTTATGGTGCCTTTTTTTATTTTTTGGATGTTTTGGGTGAGTATTGGCCCTGGGAATAGTTTGCAGGTTAACCATGTGGCCTATTGAGCAGAGGTCCTTTCCAGTTCAATCTCTTGTTTCACAGGTTGATTTGCATGGAATATGTATGATTTATGACAAACTTTGAGAGTATAAGTAGAAACTGGGGGGATCCTTTTTCTGTTAGGGACAAGGCATATGAGTTTTGCATGGTTTGTAGAAAACTTAAAATAAGAATGTGGGGAGGATCTATAATTTGACAGAGCCAATTTTAAAAGTTGGCCCATGGTTTCCAAAACTGTGCATCCAAACCATGTGAGTGTCCTCTTCCTCAAATAGGATGCGAACTATTAGAAAACGGTTTTTCAAACTATGTATCCAAACTATACGATTTTCCATGATCTATAAAATCTATAATTGTTTTTCTACCCTCCCGTCCTTTTACCCCAGTTTGGGAGTTTTCTCCCATGTTTGGTCTAGGTGCACCAGGGCTTCCCAAAAACCCCTCTCTCTAGATCTTTTTCATCCATGGTGGCTTCCTCAAGGTTCCAAGGTAAGAACCTTTGAGTTTGGAAAATTTTCTCCCTATTCTATTCTTCATATTCTATGTTCTTGTTTAATTTTCGTGTGGTTTTCTTCTTGGAAGAACCCTAGAGTATAGTGTTGATGTGTGTGTGTTGTATTTATTTGGTTTTAGTGCGTACAAATTGTCACTCAAGACTTTTTATTCCTTTCCATGAAGTTTTAATTCCCTCACACATCTTTAACATAGGTTTTTCCATTAATTTCCTTTCCAGTGCATTCTGTTGATTCTTGATATTTCCTTTAATTATTTTAAAATGATATAATATTTCTTGTGATGTGTTAGTGTGACTTTTATTGGGATTTAATGGCAGTAATGTGATGGAAATGATTTTAAAAGGGGTTTTCTTAGTTATAATAAAATTTATATATATATACCAAGTGTTTTATGAAATACCAATTGGGATTTTAAAATTAAATTGGGTGTTAAGGATTGTGTGTGGCCTTGGTTATGTTTTGGTGGCTTTGATGATTTGGTTATTTTATCCTTGTGTTCGAGTTATGGTGAATACCATTGGTTTGTGTAATATGTGAAATGAAAGAAATTCTACTTTGAATTAGTTTTGGGTTTCTTATATGGTTTTTTAGAGATATTACATTGGATGTGGGAATGTCTATAGGTGCACGGGGTGCACTTATAGAGAGGTACACAAATAAAGATAGTCTTCCTTAAAGAGAAACCGAATTTGAAAAATGCCTTTCCTTCCCCATATTTTTTCTCCAATCATACTGTTTCTAAATGGTTCATTACAAAATACATTGTTTCCCAAATAGTTTTTTTAATTGATCATGAATGATATTTCTCAAATGTGTTACCAAAAACATGGCTTGTATTTCAATTTTATTTGTGGTTTGTTTTCTAAATGATATAAAGGCCTATTTGGAACCATTCAAGAAAATTGTATGTTTTTATTAACTTTATAAATTGTTTAGAAATGGTTTTGATTTGGAAAATTCAAAGGCTCAGTTGGTACATTTGGTGTTTTGAAAAAAATGGTTTTTAAAGTGACATGATTTGTAGGTCTGATTTGAACTTTTTTTTGAATCGATGGTGATGGGAACCTCAATGGTGGTCCCTCAGAGTAGAGGGACATCACATAGGTGGTGTCAGTGATTAGGATAAAAAAGAATAGTGTTTCTATGTTATTGGATTGAACCATTCAGGTGAGGACATCCCAATTCACCACATATTATTTTCATGAAATTCCTGGTCATTATCTAGAGGTTCGAGTGATAGTTGTTATCATCCCTGACTGGAAGGGTTGGTACCTCTGGATTTACTGAGAGTCTAGGTGGGATGTTTCGCTGAATGGTCTAGTTTAGGGTGGCTAGTTGGTTACTAACTATGATGTTACACCATACACAACCTGGTGGGTCCAAACTGAGTACATCTAGGGATTTCTTCTAGATATGTTTAATAAATGACCATGATTTTTATCTTTTTATTATATTTTATTTTATCACACCTGTTTTACTTGAGCAATTAGTTTTCTTCTACTTGTTCTATTTCATTTGTTTTCAGAATATCCACTTTTTTTTCAATTTTTTTTATTCTTATTTTGATGTTGGGTTGGTAATTGTTTTCTTAAAATAGATACTTGTTTGAAAAGGGGAATGTGGCATGTGTTGTTTTAAAATTTGAAATATGTTTTGGGTTATTTAAATGATAAAAAAATATTTTATAAATGCATTTAATTTTTAATGGAATATTTTGGGAAGGGAAATTTTTTGAATTTGTGGAGCTTACCTAATGACATATTTATTCTCACACCCTACTTGTGCCACCCAGAATTGGTAGACTCAAGCGGTTTTAGAGGTTCATGTTTTTGGTCTAACATGACTACAGAGTTGGATAGATTCTGGATGGTGGTTACCTAAAAGTCACATGGAGATCATGTCAATTATAGTTTGGTTTAGTTTTCTTCTTTAGTTTTTATCTCATTATTTTCCATTGTTTTTGGATCTAATTTTGTATTTATTTATTTTAAGTTGTTATAGTTTTTTTGTTCTATGTTTGGTTATTTGATGATGGTTGTTTATTGGAAAAAATCTCCCCCACTTGATTTATCTTTGACTCATGGTTCTTTTCACCAGACCGAGTGTATCAGGAATGCCTCTTGGGATTGTTATGGACTAGGTCATATCTCTGGTCAAATGGAAGCCCGACCTAGTTCATGACAACGTGGGTTACACAAGAGTTATGATTGATTCAAAAAAACAAGGTTTTTATTAATATATCCCAATAATTACAAGGGGATAATTTACATAAAATTGATGGAATTTCAAACCAATATAACCCCATAAAAAGGTAACATGGTGCATAACCTGAAACATGTCTTAATGAATCCTGATTGTGGTAAATAAAACCCTTCCACTATTTCCCCTCTTATTAGAATGCACACTATGTCCATGTATAAAAATAATAAATATTTTAATCACCAAAATAAGAATATTTTTCATTTATATAAACTTTTAAAAAATTAATTTATAAGTATTATCACTCTATATATATTGGTTGTTTATTATATATTTTATATATCAGGAGTGATTAGTCTTGATTATTTTCAATTAGTTTCATAAAAGAGGTCTTATTATTCATTATTTTCCAAAAGTTAACAATTCAATTATCATAAAGGTAGTGGGATTGAATATTTTCAATTATTTGTAATGTTATAATTTCATTCTGTTAGAGTTATAGTTACGATCCTTAAGGATAAACTTGGAGAAGAGCATGTTACAATGATTCATTGTGAATAAAAGGTGTTTTCTTAGATGACGAGTTACATTTTTATATATTAATCATAGTACCAAAAAATAATTATTTACTAATTTATATCATATATTATAAGAAATTAAAACCCCTTAGTCATCCATGATATATATTTATATCATCATCCAAGTGTGTGGTTAAACAATCCAAACAAGAACATACCATAAATAATAAAATATTATGAAGTTATTTAGTTTTAATACAATTATTATAGAAGAATAACTATATTATTTAGTATTATTATAATGTTATATAATAAATATAAATACATATAATAATAATCTTATCTAAAAAAATTTATTTCATTTTGTTAAGAAGTCAATTTTTTCTCTTAGAAACGCTTTTTTGGAAGAGTGAATTTACAAAAAATTTTACTACTCATATTTTTAATAGTTTGACCAATTTTTCTTAAAATATCCTTATTAAATTCATAAAAAATCTTATTTATCCATTAAACCTAATCTAATGACCATCTATTTAGGGTGGTGATTGAAGGAAAAATGAAAATTAATCTCTTTATGGAGGCGGTAGTCCACATGTAAACATGGGTGATGATTTTGTTTTCAATATAATGAGGAAACATATTAATATGGTTTATTATTTTAGAATATGAAATAATTTATAGATATAATAATTATATATTAAATTAAAAATTTTAAACTATCCTTGTAAAATTATGAATGAAAAATAAAGTTGTTGAATCAGGGAGGTGGTAGTCCCTACAACTCATTAATGTCAATTTTATTTCACTTAATAAGAAAGGGAACAATGTTTAATGCTTGTAAAAACATTATAATAATATAAAAATATATCAATGATTCTAATTTTATCATTTTATATTTATGTTATGGAATTTTTGGAAGAATAAGTTCACATAAAAAATATAAACAATAATTGATCCATTAGAAATTTATACCTCACATTATTGATTATTCCCTTTGAAAAGGGGGTTAATCCTTTAATGGATGGTATTATGAGAGTGAAATAACAACTTTAATGTGGAAAATAATGTTTCGGAGTGGGTTGGGAATAGTTTTTCCCAAACTAAGAGGGTTGTGGTGTGAGTGTAAGTATGAAGAGGAGTGCCGCTTTTTTAAGTGTAACCGAATGACAATTTTGTAAATACCCAAAAAGTTTCTATAATGTGATGTAACAATCAAATAAATAGGATAAAAAATTGGGTAATAATGGATGTGGGAAATGATAAGGTCAATCTAGGCCTCAAAAACCCATTCTAACACATTTTTAGACATGTTTTAAGCTTATCACCATTATATTTTTCACTTTAACCATTTTATATTTTATTAGGATAAATAGTTTTTATCTAAGGTGAATTATCCTTTATGTACAGAAATAAAAGGATTCATAATATAGAATTTGAACCTAATTATTCCAAATTAATATTTCATTTTTTCTAAAATTTCCAAAAGTGATAAAAATTAATTTTAAAATACTAAATGAATAATGTATTAAAAATAATTTTTTGTTAAAAATAATTTAAGTTAAAAAATGTCAAGTATTGGTTTTCAAATTTATTTTTTTAAAAAAATTATAAAATCATAAATAAAATACATGTTTTTTCATAGAAAAATATTTCAGGAATTTATAATTAATATTTATATACTAAAAATTTCATAAAATGCATTTATTAGTAAAACAATTTTTTCACTATTCACCAGAAATCAATCTTTTTAGAAAATCATAAAAATTTACACAAAGATAATTGTGAATTTATAAATTAAAAAGGTAATTTAGTTTTATCAAATTCAAATTATAAATTTTATAAATTTTTTTATTTAAATAAAAATAAAAAATATAAAAAAACATTATTTTTATTAAGAACGGCTTCTTAAACAACAAGTGTCATTAATATTATATCTTCTAAATTTATAAATAATTTAATATTGAAATAATAATTTAGAACTATAATTATTAACTATTATAATTTGTTTTAACTATGATCAATTTCATTTATTAAAGTAAGATGACATACACCATTTTTTTTAATTTTTTTTGAATAGAAACGTTTTTAAAATATTAATCAAAGAGAGAAATACTATATAATTATTTATTTAATTAATTTCATTTTATTTATTAATGATAATATTATTTAGTTAATTTTATTATGTCATAGTTAATTTTATTCAGTTTTTTCATGTGGCATAATCTATTGAAGATAATGTTAATTTAAAGTGTCCAAAATCTTATGTCATTACAAAATGTTAAAAAAAATAGCATAGATCCCACAAAAAATCATGGGTCTTTGAAGAATTAATTGTATTTTTGAGATATTTGTAGTGAATATGAATTTTTTACACATATTATTGCAGTCATTGGAATCTTTTAAATGAGTTATTGAATATAATCCATATTAAAATACATATCTAGAAGTTCCTTAGCATCTATAGTGACTTCCATGGGTTAGTGTATAGAAAACGTTATGTACATAAGGTATTTCACTCTTGGTTTGGAACATCCTTATACTTTTTTCACCATATATTCTATAATCATATGGATAATATAATAAATTTTTTATTTATTATTAATTCTTTGAATTTGGAATGAATTGAGGTGTGAAGGTATTTGGGATGTACAAATAAAATTCACCTTGTCAACATACCATGAAAATTTTCATTCAATAAAAATTATTTTCTCACCTAGAATGTTATCAATAATGAGTTTTTAGTTTTAAATTCCTAACACAATAGTGTGGGGTGGTATACTCAGGTGATCATCTATTTGGTTCCCAGATCAAAATTTTCTTTGATCCCCCCATAAAATTCTCACAATAGAAAAATCAATTTTACTATCCTTGGATTTGTTTTTCATTTATTCAATATGTACCTAATAGTAAAATTTAAAGCATAAAAAATCACATGGATCTTCCCATAAATCCTTCTTGTATGGAATTCTTATACACCATAACATAAATCATCACATGGTTGTTTAAATGGGTTCAATAAATTTTTTGTTTATATCACTGATGGAGAACTAATCTTTCTTTTCAACTCATTAATTATTTTCTTTCATGAATAATAAAATATAAACTCATTATCCTTTTAATTTAACTTTGATAGTGGTATTTATATTTATTTAAATCCTTTATAAACCCCCAAGAAAAAAATTCATGCCCTAAGAAAAATATAACATGTTCAACATAAGTAGGTTAAGGAAAATTAGTGATGATTTATATATTTTATTTATCTACTTCAATTCCAATCTTTGAAAATACATATCCCAATAAAATTTATATTTCAACCATGAAATGAAAAATTAAAAAATTGTTTATAAGGCCATTTTTGGTACATGTTTTGAAGATATTTTCAAATTTA
Source organism: Viscum album (assembly GCA_963277665.1). NCBI lineage: Eukaryota > Viridiplantae > Streptophyta > Magnoliopsida > Santalales > Viscaceae > Viscum > Viscum album. The sequence continues at coordinate 659,962,090 of OY728162.1, read as the reverse complement.
GATAATAAATGATCAAATGAATTTACAAAAAATAGTGAAATCACCTAGAAAAACATAAATTAAATATTCAATAAAATTAAAGAAAATGATTACCATATATCTTTAAGAAATTCCAGGGTAATAAAATAATTTAAATGGAATTATCTTATATGAATATATTCAATGAGGGAAAGTAAAAGTAGTTTTTTATTAGTCATAATGAGTATTGAGAAAATTCAACTATCCAAAAAATCTATTCATAATGAAATAATTTTCATTTCCTAAATGTTTATAACATTTGGAATATAAAGGGTACTATTAATTGATATTTACTAGTTACTTAATTTAGATTTCTAAATCAAATACAGACTCTCAAAATATTTTTTACTCTCATTTGGAAGATTTTATTCATTTAATTGTTAATAATGGAAATGTATGACTTCATTAGAATAATGAGAATTGGAATCACTAACTATGAGTCAGAAATAGGGTAAATTATGCCTTAATTTAATAATTTCATAATTTTTTTCTTCACTACCTTGATCAAATTTGGGTTCAATATCCATTAAATTCTTGATATGATTTTATTAATTCTTAAGAATGAATTTTTTATATAGGTTTTTGGATTTTTTCTTAGTATGTCTCCTAGAATCCATCCTATCGCCATCACATTTTTATTCAAAATATCAAGGAGTTTAATTCTCTTGATCAGATGATAATTTTTTAATAAATACTCACTTAAAAATTTTCTTCACTTACCAGGTACACATATTTCAATTTAGATGGAAGTGGTTATAGTTCATTATTATCTAGATAAATTAAATACAAAAATATATTGGGTTCCCTCATGTACATTATTTTTATTTGCTACACATGATCATTTTCACTATTCGAGAATAAAAATTCAAATCCATAAAATAATAAAGAACATATCTCATTTTTGATTGTTAAGTAGTTGTCATAGGTTTCTTCTAGAAAATTTTGATTGGGTTTTCAAATATTTATTTTTTTACAAAAAATTTATATTTCATTCGATATACAATGTATATCATAAACACATAGTTCCTCAGTGTGTGAGAGTGTGAAATGTGAATGATCGTCCTAAGAAAATTTTATGGATCATGATATTTTGAAATAAACTTTGTTTTCTAAAAAATCCAGTATGAGATTACCTTCATGAACATTGAGTATTTTTCTAGTTTTTTAGGAAAAACATTACCATAATTATTAGGGATTTGATAGGTTCTATATATTCTTATATTTTGTGGATAAAAAAGTATTCTGGAAAGATCAGGAACTGTAATCTCATGAGAACATCTTGAAGTACTCCTACTCGAAATTAAATGCCTCTATTGGATAGTTGGAATTCCACTCTCATGGTCTTGAGTTCTCAAACACTTAATGAATAAAAAATATAATGGTCAATAATATTAATTGTGTCTCTAAGTTATTATAATTTAACCATTAAAGGAATGGTTTCTATGGTATAGTGAATTGAAAATATCCCCGGATCCTATAATTTTTTAGGAAACTATAGTTCTATTAATGTAGACAGATTCTATCCTAAGTTAAATATTTTATTACCATAAATGTTTATATTATTGGTTCATAGTTTCTTAAAGAACATAGAATAATTTTGAATCTATTAAAGAAATTATAGAAATGGTATATTGATTTCAAACCTTTTGAATGTGTATGATATCTCAGTTTGAATTTCCTATTCATATTTTTTTAGATTGAATAAAAATTTTTGGAATTGGAAATAGAATGTATTTATTATTTATGATGGTTTCTACTGTTGATTTATTGAATACTTATCATGATTTTCAGAGTGATATTTCACCTTATAATGTGTTACTTTAGGAAATTCCAATATTAGTTTTTGGGTTAGAATGAATTTATGTTCCACTATTTATTGTTACTGGGATCACATTCTCTATTGGGATTGAATTTTTTTTTCAGTTGGTAGTTTCTCAAGGTTTATATTCATCATTTAATCTAGAATTTATAGGTTATTTTTGAATTATTTCACTTCAATTTTCAGTTCATCAATAATTCTGTTTAGTTAGATATGAGATTATGGTTGAGAACTATAATATGGTTTATCATGTGTTTTATTTTTTTAAATGAAGTTTTTTTATAAGTTTATTGGTATCATTTCCTGAAATTTTGTTAAAATGGTTGTGATCAATCAAAATATTGTTTAAATGGTTTTTTATATTTGAACATTTGATTTCTAAATCCATAATAAACCTGGGATTTGTCTTTGTATCCTCGATTTTTTGGTTCGAATGGATTTTGTTTATCAGAATTAGAAAAAAATCAAGTTATATAAAGTTCAGTACATTTATTTGTAAAATGGTCAGGTGAAGAAATAATTCCACGTACCTTAACATGTATTAGATTCTTATTATAATATTTATGTTTTCTTTATCATAGAAGAGTTAAATTTTCTTATAGCTCATATGTAAATAAATATGATTCAGTTGATTTTACCTCATAAACACCTCAAGTACTAGTAATGATAGTGTAAAATTGTTGTGAGTTTTATGTAGAATGTTTTATCAATCCTATGGATTAGATAAGTGATTTTTGAATTAGTTTTCTTTTTGATTGTGGATCATGTAGGTTCTTATATTTTTTTAGTTGTACTTGGTAGAAGAATTTGAAAAATAATACCCCTCTATGGTTTGGTGTATAAGGCTTTCACAAATATTCACGAATGTCTCCTAGAATTAATAGAGTGTCTCTACTATCATTTTCTAATTTCATAGATTTTGATCCTTAAATAAGTTATCCTTTAATTTAGAAAGAATATTCCAATGAAATCAATCTAATTTTCATTACATATTATTACTTATCCATATTATATATTGTATAACCATGCTTTTTATTCCTTCCCATGATAAGGGGAAATCTATCGACTTTACATGTTCATCAGACACTACACTCATCTTTAATGTGGAACACACTATGGAAAAGTCCTTGATGTGCATGCTTGGATCCTCTAATATAAATATATATAACTTACATAACAATGGTACTATACTTATTTAAAATTAAAACTCTTATTGAGAGACAAGGTATATAATATTTTGATTTAGATTCATAAAATGGGGTGAAAACAAGTTTCTTAATGTTTGGTCAGAGTTTTATGCTATGATTTCTAATTAAAAGTAAAAAACATTGAGTTTTAATTGAGTTTTTTAATGTGACGTTCTCAAATTTAGTTTTCATATTATCATGGTTTATTTTTTCTCCCACACTAGATAGTAGGGTCCTCTCAATATCTTGATTAAAATTAGTTAATTGGTTAATGTAAGATCTAGTCATAAAATTCTAAGTTAGTTGTAATGTATTAGAAAATTGGAACCAACACCCCAATATTGAAAATAGGTGATTCCATAGGATTTTTCTTTTAACCACATTTTTAGGAATTAAAAGATAGTTTAAATCAATGTTAATGTTTTAAAGTAGAAAAATTTATTGTCAACAAGGGAGGGTGAATTTTCAGGTTGACATAGGGTTATGAGTTACTCTGGGGAGGGTAGAGGATGGTGTTAAATTATATGAAATTTAAGGAAAAGAGAATAGAATATAGTTGTAAAAATTAGAGGATGGATCGATAATAGATCCTAGAAAAGTATTTCTAATAAATTTCCATCACAATAAACAGTAATGAACTCACATTCTATTATTGGTCAATTGAAGACTATGTACCTAAATTTCCAACCACTAACTTTAAGAAAAGTAAGTTCCAATATTTTAAATATCACAGTAATATATAATTACTTCCTTCCAGAATATAAGAGTTATGATAAGTTTTCCAATCTCAATAAAAGAATACTCACTCTTAGTTTCAGAGGTAATTTAGTGATCCAAAATAAACTAAAGATGAGTTCTTATCTTTCCACTCAAATTCTATTAACTATGAAAAAATAACCACTCAATCACTCATGTTCCATCATATATAAAGATAATTGAGGAATGAGAGACAATTAATTACCACAAATGAAACGAAATGATCTTTGTAATGTCTAATTAATATGATTAAAATCACCAAGAATTAATATCAATATAAATTAAAAACAATAATGAGACGAATAAAAAATAAGAAATATAAATTATGACACATCTATTACAATGATCTCCCCCCACTAGTTCATCCACAGGTGACCGTTTATCTATCCATGTTATGGATCACAATCTTGGACATCAAGACTAGAATCATGGATCCTTATATGTGTAATTTGGACTCACATATCATCTCTGGAAGGCATATATAGTTATTCCATGAGTTTATAAGTAAAGGTAAAACTCCCATGATATTATAATATTTGCTATCCCCCTTTGATCGTTCCACATAGAATGATTTGAATATTCATTTGGTCCTTATATGCATTTTATGGGATACATGTTGACACTATTATAATCAGGTAGATTCCAACCAATGTATCCTCCCCCAATAAACATTAAATTCCCTTCTAGAATATTTTGTGGTCTCACAATTTTTTTTAAAAAATACAGTGTCTAAATGTTGAAATACAATATTTTTTGAATTTTAGCTTAAAGTATCTATTGGATTTAGTATAAATTGAATTGGATCCTAGTATACAATTAGGTAGACAAAATTATTTTAGGTGATGTTCTATAGGTTATATGGGATTATTTATGAATCATTTGTTTGTATTAATATTGAATTAGTGGGGAGAACATCCCCAAGATGAATTGTGGATCATGTTGTCTTAGATATATCCTTGGAAGCAAACTCTAGGCACATTGGATTGTCAATATAGTCTCATTTTTATAAATTTTATAATTCCTCAAATATATAGAATCACATTGAGTGTACTATTATATGACATTTTTTTACATGAATTGGCTCCTGAAATTATGTTTCATGAGGAAAATAGGATAATTTAGATCTAATGAAACCAGAATTGTCCCTGCATATCATTGTAATGTTCATTCAGGGGAGAAAATAGTCTAATTATTAAGAATAAATGACTATGTTAGAGAGCCAATGTACTATCAATATATAATACTAGTTTTTTGGGGTCTCGTGCATAATCATGTTTTCATACGAGATAGCCTTGTCCTTTAAATGGATAATAAGGAATGAAATCCAAATTTCAGTAATGGATTTATAGATCTTTGGGTGACAATATAGGGATTCATTTGCAAAGGAGATAACCCTAAGGACACAAGAATGATACTCTGTTGTCCTATTTATATACTCATAGGTCTTGAAATGGTCAAAATTATATTGAGAATGAAATTTTAATTACTCAAAACCTTCTTAGAAATTTCATTTAATATTAAAATACCTTATTATTTCATATCTTCCCATGATACAACAATTCTAAGAAATCATAAAATTTAATAATTACGTATAGATGGACATTCATTTTGTTCCAAAATCATGATTGATTAATAATATTCATATTTCAACTGAATAAATAAATATTCTTAAAATCCAACGAAATGAGGTGAAAAACTGAAAATATCATAAAATATATTCTCCTAATATATTTAAAGGTGTAAAATGTGTTCATTTTGGATAATATAAAATTAATTATTTACATAAATAAATCTCACTCCCTATTTATCTTAAACTAATGTTTATAGAAAACCATAAGTAACATATGATCATTCCCAAGTGTTCAAAAATTCATCCATCTGATGGATACCTTATGAGTTAGGATCCCATTGGATAATTTCTAGTTATTGTTATCAATCTTGAATTGAATTTCATAGAGATAATATATTGATTGTGAAAAGGTACATTATTCTACTTTTATTTTTTTTATTAAACTAGTAATGGAATTATTCCCTATTTTTATGTTTTTTATAACGTATTTCATTGGATTAGATAATTGTTATCCCCTAAAAAACCCTTCATTTTTATTAGATACAATTCAATTTCTTTTGGAATGAATTTTTAAAGGGGTTTTAAAATAATAAGATAGATAGTTTCTAAAACTATAATTGTTATATAGAAAAGGTTTCAATTTTTATATTCTTCCAAGACTGTGACACATTTGTTTTGGTAAAAATGGAATGGTTCCTATAAACTATATTTAAACATCACAATGTTTTTGAAAACTAACCAAATAATAGCTTTAAGAAAAAAATAGAGTATTATAAGATGATTACTGCATGATAATTTTGATATCTAAGATGGTCATGGGTGATGAGAACCATGACATAGTAAATCTTAGACCATGATAAAATATTTAGAGTGATAATTATGAAAATTATCCCAGAAACCACTTGGTTAAAACAAAAATGATTCCCAAAAAATCCATAGTTTGTATAGTGTATAATTCTATAAGACCATTATGAGAGAACCAATTCCACTTTCTATAGTAATCCCAAAACAACATGGTTGATTCAAAATTGGTTTTTCCTAAAAACAAATTCCTTAAAATACAGTGATTCTAACAAAAACGATATTGGGTTTTCCCTTAGAAAGGGTTGTCACTCAGGGTTAGACCATGACATGGTCTATAACCAAAACAAACATTTTGTGCAGAATTTTAATGAAAAATAGATTTTTGTTAAAATTATCAAAGGCCTCAAGCTGAATCTAATAGGGAGTTTTGACCATAGTAATTTTTTAGAAGATTTGATTCAGGTTTAATGTTGTTTTACATGGTGAATAATTTATAAAATATTTATATATTTTAAAATATAGTGATATATAAAAGTGTTAATATTGATTTATGAATTTTTAAAAAATGATAATATAAAATTTTTATATTCAAAGACCATATTAAAATAATATGTGTTGTAAAATTTATAAAAATTGTTTATATAATACATGAAATTTTTATATTATAATTTGTTTTGTAAATATTACATATTTTCATATGGGGTTTATATTAAATACCATGTATATTAATAATATAAAATAGTTTATATTAAAATAAATTTTAATTGTTAATATATATATATATTTATGTTATGTATTGTCCATAAAGAATTCCTAAATTTCGAATTATTTATTTTTTGAATTATTATTAAATTATTATCATATGTATAAATTTTCTAAATTGTCTATTTATTTTGATTATTGTATGGTTAGTATGATAATATAAATTTTTAATATTTCTTATTTTTGCATGATTTATTTTAATGATTTTTCAATTGCTTCTTCAAATTATCTTTCAGGAATTTGAAAAGAAATATTCTTGTAATGATAGTGGATTAAATTTCAATATACCTTGAAAGTGAATTTTTCATTAATTATTTGCTTGAAATTAATCGTTAGTTATTTTTTTACATATTAGGTGTTATAATAGGGATGTTTTTTAACTCTATTTTAATATATAAAAATGGGTAAATAAAATTAGGATTGGAATTCTCACAACCATAGGTGATTAGATTCTATCTAAAAATGAAGGGGTTGAATACCTTTCTATCGATGGTTAGTCTTATTGGGTTTATTTATTTCAAATTATTATTATACTTTAAATGAAAGGTATTTATGTACCTTAGGAATGTGATGTATTTAGATATGTCCAAATTTAGTTGGATTTCAGTTTGGGTTTGAAACACAAGCTTCGAGTTGTGTCCAGAGATATGGATCAGTATGGTTTGAAGATATTTATCTAGTGAAATTAATAAAGATTCAAAAATAAATCATTATATTTATGAAAAAATATATGTGGAATACAATATGTAATATGGTGTGATAATAAACCCCCTAAAAATAATATGCGTCAGATTCCTTCTAAAATGATACTTGTTATTACCTCGATCATCCAACTAGTTAGGTTTATGATAAAGATTTGTGGCCATAGATTATCTTGTACATGGAAAGTAAGTTATAGCTGACCATAAGAGGTAGGTTACTAAATTTTTCATATTCTTTATGTTACACTTAGTTGGGAAACCCTATGCAATTAGATAATAAAGGAATACATGATGGTCAGGGGTAAGTAGTTATCTACTAAACTATCATAGAGTGATACTTGATATTATTGGAATAATTTTCCATCTAAATAGATTATTTCTTAGAATGGTGATAAATTTGCCTTATTATATAGTTAAATATATATCTTCTATTAATAAAGTATATGATATAAGTTAAAAAGGGTCTATCATTTTTTGGGGAGAAATTTTTTAAAAATTAATTATTAAATGAATATATTGGAAAATAATTTTCTTATAAGTGATTATATTATAGATTTAATAGAATCATCATTATCTAACTGAACTTGTAGAATAGTATTAGATAAAAGTGAGGCCTAATGGATGAAACTGTCTAGGCCGGTAAAAAATATTAAGAATAGTTCTTTCGCATGAATGAAGATTAAATGTGTTAGAGAAATTCTTTCATAAAAATATAAATGTTAAATTTTTTAAATAAGTTTTTACAAATGATTAAGAGAATTTTAAAAGGATTTACATTAGTTTTCAAAGTAATTAATTGAAAAATTATCAAAATTAATTTTTTGTATGCTCATATAATCTGTAATACTGTGTATGTTAATGACTCTGGGAGAAAAAATATTTCCACTATATTTCTATGAGGATATTGAATAAATTATTGAATTATTTTTATACTATTATGATAATATGAATGAGTTTTATAAATTTTTTATTGATCATGTCAAAGTGTTGTGGATATCTACGGAAAACATGAGAAGTGATGACTCATTTGATGTGTTGAAAATAAATATGAGTAAAAGTTTTTGCCATTTGAATAAAATTGGCTAGTCCAACAGTCTACTTAATTCATTGAAACCAAAACAGGGTTTCATGAAGGAGGTTAAATGTTTCCATAAAAAATGAAATTATATAAAATACTTTGAAGATTTTAGGAAATTTCATAAAGATTCCACACAATGTATTATTTTCATGGAAACTAATTCTTTGATTTTAATGGTATTATGATACAAAATGTATATTTAAAAATGTCTTTAAATATACAAGGGTTCAAAATTAAGGAAATTTTTGAAAAATCTTATAATTTCCATAAAAAAGACTAAGGAAAGTGTTTTTATATCAAAGAGGTGGATGTAAGGTAATACATTAAGATCAAGTGGATCTATATAAAGGATCTTTATTTTTATATTATTTTATCTTATATTGTAATAGAGGTTGATTATAAAAAAATTTCAATAAGAATAACATGCGATTATGTTTTTAATATACATGATTATATTTGATCAAATTATATAAAATGTTTTAATAGTATAAGGATAAAGTATGTCTATCCATGGTAAAATACATTATCAATATAATTTTTTTAACTATAAAGGAATTATTTACCACCAACCAATAGTACAATATTTTAATTAATAAAACATTCCTTTTAAAATATTTTTCTAAATATATATAATACACAAGATGATATGGAAAAATTGGGTTTCTATCAAATACTATCACTATAAGAAATAAATATTTTTTCCAAACAAAAATATGTTCTTGTATATTATCATGATATTCTAAAGAAAATATAGTATCTAAGAGGATAATGGGAGTATTTTTTTTAATATAGATAAGTTTTATGTATAAAAAACAAAACAATAAACTAATTAGGTATAGTGAAAAAGTAATTATATGTCTTAAAAGTGTTTAGAATGTGTTTATATAGAAATATATTTATGTAAACAATTATATTTTATTACCAAAGTGTTCTTAAATAAATATTTAATTTTAAATGTTCCTTGATAATGATTATGATGATCTTAGAAAGTTTTTTAATTTGGAAACATAAGTTATTAACATTAGACAATTTGATGTAGTGAATAAAAGAAGGTTGAATACTGTCGTAACAGTAAAAAATTTGGAATATGAATCCTAAATCTCATTATTTTTTAAAGAATTTGTTTCATATATATTACCTAGTAAATGTTTTTAGTTGGATGGTTTTATGAAATAGTCACGTAGAGATGTTGTAGTTATTACAGAGATATGAAATGTGTTTAATAAAATCATAATGGATATCAATCATAAGGAAAATATGGTGGTCTATAATGTTGTTTATTTTTACATTATTATGTATGTTTGAGTGTTTATAATTCATAAAATAGTTTGAGACAAAAAATATATCATGTTATAGAAAATATATTCTCTACTTCATCATTATTTCATATTTAATGAATATATTTCATGAAGTGAAATGATAGTTGACCTCTCAAAGAATGACATTGAGTTGTCCCTAAATGGAAATCAACCTAGATTATTATTGTTTATGATTAAATTTCAGTGTTAATGAGTATATGATTTCATACAGAGATACTAAATGTGATTTTGTGACATAAATAGTGTTTTTCATGTTGTATACCCTACTATATATAACATGTGGATCGACAAACATTATGCATTTAGTATACAAGGGATGCACATTCCATATTTAATCTAATAGCTGAGGTTATAAGGATACCAAACATGATAGTTTTTTTACATTGATACATTTTTATACTATACTTATGGATGAGTTAATCATAGGGTGGTTATGTGTACTTCTTATCATGTTACTGATTAAAACTTAACCAAGATGGGATTTTCCTTATCATATTATGAGTATGACATCTGGGCCCTCCATTAATATACATCGAGGAAGGGTATGGATTTAACTAGATATGATATATGTGATGTTGTTATATATTTATACAAGGAACATGTGATGTACTCATATTATTGGGTGAATCTCATGAGATGTGTTCATATGTTAGGTAAGTTTATACTTATATAAATAGGAATGTTTGAGTAGGATATATAGGATTAAAAAACCACATGTTACCTGATTTATCAATGTATTGGTCAAAGGTAATATATGATTATTCATACATGTAGTTTAGTTATTCGGGTTGGACCTATAAGAGTCTGAAATATATATGAGAATTGTTCTGAAGCTAGCCACTGAGTCAGCATGACAATCAGGGGCCTAGAGAGCCTCAGAATGGTGATTTTAAAATTAATGAAATATTTTTGTCACACACATGCAGTTTATATTGAAACAGGAATAACTCCCAATAATATTCTTGAATAAGAAATATGAGTCCGTGGTTGAGTTCGTAAGATCATGTTTTCCCTAGGGGTGATAAAAAGTTACTCGCTCCGGAATTTTTGTTTAGAGGTATTTTGGTGGGGTGTTATGTGGTGGATTAATTAATTAAATGAAAATTTAATCGAAATATAAAATAATCTATCCCTCTCCCTCACATTGGGTGCATGAAAAAAACCATGAGGATCTGGTCCTATCCTCTCCCCTTTGGATATAGATGAAAACTGAACCAAATAAACACAACTATGTGCTGTCCATCTCAATTCCTAGCTCTAATCGTCATCCGATCGATGAGAATCCTGATTTGGGAGTCGTTCTACAGCTAAAGATTTTGCGTTTCATCGTTGAGGTAGTATATTTTGAGTTTTGGTCCCGAAAACCATTGTTATGATTTGTTTTATAGTTTTATATCCTTATTATAATTGATATAGATCCCTCCTAATTTGATCTAGAGGCTTTAGAGTAAATCGAGGAGTATCAGTTGTATTCAAAGGAAATTCCCATACGGAATTACCATATATATGACGTGTAGGCTATAGATACACACTTTTTATCTTGTAATATTCATGGAATAAGACTTTTGGGGACCACACACAATGTTCCCAGGTTACATGCCTTATAGTAACCCAAGCCATATGGCTAGAGGACATGTCCATGCTTACCCATGTTGTAGTACATGGATGTGTAAAAGTACATATCCAAAACACACGAAAATGGATTTCTGGAAATGGAAACGGGAAAACCACAAGGGTAAGTGGCTGTTTAGCCTGGACATGCTGTGATGTTTGGGATAATCAGTTTGTGAGGTACATACTTGGACTATCGTGTGGAAGAGAAACATGGTCAGAGGATGAGTGAAGCGGGATATTCCATGTATGGGTTGTACGCACTATGTACCCCTACATGGGTTGGAAAACAATATAAATTGGATACAAGACCAGGTTTTCTGGTGGGATCACACATTGTGTGGACCACAGTACACATCGTTTATTCCTTAAGATCTTCTTAAAATTATCTGAATTGCATATATCCAACTCTTGGACTCAAATTTAGGCTTTTGAGTATCCTATCCTAATACGATTTCCTTATATAATGTGATGGAGGTCTCAGTTTCAGCCTATGAGATATGAGGTGGAGTGTTTCGAGCATGATGGTTGTTTATTAGCTCTTAACCTTAGGTTTTTATCTGGTTGAATCACTTTGTTTACATCAAGGTTAGTACCCTTCCATTAATCCTTAAGATGTGAGTCCCCTGGACTCTTCAGTTTGTTAGAGTGGTGCTTCCCTGTTGTGTCAGGGTGCATGACCCCTAACTATGGTGGTGTTATGACATGAGGTATGATAATCATGACGCTCCTTTCAATGGTTCTTGAATGATGTAGTAGATCGATGAGGTTCATAAAGAGAGATTATATAAATGGTATACCCCTATGGAATCAGGGTATGTGTTTCCCTTACCTCTCTACTTTAGTAGAGACATGGATCTCCATGTTGTGTGTGTGGGTTCTATATCTTTGTGTAGTTCTTCTGGGGCTGGTACAACACTTATGGATTAGGGAGTGGGTTCAATGTATCATTCATGTTGTTGGAGATAGTGCTCTCATTCCTAGCTAGGGTGTGGGTCCTCCATCAATGTTGGAAGGAGAGAGTAGTTACTCCCCTATCACATTAATGTGTTGGTCCTCTATCCTTGTAGTTATTACCCCCTTATCATTTCAGGGTGTGGGTCCTCTTGCCTAGGGTCGGTACTCCCCTTTTGTGTTAGGGTGTGGGTCCCCCATATTAATCTCGCTGGTAGAGTGGTTCTCCCCTATCATACCGGGGTGTGAGTCCTCTATCAATATAGTGGTACTCCCCTATTAGATTAGTGTATGAGTCCTCTTTATTTTTAATGGTACTCCACTATCATACCAGGGTGTGGGTCCTCAGCTGTAGAGTTTTACTCCCCTATCTTTTAGTAGTAGTGGATAGTGGGTCCTCCATTAGAGTTAGTGCTCCCTCTCTTGTTGAGTACAGTTATGAGGAGAGGGACCCTCCACTAGGGATGTATGATAACTAGTTAGAAGTTAGTGTTCCCTTGACGAACTGAGGTGTAGGCCACTCTATATAGAAGTGACATATGTTTCATGATTCTGGTTAACAGAGAGTACTCCCTCAACTATAGGGTATTATAGAGGTGCAAGTCCCTATATTATCTTTTCATAGAGAGGATTCACATGGTGCATAGTATGGGGTAGTGATCCGTCAACTATGTGTAGTGGTGAGGGGTGAGCCTCCCTGCTTGTGTTCTTATGACTTTGCGCTGTGTGCAGGTTATCTTTGGTAGGACCTTAGGAGCTAGAAACTAGAGCTAAACCTAGTGAGTTATTTCTGATGGTGCGTATCTCTTGGATGGGTGCCATATGGGGTGGCTAAGCTCATGGAGTATGTTCCCCTTATTTTTTTACTGTTAGATCCTCGAGTAGAATCATGTTGTGTACTATGAGTTTAGAACCTCATGGGATTGAGCGTATGAGATGAGTATATCTAGGTGTTTTCTAGGAGTCATTGCAGTGTTGTCATGTTTCTGTGTTGACACACCTTATTTATTGAGCTGAATAATCTTATATAGACAAGCATGGTTCAAGATGGATTTTCTCTGTTGACTGGGTTCCATCTGGCTAGGTCGAGTGGACTATTGCCTTTTAGTTTCTCAATTTTATTTTGGGGTTTTGTGGGTTCCTACTAAGTATTTTTATACTCACCCAAAAAAGATCTTTTCCCACATGTTTTTCCTTATAAATACTACATAACATTTGATGAAGTCCCTGGAGTACCTGAGGTAGGTAGAGCTTAATGAGCTAGACCGAATGAGTTGTTTACTAGAGGTGGGTCGAGGAGAATTCCCATGATTGAATTTGAGAGTGATATCATCCTAATAAGATGGTTGGATGCTTTTATAGTCCTTCTTTTGGGAGGGGGGGGGGGTTTGTTTTTCCTTTTTATGATTTTAGTACTTTTTATGTACTCTGGTTTGAGATAGTTTTGTGTAGTGATTTTAGTTTTTAGTTTTCTATATCTCTACACTATTTCATTGATGTTTTTATTGGTGCATGAGTACATGTACCTTAGTAAATGGAATCCCATATATTTGATATGCCTACTCAGTTATAGTCATTATCCCCTGGCCTATTGGAGGTGTGCTTGGAGAGTTGCATCGTAGATGCAATCGGTTCAGGTCGTGAAAGAGTGGTATGAGAGTGGGTTCCACTTTGGAACAATATTATCATGATATTGTTGTTGGTCGCATAGTGATAGTATTAGGGTGTTTCGAGTTTGGATCCTATGTCATAGGTTCTTGTGCTGCTGTGGCAGCTAACATATCCATTCACCAGGACTCGAATAACATGCTTTTGGACTTGGTACATTAGGACACCAGTCATAAGGAAATAATATTGCAAGAATCATATATGACTGGGTTTTGTTTTTTCCTTGTCCTTTTTGATTCTGATTCTAAAATATACTATTGACCGTGGATCGTCTTGATACTATTTTTGGATATCTCTTTGATGATTGTTAGATAGGGTTCTATAGAAGGATTGGAGTGATGATCCAACCATTGAAGAGGATTCAGTGCATGGAACTGGTTCTGAGGTGGTTCCTCAAGGTGGTTGTCCAGTTGATCCATAACCCATTGAGCAGCTAGATGTGTCGGAAGTTCTGGACAGGGATTCACATTGGTTTAATGCACTTCCTGAGTTCTAGAGGCAGTGGCATCTGAGGTACCAGGGTGATCCAAACCCCTAGGAAACTAATTATTAGCTTGAGGTAGTCATGCATTTTTTCCTCCTTGGGAGGAAACCTCATGATCAGATGGTGGTCCTAGTAGCAAGCCTTCTACATGGTTCAGTCAGGTGATGGTGGAGTCTAGTGATACAGTCCCACAATAAGGAAATTATCACTTTTCTAGAGTTTGAGTGACTCTTTGGAGAGGAATGTTTCCTAGCCATATTGAGTTTAGTGCATATATAGAATCTTATTTACCTTCAACTGGGTATCCTAGATGTGGAAAAGTACTCATAGAGGTTCACATACCTATCATGTTACACCCTTGATATAGCGAGAGACCCATTATTCAAAGCTAAAACCTTTGAGCTGGGCCTCCACAGAGACGTCCGAGCAGGTGTGGTCTCCTTGTTCCTTCCCTCATATGCGGGTGTGTTGGAGTGATCTATGCTCATAGAGATATTCTTGGTGGAGGTATATATGGATGCGTCCCATAGTGGTGGTCATGAGGTTGAGGCATCTACAATAGCAAGCAGATGATAGATGACTAGATCTTGGAGTAGTATTCACAATCATGACTAGACTCAGGCACATGGTCCTGTAGTGAAAGAGTCAAATCTACGACTAAGTTAGGCACATGAGAGACATTGTTATTATTTCTATGTTCGAGGAAATCTTGCTAGAGATTTTCCAACCCGTTGTGTTTCTGATAAGGATCCAGTCAATGGGACGCCTTGGCAGGGGCAATGTTTGGAGCAGGGAGTTCCGAATATTAGAGGATGTGGCGGAGGAGCTGGTAGAGAATTAATTGGTGCTCGAAAGTTAGAGGTGTTTACACCACCACCCCCATGTTGTCCATTCTAGGCTTAGGGAGCTAGAGGATGCAAGCTATGATAGATTTAAGCCATAGGGGCCTTTTAACTAGAAGGATTGAGGATGAATAGAGGTATTATATGTGTTCTTTCTACATCATGTAGTAGTTATTGTTAGAAAATATTGTAATGTAATATTTTCCTTCCACTTCATAATCAAGGTTTAAATTAGAAGACACAAGGTATTAGTTGAACCCTTTGTTGGTTTTGTTCAACTTAACTTCTATGGAATGAGGAATATGGGTCCTTCAACCCCACTGAGACAAGTTTTGGTGATGCGAGAAAAATCATGAGGGTGATTCAGTGCCGCCCAAAGCAGATAATATCAAGGTTTGGTGGATGAGGCCCTATGAATTTGGTGTTTGGGGAAAGGTGACATGTTTGTGATTGTATGAAAAAGGGACCTATAAGACCTAATGTAAGAGTTTGAGAAACCCTTTGTTACTATCCTCATGTTCTTGGTGTCACCTTTGTATGCGAGATGCTCATGGGGGATGTGGTGCGGTTGGACATAGATTTGGAATCACGAGAAAGAGGGATGTTATCCCCAATAGTGTGTGTTTTTTTTATTCTACCAAAACTATGTAGGAAATTCAATTCCACCAGAAGATGAAACTAGTGGGACATAGATTTGGTATTTATGTTGTATTTTTTCTATTTTACCCCATTCCGTAGTGTGGATTTGTTTCCTACAATCCATACTCAGTTGGAATGAAACTAGTGGGAGTGGTGGTGTTTCTAATTTGTGTTACTCTTCTTACAGAAGAAGAAAAGATACACGAGGTATGCAACATGATTTTTGGGTCTGTATACGTGTGGTTGGATTAGTATAGTCTCTTGTCTTATTTGTTGGAACCGTATCATGCTCGACATCAACCTTTAACACAAGATCTTTTAGGAGGCCATGTATTAGTTCACCTAGGGGTAGATATGAACTGTGGGGTTATATCAGAGTCTGTGTCAGGTTATTGAGGTGATATATTGCTAGTCCCCATGACTGTAGATGGACCGTGGTGCTTGGTTATTTTCTACCTGCCGCAACTAAGGATACATGTAACAATTTTTTACATGATTTTTGAATTGGTTGGGGTGGGAAATTAGTGTGTTGTGAACTTGGTGGTTCCCTGACTGCATGCTTGGAAGAGTCACGACAACCCCACGTGAGCTCGCTGGCATGGGAGTTCCAGTGGAGAGCTCACTTTGTTACCTAATGCCTAGGAATTAACTTTTCATGGATGAGAATACTTAAATTTGGGGAGAATTTAGCGACTAGAGGTAGACCTATAAGTCTATGGAATATTTTTAAGAATATTTATGAAGCCAAGTGTGACATCAGCAAAAGAATCCAGGGCCCGGAGAGTCTCAACATCTTGATTTTAACAATATTAAAAATATTTTTTTAATGTGTGCTCAGTTTCTCTTGAAAAGTGAATAATTCCTGTGTGGCGTCTCATATCACAAATATAAGGCTGTGGTTGACTTCAAAACATCTTGTCTTAGCTAGGTGAAACACAAAGTATTCTGCACTGGGAGATTTTGTTGGAGGCGAGTTGGTGGGGATTTATTGGGTGGATTAATTAACTAAATGAAAATATAATTATAATATAACATAATACCTCACCCTACCTCACATTGAGCACATGACACAAACCAAGAAGATTTTCTCCTCTCCGATATCCTTTGGTAATGGATGAAAACTTAGCCAAATAAACCCAAATAGGTTCTACCAAACTCAGTTCTTGGCACCGACCATCATCATATCAAGGAGAAGCATGATATAGCCATCGTTCAACACATGAAGTTTCAGTTTTTCTCCCTTGAGGTAGGTGGTTTTTTAGTCACAATCCATTTTTATTCATTTTATTATGTTTTTAGAGACCCATTACAATTACTAGAGATCCCTCCTAGGTTGATCTACTTTTTTGGGGTAAACTGAATAAAATCAGGCATCTTCGAAGGCAATTCCCATATGGAATTAACGTATGCATGTTGTGTAGTCTAGAGATACACAGTATGTTGACCTTCTTATTTGGGGAAGAAGAATCATAGGACCACACACTGTGTACCCTGGTTACATTTCGTGTAGTGACCCAAACCATGTGGCTGGAGGGCATGGAGAAGCTTAGCCTTGTAATAGTACATTGCTGTGTAAAAGTGCGTCGAAAAAATACACGGACATAGGGTACTGATCATAGTAAAGGGAAAAACATAGCTAACTATTGTTTATCATGGACATTCCATGTAATATGGGATATGCAGCATGTGAGGGACATGGATGGATTTCATTATGGAAGAGGAACATGGCTATGGGAAGAGTGAAGCAGTACATGCCGTGTATGGGTTGTACATGCTATGCACCCCTACGTAGAATGGAAAACCATTTAGATAGGATACACATACAGGTTCTCAGGCGGGCTTACATTGCATGTGGACCCCATTCCATGTCGTGTACTCCTTAATATATTATTGAGATCTTCTAACTTTTATATCTACTTCTATAGGACTCAGATTTAGGATTGTGAGTAGCCTATCTTGAGTAGTTTTCCACGTAAAACGTGATAGTGAAATTTGTTTCACTCAATGATATATAAGGTGACATTTTTAGGACATGATTCTTGTGTAGAATTACTTAACCTGGGGTACTGAATAAATGAGTTGACTACAGGGTATGTACCATTCCCTTTCATCGTAGGATGTGGGTCCCTTGTACTCTTCAATCCAATATAATGATTCTACCCTATTGTGTTAGGGAACTAGTCCCATATCCATGGATGTGTTTTGATATGAGGTATGTTAAGCATGGTGCTTATTTCAGTAGTGCTTGAACGATGTTGTAGATCAGGTTGGTTTGTAAAGAGAGACGTTGGGACTTGTACAACCCTATGGAATCTTGGAATGGGATTTCCTTAACTCTCTACTTTCATAGAGATGATACTTACCACATTTTGGGAATGTGTTCTATATATTTGGGTAATTATTCTGGGGATGATACTCCTTTGATGGATTAGGGTGAAAGTTCCCCATATCATTCATGTATTTTTAGATAGTGCTCTCCTGCCAAGTCAGAGTGTGGTCCCACCATCCATGTTGGCTAGGTAGAGTAGGAAATCCCATATCATGTTAGGGTGAGGGTCATTTATCCTTGGAGTGAGAACTCCCCTATAGTTCCAGGGTGTGGATCCTCCATATGTGTCATTATAGAAGAGTTTGTAGTCCTATGTCACACTGGGGAGTGGGTCCTCTAGCATGGGATCGGTACCCCCTATCATGTCAAGGTGTGGGTCCTCCATATTAATCTAGCTGATAGAGTGGTACTCCCCCATCGTACTAGGGTGTGGTTCCTCTAGCCATAAAGTGGTACTCTCTTATTATTTTAGGGTGTGGGTCCTCGATCTTTTGAGTGGTACTCCCCTATCATACATGGTTGTGGGTCATCACCTATAGAGTAGTACCCCATAATCTCTGAGTATCAGTGGGGTGCAGGTCCTCCATTATAGTTCATTCCACCTCTTCTGTTGAGTGTAATTATGAGGATCATGCCCCTCTACTAATTACATATGATATCTAGTTAGGATTTTTTACCCTCTTGGCGTATTAAGGTGAGGCCCACTCTATATAAGAGATGCAATGATTTCATGGTTCAATTTAAGATAGAGTACTCTATCAACTGCAGTGTAGTGGTTAGGTGTAGTTCCCTCCATTATCTCTATATATAGAGGATTCACATCATTAATTTTTTGGAGAAGTTCTCCCTCCACTATGTGTAGTGGTGAGGGTCGAGCCTCTTTGATTTGGTTCTTAGTAACTTGAAAAATGTGCAGGTTAGATTTGGGAGGACCTATGATGTTGGGAAATAGAATAGTACCTAGTGAGTTGTTCTTGATGATGTTTATCACTCTAATGGGTGCCATCTATGATGTCTATGCTTTTGGAGTCTGTTATCATAGTTTTGTGTTAAGATTAGATCATCATGTACAATCTGGTTGATGACTATGAGTTCAGAACATCATGAGACTGGGAGTCTGATGTGAGTATATCTTGGTGTTTTTTGGGAGTCCTTGATGTATTATCACATGTTTGGGTTGATTACCCTTGTGGACCGAGCTGACTAGTCATGCATATATGAGGATCGCTCGAGATGCAATTTCACTCTCGATTGGGTTTACTATGGATAGTTTGAGTGGACTATTTCCCTTTAGATTATACCTTTTCATTTGTGTTTTTGGGGTTTCTACTGATTATTTTTATACTCACCCCTGCATGAGAATTTCCCACAAAAATTATGTCTTGTGAAGACCACATGAATTTCGACGAAGTCCTTGGAGGACCCAAGGCAGGTGGAGCTCAGTGAGCTAGACCGACCGACGTATTTAGCGAAGATAGGAAGAGAATATTTCTATCAGTTTTATTTTAATTTTATCCCTTAAATATTATAAGGTTAGACGATTTTATAGTTTTCAATTTGAGGGTGCTTGTTTTTACCAGATTACGCTTTCAATACTTTTTTTTTCACTCTAGTTTGGGATAGTTGTATGAATGAGTTTTATTTTCTATTTTTTTATATATATACACTGTTGCATTGAGGTTTTTGTGCATGTGTGTGTACAGGAATCTCCGGCAAGGCCTCCCTTCTATGTGATATGACTACTTGATGCTACTATACAGCCCCTAACCTATTAGAGGTGGGCTTGGGGAGTTGTGTCCCAGATCCTGTCGGGTTGGGTCCTCACATGTATATTCTACACCTAGTGGAAATATGTATGTATATTTAGGTTTTTGATATAAATTATGTTAGATAGCTTTATATCTTGAGGAGTATTGAAGCTTTTCTAGAGGCCTCTCATTGCTTATAGTTATATATTAGAGAATTCATATTTTTTATTAAATCTATAAAGGCCTCATGGAACACTTTTTGGTTTTGTAAACGAGGATTATGTGTAAGTATAAACCATCATTAAGAGAAACCTAAAATGTGTTTCGGGATATATCCAAAAGTTTATTAGTTATATTTTCCCATGTTTATACATATAATATAACATGTGGTGAAAATGAATGATATATTTTAAAAAAATATTATAAATTATCTAATAGATTTTTTGGATATTTTTTAACTTGTTATTATATATGATGTGACATAAGATGCCCATTTTTAATGTTTATGAGTCTCTTAGTGAATGTGGGATACTAATGGAAATTTTAACAAAAAAAAGACCACAAAATTGTGGTTTTGACCACATCATTTTTTTTCTAGGATACACCATGACAAGGTGAAAACTTTTTTTGATGTGAGTATGAGAGGATGACTCATTCTTTTAGGAGCCTTTTAGCTATTTTGGGACTCCCTTAAATATTTAAGAAATCTTCTTAAAATTATTCAAAGAAATAATACCAGTTACCCATTAGTGAAATTGATTGACTGGAAACCTTAATATACGAGGACACTACACATGGTAATTTTACTGTCTCTCATTTGATCCAAGTACAACTCTATGGTTCCGAGCAATATAAGAAGGAAGCCTAGAGTTTATTTACATCCAAGGAGGAACTAAATGAATTTTAAAAGAGTCCAGAAGGGTTTTGGAGTTGGGATAAGGCCCATGAAATGGGATTTCTATGTATCTCTATAAAGTGAATCAAAACACATTTAGTTCATTTATATTTAAAGAGACACAACTTAGTTGTCATGGGCATGTGACAATGACCACTATGGTTTATTTTTAAGACTTTCACTCATGTTAGTTTTCAAGAAATTTTTTATCATTTAGAGTGAAATGGTATCTTGAAATAGTTGGTATAAGAAATAAACTAAAGAAACCGTTTCTATTTTAACCTAATTTATGAGTTTGGTAAATTAATTTTAGTAACCAATATGAGTATAATAATTCATGATATTTGAAAAAATGGACAATATTTTATTAGGTCATAAGAGGAAACCAAGAGGATAATCTCAACTCTATGAATTTGAAGAAAATAAGAGGCATATTTTTACTCAAGATATATGAAAAAACTATTTTGAGAATCTTGATTTAAGTCATATGAGGAAAACAAGAGGATTATCTTGAGTCAATAAATATGAGGTAACCAATTAAATCAATGTGTTTGGGGAAACCAATAGGAGAATCCTGACTCAAGGTATATGAGGAAACAAGAGGAGAATCTTAACTTAAGGAAAATAAGGAAACTAAGAGGAGTATCTAGAATCAATGATTATTTGAAACCAAATGGAGAAACTTAACTGGAAGAGTCTAGGGAAACCGAGTTGAGTATCTAATTTTAATACATATTAGGAATCCAAGATGATAATCTAGACTCATGATGTTGGAGAAACTATGAGAATTATATTGAATCAAGGAATTTTATTAAACCAAGAGGAGGTTCTAGAATCAAGGTATTTATGGGAATATAATAGGAAAATCGCAAATCATGGTATATTTGAAAAACCAATAGGATAATCTTGGTTATAGTCATATGAGTAACCTAATATAAGTCTCTAAATTAATGTTATATGAGGAAAATCAAGGAGAGTATCTTGAATCATGGTATTCTTAGGATCACGATGGGGGTTATGGTTATTAAAACACAAATATTGTTTGAGCAGATAAAAAAATTTCACTATCTGCTAATTATTTTTCATGATGGGCCAATAATGGAAGTAGAGGGATTGGGTTGAAGGTCTAAGGCCACAATCTGTTATATGTCCTAATTGTGTTGTGGTGGTAGAGCTTCTATGGTAATGAACAATGTGTTACCATGTGATGACCAGCAAAAATAGACCCCCTATTTGGTTACCTGGGGGAATGGAAACCTAGGTTGGTGACAAAGGTGAATAGGATATTTGGTAGGTGACCTAGGAGAATGGGATCTTGGGTAGCTGATCTGGGTGAACTGGCACAAATATATATACTTTATGGTTAGGAATGAATCTTAATCGAGTGCCAAGATGAATGGATTACCAACTAGGTGGTACCATAGTGCTCCAATTATTAGGTTATTTGGGGACTAGATAGTCAAATTACTAGGTAGTTTAGAGCCTAAGTGGTCAAGGGCTTATTTGGTCAGCACCCAAGTGGTCTTTCAATCAAGTGGTCTGGCACCCAGGTGGTCGGCACCCAGGTTGTTCTCATTCCTAGTTGGTCAACGCTAAGGTTGTACAATGTCTATGTGATATATGGATTAGGTGTCTGAGTTCCTAATGGGTCTGGAACCCATGTGATTTTCACACATGTAGTAGCACTATTAATAGGTTTAGAGGCAAGTGCGTAGGTGGTTTAACACCCACATGGTGGACACTAAGGTAGTTAGGTTCCAAAGTGTTTTGATGGATAGGTTTTCTTGTGCCCATGGTGACACTCTAATTTAGATGCCTGGGTGTAGAATTTTCCATTTACTCTTCCTAGGGTTTGATTTGATAAATCACAAGAATGTGGGTTTTTGGAAGAATTGGTCATATGTACTAGAAATTTGTGCACTTGGGTTATCTCTTTCCAATTTTCATTTCAAAATTGGAGGTAAAGAGATATGTTTATAAGAAAATTATTTGGTCCTTGAGTATGGAAGTAATTACTAGAGGGGGAAAATAGTCCTTTCGGATTTATTATTACAAATAATAATTTTCTTGAGTTATAATTGAGTAAAAAGTGTAATAATAAAAAAAATAACATATGATGTTTTTATAGAGGTTATGATTATCAAGATCATATTACTCTCATTAATCTCCTATACTCCTCAAGGGGACCGGTTTTCACTAAAACCTCACTTTTTAATGGGGGTTATAACCCTATTACATACAAATACAAAGGTACCTTTTTCACACCTACTTGTATAACCACAAAAATTTGAATGATTCATAACCTAACATCCTTTTGTATGAGAGGAATAACCTAACCATACATTTAGATGGGAAGAATAACCAAATGAAATATTTTGGTTGGTGAAATCATAAACCAAAAATCTAGTCGAAAATAGGTAGTATAAAGTACTCCAATGGAGAAATAATGGAAAAAATAAAGCAGTAGTTGAGAAGATGATGTAGAAACTCATTTGAAAATTGGGTCCATTGATCATATAAGTGGAGGAAGATGAAAGAGGTGGAATTTATAGTTATAAAAATAGAACAATAGTAGTCAAATAAGTTTATTGATAAATTTTGTAGAAGTATAAAATGTATCATCAAATCCTTGTCAAAAATAGAACATCTGAACCGGTACATGTTTTTTATCTATGAAGTAATCTCATAAAACATTAAAACAAAGATCTATTAGATTGTGTTTATATCTAATGTATGCACAATACTTTTAAGTGTATAAAATATTATAATATGACTGTTACCTTTTATTTGTTAAAGTTGTTCAGAAAAAACATAATATGGATTTTACATATTCAAGAAATATAAAACAAAAAATTTAGTATATTAATATTAATAGTAATTAAATGAATCATATTTTAAAAATAATTTAAATTAAAATATATTTTTTATATTATATATATAGTAGATGATATGAAAAATAGAGCATTATATAAAAAACAATATGCATGAACAAGTGTCATTAAAAAGTGCTACAATTATTTTTATACACTATTGAAATTATAATTCAACATAAAATAATAAAATATTTGACCAAGAATTTATTTTAAAAACATTAATTAAAATTGAGAAATTAAAATGAAGAAATTAAAATTTCTGGAAACAATTTTTAACTAATTGTGTGTCATGAAATAAAGTTGAATACAAAGAGTTGTGGGTCATTACTCACTGTTGGAAATGTAAAATCGTGAAAAAAATAGTATTACCTAACATTTTAATTTTATGTAAAAATAAAAATAAATAAATAAAAATAAAATAAATTCAATGCATGTTAGAAAAAAATGGATTCACGTGAACAAAAAAATTACGTTTCATTGGATGTCTGATGGTGGGTAAATTACCTATCATTGGGTTACAAAAGTGGATCATTAAAAAATATTATCAAACATAATATTGAAGTTATAGATGAATAAAACAAAACTATTTATTTTCAAGAACATATTAAAAATAGATAGTATAAGTGAAAAATTAAATTTCTTCTAAAATTCAATGTACTTTATGAAATAAAACAACAATGAAGCTTCATTTAAACAGAAATTAAAACATATTATAAAAAAAATAAAAAACTAAAAAAAATTAACAAAAAAATAGTAGAATCACATAAGAAGAGGTAGAAGATCAAGCAAAGGGATCAATGAGGGTAGCTTCCAATGAAGTGTATAGAAAATATAAAAAAAATTGTGGTTAAAATCATAACCCACTAGTGATGTTCAAAGGTGGGTAAATTATCGATTGTTAAAGTCAAATGGTGAGTAAATTACTTACCATTAAGGTAATGGTACTAGGTCACTGACCCACTATTGGGTTTTTTGAAAGGTGATTTGATTTATCCATCACTGGTAAATATCAAAAGTGACTTGAAAAAAATGAGAATCCAATAAGAATGGATTCAAACCAAATAGAAACTGAAACAAAGAGGAGAAGAAGGAACTCCTTAGAAAAAAAATACGAGCTTATTTTTTCTTGATAGAGGATGAAGGAAAGATAAACTAAAACAAAATGATATATAACTACAATCTTGATAAAAATTGGTTACACATGTTGTATAAAATAAAGATCGCCAAAGAGCTGAAGAGAAAACATAAAACCAAGGAAGAAGAGGAGGTCGAGCCACTGTTATCTCAAGTAATGATGCTGGAAAAACCAAAATAAAAACAAGATAAAAAATAAAAGTTAGAAGTGACTCTGTTAAAAAATACAGAGAGACTATATCACTTAAAAGTGTACAAGCGAACAAACAAACAAACTAAGGAGACAAAGTAAAATAAAAACCCTAGCACTATAGTTCAAAAAACGAGAATAGGATGATAAACAGTGTGATCTGACAGATGATAAAAATAGAGAGGATATACGATAGTGGGTATAATCCACTACTAGTGCTTGAAGAAAAAAAATTAAAAGTGAACTAAAAAATCAATCCCATATCAAATTGAAAATATTTGGATCAAGTGGTATAAGCATCAAGAATCAATGTTTTTTAGACCATATTAAAACATTACAAACACACAAGGCCTGGGAATGCACTATGAATACCCAGCCTATGTACCAAACACTAGCGATTGACCTCCCATAAGGGAATAACTTATGGTCCCCTTAAAAGTGGTTTAGGGATTATCATATCTTCTTTCACAAATGGCTATTTTTAAAAAAAAAAATGTAATATAAAGAGTAAAAAATGAACCAAACATCATAAAAAAATATTGAACCATGTTAATAATTAAAAGTATTTTTGAAACAAAATTGAAGTTAATTAAATGTTATGTATGTTTAATTTATTGAATCAAAGAGATATAAAATTATTAATACCAAATTACATACAGTCTCCCCCTTTCTATAAATAAAAAAACATAATATTTATTAAAATTTTATAAAACTTAAAATAAAATGATTAAATCTTCAAAAAAAATTCTTTTCCATCTGAAATTTACAAAAACTAAATTTGTAATCAAATATGAAATTAGTTTGACTTTTTTTATGTTTAAAACAAGTATTTAAAAATAAACAAAGAAAATAATTATTATAAGATTCACAGAAAGTAGCAGTGTTCAAGTATGAATTTATAATAATAAAATATCACATTAATATACATAAAAAGGAAATTTTCTTTCAGTAATAAAATTATTGTAATAGTATAAAAATTCAATATTTAATGAGGGAATAATTGAGATTGAGTTATTTGAAGAATTCATTATTAACCAAAAATATCTAAATACCATTTTAAGAAAAGTAGAAAATATAATTGAAATACATAACTCAAGTTAAAAAGATTTAATAGAATTATCAAAAAAATTATACTATAAAAAAGATAAGCTTATAAAATAATTAATTCAAACTTTATTTTATCAAATTTAACAAAATCTAAGGGTTTTGTGAAAATATCAGTTTAATGTTTTTTTGTTGGAAATTTTTTTAAATAAATATAATATTTATTTACAAGATCCATATGAAAATTTAATCTAACATCAATGTACTTAGTTTGTTATTGACCATCGAAGAGGGTTTTGGAAATAGAAATAACACGAGCATTATCTCAATTTCTTGGAATGTTATCAAAATTAATATTAAAATCATGAAAAGTTTGCTTTATCCAAATACTATATGGAAAGAAACTAGAAACATCAACATACTCTGCCTCAACTATTGATAGTTCTATTGATAGTTGTTTCTTAAAGATCCATGAAATTTGAATTTTTCCTAAAAAGTGACATATACTTGAAGTTCTTTTTCAGTCACGCTTGCAACCGCTAAACTCATAATCATATTAAGATAGTAAATCAAACAAATTTTCCTTATAATGGAATAGTAAAATACTATTAGAACATTTTATATACCTAATTACTATTTTAAAAGTATTATATTGACTTTATTTTGGTTGGACTAATTTCTGTCACACATACAGATAGAAAACATGATATTTTTTTCAAGAATAAATAAGATACAAAAGACTTCCTATCATGTCTGTATAAAAATTATCACAAACAAACATCCCAAATTTATATAAATATAGTTTAATGATTGTTATCACATGGGTTCTCGTAGGTTTAAAAGAATCATGTCTGAATTTCTTTACACATTATTTGTTATACTTAGCTTGACTTAAGAAAACACCATAATTACTTTGAGTAATTTTTAAACCAATAAAATATTTAATTCACCATTTAAACTCAAATCAAATAAATTTGATATTAATTTTGAAAACACATTACTTAGTTTATCATTTTTAGAACAAAAAAATATCATAAATATTAATATGTATAATTCAAATATCATTGGAAATTGTTTTTATAAATAAGGTTGTATAAAATTTACCTTTAACAAAATTATTTTGAATTAAAAATAAAATTAGTCTTTCATACCAAGCTATACAATATTTATTTAGACCATAAATAACTTATGACTGTTCATAAATTGTGAATTTTTTTCTTGAAAATAGTGGATATATTTATAATTATTCCACCTATAGAGCACTACAACAGAAAGTTATTGTAGGGAGGAAAAATCAAACTATTCAAGAAATTGAAATAACTATTCTTAGTGAATTCAAGATTATAAAATATTTTCGGGATGAATATGTTAACACTCCTTGTAATGAATTAAATATTGTTTACATCAGAACTTTTATAAAAATATATAATGAGATATTTATGAATAAGTAACCCAAAATTGTTTATTTTAATGTTTTTGGATTTACTATCTATATTCTAAATACTAAAGATAATATAGACAAATTTTATTCAAAATGTTATGATTGTTTCTTTTTAAGATACTCTAATAATAATAAGAATTACAGGGTATGCAATAAAATAAAAATGATAATAGAAGAATATTTTCATGTTAAATTCATTGAAAATAATGATAAAGAGAGTAATGATCCTATATATATTGATGAATATTTTAATAAATTCAACTTTTATGAAGAAAAAACTTAGAATAATGATGCATCCATTGAGATGGATCATATATCTTATCAATATAATACGTTAATTTGGAATACTCTCAATGATTACACTATGTGACCCTAGGTTTCTATCTATAGGAGATAACCACTCATTACTACCTTAGTTACATAGTTATGAATTTAATAAAATAGGGTTGGGTGTGCGTGGAAAGTCCCATAAGGTGGGAAAGACAAAGCTAGTTTAACATGGGAGGGTATACGAGGTAAGGTGCATCTAGCTAGGTATGGGCTATCTCAGAAGGTGTATATCTAGGAATGATTCAATTTGGATTGCATGGATCTGGGTATGATAATTTACTTTAGAAAATCCCTATCATAAATATAGAACAATGAATTTACCTAACTTCTTATCCAAGTGTCCTTTTAGGATCTATGAGCATTCAAATTGAATCATGAAAAATGAAATATAGAGTATGATAAATATATTACACATGATAGATGTTTAAAAAAGATAAAATTTGCCTAAAAATTTATCTAATGACCAAACCAACCTTTTTCCAATGTTGGTTGTAGTCCATTACATACTCATAGTGGGTGTTTCTCATCACCATTTTTTAATTTTAAAGGGGTTTCATACCTTGGTGTGTGATCAATCATATAGGACATGGAGATCCCAAAGATTTATTCTTTATTAGGTTTGACACACATTCATCTTCATGTAAAATCAATTCATCAGAGTGAGGATCATATTATAACCATAGAAAAAAATGGCATGCTATATTTTTCTATACTAACAACCCCCCCTCTCAAAATTGGTTTCCTTCCAAATGAATAAAATCTAATTTTATTGTACAATTGAGATTTTTTTCACATTTATTGAACATCAAGTTGTAAATAGAGGTTGGTGCTTCTAATAGATGTTCATTAGAGAAAGAATCTCATCTCAATAATTTTAAACATTATGAGGAATACTGACACAAGGAAGTTTATTTTTTAAAAATAATAATCATATCAAATAATTGATTCATTAAGTGTAATAATTAACATGAAGAATTTGGTTCTACAAGTGGAATAATCAAGTCATGAAATATAATGTTACTATGAAGAATAATTTACTGAAGGCTTTTGATTCCCCAAGGGAAATAATCGACCCATGGTTTTTTATTTTATAAGGGTAATAATAAACATATTATTTTTCTGTTTCCAGGAGTAATAATTGACTTGAGGAACTTTTATTTCCTAGAATGATGTCAATAGAGGAAAAAAAGACTTGAATTGTGGGTCCCAAATACTTGGATGGTCAAGGGAATGGTATAAAAGTGTAATTTTTGTTTGTATTCATGATAGAATATCTATAAATAACTATGTATCCCATGATAATAGGAATCAATACCTATATAATTTTGAACAAGGGAATTCACTTTCTGGTATATTATCAAACCCAAAAGATATTATATGACTATTCTTAGTATATGAGATCTGATTATTTATATACAATGTCTCAATTTATAGATGATGTAGAAAACCCAATGTGAATGTGGAGGCCATTCATTGGGAGTGTTTGGGTAAAATAGAAATTTAAAGTCGTGTCTATGATAGGAGATCCCAACATCACAATACATCATTTAAAAATAGGAGTTGAGATACAAATCATTCTTGGTAGAGATTCTCTATATGGATTAGCTCATGAACATGATATAATTAAATGGTTTCATCCTTGAGTAGATTTTTTGATAACACCTAACAAGAACTACTATACCCATCTAGTAATAACTCTCAAATAGATCAATCTCTTACGTAAGTGGGTCAAGTTATATATAATAATCCATTCTATGAATTTTAATGTCTTTCTTGATGGACCATTGTGTCATGGAATTAATGTTTATGTCACATGTACTTTTTACCTAATAGAAACTTTCTAAGAGTATAATCTCAACTCGAGGCATTATGGTTTACAATATGTGTATATCTACATAAATACTTATTTCTAATAAGTGGAGTATCTCAATTAAGGTATTTAGGCTCCCCTGAATATAATCTCTTCTCATGGGATTTTATTCTTTACAAAAAATGTATACCAAGATATAAAATGGTACAAAAGATGGATTTCATAATCCTGATTTCATAATGGAAATGATTCAAGAATGTGGAACATCAACTGAGGTTAAAGGCCATATAAATTTTACCATGACGTGTCTCATATTTAAGGTCATATAGATTTTACCGAATCTAAGGTAACATATCCAGAAAATGTGGATGTATTTACTAATTGTGAATGATGAACATAATAATTGAAATGAATCCTTTAGAAAGGGGAGGAGATAACCTGATATGAATGATGTTCCACAAGCTAGTAGGCCACCATAATGGGAAGGAAACATGTGTACAATTTTGTAAAATACCATAAGGACCATAGGTGTCTAATGGTGCATGCCATATATATCTAACTAAAATATAGGTTTCATGTTTGGTGAAAACCATATTGTTGATCTTGTCTGAATTAGAAGACCACAATATATAATGGGGTTTTATTGGGACAAAATTGGTTGTTGGGCCCAAAATGGGAAATTCAAGTATCACTATGTATCTTGAGGTAAAAATAATCACTCCGTTTATAAATCTGGGATTGATTCCACTATATAGATCTAGATCATGTATAAGAGAAAAGGGGAGAGTTATTTGTGTTCACTTTTGAGATAATTAAGGATGAAACCCTACGTTAATTGGTTAAGTCTTTCTCACTAGGGTAGAATTAGGCATGAAAAATAAATTTATGGGTGGGTCAATCTCATAGTAAAGGGAATATAAACAAAAAATGTTCTGGTAAAGGTTCATTTTACATATATGTTAGGTGAACCTTAACAATAGATAAGGAATATGTAGATGTAACCATCAAATCTCCATTTTAATAGAACAATCATATATATGGGGAACTTATATAAGGGGAAATTTTACAATTTGTGGTGACATGGAAGATATAACTCCAAGTAGTATAATGTCATGTGGGGAGAACCACAAAAAATAGTTTAAAGTCAGGTGGGATTAATTGTTTAACATAAAATTTATGATTATGTTTCAAGAATGCTGTATCATATAGAATATTACCATGCAACATGGGGCCTCATTGGTTGTATCTAAAATGAATAAAGACATAAAATTTATAGATTTTTCAAATTATATGGAACATGGGTGATATAGATAATATAAATAATGTATTAAAATTTCCGAATATTAGAAATTCAATATTGATTGGTGGGAATATGTTGACCATTAGTAATGTAGAATCCACCACCACAACATCCTAAAGTAGTAACCAGATTTTTCATGTGTCTCCTTCATGAATGGAAACATTCCCCCATGGTTAATAAGTGGATTGAATGAAACATTTCAATTCAATATTTATTCCAAGTAGGCTTGTTCAGAATAACGGATGGTAATATCTACAATTTCTAATATAGGGTAAAAAATAACACAATCTCCACCTAAGGTTTTGGGATAGATTATAATTCATACATAAAAGGCACAAGGTAGGCTGGGTGAAAGAAGGGATTTCCAAAAGGGATTTTAATACTCTATAGATATATCACCACGTATTAGGTATGGAATTTGTGGAAAGGAGTAAAACCTAACACAAGAGGAGTAATAATTAAACCTTAATAGTAATGAAGAAATCTCTCAAGATATAATGGTGTAGATATTGATTTTTGTTTAAGTAAAACCTATAATTTTTAAGAAAAATACTATTTAAAAATGTATTTTAACACTACCAATGTAAATAAGTGGGTAATGTAATGAAAAAAACCATACATGAAGGGGTTCATTCAGTTTAGGTTTATGTATGGATAAAAACTCTAAAGTGTTCAAGGTCATATAAGATGGACTATGCATTACAAAATTTACTTATCATGAAATTTAGGGTCTTATGTTATAAATATTATGTTATTATGATAAGGATATTTTGTTTTATAGGTCATAGTCACATAATAAGGACCTAACATATGATGTGTATTTTTTTACACTTCTTTTCTACAAGTGTGATAATGAATTCCTTGAATATCGCATGAGTCTTAGGATTATATAACACTATAACCCGTTGATTTTTCTTCTGTTAGATATAATCCTTAAATAAAAATATTTATTTGATCATATGTATTAATTTTTTTGGTAATGATAAATATTGGGATGAACTTTCACAATTCCCTACTCTGGTCTCTTAATTCCAAATAGTTTAAGAAAAATATGCTATATGAAACTAATGAATTACATTGTAACTTGATAGTGAATAAAATAATCAACCATTATTTTTATATTAATGAGAGGAATATTATAATAGTCATTTCATACACTTTTTTATTCTGGGTGTTCAAAGGGCCTTAATAGAGATTCAAGAGTCAATGAATTCACTATCCCCATATCGATTTTCTTCTAAATCCAATTATTTAAGATGAATCACTTACCAATTGTTTTTATTGCAATATATAGTAGGGTACTTAATTTCATTGGTTTGTAAAGTCTATCTACTCAAGCCTTTTAGAACTTGATAGATTAATTAAATTATTCTCCTTCATAAGGGTGAATTACTGAGACTTTCTGTAGTCAAAAAGAATATACATTGTTTTTTCTTCCACTTTTAGTTTAAAAAAACTATTTCCTATAAATGCCACATATTCAATGATCATCATGATCAGATGACTGAATTTGATATTTCAGTGATGATTCCTTAATCCTAATATATTTGTGGGCATATGTTAATATTATTGATGGCTGGTATGGTTCCACCCCATAACTAGAGAACTCCATTTATCTTAGGGACCAAATGGTAATCAATGATTTTGATCATTAATTGGAACACAAACTATCTGAGGGTGAATAATATGAATATTCTACACTGCTATATGGAATAGAGAACATCACTACATGGAGGATCACTAAATGAGGATTCCAACGTTTCACAACGGGGAAAATTGCAATGATGGTCTATCAGAGAGAAATTTATTTGAATAGTAAGTTCGAGTAGGGGTAGAACCAATAAATATAGGATTTCGCCTAAATATAATCATGAAACTAATTTATTTCTCGAATCAATTATCTTATTATATTCTATATATATCTATTTTAAAAATGAAACAAAAATATAAATTCTTCTGTAGAGATAGTCCCACCATCTTCTAGTGGATGAGGGGACTGAGTGTAGCACCCCAAAAATTTTGTGGTATATTTCTCTTTAATACACTATATTCAATAGATAACCTATATTTAATGAATCACTGAGCCTCTTGGAACAAAACATGGTTACATATAGGATATATCCATAACCTAGCAATTAAACTTAAATTTTCCAGCTCTGTGATCTGAATTTTAAAAATCTGACATACACGGTTGTGTTCAAGATGATATTTAGAGTCTGATAGAATTAACATAATTTTTGGTGAATAGTAACCTACACTTATGAATAGTAACCTACCCATATGAATATTAGCTTACCCTTATGAATATTAATATGAATCTTATGAATGGTATTCGTACCCTTAATTGTATAAATGAATTTATGCACCTTAAAAATGAATATGCCTATTTTAAGTGTTTATATATTTCTATTAAATAATGATTTAATTAAATATTTAATTTATCATATTAAAAAAAATATTTTCTAAAAATGGACTCCATTTTGGGATTCTATGTATAGTGAAATGGTTAGGGAGAATTTTTGGAATTTTTCTGAATGACTTGAACTTTTGGTGAATAGTAAAATAAATTAATTTACCGTATAAATACATTATAATTTAAATTAATTATTCCTAGAATCATGAGTGATTTAAGTACCCAAATATAGAACTCACATGCATATATTACAATTCTTGGTCATGGAATACTAAATATTAATTGTCTTGAGAGGAAATAACAAATTAATGATTATAATATTAAGATAAGTCCTCTCCCCTCCACTATATAAACCATCCTCACCCGCTCTTCCTCCCAGACCACTAAAGCTTCAAGACTTGCATAAATTTTGCCAAATAATCTTCCCAGGACCTCTCCCCATGTCCAAGACCTTCTAGTCTCACCAGAAGCCAAAACAACCAAGGCCATAAAGATTTTCTCAAGGAGGAGTACTCAAGAGGTGAACCTCTCTTCACTTTTCATTCAATTATTTTTACAAGTTCCATTATTTTTTTATCTCTTTTCACCTCACATAATCTAAATTCTTGTATAATTATAGTAACATAAATGTACTTTTTTTTCATCATAATAATGGAATGTTTCATCATAATATATTTTCTTCCTTTCCTTTTATACAATAAATGCAATCACCGTCCGAGATGTGTTAATTTATCAGACTCAAGGAAGACAGATTTTCAATTTGCATTACTATCATTAATACTTGTCATGAAACCTTTTTCAATGGTTGAAACAGATGATAATATATTTATTTTACATTTTTTAATGTTCTGTAATCCTTACACACTCATAATATGGAATAATAATACAAAACAAGTTTATTGTGCACAAAACCGCTGAGCTAAATCCAAGCATCTATCAATAACTTTTAACTAATGATTCATTCTCAAGTATATAACCCAGAATCATTATATGATCCTTTATATCTCTTTAATTTCACTAATACAATATATTAAGAGTTATGGATGTTTAACCTCATTTTAAATGAACTTCCATTCATAAATACAAGTAAATGGATCACATAAACCAAGGACGAAAATGCTTCCAAAACAATAAAATTGAATATCTTAAACCCATAAAAAATACCATTAATGAACCTAATATGGTTATACCATATCAATTAAATTATGATGAGGTTCTGTAATTATTAATTAATGAATCTAAATTTGATTAATCAGTTTGTTAAGAACAATCAAGAACACCTTCGAGCATAAGGTAAGGGATCCTCTCTCTCTATTTTATTCAAGCATTACCCTATGTTGTACCCTTTTATTTTCAAAACCTAATGATGGGGTATGTTTTCACACCTCCCCCATACTTCCCTTATTACATATAAATAATGGGATACCCCTTTACCTCTCATTAAGACCTCTCAAGAACACTCCTCACCATGCCAAAATGTTTGTAAGGGGTTTTCTTATCTCACTTTTAATTTAGCGAGATTTCCATTATTCGCCACCTATTTCTTGTATGTGGTATATGTGTACTTCCATATGATATATAATATCATTATTATCTATATATTCACGGTATTATGTGATTCATTTATTTTTTATTGACTTTTTTTCATAATATTCAATTGATTACAATATGGTACGTGACTTTGTCTGAATTTCCATTTCATTGAGACCTACTTGGTATTGTGCACCTAATATTACTTATGCGGTGTATATACTACCCATTTGAGATCACTTTTCATTTGAAATTATATTTATATTAAATATCCATAATCTCATATCATGGATATGAATGTTGTTTAAACCCTATACCATTATATATACGGTGTTTATTTGGAAAGTTATTTTTAACTATGAAAATATTGATGAATCCGTATTCTCTACTCTATACGGATATTGAAAAGGCATATTTCTATTGTATTGAATAAATTTATAAATAATTATTTGGACATGTATTAGATGGTGTGGCCTGCTATAGCCGCTCGATGCATCGGTAGGTCTCATGAGACAAATCAGTTGGCAATAAACCCTTCAAGTTTGTTTCCAAAAATATGACGGGTTTCTACCCAAAGAACTAAACCATTTTTATGGTATTATGGTATCATGTTCCAGATACATGTCATTCAATTAATAAGAATTCTCTTAATTCATTATCATTTATTACTATCTATGAGCTTTTTACTATGAGAAAATCTATGGATACAATTTCATTATCAGTTTATTAATGGCGTGAGTTTTTCATTTAGTCACCATGCCATTTTGATTATGTAATTTTTTTACAATTCACTTTTTATTGATTCATGCTTCCGCTATTTTTAACCCTTACTGAGCATTTTAGTTTACCCCTTTCATTGTTTACTTTCAACAGATGACGAAGAGGAGATCATTTATTGAGTTCTTGTGGATGCAGTCTTTAGTGTTTATTTTGTATTGTATTTTGTAACCTTTTCCAATGTAATTTGAGTTACATATATGTATCTAGTTTCTTCAATACTACTAAAATAATCATTCCTTTGGGATTTTCATTCCTTCTAACCATGCCAATATAATAATTAATGCACCAGCTATGGTCTAGAGTGGTTGGGGTGTTACAGTTGGTATCCGAGGAAGTTTAGTTCCAACATGTAAGATATATTAGAAAACATAGATTAGTAAACAAATACCTAAGGTAGTATTTGAGGATGAACATAAAAGAACATCCTGGTATTTTGGTAAGGAATAGATTATGTGAATCTTTCTAGAAAATACATCCCTATCTGGATACGAGCAGGTAGAGGTGGCTCTGGAACAAATGTACCTAGGAGTGAAAGCTCCGAAAAGGAGTTTCAGGCTTGACCCAGGGTATCCTGGTACACAAAAATGGGCCTTGATCCACTCTTGGTTACAACACTCTTGGGGGATATGTTTAGGATAATTCATATTTTCTTTACAAGACACTATGAAGGATTGAGATATAAATTATTCCTCAAAGAAACCATTTTTATGATTATGGGATTAGCCATGCGTAGGATCTAAATTTATGCTAATTATTTTGTTAAGTTAAGATTATACATTTTGATTCATACCCTAATCTAGTGTGTGACATTATTTAGAAATGGTGTCTCATGGAAGAAGGGGAATCAATACTCACGGGAAAAGTAGGGTTCTCCCAACTGAGTAAGTCAACACAGTTAATGGCGGAACAGAAAAGATCATGAACATATTGGGAAAACTTACTCAGGTTGTGATGAATAAACATTCCACACCTGTGTTGGTTCGTTTCATGCGGCAGAAGCCTCCATCTTTCAGCGGGACTACTAATACAGTGGTTGTTGAGAAATGGATCAAGTCCCTTGAAAAGATATTCATGGCATTAAGATGCAATGAAAATGAAAAGGTAGTGTTGGCGGTATATTGTCTCAAGGGAAACTCCGATCAATGGTGGTTCTTGATTTAGAATACCACAGAGGAAAAAGAAATATAAGATATGGAATGGAATAATTTTAAGGAAATATTCTTCGAAAAATATTTCCCTCATGAGAAACAAACCAAAATAAAGAGGAAATTACTTGGCTTAAAGGAAAGGGAAGAAGACAGAGTTGCAGAGTATGAGGCTACCTTCACAAGGCTAGCTGGGTATGTTGTAGATTACGTACATGACTCGGTAGACAAGATTGACCATTTTTTTGAAGGTATTAAGCCAAGTATGCGAAGGGTAGTGACTTATCAAACATTTTCATCATATGATGAAATTGTATCAAATTCCATCAAAAAAAGAATGAATTTTCTAGGTCAAAATTTTTCAAGGTAAAACAAGATAAAAAGTGGTACTCTAATACCCAAGGGAAAGGTGAAGCACTAAAGAAGAACAAGGAAATGAAGAAATTCCCATTATGCGAGAACTGTGGAAAGAATCATCTCGGGAAATGCTTGAAAGGCATGGGAGTCTGATATAAGTTTTTGAGAAAAGGGTTCTCTATATAATGAATTCAAGGGGAACAAACAATTTGATAATGTTCAATGCTACAATTTTAGAGATATGGGACACCATTCAAATGAGTGTCCTAAGCACCCATGAAACATGCCTCAAAAAAGGCCAAGAGAGAAAGGGAGAGCTTGTGAGATTACAACCATGGAAGTTGAAGTTCCTAATGATGTGGTGGAAGTTACTTTAATTGTTCCTCAAACCTATCCAAAACATTATTTGATTTTGGATCATCACAGTCATTTATATCTTCATAGTTTTCCAAGAAAATTAGGCATGTCCAATTTTATTTAATAAAGGATTTGTCAGTCAAAACTCCTAGGGGATGCATCACTAAAATAAAGGCATGTCAACTTGTCCCCTGTGTGGCACATAAACATGATTTAGTTTCTGACCTTGTCATCATACCAATTATTTACTTTGATATAATTATTAGTATGAATTGTCTGTAAAACCATGATGCAAATATTTATTGCAAGAAGAAGAAAGTTACAATATTTGAAAATGGTGTAAAATCATTTATCTTTAGAGTAGAGACCTCTCCATCTGATTATTATCTAGATCCACCCCCAATAGCTCTACTAAATACAATACTTGGAGTGGAATATAAAATAATATCTATGGTAAAGTAATGAAGTATTCAAATTTAAGATGTGAATATAGTGCAAGAACACATTGATGTATTTCCAGAGTATTTACCTCAAAATCCTCCAGAGCGGGAAGTTGAGTTCTTTATTGACTTAATTATTATTACAAGACCTATATAAAATAATCCCTATAGAATGGACAATGTGGAATTAGTGTATCTAAAGAAACAACTATAGTATTTGAGCTAAAAAGGATTTATTCAACCTAGTGCTTCTCCATGGGGAGCCCCTGTCCTCTTTGTCAAGAAGAAACATGGATCAATGAGGCCATGCATTGATTACAGGGAAATCAATGCTATTACAATAAAGAATAAGTATCCTATGCCCCAGATTGAAGATTTATTTTATCAAATTAAAGGATCTCAATAATGTTCTAATATTGAACTTTGAACAGGATATCATCAGCTACGTGTGAGGAAGGAAGATATTCCTAAGTCATCATTTCGAACCAGGTATGGGCATTACGAGTTTACAATGATTCCTTTTGGGCTGAAAAATGAACCCTCTATTTTCATGGATGTAATGAATAGGATTTTCAAGGAATATCTTGTTAACTTTGTTGGGGTATTCATTGATGATATCCTGGTATACTCAAAAATCGATGAAGACCATGAGAATCACATGCCAATTATTATGAAAACTCTTAGAAGAAATGAATTATATGGGAAGTTTAGAAGGTGTGAATTCTGGCTTCAAATTTTTTTATTTATGATCCATATAGTCTCTAAAGATGGAATATTAGTTGATCCTGTGAAAAAAAGGCAATCCAAGAATGGCCCACACTAGGAAAAATAATAGAGTTATGCAGTTTTATTGTCTTAGCAGGTTAGTATCAATGTTTCGTTCAGAATTTTGCTCGACTGGCTAACCCGCTAAACAATCTCATAGTTAAATGATGTAAGTTTGTGTGGAAAAAATAATATATATAATGCTTTGAAGAATTTAAAAGAAGATTAGTCAATGCTCCAATTTTGACTCTTCCATTTGGAAGTGATGGATTTGTAATATACACTGATGCCTCAAAGAATGGAAAGTGTTTCATCCTTATGAAAAATA
Source organism: Viscum album (assembly GCA_963277665.1). Classification (NCBI taxonomy): domain Eukaryota; kingdom Viridiplantae; phylum Streptophyta; class Magnoliopsida; order Santalales; family Viscaceae; genus Viscum; species Viscum album. The sequence goes on along the minus strand of OY728162.1, from coordinate 659,922,669 downwards.
ATATATTTATTGCTTATTCATCAAGACAGTTGAAGAATCATGAGAAAAATTATCCAACTCATGATCTTGAGTCAGCAGCCATAATCTTTTATATGAAAATATGGAGACATTATCTCTTTGGAGAAATATGTGTGATTTATATAGACCACAAGAGTTTGAAATACATATTCACACAAAAAGAACTCAACATGAGGAAAATGAGATGGCTAGAGTTACAAAATGATTATGATTTTTCAATACACTACCACCTAGGAAAGGAAAAGAAGGTGAAAGAAGCACTAAGCATGAAAGATCTTGGACTCCTGACCCAAATGAGTATTGAAAGAGATCCTATATTCTAGTATCTACTAAAGATAAATTTGGGAATTTTTAAGGAATGAGAAACTTATTTCTTATTTCAAATGATTTCTAAACAATCTTTATTAGAGAAAATAAAATTCTCTCAATTTGATAACAAGAATATACACAAGAAAATTAATGCTGTCAAGGATGAGAGATTGGCAGACTTCTTGTATGAAGAAGGAGTTCTGAAATTTGGGAAAAGGTTACATGTTCCATTAGTACCTGAACTAAAAAGGGAAATATTATTTGATTCCCACAGCTCAAATTTCTCTATATGCCCGGTTAGCTCAAAGATGTATAGAGAACAGAAGCAATAATTTCGGTGGGATAATATGAAGTGGAAAATTGCTGACTATGTGTCAAGGTGTCTAATTTGTTAACAAGTGAAGGAAGAGAGACAACATCCCAGAGGAGTGATGAAACCCATACCTATTCCTATGTGGAAGTGGGATAATATTACAATGGATTTGGTCACTGAACTACCAAGGACACCTGGAAAGAATTATGGAATATGGGTAATTGTTGATTGTCTCACAAAATTAGAACATTCATTTCCTATAAGAGAGGATTTTCCACTTGAGCGCATGTCCAGACTTTAAATTAATGGAATTTTAAGATTTCATGTTGAACCTCTATCAATTGTGTTTGATCGAGAGCCCCAGTTTACATCAAAAATATCGAAAATTATTCCGAAGGCTTTGAATACTGAGCTTTGTATGAGAACTACTTATCACACCCAAACCAACGGACAGTCTGAAAGTACTATTCAAACTCTAGAAGATATGCTGAGATCATGCTCTCTTGGATTCCAAGGTATGCAAGATCAATAATGGTTGTTGGTGTAATTTTACTACAACAATAGTTTCCATTGTAGTATTTAAATGGCTCCCTTTGAACCATTATATGGAAAGAGATATCGAACTCCAACTTGTTGGAATAAAGTTGGTGATAGGAAACTTATAGGCCCAGAACTTATGGAAGAGACCACGGCAAAGGTGAATACAATCCAAGACCATATTAAAGCAGCCCAAAGTAGGTAGAAGAGTTATGGTCACAACCAGAGAAAGGATTTGTAATTCCATGTGGGAGATCATGTCCTTCTGAAAGTATCTCCATGGAAGGGTCTCTTAAGGTTCGGTAAGAAAGTGAAACTGAGCCCCAGGTACATCAGATCATTTGAAATTCCAGAAAGAATAAAATCTATAGCTTACAATTTAGTAATGCTTCCAAGTATCTCCAAAGTCCATGATTTATTCCGTGATTCATTTTTGAAAAAATTCATGCCAGACCCAATGCATGTACTCACCTATGACGAAATAGAACTAAACCTGATTTTTCCTGCTATGAAGAGCCTATCCGGATTCTTGACACAAGGGAGCAGGTATTGAGAAATCAGACAACTTGTCTAGTAAAGGTCCTTTGGAGAAACCAGAATATGGAGGAAGCAACATGGGAACCTGAGGATGTTATGAAGAAGAACCACCTAGATCTTTTTGGTGGTCTTTATACATAAAATTTTGAGGAAGAAATTTCCGAATGAGGTAATAATGTAGCACCCCAAACATTTATGGTATGTTTCTCTTAAATACACTGTATTCATTAGATAGATTATATCTCATGTATCACTAGCCTTTATGGAACAAAACATTGTTACTTATAGGAGATAGCCATAACCTAGCCATTAAACTTAAATTTTCAAGCTATGTGATTTGAATTTTAAAAATCTGACACACACGGTTGTGTTCAAGATGATATTTAGAGTCTGATAGAATTAACTTAATTTTCGGGGAATAGTAATCTACCGTTATTAATAGTAACCAGCCCTTATGAATAGTAACTTACCCTTATGAATAATAGTATGACTCTTATGAATGGTATGGATACCCTGGAGTGTATAAATGAATTTTGGAACCTTAAAAATGATGATGAATATTTTAAGTGTTTATATATTTCTATTAAATAATGATTTAATTAAATATTTTATTAATCATATTTATAAATTGTTTTTAAAAAATGGACTTCATTTTTGGAATCTACATGTCCAAAAATGGTTAGGGTGAATTTTTGGGAATTTTCTTAAATACATGAATTTTTGGTGAATTTTAAAATACATTAATTTACCGTATAAATACATTATAATTTAAATTAACTATTCCTAGAAACATGAGTTATGTAAGCACCCCATTCTCGAACTCACATGCATATATTACTATTCTTGGTCATGAAATCCTCACCATTTCATGTCTTGAGAGGAAATAAAAAATTAATTATTATAATATTATGAAAACTCTTCTCCCCTCCACTATATATACCACCACTCACCCCCTCTTCCTCCCACACTAATCAAGCTTCAAGACTTACCTAAATTATGAAAAATACACATCCCAAGCCCCCTACCCACATCTGCGACCTACTGGTGTCACCAAAAGGCCAAAAACAAAGGCCTTAAGGAGTATCTCAAGGGGGAGTACTCCAGAGGTGAACCTCTCTTCCTTTTTCATTCAATTCTTTTTACAAGTTCCATTATTCTGTTCTCTCTTGTCACCTCACCTCATAAAAATTCCATGATAATTCTAGTACCATACATGTACTGATTTTTCATTATGATAATTTAATATTTCATCATAATCACTTTTCTTCCTTTCCTTCTATACAATAAATGCAAACACCGTCCGAGATGTGTTAATTTATCACACTAAGGGAAGACATGTTTTAAATTTGAATTATTTTCTTTAATACTAGTCATGAAACCTTTTTAAATGGTTTAACCAGATCATAATATATGTATTTTTTCTTGTTTAATGTTATATAATCCTTACAAACTCAGAATATGGAATAATAATACAAAACATGTTTATTGTGCACAAAACCGCCAAACTAAATCCAAGAGTTTATCGATAACTTTTAACCAATGAATCATCCTCAAGTATATAACCCAGAATCATTATAAGGTCATTTATATATCTGTAAGGTCAATAATATTATATATTAACAATTATGGATGTTTGATCATGTTTCAAATGAACTTGCATTCATAAATACAAGTAAACAGATCATGAAAACCAAGGAAGAAAATGCTTCCAAAACATTAAAATTGAATATCTAAAACCCATAAAAAATAACATTAATAAACCTAATAAGTTTATACCATATTAATTACATGATGATGAGGTTCTATAATTATAAATTAATGAAGCTAAATTTTATTATTTTGGTTGTTAAGAACAATCAAGAACACCTTCAAGCATAAGGTAACAGATCCTCTCTCTCCCTTTTATTCAAGCATCTTCCATATGTTGCGCCCTTTTAATTTTTAATACCTAATGATGAGGTATGTTTTTATACCTCCATAATACTGCCCTAATGACATATAAATAATGGGATAACCCTTTACCTCTCATTAATCCCTCGCAAGAACACTCGTTACCATGCCAAAATGTTTGCAAGGGGTTTTCTTATCTCACTTTTAATTCGGTGAGATTTCCATTTTTCGCCACTTATTTCTTGTATGTGGTACATGTGTACATCCATATTATTTATAATATCATGATTCTATTTATATTCATGGTATTATATGATTAATTTAGCGATTATTGACTTTTGGTTATAAGACTCAAATGATTACAATATGGTAGGTGACTTTGTCTGAATTTCCAAATGAGACCTACTTGGTATTGTGCACGAAATATTTCTTATATGGTGTATCTACTGCCCATTTGAGATCAATTTTCATTTGGAATTATATTTATATTAAATAAAAATAATCTCATATCATGGATATGTTTTTTTCTAAACCTTATACCATTTTAAATATAGTGTTTATTTGGAAAGTTATTTTTAACGAAGGATATATTGATGAATCTGTATACTCTACTATATACAGGTATTGAAAAGGCATATTGATATTTTATTGAATCAATATATAAAGAATTATTTGGACATTCGGTGGAGGGTGGGGCCTGCTATATCCCTTGATGCATCTGTAAGTCTCATGAGAAAAATCCGTTGGTGACAAACCCTTCAAGTTTGTTTCCAAAAATAAGATGGGTTTCTACTCACAGAACTAAACCATTTTTACGGTATTAAGGTATCATGTTCTAGATACATGATATCCAATTAATTAGCATTCGATTTAATCAATATCAATTATTACTATTCATGAGGTTTTCACTATGACAAAATCTATGGATTCTATTTTATTCTCAGTTTATTAATGGCGTGAGTTTTTCATTTATTCACCATGTCATTTTGATTATGTGAAATTGTTTACAATTCAGTTATTATTAATTCATTCTTCCACTATTTGAAACCATTATAAATCATTTGAGCTCACCCCTTTCATTGTTTACTTTTAATAGGTGATGAGGAAGAGACCATTTATTGAGTTCTTGTGGATGCAGTATTTAGTTTTTGTTATGTATTGTATTTTGTAAACTTTTCCATTGTAATTTGAGTTACATATATGTATCTAGTTTCTTCAAGACTACTAAACTGATTGTTCCTTCAGGTTTTTCATTCCTTCTAACCATGCCAATATAACAAGTAATGCACCGACTCTAGTCTGAATGGGTAAGGGTGTTACAATGAGACATTGAGACACAAATACCATTCATAATGGTATGATTAGTGTATCATGATGGAAGTCCAATTTTAGACCCCAGTGGTTGGACTTACATTCAGCATCATGAACATGCTCCTTTAGCACATATTCTAGTATGATTGATATTTTTTTCATAAATGTTCGTTAGCCACATAATGAGGATAATATTAATTGTTAATATATATATTATTCATGTGCCTTATTATTTATAAACACAATTTAAGTTCATTTTATACTTTGAACATTGATTCACATTATGTTTGTAATTCCCTCTTAAAATGCACTATTACACAGTACATTTTTGAGCAACTAATAAAATAAAAAATGGTCTTGATTTTGTTTTAATATTTAATTTTTTGGTTTCTTATCACATTGGGAACAATTCATACATTTTGAGTACTTGAAGATTCATATTGGAATATCACCAAAGTCGGTCTTGAACAAACAACATTCTAGGTGAAGTGAACTGGACAACAGCCTAATAAAACTACTATAGAGGCAGATATCCCAACCCAATAATTCTGAAAATTGAACTGAGGTTATAGGAAATCAGGCGGAACATTTCTTAAAATAGTGACATGAGATAATTTTACGTTTTAAAGGGAGTTCCATGTGGGCTAAGTTAGAGATAAAATTCTGGGTCAGATCTTGTGGCCCAGACAAATAGTCCACCAATTTATTCATATATCACAAACCAAAATTCCATTTGGGCTTCAATTTGACTTGTAGTTAGTAGAAATCCGAGGATCCATTTTCTTCTTGGATGGACCATTATAATTTGGCCATATAGAAGGTCATTTCAATGCCTTTTTTGGGTGGATGCAACATGGCTTCCACTTCCGGTCAAGAGTGGAAAAGTCGAAGTTCCACAAGATCTACACAAACCTAAGCCTACCATACTCAAGTGGGATTACTTTAACTATTGGATACTAGACATAAGGCTTCCAAAATGCCTATTTAAGGCAGTGGTGGTGAAGGAGTTGGGAATATTTGGTGCTTTCTTTCATTGTAATGTTATTATTCAATTTTGTTGTCTCAAGTTTGACTTTCACATGTAAGTTTTTCTAATTAATCTTAGTTTCTTAATAAAAGTTCTTATTCTACTATTATTCTTCCCTTATTCATATAAAGTTGATACTGTTGGATCAAGATATGAATTTATTCACACTAAACCTAGTGAAATTATCACACAATGTTGGAGTGATTGTTATTTCATTGTCTTTTTTTACTTCTTCAATTCTTCTTTCATAAGTCTACTTCCTGATTCCATTGAAACCATAGCATCAATGGAGAGATAAATAACTTATCGGTTGATCCAAGTGAGTAGAAATGGGCTGGATTGGATGTTTCTTCCCACTCCATTTATTTTAATCACTTCTTTTAATTGATAATTTTGTTTGAATATAATTAAACTTCGTCATCCTTGTTGAATTTAATGCTACAAACTTCATGTACTAACATGAAACTTTACCTTGGAGTTCTCAAAACATCGATACTTAAAGTGTATAGGTGATTAGTATTAAGATGTTTTGGTACTAAAATAGTAAGTGATGATGTTGTTTGACCTTCTTAAATGAACTCATCTCAAATATAATAAATTGAAATTGTTTAAAATAATTCATCCAATCCACCCAAAGCGATAACCTTGGATCAACTCAGTATAAAAATTTGAATTAACAAAAACCTGTTAGTGTTAATTTAAAACCATATAAAATCAACCCAAGTTGTCCACTTAATAGACAAAACAATCCATATAGTGTACGTGTCTATAGGTTACTTCTAAGGTCTCCGAGAATTCGAAAACCCAAGCTAAACTACAAGTGGCTGCTTAATCCTTAAATCTTGGATTAATTTGGGGGAGACAAAATTTTGGCACCATTGTATGGGAACCAAGTAAGTAATATATCCACCCATTATATTCTACCCCATTTCTTCTATTATCACCCAAATTATCTTATCTTTTACCATTCTCGTTTTTTTCCTTTTGGCGCATGCCCGCCTACACTCGTGACCAATCAAACCATCTAGTTAGGGTGGATAGTCTTGAGGTTGGGAAGTCAAGTACACCAATTGAACTCTTTACATTAAATACTAATATTCCTAGTACTCCAGTGTCAAATATTGAGCCCATTTCAATGGAAGGTATTCCTAGAAACCAACTCATAAACTCAAGTGAGAACTATAATGGAAATCCAAATGAGACAGCCCCATACTTGGGTAATGCAGTCGATCAAACCATGAATGACTACCTCACACCTTCATTGACCAATGCCCTCTCATACATTTTTCATTATTACCTAGGGAATTAAAACTACATATTTAAACCCCATGTCCTAATCCACCTTCCCACATACCATGGAATGGAGTCCGAGATGCCTTACCTTCAAGTTAAGGAGTTCAATGACATTCTAGAAACCATGTGTCCCCCACATCAACTAGAATAAACTAAGATAATGATATTTCCTTTTTCATTAAATAATCGAGCTAAAAATTGGGTAAAAAATTTGAGACCATCATCCATCTACTCTTGGGACCAATTGCAAAGATAATTCTACAGAAAATAATTTCCCCACCACAAAACAATTGTACTTAAAAAGAGAATCCAAATTTTTTTTAAAAAGAGGGAGAGTCATTGTATAAAACACGAGAGAGGTTCAGAGACACACTAAACGTGGTTCCAAACCATAGTTTTTCTATTCCTGAACAAATGAGAATATTCTATGAAGGGTTTTTCCCGGGGAACAAAAAATTCATTTACATGATGTAGAATGGGACCTTTAAAAACAAAGCCCCAAATGATGCTTACGAGTATCTAGAAAGTCTTTCTGAACAAAATCAATCATTGGGAACATCAACTTACTTTGAGAATCCACCCAAATCTGGAAGAATTCACACACTTACGGTGGAGGAAAGCCTTCGGAAAAAACATGCTACACTCACTAAGAAGGTTGAGGAGATCAATCAGAGAATGGTCCATGAAATTTAAACTGTTGACCTTATTTGCAAATTTTTTGAAAAATATGACCACAATACCGACAACTACCCAACCATACCTTACATTAAAGATTTTATTTTAGGAGGACCACCAACACAGGTCAATTCTATAAACTTTCAGAAGCCATAGTACCAAATAACTTTCAATATAAGGTATAAGGACAATCCAGAATTCCATTGTATAGATAACCAACAACCCAACCAACAACCTAGTCAGCCAGAAGGACCAAACCCCTACCCTCCACAAAATTTTCAAACCATAAATAGTTACAACTACAACCAGTCCAATACCAACACCTCCTATCCAATACCAACAACCCATCCAACAACCCATGAAACAACCAATCCAACAACCAAAGTATCCTCCTGGGATAAACCAACCAGCACAAGCCCCTACTCAATTTGTCCCTCTTCCAATACTTCAGCAGTTGTGTAAGAAAATAGAGAAAATGAACTCACAAGTCTCATCCCTAAAACATGAATTTCAAACCATTAAAACCGAGAAGGCACCCATGCCTACTCAAGCATTACCATCCTCTAATTTAATGGGAGAATCCATTTACACACAAACCTCTCATGGACAACTCAATGTAGTAAATATTTTAAGAAGTGGTAAATCCACTGAGAAACCTGAACAACCCATTCGAGAACCATTAACATCTTCAAAAAATCTTGAAAATGAATAAAAAAAACCCATAGATTCTGAAAACCCAATGATAATGTGAAGGAACTACAACCACACCAAACAATAAAACCACATTCTCCTTTCCCTCAATGCATGTGAGAAAAAACTAAACTAAAACTGAATGAGAATTCGAGGGAAATATTCTCTCTGGTTTAGTTGAACATCCCCCTTCATAATGAAATCCAAACCATTACAGCCTACTCAATGTACCTTAAGGAATTTTACACTTTTAAAAGCCAATTTTCACATAAAAACCAAGTCATTTTGGCTGCTAATGCGAGAAACACCATTCATGGGACCATTCCTCCAATGTTTAAATATCCAAGATGTCCATACATCAATGTTGATTTAGGAGAGAAAAAAGTTTTCAAAGATATTTGTGATCTAGGAGCCAGTGTGAACCTCATTACTTCTGCCATGTATTGTTAGTTAGGGCTTGAGAACTGTAAGCCACATTTTTCAATCTTCAACTTGCTAATCATAGTGTTAAAGTTCATAAGGGGATCTTAAAGGATGTTTTGGTGAATGTTGAACACTTCATCTACCTAGCTAACATCATTGTTCTTGACAATCACCCAATCTTTGGTCTTAGGGAGTAAACCCCAATCATCATTGTCCATCATTTCCTTGTAATAATCTACTCTGCTATCTGCGTCCAAAATGGTAAGAGGACCATCACATTTATAAACACGAGTCTAGACTTGAACATCTATAATGAAAACTCTCAAATTGTAGATGATGAATAGATCCATGAGGTTATGTGGATTATTAGTGTTGATTTTTAACTCAAGGAACATCAAGGGATTACTGAAGGATGTTTAAGCCAAGAAGAGATTGATTTTAATTATTCACTTGAGTGAAATTTGTCTCCTAGAATGAATCACTTTTAGATTGATATATTGATGATTTTCCCGAATCACCAATCAATGATATCATTGATGAAATAAATAAAATTGAGTCAATACCCATTCATACCACTGATTTGGATATATTATTTAATGAAAATTCCGGTCACAAAGAACCAATTCTATCAAGAAATATGGAAAAAGAAACCAAGTTCAATAAAAAGTCCCATACTTCCTTGGAAAGTGATGACCAATCTAATATCGAATTTAAGGTCATGAATTCCTCACTCAAGTATGCATTATTAGGGTGCAATCGAGTTTTTATTGTTTTCATTTCTTCCTCTCTTGAAGACAATCAATAGATGATTCTTTTTGATGTCCTAAGAAATCATAATAAATTAATTAGATGGACCCTTTATAATATTCCTTGGATTATCCCATTCATTGGGACTCATAGTATTGTTCTTGAATCTGAATCTAAACCACGTCATCAACCTCAAAGGAGACTCAATCAAAATCTTATGGATTGGTAAACAAATAACTTTTTAAGTTGTTGAAAGTGTGTATCATCTACCCCATTTCTAAGAGTGAGTGGGTAAGCTTAATTCAAGTTATCCCAAAGAAAGATGGAATCACGGTGATCACCAATGAGGATAGTGACCTTCTCCCCACAAGGGTAAGTAGTGGGTGGAGAGTCTGTATTGACTATACGATGCTCAAATATTATTCCAAGAAAGTCCATTCCCCTTGCCCTTAATTAATCAAGTCCTCATGAGAGTGACAAGTCGTCAATTATATTTCTTCCAAGATGGATTCTTAGGATATAATCAAATCAAGGTCACCTTAGAGGATCAAGGGAAAACAAACATCACTTGTACATTCGGAAATTTTTACTTCAAGTAAATTCCCTTTGGGTTATGTAATGCTTTGGGTACCTTCCAGCATTGCATGATGGTAATCTTCTCAAACATAGTGGGGGATTGTTTAGGGGTCCTCATGGATGACTTATCTATCTTTGGGGATACTTTTGAGGGATGCCTTATGAATGTTGAAAGGGTTTTGTCAAGATGTGAGGAAAATAATCTCATCCTAAATTGGGGAAAATGAAATTTAATGTTAAATGAATGACATATTCTAGGACATCTGGTTTATGGTAGAGGGATTGAAGTTGATAAAGCTAAGGTGGACATCATTCATCACCTTTGATCTCTTAAAACTCATAAAGAGGTGATGTCTTTTTTAGGGCATACTAGTATCTATAAAAGTTTCATTAGGAATTTCAGCTCCATTTATTGACCACTTTTTGCTCTAATGGAGAAATTTTTCCATTTTTATAGACATAAAGCTGTAAGAGATCATTATCTACACTCAAGTCAGCTCTTATCTCTGCACCTATCATGTAATCTCCAAATTGGAAACTTTCTTTTAAGCTCACGTGTGATGCTTTTGACTTCACTGTAGGAGAATTCTTAGGAAAACAATGTGAGAAAACTCCATGTGTAATTTCTTAAGAAATAAAATAATTAAATTATGAACAAATAAACTACACCACTACAAAGAAAGAATTGCTGGATGTTGTTTTTTCCGTAGAGAAATTCAGGTCCTATCTCTTAGGATCACCCATCATTGTCGTCACCGACCATTCCGCACTAAAATAAATTTTCCAAAAACAAGATTCCAAGACTTAATTGATTAGGTGTGTCCTTATTATTCAAGAGTTAGATTTCACCATTAAGGATAAAAAGGGTGTTGAAAATGTTGTAGCTGACAACCTCTCTATGATGGAATTCAAAGAAAACTCACATCACCTTTATGTGTCTAATTTATTTCCCGATGAGCACCTCTATTATGTGAGTGATTAACCATGGTATACTGACATAGAAAACCATTTGGTTATGAGTGACATTCGAAAATTCCAAAGGACCCAAGCTAAGAATAAATTCATTTTTGATGTCAAACATTATGTGTTTTATGATCCTTATCTCTTAAAGTTATATCCTGATCAAATCATTTTGAGATGTGTTCCTGAGTCTAAGAAAGAGTCCATTCTAAAATTTTGTCACGGAGAGGCCTATGGAGGACACTTTTTCTCAAAGAAAACCACTACAATGGTGCTCCAACTTGGTTTCTACTCGACAAACCTCAATAAGGATTCCATCCAATTCTGCAAAAGCTGTCCTTAGTGTCAACAATTAAGATACGTCACCAAAAGGATTCAAATGCCCCTCACTCCCATTCTTATCATTGAAATATTTGATTGTTGGGGAATTGATTTCATGGGAACCTTCCCAAAATCTAGGGGATACCTCTACATCCTCTTAGATGTTGATTATTCCTCAAAATGGGTTGAGGCCATTCCCACCAAGTCCAACGACCATCATGTTGTGATCTGACTTCTAAAAGAGCCCATATTTTCTCGATTTGGAATTCCTAGGTCTATAATTAGAGATCAAGGAACCCATTTCTATAACTTCCCATTATATTATCTCATGTCTAGGTATGCGATTTCTCCTAAAGTTTCCACTACATACCATTCTCAAACCAATGGTCAAGATGAGTTAGAAAATAGGGAGATTAAACAATGTATTGAAAAAACTATCTATCCCTCTAGAAATGATTGGTTTGATAAACTCTTGGACGACCTTTGGGAATATATTAAAACTTAAAAATCCATCCTAGTAATGTCATCATATAAGTTTTATTATGGAAAATTATTACATTTACCTATTGGAATTGAGCATAAGGCATTTTTGGAAATCAAGAAAATGAATTTTGACATTTATTTGGCCAAAGAAAAGATGAAATTAGATCTTAATGAAATTGACGAACTTTGGATGATGGATTATAAAAATTTTGAGGATAAATAAAGCTAGAGTTAAAGCCTACCAATATAGAAAACTCAAAGTAAAACACATTGAACCGGGAAAATTTGTGCTCTTGTATAGTTCAAAACATTATTTACACCTAAGAAAGTAAAGGTCTAGATGGTCAAGTCCATTCATAGTGCATCATGTGTACCCCCATGGGGCAGTAGAGATTCAAGATCTTATAAGTGGTCACATTTTTACGGTCAATGTTCATAAGTTAAAACCATTCATTAAACATAATATACATGTTGAGTTAACTGAGACAAGCTATGAACCATGAATAAATTTATAGATTTAGGATCCATGTCGAGCTAATGATGTTAAACAAACACACAACACATGAGGAAACCCGTGATTTTTAGGTTTCCAATCATTGTGAATCATCTTTATTTTAAAATTGGATTAATGAATCATTTTGATATTTAAAAAAATTACATAATCAATCAAATATAAATATGGTAGTACCGTAGAATGTTGACCAATTATTCTATTATGAGTATGTATGGGTATGAAAGGGGAGCATCGTATTCATCCATGTCACGCGGTGTGATCCCTGAGTTATAGTGTACAGATAAATTTAAAAAGAAAACAATGTATCATCAATATATTTTATGTTATTTTTATGGGTTTTTAGGTTAAAAGAAAAATAAAAAAATAAAAATAAAAAAATATAAAAGGACACATCATAGGCCATGGGGAAAACCCCGTCACAACCGACCAAGCCACGAGGACTCGATCCCAGGTCCAAAGGGAGACAAGTTCATGCACTTACCACTGACCTACGGTTTATAGTACTTCCTTATTCTATAATTTTTGTATATATACTTATTTTTTAATTTTTTTATTATATGAATAAATATGTATATATATATATTGTTTTGTTTTATTTGGTTTTTTTGTTTTTCCTTTTTTCACTAGGGAACTCTGCAAGTGACCTGGATATCAAAGAACTAAATTGGAGAAGCAAGAACATCAAATTCAACTACCAAGTGACTTCATTCCATGATCCTCATATGTAAAATTTCTTTTAGAACTATTATCTTCTACCTTTACCACCTTCAAAATTTTATTTTCTATAAACACTGGGGATAGTGTTATTCTATTTTGGGAGGTGAAAAGAATAGAAAATAAATAAAATAATTTTGTATGCACAAAAAAATGTGTGAAAGGAAAAAAATATTTATCCTTGAACATGATAATACACATTTCACACTTTTAAATTGAATATCAAATAATTTATAATGCCCTGATTCTAATTATTATCCATGTATAATTTCATGAGCATAGATTTTGTAAAGTGTGGCAGTCTAATGTGATATTTCATCATTCATATTTTCATCCAAATAAAAAAAGAAAAACTCATTTCCTTTGGATAGTGGGGTATTAGTTTGAGTTCATGGGGTCCCCTAAATAAATATCATAGGTTTGGTGATCATTTTAGTTTTAATATGAGTATTAACAAAAAATAAAAAAATAAAAAAATAAAAAAATAAATTTGCACGTAGAGCAATGAAATGACCTAATGCATGTAATTCAACACTTGGGGATCGTGAATCCATAGTTTTCCCACCTAGAGTTAGTAATTTTATCTCTATTGGTGGTAATTTGTATTTTTTTTTTATTGATTTAACTCAAGATGATGCCCGAGTATGTGGGCTTCACTTGGTGCCCTATGGTCTTTGAGCCTAGGATCCATTGACAATGTCTCGCTACATGGGTTCACTCTTTTTAATGTAATTTTAATTACCATGGAAATATTGCAAAAAATAAAAATAAATAAAAAAAATTGAATACACACCTTAATATTGAAATGTGATTCCACCTGGAGCTTCTGTCATTTCCCCCTTGAATAAAGATGAACCCCCCATGTCTATTGTGATACACAACATATTGTCATGCTTAATTGATATTAGATGAAATATGGTGATGAATTAGAAAAATGAATGGGATTGAGATTGATATCTTCATATGATAATATATTGTATTAAAATATTTTTACAGGTTTCATGATTTTTTGTTATAAGGGTTTTTGGTGATCAATGTGTATTAAAATATTTTTGGAAAAGGGAATTCGAATTTCATATTGTTGCGATATATTTTTCTAGGGACAAGAAAAAATCAAGTTGGGTGGTGTGATTATCCACAAAATAAGGCCAATATTCTTTTTTAATATATATGATATTCATGTTCTTTTTTATTCATAAACATCATTTTAGTTCATTTTATACTTTGAACATTGATTCACATTATGTTTGTATTTCCCTCTTAAAACGCACTATTACATGATAAATTTTTGAATACATCGTAAAATAAAAAATGGTCTTGATTTTATTTTCATATTTAAATTTTAGGTTTCTCATCACATTGGGAACAATTTATACTTTGGGAGTACTTGAAGATTCATATTGGAAGACCACCAATGTCGGCCTTTAACAAACAATATTTTGGACAAAGTGAATTGGACAACAACCTAATAAAACTACTATAGAGGCCAAGATCCGACCCAATAATTCTGAATATTTTACTGAATATAGAAAAAATCATGGGTAACATTTCCTTAAATAGTTATAAGATCTAATTATTAGTTTTAAAAGGAGTTCCATGCGGCCCAAGTTGGAGATAAAATTCTGGTCCATATTCTGCATCTAAGAAAAACATCCCACTAATTTAAACATATCTAGCGAACCCAAATTTCCATTTGGGCTGAAATTTTACAATAGGATGTTATAAATCTAGGTATCCATTTTATTCTTCTATTACCCACTCTAATTTGGACATATACAAAGACATTTTTACACCTATATTTGTTGGATGTAAGACGACTTACACTTCAGGTCAAGAGTGGAAATGTCTAAGTTCCCCAAGATTTCCACCACCCTATGCAAACCATAATCAAGTGGGATGACTTTAACTATTGGAGTATTGACCCAAGACTTCCAAATTTCCTATTTAAGGTAGTGGTGGTGAAGGACTTGAGTATCTTAGGTTCCTTCTTTAATTGTAATTTTATGATGCAATTTTGTTGTCTCATGTTTTTCTTTCATATGTAAGTTGTTATAATTCATCTTAGTTTCTTAATAAAATTTCTTATTATACACTTATTCTGTACTTATTCATATCATGTAGATATCATTCTCTCAAGGTGTGAATTTATTCACACTAAACCTTGTGAAATTATCACACAAAGATGGGGTGATCATTATTTCATTGTCTTTTTTTACTTCTTCAATTCTTCCCTCATGAGTCTACTTCCCACTTCCATTGAAACCATAGAATCAAAGGAGGGATAACACACTTATGGGTTGATCTAAGGTAGTATCACGGGGATGGATTGGATGTTATTTCTCACTCCATTAATGTCTAATGACTTCTATTAATTGATAATTTTGTTTGAAGATATTTAAACTACTTCATCCTTATTCAATTAAATGCTACACACATCAAGTGATAATATGAACCTTTACCTTGGAGTACTCAAAACATTGATCCTTAATGTGTATATGTGATTTATATTAAGGTGTGTAGGTATTAAACAGTAAGTGATGATGTTGTTTGATCTTCTTAAATGAACCCATCTCAAATTTATGAAATTGAAATTGTTGAAAATAATTCTTCCAATCCCCCCTCAAGCAATAACCTATGATAAAATCATTATTAAAATTTGAATTAACATAGAACTTTTAGTGTTCATTTAAAACCATATAAATTCAACCCATTTTGAAGCTTCATATCGAAAAACAATTCATAGAATTTACATGTCTATAGGTTAATTTTTAGGTCTCTGAGGATTTCACAACCCAAACTAAACTACAAGAAACCAATTAACCCTTAAATCTTGGGTAAATTTGGGTGAGACCAAATATAACATCACTAACCAACATATAGTTAACAATAATTTTCCAATAATTAAAAGGGGTGGAAATTTTTTTTAGAAGTAAGTGTGACATCTCTCAGATACTCCTTGGATAATACCATATTGATGTTCATAATGAATCCGATTTCATGAATCTAATCATGATCATTACACCTATACATCAATTATATAACATTAAAAGGTGTGAAATAATGATCCACAATATAATAGGATATCAATATATGGGACTATTCATATAGTCTCGTTTGGACATATAGTGGTCATGGTCTCATTTGGTTGGATGGTACCCATAGTCTTATTTGGTGGGATGATGACCACAGTCCCATTTAGTAGGAAAATGCATGTTTATGTTCCTCGTAAGAATTGGATCTCATTGTTGGGATAATTATGATTTCTTTATTTTGTGGGATTGTTCATTTCCTCCTAGTTATGGCGGTATGAAGTCAAAAATATTTTGGACCAACTTGGGCATTAGTGGGGTCTCCTCTTCTTATGACATATTCCTCTGATGATGATTATGATCAATCTTGGATAACTGTGATGATTAAGAAGATATATCTAGTATTTTAGAGTGAATATAGTTCATGAATATATAATTAAGTAATTCTATGATGATTTATTAAAATTAAGACACTGACTTATAGGATATCCAATTATTAATCATTTATATGTCCCAAGAGAACCCTTTTCCCTTTCGTTTTCACTTTCTTCTTGGAGAATGGTTGACACATACGTCACATGAATCATGGAAAATTCCAATGAAACTTGAACCTATTTGATAATATACTTCATAAAATATTTGAAATCATTCACTTCTTAGATTGTGTGGTCTAATATATAATAGTAAGGGTAATAAATTGAGTTATAATTCCTCCATAAATCATCTATATTCTTGATTTATGGAGACAAGATTTGGTTGTTCTCTAATGTTGAGAAGACTTACCCAAAAACCTAATCATTATGGAAGGAATAAATCGTGTTATTAATATTTTAAATGTAACATAATCTCATGCTTTATGTCATAGACATGATAGTAATATCTTATCTTTAAAATTTTCCCCAACTTTATAGCTGTGATGGAGATTCTTATCGAGATCTTTCCTGGGCGCTTTGAATGAAATACTCTTGTTTTTTTCTATAGATACAAACTCTTACATCCCAATAGGTTATATCAGTGGGTGATTGTGGTTAATAACTCAACCAACAAGTTCTCTACAAAAATATTTAGTAATTATTCTAAGGGAAGCTGTATTTAGGAGGAATATGTTATTCCATTAAATATATCAATGAAATCCACAACTCTCATTTTATCACATCTTGCAATTGAACAGGTCATGGATAGTTATTTTCCTCATTATAGAGCTAAATTACTAGAGTAATTTCTAACGGAGACCATAATAGCTTTAAATAGACCCAACACGAATGCATTTATACCATTGGAAATTAGATATGCATAACATGCAATTTTTTATAGTGTATAGAAAATAGTCCTTTCTCAAAAAATCCTATTAAATATTGAGTAGAAAAAAATATCCATGCATGAAGAAGAAGAGAAATGGATTTATATGGGTGGTATGACTATTTACACATCGGGGGATTGATATTTCTAAAAAAATTTTCATAATTCACTGATATGGTGGTGATAAACCCTTACTTTGAGTAGGCCTTTAATTTCACACATTGGTATCAAAATGAGTGTTGAGGCTATAAAACCAATTTTCAGGGTCTTATGGGAACTTTTTGGCCTTTTAAAACCCATGGTTTTATAGAACCTAGAAGAAACATTATTAGCTATATTTTCAATCATTAATTTGAAAAATCAGGGGACCAAAATGTACTGAAAAATTAAATGAAATAATTACTTGATATTAAGGATTTATTCGGAAAAAAAATCTAGGATCACACTTACAATCAAGCACCAATGTATCGTGCACTAAAAAACCCCTCGCCTAGATAATTTCAAAAATAAGGAACCCATATTCATGAAATTAGGTTAATGCACCTTGGTTTAAATGCCTAGGTTTTGACGCCCAGGATTGCACACCAATGTTAGTGAAACCATGTTGTATACCCAGATAAACTGCATGAGCCGCCTTTTGTGATCAACCCTCACATTCCGCAGTTAACTGTGACCTATAAATAGCCACCCCTTAGATCTAATTTTTTATAAACATTGATTAAATCCCATAAGAATAATCATTTTAGGTTGTACCTTTACCTCACCCATTCTATACCCCCTCACTAAGGCTCCATGTGCCCTAGTCATTGAGGGGATCAAGTACTGGGTTGACATGCACCATAGTCATCCTCAAAGACCTTTATACCAGGGAAAATAATTAAAAAACATAGGATACTCGATATTATAGTATCTCTTATCTCTATAAGAACCCAATCATGGGTGTTTTATATATAATTACCCACACCATATTGCACTACACATAAGCACCCAACCTGTTGGGCTCTATGGATCTAACATGGGAGACCCTTCGCACAGGGCCCCTTACTTGAGAAAACCATTACCTAATGCCATTTACAAAAGAAAACCTTTCCCCAAGTCATTTTAATTGAGTTGAACAATAAAAATAGTATCCTACATGATAAACCCCTCACCTAGGGTTCCTCACTAGAGAAAAAATTTTTACAGGGCCCCTCACTAGGGAATTAACACAGCAGAACCTATGATCATTTCATGTAGAGATATTCCTAGAACTCCATGGACATACAACATATGATAAACTCATTAAACTAGGTCTATTTCCAAGATAACCATTTCACTTTTCCACATTTCCTAAAAACCCAACCCTATTATAAGTTTCTTGAGATGAATTACTACACATTTCTCTGGCATGTACCTCATTTCATGATACTAATTTTGGTTTCTTATTATATATATTTCTCTATCTATGTGTGAGATCCAACCTCTTTAGTTATCCTTACTCAACTAGTTACCAATATATAGGGGGATAACCAATAATATTTACTCTGATCTGATTATAAAATTCTAGGATGAATCATAATGGGAATTATATTTGTAATCCCCACTAAATCCTATATATCTCCCCATTAATTATTTTGACCTTCTTAGGGGATTATGTTAAACTGAATGGGATGATAATTCCTTATATCCATAAACTTTGAAATTTTAAATACATGGGTTCTGATTACTATTCTCACATGAAATATTGGAAAACTCTTTTGTGTTCAATCCTAATATCCCATCACTATAACACCTCATCACTCCTATCAAAGGTGGTATACCGCAAAACCAATTCCCCAATAGACATAAAAATATGAAATTACCCATTGGATTCAAAACATGACCACCTTCCTATAAATAATTAAAACTAAAAACCACCCTTTATTATGATCATAATGGATCTTTCCATATGTGATAAGATTATGATTCCCTCATATTAGGAAGAGCTATCTATGTCTTATGCCATGAGTTTAAGAAACCTACATGATAGGTTTGATACAACCCATTTCTCCTTGGGTGATGTTCTTGAGACCTACTTCCCCTATATACTATGAGTTGATATTGTCTTCTTGGTTATAATATAGGCCTTGAGTAAAGATACCCCTCAAGATTTCTCAAAATATTAAAATCTAATACACTCCTATTGATATGAGAAATATATTTACTTTACGAACCTAGTATATCATTTATCTAAGGGAAGCCTTCTGAATAATCCATGATCATGCTACTATTATCACTCATTTCACAATGTAATCATATAATATAGGTTTCATACTTTTTGTAAACCCCAATGATTACGTTTCTTATATAGTTACCAATCAACAAGATGAACCAAAAAGTTACACTCATGCGTAAGTCCCACACTAACCATTACTAGGAATTATTATCCTATTAATCCAATCCTCATGATGTTAAACTACTTGTAAGTGATCATTTTCACTTAACATTGAAAGGAACAATGTCTCTAATTTAGTGTAATTGATGTAGGAAATAATTTCCCCAAAAAATGGTTTGATAACCACAACCTATCATCCTCATGTCTAACATGAATTTAGATGTGTTGTTGTTAAGAAACCCTAGTGACCACATCCATTTAGAAAGGAGATCCAAAATTAAATTCCTATAAAAACATCACATATGTAGGTTCCATCATATTCTCTATGAAAAACATGTAATGGTAAAATATGATACCTTCTATGGTCTTCATGATGTATCGGGGTTTCGTATCCTCTCATTGTTATATGGTTCTCATCAATGCTTTATACTATGAAAATAATGGGAGAGATTACACTATAAATCTACCATCCCATTGAATGTTGGGAATTTTTGAATTAAATTTTTTTGTTGGGGATGAGTCTAAACCATCCAATCGGGATAGATTTATCTATATAGTTGTAATAGTAAAAATAATCCATCTATAGCCTCTATCTAAGCTAGAGGGGCATCAAATAATTATTTAGATACTACTTCTTGAGTGAGGCATGGGTTAATTTCCAAAATTACCAGTCTATTTTTTCCCAGTTCCAGGAACTATTTGTAATCAATCGGTTCTACAGTCAAAATGGGATGACTATTTTTATCTCAAATTAAATGAGAGGCTTGATTATTCTTTTATAGTTTTAGAAATTTCTTTCCATTGAAAATTGTTTGATGAATGAGGCATGATAATTACTGGTGGAAAGTATTAATTAGTGGTAATGTTTCTTGAAAGAAAATTTTCATTAATCTAATTAAGTTTCTTTATTCTATAATTGAATGATGTAATCCATTCTTATAATAAAATGGTCTCTCTATCTTTGTGTGTTAGGTAATATGTGGTTGCGACCACACCATTTCTATTTTTCATGACACTAGATCAATTACCGTCTAATAATGGAATATTAATAGGGTTTCCTAGTATCCGGGATCTACTTTGACACAATTTATGAAATACATATTCCAATATCTCTATTTTATAGGATACCTATTGAAATTTAGCCTCTTTCTCATGTTCTTCAAAAATATCATGCTCTGTATCATCACTTGGGTCATATTTGATGAGATTTACTAATTTAGAACCAATGATATGAATAATTTTGTTTCTTAGAAAATGTATATCCATAATATAGTCTTGTTATTGTATAATGGATTACATTGGAGATGAATATGGGGTAAAAATATCCCCATATAAATCGGATAGGGATTCCCAATGACGTTTTTGCAGCATCTAAAAATATCTTTACATTATAATCCCATAATCTATTGAGTTATAGATGCATAGGGATCTCAGTATGAGGGATTCGATGTGTGATAATTCCACTTTATTGGTGAAGGGGTATATTAAATTAGTCCCCATGTCCACCTCTGTTGAAGTCTGATTCTTATGGAAAATAATGATCTTAAATTATTCTTAAATTATAATTAGGATATATTGATGGACCTCATAAATATTGGAATTAATATATAAATAGCCTTTTTCTTGAGTTATAGTAGCTAGCTATCCCAAGTTGGAAATATTTTTGGGTTCCCTTGTCCAAATAATTGGGGTTGTCATAACATTCTCTATAGGTTCTTACAAAATTATTATATTGCAGTGATGATGATTATGTACCTAATTGGTTGGATTCATCATAGGTAGATCCAAATTAACTATAGAGACAATAGATAATTCCTCCTTACTCTCTTCCTAGTAAGGAATTAAGGCATCACATTGTTTTAGGGAGAGACTCCCAGTATGGTCTAATGTTGAGATGGGGACCACCTTCACCTACTGATTTTCTAGTATAGTATTGGACTTAAAGGATATATCCCCTTCTAAATTAGCATGGGATATTTCAAATGTTATAATTATCCTTTCATGGTGGTATTATTGAAATATTGAATTCACTACAGGGAATCCTAGGTACTGTGTAGTTAACAACATACACTGAAGACTTAGTGTTGGGGGTGATTTTAATGATGAAATTGACATATGATTGAGGTGCCATCGTCTCATGATTTAAGGTAACCATTACTACTATATGATTTCTCTTAGACTGGATTGAGGTTAAAATCTCTTATTCTATGTTAATCACATATTCCATTTGGATTCAAAAGAGAAACAAGAAACCTATCTGTACAATATCATAAATTAAAATGAATAATCAATCAACTTAAATACTAATTAAATTATTTGACATTTAGTACAACATTCTATTTTTGAAATATTTCTTTCTCATGGTATATTTTTTTTTTGTTTTAGGTATCACATAAATCTCACACTTTCCAAAGTTGTGTACCTATCCATCACCAAGGGTGGTGATGGTGAAACCTTTTTTTCAGACAAGAGAAAGAGGGGATATATCATTTTTAAGGGGTATTGTTTCCTTGTTTGAGAAAATCTTATATATTTAAGGCATGATCATGATTTACTTCCATATAACAAGAATTATTACTATTTGGTTATATTTATTGATTGAAAACATGTATTAAAAAAACTTATAAGGGAATTATACTATTTCTCATTTGGTTAAACTATTTGGTTACTCTATAGTTTGGATTCATATATAAATGAACTCAACAATTTATCACCATTTAAGGAGGCATTACACTCCTTTGTATATAAGTGGTAATCATTGTAGAGTTGGGATCAATACCATGAACGTTTAATCCTTCATAGTCTTATGAAGAAAATTGGGAACTATATAGTTTTCTACCAATTAATGTTACACACCATACCTTTTAAGGTCATGTGACAATCACCATAGTGGTTCCTTTTATGTTTATTCATCCCTAACTATATCCAAGTAGTTTAATTCAATGCTAAGTGGAATATTATGTTAAATTTTCCTAGAACTATTTGGTGTGGGACTTACTATAAAGCATCACATTCTTGTTGAACAATACAATTGAGTGAAGTGAATGAATTTTTAAAACCAAGGGGAGTATCATGACATAAGGTATTGGATCAAACAAGGAGAATAATATTTACTTGAGGAATATAACAAAAAAAGGAGATAATATAACTTTAATGCATATGGTGAAACCAAGAGAAGTATCTCAACCCAATGAATATGAGTAAATCAAGAGAAGAATCACAACTCCAGGAATATGGTGAAATAAAGAGGTGTGTCTTGACATAAGGAATTTATAAAAACCAAGAGTATAAAATTGAATAATGGTGTGTAGGGAAACAAATAGTATGGCCTTTATCTCAGTTTTCCTAGCTTTTCTAGGCGTATGGGCTACGGTTGATCCCTTCATGCAGAAGCCAAGGCGATGCTCCATGGCCTCAGGTTATTCCAGTAGAATAGGTTGGATCTGTCAGAGGTTGAAATTGATTTTCTACTTCTCCACAATGCCCTTCATGGCATTGGCTCCACTCTGTGGTTAATAATCTACATCATCGGTAAGTTTCGGGGCATGCTTGGTAACAACACCAAAGTTATGAATTCATGGCGCATGGGAAACTATGTTGCTAACCACATGGAATATTTTACAGTTCATGGACCTACTCTAATTTTTCTTCATAATTTGAACAACTTATCTCTTGAGGGGGTCAATATGATAAGGGGAGATGCTCTGGGCCTTAATTACCTCAGGTCCCCTTTGGCCTTTCTCGGCCCTGGCTTCTTTGTATGTTTTGGATTTATTTTTTTAATTTCTTAATAAAAAATTTTACATTGGAGAGGTGTAATAATTAATTTAAAAATTAATAAAATACAACCACAGCTAGATTCGGATCTGTACAATATAATTATCTCAATTCAAGTTATATTTGGAAACAATTATGGGTATCTTGACATAGGTTATTCTTGAGATAAAGGATGGGGTTATAAGTATCACAATTGAAATACTATTTGACTATGTACAAAATGTTTTTAGTGTGATCCTTTAATTTTATTTGGTCTAGTGGTGAAATTTTATGGATCATATTTAAGGCTTAAGACCACATCCTATCAAATATATTAACCTGGGGGGGGGGGGGGTGTTAGTGCCCCTGTAATGTGAATAAATGGGTTCCTATGTCGTGATGTGGGAAAATGTGTGTCGAGTAGGTGATATATGAGAGTGGAAATACTAGTAGATGTACTCGGTGAAGTGAACCCAGATATATCCCCATGGGTTGGGAGTGACTCTGAATGGGGTTCTTAGGAGAATGGAAAACTTGGTGGGTGGAACTGGGTGATCTAACATTTAGGTTCTTCGTCACCAATGTGGTTAGGTTCTCATGTAGTCTGAAAATTAAGTCGTTGGGTTCCTAGGTGATTCTGTTTCTAGATGGTTAGCACCAAGGTGGCATGGAACATAGGTGGTGTGAAGGAGAAGTGGTATACTACTTAGGTTGTCCAAATATCTGGTGGTTGGTGCCTAGATTGACAAGTATTAGGGTGGCCTAACAACAAGGTTGTATATTTACTAGGAATTTAGGTTCTTATGTGGTCGATGCCTCGGTGGATAGGTGCATAGGTTGTCAACAACCAGGTGGTAGACATCTTGGTGGTTTGGTAATATGGTAGTCTAACACCCAGGTGTTATGACACTAATGTGGATTGTTATCAAGTGTTTAGGAACCTAGATAGTTGGGAACTCAATAAGTCTAGATCCCATTGTATGTCTCCACTTAAGAGGGCTTGGAAATGTACTTTCAATCCCCACACTATAGTATCTGATTCAAAAAATCACCTGAAATAGGATTATATTTAAGATTTGTTAACATAAATAGAAGAAGCATTCACTCATGTGCTCTTGGCCTATTTTTTTTCAAAATAAGAGGCCAAGAGTCCTTTTATTAGAAAAACGAAACCGAGAAACCCATATATGGTAAGTAACAACTCATAACTTCCTTAAGCACCCACGTTTTGTCCTAGGTGTGTCAGATTGGGAGAACGTGGTTGGGTGTATGTGGTAGGGTAACAAGGTTAAGAAAGGTCCATTTGGGAAAAAATTATGTTAAAGGTTGTATACTAAACATGCATGGAGATATGTTCTCCCATTTACTTTCGTAAAACCCCATCATAAATTTTAATCTTTAAATATTTATTAATTTGGATTTTATTTCCCATTTTATCTCCATGAGAAAAAAAATTAATGCCAATGAAATGAAATATTATTTAGATATAGATATTACCTATAAATAATGTTTTAAAACTCTTAAAATTTTCAAAAACTAATTTAAATATAGGAACATCATTTTCTTTTATGACGAGTAGAATCTATTACCTACTACGTGTAGGAGGATCTCATCACCACATCACTAGATTGCGAAATGTTTTTGATGGGTATGTACCCATAAATATTTAAGTAGTAATTTAATATATGAATATCCCATTTTTGTATTCTTCATCATGTGTGATACTCCTTTATATTAAAGTCTACTCATGTCATCTGAATTAGTTACATATTAAATTCATCATGATGAAGTGCATGATACATTTTCCGCACCAGCTAGAACATTAATCTAGATTCACCATGGTGGTACTGGGATCACTTTTTGATAAAATTATGATATTTTTATGGATGTTCAGTGCATTTAAAATCTTTTTTAGATATAATTATATTTTTATATTTATATGTTCAGTTGATTGGTCACCTAGCCTGTCATATTTAATAGTATAGGTATGTTGTAAATGAAAATTCGGGCTATTAAACACCATGAAAAAAATATGTTCCCATAAGCATTACATTTCAATCTTCATAATATAATATTGGAATAAAATGAGTATAAATTTGGAATTTTTTCAGCTATTACTCCAAAGGTACATCATTTCATAGTGATGAATGAATGTTTTCATCTTTGATATACCTATATGAACATTTTTGTCAAACCCTCTTAAAAAGGTTCATCTTAAACTCATGTCAATATCTTTATGGAAGAGTTTACGATTGGGACATAACATATGGATGAGAACTATCATTACCAACAACACTCTAACTCCCATTTATTTTAGTTTTCCACTTATTATGATATATAAGAGTCAAAATGAAAAATATATGCCACAAATTATGATATAAACCAATCATATATTATGACTCATGATTAATTAAAATATTTTCATTTTATAGTTATATACATGATCCTTTCACTTGAAACTTTATTTTTCTGTTTTCAAATACAATATGCTTTACACTTTTAATTCCCACTCACCCCTCAATCTACACTGGGGTTATATTGGATTCTTTTTTACATTATAAACAATACAACCCACAAATAAAAGTTTGGAATTTTAAATTTCAACTATAAAAAATAACAATAAATAAAAACATGTTTATAAATTTGAATAATTTAACATATAGTCTTAAGAACATAAATACATAATAAATTACGTAATTATCCATTTATTTTAAATATATTGGTTGATTCCCACTATGTATAGTATAAAAATGTAGAGAATTTTATCTCAATAAAACATTCAAGTCAAAATATTATATTTAAAATATTTGTAAACAAATTTAACGTAACTCCATATAATATATTTTTTCATTAATTTTAAACCCCAAAATCATATAAGGCACAAAAAATTTCTTTTTATAAAATAAAACTTATCTTCTTAGTAGTGGTATTTTGTAAATATAATTTATATCCATTACATATATAGTATACTAGGTTTTTATAAAAATACTCTAAAATTATGAGTTTATAGACCAAATTTATTGAAATAATCCAATTAATTATATTTAAAATGAGCCATTATTTTTTACCAATATCGTTTAAACATGAAAAAATGAGATTCAATACCCATTTAGTGTGTACCTGAAAGTCCATAATGAAATAATTTGTTGGAAATAGTTTAGACTACTATAATATATAGAAAAACTCACACTAATTAAGGGTGTACCTATAAAAATACAATGAAATAATACAATAGATATTCAAACCACCACTGAAGATGCAATATTTTCTTATGAAATAAAACCACCAACAATATTGTAAATAATGATTATGTACACCACTGAATATGACTTAAAATAAAATGATTTTTCATAATTTGCGGTGGCTAAAACAATAACTAAATAGAAATTAAGTTATATTAGTTTAGACCACCACCATTTTTTTTCAAAATAGTTTTCTGAAAATATTTCTAATAAAAACAAGTTTAAATTAATAAATCCTTTAAAAATGATTTTTTAAATTTATGAAAATTGTCTACAAGAAGTTTAAACTGTCATTTTTACCCTTAAAAATCACCATTATTTACTATTTTATCAATGGTAAACTAATTATATATTGTTTGAAAATATTTAAATACTATCCAGAACCTAGTAACTCCTTATATGATTTGGGACATGTATAAGAAGTAGGTTTAACACTTTAAATTAAAATAAATATTCATTTATAATATTAACAGATTATATTATTGAATAAAATGAACCAGGAAATAAGTAAATTAATTAACATGTCATAAATATATGTTTGAGATAATCATTTATGAACATTTAATAAATAAAAAATTATATTTATTTTATAATTTATACATAATTTATACATGTTATATAACATATAAATACAAACATTTTATATTTATATCAGAAGTATATACACTTACTTTTTTATCATATAATGTTATTTAGTATAACCATTAATATTCTATAAAAACATTTCTTATTTTAAGTAAATGTTTTTAATAATTTAAATGTAAAATATTTTATTTTATTTAATTATTGATAAATCTAGTAAAACTTATGTTTTTTGTCGTTTCGATAAATTTAAAAATAAGATAATTTAATATATATAATTCATATTAACATTTTTAATCATTTTACAACATAATATTTCTATATTTATATTAATTTTTATTTCATAATTTATATTAACAATAAATTAGTCACTGATGTAAGGGAACAATTATCTAAGATAACAGCCATAAATGTTTTTTGGTATGATCTGATGGTTTTTTTGGATATAGGTTGGTCTTTATGGGCCAATATTGGTAACTATTTTTATAATTTTTGTTGATTTTTTTTTCTCTAAAAACATAAAACCATTATAATTTTTACTATATACCCTGGGGTTTAACCAGAAGTAAAACAAATTCCAAAGAAAACAATATTTTGTTTCCTCAGATGAAGCCATATTATAAAAAGATTATAATGGTTCATGTTTTGGAACTACAATGTGGTTTTAATGAAATAAAATATACTTTTGATGTAAAAATCATACATTCATGAAAACCACATCAATTTCTGAAAAAAATCATGATGTAATATCATATTTTATGATACAATTTTTTTTATAAATTGTTTCAAAGAATATTTTCCCTAAACCATGGTCAAATTTATATATTTTATATATAAACCATCATATGGCTCATAAAACACAACATCTGTGATACGTTTTCATTGATTGTGACCATTGTTCATAAAAAATGTCATGGTTTAGAGAAAAATCATATTTATATATTATTTTTCTTTTAAAACATCAATAAAAATGTAATGGATACCTCTAAGAAAACATATTTGAGATTCAGTGGGGGAATCCCTGATCGAGGGATAGTGGAAAAAAGCTATGAAAACTCATTTTTCTATAAGATTAAAAAAATTTATTGGAATTGAATAAAAAAATGAATAACATACAGTTTCTATAAGTAAACCATTATTGGTCACATGCATGGTTAATACCATTAGAGGAATTGGTGATTTATTATATGTAAATATTTTCTTAATAACCCACACTAATGATTTTACTTGGTATTTATTTGGAATAATCTTATATAGCATGATTGACATGAAATGATAAAGCACTAAAAGAGAGACAAAAAATATTTTTCTTGGTTAAAAAAACTAAGATAAATCAGGTTGTATATAGTGTTTATGTGATTTGTACAAAATAATAAGATTATTAATTTTTTTAAATAATTTCTAGGAGTCACACTAACACTCCGGGTTTATAGACCTCACAAAAAAATTTGGAACTCACTTATCTCACACAATCGAATTGCTCACTAACTCTGTAACTATCATTATCATGGTCTTCATGAATAAAGAGAGAGTTTAGACCAAAATAAAGTATAAAATCATCTCCATGTTATTCCACTAAGAAATTTGTGAACCTCTAGACATAATACATCTTGGATCTACCTTTTATATTTCCATAAAAAGTATAGAAATTTTCGTATGTTTCACCCCTTTTCCTATTTATCATCATCTCTCTTATCCTTTATTGAAATTTATTATTTTCCACTATCCTTGTATTTTATATTTAATGGTAAACATATGTTATATATATATTTATATTCACCAAGTTTTACATTTTTTGTATCATTTTTCCATCTTTGGAAAGTGGAGAAAAAATAATTTAAATGGCCACATGAAATCTAAGTTAATATCCAACATTAAATTCTTTGATTTTTATCCAAAAATATAGAAACTAAAAATCTATGAATCTACAAACATGGAACCTTTATAGTGATATAATCACCCCCATTATGATACATTTAGTTCTATTAGAAATACAAGTATATACATCTATAGATCCATGGTGTAGATCCCCCTCAACAATTGTTAATAAATTTCCTATGAAATTATTGACTTTCTACCTTAAAACTAGTCACCCGTTTGACTTTTGCAGCAAGACTTAACTCATGACTTCATAACAAGGTCTTATGTACTTCAGAAATAATATCAATCACCTGATTAATATTGAAAATGAAACTCTCTCATCATTGTACATACACATCTAATTTTTCATAACCGATACAATTCACCACATATACTTTTCTAGATAACCAAATGCTCCATGATGGAATATTTTCTTCTCCTTGAAATGATAATATAAAACATCTTTTGTTTTATCATATCCTCATGAATAAAAAAACATATATAATTATGGAGTTTTCTATTTTTCATCTTTAAAACCATTTATGGGGGAACTCATACTTCTATGGTGCAAGATTCCAAAATACTTTTAATCCAAAAGATTTTAAGCTCCCATCGCAGGGAGAACCTCCCCATAAAATGTTACACAATAATCTATCTTCTTCTTTCTACACTATGTCATAGATAAAACAAGTTCATTGTAATGAAAACTTATTTATTATTTCAATTATTATGTATAAAGGCATATGATTTCCCACTATGTCCAGCAAAAACATTATTTTTCACTTTACTGGAAACCTTTCTCCTGACATGGCTAGGGGATTCACCACACGACATAATTCATACAGATATAAATCATTCAAATAACTCTTGAAACTCCCTATTATAATACCTTAACATCATAAGGTCCATTATAATTACCTTCACACAATATTTTCAAAAAACCAAATGATAAAAATGCCTCAAAATATTTTTTTTCTAACAATATATCCATTTTAGGTTTGTTTAAAATAATTAAAAAAAATCTCCAAACAATCAATTTATATTCCACACTTTCAATTTTGATAATTCTAGAACTATTTTGATCTATGATTTAAAATACTTCACCTTTCACAAAGTGCACCACCGATTACTTAATCATCAACTCTAATCTCACATTATAGAAAGTAGGTTTGAAAAAAATGCCTTACATGAATAATTCATCTTGAAAAAACTTTTTCAACTTCCATGCTCTTTTTAAGTACTCCCTGATAGTTTATCCTCATAAAAAACATTTAATCACCCTCATGAATTTATCCTCATTTTTTAATTGATTAGATCACTCAATAAAAAATTCACCATGTAGATAGTTTCCAAATAATAACATAGAAATATTATCCACCATTATTAAGTAACCAATATATAACATCTATGAAAGTTTAAAAATATATTTAGAAGCCCAAAAACTATATAAAATATAATTATCATTAATTTATTCAAATAGAATATTCCACAGGGATTGGGAGTCCCTTCTCCAAACCAACCTTTGGATGGAGATAGCTTTACCCTTAGGGATAATTGATGCTTTTGAAACTTATATTTTGGGAGCTCATTTTTCAAGATATCTGTAGTGTGGTACCTTGATAAAACATACTATATTTCCAATATCTCTTGAGAATCCTTATCTTGGAGGAAATTATACTTTCTATTAATATTAGTTTTATATGAATAATGGAGAGAATATTTTCTATGATTAATAGCACTCAATTTACTATATTTGATCCAAACAAGATATTACACAACACTAATTTTCACAAGTTATTTACTTATCCATATTAGTTGAGTGCACTATTAATTAGCCACATTGTATTTATCCTTTTCAGTGCTAGCTGTGATGAAATAATTATGCTTATTTTTCACATGAAATGAATGAACCAATAAGATAGAAAAATTCCTGATGTGGATATATTATCATATAATGAATAAAAAAAATCCATATCCATATATCCTAAAAACTAATGTAATGATATTTTTAATAAAAAAACCTAGAATACCCCATATTTTTAGTGTACCTAGGTATAAAATTCACCACAGACACATGGTTTCCTTGGGAAAACATTAGTATCATGAATCTAGAAAAATAGAAAACATTGTACCAGGTCATGTTTATATCAAGTATAAGAATAATCTAATAATATAATTGTTCTAAATGATATTAACCTCTTTCCTACCATAGTTACTTGATAAATTCATCCAAGTTGCTACTGGTCTTGTCATTGGACTAGAACCATCTATTCCAAATCTCTTAAGGATCTCTTCAACAGATATTGATTAATAAAAAAACAAAATGTCCCTTATTTGGGTTACCATTAAACTAAATAACTTTTTTTCTCACCAATCACATAAATTTTGAGCTCAATCCACATTTATTTTACAAAAAACATGTATTATGTATCTTCTGAGCCTCTGAAAATCATGTAATACACGTATATTATCAACAAAATGCTATGATCACTCTCCTTCTTGATGTAGAGGTTGTTACCAACTCCACTATGTGTGATTCCAAGATTCCCTATATAATGGAACAATTTTTTAATAAAAAGATATTGGTGCTTAAATCAATCCATACAATTCATTATTCTACCAGAACACATTGGTTTCATCATCATTTACATGTAATCCATCGAGTTGTATAATATACACTTCCTCTTCAAGGAATCCATTAAGACATTCTCATTTAACATTTTTCTGGTACACCCTAATTCCCCATTGAGATAATATAGCCATGAAAAGTTTAATGGTTTCAAATTTTCCTATGGGTGAATTTTTTAATGAATATAAATTTCATAAATTTTGTAATAACCTTTCCATAAAAGTCATGATTTTTTTGAGACACATTTATATCTTCTTTGAATTTGTTTTAAAACACCCACTTTGTTCCAATGAATT
Source organism: Viscum album (assembly GCA_963277665.1). NCBI lineage: Eukaryota > Viridiplantae > Streptophyta > Magnoliopsida > Santalales > Viscaceae > Viscum > Viscum album. The sequence goes on along the minus strand of OY728162.1, from coordinate 659,890,285 downwards.
TTTTTCCTTTAGCCTTGAAATAACATCCCATATTATAGTATTATATATATTTACAAGATCTCCATGTATATCTTTGACTAAGTTGTCTTGGTTGGTAGCTAATTCAAAACATTTAGGCTCTACTGGAGATAAAAAGTTTTTTTTGTAGAGTGGTCATTTTTCATTGACAATTTACTAATAAGACTCAATTTTCAAAACTATTTAATCTTGAATATAAAAAAATCCAAATGATATTTTATGTCAAATCTATAACACTATTTTAGATTAGTTTCCAATGAAAATACCTTTATCCTAATCAGAATCAAATTAGAATGTTTCTCTTTGTTTAGAATATAATATTTACTTCTAAAAACATGAAAGTTCATTTGGGATAATTCTTCCACAACCACAACTCTTAGGGTGTCTTATCATCAATTGAACAAAACAAGGATCCATTAGATATTTAAACTAATTTAAAAAACAATTCCATATAATATTCCTAAGATATATTATTTTCAACATGCATTTTTGACGGCATTTGTTGGATAATTTTTTTCCTTCATTCACTTATATATTTTATTAAGGATTCCCCACAAAAAAAAAATTAGTGTGTTATCCAATAATTTTAGAGAAATACCTTCCCCTATTTTTTGTTGAATGAATTAACTTTATCATTATGGTATTCTGTATTTTTATCCCGAATATTTTATCCTCCAATCTCTAATAATGTGTGATGCATTTAAACACCTAAAAATTATGAGAATATCCACTTTCCATTAATTCATATTATAATCATAAATAAAAAAATATAATTACTTTTAACATCCATGTTTTTAGGTGACATTGGTGTTGGTCCTTGACCAATGGAAACACAGAATTAGGTGGGGTGAATAGTCCTTTGAAAAGTTTTAATCAAATTATTAACAAAAATATAATATTTCAGAGTTAAGAAAATATAGGGCTAGACAGTTCTATTATTCTATAATATTTTGAAGTGGAAATAAAAAAGTGATAACAATATTTTTATATTAGTTATTATCAGCAAGATCCTATATCTATTATTTAATCATATCTACTTGGTTAGAAGACTAGTACTCACTAAAACATCACTTTAAATAGTGTAAAAACCTATTTACAAAACCATTAATTTTACAATACCTAGATTCACGACTAACATTTCCTTTTACAAGTGTCGTAGTGTAATTTATCTTAATTTATTTAGTATTAAATACCCAAGGACCTTTATTTTGGTGGGTAGAATAACCATGACACCACTTGATTTTATAAGGTAAAATAATAAAGATACGATTATAATTAAAAGTTGGTGAAATAAAATATAACATGGAAAAAAACCAAATGATAATAAATATTAGTAGATTGAAGAAGAATTAGAATTCAATTTAGCATGAATATTTTTTTTCATATCATCATTAATACATAAAACATTGAAACCAATGAAACACTAATTTTATAAGATCTCAACACTTTAGTATGATTCATCAACTAAGTGCTATATTTTTTTTGTTTCACTATATTCCCTATTCATTGTTTATAGAAAAATCACCAACATTCATCTACTTAACTACTTCAATTTTCATCGATGGAGACTTTTCCAAACTCATCACTTCCATAAAATGGTAAGAAATATTTAAAAATATAGAAACATATCATTACCTATTTTGACAACACATATATTCAATGAAGAATTTAAAAATCCTCTAATTAATGTATTGAAATCATTAAAAGTATTTCAAATATGTTTTTTAGAATAAATTATATTTATTATAATAAATAATATTAAAAAAACCACTATAATAAACATTCATCAAATGAATAAAAAATATACATATAAAAAGAGCATTGTAAAACATATACTGCATCTGTTATTTTAATAATTAATTATTACCCCAAATAATTTATCTATAAATGAAATAATATATTTCAAAAAATAAGAATAATTACAGATAAAAATATCAATTTAAATATTTTTTAAAAATCAGAAAAGATTATAAATTTAAATCAAATTATAAATAATATAAATATGTAAAATGTATTAAAAAGTATTAAAATAATAAGTTGAAATATTATAGGACCTTAAAAAATATTATCATAATTATTAAACTCTCAGTTTGATTTTGTGGATGAGTTTCCAAAAACATGAATGATAGGAAATTAAATAATGAAAAAACTACTCACTGAAGAATAAATATGGTTAGTCATACTCATGGTTGTATATTTATTAGTTGTTCTCTACATGGATGGATGAACTGATCATGGTGAGACTCTTCATGGTTGGATATATGTCACATAGATTCACACATCATGGAAGTATATATATATATATATATATATACATTCATGGTTAGACTGCATTATCCATGTATAATGCACGATCGTAGAGAACTAATTCACATATGCACCATAATATGTAGTGTATACACATATGAAGGATGAAGTATGAATATATAATCAATTCTTACTACTTATCATGGATTGGTTCTCATGGTAATAGAAATACACACATGGTCTTTGACACATGGTAAAAGGTGCATTGTGAAATAAACCATAACCACAATCTCATATAACTAGGCACACACAGACTGATAAGTTCAAGTGTAATACATAGAAAACATATATATGTCATTAGGATTCACATATCACCTCTATATGGGATGTGTGTTATTTTTAAGAGTGCATGAGTAATGCTTGAAATCCCATGATATCAATGGATTTTATATCTCCCAAGGATCATGCCACATGAAATGAATTAAATTTTCAATTGGTTTTTATATGTGTTTTATGTGATATGTGTTGAAACTATTATTATCAATTACATTCAATTACATGACTCCTCCTATCTTAAACATTAAATACCCTTAACGACTATTTTTATTCCGCATGACCATTCTTAAGGAAAATATGGTGTCTCAATGATGAACTACAGGTTTTTAAATTTTATTTATAAGTATCTATTGGATTTAATGTACCTTGAATTAGATCATTTTGAACCATTGGGTGGAGAACATTCTTACAATAATATTTTTTCTAGGATATGTTGGATTATTTATGAATCATTTTTTGGATTAATGCTTTATTGGAAGAGGAGCACTTCACCAAATACAATGTGGATCATGTTTTCTTAAATGTATCCTTGGGAGGTGACTTTGGTCATGTTGGATTGTGAATATAGTGCCATTTTATTTATTTTTATTATTCTAAAAAATAGAGGATCACATTCAGAAGAATATTATATTTTGTTTTTAACAATAATTGGCTCTTTAAATTATGCTGCGAAGTTAAATTGGCTACATTGAATCTCCAAAAACATTCATTTTCATAGAATGTCAATGAAAAATTCATTGAGGGTAATAAATAGTCTAATAATGTAGAATACATGACTATGTTAGAGTTACAATGTACTTTCAAAATCTAATATAGGATTTTTGGCTTTGGTGAATCATAAAGTTTCAATATGAGATAGATTTTTTCCTTCAAACAGATCATAAGGCATGAAATCCAAATTTCATTCATGGATTTACGGATCCTTGGGTGACAATATAAGGGTTTTTTATAATAGGAGTTAACCTCAAGGACACAAGCATGAGACTCTATTATCCTATTGATGTACTCACATGTATTGAAATGACCAAAATTATCTTTATAAAGAAATTTAAATTTATAAACACAATATTATTATTATCATTAAATATGGATCTTATTCTTTCATATCTTCCTATGATTCCAATTTTCCAGGAAGTGGAAAAATTTAAGGAATATATATTGTTGGGAATTCATTTTATACCCAAATCATGATAGATTAATAATATTTATATTTCCATTGATTAAATCAATATACTTCAAAACCAATGAAATGAGGTGAAAACTGAAAATATCATAAAATATTTTCTCCTAATATATATAAAGAGAGAAAGTGAATACATTATGAGAAAGGTAAAAAGAATTATTTACATGAATAAATCTCACTGCCAATTTATATTTAACCAAAGTTTATAGAAAAACATAAGAAACATATTTTCCTACCCATGTGTTTGGAAATTCATCCATACCACATATAAACTGGGAGTGAGGAGCCCATTGGATGATTCTCAGTGATAAACATTAATCATTTGTATTAGTTCATGGAGAGAACATATTTATAGTGAAAAGTTACACCATTATTATTTTATTTATTCATTCAACTACTGATGAAATTCTTTGATATTTTTAGGTTTTGGTTGATGTATTTAATTTTTTTAGACAAGTGTTATCCCCTATAAAGCTTTCTGTTTTATTACGTCTAATTATTTATATTTTGAAATTAATTATCGAAGTGGTTAAAAACATAAAAAATCATAATTTCTAATACTATGGGTGTTTTATAAAAAATGGTCGCAATTATTGAATTTTTCTAGGACTATATTTTTTTTGGAAACAACGACATGGTTCTTATAGAATATATATAAACACACCATAGTATATGAAAATTTCCCACATATTAGTTCCAGGAAAAAATTGAGTAAAATAGGATGATTACTACATGACATGATTGACTTGTGAAATGGTCATGGTTGATGAGCACCATGATTTAGAAAATCTTAGACCGTGATAAAATCTTTTGAGTGAGAATTCTGAATTTTCTTCTTGAAATAGGTTTGTAAAAACAAAACAGATTTCTCAAAAATACCATGGTTTGTATAGAGTATAATTCAAGAATACCACTATGAAATTTACAATTTCACCATGCTATAGTCATCCCAAAATAACATGCATGACTGAAAATGGATTTTACCTAAAAATTACTTCCTTGAAATAGCATGATTTTAACTAAAACAATCTTGGGTTTTACATTGGAAACTTTCTTCACTCAAGGGTACACCTTCACATGGTCTATAACAAAAATAGGCATGGTGTGAAATTTTTTGATTGTGTCTTTAAATACTAAAAGGCCCCATACTGAATACAATAAAGTGTTTTAACCACAGTAAAAATGTTTTAGTTGATATGATTTATGTTTAATGTTGGTTTACATGGTGAATAATTTATTAAATGATTATAAATTTTAATATATTGTAAAATATAAAAGTTCTTAGAATATGTTATTTTTTATAAATTATAATATAAAATGTTTATATTAAAATGATATTTTGAAATAATATTTGAGGTTAAATATATATAAGGTTTTATATAACTTAAGAAATTTTTATATTATAAGAATTTTTATAAATATCACATATTTTTATATAAAGGGGTTTATGTCGAATACCAGGTATATTAATAATTAAATATAATTTATATTAAAATAAATTTGAAATTTTTATATTTATTAATTTTAAGGAATGTTCATAACGTATTCCAAAATTAAAAAATATATATTGTCTGAAATTTTCTTCAATAATTCTCTCATGTTGAAATTTTATAAATTGTCAAATTTATTTTGGTTATTCTCTTGTTTTTACATTAATATAAATAATTTATATTATTATTTAATGTTAGATTTATTTTATATGTTTTAAATTGATTATTCAAATTATAATTCTTTCATTTTGAAAAGTTATATTCTTGGTATGATAATGGATTTAGTTTTGTTCTACATTGACTAGGAGTTTTCATTAATTATGAGCATTATATTAATGGTTAGTTATAGTTATACATATTATGTGTTTTAATTGTTTTTCCATTTATGTCTATTTTAATAAAGAACCATGGGTAGATGAAATTTCGATTGGACTCCTTATAACCCCAGGTGATTAGACTCTATATAGAAAATTGGGGGTTAGATACCCAATTATCCATCGTTAATCTCATAGGTATTATTTATTTCACATTATTGTAATCCTTTACATTAAAGGGTTTTATGTACCTTATGAATGTGATGCATTTAGATTCATGTAAATATAGTTGTGTTTTTGTTTTTGTATGAAACACAATCTTTGAGTAGTTTAAAAAGACGTGCATTAGTATGATTTGAAGATATTTATTTGGTGAAAGTAATAAGTATTCAAAAATAAATCATTAGAAGGATGAAAACATATAAATGGAATACATTATGTAATATAGTGAGATAATAAACCCCCTTAAATTAATAAGTATAATATTTTGTGAAAAAAATACCTGTTAAGACCTCAATCATCCAACCCGTTATGTTCATGATAAAACTACGTTCCCATAGATTATATTTTGTATGGAAAGAAAGTTACGAGAGACACTGAAAGTGAGGTGCCTAATTTTTTTATATTCTTTCTGTTAAACTTTGTTGGTAAACCCTACGAGATTGGTAAAAAATTAATAAATGATGGTTATGGAATGTATTTGTCCATTAAACTATCCACAAGTAATATTTGATATTCTTGGAATAATGGACTTCTTAAATTTTTAATTACTAATAATAACAATAAATTGAACTCATTTAATTGAGAAACATATATATTCTCTTACTGATGGATATGATTTAATTTTAAATGTGTCTACAATTTTATAGTGGTAACATTTCACAAAATTCCGTATTAAATAAAAGTAAAAATTAATAATTTTATAATAAAATATTCTATTGTATATTTAGTAGAATCATCATTATCTATGTTAAATTTTTGAATAATTTTAGATGACATAGAGGATTAATGGATGAAATTTTAGAGGTCAGTAAAGAATATTTATAATTTTTCCAAATTGTTATTTAAAATTCAATGTGTTAGAGAAATTCCTTCCTATGTATCCAAATTTTAAAATTTTAAAATAAGTTTATAGAAATAATTAATAGAATTTAAATTTATTCACAATATGTTTCTAAGGAATTAAAGAAAAATGATTAAAAATATTTTATTATATGCTCATATAATCTATATGACTAGGTATTTTATTTTATTGGAGAGACAAAAGCTTTAAGTTGTATCTCTATATGGATATGGAATATATTAATGAATTATTTTTATGGTTGTTATAAAATTATGAATGTGTATTAAAAATGTTTACCCGATCACCGGAAACTGCTAAGGAATGTTTTGGAGGACATGGAAAGTGTTCACTCATGTAATATGTTTAAGAAATATATGAGTAAAATTTTATTCCATAAGAAGAAGATTGCGTGGTCCAATATAAAACTTATGTCATTAAAACCAAATGGGTTTTTTATGAATGAGGATAAATGTTTCTATATGATATGGAGTTATCTAAATTTCTTGGAATATTTTGTTAAATTTCTTATTGATTCCAAAATATGTTTCATTTCCATAGAAATTAATTCTTTTATTTGGAAGTATTTATGATACCAAATGTATATTTCACAACTTAAAAAATATATAGGATTTAAAAATTAAGTAAATTTTTGATGAAGCGTCTAATTTTCATTCAAATGATAATGGAAAGGGTTTCTACATCCAAGAGTTGGATATAAAGAAATAATTTAAGCTCAAGTGGATCTATAAAAAGGATATCTATTTTTATCTTATTTTATCTTATATGATAATGTAAGTATTTTTTTTAAATTATATTCATTTAAAAAATATGAGGTTATTTCATTAATAAACATGGTTATATTTGATCAAATTATATGATTTTTTAAAAAGAGTTAGGATAAAAGGAGTTCTATCAAGGATAAAATAGTTAATCAATATAATTTTTAAAAATACAATTTAATGAGTTCCCACCAACCAATAGTGTAATATTTTAAATAAAAATATTTGATTTTCAAAATATTTTTCAAAATATATATAATACACTATATGATATGGATAAATTCATTTTTCTATCAAATATACTCACTATAAGAAAATAATTTTTTTCTAACAAAATGATGTTTTTGTATATTATCATGATATTCTAGAGGTAATTTAGTTTTTAAGAGGCTAATGAGAGTATTTTTTGATATATATACGTTTAAATTATAAAAAAAATTCTAATCTAGTTTGATTCTGTGTGAAAGTTAGTTTATGTCATAAAAGTGTTTATAATGAGTTGTAGAAGAAAGATATAAATGGTAAGAGTTATATTTTATTACCAAAGTTTCATTAAAAAATATATAATTGAAAATGTTCCTTGAGGATTATTTTTATGATCTTAGAAAGAGTTTTATGAAGGAAACATAAGATATTAAAATCATAGGATTTTGTGTTGTGAAGAAAATGAGTTTTAATACTATGTTAAAATAGTTGAAAATTTTCAATATGAATCCTTAATCTCACTATTATTTTAAAAAATTATTCATATATATTACTCAGTAAAGGTTTTTATTGGGATGGTTTTATCAAATGGTCACATAGAGATATTGCAGTAATTATATAGATATATAATGTGTTTAATGAAATCATAAATGGATATCAATCATATGGCATCTCAAGTGGTCTATCATATTAGATATTTTTTTATTGTTACATATCAATGGGTTTTTATAATTCATAAAATTGTTTAAGAATATAAAATATATCATGTTATACAAAATATATTATAAAATTCATCATTATTTCATGTTTGATGAATATATTTCATAAAGTGAAATGATTTCTGACCTCTCAATGTATGACATTGAGTTGTCCCTAAATGTTATTCATCCTGAATTATATTAGGATATGATGAAATTTCAGGGTTAGTTAGAATATTATTTCATATGGAGATATTAAATATGCTTATGTGACATAAAAAGTGTTTTCCCTGATAGATATCCTTCTATATATACCATGTGGAGTGGAATATAGGATATATTTAGTATACCAAGGATGCATGTCTCATATTGAATCCCATACATAATGTTTTAAATATACCTAACATGAGTTTCTTCATACATTGATACATCTTTTATGCTAGAACTAAGGAGGAGTTAATCATAGGGTGGTTGGTTCTATTTCTTACCATGATTTCGGTTAAAACTTGACCATGATGGGATTTTCTTGATCATATTATGAGTATGACTTATGGTCCCTCAACTGAGATAGATCAAAGAAGGGTATGTACATACCTAGCTAAGATACATGTTATGTGATTATCTTTTTTCATGAGGGTCATGTTATGTACTCATTTATTAGGTGAATTTCATGATATTTGTTCATCTATTAGGTAAGTGTATACTCAAAGAATCAAGAATGTTTGAGTTGGATATATAGGATTAACAAACTACATGTTTCATGGTTACTAAATGTCATTGTCAAAGGTAATATATGATTATACATATATGTATATTGTTTATCTAGTGTGCATGTGTATGAAGATTTGAGTTTTTTATATACATATTGCCAGATCCCTTTATAGCTCTAGTAGTATTGAATTTTTTATAGATACCACTAATTAATTATAGTTACATATTAGAGAATTCATAATTTTTATTGATGCTATAAAGGCCCAAGGGAACACTTTTTGATTTTATAAATGAGTATTATGTTCTTTTTAATAATGTGAATTTAAGAGATACCTCAAATTTGTTTTGGGATATATACAAAAGTTTTTTAGTTATTTTCCCCATGTTTTTACATATAATATAACATATGGGGAAATGAATGATATATTTTGAGAATAGTGTTTTGGGAAACATATAATAGGACTTTTGAATATAGTTTCACTTGTTAGTACATATGATGTGACATTAGGATACAATTTTCAATGTCTATGAGGATCTTAGTGAATGTGGGTGACTAATGTAAATTTAAACTAAAATACAGACCCCAACATTGTGGTTTAGACTATATCATTATCTGTGGTAGGATACACCAATACATAGAGAAGTACATTTTATATGGGAGGATGGGAGGAAGAATCATCCCTTAGTTTGGGCCTCTCTTATAGATTTAATACATGTTCATGAAATGCTTCCTAGAAATAATAACATTTTCCCATTAGTGAAGGTAATTTACTAACAACATTCATTTTGGTGGACACTACACAATGTAATCATATAGTCTCTCATTTGATTAATGCACCACTATATAGTTTAGATCAATATAATAATGAACTCTAGAGGTTTTTTATATCCAGGGAGGCACTAAACTCATGTGAAATGAGGAAGGAGGGACTGTGGAGTTGGGATAATACCCATGAAATGAGATTTCTATATATCTCTATAAAGGTAATTAGAACCCATGTAGTTTATTGCTATTCAATGAGACACAACTTATCTTTTATGGTCTTCTGACAAGGAGCACTATGTTTCATTTTGAGTTCCGACATCAATGATAGTATTCAAGAATGTTATAGTCATTTAGAGTTCAAATGTATATTGAAATGGTTGGTGTGATACTTACACCAAAGTAACCCTTTTTGGTTTAACCTAACATATGAGTGAGGTGAATGAATTTCAGTAACTAAAATGAGTATACTAATTCAAGGTATTTGAAGAAACCAAAAAGAGAATCTTGAATCATAGAATATGGGTAATTCAGGAGGATAATCTCGACTCAATTAATATGAGGAAACTAATAGGAGTATCTTCACTTAAGGTATATGAGGAAAATATGTTCATAATCTTGAGTTAGGTATATGAGGTAAATAATATCAAATTATACTAGGAAACCAAGAGGAAAATATTGACTGAATATGTTTGGGGAAACCAGGAGGATAATTGTGAATCAAGGTATATAAGAAAACCAAGAGGAGAATATTAACATAAAGAATATGAGGATGCTATGGGGAGTATTTCAACTCAATGATTACGAGGAAACCAAGTGGAGAATATTAACTCAAAGAATTTAAGGGAGCAAATCTGAGTGTCTTAACTCGATGCATATGAGGAATCCAATATAAGAAACACAACTCATGGTGTTTGGAGAAACATTGTGGATGAGCTTGACTCAAGGAATTTGATTAAACTAAGAGGATGTTCTTCATGCAAGTTATTTATGGGAAACTAAGTGGAACATATCAAATAAAGTTATATTTGAGAAACAAATAGGAGAATCTTGGATCATGTCATATGAAGAACCAAAGAGAAGTATATAAAATCTGAGATTATTAGTAAAATCAAGAGGAGTATCTTGACTCATGGTATTCCTAGTATCAAGGTGTGAGGTTTTGGTATTAAAAAACAAATCCTATTCGAACTTACTTAAAATATTCACAATCCACACTTTAATTTTCATGAGTGGTCAATAGTGGAAGTAGAGGGATTTGTATGAAGTCCTGAGACTACAGTCTGAAATAGATCCTAATTAGGATGTGGTGGTAGAGATTTTATGGTATATAATAATGTGTTCCCATGTTATGAACTAGGAAAATAGGCACCCTATTTGGTGACCTAAGTGAATGGGAACCCAGGTATGTGATATAGGTGAATAAGGTCTTAATTAAGAGACCTAGGAGAATTAGATTTCAGGTAGGTGATCTAGGTGTAGTGGCACCAAAATATATTCTTTTTAGTTAGGAATGAATCTTAATAGAGTACCTAGATGAAAAACATCCTAGTTGGGTGTTACCTTATTGCTACGGTTCTTCATAGATTTGGTGAATAGATAGTCCAATGATCAGGTAGTCTAGCATCGAGGTGGTCAAGGTCTTAATTGGTCAATACCCAAGTGTCATCCAATCAAGCGGTCCAACACCCTGGTGGTTGGAACCAAAGTGGGTGGGTTCCTAAGTGGTAGATGATAAGGTAGTCCACAGCCTAGGTTGTCCTTGGATCAGGTGTTCTAGTGCCTAAGGGGTTTGGCACCCAATTTATTTTTTTACAGGTAGTCGAGCTCTCATGAGTTGTGGCTACTAGGGTTTTTATTTCAAAAGTGGTTTGAATCTTACATGGTTTAAACCCATCTAGTCAGGTGACCAAGTGTTCAGATTCCTATTTGGTCATATTCCTAGGGTGATACTCTAAATAGGATGTCTAGGGTGGAGAAATTTCCATCCATTATCCTTAGTTTTTGATTTTATAAACCACAAGAATGAAAGTTTTGTAGAAGACCTGGTCCCCTATAATAAATCTTTTTGAAATTTAGTTCTATCAATCAAATTTCCATATAGAAATGGGAGTTTGAGAGATATTTTTATAAGAAAATGTCATCCTAGGATCAAATCTGTGGGAGATAAATGGTCATAACTACCTCATGTATATAGTTATGGGTTTGGTCGCATGGGATTGTGGGAATGTGGAAAGGTACATAAGGTGGGACACACAAATAAAAGTTAACTTATAAGGATGTTTCTGGTAAGGTACATCAAGATAGGATTGGGATATTTGGGAATGTGTAGATCTAGGCACAAGCCACTTGGGCACGCATGGATCTATATATGAGAATGTAATTTAGAAAATTTCTATCATAAATATGTAACTCCAGATGACCATAAATTCTTACCCAAGTGTCTATTTTGGTTCTATTAAATTCAAAATTCAATCATGAAAAATTAAATATAGATTATGATAGATATATTACATATGATAATGTTTTAAAAAAATAAAAGTGGCCTAAAACTTCATCTAATAAATAAATAAACATTTTATCCAATGGTGGAAGACAAACATTGCATACTTCTAGTGGGAGTATCTCATCACCATTTAACCATATTAAGAAAATAATTTTAAAGGTTCTTCACACCATAGTGTGTGATCAGTCACGTATCACCTGGATATCCCATTGATTTATTCTTTATCATACATGAAACTATTTAATCTTCAACAAAAACCTCTTCATCTAAGTGAGGCTCATATTATATCCAAATAAACCAATTTAATGCCATATTTTTCCGTACTAACCAACTCCCTTCTCAAAAATGTATTCTTTATGAATGAATAGAATATAAATATAATGTTTTATTGTGAATTTTTTAACATCTATTTGACATAAATTATTTTATTAGGGTTTTTTCTTCTATTGGATGTTCAATAGAGGAATAATCTCATATCAATAATTTTCAATACCAAGAGAAATATTGACTTAAATAATTTTATTTTCCATAAATAATAATCAACATAAAAAATTTTATGTCACTTCGTGGAATAATAAACATGAGGAATTTTGGTGTCTCCAAGTAGAATAATCAACTTAAGTAATTTTTTGTCACAAAGTGGAATAATCTACTCAAGGATTTTTATTCACCAAGAGGAATAATAGAATGCTATATTTTTATTTTCTACGAGGAATAATCAACTTAATTCTTATCGTTTTTCTAGAGGAATAATTGACTCAAGGCATTTGATATCCTAGAACATAGTCAATATAAGAATAAAAGACATGAATTGTTGGGCCTAAATGCTAGGATTATATAGTGAATGGTACGAATGTGTAACTTTTTTATATCTAGGATAGGAGATCTAGACATAATTATGTATCCCATGAGAATAGAACTCAATACACACATAGTTATTAATGAGGTAATTTCCATTTTGATATATTATCAAAGCCTGATGATACTCTATTGATATACCTAGTGTAATAGATCCAAGTTTTTTTATACAGTGTCCCAATATATAGCCTATGTAGATGACCCAATGTGAATGTAGAGGCCTTACATAGGGAGTGTTTGGGTAAAAGATAAATTTAGAGATGGTTCTATGATAGGAGATCTAAATAATGATATATCTTCTTTATGAATAGGAATAAAGAAACACACCCTTATTAGTATATATTCCCTCAATGGATGAGCTCATGAAAATGTTATAATAAAATGATTTAATCCCTGTGTAGATTTATTGGAGAATACCTAAAAAAAACTTCTATAATCATACATTAATAACTATAATATACATAAATCTCTTATATAAGTGTATCAATATATATATAATAGACCATTATAATAAGTTTAATGTCTTTCTAGATGGACCAATGTGTCATTACATTTTAATTTATGTGAAGAAGACTGCATACATAATGGATGATTTCTAAGAGGATAATCTCAGCTGGAGGATTTATGGTTTATAATAGGAGTATATCGACATGAATAATTATAGCTACTAATTGGAGTATCTTGATTATGGAATTTAGGATTCTTAGAAGAGAATATCTTCCCATTTAATTTTATTCTTAAAATAAAATGTATACCTAGATATAAAATAGCATTGAATTAATATGTAAAATCTAGATTTAAAAATAAGTATTCTTTAAGAATATGAAGCATGGACTGATGTTTAATGCTATACATATTTTACCAAGAATTGAATCATGTTAAAGGTTATAAAACATTGACCAAATCCAAGCTAACATATCCAATGATTGGGTTAAAATTGACTTGATATAAATGATGAAACAAATAATTGATATGAAACCTATATTAATGGGATGATATAACCTGAAACGAATAATATACCATGTGTTAGTAGGAAACCTTAAAGAGGGTGGGGGATATGAATGTAGTTTTATAAAATGCAACCAGTACCATAAGTGTCTAATGATACATGCCATATATATCTAACTAAAAGATATGATTCATTTTAGGCGACAATTCAATTATTAACGGAGTGTGAATTAGGAAACTATAATCTATGTTGGGGTTTTATTGTGATGAAATTTATAACTGGTCTTAAAATGGGAAATTATAGTATCACTATGTATGTCATGGAAACAAGAATCATTCCATATATAAATATAGTATGGAATCCTGTATACTGATCTACATTAAGTATAAGAGGGAAGGGGAGAATTATATGGGTTCCCTTATGAGATAATTAAGGATAGAACGTGATGTTTATTAGTAAAGCCTTGGTAATTAGGGAAGAATTAGTCAAGAAAAATAAATCTACAGCTTGGTCTGGGATGAGAGATCCAAGTGTCACTACATATCACATTGTAATAGGAATATAACCCTGAAAAGTTCAATTAAAGGTTTCATTTTAAAAATAGGTTAGGTTAACCTTAATAATAGGGAATTAATTTGTAGTTGGAGCAATCAAATCATCAATGAAATAGAACATTCATATAGATCAAACACTTATGTAAGGGGAAATGTTACAATTTGAGGTCACATGTAAGAGATCACTCTAAGTAGTTTAAAGTACTCTGGGTTAAAAAAATACAAATAGTTTAAAGTCAAGTGGGATTAATTATTTATCAAAATTTTCATGATGATGTATCAAGGACCACATACCATGTAATTTATTCCCATGCAACTTGGGGCCTCCTAAAAAGTATCTGAAATTCACTTAGGTATAAAATTTATATATTTTTAAAATTAGATTGATCATGGTGGATATAAATATAGTAAAAAATTTATTAAAATTTCCAAATTATATATAATTCAATATTTATTGGTGGGAATATTGTGAGAATTAGTAATGTAGAAACCACCACCATAGCATTATAAATTAGAACCCATATTTTGGGTGAATCTCTTTTAGGAATGAAAATATCTCCCAATGGTTAATAAGTGTCTAAAAAGAATCATTTATATTCAATATTTATTACTAGGAGGTACATTCAGAATAAATAATCGAAGTATTTAATATTTCCATTATAGTGGAAAAATAACATAATCTCTACCGAGGTTTTGGGTTGATTATAATTAACACATAAAAGGAATGAGATAGGTTGGGTTGAAGTAGGGATATTCAAAATGAATTTTAATACTATGTAGTTATATCATCAAGTATTAAGCATGAAATTTTGGAAGAAGGGGTAAACCCTAATTAAATAGGAGGATAAATTAACCCTCACGAGTAATAATGTGAAATCCGAAGATATAATGGGGGACAGATGGGCATTTAGTTAAGTAAAACCTATAATTTATAACAACAAAACTTTTTTTAAACATCTATTTAAAATAAACCAATGGAAAAAGTAGTGGACTATAATGAACAATACCATACACAAATAGATTCATATGGTTTTAGATAATTTATGGATGAACTCATTTAGGCGTTAAAGGGCATATAGAATAGACTACGCACTACACAATTTATAGTCAAGTGGTAAGGAACTAATTTCATGAAATTTTCAATCTTACATTATAAATACTATGCTCTTAGAAAAATGATAATGTGTTTTGTAGGTCAAGGTCACATAATAAGGACCAAGAATAAGAAATGGATTTTCTTACATACTCATTTTTATCATGTTGTCCCCAAGTGAAGTAATTTCATTTGTTGTCAATAACTTGTCATGGTGTGCCATCTGATGAAGTACATCTTGAAGACTGATGATTACAGAAGCATTAAATCAGACAATTGCTAAGCTGTTCATAAGTTCAAAGCACGTGTATCAAGGAGATACATTGTCACAACATGATTAGAAGACCATGCACTATCTCTTAGTGCATGAAGATTTAAATTTGATCTGACCTCTCTGATTAGATCATTGAAGTTCTTTGAAGAATATGTGTGATTCAGGAGTTCGGTTGATGAAGATCCTTGAGAATTCTCTCCTAAGTAGAAAATGAAATGATGGAATTCTTAAGAAGAAGAAGAAAAGAAGAGGTGGGCTTGGAAGGTGGCTTGGCATTTGGCTTGAACTTATGGAAGAACTTTGGATTTGACTAAGTCTTACTCTTTGGCCTTAGCCAAAAAAATAGGCCAGCCAAGGCCAGCCCACGAGTTCAACCCCACGGCTCATATGGGCACTAGGCGCCACGCCCATGGGGGATCCCATGGTGCAAGCACAAGGCGGCATGGGGCCGTGTACCCCCGAGGGCACGCGGTGGTGAAGCCCGCGCACCCGAGTGTGCAGATTGGGCGCTAGGAGCGCGCCCGCAGAGGCGAGAGTGGGCGCAGAGCGCGCCCGTAGGGAGCAAGGACGCCCGCAGAGAGAACCCGGTGCGGGGCGGCACCGGGAGGGGAGAGGATTCAACTGAGCGCTTCCCGGCATCGCTTGTTTGTTAAACCGTGAGAAAATCTCGCGGCGTTTCGATGTGGGACGACGAATTTTTCCGCGGGAGCGATCCTGGCCGCACGATCGATCGCGCGCCAGATCTCGGCCGCACATCTGATCCGCGGCGAGGCGATCTGATCCAGGCCGTCCGATGTATTTCGATCGCCCGAACCAACGGCTCCCGGCTCATCTCCTTCGTTGAGCCACCCCGAAGCCACCCGACGTCTCCCGCTGAACCAGAGGCCACCCGACGACGACATTCGAGATTCCGGCCACCTCCGATCAAAGTAAGACCTCCATTGTGATCTTCTGGCCCTAAGGAATCCATCCATGCCTTAAAATGTACATGCATACGTGAAATGGAGTTTTTCGAAGAACGGCCGAGGCAAATGAAGTTGCCGAGGCTTCGTGCATTCTTGCTTTGCATGGTTTTTGCTTTAACAGAGACATGCATACGTTCGAAAACGCATGCACGTGAGGGGAACCATAAATGAGAAAACCCGAATTAATACAGTGAAGAAGAACGTGATATGCGGAAGATCTTTTTAACACGTTTGAAGTTTTCAAAGACGCCGCAGATTTCATGCATTCAAAACGTATTTCCCCGCGGATCATCCATGCACCTCCTCTGCCTATATAAAGAGGAGTCCGAGGCCGAGTGAAGGTTGCTGTTCATTCTTGAAGACCCGCGACGCTCTCTGCCTCGCGAAGTAAAATCCTGCGCATCACTTGCGCGACAAGAGGCTCCAAGTTTTGTTCTCGCACAACCCTTGTGCGAAGGGTTTCTGTTTGAGAAGAAAGGACCTTGCGCGCTACCTCTTTGTGCGACAAGAAGAGAATCCCCCCCTGCGCGCTACTCCTTGCGCGACAGGGAAGTTTGGGCAGTGCTCTTGTGCGCCCGAGGTGTCTTTGACACCCTGCGCGACCCAAGGCAGGAGTACCTTGCGCGCCCCTTGAGGCCTTTGTGTTTGTGTGCCAAGTGAAGAGGAGTATACTGGTAGAGTGTGTGCACAAAGAGGAGAAGGCCGAGGACCTTTGTGCTTTGGGTGCAAAAGGAAGACCACACTTCGTGTGTGTTTATATATTGAAGAAGAAGGACAAGTCAAGTGTGTGCACTAAAAGAATGAGTAGTGCATGTGTGCACAAGTGAAGAAGACCAACCTTGAGAAGAAGAGTACACACTCAAGTTTGTGAGTACAAAAGAACTGATCATTCTAAGTGATTGGGTTTTTGGTGAGAAAGACCAACGATATCTTTTGAAGACTGTTGAAGCTACTTGAAGTTTTGAACAACACCTTTGAAGAAGTGAAGTGGAGCCATGATGAAGATGATGCTGTGGAGTTGGGGGGTTTAACCAACTTGTAATTGGGGGGGGGGGGTAACCAATTACTGTGTAATCATCTTTTGGCATAGTGAAGAATCCGTGTTGGGGGGTGTAACCAACACGGAAAAGAGTAGGTCTTTGTACCGAACCTTGTAAATCTCTGTGTTCTGTGCTATCATTATTACTGCACCACTAAAAGAGTAGATCTAGGCTTTAACCAGCTGTAGAGGTTGAATTGATAATCCAAAGGGAACAATTCATAAAAAGAAAAAGTTATCACTGATTCACCCCTCCCCTCTCAGTGATCACAACCGATCCAGGCATTTCAAGTGGTATCAGAGGGAGGTTCCCTATGTAAGGATCTAATTCTGAGAAGATGGACAATCTGAATTCTGTTAATAGTAGGGGTGTTCCTACATTCGATGGAAAGAATTACCACAGCTGGAAAAATCGGATGTTGCCCTACCTTCTATCTCTCGGCCTTGATGTTAGAAATACAGCCTTATTTGGATTCCCTCCTCTTGCTAATGAAGCTTCTATGAAACTCGATGAGAAAAGAAATATGGAAGTTGATGGTAAAGCTCAAAATGCCATTCTTATGTCACTCTCAGAAAAGGTATACACAAAAGTCATGGGACTCAAGAATGCTAAAGAAATTTGGGACAAATTGGAAAGTAGTTATGAAGGCAACATGAAAGTCAAGGAAGCCAAATTACAAATTTGGAGAAGCAAGTTTGAAGATGTCAAGATGGGAGAAGAAGAAAATATTGATGATTATTTCACAAGAGTCAATGAAATTGTCAGTAACATTCGGGGCTTTGGAGAAAAGTTGGAGGACTCCACTATTGTTAAAAAGCTAATGAGAAATTTTCCTGACAGGTTTGACCCCAAAGTCTTAGCATTAGAAGACAGAGATGATCTCTCTCTTGATGAAATACACAACATTATCATTGCATATGAGATGAGGAAGATCCCAGTATTCAAGAAGAAGATCAAGGATGAGATGGCTTTTGAGGCCATGAGACAACTCAAGATAAAATATGACGAAGTCCTAGAATCAAGTGATACTGACAATGAAGAAAAGGATGAAGATCTCAACATGATTATTTCTCTTTTTTCTAAAAGGTTTGGAAAAACTAAATTCAGGGGAAAAGGGAAATCACCATCGAGATGTTTCAATTGCAATAACATCGGACACTTTGCTGTAAACTGCCCCAAGAAGAGATATAGTGCTCCAGAAGTTGAAGATGAGAAGTCACAAAAGAAGAAATGGAGTAGATACCCAAGAGAAGGAAACCAATCAGGTGTAAGAAAGAAAAGGTTCGTTCCAGGTGAAAGAAGAAGCTATGTAAGCAAAGAGGAAGAATCAAACTCTACTTCAGCCAGTCAATCAGAAGAAGAAACGAATTTTATGGCTCATGTGGAAAAAGGGTTTGATACCTGCAGCAGTGAAGATGATGAAAGTGAACGAACAGAGCTTGAATACAGATTGAAAGATGAATTAGAGGCTTGCCTTGAGCAAAACATTAAACTCAAGAAAGAGAAGAAATTGTTACAAAAGGAAACTAAAAGAATGACTGAGGAGTTGGAAGAATGTATGAAGAAAGAGACAATGTACATTGATGAAATCAAAAGACACAAACTGAAGATAGCTGAGCTGGACAAGATTGCAAAAGATCTTGAGGAGAAACTTCACCTCAATGAAGAAGAACAATTAGAAACACAGTCCAAGTGGGTTGAAGCACAAAATAACTTGACAAAGATAAGAGAAGATTTTAACAAGGCTGTTGAAATCAAGGCAGAATCTTCTCATACTGGTGCTCAGAGGAAGGTCAACTCACCACTCAGTAAATCTCCAAATACATCTGTTATTTCTAACAATGCAGGTTCAAAGAAAAAATCGAGACAAACCTATGTAAAATCATCTTCAATGGAAGAAAGAAATTCCTCAGGAAGGACTACTCAAATCTTGGACAGAAAATTACAACATGACTCCTATCAGCGGAGAAGATCAAGGTTTAGAGGCTACTGCTGGTGCTGTGGTGTGTTTGGACATAAGGCCTATGCATGCTGGTATAACATGTCTTTTCTAAGCATGAGGCATGAGTCAAGGGGGAGACATCCTGGAACCCAGAGTGTTTTGCACAAAACATCAAAACCTCCAATTCAGAACACATTTGACTGCCTGAGTGAAGCTTATGAAAAATGTGACCAACAGGGTCATAGAGCTGATAAGTGTATGACTACTCTTCCTGAACAAAAAATCAAAGACATGAAAGGAAAAGGTATTCAGGAAACCAATGATGAAATCACATGCTTTGCTGAAGTTGCTCTAAAAGCCAGCAGTATAACCAAGTCATGGATTCTTGATAGTGGATGCTCATCCCACATGACTGGTGATACAAAAATTCTAAGCAACATTGAAAGTCATGAAGGAGGAACCGTGGTGTTTGGAAATGATCGTTCTCTGAAAATCAAGGGAGTTGGAAAGGCAATGATTGAAACAACAAATCTAAAATCCAATGATGTGTTATTTGTTGAAGGATTAAAACACAACCTACTGAGTGTAAGTCAATTATGTGATGATGGACATGAGGTGTTGTTCAAGAAGGATTCATGCGTCATCAAGAGCTCAAAGGATGGACAAATAATTACTCAAGGAAGAAGAACCACTGGAAATCTATTTCAAATTGGTGATCCCATCAATTCTTGTTTTCTCAGCTCTAAAGATGAAAAAAACCTCTGGCATAGAAGACTTGGCCATCTTGGTCAAAGGAGTATGAGTAAAATTCTGAAGTACAATGTTGTACGAGATCTACCCAAATTAAAGAGAGAAAAAATGAATTCTGCAACACATGTCAGAAGGGAAAACTGACCCATAGGTCACACAAAGGAGTTGATATCATGTCTACTAGGCCTCTTGAACTCATCCATACAGACATATGTGGACCAATGAGACAGAAGTCTACAAGAGGAGATTTCTATTTTATGACCTTCATTGATGATTTCACTCGGATGACCAATGTCATGTTCATGAAACACAAGTCAGAGGCAATCGCGAAGTTCAAGACTTTCAGAAGGCAGGCTGAGAAGGAACTAGAGCTCTGTATCAAGAACGTAAGATCAGACAACGGAAAAGAATATACCGGTGATGTATTTGAAATCTATCTGGTCAAGCATGGAATCAAACATCAATATAGTACACCATATACTCCACAACAGAATGGAGTGGCTGAACGAAAGAATCGAAGCATAGTTGAAATGGGGAGGACTATGTTAGCTGAGCATGATATCTCTAAGTTTTTCTGGAGAGAAGCAGTATGCACTGCTATACACATACAGAACAGATGTCTCCTGAGACCAGAAACACAAACGACAGCCTATGAAATGTGGTTTAACAGAAAACCAACTGTTAAATATTTCAAAGTCTTTGGCAGTCCCTGCATCATCAAGATTAAAAACATCAATCTGGGAAAGTTTGACGAAAAAGCTGAAGAAGGAATCTTTATGGGTTACCTACCTAATGGAAAAGGCTACAGATGCTGGAATAAGAGGTTGAATAAAATGATTGACTGCAGTGATGTCATAATAATTGAAAACAACACCAAACCATACACTGTGGATGATGATGACTCAAAGAATGACACAGCCTTGGAACAGAAGAATGCAGAATTACCTGAGCTAACACCAACTGCTGGTGAGATCAACTCTGAATATACCAGTGATGAAGATGAAGGTAATGAAAATGGAAGAAGAAGATACAACAAATTGAAGAAGCATTTTGACACATAAAATGTCCTTGGAGACCTACAGTCCTCAGTAAGAACTAGAAGAAGATTGAGATTGGAAGATCAGACTGCCCTGGTTTCTCAAGTTGAACCTCACACAGTGGCTGAAGCAGTTGTACATGAGGAATGGATACAAGCCATGCATGAGGAACTCAATCAAATTGAAAAGAACTCCACTTGGGATCTTGTGCCAAGGCCCAAAAATAAAAATGTTATTGGGACAAAGTGGGTGTTTAGAAATAAACTCAATGAAAAGGGAGAAGTTTCCAGAAACAAGGCCAGACTTGTATGCAAAGGATATTCACAAATGGAAGGAATCGACTTTGAGGAAACCTTTGCACCAGTTGCAAGACTGGAAACTATCAGAATGTTCTTAGCAGTTGCAGCACACAAGCAGTACAAGGTCTATCAGATGGATGTGAAATCTGCATTTCTGAATGGAGATCTTGAAGAAGAGGTGTATATTGAACAACCAGAGGGTTTTTTGCTGGACAAAGATGGTAGTATGGTGTGCAGATTGAGAAAAGACTTGTATGGATTAAAGCAGGCCCCTAGAGCCTGGTACTCAAAATTGGATGGTTGTCTTAAAGACATGAAATTTGTCAAAGGAACAGTTGATAGTAACCTCTATGTCAGAGAAATGGCCAATGGTACCCTCATAGTCATTATCTATGTGGATGATATCATTTTTGCTGGTAACAAGGAAGGACTATGTGAATAATTTGCTGAGCAGATGAAAAGAACTTTTGAAATGTCGATGCTTGGTCAAATGACATATTTTCTAGGATTTCAGGTGGAACAAAGACAAAACTCCATATTTCTTTCACAAGAAAAGTACGCAAGGGACTTAGTGAAAAGGTTTGGAATGGAAAGTTCAAAGGAAGTCTCCACACCCATTTCTGTCGGAACCAAGCTATGCAAGGATGAAGAAGGCAACAATGTTGATCAGAAAGAGTTCAGAAGAATTATTGGTAGTCTACTTTATCTCACTGCTTCAAGGCCAGATATAGCATATGCAGTGACTTTGTGTGCCAGATTCCAAAGTGATCCAAAAGAATCTCATTTAACTGCAGCCAAAAGAATCCTGAGATATGTTAAAGGAACCCTCAACTATGGACTCTTATACAAACACAGTTCAAACATACAGTTGTTGGGATTCACAGATGCTGATTGGGTTGGTTATTGCACTGATAGAAGATCCACATCTGGTGGAACCTTCTTTCTGGGAGAAGGGTGTGTTAGCTGGTACAACAAGAAACAAAATTCTGTAACATTGAGCACAGCTGAAGCAGAGTATGTGGCCGCTACACATGCATGTACTCAAATGATTTGGATGCAGGTGCAGCTAGCATATTTGAGGATTAAAGCTGAAAAACCATTGAGGATCTTATGTGATAATCAAAGTGCAATTGGGTTGTCTAAGAATCCTATCCAACACTCCAGATCCAAGCACATTGATATAAAATATCATTTCATCAAAGAAAGGGTCGCCAGTGGAGACATCAAGCTAGACTACATTCCTACTCAAGATCAGGTGGCAGACATTTTCACCAAAGCTATGCCTACGGAAAGATTTGTTGAATTGAGGCTGAAACTTCATGTTCAGCCTTCTACTCTCACTTGAGGAAGAAGAAGGTCCCTCCTTATTCCCTAAATTTTTGTATTCTTGTACTTACATGCAGGGAATTGAAGGAGATGAGTGCATCCCCTGAGGGGGAGCATTGGTAGTTGAAGATGTGCAGGTTCCAGAAGCTCTATATTCTGAGTATGGTTTCCATACATCCCTTTGCATTTGTTGGCCAATAAGGGGGAGAAATCATCAGGCACACGACATTCTCTCAGTGTGCTTCGGAGTATTGACAACCAAATACAAAGGGGGATATTGTTGTGCCCAAGTGAAGTAATTGCATTTGTTGTCAATAACTTGTCATGGTGTGCCATCTGATGAAGTACATCTTGAAGACTGATGATTACAGAAGCATTAAATCAGACGATTGCTAAGCTGTTCATAAGTTCAAAGCATGTGTATCAAGGAGATACATTGTCACAACATGATTAGAAGACCATGCACTATCTCTTAGTGCATGAGGATTTAAATTTGATCTGACCTCTCTGATTAGATCATTGAAGTTCTTTGAAGAATATGTGTGATTCAGGTGTTCGGTTGATGAAGATCCTTGAGAATTCTCTCCTAAGTAGAAAATGAAATGATGGAATTCTTAAGAAGAAGAAGAAAAGAATAGGTGGGCTTGGAAGGTGGCTTGGCATTTGGCTTGAACTTATGGAAGAACTTTGGATTTGACTAAGTCTTACTCTTTGGCCTTAGCCAAAAAAATAGGCCAGCCAAGGCCAGCCCACGAGTTCAACCCCACGGCTCATATGGGCACTAGGCGCCACGCCCATGGGGGATCCCATGGTGCAAGCACAAGGCGGCAGGGGGCCGTGTACCCCCGAGGGCACGCGGTGGTGAAGCCCGCGCACCCGAGTGTGCAGAGTGGGCGCTAGGAGCGCGCTCGCAGAGGCGAGAGTGGGCGCAGAGCGCGCCCGCAGGGAGCAAGGACGCCCGCAGAGAGAACCCGGTGTGGGGCGGCACCGGGAGGGGAGAGGATTCAACTGAGCGCTTCCCGGCAGCGCTTGTTTGTTAAACCGTGAGAAAATCTCGCGGCGTTTCGATGTGGGACGGCGAATTTTTCCGCGGGAGTGATCCTGGCCGCACGATCGATCGCGCGCCAGATCTCGGCCGCACATCTGATCCGCGGCGAGGCGATCTGATCCAGGCCGTCCGATGTATTTCGATCGCCCGATCCAACGGCTCCCGGCTCATCTCCTTCGTTGAGCCACCCCGAAGCCACCCGACGTCTCCCGCTGAACCAGAGGCCACCC
The DNA here is from genome assembly GCA_963277665.1 of Viscum album. Classification (NCBI taxonomy): domain Eukaryota; kingdom Viridiplantae; phylum Streptophyta; class Magnoliopsida; order Santalales; family Viscaceae; genus Viscum; species Viscum album. Next base: position 659,865,608 of record OY728162.1, on the reverse strand, counting down.
GACGATGGCATTCGAGATTCCGGCCACCTCCGATCAAAGTAAGACCTCCATTGTGATCATCTGGCCCTAAGGAATCCATCCATGCCTTAAAATGTACATGCATACGTGAAATGGAGTTTTTCGAAGAACGGCCGAGGCAAATGAAGTTGCCGAGGCTTCGTGCATTCTTGCTTTTCATGGTTTGTGCTTTAACAGAGACATGCATATGTTCGAAAACGCATGCACGTGAGGGGAACCAAAAATGAGAAAACCCGCATTAATACAGTGAAGAAGAACGTGATATGCAGAAGATCTTTTTAACGCGTTTGAAGTTTTCAACGACGCCGCAGATTTCGGGCATTCAAAACGTATTTCCCTGCGGATCATCCATGCACCTCCTCTGCCTATATAAAGAGGAGTCCGAGGCCGAGTGAAGGTTGCTGTTCATTCTTGAAGACCCGCGATGCTCTCTGCCTCGCGAAGTAAAATCCTGCGCATCACTTGCGCGAAAAGAGGCTCCAAGTTTTGTTCTCGCACAACCCTTGTGCGAAGGGTTTCTGTTTGAGAAGAAAGGACCTTGCGCGCTACCTCTTTGTGCGACAAGAAGAGAATCCCCCCCTGCGCGCTACTCCTTGCGCGACAGGGAAGTTTGGGCAGTGCTCTTGTGCGCCCGAGGTGTCTTTGACACCCTGCGCGACCCAAGGCAGGAGTACCTTGCGCGCCCCTTGAGGCCTTTGTGTTTGTGTGCCAAGTGAAGAGGAGTATACTGGTAGAGTGTGTGCACAAAGAGGAGAAGGCCGAGGACCTTTGTGCTTTGGGTGCAAAAGGAAGACCACACTTCGTGTGTGTTTATATATTGAAGAAGAAGGACAAGTCAAGTGTGTGCACTAAAAGAATGAGTAGTGCATGTGTGCACAAGTGAAGAAGACCAACCTTGAGAAGAAGAGTACACACTCAAGTTTGTGAGTAAAAAAGAACTGATCATTCTAAGTGATTGGGTTTTTGGTGAGCAAGACCAACGATATCTTTTGAAGACTGTTGAAGCTACTTGATGTTTTGAACAACACCTTTGAAGAAGTGAAGTGGAGCCATGATGAAGATGATGCTGTGGAGTTGGGGGGTTTAACCAACTTGTAATTGGGGGGGGGGGGGTAACCAATTACTGTGTAATCATCTTTTGGCATAGTGAAGAATCCGTGTTGGGGGGTGTAACCAACACGGCAAGGAGTAGGTCTTTGTACCGAACCTTGTAAATCTCTGTGTTCTGTGCTATCATTATTACTGCACCACTAAAAGAGTAGATCTAGGCTTTAACTAGCTGCAGAGGTTGAATTGATAATCCAAATGGAACAATTCATAAAAAGAAAAAGTTATCACTGATTCACCCCTCCCCTCTCAGTGATCACAACCGATCCAGGCATTTCATATCAGATAGAGAATGAATTGACTGCACATCACATGAGTCTTAGGATTATTTAACTACATTACACCTTGTTATATTTGATATTAGATATAATAATTAAAGTAAAATTGTTATTTTGTTGTATTTGATAAACATTAGTGGTAATGGTAAATGTTGGGATGAACTTTCATAACACCATACTCTGGTATCATTGTTCCAAACAATTTAAGAAAATTATTCTCTAAGAAAACAATTAATTATATAGTACCTTTATAATTACTAAAATAATTGAAAATGATTCATATATTATTGAGATAAAAATTATAATAATTTTATTCATACAGTCAGTGTTTTTTAATTTGGTTGTTCACATGGTTGAAATAGAGATTCGGGTGTCAATGAATCCATTATCCCCTTATCTATCTACTTTGAAATCCAATTCTTTATGACGAATAATTTCTCAATTATTTTTCATAATAAACTTAGGGTAGGGTAAATAATTTTAGTTATCTCTCCAATATTCCTCCTCAATCCTTTTATTACTTGATAGCTCAAGAAAATTATTCTCCATGGTGAGGGTGAAGTACCTAGAGGCTTGCTCTGGTCGAAAATATATATCTTTTTTACTCCTCTTCTAGGTTGAAAAAATTGTTTCCTATGAATGACATATATCCCATGATCATCATGATAACATGATGGAATTTTATATATTGGTAATTATTCCTTGATCAAAATAAATTTGGTGGCATATGTTAATAGTATTAATGACTGCAATGGTTCCACCCCTAGACCAGAGAACTCCAACTATCTTAGGGACTACACGGTAATCAATGAGTTTGAAAAATTTCTAGGATACAGTCTATAAAGAGGTGAATAATCTAAAAATTCCCCCAAAGATATGAGATAGAGTATTTCACTACAATGAGGATCAATATAGTTGGATTCCAAAACACCCCAATGGGGAAAATATCATTAAAGGTCAATCTTGGATATTTTTATTCAAATGGGATGATCGTGTGTGGGTCCAAACAATGAATACTAGATTTGGATTAAATATAATCTTGAAAGGTATTTATTTTTAAAATAAACTGTCTAATTATATTACAGATATATCTATTTTTTCATTTCAACAAAAATATATATTATTCAATTGAGATAATCCCACAAGATTCTAGCGTCTAATGGGTAAGAGACATGAAAACACTATTACCCTTCAAAATGGTATGATATGTGTCTAATGATGAAATTCCAGTTTCAGAACCTAGTGATTGGATCTTACATTAACATTAGAAAAATTACCCTTTATCACTTATTCTAGAATGATTTTTTAGAAATTTCACATCAATAACCAAAATATAGTTAACGTTACATTTTAAATCATTTTCGGGGGTGGAAACAGCTTTTTTAGAAGTAGGTGTGACATCTCTAAGATACTCCCCAGATAATACCATGTTTATGGAAATAAAGGATCCATATTCATAAATATATTAATTATTATTGCACTTGAACATAAAAAAAAAATAATTAAAATGGGTAAACTAATGCTTCACATTAAATAGGATCTCCATAGTGGGACTATTATCATAATCTCTTTTGGAGGAAAAATGGTAATGTTCTCATTAGGTCTGATTATGATCATAGACTCATTTGGTGATATGATTCCCATATTCACATATAGTGGGGAAATGCATGTTGATGTTTCTCTTAAGAGGTGGAAATAATTTGGTGGGATAATTCCCATTGAATCATTTTTGGGATGTTGATTGTCCTCCAAGTGGTGGGGTTAATAAATCTAAAAGGTTTTGGAAAATTTTTAGAACCACTAGGGGATCCTCTTATTTTGACTTGTTCCACTAATTCCTATAACATTGAATCCTAGAATAATGTGATGATGAAGATTCAGTCTAGTATTTTAGAGGTAATTTTTTTCATGAACTTATAATTTATAAATTTCATGATTATGTAATAAAAATGACACACTATCTTATACGATATCTAGTTATTAATAATTTCTCTATCCCCCAGAGAAACCTTTTACCCTTCATTTTATCTTTCTTTTGGGATTATGGTTGACACATATGGTACTTGAATCATGGGATAATTCAATGAAACATGAACCTAATAGACAATATTTTTCAAAAAAATCATGTAATTCAGTTTATTATTGGCTTTTGTGTCCAATATACACTAGTATGGATAATAATTTGGGTTATAATTCCTCACTAATTCATATAGATTCTTGATTTATAGAGAATTGATCAAGTTTTTCTCTAATAATAAGATGTTTTACCCTATAATCTGATCATTATGGATGTAAAAACGATGTTCTTTATATTTTCAATATCACATAATCTTATGCTTGGTGTAATAGACTTGGGAGTAATATATACTCTTTCAGTTTTTTCCTAAACATTGTATCTGTTATAGTGGTTCATTTTAAGATCATTCCTTGGTGGTTTGAATTACATCCTCCTTTTTTTTTCTATAGATACAAACTCTTAGAACCCACTAGTTTATTTCATGGGTGTGAGTGTGGTTAAAAATGAATCCTATAGGTTCTCCACACAAATATCTAGTAATTATTCTAAGGGAAGATTTATTTCTAAGGAGTATATTATATCCTTCCATATTTCAATGAAATATGTAACTATATCAATTTATCACTTCTTATAATTATACAGTTTAAGGAAAATTAATATCCTCATTATAGAGTTTCATTACTAGAGGAATTTTTGATGTAGACCATCCCATCTTTCCATAGACCTAACATTGTGGTTATTATGCCATTAAAAATTATATATTTATACCATTCACTTTTTATAGTGTATATTACATTTTACTCACTTAAAAATAACAAGTTGAGTTTGACTAGAGAACTATCTTCAAGAATGAAGAAGAAGAGAAATGGATTTCTATGGGATGAATTACTATTCAAACATCAAGGGATAGATATTCCTCAAAAAATACATTGTATGATGACATGGTGGTGAAAACCTCTTTGAAGGAGTAGGAAATTAATTTCACACAATGTTAAAAAATGAATTTTGAGGCTATCTAACCCATTTTTAGAGTCTTATAAGAAGTTTTTGTCCTTTTAAAACATGTGGTATAGAGGATCCCATAGGATAAAGATTTATATCTCTTTTCAGGCTTCAATTTAAATATTCATGGTTCCAAAATGGAATAATAGATCAAAAGAAATGTCTATTTGATGTTGAGAATTTATCATGAAAAAATCCAATCTCACATGTAGGGTCACGCACCAATGCCTCATTAACTAATGTATCCCTCACTTAGTTTCTACCCCAAGCTCAATAAAAAATATTAATGCACCTGGGTTCATGAAACTTTGTTCACATGTCTAGGTTTTCAAACGCATGATTTCACACCCAAGTTAGTGAAACCTTGTTGTGCACCCAAATAACCTACATGAACATCTTTTTGTGGTCATCCCTCACATTCCCTAGTCAACTGCAATCTATAAAGAAACCCCCATAGATATGATTTTTGTAAAACATGGATGAACAAAAATAAGTCTAATAGAGTTAAGATCTAACTTCATTCCTCCCATTCTAGACCCCCTCACTTGGGCTCCATGTTCCCTAGTCATCCCGATGATCATGTACTAGGGTTTCATGCACCCTAGTCATCCACAGAGACCTTTATACTAGGTAAAAGAATATATACCTCAACGATCCTATTTATTTGAGTATCTATTACAGCTCTATGAATCCAATCAAGGATTTTCCACATATAATTACCCACTCCAGAGTGCACTACACTAAAGCACCCAACCAGTTGGTCTCTCGGCCTCCAACATGGAAACACATTCACCTAGGGCCACTAATTTGAGAAAACCTTTATCATGTACCCTTTACATGATGAAAACTCCACTCAAGGCATTTTACTTGAGTGAAACATCAAAAAGAGCCTATTTCATAGTAAATCCCTCCCCCAGGGACCCTCACTAGAGAAAACCTTTTCACAAGGAAACTTACTAGGGAGAAACACATGGGCACCTAATCTTCTTTCAAGTTGAGTTATTCCTAGCCCTCCAAGGTCATCCAACTGAGGGTAAACTGATTCAACCAGGTCTCCAACCTAGGTAAATAATTCATGTAGCCCCATTTCCTGCTAACCTTACCCTATTACATGTTCCTTGAGTTGAGATACTATAGTTTTATCCAACATGCATCTGGAGTTATGATACTCCCTTTGGTTTAGTTATATATATTCCTCTATCCATGTGTGATCCCAAACATCTTTAACCTCCCTTACAAATATAATTACCAATAGATAGGGGGAATTACCGACCATATTTCCTCTAATATGATTACCAACTAATAGGATGAATCATAAAGGGAATCCCATTTTTAAACCCCACTCAATCCTCTACATATCCCCATTCATTTTTATGACATCCTTAGATAATTATGTGAATGTGTATGGAATTATCCTTCCATATGACCTTAAACAATTCTATTTAAATTGCATGGGTTTTGATTATTTTTATCACATGATACATAGGAAATCACTTTTGTGTTAAATCCTGATCTCCCATCATTTTCCACCTCATCACTCTTATGAGAGGTGGTATACCCCAAAACCAATTCCCCATTAGACATCAAGCTATGAAATTCCCCATTGGATTCAAAACCATGACCACCTTCATACAAGGCATTAAGCCTACATCCCACCCTTAATGAAGATCATAATGTACCTTTAATTAGGTGCTGAGAATATGAGTTCCTCATATGAGGAAGAGGTAGCTATCTCCTATATGATGAGTTTATGAAACCCATTTGATAGGCTTGAGATAACCCATTTCTCCTCTGGTGATGCGCTTTAGACCTACGTCCCCCATGTACCTTGTGTTGAGATTCTCCTCTCAGTTCTTATATTGGCTTTGTGTGATGTTACTCCTCATGGGTTCTCATGAATGACCAGTGTCAAGATACTCCTCTATAGATTATAAATACCTTCACTTTACTATCATATTATGTGATTTATTCAGGTCTATCCCTATGAATAACCCCTGATCATTCTACTAGTGTCACCCATTCACTATAAGAAAATTGCAATTTCGAAACAGTTATTTTTTGATATGAAGGTGGTTTAAACCGCCTCCATATGCTTCTATGGTGGTTTCCGAAATCCACTGCTAAATTTCATTTCGGGAAACTATTTGCAGTGGTTAAAGTGGTTTAGTGGCGGTTTATGGGAACCATCGTAGTTGGATCATTTTTGCGGTGATTTTTCTGGGAAGGGATTAATTTTTTTAGCAGCGGTTAAAACTACCACTAAAAAAAAGTAATGGCCCGCCGAGACAAATCGCTGGGAAAAACAATATAACTACCGTGAAAAAATCATGGATGTTGGGACAATATTTCTGTGGTTAGAACCACCTCTAAATTTAAGACCGTAGAGGTAGTTAAAACCCATGCTAATAGAAAAATATTGACTTTTAGAAGTGGTTAAAACTGCCACTAAATGTATCTATAATAGGCAGCGTTAGTTAAAACCACTCCTAAAGTGTAAATTTACAAAAAAAGAACAAGATTCCAGAGCCCCTTCACCAGTTCCCTGAAAAAAAAACCAGTCCAAGAATACCAAAACAGTAACAAAATACATACTACAGTCAATATGAAAAGTGATTCTTAACTATGCACAACCAAATTCATCTTTTAGTGAGTAAAAGAATGTAGATAAACATATCAAACGGAATATTCATAGTATCTAATAAAATTTAGTGGTGAATTTACAAGTTTACACCTCTCCTATTCTTATACCACTTTCCCTTTTCTATTTCATCTTCCAGTTATTTTGAATTATTTAACCTCTTGTATAAATCAAAATTTTTTAACATAGCTTCATCCATATCTCTATCATTAGTCACCCAATTCAAGATCCAAATGAAGCATTAGATATCTCAACATAAGCCAAACCCAACTAATTCATCCTATTTTAGTTTCCCAATGGGTCCTTTGTGTTGTATAGGCATAAGCACATTTTCCATACTATCATGGAAGTGAACCAAATATAAAGGAGATATTGGGAGAGGTGCCATCTATGACCTTTAGGATGGTAGTCACATTGTTTTGCCTTTGGGGTTTGATGTTTCGTAATTAAGCCACTATGTCACACACCATATTTGGTCAATCATCTCTATTTAAGTAATTTATGTATTTAAAATTGACCATAGTGGACTCATATGTACTAGTTGTTCCTTTATTTTATGTTCACATGTTTTGTACAACTTATATGATCACCCATTGGATGATCTATGTGAAATGGGACAATATGATTTTTTATCAAATGTTGGTACTCCAACATATCTTCTAGAATTGTTCAGTATGTATTATCCCTTTATATATTATTGTTTTATAGAACCCAAGACATCCCTTAGGTGTTTGGACCACTTATAGTTATAATTTCTAAAGTGGGAAATTTCATCGATTAACATGTCACTATCTAATTGACTCCATTGAGATTATATATGGGTTTCCAATTTTTTAATGAATTGAATGAGTTAAATGTAATTGATAAGACGAAATGGACAATTAATGATGTGTTTCCTTTCTTAAAATAAATCAATTGGTTTGAAATTGGATGACCCCAAGTAATTGTAATGTCATGATCTTGATTTATGATTTATAAAATGCTTCATATGAATTGTAATATTACAAATTAGAATTGAACATGGATAAAAACACGAATAAGAGGTTATTCCTTATCTACTATGACACAAATGATTATGCCTTTATTTTTCATATAGTGTAGATAAAATATATGGATGTTAGGTAATTGCCCTTACTAGTTATATTTAATATATTCCTTTGTAGAGGTTGTGGTATAATGGTATGAGATTGTTGAGAAAAGACATATCAAAATTCCGTACATCATGTGTTGAGCATGTTGAATCACAAAAATGCTTCTATAAAAGTATTGTTATTTACTCACCACATTCCATGACTAGAATTTTGACCTGATAGTGCCCTCAACATCCCATGTGTTGTTTAGTGACGTCTCTCACCCTATTGGGATATATGGCATGTACCCAATCACATGAGAACATATGCTCATTAAACTGGTTAGGGATGTCTGAGTTATGCCATTTTCTATTCATTAGTATTATTATAAGTATTTGGCTATATACATCTTCACATACCTTGGAAATATAGGTGGATGAAATATATATAAACTATATATATTACTAATATATATAGTAACTATTTAGATTTCTATTCCATCTACGTGTCGATAAATTTAAACCCTCCTACAGTCCTTTAAGAACATGATTGGGTGGTTGTTTATTTATTCCTTAGTTACTAAAAAGATGTGGGGTGTAGTATGTTAGTGGTATACCCTTTATCATGGGAATAATGATGTGGTAATATTTTATTGGGATTAATTTATGTTGGTGTTCCATGTGGAATTATTATAAATGAAACATAACATAGGAATTATGTAAAATCATCTCTTGTTTGGGTTATTCCATGTGGAATTATTATACTTGACACTAAAGATAGAAAAAAGGTAAAATCATCTCTTCCATTGATAAGGGTTCCTAATTTTTTAAGAGTGATGGATCAGGTTCAAGTATCATATTTGTTTCACTCATGTTATTTATTTGGAAAAGGAGTCTTTAATGTGGTTTCCTTAGAAGGAATCGATTCTGGATCCTAATATATTGTCACTCATATTATGCATCCTAGTTATTTTTATGTGCACAATATAATATAAGTGATTAGGCACATCCCTTCAAAGGTAAGAGTTTCTTGTGAAGTGGGTTGATATATTCTATCAAGGAATATGTATGCTTATAATAAATTACTTGTGATAGGGTAGTTGATGTTGTGAATCGAAAGTAACTGATCATGTAGTTTAGTTAACATTTTTCTAGGTAAGGGGGTTCTAGATAATCTACTGGGGGTTTCCCATCTACATGTCATTCCTACTAAGATAATGGACAGTGTCATTCACACTGCCTGACTGTTCTTGGAGGCCACTTTGGAAATGGTGGGAAAATCCCATTTCAGATAGTGTAGCCAATTTTCCCCTAATCTCGTATCAGTATCTATGGATTCCAACTATTTTTTTTTAAATTTTGGATACTAGGATTATACCACACTAAATGGTGATATATCTTAAACATGTTACCGAGGCACATATTTTCATCTATAAGGATTGATACAAGAGCATAACTAAGAAGTACTTCTTAGAAATGGAAATATTGTGGTAAATGAATTTGGATAGAAAATGTAGGATAAGTTATTATAATGATAAATTTGTTTTAGGAAAAATGAATCTTCATAATAAAGAGTCAATATATATGCTGCATACCACACTCGAGATATCAATACATAAAAGGAAACATCAAAAATCAATAAAATACATAAAAGGAAACATGAGAAATCAAGAAAATGTTAGGTCATGAAAATGTTTGGAGGAAACCATGTTCCACAAATGATATATATACAAACCTAATGTTATAATATTTTTCCACATATCAACAATACTAACAATCACTGTCTGATGATGACCAGAAATCATCACCCTCTCTACCTCCATCTCCACTTCCTGCTACCACCTGTAAAAACATTACATTGAAAATTAAGTAGTGTTACATATTTATATTTAAACTTAAAACCAATAAAAGTTTGAAAACTAAATGATTTTTATTTTCTCTGATTTACCTGCTCACCACCAATCGATGAAATACTAATGGGTGATATATTCTCATCTGTTAATGTATATTAGTCAATGCTTTCTGCAAAGTGGATATCTCATCCCCCTAGTCTTGAACTGTGTTTCCTAGAGAAACAATCTCTCTCTATGAATCTCCAGTTATGGACTGACTACAACCAAAAATAGATGCTGCTGAAATCCTTGGTGGCCTGCCAAGTACCTCAAATGGTATAGTCCCCAAACCAATCCCGCACACTCTACAGGATGTTTCTTCCCATGGACTTTATCAACTGGGTCATCCTGGGAGACTGAGTAGGACTTCCCAGGATTAACATACCATATTTCCTTAATTTTTACCTATAAATCAAATATCAATATAAATTAACATATTTAATACTGATAATGAGTTATTATAATGAAAAATGAGTTCATACCCCAACTTCTTTGGTAGACTCATTAACAAAACTTCCATCAGATTTTTTGTGAACATCCAAAAACACTTCAGTTCAGGATGCCTCATGCCCTGAACTCTGTGACTGCATTAAACAAAGATAAATCCAAAATTTAATTTATTAAATAGATAATATTGTCTTATAAATATTTAGTCCAATGAAAATATTTCTAGAGTCGATCGGCTTCTAGAAAAGCCTTTTGACCGCGTAGTGTGAGGGATGACTCGCTTAGCCCAGCTTGATGCATTGTTTCTTGAGAAATCCTGAAATAAATATAATGAAATTTAATAGTGATGTATTCAATGTCATATATTCTTCATATAAATTTATAAATGTAAAATGTGGATAATATAATAATATATATTCAAATACCATATGCTTCTCCCCACGATGTCTATCAATAAAAAATTTCAATTGTTCTTTTGGTACACCATTAGGTAGCTTCTTATATATTTGTTGGATGGTCAATGAAGTATCATTGACATCACTCCACAATCTCCATTTGATGTCTTTCCCTTTCTTACCAAGATTTTTCAACTTCTAATTTCATGCTATCACATCAACAACTGTAAAGTGGAAAAAACGTCTGTGTACAAATTTTTTTTTAACATATTAATAACATGAAATTCAATTACAAAATAATGTATTAAAATTACCTTTATTTTTGAATAACAATCATCATTTTTTCAAATTGGAGTCATATTTCTCCAATCATTATAAGAAATAGGAAGGGAAATGGGCTCTGCTACTAGCTAGCCTAGAATTTGGACAAGTAATCCTGCGACGTCATCCGTATGGACCCCATATGAATCAAATGGGACAAAAATATTCTCTCCATTAATATTACACACATCTTTACTTTTTACAATTTTCTCCACAGTTGCATTTTTTCATCTTTAACGAACAAACAATTAGTTTAAAAAAAGTTCAATAAATTTATTTATATTAAAATTTGTACCTATAAAAGTGACCCTCCAATATGCCTGTGATGAACTTGAAGTGGAACGCCATCGCCCTACTGCTGAGGCTGCTGAAGGGGGAGTCAACGACTCAGCTTCTAAAGGGATGCTCACAGAGGGTGTGAGAGATGGTGCAGGGGGATATGGTGTAGGGGGGTAGGTAGCTGGTGGCTTAGATGCCGTAGGGAGGGAGATAGATGGATCATAATATGTCGCAATAGTGGATGAAACGGTGTATCGCTTTGTCCTTGGAATTCCTATCATTTAATCAAATAAAATTACGTTCATAACATATATCTCAAAAAAATATGCAGAAAAAATTTAAATATGATAATAGATGCCCAGTACTAACAAACAAAATATACATAACAATGATAATGTATGACTGCACAAATGAAATAAGTGGTTGCTTAATGAATAAATAAATGTACATATAATCATTCTCCCCATCAATAATATCATTGTAATACTCTATTACTTCATCTAATTCATTCATCCTTGATAGACAAATAATTTCAGTATCATGATAGACAAATAATTCTGCTTCTTGTTGTTGATGAGATTCAATTTCAGAGGTCAAATCTTCCACTTGAACACCCATATCAAACAAATATCTTTGTATTAAATCAGAAAATACACTCCACCATTCATCCAAGACATCATTCCCATAATATAACATTTTTGTGTGATGATAAGATATATGGATCATGCAGTTCATGATCACCAACATCCATCAAGCGAGAGAAGTTCACAGAAGTAAATTGCAAGGAATCTTTTTTAACACCTATGATAATATCGAGCCAATTGAATTTTAATAAAATAATAGAAATATGTCTATGGTAGTTTAATTCAATATTATCAGTCAGCCTTACATAGTATCACACTTCATAGAATGTAAATATACCACTATTCTGTGTTTTCAAACCCCTTCCTCGATCGAATGTACAAAATCTAAAGTCATTCACATTGTAAGCATCGAACTTTCTAACTTATTTTATTGGACCTCAAGAAAAAAACTTCAAATCTTCTAACAACTCTGCTCGATTATCAATATTCATGAAATAAAAAAATAAATACACTTTATTATCTTTTCAAAATATATGTGTTAATATAATATTCGTATTTATTGCAATATTTATGAACTTACACATCATGCAAACCATTCTACAAGCTCTTTATTAATGTCTTTCGTTATATCGTTCTCATTTCATGTTCAGCCTCTCATTCATATCTTTGTTTGTATCCTCAAATCTTCAATAAATGGATCTAAAATTTCACTATTTATCATCACATATCTATGTGCCTATAATAATTTCAATCCTGTCAGTGTCACATTTGAGGTCCTCCCAAGTGATCAGCCAATAATAGGAAATATTTTTGATTTCTGATGTTTCTGAGATTGAGTTGTTGTTCTATCAACATGTACAACTCAATTAAATCATGTATCAATATCATCCAAGTATCTAGAAAAAAAGTTAAGACTCTCCTCATCCAAATAGGCTTCAGCAATAGAGCTTTCTGGTTGAGCATTATTTCTCATGTACGATTTCAAATGCCCAAGATATCTGTGAAATAAAATAAACATAATTATGAATTTTATTAAGTTACAAAAATTGTATACATAACTAAAAAACATATAAATAAAGTACCTCTCAATTGGATACATCCATCGATAATGAATGGGGCCTCCTAATTTAGCTTCCTTAACCAGTTGCACAGTAAAATGCATCATGACAGTAGAAAACGATGGAGGAAAGATCATATTTATTGCACAAAGGGTCAATACAAACCTCTCTTAGAGTTTTTCAAGTTGAAATGGATATAAATATTTCTCACATAGTTTTCAAAAAAATGAGCAAAATTGGAGTACAACAATAATAAATTTTTCAGGTAATAATGTATGCAATGCCAATGGTAGTAACTGTTGTAACAAAATTTGTGAATAATGACCTTTCAATCTGTGTAACTTACAATTCTTCAAGTCAACACACCTTGAGATGTTACTTGAATACCCATTAGACACATTCACATTCTTTAAAAATCTAAGAAATTTTTCTTTATCCCTATTTTTCATTTCAAAAATTGTCAGAGCATACTTTTGATTCTCATCTGGCCTGAGATCACGTTTTACATTCATTTCATACAAATCTTTGCAATCATTAAGAAGTTCCTTTGACATTCTATGCACATTATTCAATTTGAAAATCAAATTATTAGAGACATTCTTCCTAATATGTATAACATCAAGATTATGTCACAATAAATTAAATTCCCAATACATAAGTTTGAAAAATATACTTTTTTTCTTCCATTGCTGTGTTCTGATTTCACTTGATAATGCACTTTGAACCCATTTCCTGCTATCATTCAAATGATGAAACATCCCAAATTCTGTTTCAAAATTTTCAACTTGTTTCAATATTTTAGAACTAGTTAATAACTTAATAGGTGGTCTACAATCTATGGAACCATTAAATTTTGATCTATTTAGCTGAAATCTATGATATGCATCGAGAAATATTCGATGGCACACGAAGCACCATTTTCTACCATGAGGTATCCATTTAGGCTTAAATAAAAGTCACAAATATGACAATACAAACTCATGTAAATTTTCCAACCAGATAAATTCCCAAGCCTAGGGAAGTCACTAATGGTCCACATCAAAGCAGCATGCATTTTGAACATTTTTTTAGAAGAAGCATCAAATGTATAAACACCATTGCTCCACAACTCTTGTAATTATTCAATCAAAGGCTGCAAGTATACATTAATATCATATTTAGGAATTTGTATTCTAGGTATAATCATCTAAATGATAAAAGATGTTTGTCGCATACACATCCACGAAGGCAGATTGTAAGGGATCAAATCAACAGGCCAAATGCTATAACTGGTATTCAAAGTCCCAAATGGTTTGAATCTATCGGAAACCAATCCCAATCGAACATTCATAGGATCAGCTGAGAATTCTGGACGTAATGAATCAAATGTCTTCCACTATTGTGAATGTTGTAGATGTCTCATTAACCCTTAATTATTATTATCTACAAAATTCCACTTCATGTGCTCGGTGGTTTTTGATGACAAGAATAATCTTTTCAATCGAGGCTTGAAAGGAAATTAATGAAAACCCTTTGCCGGTGTGTTCCCTTTCTTCTTATTAATGAAAGTATGTTTATTTAGACTTCCAACATCACCCATTGACTGCCATCTAGAGGGATAACCTTTTTTGTAATTCTATCAACTTGAATCCTCTCACCAATAAAGCATATAATCATTGGGACACAAATGAATTTTTGTATAATTCAGACCAAGACTGTTAATAACTGTTTTCATATCATAAAAGGACTTGGGGATTTTTTCTTTAGGAAATGCATCACGCAAAAATTCCAATATCACAAACATTTTTTTTATTTCTAATTCCACATAGAAATTTGATATGGTACAACTTCAGCAGAAAATAATGATTTGAATATTTCAAATACACACAATACAACTCTTAATTTCCATTATCAACTATACCATGAAACATATTTTCCTCAGTGAAGTTTTCTCTTACATTTTTCTCCACAGATTCAAGAGGAGGATCCAATGATATGTTACAATCTTGATCTGGTGGTGTTACAGTCTCCAAAACATCACTTGTCACGTTGCAATTTGTAGCACCCTCATCTGGTTGTTCTATTATGTTTTGATGTTGATAGCGGTGTCTTGCAGTGCCAAATGCATAATTTATGAGGTTTTTTATTTCATTTACCATTGTTGACAAAGTTGTGATCTCATTCTATAGATTAACATTAGTGCTGAACCATTCTGCAATGTTTGATTCTCCATGACAAATCCAACATAAATATTGACTAGGAAATTTCTTCATTATTAAATGATAATAAACTTAACCTCTCTTCAACCATCTTATAAATTTACATTTAAGACATGGAAGTATCATTATCTCTTCAACTGATCGATTGAAAATTGAAAAATCTAAAAACTCCTTTAAACCCTTAATATACTGAGGTGTGTTCCTCAGAATTGTGATCCAGCTTTTATCCATGTATTTCACAATGTGGCGAAACAATATTAAAAAAACTTAAAACACATAGTTACTACTAAATTGGGTAAGAGATTCATATATACTATTTGAAAAAATATATAATTATATTATATAAGGTTTTCCAATAAAAATACATATGGTAAATCACCCACTAGAAAACTAAAGCTTGCAAATTAAATAGATCCATAAAAGAAGAGGAGAACAAGGATCCCATACCTGTAGATTTTTTGTATGTCATGCTGCAAAAAAATATATGGACAAACTAATGATGCCATTAATTCGATGGAACTAAGGTAAGATCTTGATAAATCATATAATAATTGAATATAAGTTAGTAATATGAAATGGAAAAAACTCTTACCTTAAATTAGTGACATAAAATTAGGATTCAAAGAGTTCGGTATGGTATGGGGTTGAGAATTTTAGAACATGTGGGGTATCATGGTGAAGTGTTATGGGTAGAAACATGTTGTGACCCTACATGTGATAAAAATTTTCAGATCTGTGGTGGATCATGGAACATCAATTGGGGTTGAAAAATAATGTGGACCTCTGTCAGAAATAATTTATATTTGGCCATGTGATGTTTTCCTTTTTGTATCTAAGTAGATAGGTAAGTATACAATGTATTATTTGACCTATTTTTGGGTAGTGGAATAACTAGGATATGAAAAATCCATGTCTTCTTCAATATATAGAGGCTGGTTTTTATTCTTTATTTCTCTTGGTCCAAGTGGGGACTGTCTTGGCATGGTAGTGAAGTCTTCCTATGACAATGGAATTTATTACAATACATGGTTCGAATTGGATGTTATTATGGAATGTAGAAAGGGAAACTTGATGCATCCATTTGAAAACTCTTTTCAGGGTGTTACTAGTAAGATATCATGTGGCCCATGTGAATTAGAAATAGACCTTGATGGATTCATGAGACTTGATCACATGTCATGATAGAAGTAAATGTAATCTAAAATGACCAAACATATAAAATATTGTAATATTATAGAAAGATAATATAGTGAGTCTTGAACATCCAAACTACTACAGCTCCAGAAAGAGTAACTAAAAGATCACCTATTGAACACATAAAACCAAATCCACCTCAATTCCATAAGTCACATAAACCAATTGATTACAAATTATACCAAAAATACTATCACCACAAAATCCAAAAAAGATCTTACCACATCAATTAACCAAACCAACCAAGTTATATGGGGAAACATACCGAAAAATAGACATATAAAAACTTAATACAACATTTAAATGAAAAAATACTGATTTACACTCTATTTAGAGTTTGGTAAATATCAAAGAATAATAGAAGGAAATACAAGGAGATTAATACACATCTAGTAACTTTTTTTAGAACTACTAACTTTATTGATGTGAAAAAGAAAACTTATCATTTTTATGGAATTTATTTTTTTCAAACATCACCCCTTTAAAAATAAATATAAACAAAACGTTTTCCCTTCTAAATTGACCATTATTAGAGGTACACTCCAAAAGGGTCAAATATACTTTTATAAAAAAATCACCGACCAGTTTTAAAACTAATATGTTTTTATATTTCATTATGAAATCATCCAATTCCAAATATAATTAACAATAAAAAATATATAATATAAAAAATTCTGGATTTATCATTTCAATCTAAATACATCTTTGATTATATAATCCTTTTTGAAAAATAGTATTATCCAAAAAATAAAACATAAAAAAGGAACATGATAAATCCAATCATAATCCAACCCCTCACAAATCACAAGGACCACATCAGATCATTTCCCTTTTCTATGAAATGATTCCAATAACCCTATAATGAAGGGATCTAAGTACAAAATCCAAATGGGATGAAAATTTGTGCCAGAATTGACCACTTGGTTTGATGGGATGGAAGTTATTCATGCATTAATTTTTAAAACAAATCTAAGTGATTGAGTAAATTCACTACCCAATTTATTAGGTTGTGTATACAAAACTAATTCCATCGATCCCATTTCCATTTTCACCATAAATACAAGGAAACCCCTATGAATCCCAATAAAATAAAAATTAGGATCTATACACCATAACTGTAAATCAATATGAATTTTCTAGTTCAATATTCAAATCTTGACAACCCATAGTGGCTGAAGTTCCATCCTAATGAGTGGTGATTAACAACTTGCTAATAAACTACTTCTAGAGTCCCAACAATAAAACTAACTCAATCAAACACTAATGCACCCATATAAAAGTATATTTCATTTAGAAATTGGGTACCTTTTGGGAAACCAATGTTCTGATACTATTTTTAATGAACCTACCCTGGATGAGTTGATATGTTACCCAAACCAATTTTCCATATCGGATAAAGGGAATTCTCGATACCTATAAGATATAAACATACTCAGGGGTATCAAGACCATGAACCTGATAATGGTATAAACCTTAGATTGTAATAATAAATAAAAGATGAATATATTAAAAAATAATAATTACAATTCCAAGAATTGGAATACCTTTCAAATGAAAAAAATCATAAATGAAACAGATGAATAATAAAATAGATAATCATTAAACAAAAATTCTTCCAAAAAAATAAAAATGAATTTAATACAATAGAAGTAGAAGTTACACCTGGAAAAAATGGCCAATACAACATACCATGGGAAAAAATAAATGGAACCTCAACAACTCCTACATCACCAGTAATGAACCATATCCACTATATATACACCACTCATCCATAAATGGTCGAAACTAAGAATCAATGAATAAAAAAATAACTATGAACATAAAAGAGAAACCTAATATCTACATACACCTAGATGTGTATGTATGGTGTAAACAAAACATGCCATGTGGGATCTTTCTATGGAATCCTGGAAATTAATTCTATAAAACATTTAATTTATTATAGTTTAACAAAAATATTAATATAGATCGATGAACTCCATGTAAAAATTAAACCATTTCATAATTAATTTTATGATTATAAAAAGACCATCATTTATAATTTAAAACATGGGTTGGAAAACTCACTTTAATTATACATTATGAAACATGAGAAAGAGTTCCTTTAAAATTATGCTTAAAAATCCAAGTCTTCTAATCACCCTAATTTTAATAACACATTAAAAAAGACCATTGATACAAAAACAAATAGTGTTTTAATTAAATACCTCAATTTACAAACAATTATATATTGTATTTTTTAAATAAACCAAAGGTGAACCCAATGGAAAATACAATCAATATATTGCACCATGGTATCTGGAACAGAACATAAAATAATATCAGACACTCATTGGTTTCTCAAAATTGTCAACAAGGGGATAAAAATAATGCACAAAATTAGATACCATAAAATGTACTAGAACTAAACATAGCTTCTTGGGGAACTTACTAGGTTTCAATTACCATACCTGGGAGCCGAGATAGGGCTTCGGGGGGTCAGCAGTGACGGGCGACGAGGTGCAATGATGGGTTGTGGGGCGCGCTTATTGGTGGCGTGGTCACCGAAAACACAGGTGGGAATCTGATCTAGGGTTCAGGGCTCGCCGGGGGGAGAAGGCGGCACCGCAGGGGTCGAGGATCACCGGGGTCGATGGTAGAAGGTGGCATCATGGGGGTCGGGGCTCATTAGGGTCTGAGGGAGAAGGTGGCATCATAGTGGTTGGGGGGAGAAGGGGGGTTGTAGAGGGGGGTCAGGGTCGGGTGGTGTGGGGAAGCATCGACACTGTAAAAAATAGAGGTTTAGCGGAGGTTTTTAATATACCGTCGCAAAAACCTTTTAAAAAAAGGATTAGTGGTGGTTATAAAAACTGCCGCTAAAAGATCGCCGCTAAAAGAAATTTATGTTATAGTGATTTCACCCAAAAAACATCCTATAAAGGACTGTTATATAGTGTAAACCCCAACCATAGATTTTCATATACATTCACAAAGAAACTAGATGAACCAAAAAGGGCCACTCTTGTGTAAATCCCCCACCAGCCATTACTTGACACTGTTATTCTATTCTTCCAGTCCATATAATTTTTAACTAACTAGTGATTGCCCTTCTCACATGACTTATAAAATTAAAACATGTTCTATTAATTGGAACTGAATTAGAAGATAAATTTTCATTAAAATTGTGTGGTAATCTTGACCTATCATGAACTTGACCAATATGAATTATGATGTGTTGTTAGTAAAATACTCCAGTGACCAAATAACATTAGTCTATAGGTCCAAAATTATATTAATATCAAACTTTCACCGATATAGGTCCCATAATATTTTCCATCGAAAACATGTACCAATGAAGTATGATATCTTATAAGGTTTACATAAGAATATGGGTTTTTATCCTCTCATTGTTTCATGGGTCCCAACATTGTTCTGTACCCAAAAAAATGGGTGTGGTTTCAATATATATCTCATATTCCATTGATTATTGTGAAGTTATTAATGAAATTTTTTCATTGGGTATGATTCTAAACTATCCAATTGGAATACATTTATCTTTCTAGTTGTAACAGTTAAATTCATCCTTCAATGGACTCTATATGAGCCTAAAGAGAATCAAATAATTCATCAGATACCTCTTATTGAGTGAGGCATGGGTGAGTTTCCTAAATTATATGTTTATTTTTACCCATTTGTGGGAACTATTGATAATCTGTCAATTCTATATTCAAATGCGCCAATTATTGTGATCTCAAATTGATGGGGATACATGATTATTCCTTTATTGTTTTATAAATTTCTTACCATTGAAATGTGTTAGATGAAGAAGGAATGAGTGTTTCTAGTGGAAAATATTAATTAGTGTTAATGTTTCATCAAAGACAATTTTCATTGATCAACTCAAGTGTCATCATTCTCTCTTTGAACCGAGTAATCTATTTGTTTACTAAAATGTTCTCTTTATCATTATTTGGTGGTGGATATTTGGTATTAACCACACCATTTCAATTGTTCATAAATCTAGATCAATGATTGTTTAATATTGGAATGTTAGGAGGGTATCCCAATCTATGGGATCTTATTTTATTCAAGGTATGAACTCAATCTTCAAATACATCTATGTGATTGGATGTATCTTCAAACTTCTTCTCTTCCCCTTATTCTTCGATAATATCATACTCTGTATCATCCTCTGTGTAAAATGTGTTTAAATTTACTAATTTAAAACTTGAAAAATGAAGAATATATTTTCTTAGAATAGTTATATCCATTATTTGGTCTTATTATTGTATAATAAATGATATTGGATATGACTCTAGGGTAAAAATGTCCCCATCCCAATAGGAGAGGGGTTTCATAGGTTTTTGCTTCTACAACTACTGCCATATTTACATTAAAATCCCATATTATACTGAATTATGGATACTTATGGATCTTACTATGAGGTTATCCATGTGTGATAAATTTCCCATTATTGGTGAGGGTTCTATTGAAGTAGTCACCAAAAAAATATTTGAGGAATTCTAACACTTATGTAAAATATTGATATTGAATTATCCCTGAACCATAATCGGAATATACTGATGGGCCTAAAAAATGTTCGTTATGGTAAGGACATAGATTAAATATAGAGTTACAATGGTTGATTATCCTCAGTGGACTCTCTTCATGGGTTCCTGTGTCCGAATAATTCTAGTTGTCATAACTATCTCAATAGATTCTTCTAGAATTATTATCTTGTACTGAGGATTATGATATCCCCAATTGGTCAGATCCTTTATAGGTAGATATGGATTAAATATCTATAAACAATAGACTTCCTCTTCACTGTCTTCATATTAAATAAGGAGTGAATCATATTTCATTAGGAAGAGATAATCAATGTGGTCTGATGTTGAGATGGGGACCTCCCACCCCTACTGATTTCTTTGTATAGTATTATCCTTCAAGGATTTAGCCCCTTCTAAATTAGGATGGGCTATTTCAAATTTACTAATTATATTTTCATGGAGTTATTTTTGAACTATTACATTCACTACATGGAATTCCAGGCACAATGTAGTTAAAAACATACATTTATTCCTTAATGATGGAGACAATTGTAATGATGAGATTAGAAAAGGATTGAGGTGTCATTAACTCATGGTGTATGGTAATATTCACTACTATATTTTTTCCCCAAAATAAATTGGGATATAAATATATCACATTATCTTCATCATAGATTCCATTTAGATTCAAAATGAGAAATTAAAAACCCATCGGTTTCATATAAAAAATAGGAATTCATGGTCAATATAATTGTTTCTTAAGTAAATTATTTTACATGGAGTAAACCATTCTATTTCCAAAATATTCCTTTCTCACAAGATAATTTTTGTTGTTTTAGGTATCACGTGACTCTCCCACATTTCAAAGGCAGGTGACCTCTTGATCACTGAGAGTGGTGATGGTGGAACCTTTCTTCAGACAAGAGAATGATGGGTTAGATTGTTTGTTAATGGGTATTTTTTCCTAGTTTGAGATACTCTGACAGATTTAAGACATGTTAATTTTGTCGTTTACTATAATAATCATTATTAATATTTGGAAAAATTTATTTAATGACCACATGTATTTGAGATCACACTTCATAATTGAGTTATACTATCTCTCATTTGATTAAACTATTTAGTTACCCTATAATATGGAAACATATACAAAGGAACTGTAAAATTTATCACCATATAGGAAAAATTGGACTATTATAAAATGAACTGGGATTTATTATGGTGTTGGGATGAATACCATGACAGGGGACTCTTATATACTCATATGAAATAAATCAGAACCTATGCAGTTTGGTTCTATTTAATGATACATCCCATACCTTTTAAGGTCATGTGACAATCATGATAGTGGTTTTTTATGTTTATTAATCCATAAAAATATACAAGCAGTCTAATTCAATGATAAGTGGTATAATAATTTAAATATACCTATAATTTATTGTTGCGGGTCATACTCTAAAGAATCCTTTTCTGGTTGAACATAACATATGAGTTACTTGAAATAATTCTTAAAACCAGGAGGGGTATCCCAACTGAATGTATTTGAAAAAAAAGAATATATACTTAAAGAATATGAGGAAACCAAGGAGATAATATAACCTCAATTCATATAAAGAAACCAAGAAGAGTATCTCAACTCTGGGCATACGGGGAAATGAAGGGGATTATCTCAACATAATGAATTTAAGAAAAAATAGAGTAGAATATTGACTCATGGTATTTAGGAAATACAATAGTACAATTTCAACTCTATTAATATGATGAAACTAAGAGGGGAATATCGACTCAAGGAATATGAGGAAACTAAGAAGAGTATCTCAACTAAAGAAATATGTGGATACTAGAAAAGGACTGTAATGTCAAGGAATATGAGGAAACCAATAGGATTATCTGAAATAAATGCATATCAGAAAACTGGGGAGAGAATTTTATCTCCATGTTTATAGAGAAACCAAGCATATGATCTCAACTCAAAGAACACGAGGAAACCAAGAGGATCATCTCCTATCAATTAATTTGAGGGAACCAAAGAGGGAAATATCAATTCATTGTTTACTAGAGAAACCCATAGGATAATCTTGAATCAATGAATATGAGTAAACCAAGAGGAGTATCTCAATTGAAGTCATATGTGGTAACTAAGTGGGGGTATCTTAACCAAATGTATTATTTATTTCATGGAGGGGGTTATAGGAATCTAAATATAAATCTTATTGGACAGTTATAAAATACAATTAATGTGACACTTGATTTTTCTTGGGGTCAACTGGTGAATGTACAATGATATTTTGATAGATTAATGCCACATCCTTTCAAATATGTTTAACTTGGAGTGGTGATAGTTCCCTAATATTTTGAATAAGTGGGTTTCTAATTTGGTGATGTGGGAAAATGTGTGTCAGTTAGTTGTCATATGATAATGGGTACCTAGGGAAGTAACATGAGAGAAGTGATCCTAGATATATCATTGTGGGTTGGGTGTGACTCTGACTCGGGTTCTTTAGAGAATAAAAAATTGGTACTAATTGAGTGTGTACCTATAAAAATACAATGAAATAATTTGGTGGAAGTTAAAACCACCGCTAAATATAGAATATTTTCTTTCATAATGAAAACCACTACTAATAATGTTAAAAATGATTATAACTACTACTAAATATTCCTTAAAATAAACTGAATTAACATAATTAGTGATGAATAAAACCATCACTAAATAGAAAATAATTTAAATTAGTTTAGACCAACTCAAAATATTGTTTCACAACAGACTTCTAATGCTATTTCCAATTATAAATAGTTTATATCCTGAAAAAATAACAATGATTCTCTTAAAATTATCTAAAATAGTTGGAAAGGAGTTTAAATTACAAATTTTCCCATAAAAATCATCAATAAATACTAATTTTTCAATTGTACACTAATCATATATTGGATAAAAATATTTAAATGTTATTCAGAGCCTATCATGTGACACCTTATATTATTTGGGACATGTAAAATAAGTCTATTTAATATTTTAAATAAATATATACATTCATATATAATGTAAAAAATTTATATTCACGAATAAAATGAAATAACGAGTAACTAAATTAATTAATACTTCATAAATATAAGGTTGAGATAAATATTTATGAACATTTCATAAATAAAAAATTATAATTATTTTTTAATTTATACATAATTTATACATATTATATAATAAATAAAAACAAAATATTTATATTTATATGACAAGTACAAACACATAATTTTTTATCATATACATTGTATTTAGTGTAACCATATATATTCTATATAACAAATTATTATTTTAATTAATCATTTTATATAATTAGAAGGTCAAATATTTTATTTAATTTAATCCCTGATAAATATAGTAAAAATTATCTTGTCATGGTTTAAATAAATTTTGAAATAAGGAATTTTAATAAAAATTATTCACATTAACATTTATAGTCATTTCACAACATAAAAAATCTATATTTATATGAATCTCTATTTTTAAATTTATATTCACAATATATTAATCATTGGTGTAAGTTTTTTTATCCTATGATCACAACCATCAAAATATTGTTAGTATGATATGAGGGCCGATGAGAATCTAGGATAAGCTTTATGCGACAATTCTAGTAAAGGTGTTAATAATTTTTGTTGAAAATACATTTCTTTAAATCATAAAACCATTATAGTTTTTACTATACCCCATAGCATTTTCTCCCAAGTGAAAAAATTACAAATAATAAATTGTCTTTTTTCCTTGGATGAATCCATTTTCTAAATGTCTAATAAAACTTTTAATTTGGAACTACAATGTGGTTTTACTAAAATACCTTATTTTTTGTTATATAATTCTTATTTTTATGAAAACGGCGTCTATTTCTAGAAAAACCCATGATTTAATATCAAATTTTTTGATGCACTATTTTTTAGAAATTCCTTCATAGAATATTTTCCCTAAAGCATTGTGTAGTTTTACTTTATTATATATAAACCTTGTAATGGTTCATAAAACACAACATGGATGATAAATTGTCATTAACCATGACTAGTTTTCCTAAAAAATATCCTGGTTCAAAGAAAACTTTTTTTATAGATTCTTTTTCTATTAAAACATCTATACAAGTGAAAGAAATTCCTATAAGTCACCATTATAGTGTTTTAGTGGGAAAAACCCCTATAGAAAAATTGTAGAAAAAATCTATGAAAAATCATTTTACAATAATTTTATAAGATTACTGGTAAATGAATAAACACAAATGAATTTCATACATTTTTTTTAAGTAAACCATTATTGGTGTCAGGTAAGGTTAATAACCTGAGAGTATGGGTAATTTATTATAAGACAATATTTTATTAACAACCCCTTCTAATGATGAAACTTAAATTTTATAATAAAAACACATATCTATCATAATTTACAAGAAATGATATAGTAGTAAAATAGATACACTAGATGATTTTCTATGCTTAACAAAAACATGGATAATCTAGGTAGCCTATAATGATGAAGTGATATGCACCAAAAAAATAAATTTCATTACTTTAATGTTATTATTTCAAGAAGTTTGACTAAAACTATAGGTTTAAAACCCTCACACATATTAGAAGCTCACATATCCCACACACTCAAACTGCTCACTACCTCTTTAACTATTACTATCATGATATTTATGAACAAAGAGTGAGTTAAAAAATGGTTTATAAAATTATTTACATTTTATTCCACTGAGTAAATCTACAAAACTCTAGCTAGAATAACTCATATATCTGACTTTCAATTTTCAAGAAACAATTCTATAAATATTATTATGTTTTCACCCTCATTTTTGAATTATCAGAATCTATCTTATCCTTTACAAGACTCTGTTCCTTTACATTGTCCATACCTTTTATATTAAATTTGAAGGATAATATATATATATATATATATATAAATAATTAATCAGCATGTTTCAGATTTTATATATCATCCATCCTTCTTTGGTAAGTCTAGAAAATTAATTTAAATACCTATATTAAATTTGAGTTAAGATCTCTCATTAAATTCCTCATTTTCCCTCCTGAAATAAAGAAAATAAAAATTTATAGATCTAATAACATGAATCATTTAAATTGAGATAATAACCACCATGATGATACCTTTAGTTCTATTATATCTATATGTTTATACATCAATAGATCCATGGTGTAGAATGCCTACACAATTTATAAAAACATTTCCAATGAAATTCTCAACTTGCTATCGCAAAAGAAGTCACCTTTTTGACTTTTAGACCATTACATGACTCATCCATTCATGACATGGTCATTTTTAATTTAAAATAAAATCACCAACTTTATTAATTTTCAAAATAAAACACCTCCACCATTGTGCATGCACTTAAAATCTGTCATAACCACTAAAATTGAACTCATATACTTTGCGAAAAGACTAAATCCTCCATGATATAGAATTTTATACTCCTTGAAATTATAATTTATAACATATTATGTTTTCTTCTATACTCAAGTATAAAAAATATTATATAATGGTGGACTTTTACTTTTTTATTCTTCAAAAACATTGATGGTGAAACTCATACTTCCATGGTCCGATACTACGAAATAGTTTTAAGCCCAAAGCTTGCGGGCTCCCATCACAGTGTAAGCCTACCCATAAAGTATTAAACTCAAATATATATTCTTTTATATCAACTAAGTCATAGATAGAATAATGTAATTTTAATGAAATGTTAGTTATCCATTCAAATATTTTGTATAAAGACATACAATTTCCCACTATATCCTGCAAAACATTTATTTTTCACTTTTATAGAAGCCTTGCTCATGAAAAGACCTTGGGTGTCCCAGGGCGAATTGTTTCCTAAAGATAGAACTCATTCAAGACACACTCAAAACTACCGAATCATGTACTTTACCATCATAATCTCTTTTGTAATTACCATCTCACTCTATCTTCAACAAAGACAATCCTAAAAATGCCTCATGATATTTTTTTTAAAGAATATAAGCATTTGGTTTGTTGGGAACCCTTAACAATGATATATTTTGAAAGTACCAATGTATATTACATACGTTAAATTATTAGAATTTTATAACTATATTTTTATACGGTCTAAAATATTTCATCATTCACATAGTGCCTCAATGAGTCAATAATGATCAACTATAATCCCTTTTGAGAGAAAGTATTTTTAAAAATAAAGTGTTAAATGGATAAATCCTCATGATAATATTTTTTATAATTTACATGGTCTTTATTACTAATAAATTCTTTCTTTTCCCCTAAATATCCATTAAATCACCCCGAAAAAATTTATCCTCTTTTTTTATAGAATGGATCAATATATAGAATAATATCTATGCACAATGTTTAAAAATTAAAATAATGAAATATTCTCCCCCAATAATAATGAACCCATATATCAGTTCTATTAAAGTTTAAAAAAGAGAGTTAGAAGCCATAAAATGTAGCATAATAGAGTTACTATTCATTGTACCAAATAGAATATTCCATGGGGAGTGAGGGTCCCTTTTCCAAACCACCCAGTTTGATGGTTTACTCCTAGATATAACTGATGTTTCTAGAAATTTACTTTTGGTAGTTCTTTTTTCATCAAATATGTAATTTGTTCCCTTTTTGACACATAATATAATTACACTATCTCTTGAACATCATTTTATTATAGGGAATGATACTTATCTTAACATTATTTGTCCATGAATAATGGAGATGATATTTTATATGATTAATATCACTCAACTTTCTATATCTGATCACAATTAAATATTTCACAGTAGCTCTAATTCCCCCTAGTTATTTCCTTATCCATACTTGTTGTGTACATTCTTGAGTATCCACATTGAATTTATCCTTTATAGTTTTAACTGAGATGAAATATTTCATTTTTTTATCCAAGAAATTAATGAAACTATAATATTTAAAAATTACTGATGTTGAATAACGATCATCAAATTAATCAACCCAATCTATATCCATATATCATAACAGCTACAACAATGGTATTTTTAATAACATGTCTTGGAATCCACTATATTTTTAATGTATCAAAGTATACTCTTCACTACCAACATTTCTATTTCCTTGGGAATTTTTTTATCATGAAACATTACATATAGAATACATAATATCAATCAATGTTCACATAAATTATTGGAGTAGTATAATAATCTACTTCAACTTAATGAAATTGAACTCTTTCCTCCTTAGTTTCTTGACAACTTCTTCCAAGCTACTACTAGTGCTTTCATGGGACTAGAATCATATATTCCAAATCTATTAAGGATCTCTTTATCATATTTTTATTAATACAATACTATCACTTCTTCGGGAAACTTTTATACTGAATAAAAAAGTTTACCCCCAATCATGTACATTTTGAACTCCCTCACATTTTTGATCTAAAAACCCTATATTATGTGTCATTCGAGAAACTAAATATTATATCACACACATACACTAGTACCAAAATCCTTTTATAACTTTACTTCTCAGTCTAGAGGTTGTGACCAACTCCACCAAATTGGATTCCCAGATTCCCTAAATAATGATCCATCACTGAATACAAAGAACATGGGGCTTGCATAAATCCATACAATGATTCATTCAACCATCACACATTGGTTTCATCCTCACCTACAAATAATACATCTATTTGAATGATATAAACATTATCCTAAACAAATACATTAAGATATTCCCATTTAAAATTTGTTTCATACACCTAGAGTCCCCTTTTTCACTAAGATAGGAAATAAAAGTTGAATTATTTTAAATCAAGATACGGGAAAAAATTACCCAGAAATATAATTCACTTAAATTTTGTAATAACCTTTTCCAAAATTTATTATTTTTTATACAAATTTTAACTTTCATTATTTTTTTTTCAAAACACTCACTTGGTTCTAATGATGTTATTATCCTTTATCCTTAAAAAAGCATACCATGTTAGGTTATTATATATTTGGAAAAGATCTCCATGCACCTCTATGATTTAATTTTCATTATCGAAAAACAATAAAAAACACATAGGATCTATTGGAGATAAAAAGTGGTTTTTTGTAGAGTCTTTTTTTCTATGTTTGCTTCAGATCTTTCTGATCATAAATAATATTAAAATTCCTAATTCTAGCCATGGTACTTATTCTTTTTATCCCGACTGAAAATGTTGTGATTTCTTCATCATAAATGTATTATTATGAGTAATTTATATCCTTATGTGACCCACATAGTAAAATAAAATCAATATCACTATAATCTAACACTTTATCACCATTATGTTGTGAAAACGTTTTGACAATTTATAAATTCAACTCATTTTACACAACTGTTACATGTTGAATTTCAAAAAATTTCCCAATATTTTTTTTGTAACACATCTATTCTTTTGTTTTAGAAGATTATCTAGGAAAATACCTTCATCTCAATGAGAATAAAATGTACAATTCATTTTTTTATGAGAATATAATATTTAATTCTAAAAACATGAAAGTACATTAGGGAGAGATTCTTCCCAAAACACAACTTATAGTGTTTATTATAACTAATAAAAAAACAAAAATGATCCACTAGAGATTTAAACTAATGTAATAACCAATTCCCTTTCTTATGTATTATGTTAATTCTTTTCAATGAGAATTTCTCACGTTTTTTTTGATAATTTGTTTTATTCTTTCCACACTAGTATTTGTTGAGGAGACCTCACTAATAACAATCGGTATCTAATCCCATGATTTTAGATATATCCCTTCACCTGGTTGTTGATGAATTTAAAATCATTATTAGTACGAAATTATTAATTTTTATCTTGAATAATTGTTTCTCCAATTTCCAATAATATGTGATTCATTTGAACACAAATAAATTGTGTGAATAAACACTCACCATGAATTCCTATTGTAACCATATATAATCAACATATAAAACCATTTATCATCCATGTTAATGGGTGATATTAGTGTTGGTATGAGTATTATGAAAAAATGGACTAGGGGGATGAATCGTACATTAATTTTTTTTAATCAAATTATTAACAAAAATATAATATATCCGAGTTAAGAAAATATAGTGTTGTGTAGTTACAACGTTGTATAATATTGTGAAATAGAAATAAAAATTGAAAATATTTTTTAGTAGTTCTTCTCAACATGATCCTATTTCTTTTATTCAATCATATGTACTTTTTTAGAAGACCAATACACACTAAAAGATCAGTTTCAATGGTTTGATAACCAGTTTACCTACCCTTTATAGTGCCTAGAAGAACAACTAACCTTACCTTTTACTGGAGTCACAACCTAATCTATCCTAATTTTGTTTGGGAGTCATAACCCAAGGACCTGAATTTCGGTCTATATAATAACCATTGCACAAAACTATTTTATATGGGAAAAGATTAAACACATGCTTAAAGTTACAAACATACCACATAAGATATAACATCATAAAAAAGAAAATGACAAAGAAGATCAATAAATAGAAGATGACTTAGAATTACATGTAGCTTGAATAACTTTTTTCAATTCTGCATTAAAGTTTCAAACATTGGAACCAAAGAAAACATAATCTCATAAGATATCAACACTTTTGTATGATGTATCAACTATGTGTTATATATATCTATGTTTCCCTACTTTCCATGTTCATTGTTTATAGACAAATCACCAGCGTTCATATAGTTATATCCTTCATTTTTCATTGAGTGAGTGTTTCTTAAACTCATCACTATCATTTAATGGTTATACATTTTAAAAAATAAATAAACATGTTATTACCCATTTATAAATTTTGTGTATTCAACAAAAAATTTCAGCATTCTCTAATTCCAATATTGAAATCATTCAAACTCTTTCAAATATGTTCATTTTAATATATTATAGTTCTTCTAATAAATTAAATAATAAAAACCACTTTAAAAAACTTCCATCCAACCACTAATATATATATATATATATGGAATTTTAAAACATATACTTTATGTGTTTTTTGAATGATGAATTTTTACACAAATAATTAAATAATACATCAAATAATATATTATGACAAATACAAGTTATTAAAAATTAAAATATTTTATATAAATTCAAAGAAGTTAAAATTTGAAATAAAATTATAAAAATTGTAAATATGTAACAAATTATAAAAAAAATTAAAATAAAAACTTGAAATAATATAGTGCCTTTAAAAAATATTATCTTAACTGTTAAACATCGAGTTTGATGTTGAATATATGTTCTAAAAAACATGGAATATGAATAAAGATATAATAAAAAACAAATACTTACTAAATAATACTTACGGTTGATCATACTCATGGTAGTATGTTGCATGGTAGTACTCTTCATGGTCGGATGACCTGATCAAGGTTAGGCTCTTCATGGACAGACATTTATCGCATAAATTCACACATTATGGAAGTTTATATATATATATTCCTAGTAACATATATATATATATATATTAAAATTCAAACGATAATATCCATGTATAATGAATGGTCGTAGAGAACTGAAGTACTGATGTGCTGTAATTTGTAGTGTACAAAAAGAAATATAATTAAATATGAACGCACTTTCGATGCTTAAAGATTCTCATAGACCAAGAAGTTAAAGTGTAATAAATAGAAAATATCTATCACGATCTATTAAATAAGATTTATGTGAGCATGTAAGAGGGATCTAGTCTTGTCAAAGACCTGTAATTCTTCTCACAAACTTACAGTTGGACATTCTGTACTAGATTGACGTAGCATAAAACACGAATGAGGGTGGGTTTCTGATCACTCACAGATATAAATTCTAACACACGTCCTAATTTTTTTTATAGACTATAGTTATTGTAACTTCATGTTACTAGGGAAGCACGCACAGTTACACTAATTGACCTGCAGGTCTTTAGACGAATAAACATGCCTATGAAAAGTTACAGAAATATATGTA
This sequence comes from Viscum album, assembly GCA_963277665.1. Taxonomy (NCBI): domain Eukaryota; kingdom Viridiplantae; phylum Streptophyta; class Magnoliopsida; order Santalales; family Viscaceae; genus Viscum; species Viscum album. Next base: position 659,833,617 of record OY728162.1, on the reverse strand, counting down.
TATTTGAATAATAGTATTCCTAGAGTTATAATATAATTCCATAAGATGAAAATAAACCTTCCATTCTAACCAAATAACATTTATATAAATCCAATAATTAATAAAAATTTTCAAATAAATCACTTTAAATGAAAAAATCACTTTAATTTGAATGAGAAAAAACTTATTAAAAAAATAATTCAAAAGAATAATTCTAGTAAAAAATAATTAAAACAATTAAATGAGAGAATATTTATTTTATTAAAATATTAATTTATTTAACCAAACTCACAACACAGACAATTGTTTCCCATTCTTTGTAGATTGAAAACCCTAATATTTTATTAAACTTTCAAAATATTCTCCCCAATTATGAAATATATATATATATTTTTAAAATATAAAAAATTTAATCACCCAGTTAATAAGTCTTATAAACAAATTATCAATGAATATTTTTAAAAAATATATATAAATATTCCCTTAAATAAATGAATATATTAATATAACTGTGAAACATATATCAATATTTAGTATAAATAGAAAGTAAATAGTATATTTTATCAAAATACAAGTTGATTATATAATACTTTAATAATATAGATTAAAACACATATCATTGATGAAAAATTAATAAAAAAATTATTCTATTTTGTTTTATAAATGAAATGCACAAATTTTCATGAAAATGTATCAATTAATAACATTACTCAAATGAGAATACTTCAGAATCTATAAATAAAATACTATATCCAATTTTTAATAGTTGGTGGGAATATTAAAGAAACTTATTATGATTTTGACATTCCTGGTTAAAAATATTTTCTATAATATTTTATAATAATATAAAATGATTTAGTGAATATATATTCTAGTTTAATTTTATATGGAAAATATTATAACACACTATTTTCTTTTACCTTTTTGTTAAAATGTCTTTATGGTTTTGTAAAATAAAATTCAAGCATCCCCTAAGTTAAATATGTAATGAGTCTAATCAAAGAAGACAAGAAACATCTAGAATTTGAATCATATGATAGAATCATATTTCAAAAATATAAGTCCTCTCTAAAAGAAAAAATATAAATCAATGGAAAAGGAGACATGTTTATATTAAAGAAAATAAAAAATTTAATATTAACATAAAAAATAGAATTAATACATTTCTCTACTTATCTTAGCAGTAAAACATAAGAGATATCGATGAGTATGTTATATCGAATCAAAATATATTTAGGGTATAAAAAAAATTAATCAGGTTGGATAAGGTTTTAGAAAGTGATTAAAATTGAAGAATTTATCTAAATTTCAAGTAATTAGGTAAAAATAAAGTTCTCATTTTTATGAATCAAACTATTTTTTTCACAATTCAAAAATAAGAACTATATTAAGTAGTTCAAACAGATTTATAATAACAACTATGATAAATTATATTTTAATTATTAAATTAAATTTAGAAGTTATAGAAGACTTCACTCAATCATAAGTTTCCAAAATCTTATTTCAAGGAACCACTTCAAGAAATAATCTATTAAATAAGGACGTGGTTAACTAGTTTAACAATTTAAACATCCAATCAAAATATTATTTGTCTTCCAAAAACTAATTTAGTTACTAAATAACATTTCAAACAAATGAAAAACTGAAATATTCATATACTAACCATTTTATTTTGCTAAACATAAATACCAATATATTATTTAATTTAACAAACAACGGTTCATTCCCCCTAAGTTCCTGATTTTCTAAAGATAGATTAAGAAAATATTAAAAAAATATTTTTATGAAATATAAAAACATAATCATCATAAATAAAAATAATATTTTAATCAAAATAAGTTAAAACATGCTACTTTCTATAAAGAAGATAAATTAAAAATTAAATTCCATTTATGAAGACCAAAAACATGAAACATGATATTTTATTTTATTCTTACCAGCATACTAGTTTATAAAACACTAGAGATATTCATGCAAGCCAATAAAAAAACACTTACATGGGAATATTGACCATCTTAGGTCCAATAATATTTAGGTAAGATTATTACGATACCCATGATTCTTGGATTCAATTGAATTGAATTATGAAATGTTTTCCACCCAAAAAAATTTCAAACGTATATTTTATTGTCTTTTGGTGTAAAAATTCTTATATATAAATTTTTTAATATGGCCAAAAGATTGAGTAAATCTAAAATATAATTCATCCACATAATGACCATTCATTATAAATTTAAAACAATCTACACTATACATTCTTCCTTTTGAAATTTTAACATATGTAATCTTATCTATCCATGTTAATAAGTCATTAGAACCATAACCAATAATATTTTAATTTGTTTTTATCATATAAATAAATTCATCATGTTTCTAATTTCCTTTAATAGAGGTATATACTTATTTATTTAGTCTAAAATATTATTTTTTCAAATCCACATTCTCATTTTTATTAGCTTCTTAAATCAGTATATACTAATTCATTATATTTAGAGAATATATTACTCAATTTTATATATTATTTATTTTTCTTCTTACACTCATTCAAAACATCAGTTAGTTTATCCACAACTGACTTAAACATTGTCTCTTGATCTCTATTATTTTCTTATGAAAAATATTTTTTGTTTTTAATTTTATTATATAATATTCAATATATTTGAATCACAATTCTTTATATATTTCTCAATCTAGAAAATTGGAATATTTATATTTTCAATCCCCACTTGAATTTCTCATTTTATTTAGACAATTTATTAATTTTAATTTTAAATCACTATATTTATGAATCATTTTGGTAAAATATTATTTTAAATGTTCATTTTATTTTTATATATTTTATCTTTTTAATTCTTAGTATCATACTCAAAACTTGAATCTAAATTAGTTTATTTTTCATTATTAGTAATAATGTCACGATCTAATTTTTTGTAGACTCATATTGAAATTTGATTCAAGTTCCTCTGAACATTTAAGAAATTAAAATTTATTAGATGTTTTTTTTAATTTTGAAATGAATGAATTTGGTAACTCATGATGGATGACCATAAAATTTGGGTTACCTACTTCATATTCACTTATAGAGTCACTGCTTGAATCAGATGTGTCTGAACAATAAAATACTCAAAATAATTCTTGCCTCTCCATTCTCATTTTTTCATCTTCTTTCTATGAACGGATGATCATAAGGAAATTAGGACCAATGTTTTCTTTCATCTTTTTCTTATAACACAATAGATTTAAAACATAATTATTCTTTCTATAATTACATTTCTTATATTCCTTTTTGTTCTTTCTTTGGAACTATTCCATTAAATTCTTATTTTTCAAATGTTTGAAAGATTTTATACTTATTTAATCCACCTAAATATCTCTTTAATGATACATATATTTTGACATGGTAGATAATTCATTTATTTTTTACTTATAATAAATACCTTTCTTCTTTGTAGACTCTTCTTTCACAATTCTATACAATTCATGTTTATTTGGTTGTAAGGAACCATTTAGTTCATCTAATGTATACACTTTAAAGTTTATACAATCATTGATTTTTTGTTTATTTACATCCTAAATTTTTGTTAATACCCTTAGAATACTTTCAACTAGATTTTTATTTCCCATCACTTCACCATGTTCACTCATTATATTTGTAATACATGTAAATTGGTGAACCAATGGTTCCCTGATTAATATTATGCCATTTAAAAATACCAGTATTCTACATGAAGTATTACCAATAATGGTTCTTTTAGGATTTTTTGTACCATAATTAGTTACTTGTATAATTCTCCAAATATCATGGTCTGTATTACTAGATGGAACATATCAATTCATGCTTTTACATTTATATTAATAAAAAATATTATTTACTTTATTGATCCAAATATATATTATCATATCATTACATATAAGTGTCTCTAGTTAAGTTCCAGTAATTCATATGGATTATCCTTCACTATCTAATTATCCATATATAACTACTTTAGGTATGCTTTCATTCGACAATTCCATTACCTATAATCACTTTGATTGAAAAAATAGATGCTTTTGAGGTATCCATCCACCATTTGAGCTAATAAATATCATATTATAGAACTGATATTATTGATTAGATTATTTTTTCTAGGATAATATTCTCATTAATTAATGTAAAAAAACCAATAACATTGTGTAATAGGCTATGATATCAGTTATTGTTATATCAGATTAAAAAAATCCGAGTGGCTAACAAATTTATCTGAAGATGGTAAATCCTTGATACCAATTATTGTGGTATGAAGATAAAATAGTATAACTACCATCCTAAAAATGATATATATTTGATAAAAATTGTTGGTCCCAGAGAGAATGAAACAACTAACTAGTGGGGTTGTGAATGGTACTTTGAAAAATTTAAAATATATTCTTAAATAAAATAAAATATACTAGAGGTAAAAAAATATAGTGTTGTACCATGAGATTTTTTATAATATAAGGTAGTATAAAAAATATATGAATACAATATTCTTGTATTTGTTCATATGACCAAGATCTTTCATCTACTCTTCAACATCTCTACTGGGTGAGAAGATCAATACCCACTATAACCTCACTTTTAATTATGTGAAAACCTATTTACGAAACCCTACCTTTTATAATACCCGAAGAAAAAAACAAACTGATTTTTTTATAAAATTAACAACCTAATCTATCTTGAAATTTTTTTGGAGGTCATAACAAAAGGACATTCTTTTTTGTGGGTAGTTTAACACCGACAAAACTTTATTTTGAATGGGAAAATCATAAACGAATGATTATAATTCAATACAGGTGTAATAAAATATAACATTGGGAAAATCAAGAAAACAATGAAGATCAGTAGAGAAAAATTATGTGGATGTCGATATAGATCAAATAACTTTTATCACTTCAACACCAAAGTCTTGAATGTTGAAACTGAAGAAAAATTTAACTCTGTAGATCTCACCACTTTAGTATGATGTATCAGTTATGTGTTGTATTTATCTTCACCACAGTGCATGCCTAAATATTTTTTATAGACAAATCACAAATGGTTATATAGTTTCTTCCTTCAAGCCTCAATGAGCAAGATTTTCATAAACTAATTTTTGATATTAAATTGTCAGAAATATTTAAATGTATGGAAACATGTTACCCATTTAGGTAGTGTGCATATTCAATGAATAATTATGGTGTGATCTAATTTCTTTATATAACTCAATAAACTATTTAAAATATCATAATTAGAATATATGGTATCTTTTCAAAAGGATACAATTTTTAAAACAACTCAAACTAATCTACAAAAAACTAATAATGAAAATAGATAATAATAGAGCATCAGAAAACATATACTGCATTCATTTTTATAACACTGAATATTTCTACCAAATAAATTAATAATACTTACAATAACATATTTCTTCAATATAAGTAATTAAATATTCAATGTTAAAATAAAATATTTTCAATAATGTTACATCAATTCAAAATCTAATGTAGACTATAAAAAAGTTAAATATGCAACCCTCAATAAAAAAATTTAAATATAACTTGAAATATAGTAGGATGTCCAAAAAATATTATCATAATTATTTAACTTACAACTTGATGTCCCAAAAAAGTTTCCAAAAACATAATAGATTCAAAAAGAAATAATTAAAAAAATATACACTCTAATGAATACTTATAGCTGATCATACTCACGGTATAATGTTGCATGATAACACTCTACAAGGTCGGATGACCTTCTCATGGATGAGCTCTTCATGGTTAGACGTATATAAAAACAATTCATGCATCACAAGTTTGTGTGTATATATATTTCTTTTCATGGTTTCATATATATATATATATATATATATTTTCATGGTCAGAGCTGTCACATAGAATTGAAGCACATGAGCACTGTAATACGCAGTACACACATAGATGTAGAATGAAATATGAATGCGCGATTGATGATTAAATAGTCTTACTGACTTCTTCTAAAATTTGTAGATATACATGCGTGGTCATAGGAACACAGTTCAATCCACATGATCTGAGAAACAAATGTCTAAACTATAAATAGTGACACACAGACTAAGTTCACTTGTAATACAAGGCCTGCTTCTACAATGATCTATTTGAGTTGCCTCATTAAGTAAGGCTTGGTTTCTAATCACACATAGATAGAAATAGCTACACACAAACCGTTGTTTCATAGACTAAGATGATTGGCACTTCACAGAAGCAGAGAAGCATGTACAGATACACTAATGAACCTATGGGTCTTTACATAGATGAACAATCTTATAAATAGTTGTAGAAATATACATATATTTAAATTCATGCATTCTTGATGTTATTAAAACATTCCTAAAAATTAAAATAATAATTCAAGTATATTTTATATTTTTTTGATAATTAAAACAATCCATAAAATTTTAAAATAAAATAGTTAAAATGAACAAGACATTTTAATTCCAATATAAAATAAATGTATTAAACAATAGTAATAAGTGAAAAGATATTTTTAATAAAAATTTAAATAAAACAATCATATAAGAGGATATTTGATTTATCAGAAAAAAATATTTTTTAAAAAACTCCCAATACTAACAATTGGTTCACACATATTGATGTGCACTAGCTCTGGAAATGTTGTCTATTTTTCCTACTTCTCGAAATTATTCCATATGATTTTCCATTTTTGGAAAGAGTCACATGTGTGAATGTGATCCCATGACAGCATAGAGACAATACATATGACTTCATTTATTAACTAGTCCTCTAAGGCGTTTTGGATCAAATTTCCAATGTGTTTGTGCTAGATTTGATTTTTTTCTTCTTTAGAAAAAATGTCCTATCTTATTATTCGTTAAAGAGATAGATATTTAAATTCATGTGGTTCCATTTCATTATAATATTACCATATAACTCTTTGAGGATTAATTTCTTTTTTTTGAAATTAATGGAATCTCTCTAATCACACAACTGGAATAAAATTCATATGTTTTGGTTAAGCCCTTCAACTACCAACCCATTTGTGCACGTCAAGTCTTTCCTTCCAATCTTATCTCTTCCAGATCCTATAATCACGAACTATTCATCATTTCAAAAAAAAAAAAGAATCCTCTATCCCAAATAATGCATGCCAAAAAGTTCTTTTACCCCTTAATGTGAGAAGTACAACTGGTTTCCTGACATGGCTTAATGCACCGAGTCCCTTCTTGGGCCAGTGGTAAGCCGAGAGTGCCACCCCAGGCCTATATGAAATTGGCTAAAGACTATGTAATAGTAATGAATAGGATTATCACACATATGGGAGGCTTTTTCATAATGTATTTTTATACACAAACACACACACACATCTCCATACATACATGTTTCATGTTAAAAAACAATCTACTAGAATAATAAATGTGTGCATAACCTCTAATTTTCCACAATAGTGTACAAAACCATATAACAAAAAAGAAAAAAGAAAAATATAAACCCCCCTGCTAGGATAAAATCTCAACCAAACAATCAAGATGATGAATGTATCCACATGATACCTCTTAAGTCCAAACATGTCACAACTAGCACTGTCATCATGTACTACTATGCACCACCCACTCTAGGTCTGTCATATACCGAGCCGGAGTTCCATTCAACTTGACACACGACTTGGTCCGTGGCATGGTCCAAAGGGAATTGTCAATCCCCTCAGACTGGAAAATAGTGCCTCGGTACACTATTACAGAATGGGGCAAGGGAAGAGCCTTTTTACATCAGTGATAAGTAGAAATCATTGATAAAAGGGGGGCCTTTATCAGTGCTAGCTAAAACAGCTGGTAAATGTATAATTTATCAGCTCTAAAAAACATGCTGCTAGAGAGTACACATTTATCAACACTTTGATTAACGCCGATAAGAGTTTTTAATAATAATTTATATATAATTATTATATTAATATTCAAAATTAATGTTTATTTGTTTACATTAAACAAAAAACGCATATTTATAATTAATATATAGTTTTTAATAATTCATATATATATATACATATAATTTAATAAAAATGTGTTTATAAGGTTATATTTAAATATATATCTATTTCGAATGAATTTGATTAATAAATATATTGATCAGGCATGTGTATGTTTTGTATCATCATGAATGTACATTTCTACATTATAATACTATTATTATTATTCATATTGTCCATTGATGTCTCGTTTTTTATTATGTATATTTTATTAGGTGTATATGATTAATTCAGGAATGTTACCCATTTATATACTATGTTATTTACTCAATTCTTATAAAATTACATTAAATATATTTAAAGAATATATATTTATTATATAAATTTTAAATTTTGATTATATACATATAATTTTTAAATATATTTATTTGTAATTATAATTATAACTATCTATATATTTATATAATTACAAAATTACAATAAATACACACCTATATTATAATTTTTTAAATATATATAAATATAAATATATATATAATTATATACAAATATTTATATATATATTTATTTATAGTTATAATTGAAACTATAAATAAATAAATATATGTAAATAATTATAAACGTATAATAAATGTATTTATTTTACTCCTTATAATGTGATAAATATATAATTAAAAATATATATATAAATATTTATAAATAAAAGCATATATTTATAATTATAATTCATAAATACATAGATATATTAAAATTATTTAAAAATTAAAATAAATATACTAATTTTATATATTTATATACAAATATATATAAATAAATACAAACACGTATAAATATAATTCTAAATAAAGGTTGATATATTTAAATAATTAAAAAATTATAATAAATATATTAATTATATATATTTATCAAATTATACATTTATTTCTAATAATTTTATAAATATAAATATATATATACTTATAATTACAACTATAAATAATTTATTTATTATAATTTTTAATTACAAATATATATATATATATATATTTCTTAGTTATATATATATATATTTAAATAATTATTAACTCATAAAAAATATATTTATTATTTTCATATATAATGTTATATATAATTAAATAAATACATTTCTAAACATATTTGAAAATATATAGAAATATTGAGAAATAAATACAAATATTTATATTTAAAGATATAATTAAATACACATATATTTAAATAATTATAAAATTATAATAAATATAATAAATATATTTTAATAATATTATAAAAATTAGAAGTATTAATTTGTTATAATTTTATAATTATTTAAGTAAATAAATAAATATTAATTTATAATTATAAATAAATAAATATATATATATATATTCAGATAAATAATTATCAAAGTATAATAAATATAGTTATATACATCAGTAATATTATTAATATATATAATTAATATATTTATTATACATATTTCTAAGATTATAAATATAATAAATATATTTTTTATAAATTTATAATTATTTAAATTATAATTTTATAAATACAAATATATATTTATCATGTATATAATTTTATAAATATATATAAGAATATAAATAAAATATTAACAATATATATATTTAGTGCTTTTTTAGCAGTGATAAAGGCCAATCTTTATCAGTACTAAAAAAGTGCTCATATAATATGTATTTATCAGCGCTGAAAAAGTGATGATAAAGAAATGTTTTGTCAACACTTTATATTTTAGCACTGATAAAACATACCTTTATCAATGTTTTTTAGCTGGCACAGATAAAAGGTTCACCAAGTTATATAAAGAAACCATATCTTTCTCCTCATTCCTCACACCCCTCAAGATCTCACAAAAGCCGATTGCTACCGCCACCACCTACTCTACCTCCCCCCTCCTCCCCCTCTCCCATGGACTACACCACTTCGATCCCACCTTCCCCGTGCACCTCCCCTCTCCCACACAACTGTCCTCCGTCATGCGCCTCTCCTCCACCGCACGACTCTCCTTCGCCACACAACTCTCCTCTTCTGCGCTTCTCTCCTCTGCCTAAGGAATCCTTCGTTGCACACCTCTCCTCCACCACCGACCCCTCTACCTCCACAATTCCTTCCACAACTAACCTAGATTTTCTACATTCCTCTCCTATGCTGTTTTCCTCTCATTCGTTGGAGGAATCCCCTGGAATGTGCCTCAACTTCACTGAAGGACTCCCCCACCGTGCGTGTATCCTCTACCACAAACACACCTCCACCATGCGCTGAACCACAAGTTCATTGTGAGTTCTCTCCTATTTCACAACCTTTTTACATGTTGTTATAGTTTGATATTAATAGTGATGTTTTGAATTGTATGGGCTAACCACCCCACTGAAAATTGTGGCCGTTTGTGGCCCTTTTTTCACTCTAAATGAATTGCATGTTGGTTATCCTTGTTTCTACTATTAATGAACTCTGATCCAGTGAAATATTCTCTCCACAATATTCTTTTCATGAACATGGACATATGAGGATGATTTCTTGAGGTTTTTTCTCACGCTAGATTTGGTGATAGGTCACGTAAACCCAGTCCGGTTCATGAACAAATGGTATCAAAGTCTATCATTTTATGATTTGTGGAGTTTTAGATAAGAGGATTCAGGATGTGTCACAACATATGGAATACCTCATACTAGTGTGGAATGAACAACTTTTTCGATGGGACGTCCAAGTTACAAGGGTGATGGGATTGTTTCTCTTTGTTTCCATTTGTATTATTTTATGAGTTCACCTTGTGAAATACACCTAAGTTTGAATATAATGATTTAAGGGTTTTTGATCTTGGATTATTGTTATGAGGAACATGCCCACACATCATTCTATTCATGCAAGATTAACACAACATATGATTTTCTATATGCGATTTCACTGAAAATGAAGGTTTAGTTGTATAAAGTATCTGCAACAACCTTTTTGAGCTCCAAACATCTTTTCACACACTTATTTATTAACCAATGTTTCTACAAAAATAATTTTCCAAGGATAGTAGTATCCTCAAGTACTTGTAATATATATTCTCCCTACTCATCTACATTCTTATCCAGATTTTTTATTGTCCGATAGATATTGAACATCACCTCTACTCCACTAGCTCTAATGAATAACTCCATACTTTGAACATATATCAATTCACTTCCATTTATGGGTATGTACCTCAAAAGATTTTGAGAAAATTCTCTTTTTACATGTTCAAAAAAAGAAAGTCCACTAGGAAATCAATCTTTTCCACCATGTAAATTAAATCCTCAAGAAAACCCAGTTCATGATAGAATTTATTATTTACATGTTAAATCATAACTCAAGTTGGATTAATCTCTCTCAATCCATATATTTCTAATATAAATTAATACATTACATTCATGCTAACTCATAATCCACTAAAATCATGACCAAAATCATTAGACCCAATATTAATTATAATGGAAAATTTAATAAGATCACATTACTTCTTTAATTGTTTTCTTCACACAATAATATAATAGTACCCCATCAATGTTATGGTACCAAATTCCATTGGCTTTATCTTTTTATAAACCATTTCGTTCATAAGGTTTGTATAGAGAGACATGTCCATTATAGCCTCAAAAAATTCTATGTTAATTTTTTATTTCTTAATCATCTATAAAAAATTCTCTCAATTTTAATTATACTCTCATGTCTTTTCACTCCCTTTAAAGGGTAGTATTGGTTGAAAGTTTAGTGGTTATTCCTGACTAACCAACCACTCATCTTCTATTTCATTTCCATTCTTCATTAATATTCTTAACTTTCTTTATCAAATGTTTCCTTATCCTACTTTATGTTTCTTTTAGTAAAATATTCTTATACATTTCCTAATTTTCAGCACTATCAATGTTTTTTTGGTACTCTTCAACGTTCAAGTTTCAAGGAAGGTGTTCCAAACCCCCACAAAGGAGAAGGGGAGATTCCTACCTGGTGTTATCTATCAGGTCTTATACTGAGAGCTTGGGCAAATACTATTTTTTAGGGGATTTGATGGGTGTGGATGATCTTCCAATTTATTTGGCATGTAGGGGTCTTCTATCAACAAGATATAATTATATAAAAATAATCCTTTGTCGATAGGCATGTTGATGCAATGGAATTGAGAAGTTGAGTATTGGGAGCTCTCTTGATCTAGTAGTTGGGTTCCTTCTTATATATATTCTTAGGTGTATTTATGAAGGAAGGAACCGATAATAATTCATTTGAGAGAAATATACATTGTTCTTGGGGTGTAAAACGAACTGATTTGTGTGATCTAATTATCATTAGGATAATGTGGTTTCTAGAGTAAACTGGAACACAAGTGTTTCATGATTGTGAGTGTAGTGACTGATTATAGAACATATCCGTTGGGACTCTAGTGTTGTGGGGAAGGATAATTTATTTAACTGGACTATAGAATCATAAATAAGGGATATCCATTCTTTGGTAGAAAAATATCAAATTATTTTGAAAATTATTATTATTACACCAACCTTTGGAGAAATTTGATGGAATCATACAACACTAATTGAATTGCAATGAACCGAGGTGTTCTCTATGTATATTTTATAAAGTGCCTTTCATGGGATCTATATCTTTGTGAAAATTCATAAGTGTATCTTCTAATATTATTTAAGTGTTTTGAAATGTTTCTTAGAGGGTTGTTTCTCATTTTAAATGATTAATATTTTTGGGTCATGAAGTTTCCTTGAATGTTTAAAAAAGAGGAATTGTGGGTTTGTGAAAGATTTTTTTTTTGAAAAAATTGCTTTATTTTAAAAAGGGTGTGTTATTTTAAAGAGGAATTTTTTTAAATGGTTATTTTTTAATGGGATTTCAAGCGTAATTTTTAAAAATAGTTTTCAAAGGAAATTTGAACCATAGATTTTCCATAATCTTTTAAATTTATATTTTTATATAATAAAGAAAATAATTACATTATATCAATATTTTTTTATTTATATTTTTAAATACTAATATCACCGAATCAATTAGGATGGATATGAATATAGAAAGGATGGATGTCAACCATTTGGAAAAAGATAACAGAGATAGAGTGAAAGAGTTCATAAAGTTTAAAAAAGATCATGCATATGACCCTACTCAAATCTTTTGTCTGTGTTTACACTGTTGTTATTCAAGGAGTGTTATTCTAGTGGAGTTGGATGAACACTTGATATGTCACGGAATAGATCAATGTTATAAAGGTTGGAACAAACATGAGGAAAAAGTGAACATATATAGTGGTTGGGATAATAGTGCATTTTTGGGATCATATGATATGATTACAAGTGTAGGCAATGAGGAAGACCATATCAAGGACATGATTACAGATGTGAACGATGATGAAGATCGTATTTAAAAAATTAAGAGGATAGTTGAAGATGAAATTCGTGATTGACCAAATTTTTTGATCTATTAAATTGTTGTGAAAAGATACCTTTATATGGTGGTTTCTCTAAATATGCAACATTGTCACACGTATTGAATATGTATAATTAGAAAGTAGGAAATAGAAGGAGTGATGCTAGGTTTACATAATTACTTGCTCTCTTGAATGACATGATCCTAGAAGATAATGATCTCCCAAGACAAACATATGACTCCAAACAAATGATACACTCGATGGGTATGATCTCTAAAAGAATAAATGCTTACCCAAATGACTGTATACTATTTCACTAGGACCAAAAATAACATAGATAATGCCCAATTTTTTTTATTCTCATTATAAGAAAGATGATTCCGGTCCTTTGAAAGTTTTATAGTACTTTCCAATCATTACGTGGTTTAGGAGCCTATATGGAAGTGAGGAGACTTCAGCGAAATTAACATGGAACATAGAAAGAAGAAATAAAGATGGGAAACTATGTTACCTGGTTGACTCTTATTATTGGAATAGAATCAAACATGAGTATCCTTATTTTGGAAAATGAGCTGAGAATCCTTCGTCTTGCAGTATCTACAGATGGAGTGAATCCTTTTGGTTTTCAAAGCATCACTCACAGTACATGGATGGTTATGTTGGAATATTATAACTTACCATAGTGGTTATGCATGAAATAAATACACATCATCCTATCAATTATTATATCTAAACCAAAACAACAAGGTAATGATTTTGATGTTTATATTGCTCCATTGATCGAGGTCTTGAAATTATGGTGGGATTCTGGTGTTATGTTTTATGATGCTTACAGAAATGAATATTTAACATTGAGAGACATGTTGTAAGGGATGATAAATGACTTTCCTACTTATGGATATAACATTACAGGAACTCATGGGTGTCCCATTAGTGGACAAGGTACAAAGTTAATTAGGTTGAAACATTCATAAATAACCATGTTTCTTGGACATTGCAGATTTCTACCCCAGTGATATAAGTCTTGATCTGGGAAGACATTATTTGAAAGAAGTTTATAATAAGATACAACACTATCTCCAATAATAGGTGATAAACTATTTAAAATGTAAAATATGTGGACACTACTTTTAGTAAAACATTTTTGAAAAACCTCACAAAAACCTGTTGGAAGAAGAAGTCAGTTTTTTTGAATTACCATACTAGAATTTTTTGTATGTCAGACACTTTCATGATATGTTTCATGCTAAAGAAAATGTATGTGATAACACGTTGCTAATTTCACCTGACAAAAAAGGATGGAATTATGTCTAGGTTGGACATGATTGACTTGAGAATATGAGAGGAGTTGTTGCCAATGAAGGGTGAAAAATGAAATTTTCTTCCTCCAACTGCTTACACTCATTCTAGAAAAGAGATATATCGGTTATGAAACTTATTGAATAACATAAAGTTTCTATAGGGATATTCCTTGAATATCAAGAACATCGAGTAAATGACAGATTTAAAGTTAAAGGGTCTAAAATCACATGACTACCACGTTTTGATGCAAGATCAAATTCCTATATATTTAAATTTCACTTTTCCCAAGAATGTCCATTATACACTAACAAATATCTATTTCTTCTTCAAATATATAGGCAAAAAAGTAACAAACCCAACAAAATTTCCATGTATGGAAAGAGAAATTACCATCATATGTGAATTTTAAATGTTAATCCCACCGAAATTCTTAGATATGATGGTTTATTTGATGGTTCACTTGGTGAGAGAGATTCGACTATGTGATCTTGTACACTATATATGGATGAACCCCATTGATTGGTATTTTATGTTTTTTAAAGGTTTTGTAAAAAATAGAACTCGACCAGAGGATTGTATCAAACAACGATATGTTGTTATAGAATACATTGAATTCTGTATTGAATACTTATCTAGTATGGAAGCATTGGTCTACCAAAATATTGTCACACTGGGTGTCTTGCAAGAAAAGGAATTTTTGGAAGAGTGGTTGTCACAATCAATATTAGAGATCAAGGGTAGACCCACCATTACGTTTTTCATAATAGTTTAGAGGATGAACCAAATGTCAAAAACCAAAAAGAAATTTGTAGGCATTTTAATTCACCAAGGGATGAAAAATAGAAATCAAATACACATAGTCGATAGTTTATAGGATGGTTTAATGACCATATATTTAAGGATTCAGATGAAAATCTGGACTCAATTACTGAACGACTTCAATGGATAGACGGAGGACCAAGTGTGTATGTAGTATCTTATAATGCTTATGTAATTAACGGTTATACATTCAATACTAATTAATGTTATGAAGACAATACCATGAAGAATAGTGGAGTTACACTTGTGGCTGAAGCGATGCATGTTTATAGTGCTAAGGATTGAAATCCAATTTAGGTTAATATGTCATACTTTGGCATCATTAAATAAATAGGGGAGTTGGATTATATGAAATTCAAAGTGCCTATTTTTTTTAATTAAAGTGGGTTGATAAAAATAGTGCTATTAAAATGGATAAGATTGGACTCATGAAATATGATTTCATTAAGTAAGGGTACAAATATAAACCTTTTAAAATGGCATCACAAGCTGTACATGTATTTTATGTTCTAGATCCTGAAAACTGAAACTCATCAATTGTTTTGCTATCAACCAAAACCAATGAAGGGACATATAAATACTCAATAGAGGATAACCATTTCAGTGGTACATTACAATAATTGCATAGTTTACCCATTGTAGAAAACATTTTTTATGTCAGAGGAGATCCAAATGAAGGGATTTGGATAGTCATTAGAGGGGTAAAATCCCTCCAAACTTAAAAAAGAGTTCAATAATAAAGTTATATATTTTTTGTAATATAAATTCTGTTTCCTTATGTTATTATATATTTTCATTAGATTTTATGTAATATAAATTAATCGTAAAAACACTTCTGTAGATAACGACTTCTACATGTGATGATGCTCCCTATCCCAAGGCACAACATGCGTCTCAATATGAAGCTGCTTGTAGTGCAAAGGAATAAGAAGTCTCTAAACCTTCTACAACTTACGGTGCAGAGGAACGAAATCTCTCTCAACCTACTATTACTTGAAGTACATAAGACAAACATATTTTCCAACCTGCTGCTGCTGCTCCAAGTGCAGAGGTATAACGACCATCTTCACATGCCGATGCTAGCACTCCATAGGAACATATAAATGATATTGAAACTAAGGAATGAAAGGCTAAAAAACAATGGTGGAACAGAAAAAATAGGAGCACTGTAGTTTGATGGTGTTAGAAAAAATATTTAAGGAAAAAGTGAAAGGAATCAAATAATAGGTCAGATGGAATAAGTGGGGAAACTTGTTAACCCCAACAAGGGCATGTTGAGTAGTTACATTGGAATTATCACTCAGAAACGTGTCCCAATTTATGAATTATCATGTCACCATGTTGTCACTGGGTATAATACACTGATGTGGGGAGGTATTATGGTAACATTATGATTCCATTTCTTTAATGTACTCAAAAATAAAATAATGAAACATTGACTTACTCTTCATCATCCTTTGTAGAGTGAAGTTATAGTAGATTCATCAAAAACGACTATGTATTTAGGGTTAATGAAAGGTTTCACAGAGTATTTTGAATAATTTTAACAAGATATTATCTTAAATATGTTGAAAATAAAAATAAACCCCCACACACCTCCTCTTTATACACACCTAATAAACCAAGAAGTGTGGGATGAGATTACGAACCGTTGTGGTGATAAATATTTTCAGGTACATTGTTTTTGGTAATATGTTATTTGGCGATATGTTTATTCATCACTTTGATTGACAATTTTTATTTATGAAACTACAATTGAGTGCTGAAAATAAGTAATGAGCAAAAAAACTAGTGTACCCCTATAGTAAAGCAAGGATTAGATACACTTCTCTTGAAAAAATTGGTACATATTTTAAATCTACCAGAATACTTTTATGTGACATAAAACATTACCATAACTATGTTCTTAATTTTATAAGTAGATTGATGAATACAATTCCAAATTCATTTCTATTCCACACCATGTGCTATTGAAGAGGCACATGTAAATAAAGATGAGATACTAATTTATGAAAACACACAAAAGTATGGGTAACATTCGTAAGTATGACATAATAAATATTTTTTTCTTTAAATCTATAACACATAATAATGATTACTTATTCTCCTATATATTTTATATGACATAATCAAAGGAATTAGCAACATCCAAACAGGATGTAAACATACATTTGGTGGCCTTAAAAAAGCTAAAGTATGGACATGTCATATGTGTGGGTTTTGGGTTGAAACCCCAAAATTGTTTTTAGGAAAAAAACAATTGGAGGATATACGTGAAGAAATGAAAATGATGATAGAAAGAATAGATTTACTTGAAGAAAAAATTAAATAGTAGAGAGAGATCATAAAAAGGTTTATGGTTGGTGGAAAAGAGAAGAAGCAACTCAAGAAAACCTAGCATGTGAAGATCCTGTCTTACCCCACTAGATTTGTGGTAAGCCAGTCCCCTAAAAAACCTATCTTAGCTGAGGTAATAAATTTTTTAATAACTGTTTCTATGAATTTTGAATCAGATAGACATAGATACCTATCCTATAATGATATTCTATAGATTGAAAATGACTGTGATTTATATCCATCAACACCCACCAAATGCCTTTTAGTGAGGGCTACGATGTTCAATATCTAGAATGGCATGCTACACAATATACCACTTCCAATAGGTCATGTCAATTTTTTGATTATTGTATCCCATGATACGATCACCGAGATACCCATTCCAATTGATGATGAAGATATTCATAAGGTCGAACAAGATCTTGGTACATTCATCCCAAGGATGTCCTAACATGTAAAAAAACATGTCCATAAGGAAGTATTCATTTTCCATTTATTTTTCAAGATAAACCTATAAAATTTAATAAAAAAGGTCTGAACCTGTGAATGTTGTTATAGAATGACATAGTGAAATGGGGGAAAATAAAGAACAACTAAAAAATATCTCAATGATCAACCAATCGATAGAAACAATCTACCGAAATCACCTTTAAACTGCTTGTTCTATACTTGCATTTATTATCATTGAAGGCTCATGTTAATATGATGTTGAAAGATGGTGGTACTCATACCATTATTTTTGATGAAAATATGTATAGCAGGAAAGATCATTATTTCATTAGTATTGACAATATATGTGAAATACAAGAGTATGATTGGCTAGGTGGTTTAGTTGTAAATGTATACATGAAGTATGTTTTCATGATTTTATTTTTCAAAAGCTCATATAATACGATAATTATAACTAAATAAATTTCATATTTTTCATAGGTGTATATATGAAAAACAATTTAAGAGATTTCCCCATGAACAATAATTTGGACTCGTTAGTCCTCACTTCACCTCTAGAGAAAAAAATAATAGCATCCAATAAAATGGGTGAAATAGTAAAATTACTTCTCAAATTGTTTGACAAAAAAATTAAGGGTGAAAGACTCTTCTTAATACCAAAAATTTAGTGGTAAAACTCTATAATTTTATCATATAAAAAATAAATTAATTTCTTTCAGTAATTTTTGTTTTTTTGTTCTTAGGAAGCATTGAGTGCTCATTACAGTCAATTTGGATACTCCAAAGATTTATTTCCTAGATTCCATGCATAGATATCCAACAAACTGACCACACATGATGGAGTTTTTCAATTTTTAATACACTACATCCAACATTTTAGGACTAAAAATCTAGTTATATAATTTGTATTATCTTTTAACAAGGATTATATTATGATAAGGTGGTGTGTATATATCATCAACATCATGGAATGAGGCCAAGGGTAAGGGATAAGAAACATCACAAGTACTACAACTAGATAAATATTAGGGTATATATAATAAGATTTCACTATCCAAAAACATATAAAAAATTACTTTTTTTCTCAACAGTTCTACATTGTCCGAAACAAACTAACATAAAATATTGTGGTTATTATTCTTGTCAATTTATAAAATAGATTATATTACATGAACAAAGAAGCATCCCAGAAGAGGTATTTTCGATAATAATTACTGTTTCATTTAAAATATTTATTAATCTTTTAGGTAATTATATTTTTTAGTACTAACATGCTTTTCTAAAATACTCATATTCACAAGATGATATATATTCATTTAGAAATGAATGTATAACATACCTGATGGAAGAATGTACATAAATATAATAAATATGTGACTGGTATGACTCGAAGTGACCTTTTTTATTTAAAATTGACAATATTTTTATTAAAAAAACAAGTGACATTCTAAAAACTAAAAAACACATTATGATTGATTTTGATACTTTAAGAAAATAATCCATAAGGCATTTGTGATACGTTGGAATCAACCACACCAAAATCCGATGAATGGTGTGAACATTATGACTTTAAGTGTGTATTTTTATATTAAATTAACAATAAATTTATAAAAAATGAAAAATTGGAATACTGGAAATCTAGAAAATGCATTTGGATTGTTTTTATATTTTAGGAAAACAATCCATTAGTCATTTGTAATGTGTAGTTATCAACCACACCTCAATCTGATGAATGGTGTGACTAATTGACTAAAAGTGTCGATTATCATTTTAAAATTGAAATTTTTGTTCAAAAAATTTCACTCACTGAAATCCATGAAAACTCACTGCAATTTTCTTTATAATTTTTGAAAATGATAAATAAGGTCTTTTTGATGTATATATAGTAGTCTCATGTAAAACTGATTCATGATGCGACCGGTATGAATCCAAATGTGTGTTTCTTGTTCGAAATGATATTTTAGTATAAAACACAACTAACATACTTAAAACTGGGCAAATGCATTCAGATTTTTTGAATCATTAGTACAATTATCTATAAGTCATTTTTAATGGGTAGAAATCAACCGAAACTCAATGTGATACACAATGAGACCTGTATAACTCAATGTGTCTCTTTTAATTTGAAATTGACATTAATTTTAGTAAAAAAACAGAATTGGAATAATGAAAATGAAGCAAACACATTTAGATTATTTGGATAATATGGGAAAATGATTCAGGAGTCATTTCTCACATGTAGGAATCAAATCCACCTCAATATAATGCATGATGTGACCAGTATAGACCCAAATGTGTCTTTTTATTTAAAATTTATATTAATTTTAGTAGAAAATAACAAGTGACATACTAAAAAGTGATGAAATGCATTTGTATTATTTTGATACTTTACAATAATGATTCATGAGTCATTTTTGATGTGTATGAGTCAACCACACCTCATTATGATGCACCGTGTGACCGTTATTACTAAAAATTTCTCTATTCAGTTTAAAATTTACATTTTATCTCAAGAAGTGTCACACAATAAAATCCAAGAAAACACTTTCCAATTGTATTCATAATTTAGGAAAGTTATTTTTAAGTAGTTTTTGACGCGTATGATGTAGTCTCACCTTAAACCGACGCACGATACGACCATTATAACTCAAAAATCATGTTTCAAGTTTGAAATGGTATTTTAGTAAAAAACAAAACTGAAATACTTAAAACCAAGAAAATGTTTTTGGATTGTTTTGATACTATAGGAAAATGATCCCTGAGTCATTTGTGACATGTAAAAATTAACCAAACCTCAATATAATGAATTATGTGACCGGTATAAATCCAAATGTTTTTATTTAAAATTGACGTTAATTTAAGTAAAAAGAAGAATTGAAAAACTGAAAACTAAGAAAACACATTCACATATTTTTGATACTTTAATAAATTGATCCATGAGTCATTTTCGATGTTTAGAAATCAACCAAACCTCAATCATACACATAGTGTGACTGATATGACTAGAAGTGTCCGTTATTAGTTTAAAATTGATATTTTAGCTCAAAATATTTCACTCACTAAAAACCAAGAAAATTCCTTCTTATGGCTTCATAATTTATGAGATCGGTTCATAAGTCCTTTGTGACATGTATAAAGTAGTCTCACCTCAAAATGATGCACAATGCACCTGGTATGACTCAAAATTCATGTTTCAAATTTGAAATGATATTTTAGTAGAAAAACACAATTGGCATACGGAAAACTGAGAAAATGCATTCTAATTGTTTTTCTACACTAAAATAAGGATCAATGAGTCACTTGTGACATATTGGAATAAAAAATACCACAATTCGGTGAATTATGTGACCGATATAAATCCAAATGTGTCATTTAAATTTGATATTAATTTATTAAAAGAACTGGGGACATAGTAAAAACCAATAAAACTCATTTGGATTGTTTTGATATTTTAGAACAATGATCCATAACCCATTTTTGATGTGTAGGAATCAATACCACCTCAGTACGGTGCACAATGTGACCTATATAAATCCAAATGTGTGTTTTTTAATAAAAATTTACATTTTATTAATGTATTCATTCATATTAATGTTTATTTTATTTATTTAAATTATTACTAACATATTATTGGTTTTCTTATATAGTTGTATACTTTTTCTTCAGTTGGGATGATTTGTTTGGAAACTAATACAATGGGTGGAAATTTTTGAGAGGGGATCAAAAATGTGAAAGGATGAAATAGTAATGTTTTTAAATGTTTGTTGGATAATTGTAAATGCAATTATATAAAACATTATTTTAAATGTATATATATTTGTTTTCCAAACCCTTGTGTGCGCTGCTTTGTTATTGTATGTGCTGTTGTGTGGACTGCTTTGTTCTTGAGTGCACGGTGTTGGTGCTATTTTTTACAAGTGGTGTGTGTGTACTGTGTAGGTTCTGGTGGGTGTTTTGTTATATTAACCGCAAATCACAGGCAGCTGGGCCTTTATCAGAACTAAAATTGGGCTAATAAATTTTTTTTTTTGGGGGGGGGGTTATTAGTGCTTTTTTAGCACTAATAAAGGTGACCCCCTTTATCTTCACTTCGATTAACAACACTTTTCTAGCGCTGTTAAAAGTTGTTTGTAGATATTTTAAAGGCACTATCTGTAGTAGTGGTATCCCATATTCATTTGGAATTATTTCACCCATTTACTTAATCATATAAAACCAAAAATAATAAACAAAACATAGTGGAATAATCATAAGAAAACATGGTACAACAATTTCTAGATTCAATGTTTACTACATTAACAAAGGGATCAATGACACTATCCTAAAGACCTCTATGAAACAAGATGACCATCTTCCTGAAACAACTTCCAACCCCTGCAAGTGAGGACCACTAGTAACCCGAACCACCATCACGATACATGTTGCCTTTATGTCAGTCAAACATAACCAAGTCTGCATACACCCAAGGGTGCATTCTTGGTGTGAGCCAAAGCCTAGTAGGATTCCACACAATAAAATAGATTCCATGAAAAAAAAATTATAAGAAAAATTAACATTCATGATTTTTTTAAAATAATGTATTGAAACATTTTTAGAAAAAACATTTTTAAGGGAAACATGATTTGATTTTGGAATAACCAACCAAGTGCATTGTATTCCAATGAGTAGTATGATATAAAAAAAGCACGGATTTAAGATATATTCATATAGGCACTAGCTATTGTAGGACATTAGGTACATATTATATCAATGAAATGTGGTATATAAACCAGAATAATCACCATACTCATGAACAATCTACTAGAGAAGAATCTATCCAAAATTTTAGTGGTATTCCATTATAATAGTTTAGTTTGTGTTGTATCATCAATCCCTCTAGAAATAACCAGTCCTTGGCACCCCCAATCCAACTAGCATACTAGTCCTAGTTTTCCCACCTAGTCACCTAGGATTCTATTTGTTTTTTATTTCCATTCCACATATCACATACAAAAAAATCATCACATATGCATAACCAATCAATATAATACACATGAACACCACCATTTCATAACCCTTAACCACTTTTGAATATAAACACAACCCAAACCATTGAAAAATATGTTTCACAGAACTGACACTTTTTATCAAACCACTTTCACAACTTATAAAATACATTTTAGAAACAAAACAAGGGGATATTCTTGAATAAAACCAATTAAATTTAGATAAAACAATTTCAAGCCAATAGTACATTAAAACATTTCAAAAACACATTTCCCACCTCATACATAATCCATATACCATAACAAATAAGAAAAACAAGCATATCAAACTCAATAAATAATTTTTAAGCATGGAACCACCTACCTCAAGTGTAGAAACTTTTAAATATTAGTGTGAAACCACAATCACACCTCAAGTTAACACTATAAAGGAAATATTGAACCATAAAATTCAAGATTGGACCCTAAGGAACAAGATAAAACCCTAAATAGGAAACCCCATCTTATGGAGATATGAACCACAAGGAAAACAAAGAGACACTCTATACGAGAGGAAGAAACCAATAAATGAGGGACTTAATTGGATATTATTGGACAAACCACACTAAATATAGAAAAAATGGAGTTCTAAGGGAGGAAGAGGGTTTGGGGAGCAGCCGAGGGAAGAGAATCCCAAATGGGGAATAAAAGGGTGATTTGGTGTTAAATCTCAAGAGGGAAAAAAGGCCGTTTTAAAATTTTTAATAATAAGGACAAGTTGCAAAGTTTGTCTGCACGGTTTCCAAACCATGCCATGACCCCGAAACCCTTACCGTTCATGAGAAACATGCCGAATGGTTATCCCAAACATTTTACCAAGTGTGCACTAACTGTGTGGGTATCCACTGTACAAAAATTCCACCAAGGTGCACAGTTTCTTGGCAAAGGGTGAAGAGTTTAAAAAAACATGCGCCAACCATGCACCCCTTACAGTAAAACAAAAAATCAAAATTTTTCACCAAAACAAAAGGGGTAAACTCAAATATAAATAGTAGATTGGAAATAAACAAAGGATTACCTCAAAATGAAGACATGAGTGTTACAATTCTCCCCACCATGAAAACATTTCATCCCTATAAAGTCAACCTGAAGCTTAATCAGAGATCAAAAACATATATTCTTCTTCAACCCAAGAATTTTTCTCCAATGTCTCATGTTACTCTTTTCCATTCTTCCAAAGAACACAAAATAACAGGATAGACATCCCATGAATCACTTTATCCAGAAAATCTATAATCAACAACAGCTACTCAAACACAGATAAATTATGCTCTAACTCCAACTTTTACCAATTCAGAACAAGAGATGGATCTTAGTTATACCTTTTCAACTATAAACATAAAATATTTCATGAATTAAAATAAACTAATAAGGAAAGGATAAACTTTATTCCAAATTACACACTCTATAATCTCAAAAGGTCTGACATATATCGGTATTATTTTTCCATGCTTACCCAAACAATGATGATCCAAGAAAGGTTCCACATTTAAGAGCACATGGTCGACCATAGAAAAATCCAAAGCTCAGAGCCTCTGATTGGCATAATCCTTTTATCAACTATGAGCTATCAAAAAACACATCCTTATCAACTTGACTTTATCAGATGTCTCTTCAACAAGGACCGGTCCCAACAGCGAGGTCTCACCCACCTCATCCCAAAACAAAGGCGATCGAAACAACTAACCATAAAGTACCTCAAAATGAGAAATTCGAATCAATTCTTGGAAAAAATTGTTGAACACAAACTCAACCATTCTCAGATAGTTATCCCAAGAACTTCTGAAATCCAATACACATGTCCAGAGCATGTCTTCCAAAATCATATTTACTTGCTTCATATAACCATATATTTGATGATGGTATTCCATGATAAAAATTACATATGACCCCATTAACTGATGAATTTCTTCCTAACACCGAGAGGTGAAACATGGGACCGTCTCAAAAAAATTGCATATGCCACACCATGAAGCCCCACAACTTTATGAACATATAGTTGATCCAACTCATCCCCTTTGGAAAAATATTTAATTAGAATGAAATGAGATGACTTGGTGAAATGGTTAATAGCAAGAAAAATATCATTCTTCCCCCAAGGGGTATGAGGTAGTCCAATAATAAAATTAATGGTGATCTAATCCCACTTCTAGGTAGGAATATGCATTGGTTGAAGAAAACTGGAGGGATTTTTGGGCTTTTTTATCACATTATAACATGTCTAAAACCGCGATACAAAGTTAGCCACATCCCACCTCATACCTGGCCACTAGAATTGTTTATGAAAATCATAGTACATGTTGATATCACGGGGATGGATAACCCATCGAGACTGGTGGACATCCTTTATCACCATATTTCTCAAAGATAACAGCACCACAAAGTGAAATTTAAAGCACAAAACTACATCAGGAGAGAATGACCACTCACAAGCCATCTCTCCACCTTTAAGGAATCACATAGACTACTGGAACAATTCATCACTTTGATTCTTCTACTGAATTAAATCCAGAAGAGAAGGAGTCAACTAGAAGCTGGACAAGAATGAACCTCCACTGTGTTCCATAGTTTCCATGTGCGTCTTAGCAAAAAGCCCCATAAAATTCCAATCATCACTGGAATCTTTCAATGCCTAAACTTGCACTTTTTTCCTCAATGTTTCCGCCACCACATTACCTTTTCTTTGGGTTTAAATTGTATCGAAGTCAAACCCCTAAACGTACTCAACCCAAAAATGCTACCTTAGATTCAGATCATTTTATGAGAAAATTAAATCCAATATCATATAATCAGAATAAACAAAAAATTTCTCCCTATAAATAGAGTGGTGACACATCTTCAAGGCATGAATTACCACCACTAATTATATGTCATGTGTCAAGTAAGTTTTTCATGTGGTCAGAGTTGGCTAGAACCATACACCATCACATGGTCACTCTGAAAAAGCACACACCCAAGACCCATACATGAGGCATCGTAGTAAACCACTTAACCCTTTTCATATTTCAAAAATAATAGAACATGAGGGGTATTAAACCTCTTCCTAAGCTCCTAAAATGACTCTTAGCATTATGGGTTCCATTCAAATAGTGACCATTTCTTGGTGAGTGCCATCATGGATGAAGTAAGTAGAGAGAAGTCTCAGAAAAACTGACAATAATACTCTATGAGGCCTAGAAAGATCCCAATCTTAGAAACATTATTCAGCTTCTCTCATGACGTAAACACACTAATCTTCATGGGGTCCACTTAAACACCTTGTTCTGAGATCACATTAACCAAAAAAATCATTCCCTGATACACGAGGTGCACTTAAAAAACTTTTCATAGAGGCGATGCTCCTGGATAGTTCCCAAAATGACTCTAAAATGGTTCTTATTCTCCTCCTCAGTTCGAGAATAGACCAAGATGTCATCCATGAATACCACGATAAAGGAATGAATATATTAGTGGAACAATCTATTAATAATAACCCAAAAGACCACTGGATCATTCATATACCTGAAAGGCATGAAAAAATAATAAAAAATGGATTTATCTACTTTGGAAATCTATTTTAAAGACATCCACTTCTCAAACTATGAATTGGTAATAAACAGGACATATGATAATTAAAAAAAACATTCCCCCCTTAAGTTGATAAAAAAGTTAATTGATATAGGGCAAGGGATTCTTATTCTTAATGGTCACCTTATTTAGTTTCCGATAATCAATGCATAACTAAAGAGATCTGTCATTATTTTTTACAAATAAGACTGGGGAAGCCAAAGGGGAGATGCTCAGGTGAATTAATCCTTTGGATTAAAAATCTTCCAGTTGTACCTTTAATCCCCTTAACTCGATGGGGGGCATACGGTGTGAGGGAAGAGATATACATTGTCTTTCCAGAACCAAATCAATTCAGAACTCCACATCCCACTCTAGAGGAAAACCCCAAAAATCCTAATGAAATACCTCGAGGAATTCATAAACTATAAAAGATAATCAACCCTCAAGAGCACCACCAACATCTTCCAATACGAGTGACGAAAATAAAAAAACGAGGTTACCTAATTCCATAAGTTTTGGTCCAACATGACCCAACCGAGGATCCCATTCAATATGAAAAAAACTAGTTACTTCCATTAGGTTCCATAAATATCACTCACTACCTATAATAATAAATGTGTGCCTAAAAGTGAAAAATTAAATTCATACTGAGGATTAAATTAAATATGTCATTTTCTAAGACAAAAATCCCATTCCAGTTCAACCCCTGACAGAGTGAGTACACCTGACGAACACCTGAAGCCCTACTCTGAACACTTACCAAGAAAAGTTACCAACTCCATATCATAATACATAAGATCAGTTGTAAATTTCAATACATCCATAAAAAGGAAGAAATAAACAAAACATATGTACGAGTGTCAAAAAAATGATACCTAAGGACAATTCACTAACAATAATACATTGAATCGTCATAGGCCCACCATCTAATCCTAATGGTTTCGAGTCCACAATAAGAAGATGTTTCATCTCAGCCTGCACTTGCGAACGACCATTATCCCATGGTTCTACCTGGAACTAACTCTGACCAAAAGGGGATCCTGTTTTACCCCCATGACCACTAAACTCAGATCCTTCCATGATAGATGTCTCTAACAGGGCTGAATTTCCTATAGAAGGTACAAATCCTGCACTATCAAGATAGGAATGTGTGGCCTTGAAAAACCACTACAAGTTCCCCATGTGTCCACACCGATGAAATGATCTGGATGGGTCTAGACATGTCGACTATACAAGCCCCAACATCCCACACCGGTGGCACAAACCTGATCCATCATGTCAAACTAATCACAACGATAGTTGGGAAGGATGGACTGATCCACCAACACCCATCTTTCCCTACCCACCCCTCTTTATCTTCTTCTAAAAAAAATGCCACTTCCCACTGCAGACACTACTCTAGGGAATACAAACATTCCACTTTGATCAATCTTTACTATAAAATCATGATAAACCACCTAAGCATAGGTCCTCAACTAAAAAAAAGGACCTTGGGATAAATCATTAGCCACATCCCCATCACAAAACTACAATATTTCATATACTTGTTGTAAATGATCTTGTGTTTTTATCGTACCAACTCTGCAAAGCGATTGGCATACTATATCACTATCCGGTCTCCATGGGTATGATCTGTGAACTACCAAGTCCTGGTTCAGTCTAAAACCATAGGATAGTACTACTTGTTGAATATGATCATGAAATATTTCTAACTCATCTGCTTACTCTTCCTAGCTTGAAACACTGAGCCCCATCACCTCCATCTGGCACCTTATAATAGAAACAAATCACATTTCACTCGAACCGCCTCATAAGTATCAAGGAATTCAAACATCCACTATATCTTCTCAAGACACTCCTATGATTCTTAAGGTTCCATTGTTCCCCAGAAGGTAGGAGGATTGTTCTTGAGAAAATCCTGATCCTTTTCCTTCCCTGTACCCAGTTCAACTTCTTTAACTTGAGAAGGACCAAAACATTCCCCCTGTCCAAAATCATAGATTGACCAAACTATAGATTCCTCGAGTCTTAGATCAATTAGTGAGGGAAAACACTCTTTAGTATCTTACTACATTTATAAATGAACTTTCCATGGATTCATTTTGGTACCAAAATCCACAACCACAAGGATGATCATTAATACAACCATTCTAGAAATTTTTAATAATAACAACAAATTTGAAACAAATCCACAATTAAAAACATATCCAAATCCATCAATATAACAAGCCCCAAAACCAAACTATTCAACCCCACCCTGTTTCTATATATAGTATTCCCCCTTGTACGTCTTACCCAGGGGAGAAGTCAAATAAAATCGAAACATCCCATGGAGTCTCAAGATTTTCCACAAGGCGTGTTGGCCAGGAACTTTACTTACAACTAGAGCCTCAAGCCCTAAAAATACTATCTCTAGTCTATCCAAACTCATCCCAAATAATCTTTACCCAAAAAGAGCATGACCTTATATGATACCATTTTTTCACATACCAAGTCAGACTTCCATTCAATTTGATACCCAACCAGGTCTTTGGCAAGGCCCGGAGGGAATCCCAATCCCCACAGGCTTGAAACCAGTGCTTGTTAGTCATAATATTTTTTGGGGAAAATTTCACCCATTTATATAATCAAATAAAACCAACAATAATAAAAAAAACATAATTGAATGACCATTAACAAACATCTTACAAAAATTTCTAGATTCATTTTTTACAACAATAAAAATGGGAACAATGACACTATCACAAAAACCTCTACGCAACAAGAGTAGAATCATCCTCAAACCCCCACAAACACCTACAAGTAAAGACCAATGGAAACCCAAACCACCATCATGATACATCCTTACTTTACCCGATTCAAACAAAACCAAGTCTATATACACCCAAGGGTGGATGCAAGGTGTGAGACAAATCCCATAAGGATGCCACCCAAAAATAGCGATTCCATGAAAAAATATTATATTTCAAATTAACATGTAGGTTTTATAAAAATAAAGACTATAATTTTTAATAGAAAACATTTTTAAGGGAAACATGGTTTGATTTGGGAATAACCAACCAAGTGCATAATATTCCAATGGTAAGTATGATATTGCAAAAAGGGAACTATGTCATGGGAAATCCATATAGGCACTAGGTATAGTAGGGAAATAGGTACATTATAACTCAGAAAAATGTGGTATAACAACCATACTGATCATCATCCTCATGCACGAACCACTAGATATGAATCTATCACAGATTCTAGTGGTCTCCAATCATCATAGTTTAGTAAATGTTGTATCATCAATCCTACTTGATATAACGATGCCTCGAACTCACTGATCCAACTAGCATAGTAGTCCTAGTACTCCCACCTAGTCACATAAGATTCCCTTTTATGATCAATTTCCATTCCACATATCAAATACCAAAACATTTTCACATATGAAAATTCCAATCAATATAATACAATTGGGAAAAAACATTTCCTAACCCAAAACCTCTTTTGAATCCAAAAACACGCTAAAAAGATTTCAAAATATGTTTCACACCACTTATAAATTTTGTCAACCCACATTCACATCTTATTAAACATAATTTCGAAACACAACTAGGGGACATATTTCAAATAACCAAATTCCATTAGAAAAATAGATTTCAAGCCATACACATCTTAAAACCTTTTAATAAAATATATCTCACTTCATACATAATGAATAGAAAATATCCAAGAATCAAATAAAGTATATAAAAATCACCCAATAATGATTAATCGTGGAACCACCTACCTTAAGTGTAAAACTTCCATAAATCAGCACAAAACAACAACTGCACCTAAAACGATCACTATAAAGGCATTATTGGACCATACACATCAATATTTAACCCCAAATAACATGATCAAATACGAAATAGGTCACCCTATCCATTGTAAATATGAAACCCCTAGAAGAAAGAAGAGACACCCTTGAAAAGAGGAAGAAATCAAAAAATGAAGGACTTACTTGGCGAGTATGGGAGAAAACAAACCAAATACATCACAAAAAATAGATTTACAAGGTAGAAAGAGGGCTTGGGGGATGCTACTAGGTTTAAGAATCCCAAATGAGGATGAAAATGTGAGATTTGGGGTTAAATTCCATGAGGACACAAATGTCATATTATAATTTTTAATGACCTGGAAAAGCCACATGGTTTACCCACATGGTTTTCAAAACTATGTGGGAATCATTCCCCCCTTACTATCCAAGAGGCACTTTCCACATGATTTACAAACCCTACACTAAATATGAAGTTATCCACTGTCCAAAAATTTCACCATGTCATACAGTTTCCTATGCACGGGTGCACAGTTTTAAAAACCAAGTGCCAACCAAGAAACCCAGGCTGTGAGACCCAAAATCCAATTTCTTATACAAAACTCAATGGGGAAACATAGTTATAAACACTATATTGAAAATAATCCACGGGGAACCTCAAAATAAAGACATGAATGAGACACGGTCCACCTAGAACCTCTTCAAATAGCCTATCATCTACATAGACTTCACATGTGTGTGTAAAGCCAATGTGTGTGTGCATATATACATAACCTATAGAACCCCCCAAAATCAAAAAAATATATATCACCAAGAGAGTCATATGAAAGCCAAAGGAAATTTATTGAGAAAATAAGAACCGAATTATGTGTATAGAGGGAACTCATTACATAGAGTAAAATACCATCAATAATAGGCAAATAAAGTATTCAAAACATCCTTTATAAGTTTAGTATTATCATATCTTCAACCCACATAGACTATCTGTACTTGTAGTAGAGTATCCCTCAACCATTATCGGGTATGGGTGATGCCATACCCCATGTATGATCTCACACTTTGCCTCATCTCCTTTGATAGGGGATATACAAACCTTACTGATAGTTAATACCACACCTTATAATACTAAGTATATACTAATCACATTTTATACATTGGTTGAGGATCTTGTGGCCCATTCCCATTGGGGGGGGGATTATCAACCCAACCTAAGTATTATAAGAGTAATATTTACCCTGGTGAAAATATGTTGTCATGGTGGTTTTAAACACACTAAGATTTCCTGAAAGATAAGAAAGATCTCAAAAACAATGGTATAATCAATCATACTCACATCACCTCATTTTTTATCTTTGTCTTCAGAAAGGAGTCCAAACATCATATTTCATATGATGATTCTTCATAGAAGGACTGCTTGAAGGTACTAATATGTTCCCAAGGAAATTTCACATCATGATTCTTAGGTAACATGTGGTATATATCATATACAGTCATCTTCACAAGAAATGGGTCCTTACATTGAATTTGAAGGACCAACTACATATACTGTTGAATTTGTAACATAATGAGTGGATAAAGGTTTGGCACTCTACATGGGCCTAAGTTACTAAGTTACGCTCTACTAGGAATTGGGATACATGGTTTGTTTTTCAAACATTCTCTTTGGGAATTTTCCGTTTGTGCACTCTGAGATGGTCATCTAAGTTCATGTGGTGTTTGGTATAGGCCATATAGTCATGTGATATTTATTTTGGTAGGTAAATCTAGCATCATATATCTCACAAGAAAAGGTTTTTTATATTCCAAACTCCACACCATGAATTTGAGAATTTTTTGGATCATATTATTCCATAAAACCTTCTCTAATTTTATCATTTTTCCTTTATTACCATTGATATACACACAAATCAAGTCGACCAAGATCATGTCACCCCCAGAGGTTGGATTCCATCTACTACTCATCACCAAATATTATTATCATCCCCCTTTCTCATTTCTCACAGACCCTAAAATCCTCAGGAAATAATCTCCAAAAGGAATTTGGTGTAATATTAATTGATTTAGACAATCATCACGGGAACTCCATGAAGTAATAATATCACTTATATATACATGTGTTCCAATATTTCCTCCAAAATCCACTCCCTATTGGTCTGGAATTTAGTCAAATTAGTGAGTCATTCAATGATTAAATTGGTAGTTTCATGAACTGTTACAAATTATGGAAGTTATATATTGAAATATAAGGATATTCCATCCAATTTTCACCCATATACCATGTGCGGAATGGAGAAACCCAATTGGACATGGTTCTCTCTCTTTTTACCTACTATAAAGAGATTCATAATTAAATAAACACTGAAACACTTCTCTCCATCCGTTTCCCTAAAAAATGATTCCAAAGTTCATAGTGCATATTTTCATCTCCTAGATCCACCAATGTGTAGAAATACTTC
Source organism: Viscum album (assembly GCA_963277665.1). NCBI lineage: Eukaryota > Viridiplantae > Streptophyta > Magnoliopsida > Santalales > Viscaceae > Viscum > Viscum album. Next base: position 659,800,556 of record OY728162.1, on the reverse strand, counting down.
AAATCCTCCAATTTCAGTATGAGTGACACTATTTTCCATCCTCAAAAGGATAAGGCATGCTACCAACCTTTATTGAATCTCTAAAAAAAATTCCATGTGAAAATATGGTCAAACAATATCTCATAGTCATTATTTAAAAAATATGATTCAATAATAAACTGAATAAGTGTTGGGGTTATAACCATCAATCAATGTTACAATTTTCCTCCATCAACTAAATACAACTACAATGATTCCAATTACTCTGATGCCTTGAGTAAAAAAAGGGGATGGGATTTTCAGATAAGATCATTTACCATGACAATCACTTTCCTTTGAGTATAAACTATATTGAAGTCATAAACTTATAGGAACTAAAAAAATATCCCCTATCTTTCGTTGTGGTCTCTCTATGATAACATATATTTGATACTCTTATAATTATAATAGATAAATAACTACTCACTTAAACTATTGTGTCACCAAGTCTTCATGATGAAGACCAAAACTACCAGCTCAATGCTATTGGTTGCAAAGTCCTTCTCATGAGGTCTCAATAGTTGGGATTGATAATTATTCATCATATTCTTTTTTGTAAATAAAAATCCATGTACTTATCTAGAGGAATCATAAACACCACATACTCAAATACTTTATCTGGATGTCTCCAGATAGGTGTGCTAGTCAATCTCAAACACAACTCCTCAACAGCCTTCTAGAACATATATATCAATAAAATAGGATTCCTCTTTTTGATCAAGGTAGTCAAAGGTGTTTCATTCCCTGAGAAATTTGTAATGAATATTTCATAAATTCATGAAAACCCAAGGAATCTCCATAATTATATAATCCTCTATGGTGGTTCCTTGGCTAGATCTAACTTGATATTTATCAGGACCATAAAAACATTGTCCTCTGAGATAACATGTCATAAGAAGTGGACCTCTCTAATACAGAACATACAATTTGAGATATTCACTTATAGATGGTTCTCATAGAGTATAAGAATGACCATCCTAAAATTATCTTCTTGATTAGCCTAAAATGCCAATTAAATAAGGATTACATCAATGAAAAACACTATGAAACAGTCTAGGAAAGGCTATAAGATTCAGTTCATGAGTCCCAAATACACCATCAGTGTATTCATTATACCAAATGAAATCATCAGTGAATCATTATAACCATTAAACCAAAATAAAATCTAACATAATGATGATAAATTAATCGAATCCTTCAACCCATGAGCATAACTCTCTCTGTTAGAAATATGTTCTATTTGGTGAAGGAAAATATCATCCCACCAGCCTAAAAAACCATATAATTCACTGGTAATAATAAACATTGTCATGGAATGTAGTTACCTAGTCCAAAATAATATTGAAATAATATAGTATAATCATAACTATAAAGAGGTCCCATGAAAATATCTATCCTCCGAGGGAAACACCATAATATTGACAGATGGGTGTGATCATAGAATCATACAATATAGGAGAATCCAGTCATAAGGTTAAGGATATATTCTCTACTGGAATATTGATCTATTGAAAATGGGATATATATATAAATTTATGTAATGGTAGGAGTGGCTCACAGATGTTTCTTTCAAAATTGTTTCTAAGGTGGAGAGGAAACATATCATACATCATATAATGAATGGAGCCTCTGGGTAATAATTCCCCTCTGCTTGCAACTTACCACATCATTGAATGTCACCTCATTGAACATAATTTGGATAACTTGGTGTTTTACATGGTGGAATCATATTATAATGTTGTCCACCAATTGTAGTCATCCTAGACCCACTTACATGTCCACACTACTATGGGTCAATATGCTCTCGTCACGGCCACTACCTTAGTGGACCATCCACTATCCATCTATCCAGCACCACTTGACGTATTAGATAGTCCCATGAGATATTACCCCGACCCTCATAGTTGAATAATATCCTCTCCATGGACTGACTAAAAACTTTATGACATCCCTTCACTTCTAATTCATATGTTAGATCCTGATTATGTGGCTGTTACTTTTGTCACGATCTACTAGCTTATCATCCTTTTACTATAGTTGATGTCTCTTCGATATATTGGATACTGACCTTCTGAACCATCGACTGGACTTAAACTAGAATGTTCTCTTCCCATAGGAATTTCTTCCACACTCCAACATAGTCAGTTATATAAAGGGAAAATACACTAACTAGAATATCACAATGATATATCAAAATTACCCATAAAAAGCATGATGTTAAAGTATCCCATGAGGTTGGTAAACATAAACACATAATCAATACATCACATGATTACATACCTTAACTATGGAATGACATTTAAGAACACTGATTGCAGTTTCAACAGGATAAATTTCTCTTAGAAGAGATGATAAAAGTTTTCATATAGAAGTTTTACCTTATTCCATGCCAGTGTCAACAAGATCCATCATTTTCCTACTGATCAGTGGAGAAGAAGAGCCTCTAGAATCCCAATTTGGTTAGGATGGGTCCTAAAAATTCCAAATACATGATAAATCAACACTTGTTATCCCTCGACCGCCTATGGATCTGGTTCACCCGAAAATATTATTGGATCCTGCTTTTAAAACTCATGAATCACAATCAACATATATAACTCACCATCATACACCATTCAAACAATTTTTTGATCAATCTAACATGGAACATTCACGTGTAATTTTAGTGGTTGGTCATATCACTTTTGAATGGGTGTAAGTACTTCCCTATGTCCCCTGGAAGGAAATACCTATTTTAAGGGACCATGTATTATTGCCTTATAACTTATCTAGTTGTCAACACAATTATATAATGGAATTAAAATCATATACCTATGTTAAGGATCACATAATAATCAAGATGTACCACGATTAGTAGATCATATCTAGGGAGATAAATTAAGAAGTACTTGGAAACCACTAACTCACGTGAATATAATACATGTACCTTTTTAGTGCTAAAATCAGTGTCTCTATGTAATGATTAAAAATGCTAGTTTTCAGAGTCCTGATGAATGGATACATCAGTTGCTGCACCAACAATGGGATACCTACCCCAATTGATGAACTCAACACACTTTAACACCATTTACCTAAATCCAAAACAATTCCTCACAACTATTCTATCTATAAATAGATTCATAGGACAACCATGGATCTAAAAAAACTTTGACATGACCCAACCCACAGAGGCCCTCCTTGGGATGATGATAAGATGAGAGTGACACCCCAATTTTACCTCTAATAGTCCAGGGTTGGTGACTATCACCGAGTACCCATAACACACATATGAGAGTCTATAGCCTTATGTACCTATATACACACCTGTGAACATATATACAAAGAAAAGAGTAGTGTAAAAAAATGTAACTAGAATAATAAATGCATTAATAACCTCTAATATACCCCAAAATTGTATGAAGAAATATAACAAAAAAAAAGAAATAGGAATAAATACAAGCCCTCCATTAAAGACAAAATTCTAACTTAATAATCAAGAAGATGATTATCTCCACACACTACCTCCCGATTCTTACCACATCTGAACAATCACAACCACCAATTACTATTATACACCAGCCACTCTTTCATCAAATTTAATCCCATAAAATTTCCCATCATCTGTATAAGTCACCACATGTGTGGATGGAATCCATGAAAAGGTGAGTATATAAATACCCAATATGACACTCTGAAATCACCAAAGTACAATGCACCAAGATATTCATTTAAAAATAATAATAAATAGGTTGAGTAAAGAAAAAAAAAGCTATGATCATGGGGGGGGGCACTCAATCCATAGAGTATGGTCTCAATCTTCACATACTTCTAATGAATTCCAAATGTCTTCCAAAACCATAATATTATCTGATCCTCAACCCATGCCCGAATGGCCCGAAGCCCTTCCTTTTTTATTTTTATTATAGATAATCCGACTTTTAAGGGTCGAAGGGGAACCTGTACAAGACCCGTAGGCCCAAGGCCCGACATGACCGAAATACATGACCCGAATTCCCATAGGAATACCATGCCCATTACTTGACCCGTAAGCCCAGCCCACTAGAACCGCCCCTCCCCAGCGTCTTGAATCATTCATCTCCTTATATCCCCACCTTTCATTGCTAATAGTCTAGAATTTCCCCATACAAAGCTGCACGGTGCCTTTTCCCAATGGCAGCTACCATGCCCTCTCATTCTTCTAATCCAGATAGCTCTGTATCTGGTGGCTACGACTCCTGTTGCTATGATCCTCTTCTGGGGCCTATTCTATGTGAACTAGGCTACTCCATGATCTACATGACCCGAAGACCCTGTGGCCCGAAGGCCGTTGATGACCCGAAGGCCCTGGAGACCCGTAGGCCCAAACCGGTGGCTCGAAGGCCCAAATCGGGTGAATAGTTCCGGCTGCTACAGTACCGAATAGTAACTGCTGCAGTGCTTCTACAATACTGCTATAGTGATATTTAACTTGGATTGAAAAATGGTCGTGTGATATTTAACTTGGATTCAAACTCTATCACACTATCTTATGTGGAACACGTAATGTGTTCTTTCAAATTAATGGTGTGTAGTTGGGAATTTTATATAGTACTTACATCTCCTAGAAGCATCATGGTTTAATCCACATTTACTCTGATTTCCAAATTGTTACCCAAAATGTGTTTTATTAGGAATGTGTCACCATGGAAGGCATGTTTTCATCAACTGCTCGTTTAGAAAAATGATCATTATCACCCTTCTACATTACTCCACAGTAGTGTTCGAAAACCTACCATCCCTGTTTCTTCCCTAAGTTCTATCACATTAAATGATCTTTTCATTTTTGATGTTTACCTCACAATAATGATTCATGGAACCATTAAATTATCACACAATGAATTAGTATGCATAAATGGTTGAATCACTAGTGAAATGAAATACTTATTATGAATTCATAGATAATAGGCAGTGAAATACATAAACCACAAAGTATTGAATCAATGATAAAAATACGTGATAATCCATCATATATAAATTATGAATCTAATGTAATAAATAATTATTACAAGCTTCGAAATAAATTATGCCCAAATCATTGGTTTAACGAAACATATAAATTAATTTTCCATTGAAATAGTTAATCATAGTTTCAATTATTTGAAATATAACACATTATTTCAATGATATCATATATGGGATAGAAATACGTCACAAAAAAAATACCTACCATGGAATTTGATTGATCACTAATGGGGAAAAATCTTACATCGATGTCATCAAAGATGTGGGTGGTCTCTAACATGTTTTTGATCGATTACCTTTTCTAATATCTTCCTCAAAAATTCTAAAGCATGGGATATCCTCTAAATATTCCTTTTATGATATGTGGAGAATCATAGAGGAGTTTCTAATAAGGGAGTACATAGATAATAAGAAAATTTAAACAATTAATTTTAAAATTAATAAATTAATTCATTAATTAATTCCACATATTAATCCATACGTGACAACAAACTATTATGAATCTTGATCTGAACAAAACTTTTGTCATGAAAAGTTAAAACCCACATTTACGAATCAACTGTGGTATTAGTTTCTCCAATCAAGATAAAATTTAGAAAAAAATATATTATTTTTGATATTATGGGTATTTTTTATTTAATATATTTAATATTATTAATATATCAGCACCAATGATCTCTTTCACCTAGAACTCTATTCCAACTATACATATAGCTTTGAAAATATTAATTAAAATATTTATGTGGTAAAAATAAAAAAAACAAGATTTGTTACAGGTCCTTAATCTATAATATAAATAAATATATTATATGAAAAGATATATTAGTGTCATTTTACCTAGATTTTCCATTCTTGAATCATGTTTACTGTATTACATCACTTGGTCGTGAATGGGATTTTCCCACCTCCATCTTCACTAGATGATTATCATGTTGTTGTTATAGAAGAAAGTTTTGTGTTCTTATCCTCATTAATGAATCTTTCTAATTTTTATATATCCTTATCTTGGTATCCATAGTTACAATCCTTTTTACCACTGATGAAAAATTCAAAACTCTATTGCCATAACCTTAACACCAAAAATAGTCATTAAAGTCATATATTGTGTTAGAATTTCCACATGGCTAAAACTATAGTTCTTGATACTTGAAATTCCACAATTATGTTGAAAAAACATATTAAGAATACCTCATATCTTCAAAAAATTCATAGCATATTATAGGTTTGTTATTTAATTTCTTCACTAATCCATTCATGGAAATTTGTGTCTTTTGAGAATTACCCAAGTCCACTTCCCTATAGGGAGTAGGTTCATGGAGTTTTTCATCCACTATTACTGATTTTTACTCAAAATCTAACATGTGAATTGATTTATCTGTATCTTTGGAAAATTATATTTGTGGTAAAGGGAATACATCTCTATGTTGACTACCCATATAATTTCATAGATTCTTTAGTGGTTGGTGAACCTGAATATCCCAATATAATACTGGTGTGTGATCTCTTTCCTAATCATGATGAATTTATCTCATTGTATTGAGTTCCATTTAGATTTCCCCAATTATATTGAAAGGATATTGAATCAATTTTTTCTAATAAATAATTTGGTCTTACTGTTAAATTTTGAGCATAAGTACAATCTAATTCTCTCAGTTCCTAAAATTTCTAAATTTGAGTCACTCATTCTCGACATTGAATTCAAACATATCTTTTTATCTCTAATGCATAATCTATTTGGATTCATGCAATACTCCATTTACTTACATTTCATTCTCCCTATAAGAATCATGTTCTTCTAGGTAAGGATTATCATTATCCTTGATGTGGGCCCTTCCATCAATTTTAGTACTATTATTATCACTATCCTCTACTTTTGGTTTGTGTATGATAACCAAAAGGAATTGAATATTGAGGTATTTATAGACTTAAAATTATTCCACTTTCATATCATTCAAGTTTAAATGTTATAAAAATATTAATTTATTTTTTTAAACGAATTTAATTTAATTTATTTTTTTCTTTATTTTATAACTTTTTAATAGTATATTTATGGGCTCTTCCTCTTCACTATTATTTCAAAATTTATTTGATCATCTTACTAAAATACTCCCAACCACTCCACACTAAAATAAATAAATTAAATCTTTAATTTAAATCTTTCAAATCTTATATTGAGAGTTGAATAACTTAAAAATAACCTCATCGACATCCTTAACCTCGGAATCATCTTATATTATAAGGTTCACTAGTTATTTGAAAGCTACTTCTTGATATTTCTCTTTTTTAATTGTTCCAAATTTTGCATGTAACAAGAGTTCTATAAATATTATCCAATTTCAACTCCTTTAATATTTTTCAATAATTAATTATAATTTCACATTGATATGAGGTGGTAATATCCTAAGGATACTCTTCCTTATTTTGATAAAATAAATATTTTACTCTATTTTTATCTAATTTCCTCTATAATCATGTTTACCAGATCAAGGAATGCATCAAAGGACTTAATCTAGTGCATCTGGAGATCTTAAAACTTTTTCTACTGTACCTAAAATTTCTGTTCATGTTTCCTAGAATAACCTATATAAATATTTATATATTTCTCCCATATTTTATTTGAGGATTTTCATGATTCCAAATTTAAATACATAGAACTGGATAACACTCCTCCCAATGCATTGCATAATTTTTTATCATAATCATGGAATATTTAGCCATTTTTATATAAATATCCACATTACATTATTTATATAATACAATAAATGGATTTCATTTGAATTAATATTATATTTTTTTTAAAATAATTTTTTTAGGTTTTCCCATAACTAGAAATTACCGAATTCAAAAATTTTAATTCCTTATCATTTATGACTACTTCCATCAATTAAGAGGGATAAAAGAATCACCATGGTACTTTATGTCCAATACCTCTTATGATTATATATGTGGGTTCATTTTATGATCATATCCAATGGAAACAACCCATATATTTTCCTAATATATCTTTATGAATCAAACATTATTATGTTTATAGAGAGCAACGAAATTGAACGGTGATAAAAGAAACCTCTATCTTTTATCATCAAGAGAGAATGATTGATAAATATACTGAGGTATTTAAACTAATCCTACAACATCCTAGGATGAAACACTTATTATTTTATCCAAATTTATAATGTAAATATTTTTTTAATTCATAAAGGGGTGCTATAACAATTATTGGAACATGATGAATGAGCCTCAAAATAAGAGAATTATATTACGAAATCATTGCATGAAACTGATGATCATATAAATAATCCAATATTTGGGATCATATAAATTTATATATCTAAACTCAAGAATCCTCATTTAATAAAATTTATAATTGATATGCAACATATTTGGTGAATATGCTACTTCCCGTTGGAGGAATCTGTTTAACCCATTAAATATACAAGAAATCTATTATTTATTCATTCAAAGTGGGTTAGAATAAAAAATAATATCCATGGGAAGGATATGGAATATCCATGGAAGAATACTATAAGGTTAAAGAAGCATGCACTCATTCTTCATTATGTTGTGTGGAACATATTCTCAGGCTTAGGATTAAGGATATGTTGTATGACAACCCATGAATTTAATAACCACTAAATATGTGTTTAATACAATGTATTGGACAATTTTTTTCATAGAAATGATCCTTTTGGTTTATAGTTTTTGATAATTTGGGGAAATTATTGCAAAAAAATGTGGAAGCTTATACTATATGAAAATGTTTCCCATAAAATTGGTCATTAAGTTTAAAGCCTTTTTCTGATTGAAAACAATATAACTTCATTTAAGATAATTCACAATGAAACTAATATTTAAATTGATAAAATATCTTATCATCCTTAGATTTTTGGATTTTTATCGAAAACATGGGATGAAAAAAGGTCCAGTAAGGGATATAAGCATAATGGAATACCATTAATTAAAAAAAAAAGAAAACCCATGATGATGTTTAACTTTCTAAAAATAATCATTTGACCAGGTAAATAAAAAATTATGTGTATGAGATTCTATTTTTTATAGTAAAATTTTCAACCTGATTAGAAGAAAAGCCTTGAATGTATCCTAATGAATTTTGGAACACATGAAAGATTCCTTTGAAAAAAACTTTTCATCTTTAAATTATCATTACCTCATGAAGGAAAATTATTTTCATAAAAACCTATATCTTGAAAGAATTATATAAAAAATTATATAATCATATTAATAATTCATGTTAATTTATTTTTAACCTATTTAAAAATAATTAAATCCTATTTAATTCAATCAGAGTAACCTATTTAGTTATCTCCCTTAGTTTTCACATTTAATGTCAAAATCATTACCTAATGCATCAGAAATATATATCGGGATCACCCATCATCATATGCTATATTGGGCTTACTTATAATCATTTAACATTATAAAGTAACATATTTTGAACAAAAAATTTATAATATATCCCATATAATCATAAAACATTTTAAATAAATAATTTTAATCCATAAGATAAAAACTTTAATTTATTTAATAAAGATAAGAAAAAGTTTTTGTTTCCATAAAAAAATATTTTTCTTAAATACGCTTAAAATATTGAGAAAAATATAAAATTTGAAAATAAAAATGAAAAATTGTAAAGGAATCTTGATAATAAACAATATCTATGATAGTGGGAAAACTAATCCAAGTTGTATATGTTAAAAAATATTCTTTTTCTAGTTTGAAGAAAAACATCCAAATGGCCCATGCGATAAATGTTTAGAATAAAACTCTTCAAAAAATTAAAAAGATAGTCAAATGTAATTAAAAATACCATTTAAATATATTTATTTTAAAAAAATATCATTCTAGAACATTTCGATAACATGGATATGAAAGATAATTATTTGAAAGAAATACATTAAAACATGATTTTAAAGGAAAATCCCTTACCATGAGTCCTAAATTGCTTTGTACATTCTATAAATACGGAATAAAAATTGTATATTAGTTATTAACTTTCATAATATAAATTTTTATATTCATTCCCTTATCATTGTTCTATTTATTTCTTTTTTACCATGTTTTATTCAGTTTTTGAAATTATTAACTTCATGATGGACATTTTTGGGTCCTTTCAATAATAACCTAAACATAACATTGGTGTATTTTCCATGGTGGAAGGTTTTATAGTTATAACAACTACAAAATATTAAACATGTTATAATTATCTTATTTATACCAAATATAATCTTCTAAAACCAAACATGTAAGTCATTTATAAAAAATTAACCACATCGTGTCACATAGATTATAGTTCGTATAGACGCTTGAACAACAATATCTTTTTTCAACACGGTGGAAAAGTAAAAAAATACATAATATTTTACATTCATAGAATCAATTTTTTTTATAAAATTTATATTTAATAATTATTTTTATCCTTATGACAATCCATGTGAGGTGGTATTGAAAAATGAATCACATTGCTTCATAGAGGTGGTATTACACTGGTACAAAAGAGTGATGTTATCAATTTGTAATGGAATGAAATGGTAAGAAAGTAATTAATATTATATATTTATAGAATAATAATTAGTTCATAAATATCATATATATTTATTTAATCTATTATTTTAACCATCTATATGTCTCGGTGATGAAACATAACACACATCACTTCAAGGAGGTTGTAGTCCACACATATCCACAAATGATTTTTTCATTCACCATAGGATGAAAAGGATATTTATAAGGGTAATGCCTCTAAAATAATAATATTTAAATTTTTGGAAGATACAAAATGCTATTTTATGAGCATGGTTATAAAATATTTCAATGAGGTAGAATAAGAAATAAAATGAAAACAATTGGGTAATAGTTATACCTCTTCGTTGGGAAACCACATTTGGGTTATACCATATTCCTTCTTGGTTTTTATTTTACTGAAAAAAACACTTTATTTAATAGTGATTATGGTTGGGAAGGGATTTTGGTAGGTACTGGTCGATATATGTGGCTCAATAATTGTGAATATGATAAGAGAAATGGTGCTCTATTTTCACGGAGGGTAATGACACTCTGGTAGTTATTGAATGTTTTAAAATATTAAAAATTATTATACATGGAAAAGTAGCACCAAGAAGTTAAAAATTAGTGTATATGATGTGATAGGGTCAATATGGACTTAAAAATAAAATTTATAGAAGTATTGGAGATAGTTAAAACCCTACCTTCATGTTAAACCTCTTTAAACCCAATAAATTTTTTTAATTTGAATAAAATATAACTTATGTTTACAAAAGTCACCTTTGGGTTCCAAAATTAAAAATAATGATATAAAATGAACTATTTATCTTATTAAACACATATTTATTATATTAAAATGGTTTCAAATTTTTTATTTCATTCTTATATAATAATAATGCAATGAAACTGATAATATTTTAATAAATTGGTATTTTCACAATTCACTAAAACAAAATGTTTTAGAAAAATATCAAAAAATCACCTAAGAAAAAATAGGATATTATAAAACAAAAAATTAATTTTATTTTATAATATTCAATGGTTATTATTTAATAATTTCATTTTAAATTAGATTATGTAGTTTAAGGAAAAACAATTTAGTGAAATAAAAGTATTCCTTTTTCAACTAATTTTTTTTATAAAATTATTTATTGATATATAATGATTATAAATGTATAAAATTTAAACATTAAAATCATAATATTTTTTTATTTCTCTATTTACCTTGGTTTTCACATTCTAACCCAATAAAAAAATTATATCATAAAATTTTTATTCATTTCTTAAACAAGTGACGAAAATTTTGCATCGTGGAACTTTCCCATTCCCATGTTGCTTCCAAAATCAAGTGATTATTCCATAGAACCATCACCTAGTGAATAGAAATATTTCCTAGTTCCCATTTTCAATAATCTAAAAATCTAACTTTTAATTTCTTCATAATAGTAAGTCTCTTCTATCTAAAACACCTAAAGGCACAAAATATTTGATGCATCAAGTACGTACTTCCTTAGAAGAGAAACGTGAAACACATCATGTACCTAAGTTAACATTATAATTAATGCAAACAATGTGGAATCAAACCCACATTACCAAGAATATAATAGGTCCCAATGAGTAGTGGACTTAACATTACCTTTTTATAATGACACGTAACACTTTCCCAAATAGATACATTAAGAATAATATGATATCCTACCTCATTAGAAATGTATTTCCATTGGATATCTGTATAAACCTTATATCATTTTTGATCTACCCTAATAGGGTTCTGAATAACTATTACCTTAACAACCACCTATTATTTCAATTATAGTCCTAGAAACTTCCTTCAACTGACTTCATCCCAACATTCCATAGTTTTTCACGACTTTTAATACAATGCCTTAAATGGTTCCTTATATATACTAGAATGAAAATGTTATTATAAGAAATTACCACTAATGAAGGATGCTAATCCAAAATTCCCTAATAACAAAATTAGAAAGCATGAAAAATATCTTTAAATTTATGAATTGTTCATTATGATTTCCAATAAAATTGGGGATGAAATGTTGCGATAAATTCTAATTTTGTTCCCAACATCTTTTAAAGTCCTTCAAAAACAATTTTGAGGTAAATATGGAATCATTATTAGATAAAATAGAGAGGGAACCCATATTATTTGATTATCACTTTAAGATAATGTTCAAAAAGTTTACCCAAAGAAATGGTTTTTGAATAAGAAGACAATGCACTAATTCAGTCAAATGATCAATAGTGAACCAAGTATAATTTTTAACTCAAGATATCTTTAGTAATACCACCAAAAAATACAATGATATATTATTCGATTTATATTCAAGCACTGAAAAAGTAAGAAGAATTCCCCTTAGTAGCTATCCCTCAACATTAACCTATTAAAAAGTAAAAAATATCATGGTAAAATCTATAATAACTTTCTTGATACCTTCCCACCAATATTATTCTTGATGATATGTAAAATATTAGTATATCTACGTTGAATAGAAAATGGGGAGTTGTGATATTCAATTAAAAACTCATTCATTAACCAAGAATCCCTAAAAATAAATAACCACATTCAAAATATGATAAAAAATTATTTATAAATATTAAAATCATACAATTTAGACTTATTTTCTGATTAGGCTCTTTCTAAAAAACAATGATCTTCAATTTAGTCCTCCTTAATTCTCTTAGAAAAATATTCCTACCGAAATACATGAAAAAAAATAAAATAAATATCTAAACACACAATTTCTAGGATATAAATAATTAAATAAGTTTCTAAAGGATCATAAAATAGATGTAACATAGTAACTGATGCATTATCTTTTTGAATGAAGGCATCGACTTCCATGTTTTATGTTACAAGGATTATAGAAAATTGTGAAATCATAATAGTTAATGAGTTCTATCTATATTTTATTCCTCATGATCAACATGTTTTGTGTGAATAAATACTACAAAATTTTACAATAAATATTTTATTCTCATTTCCCCCCTATATAATATGATCCTACATTTTTAATGAAAAAACTTCTATATTTAGTTTAAGGTCATGTATAAGATGATTTTTCTCATCGGGTTTCAGTTAATGAGAGGCATGCATGATTATATAAAACCTATGCATCAAGAAACAACCAATTTACTTTAAGGAAGAATAACTATAATATTTTTACAATTTCCTATTTAAAATACCAGTAGTTGATCATTCCCCAACGTTATTTTAAATTCCTTGGAACATTCATCAAATTTCTTTTTTCTGATGACTTTTACTTCTTTTTGATTTAATATAGAAATTTGGATAGATAATTGAGAACATGTTTCAAAATGAAAAATTTATAATTACCCATGAATCTATGAAAATTTAAATATTAGTGACATTTTTTTTACTCAAATACTCTTCCAACACTATTGTTTTAATAGGATCAATATATATGACATATTTAGAAAAAAAATTCCCATGGAATGAACTTTTTTTAACCAAAATTCATATTAATATAATTTTCCATAAAATAAATTGTCTTTTAATGTCTATAAACAAATTAATTATGTGTTCATCTTGTTTTATATAGATTTTATAATAATCCAAAATATAATCATTAAACACCAACATCAATTAATAAAAATAATCATGTAAAAATCTATTTATTAGATAAAAAAATATTAGAGACATGTTTGTTAACACATAAGGCATAACTAAAAACTCATAATGACTGTACATAGTAAGAAAATATATCTTTGGAATTTCATTCACATTTACCTTTAGTTGATGATAATGAGACCAAAGTTTAACCATGAAAAATACTAAGCACCTTGTAGGAGATTGGACAAATCATCAATATGTGGAAACTAATACTTATTCTTAAAAGTGATGTTATTGAGTTCTCTAGTATCAATGAAATATCATGGAACTATCCTTTTAAAAAAAACTTGGATCACCACAAGGGTATTTTATATGGACAACTAAACCCTTATCATAGAACTCATGTACCTACTTTTTTAATTCCAACAACTCAACTGAAGACATTAGATAAGGGGGTGTTGAACTTATTATAACATCAAGAAAAAAATATCAGAAGTAAATTCAACCTCCCAATCCAGAATTACATAATAAAAATCATTTATAAATACAACCTTATATTTATTTAACATTGGAACATCACTGATTTGAATATTTTCTTTCTTTTCAATAATATATTCATGATAAAATTCACTTCAATATTTTATTAATTTCTCATCTTTGTGATATATTATCATATATATGAAATCATTCATATAAACAAATTGAAACTCACTTTGAAAATTATTTTTACTTATTTAGTTATACAATATATCATAGAATCATAAAAAGATATTCAAAACATAACAAAAATAACTTCAAAAATTATTATGGGAAATATAATAATGTTTTTTGGGGAAACATTTGATAGATGATAACAACAAAATTTTAATAAATTCTTTTGGCCTTTGCAATACTCTTAATATTTTTTACCAATGCTTAAGACTTCATTTCATGATATGGTATTTTAATTTTACTTGAAACCCTCAAAAAATTAAAATAATGTATGGATATAGAATCAAACAAGATATTGGAATAATCTGAATAAACAAGTAATGTACCTGACACCACATTATTTGATGGTTTAGCATATCTCGTACTAGTAAAAAAAGGATTTACCACCACATTATGCTTTCAGTGTTGATGATTTCCACCATGAGTAACTATTTACTTTCATGAAGTAACATAATAAAAAAAATCATTACAACTAAAACATTTCACCATAGGTTGATTAACCATTTTACTATTACTACTCGGATCAAAACTCTTTTCATTACAATCATGATAAATATGACCAAACTTACAACCTTTTTAATGCATTCATGATCCTACCAAAAATTATTTAAAATATATTTTACCACACATAGAATATTTAGGGGGATTAAATCTAAATTTATTGGTTTAATTATTCTCCATTTCGTTCCACCTTGAACACTTCTTACTCTTGCTCTTACAAAGTTCATAAGTGTTGGTGAACTCCCTTTCACATCAAAATGAAAAAATACATTATAAGTTATAAATTTAAGGGAGGCATGTTATCTACATATTTTTTAGGCCTATGTAGAATATATCAATTTTACTCTCATGGTACAAAATGAGACTACAAGTATACAAGGAAATTATGGTAAAATTCATCTAATAAGATGAAATATAGTTTTTATCTTTTTTCTTAAACTTTAGAAATTTTTTCCCACTCTACATTTCATGAAATTAAAAAAATATTTCTCAAGATAAATATCTTTTATGTATTTCCACTCCATGCCATCAATGTTATATTTTTCCTCAATATTATTAATCATACACTTACATATATTATCTTCACCATCAAAATGATATATATTAAGGTTTATGTTTTAATGTTTCATGTATTAAAATTCATCAAATATATTCTCTAATGCATTTATCTAACATTCATATTTCAATAAGTCCAATGATACATCAAGTGTCAGAGGATTTTATATCAAGAATAGATCCACTATAGAAAAGTTACTCTATGGAGATTTAGATATCTATCATTAATGGCTGCCACCAATATTATATTGTTATATCTTCCAAACTATTTTACTCATAGTATTCTGGGATGATGATTTAGTAAGTTATTATCCTCTTGATTCCATGTTATTTCATCTACCATGTGTTTTCTATAGAAACCCATTATAAATAGTAATAGATTAAAATAATAAAAATTAAAATATTCAAATGATATTTCATAACAATATAACCATAAATTAGATACTTTTAAAAGAGTATTTTAACCTTTTCCTAATATATAAAGCATCTATACCTTTCTCTGATACCAACTATAGAAATCCAAGACTTTAAAAATCCGTAAATAAGATTTTATCCACAAGGATTTAACATTTTTATATTACCATGATAATTTATGTTTAGAGACTTTATATAATTAGAAAAAAAATTACATAACAATGTAGTCTCTTCGATAGAGTTAATATTTTTCCCATAACAATAGGTCATTAATCTTACACAACTATTTTGTCAAGGACACTTTAGATTTGTTTATAATGAGTCACTAATTCAGAAATCTCTATGATGTTAAAATTTTTAAAATTATTATATCATATGAAAAAAAATTTAAGCCATGGTATGAGAAAATCAAAGATTAGTAAGGGATACACAAATAATGGAATCCCATAAGACCACTGGAAAACATTAAAACCCATGAAGATGTTTTGCTTTTTCGGAATAAACCTTTGAGTAGAAAAATAACATATTTCAACATTTGAGAATAAATATTTTCTCAAATAAAACATTTAAAACCCACTAAAAATCATAGTAAAAACAAGTATGGTATCGTGTGTTGTGTGGGAACTCGAGAAAACAATCGTCTGTAAAAATCCTTTAACCTTTAAATAAAAATTACCTAATGAAATAAAATTATTTATATAAAAAACATATTATTGAAATCATAATATAATAATATTATAGAATCATATTCATAACCCTTTTTTATTAATTTTTATCCCATTTAAAAATAATGGAATCCTAGTTGATTCTATTGGGGTAACCTACCTAGTTATCTCCCTCATTTTCACCCCAATGCATTGGATCTCTATATTGGGATGGCCGATCGTCATGAGATATATTGGGCTAAAAAACAATCATATATAATTCTCAAGTATCATATCGTATAAATTTTTATAATTATTTCGAGTTTTATCTTAAAATCCATGAAAAACTCACTTGATGCAAAATGGAAAACAATTCTATTAATCTTATAATAATAATAAACATTTTATGTTTCCTTAGAAAAGAGTTTTAAAATCATAAAAATATAAACTTATTGAGAAAATTATTTTCTTTTAAAATAACCATTTAAACATAAAAAGGATCCTTGATTATGAATAATGACTATGAAAATAGAAAAAAGTGGCCAGTTAATAAACATTAAAAACCCATTATTTTGGTACTTTGGTAAACAAAATATCAAAATTTACCATATAGTAAATTTTTAAAATATTACACAAAAAACCATTAAAATTAATTTCTAGAAGTAGTTTAAAATTACTTTGGTAAATATTTGTTTTATAAATAAGAAATTTTTTGATACATTTTAGGAATATAAATATGAAGTATAGAGATTCAAAAGGAATATTATAAGACAAGGTTTAAAAGAAAAATCCATTTTTTTAAGTCCCATCTATCTTTGTACATTCTATAACTCATGAATAATTATAATTTAGTAGTTTTATAAATTATTATGAAATTTTTTCATGTTAGTACACTATCATTACTCTATTTAATTCATTTGTTACCATGTTTATTTTTTTACTAAAATTACTAATTTCACATTGGATGTTTTTCTGTTGTTCGGTTTATAACCCTAAAATAACATAAGTTCATTAAACTTTGTTAAAAGGGTTATTGTTAGAATAACTATTTAATATTAACCATGTTATAATTATTATATTTATATATTATATACACTTTTATAACCCAAAATTTATGGAAATTAGAAAAAATGAACGATATCAATTCATGGAGACTATAGTCCTTACACATGCATGAATGAAAAATTTATTTATCTACATGATGGTAAAGGCATAAATTATTATTGGGAACTAAATTCACCCCCTCATGAGTAAATCACTCAGACCATCATTTTGTTTCAAATTCTTTTCAAAATATTTTCAACATTGATTTTAGTTTCACTTTAAGGACCCTAAATTTCAGTTAGTTATAAATTTTGTTACATAATGGATAATAGAAAAGAAGTTTATGATAACAAAATACCTCCTTTATTTAATATAAATAACTATGATCAGTGTAAAATAAAGATGAAAATGAACATTGAAGACACGAGTGTTGAAATTTGCATTTCTATTGAAGACAAATATGAATTACCTGCAACTGTTGGAGGAAGATGGTCTGATGCAACTAAAACTTCTTATAACAATAAATTCAAGGACATGAATTAATTTCATTAAGATTTAATATTTTATGAGTTTAAAATTATATATTCTTGTAAAACTATATATGAAATCTCAGACACTTTAATAGTTTCTCATTAATGAACAACTAATGTGAAAGAAATGAGGTAAATTACATATACAATCAAACATAAAACATTTATGATTAAACCTAATGATCTTATTTATTCCATATATCTCATGTTTAATGAAAAAGTTAATACAATTCCTTCCTTGGGGAATCATATTTCTGAAAGGGATCAAATAATGTGGTTATTGAGGTGTCTTCCTAAAAGATGTCGAGGATGCTCAAAAAAGAATCCTGTGATGTTAGTAAACTAAATTTTAAAGAGATAATTTTAATGTTAATGATGTAAGTATAGGAACATAATGTTAATGAGGAAGATGAATATTAACCTTAAAGGAATTCTGTATAATTCAAGTGTGGTGCATAAAAGGAGAAAGAAAAAGATCAAGCTGAATGTTCCAGTGATGACGAATCACCAGCTAATAGTGATGAAGAAATTATCCATATGGTCAGAATGTTTAAAATGTTTTATTAAAAAAAGAAATTATTTATTGAACCATGGTACAATGTAAAATATGATAGTAGTGGGAATTTTATGAGATATTTTAAGGGAGATGATACTCAAAATGAGATAGTGTGTTATGAATATAAGAGAAAAAATCATGTAAAAGATTACTGTACCAAATAGAAATATAAGTAAAAGTATGATGAAAAGGATATGAATTATAAAAAAGAAATAAAATCTACTTGGAGTGATTCTGATGACAATTATAGTGAATCAGACTCGACCCATGAGGAATAAAATGATAATGAAATCATGTGTTTCATGAAAAACTAATATGAGGTATCAAATATTTTTCTTACTTCTCCTAAAAATGTTTCAAATAATTATTCAGAAGAAAATGGTGATGAACATATTTCAAATGAAAATATTTTAAAATATTTCAAAATTATTGAAGATAATTTCAATGAGATGAAATATTAGTATAAAATTCTAAAGAGACAAAATTCCATTATTTTAATTTTTAAATCTGATTTTTCTAAGAAAAGGAAAAAAATACTCAATTGCTGAACAAAAATATTAAATTTAAATTTTCTAATAATTAATTTTAAAGGACATATATATATACTAATGGTTGAGAAATTATTTGTCAAATACTGGGAATGTTGATTGCACCTACATACATTACTATCCTAGGTTCCAACGAGGAAAAAAAAGAATTTTCAAGAGTACATTTATTCCAAAATATAGTTATAAAAATTCGGTTACTAGTTATTATTAAAGTGGACCAAACAAATGTTTTTATTTATAAAAGGGTAGCATATGTTTACAGGAAATTCATTAAGAAAATATGGGTTCTTAAAGCAATAATTACTAGCATTTCTAGACCCAAGAATGTTTGGGTACCAAATTCATTTTTTGGTATAATGTTTTTATGGAACCTACTTGAAGAGCTACATTAACAGTATATGGTACCTATATAGAGACTATTCTAGAAATTTAAATTGATATTACTCAACCATCATGAATTTTATAATGTTTGAGTGTGGAGTTCTCATATTTGGTGATAATTCCATAGGGATAATCATTGTACATGATAAAATCTATAATTATAACTCAATTTTAATTTCTAATGTA
This sequence comes from Viscum album, assembly GCA_963277665.1. NCBI lineage: Eukaryota > Viridiplantae > Streptophyta > Magnoliopsida > Santalales > Viscaceae > Viscum > Viscum album. The sequence continues at coordinate 659,780,376 of OY728162.1, read as the reverse complement.
TTAATTTTTGATGGTTTCAAATAAAATCTACCTATTATATCAAAAGTATGTGATTATGGTTTTATGTGAACTTTTAAAAAAATTATTTTAATGTATTTGATTACAAAAATGATTTATTCCTTAATTATGTGAGAAATATAAATGTTTATGCTGTTAATTTTGATTTTTTACATTCTCCAAATATTTATCTTCAAGGTTAATTTTATAAGGAATATTCTATTTGGGATAATATAATAGGAACCTACAATACTCACTCACTTAGAAATCTCACAAGGAAATTATTAGTTAGAGATCCACCTAAACATGAATTTCTAAATGATAATTCTTATAACCCATTTTAAAAAAAGGAAAAAATAAAATATATTTTAAATTAATGAAATAAGTTTCATCTTCTCAACCCCTAGAGTTGGTTCACATGGAGTTAGATGGACCATATAGATTTTTTAGTTTAAATAGGAAGCACTAAGTCTTTGTCCTTATATATGAATTTTTTAGGTATAATTAGGTATTCTTTTTTATCTCACAAAAGTGAACCCTTAAATATTCTAATTATGAAAAATATATAGGTAAAATTAGTGTACTTATGATTAAGGCCTTATGATGTGATCATGTAAGCGATTTTGAAAATATGTACTTTGAATCCTTTTGCATAAAGAATTGTTATACTTAAAAAATATTTGATCCTAGAACCCCAAAACAAAACGGTGTTTTAGAAAAAATAGATAGGGAACTTCATGAATGTTTTAGAATAAGGGTTATTTAATATTACCTTCATGTTTACTTTCTGGAAGATGCTATAAATAAAACCTGATATAAAATTTTTAGAGTTTTAATCAGATGTCTCTTAGAGAGAAATCCTGATGAAGTCTGAAATAAAATGAAACCTAAGGTTAATTAAAATATATATTTTTGTCAAAAATCCATTATTTTTGACACTAAGGATAATCTTAAAAAATTTTCTTCTAAAAGAAACGAAAAAATTTTATTTGTTTACATAACTATTAGTATATATTATATTGTGATTAATAAAATAACCTAGGGAAGGAGATGGGGGCTCGTGAAGGTGCCCTCGAGGGCGAAGGTGTAAACCCTAATCGGGGTGATGATGCAGAGAATTCCAGGGATAAGGATGAGGATCGAATCAGACATTATGAGCTCTTCATCCTCAGTGAAAAACAAAAATCTTATAAAGCGATGCCTAATGATGTCTCTGATTACGGGAGGAGCTTTGCGGATGTGGCTAAACAAGCTGGAGGCTTCTGCTTCATGGATTGTAACGCTGGTGGCTCGGGAAGAATCATACGAAAGGGTCGTGTTGCGCATGTATCATCCAATCAATACACTGTTGAAGAAAGGGTAAAATTGTGTAAATTTTCTGTTATTGCTTGGGTTGTTGTTCCAAAAGGGGTACATCCTTGGAAATTTCATGAACTTTAAAATAGGTTGGCTGAGATTTGGGGCTTTAGTGACTGGAAGATGACAACCATGGGAAGAGGCTTTTATCATGTGGTCTTTCCCTCTGATGAATGTAAAAGGCGCGCGTAGAGCTTTGGATCTGTTCCTCTGCATCCTGGATTCCTTCGGGTTCATGAGTGGGATCGTAACTTTGATCCCATCTTGGTTAAAAACACATTTGCCCAGGTATGGATACGTATTCATAAGTTAAGCTGGCTTTATTTGCATCCAAAAATTCAATGGGATATTTCTTCCTCTGTTGGTAACCCTATTAGACTTGATAAACAAATAGATAACCCTAACTTTGGCCACTTTTCTAGGATTTTAGTGGAGGTCGACATGTCAGCTACCATAGTGGAAGAGGTAGTCTTTACTACTAGGGATGATAGCATCAATCCTGGAATTGGATATGAGAGAAAGACAAAATTCTTTTTCAATTTTCAAATCTTTGGGAATTTATTTTCGGAATGTAATAGGAATAAGATCTGTTCCTCTTGTAACTATAGAGGGCCTGATGCTGGGAATTTTTGAAGAAGGACTGCTGATCAGGGTCAATAAAAACTCGACATTTTCACTAACAATGGAAAGGAAGTGATTGATAAGGCCAATGCTCAAAGATCCAATGTTGATGTTGCACCTTCTGTTGAAGAAAGGAATCATAGTCTTGAGAACCCACCACAAGAGGCGGCCATTGTAAAGGTGGTGAATTCTGTACAGGTGGTGACTACAATGGATGATGCTGACACTGCCAATGAAATGAGTAAAAGTCTGGACCCTCAGCATGAGGGTGATGTGCCTTCTGGTCAGGTGGTAATTGAACATGATTCAACTGGTATACGAACACCAGATGGTAAGGTATTTCCATCTGTGAATGAGGGCTCTGGTGCTTAGATTATAACTTCCAATGAAATGAGTGAAAGTCTGGACCCTCAGCATGAGGGTGATGTGCCTGCTGATCAGGTGTTTATTGAACATGATTCTGCTGGTATATGAACACAAGCAAGTAAGGGCTTTCCATCTGTGGACGAGGGCTCTGGTGCTCGGATTATAATGGACTCAATGATTCATGATTCCCCCGTGGGTGGAAGACTGATGGCACAACCCACTATGGATTCAGAAGAAAATTTCCCACAAGTACCTTCTTCTAAAGCTGCAAGAAAGAAGTTACCGGCATATTTTACAATACCTATTGACTCAGGGAACAGGTTTACCTCTCTCTCTGATGATGAAGCTAGAGTTGGATATGACTCTAATGATACATTAGATGGGAATAAGTCAGACAATGGGGAATGCTTAGCTTCAAGCTATGCTGGACCCTGCACTGGAAAAAGGTCTTCTAATCAATGAGGATTATTTTTTGGAACTGGCAGGGTCTTGGGAACTCTCCCACGGTCAAAAACCTGAAGCATATTATAATGACCAATAAACCTATCTTACTAGGTATTGCTGAGCCAAGAATGAATTTTGAAAGAAGGATGGATTTTAAGTGGAGTAATATAGGCTACTCACTTGTTTCAGCTAATCATCATGTGAATGGGAATGAAACTTTATGGGTTCTAAAACACAATAGTGTTAGCATTGATTCTGTTCGGAATGATCAGCAGTCGGTTACTTTATCTTGTTTCATTCGGGAGAATAGTATTTGTGTGACCTTTGTGTATGCTTTCAATCAGTATATTAGAAGGAGAACTTTATGGGAACCCCTTACTACTATTTCTGATAGCATGTCTGCTAGATGGATTCTGATTGGAGATTTCAATACCATTCTGAGCCCAGAAGAAAAAACAGGGAGCAACGTTTTTAGAGTTTTAGCAAAATATTTCCCTACCTGTATTGATCAATGTAGGCTGCATGATGTCCCAATTTCAGGTGTGGATTTTACCTCAAGCCGGTATACTCTGAATGATAGGCAGGCAAGTAAGTTAGATAGATGTCTAATTAAGTTGGATGACAACAGTGGCATGATGGAAGTCTCTGGGATGACTCTTCCCATGATTCATTCAGATCATAATCCCATTCTGGTTGATATATGTTTTAGTTGTATAAGGTCTACACCTTTACCCTTCAAGTTCAATAATGCTTGGATGGTTGTGCCTGGATGCAGGGAAATAATCTTAGAGGCTTGGAAAACAGATGTCATAGGTAGTTCATTGTTCATTCTGAATGCTAAGCTGAAAATTCTGAAATCCACACTCAAGGAGTAGAGTAAAATGACCTTCTCCAACATTGTTAATGATATTAAAGAAGATGAGTCTCATTTGTTGAGCTGTTAAAAGAGGAACATGCAGCAGGACATTCCATCACAAGATGAGATAGAAGTCGTTTCAAAGATTGATAGTCTCTTGTCCCTTAAGAAGAATCTTGACCGAAATCAGCTCAATGTTAAGTGGCTCAAGGATGGGGATATAAATTCAAGATTCATTCATTGTATTTACAAGGAGAAAAAGGCTAGAAGAAATCTCAGGGCTTTAAAGATTGATGGTAATATGTTGACTTCTGAAAATGACATTGTCAATGGTGCAACTTCCTATTTTGAAAATTTATACTCTGGATCTGGTGTGAACATCCTTGATAAGATTATTATATGTGTTCAATCCAGTGTTTATGATAATCATAACATAGGTATTATTGAGACTCCTTCCCAAAAGGAAATTCATCATGCTCTTTTCTCTTTAAATATGGATAGTACTTCTGGCCCTGATGGCTTGACAAACAAGTTCTTTATGTTATACTGGGATATTATTCACATGGAAGTAATCAGTGCTATCAAGGAATTATTTCATCACTCCTATATTACATTCGGGATGAATTCCAACTTTATTGAATTAATCTTTAATGAAAAATGCCTTGGATATAATAGATTTTCGGCATGTTGCCATTGGGAACACGATTCCATAAGTAATCAGCAAAATCATGGCTATTCGGTTAGGTGATGTTGCTAAAAGTCTTGTCTCTGATAATCAATTTGGTTTTATAACTGAAAGAAGGATTCATAATTGCCTCTTCACCGCTTCAGAATGCATTAACATCATGAGAAACAAAGTTCCACATGGTAACATGGACATGAAGATTGATATTGCAACGTCCTTTGACACTATAAGGTGGGACTTTATTTTTGCAATTATTAAAATGCATTGCTTCTCAGAGAAGTTCATTGTTTTGGTTCATGCCATTTTGAAAAGTGCTCGACTATCCATCCTTATTAATGGATCCCCTAGGGGTTTCTTTCGATGCACAAGAGGGGTCAGGCAAGGGGATCCTTTATCTAGGTTTCTGTTTTCCATGGCGGAGGATTACCTGAGTATTTGTCTTCATGATCTTTTCAACACTGGTATTTATCAAAGAATGAGGGCAAGTAGGAATCTATTTGTCCCCTCGCATTTATTCTATGCTGATGATATACTTCTTATTTTTCAAGGCATACAAGAAGACAATTTTGTGTATCAAAAGTATCTTCTCATAGTATGAAGAGGTTGCAGGTCAGGTGATCAGCTGGAATAAATCCTTTGTTGTCTTTGGGGAAAGCATTAGAATTTCGACGCAAAATAGGGTTGCTCGTAGGCTCGGTGTCAGAAGAGGCACACTGCCCCTTAATTGTCTTGGGGTTCCCTTATTTCAGGGAAGGGTGAAACGTTACCCTTTAGAGGACATTGCTCTAAAAATTACCAATCAGTTAGAAAGTTGGAAAGGGAAGACAATGTCTCAGGCTGGTAGAGTTTTCCTTGTCAATTCTGTTATTACATTTATGTTTGTCTACTCTTTTTCTGTCTATAGATGGACGACACTGCTTCTAATGGAATCGACTGGAAAGATTTGGAATTTCATTTGGACTGGATCTATTCATCAGAGGAAGCTTGTTACTATTGCATGGAAGGAGTGTATAAAGCCAATTAAAATGGGAGGGATGGGAATCAAGGATGCTAGAATATTCTATAATGTGCCTCTTCAGAATCTCACTTGGAGGCTTCTCTTTAAGCCTAGATTTTCTCTTGATTTTCTGGTTGGTATGTTTGTGGACAAACTAAAAAACAGTAGGTGCAGATTTCTGAAATCTTCTGTCTGGACTTCAATTAAGAGTGCTTATTCATCTATTATGTCTCGGCCAATTTGGTTGGTCTCTTCTGATTATCAGTTAAACTGCTAGAACACACCATGGTTGTCCTCTCCATTAAAAGATCATGTTAATATTCCCCGTCCCTGGGAAATATCTCCATTTCTGATCTGCTGGAAAACTCGATTTCTAATGAGCTTATTCCAAATAATCTACCCATAGAAATTATTAATTATGTTTATGTTGATAGTGATATTTTGATCCGGAAACCTTCCCTTTATGGTGATTTTTCCAGCAGGGATTCTTACAATATGTAGTGTGGCATTCTCTCTGGAATTCCTTCTTGGCTGGAAGGTTTTCATCAACCATACATCTCTCCCAGTGATGTTATGTTGATATGGAGGATCTGGAAGAACATAATTCCAATTCAATGTTTTTTGCAGCGTGCTGGAATCAACATGGCCTCGGTATGTCACTTCTGTTTTAGTGGAGATGAGTCCCTTTCACACCTGTTCCTTAACTGCGTTTTTTCTGTGCGCTTATGGAATTATGTGGCATCAATATTTCACTGTTGTCTCGATTGCTATTCTCTCGAATCAGTGTTAATCTCACCCTTCAGGATTGATTTCAGTGAAAAACTGAAATCCTTGTTTACTGCTGCTATAACATCAGTTTTTTCCTTCACATGGAAAGCTTAGAATCCTATTATATTTAACAACGAAAAGCCATCATTCCGGGATGGTGTTCTGCATATACACTGAAGTATTGCAGCTGCTTCTAGGATCCAAACTAGGTCTATGCATAATGATATTTCTTGAGTTTGTTATCTTGAGATCCCTAGGTGTCAGTGGCAGGGAACAGAAGCCTAAAATGGTCAAATATATTAGGTGGATTACACCAATTTCGGAGTGGCTGAAAGTGAATGTTGATGGGGCGGCCGACGGTGCGCCGGGTCATACTGGCTGTGGTGGAGTTTTCATAACTCATTGGGGCTTTGTGAAAGGATGTTTTTTCCATTATATTGGATATTCTCATGCTGTTGAAGCTGAACTATGGTCGATTATCAAAGCCATCAGGTATGCAGTTCATTATGGTTATCATAGAGAATGGTTGGAGTTGGATTCGTCTCTTGCTGTGCAGATTTTGAAGGATAGGTCTCGAAATGTTCCTTGGAGGATGATGCCCGCTTGGATCTCCAATCTTAGGCTTGCCAACAGCTTACTCCTTGATGTCTCTCATTCATATCGTGAAGCCAACCAGGTCGCTGATGCTCTATCTAAAAGGGCCATTGTGGAGGTCAGTTCCAGCTGGTCGTTTGTCTTGCCTTTCTATTGTGAAGATCTGAGTAGCAATGATAGGAATGGGGTTCTGTACTCAAGGCTTTGTAAATCCTCTTGTTCATGAGTTGTACTGTATTGTTTACTTTTATATTTATTAATTTTAATGGGGGCAGGTTTCTGCCTGCCTCCTGAACCTTCTGGCTAACCTAGACCATGGAAGAGTCCATTCATGTAATGTTTGATAGGAAAAATCCATATGATCCTCATACACCTATAGAAAACCTTGAGTATGATTTACCAAATGTGGAGATAAAGTCCAAACCTTCAACACCTATGTGAAACAAGAAGAAACATTATCCAGCAATGAGTAACTTTCACATATCAAACTTGAACCTATATATGACCATGAGAATACTAGAACTTCTTTTCAAAGATCTATTTGGAATATTAAAAACCATCCTCTAGATTTTGTAGTTTGAAACCTAGATATAGGTACATTGGCCATAGATTCTATTAATAATTAGGTTAAATATCAAGAATTATTATCACAACATGAAGCTAAGAACATCACCAACACAACTAATGATAAATACTGGGTACTATCTATAAAATAAGAACTTAACAAATTTGAAATAAATAAATTTTAGGAATTTATTGGTAGACATACAAACACCATGACTTTTGACACTAAATGGTTATTTAGATTTTTTTTTCGAATCTGGCATTATAGTTAGGAATAATTAGAGACTAGTTACACTAGGGTATAATAAAGAAAAATGTATTAACTTTGAGTAAACCATTTCACCTATTTTTAGACATTAATAAAAGAGAATACTACTTTTTTATATAGAAAATTAGATTTAAAACTATAACAAAGGGTTGTTAATATTGAATTCTTGAAAAGTTTTCTAGTTGAGGATGTTTTTATTGATTAACCCCCCAATTTTAAAAATAATCCTTTTCCAAATCATTATTTCAAAAAAATAAAATCATTATATGGTTTAAAACTAGATTTTAGAGTTTGAAATGACACGATTATCTCTTTACTAATTTAAATAAAAATCAAAATATGTAGCCTATAATACAATTTTGATTATAATAATTTCAAAAGAAGTTTTAGTATTTCAAATATATATAGATGATATTATATTTGGATCATATAAAAATTATTTGTGTATTTATTTTTTAAAGATGATGAAAAATGACTTTAAAATGAGTCTAATTGGAGAACTAAAATTCTTTCTTGGTTTTATGTTTTTTCAAAATAAAAAAAGAATTATTTTAAATCAATGTGAGTACCCAAAATAACATTAAAAATAGTTTGGTTTGGAGAGTACAAGAAATATAGATACTCCCATTAGTACCACCTATATGTTAGATCTTGATGAAGGTAGGAAGCTTGTGGATCAAATCAGCAATAGAGTTATGATTGGAATTCTTTTATAGATATCTTCCAGCTAGCCGGGTATTATGTTTAGTTTGTATTTTTGTGCTCATATTCAATGAAACCTTAAATATTCTCACATAATTTCTATAAAAATAATTTTCAAATTCCTCAAACGTACACCCAATTTATGATTTTTCTACCCTAGTGGAAAAGCATTTCAGTAAGTGAGTTATTAAGATTTTTATTTTTGTGGTAGAATGTTAGATAGAAAAAGAACAACAGGAACATGACATCTTTTGGTAAAGACTCTAGTTCATTGGTTCTATAAGAAATAAAATTCCTTCTCACTATATACTACTGAATTTGAATATATTGTGGATGGTAGCTGCTTGCTCAACCATTATGGATGAAACACACATTACCAGACTATGCATATCAATTCAGACATGTCCCTATGAATTGTGATGAACAAAGTGCAATAAATATTTAAAATAACACCATGTATCACCCTAGAAAAAATAATATTGGTGTAACCCATCACTTTTTGAGAGATAATTTTCAATAGGGTGATATAACTCTTGAATTCATAAGAACATAACATCATCTTGCTAATATTTATACTAATCTATTAAATTCTGAGATATTGAAATACATCAAACACAAATTAATACTGATAATTTTTTTTAAAAATTAATTTTAGGTGCCCACCATTATAATTAAACCACAATTTAAATAACCCAATATTTGAAATTACTCACTACTAGAAGTTTCCCACCATTGGAAATTACCCACCATTGGAAAGAACCCACCATTAGAAATTACTCACCATTAGAAATAAACCACAACTATAAATTATCCAACATTTCAAATAAAAAAACCATTGGAAATAACCCACAATTAGAAATTACCCACAACTGGAAATGAACCACCTTTATAAATTACCCACCATTGGAATTTACCAATCATTAGAAATTACCCACAACTGGAAATGAACCACCTTTATAAATTACCCACCATTGGAATTTACCAATCATTAGAAATTACCCACCATTGGAAATTACCCACCATTGGAATTTACCCACTACTATATATGACCTCCTGTTGGATTTAAGATGACATTTTTTAGGTTAATTTTTAATTTTTATTTTAATTTAAATGTTTAATTTTCAATTTCCATTTTCATATCCCTAATTGATATATATTGGGGAATTAGTCTACTTTCAATTCACTCAGTCCTTCATTTCTGTTGAAGTTTGAGCTTCTCTACTACCCTTTGTCCCCAAACTGCTATCATTTTTCATCCTTTCATAAACCTTAACCATGTTTCAATGGTTAGAGTAAATCCACCTACTGATTCGTATCTTTAGGGTTTGTGACCTTTGAGGAATCTTAGAGGAGAATCCAAAAGACCAACATTTCAGCTGTGAAACCCACAACTCTTGAATCGTACTGTAGATTCTGTGAAAGAGGTAAATGTGGAATGGTTATAGTCTAGAAACTCAATTGTTCTCAAAGTGATATAGCACAATGGATGGGTAGAGTGGTTCTCAAATAATGAGATAATATTTTATCCTATGTTGTTACACAAATTTTATCAATATTTTGAGTTTAGTTTGGTTGAAAATAAAGATAATATTAGAAGAATGATAGATGGACATGAGGTAGTTCTCTATTTGAAGAAATGGACTAAGAGGATCAAAGTACCTCATGAAGGAGTTTTTAATGAGTATCAAGGATTATTTCCCAATGATAGTTATTCATTTGTACATGAAAATGCATCAGTAAAGAAGACATGATAAGGGAACCTGTGAAGAATTACTTCATCCAAATTGGATGGTGAGAGAAGATTACTTTTTATGATTATGAAATATATGTTATGCCTCAGAAAAGGATATTTTAGTATGATGAGATACCAATATGTATATCTTCTATTCATTATTAAAATTGGACATAAAAAAATTTGTGAAGGTATCTGATGGTTCATATGATGAAGATGTGTAAGAAATCTTCTAGGATGAGCACCCGTATCAATACAAATATTATTTTGAACATGATTGAGGCCACGAGATTATCTGATGAAGATAATGTATCTTAAGTGATGTGTGGTATATTATTCTTGACCAAAGACATCTGTGATAGAATGAAGGTAAATAGGAACCCCTGGTTGAAGAAGTGGATGGATGGTATTAATAAGATATATAAGGAGTTTAACCCTATAGATTACCCTACTTGATTAAAGAATAGTATTGATCCTAGATTGGATCAAGATGAGGTAGTGTAGTAAAAATATTACAAGAAAGAAGAAGTTGAGTCTGATGAAGCTAGTGATAAGGTATAATTTTAAGTTGAGGATGGTAGTGACCCCAACATACCGACGAGCCCAATTGTCTATTTTGGTCCATCTAGTCCTAAAAGACTACATCATACTAGAGAAACTATTTTTAATAAAGGGGATGAAGAGTGAGAAACTAAGCTTTCAAGATAAGAACAGTTCTAGAGTTATTCCTCAAAATCATTGAATGATTTTGTGGCATTATTTGAGGATGAAAATGGAAATTATGGAGGCAATGGTTATAATAATGGAAGAAATGATTGAAGTGAATAAAATGGTGAAAGTCATGGTGATGTAGGATATTAAGATGACAAAGATAAAGGATATGGTGATGAATATGGTAGTGGAGATGGATCTGATCTTGGTGGTATGAATGATCATGAGATGAATCCAGAATATTCTTATTCTCCATGTTTTTCTATTACTTATATGTATATGGATACACCTGAATTTTTTTGATATATTTATTATTATAAATTTATTAGAAATGAGACAAGGGAATATATTGATGGGGTGGAATTCCCTAGTTTTGTTAGTCACTCAATTGAACCTATTGATGGTGATCATGTTGAGCCTAAAGTTGTGTATTCTTCTAAGATGAATGTAAAAAAAAATTAATGAGTGGGAATGTTTCCTAGGATATGTGAGACTTGGGTTGTATTATTCTAATTCTGATGTTAATGAATGCGGTCCAAGAATTCACGGATGACTTGTTGCACTAGTTAAAGATGATATGGATCTTAAGGGATCCATGGTGAGTAGATTGTTTCCATAGGATAGCTTCCAAGATTTACATCAGATGATCTTACAATATTTGAGCCAACATAGGCTGTTATGCCTCGTGTTGAGAGAGTTTCTTCACTGATGCCTATTATTGCTCATTCTATACCTATAAATGCAGTTTCCAAATCCGATAAAATTCTTTTATAGAGAGAGTTATTTACATGTTTTGGAGTAATTTAAGGATTTTGGAACCTCTTGTAACCCAAATTATTGAAATAGATACAAGGAACCTTGTGGAAGTAGTGGAATACACATTCAGTTAAAGATGATTCATCATATTAAATAGTTAGAGATAGAGGACAAGGAGTTGAATAGTTAGATAAAGTCTTTGAGGACAATTACAGAGGATATGAGGACCTATTTTGATGATATTCTATCATCCATTTCAGATATGTTAGAGTATTTGTCTTTAATAGCTTCTACTTTCAATGTGTCACCAATAGTATCTTCTTTTGATATCAAGCTGATCAGATTAATTGTCAGAGAATAAGTTCATGCTATTCTAGGAGATGTTCATACTACTCCTCAGGATGATTTATGGTAGATTTGAAAATATAAAGATCATGTTTACTATATGGTGAGGGAATTTTTGAATGAATCTATAGGTGATCTGGAAACAATTACCAAGGGGATTTAATCTTTATTTTCTAGTATTTATAATGAGTATGAATTGAACTCATAGTTTGAGTTTCTTACCGAGCACCCTAGACTTCTGCTTGTTACCTATTATTTCAAGGAACAAGTCACTCAACTAAAGGATATGAAACCTGTGATTTATTTGTTTATGGAGGAAAAGAAGGAATTTTTCATTTCCATGGTGAGTGTAAGAAACCTTATTATGGGATTAATGGATATGATAATGCCTTTAGTTCATGTCTCTAGAACAACATTAGCCACTCATGAGGCCATTATAACAACTTTTCATCTCGCATGTTTATCCACTACCCCTAGGTATTTAATAACATCTTTTTAACTGAATCCAAATTATACTTTTCCTTTTCAATTTCAGCCTCTCAGTTTGTCTCTTAGAGAAGTAGTGAAACATCTTTGACCAACAATCATTTTGTTACTACCCCCTTATACCTCTATCTCTACAACCAGTACACCAATTACTTCATCTAGTACATTTGTGACACCTATCTCTAACAAGGGAGAGAACCTATTGTTCTTAGTACACATTATGAGTGAATTTGAGATTAGTTATGTGTCTTTGACAAGAACCTTATAGTATCCTTCTTTTTGGAAGTAAAATACTAAAGATTTTCCTTATTGTAATCTCTTATATTATTTGCCTTTTTCTATTTTTACTTCACTATGTTTTATCTTAAATTTTTAATAATCTAAATAGGGGGACAATAAGTCTTTCAATTATGTTTTGGGGAAAACATTAAGGATATTTTTTATGTGATGTGTATTACCCCATTTACTGGTAATTTCAAAAGTATGTGAATTTAATCCTTTTATAACTTACCTATGATACTATATTCATCTTATATTTTAAACTTTGTGTTCACAATATCACTTTATAATTTTGAAATGTTAGAAGGATATCATTATTTTATCTAATACAACTATTTTATACCAAATATTATTCTATTCATGGATTCTAAATTTCCATGATTTGTGATCATCAGAAGGGGTAGATTACTAGAAACTCCTTTTTTAATTCCAAAAAATATTGTTAAAAATATTTTTAATGAGTTTTATGTTTTATGATAGAATATTAAAATTACATAAATTCTAATTAAAATATGGATAGGTTTTGGTATGAGTCACCATTAGATCATACATGAGTCTCCATTGAATAAAAGTCACTTGCAGATATTACCGACCACTACAAAAGACTCACCATCAGAAATCATTCACTACTATAGAAGACTCACCACCAGAAGAGAGTGACTATAATATATGGATTACTATCAGATAACCTATGATCCGATGAGTCACTACTAAGATGAGTCACCGTTGAATATGAGTCACTTCTTAATGTGATTCACTACTAAAGATGACCTACCATCTGATGAGTCACCACAAAGATGAGTTACCACAGAACATGAGTCACAGTTAGAACTGTCGTACCACCAGATGAAATACCCATAGCCTGAATCATCGATGGATAACTTACTGCTAGACATGAGTCACTGTCAGCATGTATCATAGTCAATATATTAGAAAATTTGAATTAAATTCTCCCAACTGATATATTATTGGAGTTAATCCCATGTATTTGTTTATTATTATCCATTAAATACTCTACAGATACATTGAAGACACTATCTGATCCTAGAAGAAGGTTTTAAAAATATTTACGATTATACTTCAATGAATATTCTTTCCTTCTATCATATATATTTCTAAAGGACAATCTATACCACTCTCTCTGTGTATATATTTGTTGAGTGATAGGACACGTGATCAAGAAGATCACTTACTTTACACCGAAAGGATCATCAATTGATAGCTTAAACACTACAATCATATAGACTTTAAACTTTGATAGACTGGAGAATTCTAAAGATCAATACGACACTATACATTTCTACTACTTTCATAGAAGCTTCTTGAGTTACACTCCAAGATATTTTTCATGATACTTATTTATTTGAAGAACATAATACCAAGAATCACTATATTTTATAAATATTAATTATTGATTTTTCTATTTGTAGCATTTATATTGGATTTGTCTACTGTTTGTTTTTTTATCATCACACACTATGTCCTCTACTATAACTGGAGAATACTAGATATTCTATTCACATTCTTTTTATCTGTTTACCCGTGGTGAATTTTTGAAGAGGTACTTGTATAGGCTGGGCATTTTTCATTCCATAGTTATTATAGAAGAAGTCCCATCGTGGACTGTACATCTTATACATTTTTTATAAATACCCAGTCAAGGTTTAGGATCATATTTTATTTATATAATATGCTTTATAGTATTTTATTTACATGTGGTGGGGATTGAGTATCACCTTTATACATAACCCCTTATTTATTCATTTGTGTTATTTTTTTGTGTCTTTATTTTCAAATATTTAAGGAGTATTTTTTAAGGTGAAAAGAGAACCAGTACACCAAGTTTATGAAATTATTAGTTTAATGAAATTTTGATCATCTGAATGATTCCTCAAATACGGATTACTGCTCAGCTAAAACTATATGAAATTTACTTTATCTTTTGAAATCAACTTACACAATCAAATAATTTTATAAACATTGATTAAGAGTAACTATCAAATTACCCGGTATGTTTTAGGCTTAAAAGAACGCCCTTTAAAGATTTGTAAAGAATGAAACAAAAAAAATAATGCAATAGAATAAAAAAGGGTTTTAGTATCAAGTTGGGACTTTATTTCCCCCACTTATAAATCACCCACTTAAAAGAAGATTCTATAAATATAATCTGATCCAGAACCTAGATTGGGTATTTACATGACAACGTACAATGAATATTTTCCATGAAATGATCTCTTCTACAATAATTGAGGGAAGAAAAAAATCTAATTACACACAAATACTTCTTCCACAGTCCACAATAGGTAAAAATATGTAAAGTTAGTGAAGTTAATGTCAATAATTATCCAGTTTTAGGACAAGAGATAATGTGTGTTTATACAAAAGATAGAAAACACTATACCCGAATGTAAATGCAAAAAAAAAAAGAATAAAGATAATATATATATAAAAGTTAGTTATGATTGGTATAAACTTATTCAGATAACAGAGTATCCTAAAATTTATCTTGGAAAGGATATCAATCCATTTCCTTAAAATTTGAAGTAATACAGAGTTCCAAATAGATCTTCAAGATGCTCCACTCTGTCATAGTTGAAAGTCTATTGGATTAAAAAATGTTAGATATTGAGTGGGGATAATTTCATTATATAGTAATTTATCTTCTCGATCATAATTGTAACACCCCAAGCCTCTATGGTATGCTTTTTAATAATTCAATAGCTTGTGCTACACAAAACACCAAATTTGAGATCACCACGACCTATCAAACTAGTCGTTTAAAAATAGGTGATGAATAGAAGTAACCTAATTTTAAATTATATATATTCCATATAATATAAAAATTAATATTATGTGTTTCTTATACCTATTACAAAGAAAAATTCAATGTTTCATATAAAATAAGTAGTTTTCAAAAAATGCTGTTTTTCGCCCTTTTAATGGTAAACACTTTTTTAAATCCAATATTTGACAATTTTATATATTCATTTTGAAAAAAATTAAATTATTATTTAGAATATGGACATAGAAATTAAGTTTGGGTAAATTTTTAATGTTTTTATGATAACATTCATATTTTAATGTATAGTAAAAAATACGGCATTTTAATTCAAAATTGCTTTTTCATCTAATTTATTTATATTATTAAATTTTCTTTATAGTTGGTTTTAATGTATAATTAGATTAATTTATTATCATTTAATATAATTTAAGTAAATTTAAGTAATTTTACATAGAAATTTGGTATAAACACATATCAATCTTTTGATGTTTTTTACTATTAAAAACATGTTTTCTCGTTTTGAGAATAGAGATTAATATTAAATTAATTACTGAAATTTCTTTGAGTTGAATTTTTAAAAAATGATTCAATATTTTGAATCTAAATCTTCCAAATATATAAATTGGTTCCTTTTAATTTTGGATATTATGAATAGTAACTTCAGTAATTATTTTTATTTACCATGGTAAAAGGGTAAATTAGGTAAATAAGGGTAAAAATAATATTATAATAAACTTTTAGTACCCTACCATGTGTCATAATTTTATTTTATGAGTCATAAGTGAAAAAAGAAATCATTATCCTGATTTTTTTTCATTTTTGTTTCACTTGGGTGAGATAATGGCATGTACTAATAATTAATTTAAAGTAAAGAGAAATATCATATAAACATGTATCTTTTTACTAAAACAATTTTAATACAGGGTCATATAACTAATATCTTTGACTATAAATAGTAATTATAAATATTAAATATTTTATAGATCATGGTATTTTATTTATAAATTTTAGACATTAAATAAATAAATTTATTTTGACACAATAATGATGTAGTGATTACCCTTTTAAAGAAAGATTTAAATAAATTTTATTTTAAATATTAGAATAAATATAATTTAAAAATTTTCATGCCATACAAGAATTTAATGGGTTATTATGACATGTTTTATTTGAGTTAATAATTTTTTATGGAATCAAGTTTTTATGACTTTAACAAAAATCAATTACTAAATAGTGTCAAAATTGACATAAATGAGTTTATAAAATAAACACTATTGTATTACATGATATAATAGTCATAAAAATATTAGATTCTTTAAACTAAGTAAGTTAATTTTAAAAATGAAATTAATGATCCACTTTATAATCTCTTTTGATTTTATAGTAACTATATTAACCATGGAGTGTAAAAATACAAGATGACATGATAAAAGTTATACTATTTAACTTAGGGATAAATCTAAAAGATTAGGTTTTTTTGACCTAAACAAGTCTAAAACCTATTGGTTGAGAGTATTTGGAACCATAAGCATATTAAAATCTAAGGAAATCACTTTGGAGCAATTATAAAACGAAAATCTATTAATAATAAATTAATATTTTATGATATTCCAAAAGTGCCCCTCAGCTCTCTTATAAAAGGGCACTTCTCCTTCCCTTTAATTCACACCTCCAGAGTAATTTTTCTCAGAAAAAAACTACCAATTTATTCTCTCAAATCCCCTAAATTCGTGATAGGGGAAACAATTTTAGATGAAAATATACTTAAGCAGTCATTTTGTGAAATTTAAAAGGAGATACTCGAAAAAGAGGTAATCATTTTATCGAACCCTTCCAATGTTCTTTATTCTTCTAATTCTTTTTCCTAATTTGTTACCATAATAAACTAAAGACTACATAATATAATATATTATGAGTTGTTTTATGATTATGGGAAAATAATATTCCTTCATTTACCCATCCTATGAAAAACAATATCACCATTCATGCATACGTACGACTTACGGTCTCCACACGGCGGTGTAAAATGTTTTTAATCTATACCTTTTTTGGATGGGTATATTGATGAATATAAATGAATTAAATAACAAATATAAAATGATATTATTTCAGGAAAATTAATATTCTATCCAATTACATACTATTTAACCATTAGGGAAATGATATTTTTGCTCGTGCGTATGTACAACTTATCCTCTCCACAATGCGATTAGAATCATCTTCCACATTAACCATCAAAGAATGATTAAAAAAAATATAAATTAAGAATAAGTATGAAATATATGAAATAAAAATTCTACTGGAATAATATATATATATATATATATATATATTTACATATAGTTCATTCACTTACTTCCATTTAATACGATAAGAAAATGGAAACAGTGTTCATGCGTATGTATGACCTACCATCTCAATGGAAAGTGTATTCCATTTAATATATATATATATATATATATATATATATATATAACAATATATTTTAATAATATGAATATATATGTTATATAAATAATTTTATCATGATCTATGTAATAATATCAATAATAACAAGTCAATACACCTACGATAAAGAAACCGATTATTAACCAAAACGTTACATTAACATAGAATTGTTAATAAATGAGTAATATAAAGTCATAAAACTGCCTTATATGATATCATAAATATTATTTCGATTTTGGAAAAGTTAATAATGTGTAAAAAACCCTTATACAGGAGTTTTAGACATATACAGATATTATCAGACATAAGTTAAGGGTTAATATCGAAGCTCATTATTTTCTGAAATTGTTTATGTATAAGTGTTTACTGGGAAATATTTATCATTAATGTTAATGTTTCATTAAAATGTTTTCAAAAGGAATATTTTTAAGGGTTTATGTAATGTAATATTTAACCAAAATATCATTATAAATATTGTATAGATTTATACTTATAAAACCTTTCCTTTAATGTCCATGTTTTCTAAAAGTTTTTAACAATTTATTTATATGGACATAAATGTTTTAAAATGGTAATCCATTTAAAAAGTTTAAAAGTCGTATTGGGAACTTTTATTAAAAAATGTATTTTAAATGTAATATTTTATAAATTTTGAGACTTTTAATATTTTTAAAGTAAAAAAGGGATATTTCTCTAATTTATTTTAATTATTTTATTCGATTATTTTTTTCCATGTCAACATCCTTTATTGGATCTTATGCTTAATTGCGATTGATTTATTATGATAAAATCTTATATATTGTATTAATGATTTAATGATATTTTGGACTGGGGTTGTGATATTATAATTCCATTCATGTTTTATAGTTAAAGTATTATCATTTCAATTGATAGTTTTAATACAAGTGTTTATGTTATTTTCCACACTTTTCATATAAAAAATGTATTAGACTTAGTAAGTGATGTGTGGGGCCTGATATATCCCCTTGATGCATAGGAATGTCTCATGGGACAAACTAGTGTCTTGGAAGAAGGAATTTATAAAATATTTGTGTATGTTCATGGGAAAAGTTCTTGACGTACTGGTTATGAGGTCCGATATTACGCATTCCATGATTATGAGATTACTTATCGATTTTACATGTGACTATTTGACATGTATAATATCCATGAGAATGATTAATTAGAATTAATTGATTTTTTATTGACATAATATACTGAATATAATGTTTTAAAATGATTTTTATTTAGTTTTGTGCATTTCCCTAAATGTTTATTCTTATTTGTGATAACTTCCACTATATTTGTTTATCCTTACTGAGCATCTAATATCACCACATTATTATATTTTATTTTCCTAGGACACCAAGAAGTGTTTTATGATTGATATGTAGGGTTAATATAGGGGAATAATGGCATTCTCAAAGGATTATCTATGTTGTGTTTTATGTTCGAAATTGTAACATAATGTTCATGGATGTAATATATTTTCCAAGATTGCTAAACTGATCAGTCCTTCGAGATTTGATTTCTTATAATCTTGCCAATGTATAAAAATAATTCACCAGCTCTGAGATTATAGGGTTGGGGAATTATAGTTAGTATCAAATGATGTTTAGTAACAACATTGGAAAGAGATTTAGATAGGTTATATAGGGATCATAAGCCTAAGATATAATTTGAGGATAAGTATAGAAGAACCCCCTATAATTTTGGTAAAGTGGATATTACACGGATATTCCATGAAATACATCCTTGTTTGGATACTACAAGTGGTTGTGGTTCTAGAACAGATTTACCTAGAGGTGAAATCTCTGAAAAGGTGTTCTAGGCTTGACTTGGGTTAACCAAGTACACAACAATGGGCCTTACTGCACACCTGGATTGAAACGTCCAAGGAATATTCTTAGGATAATTCATATTTCATTCAAAAACTCTTATGAAGGATTTATTGGTAAATATGTCCCTAAAGAAACCATTATTTTGATTATGTGATTAGATATGTGTCAATATTCATGTTATATTAAGAATTTTTCTCGTTTTTGGATTATAAAATATTACATGATCTAAACTAGTTTATGTCATTATTTAGAAATGGTGGTTAATATATGGAATGTGAACCTCACTAATGCACATGGTTCAAAGAGTAAGAATAATCACATCTTTCATGGTCTTAATTAGAAAATTTGAAGTGAAATAGTTACCTATGTATTCTCTTTATATAAATAAATTGTTTCATGTGTCAATAAGATAAGTAAATAATTCTCTAAGTCCATTGGTTTTGAAGGGAATATAGTGAAGAAGAGGATGGAAAACAAAAATATAGATATAGAGAAGAAGGGAATGAAGGATTTTCTTACATGGGAAAATTGTGGAGAGAAGAACCTCAGTAAATTCTTGAAGGGAATGTGTGTTTGTTATATGTGCACATAGAAAGGACACAAATATTATGATTTCAAGGGTAAGATGAAAGTTTCTAATGAACAATGTTTCAAATTCAATGATATGGGACACTATGAAAATCAATGTTCGAATCATCAAAGAATATACACCAGATGATTATATTGGATAATGATCAAGTTTTGATACTAGCACAGATGAAGAATAATGACTAATATGCCTATTCAAAAATTATTTTATCTGTATTAGAAATATACTAGTTATAAGAATTATAGAGTATATAAGGATTGTATTGTAGTACTATTTGAGATTGTATGATACCAAGTAAAGTGACACAGTTTCGAGTTATACATTTTAGAAAATATATGGTTGGGGAAAATATAACCATTAATATTTTTTTGACACTAATATAATGATTTTGAAATTAGATATAAATGATTTGGATATAGTATATTGCATACTATTTAAATCATTGGAACTGATTGACTATTTGTTTAAAAATTGGTTTATACCATCATTATCGGGAGTTTTCAACATTTTTGGATTTAATTTGTATATATAATATTCTATGTTTTAAATAAGGAATAAGGTAGAATGAATTTTTTTCAATAATGTTTTCAGTTTATTCAGTCTATTACCATGTTTTAAGAGAATAGTTGATGAAGGTATTCACATGTATTTTATGTAACCTTCATTATAATTTTTTTGGATTGTGTGTCTTGATAGAAGTATTTTGGATAAGCCTAATAGTTGGAATGGATTAAGTTAAAAATTGTATACTATTGTTTAAGTTTAAAACAATTCATAATATTTTTTTTTCAATGTTATTCTTTTAAGAAAAATACAACCCGCAGGTCGGGCAACAACCTGTCGCGTCCAGCAAGGCTGTGAGACTTGAACCCACAATCAAAGTCTGAAAAGGGTAAATCACCTACAAATGGACTACGTGATGTCCTGTTTTCTATAATGTAGTTTTTTGGTATGATAGATGAAGTATAAATTCATTTTTTGGAACCCTGTATGATTAAGATAAATAGAATATTTTAGAGTATTAATATCTTTTGATGATAAAGACGAGTTTGGGGTAGGAATTATTTAAAGGATGAAACTATAACTGTCAATTAAGTATGATTCCTTGAGTTCTTAGTTTATTAAGTAAATTAATTCTACAACATTAGGTAAAGGATCAGAAAACCAAAAAAAATCCTAGTACATTCATTTGGGAAGAATAAAAATTATCCCTTGGATCATCATAAATTTATAGATTTATTGTTATTAACTTTATCTTAATAATGTTTTTATCACTCTACATTAGAACATGATGGTTATATTTTCATTAATTACCATGTTTTCTTACATGGAACCCAATTATGTGTTATTTCTGGAAACCTTCATACTCCTCTTGATTTATTTTAAAATAGAGGTCTCACTAATCCATTTTTGGTTGTGGGATTTAAACTAGGATATTTGGAAAGGTTAAACCCCTTGGTTTATATCATGATTTTAAATTGTGAGGATAAAATTTATTAAATCAAGGGAGATTGTAACACCCCAATATTCTGTGGTATGCTTCTACTTAATAATTCAATATCTTACGCTACATGCAATATCGAGTTCGAGTGCACCACGACCTATCAAACTAGCTATTTAAAAAATGATTGTTAATAGTACTAACTAAATTTATAATTTTATATATCCCATATTATTTTAACATTCATATTTTGTGTTTCTTAGACATATTATAAAGACATATTCAATTTTTTAGATTAAAGATGTATTTTAAAAAAAATACAGTTTTCCACCATTTAATGGAAAAATCTTTTTAAATCCAATATTTGAAACTTTTATAAATTAAATTTGATAAAATTAAACTATTATTTAGAAATGGGACATAAAAATTTAGTCTCTATAAATTTTTTGTGTTTTTCTGATAACATTTATATTTTAACAAATACGGAAAAATACTGAATTTTAATACAAAACTTCTTTTTCATGTAATTTATTTATAATGTTAGATGATACTTTTAGTTGTTTTTAAAGAAAAATATGATTAAATATTTATCATTTTAAATAATTTATGTCATTTTCTGTAATTTCACATTAAAATTTGATATAAATACGTATCAATCTTTTGATAGTTTTTATTTTTAAAAACCCCTTTTCTTGTTTTTAAAATGGGGATTAATTTTAAAATAATTACTGAAATTTTGGTGTTTTGAATTTGTAAAAATGGATTCTAAATCTGTAATAATAATGTCCAATTTATAAAAATATGTACCTTTTAGTTTTGAACATTATGTATAGTAACTTCTATAATTATTATTTTTACCACGGTTAAAGGGTAAAGTAGGATTATAAGGGTAAAAATAATATTATAATAATAGAAAACTACACTAACACATGTAATAATATTATTTGATGAGTCATAGGAGACCAAAACAATCCTTATGCCTAATTTTTGGCATTTTGGTGCCACTTGAGTGTGGTAATGACATGTTATAATTATTTATTTAAAATAAAGAGAAATAGAACATAAACATGAATATTTTTACTAAAACAATTTTTAGATGGGTTATATAATTGATATCTTTGACTATAAATATTATTTATAAAGATAAAAATATTTTATACTTCATGGAGTTTTATTTATAATTTTTATACATTAAATAAATAAATTTATTTATGACACAATAATGATGTAGTGATTACCTTTTTAATGAAATATTCAAATAAATGATATTTTAAATATTAAAATAAATATAATTTGAAAATTTTATTCCATTAACAACATTTATATATTTTTATGACATGTTATATTTTAGTAAATGTGTTTTTTCTATGTAATCTAATTTTTATGCCTTTAATAAAAATCAATTACTATACAGTGTCAAAATTGACATAAATGGTGTTTTAAAACAAAAACTATTTTATTAAATGAAATAACAGTAATAAAAATCTAAGATTCGGCCAAATGAATTATACAATGTTATAAATGTTGATAATGATACACTTGATATTCTACTTGTCATTTTATAGTAACTATATTAACCATGTACTATAAAAATACAAGAAGACATGGTAAAAGCTAAACTATTTAACTAAGACTTTAATATAAAAGATAAGGTTACTTTTAAGACCTAAACATGTACAAAACCTATTTTATGAGATTATTTAGACCCATAATAAGATTAAAATATAAATAAATCACATTTTATCCATTATAAACTGAAAATAAATTTATAATAAATTAATACTTTAAGAGCTTTCAAAAGTGACACTCACCTCTCTTATAAAAGGGAACTTCTCCTTCTATTTAATTCACAACTCCATTGAAATTTTTCTAGTACAAACCATGCCAATGTATTCTCCCAAATTACCTCACTTCATCCTAGAGGAAAATATTCAGTCATAAATCCAACTATATGAGTCCTTTTGTGCAAATCAAAAGGAGATATCTGAAAAGAAGGTAATCGTTTTATCAAACTCTTTCAAAATTATTTGAACTAATAATTCTATTTCCTAAGACGTTATCATACTAAAATAATGACCCAAATATATAATATATTATGAGATATTGTTTTTATTATAGGAAAACCATATTCATCCTTTTACCCATCCATTGAAAAACAATATCACTATGTGTGTGTACGTACGACTTACCATCTCCACATCATGGTATAAATTGTTTTTTATATATACTTTATTTTGATGGTTATAATAATTAATATAAATTTCTTCAATAATAAATATAAAATTATATTACTTATATAAAATTTTTATTCCATCTAATTCCATACAATTTAACCATTAAGAAAATTATACTGTCTCTTTTGCATACGTACAACTTACCATCTCCACAACGTGATGAGATTCATCTTCCACGTTCGCCATCCAAGAATGAGTATAAAAAATATATATTAAAAAAAGTATGAAATAGAAGAAATCATAATTCTACTAGAATATTATATATATATATATATGCATATACAAATATTTCATTCACTTACTTATACACAATACGATAAGAAAATAGAAACATCGTTCATCCGTATATGCTACCTACCCTCTCCATGAGTAGTGTATTACATTTCATATATCAATCTATTATATATTTTTATATTCTGAATATATGTGATATATAAATCATTTTATCATGATATAAGTAATATTTTCCAGAATAACATGTCAAAACACATTCGATAAAGAAAGCGATTATTACCTGAAACGTTGCATTAACATGGAATTGATAATTAACGAGTAAAATAGAGTCACAAACCAATCATATATGTTATCATAAATATTATTATGATTCAGTTAAAACTTAATAATATGTTCAAAACCATTATACAGTATTTTCAGACACATATGCAGAGTATCATATATAAGGTGTGGGTTAATTTTGAATATCATTACTATCCGAGATGGTTTATGTATAAGTGTTTACTGGGAAATATTTATCATTCATGTACATATTTCATAAAACAGTTTTCAAAAGGAATGTCTTTAAGGTTTAATGTAAGGGAACCTCTAACCCAAAACATCATTATTATTTTTTAAATTATTTATTCTTATAAACCCTTCTCTTTAATGTCCATGTTTTTAAAAAAGTATTAAAAATTTATTTAAATGCACCTAAATGTTTTAAAATGTCAATTAATTTAAATATCTTCAATGTGTAATGAGACACATTTATTCAAAAATATCTTTTAAATGTCTTCTTTTATAAATTTTGTGTCTTTTAATGTTTTCAAAGTAAAAATGGGATATTTCTCTAAAAACGTTTTAATGATTTTAATAGATTATTTTTATCTATGTCAACATCCATTATCTGACCGTATTCTTAGTTGATATTGATTTATTATGGAACAATATTCTATATAGTATTAAAGGGTTTATGATATGTTTGACTGGGGATGTTCTATTTAAAATGATTCATGGTTTCTGGTTAAATTATTAACAATTCGTATGCTATTTTTAATATGAGTGTTTATGTTATA
Organism: Viscum album; assembly: GCA_963277665.1. Classification (NCBI taxonomy): domain Eukaryota; kingdom Viridiplantae; phylum Streptophyta; class Magnoliopsida; order Santalales; family Viscaceae; genus Viscum; species Viscum album. Next base: position 659,755,222 of record OY728162.1, on the reverse strand, counting down.
GGTCACCCTTTTCAAATGAGGAATGTATTGGACGTATTAAGTAGTGGTGAGGAATGATATAGACCCTTGAAAAATTGGTAGGTCTCATGAGACAAAAAATGTCTTGGAATAAGGTCTTGATAGAATATTTGGGTATGATCTTGGGACAAGGCCTTGATGTAGTGGTTACGGTGTCCAACATTATGCATTCCCTTATTATGAAACTAGTTATTGATTTTACATGTTATTATTTGACTAGTAGAATATCCTTGAGAATGATTAAATGGAATTATTTGATTTATTCTTGTTATATTATACTGAAGATAATGTTTTAAAAGGCTTGTGATTTTGTTTTTTAACCTTTCCATAAAAATTTATGCTTATTTGTGATAGCTTTCGCTATATTGTTTATCCTTAATGAGAATCTGAGCTCACAAAATTCTTATGTATTATTTTACCAAGATTCCAAGAAGTGATTTATGAATGATATAAATGGTTAAACTATGGGAATAATGGATTTGTCACTGGATTATCTATGATGTTTTTTATGGTGAAAATTGCAATGTAAAGTTCATGTATGTAATCTCTTTTCCAAAAATAAAAAACTGATTGGTCATTCAGGATTTGTATCCTTGTAATAATGCCAATGTATTAAAATAATGCACCAGCTCTGGGATTCTGGGTTTGAAGCATTACAGTTATTCCTCTCACTCCACATAGAGAGAGGGAGAGATAGAGTAATTCATAGATATAGTTGATATAATGAATGAATATTCATTGAAGGATAATCTTAAGGATTTCCTAAAACCTCATACTGGGCCCTAACATTGCGTTAAATGTGTTCTTCAGATACATAATGAAAAATCAGAATATGATCCATTAAATTAAATCCAATAATATAGTCATTTGGATAATTTCATTCAAATGTCATAGAATAATGATGTTGGGACATTATAAAGGTGGCTCATGTATGGTGGTAAGTCAGTCTAATGGTGAGTCAGGTTGGTACTAAGTAATATGGCGGTTGGTTAGTTTTGGAAGTGACTCTGGTTCAGTGGTGACTCATCTTAGAAGTGACTCATATTCAACGGTTACTCATATTATGGCAGGACATATTCATCAGTTTATAACATTTAATTTTGAATCATATTCAATGGTGACTCATCTTAGTGGTGACTCATCTCAGTGGTGACTCATCTAATAGTTGTCCAAGTCAGCTGGTGACTCTTTTCTGGCAGTGAGTCTTCTCTAATGGTGACTATTTTGTAATGGTGATTCTTTTCTAGAAGAACGTAAAATATGGGGTTGATTCCTTTTCAATGTTTACTCATTTTTAAACTAACTAACACTCATCCCAATTGTTATCCCATTTTTCATAATAATTCCTTTCAATAGAAAATGCCATCCTAAAAAAACACATTATAAACTTAATTAAAATGATTTATGAGCATTAAAAAAGGGTTTTATGACAATTTTTTTACATACTTATTTATAATTATAGATATATTATAAAATTAATACATATTAATTAGTTTTATCCCTATGACCATCCATGTGTGGCATTATTGAAAAATGACTCACATCTCTTTGTGGAGGTCGTATTCCACATGTATGCACAAACAAAATTATTAATTAAAAACGTATGGAAAGGGTTAGAATATATGTAATATTTTATCTCCAAAATATCATAATTATTTCATAAGTATAATATATGTTTATTTAATTAATTATTTTGACCATCCATATGATCTGCTGATGAAAAATAAAAAACATCACTTTGTGGAGGTGGTAGTCCACATGTACACACAAATGATATTTTCATTGACCATATGATGGAATTGTATATGAATATGGTTTGTGTCTCTAGGTTAATTATAATTAAAATATATGTAAGATTCTTATATTATTATATTATAATGTTTATAGAATATTTTATTGATATAGAAGAGGAAATAAAATAAAACACCCAGTTAAGGGTTACACCTATTCTTTGGAATAAAACCTTTATCTTACACCTTATTCATAATAGGTTTATATGTTAATGATAGAATATTTTCTAGGTCATGAGGATGTAGCGTGGGATGAAATTTCAGTTGGTCTTGGTTGAGTAATGTATCTTAAGAGGTGCAAATAAGTGAGGATAATTCGTGACATTTCATAATTAACGGGAGTGGTAGTCTTGTAATTTTTCAAGATTTTAAAACATTAAACTATCTCAATCATAGACATGATGCAAATGGAACCCAAAATTCATAGATAAAATTATATAGGGTCAAAAATGAATCAAAGATTCTCATTTAAATAGTTTTTGAAGAAATTTTATATGTTATATCATAGTTAAACCCCTTTAAAGCCAAAAATTATTTTAATTTGAATAAATTATAATTTATGTTCACAAAATTCATACATGGAATTAAAAAAATTATTATAAAATAAATTATTTAACTCCTTAAATGAATATTTTTATGTTAAAAAGGTTTTGAAATTTATTAATTCTTTCTTACATAATAATAATGTCATAAAAGTAAAAATATTTATAAAAATTTGTATTTTTACTATTCAAAAAAAGAACATCTGTTTTATAAAAATATAAATGACTACCTTTAAATTTTTTGAATTGATGTAATAAAAAATGAACTATATTTTATCAAATCAATTTCTAATTATTTTAAATTTTTATTTTAAATAAAATCATGTTATTCATGAAAACATAATTTAGATAAATAAAATGAATACTTTTTGACTAATTTTTTTTATAAAATTGTTTATATAAATATTTTTATTATGAATACTTAATTTGAATTAAAATAAATTATATGATTTATATATTTCTATAATTACATGGGTTGTCACATGTTGTAATAAATTCATATTTAAGTCATAAAAATCGCACACATATTATATTTCTTCACATCTCATAATCTACCACTTGAATTAAAATCTAGAAGAACTTTATGATAAAAATTAAAAATATATATAAATTCATTCCAAAATATTCTTAATATAGTTTCATTTAACTATCATCATTTTGGAAGAAACTATTTTCCCATAACCAAATCCTTATCCAATGTCCAAATTTCATAACCCTTCACATGTTAATGTTATTGAAGGAAAATATGAAATCAATATTTCTTTGATACATGAAAATCCAATCCTTTTAGAAATGAATCAATACTACTCAAGAAACTTGGGTTTATTGTGAAACGTCTATTAAAAATACTATTTTCTTTATAAAATAGTTTCCACTAAAATATGTATCATATAAATCATATTTATACCCATTTAATCCCTTTTTTCAATGACATTGAGTGACCACCAAACATAGAACATTCCACTCTAGTATAGGTCTGCACATATTTTATTAATTATCTAAAATTGGTTTTATTGGTTGATAAATAAATCATTGGTCATTCATCTAATATATTATCACACAATATGTACCTTATCAAAGTATTTGAACACAACATATTTCAGTCCACTAAGAATGACCAAATATTTACTCTGTCTAATTCAATCATGGTCAATATGTCTTAACTTATCATATATGTGTAAAAATACTACTGTGGATATGCTTTAACCAATGAAAAGATAAAAAACAAACCTATTAAGACCTTAATTAGGTAAGTCTCTTCAGAATTTCATATTAAAGGATTAAATGTATGGATTTCCTTTATCTAGGTATCTCACCAACCTCAGCTAAGAAGGATTGATAATGAGAGTAAACCCCTATGTATATCAATGTTTATATGCCATTGAATGAGATATACATTAGTGGGTTAGTCCAAGTAATATGTATCTATATATCACCATATTAATCCATTATTCATACCTCATATATAACCATTTTTGATTACTATGAGATTCTATTGATGTGAATATTATCATATCATCATAAATCATTGTAGTCCATGATGATTGTAACGCCCCGACCCCAGTTACCCAGAGTCGGTGCATTATTACATAACATTGGCATGATCACAAGAAAGATCAAATCTCGAAAGACCGATTGGTTTAGTAGCCTTGGAAACACTAGATATATTCATAAGATTTACATTACATCATAAAATGAAAAACTACTACAACAACATAATGTTTCCACAATACACACTATTAACCCCTCATAAAATCCCTGCAGGTCATTCATAACTTACTTCTTCACATCCTGGGAAAAATAAAACTTAGAAAAGGGGTGAGATCAAATGCCCAGTAAGGATGACAATATAGCGGAAACTTTCATAAATAAGAATAAACATTTAAGGAAATGTATAACTAAAACAAAAGCCTTTTAAATATGAACTTTCAACATGGTATGGCATAAATAAAATGAAATAATTCCATTTACTTATTCACATGAATATTCTACTAATCGAATAATCACATGCAAAAATCAATAACCACTTTCATAATGTTGGAATGCATAATGCCAGACTATCATAACCACATAGCCAAGGCCTCGTGCCAAGACTAAAAATAAGATTTTGTCAAGGCCTTGTGCCAAGACACTAGTTTGTCTCATGAGACCTACCGATGCATCGAGGAGCTATAGCGGGCTCCACCCGTCACTTACTAAGTCCAATGCATTCCCATATGAAAAGGTTTAAACATAACATAAACATTCGTATTAAAACTAGCATACGAAATGTCAATAATTTCACCATAAACTATGAATGGTATAAAAATAGCACATCCACAGTCAAACATATCACAAAACCTTCAATACAATATAGAAGTTTTGTATCACAATAGATCAAATTCAACTAAGCGTAAAATCCATCAAAGGATGTTGACATAGATGAAATCAAAATTCTTTTTAAAGAAATATCTCTTTTTAATTTGAAATCATTTAAGATCCATATAAAATAACACATTTTCTTTGAAAATATTCTTATAAGCCTGTAAGGGAAGTTTTGAAGATTTTATAACGGTGTAAATTAGCCGCACCCGCCGTATAAGTTTAAAAAAAACGTTCTTACCTTAATTCTGTCGAAAAGGTTAAAAATGACCTTGTTTTGAAAACGACGGAAAGATTCCTTTATAAACCTCTTATAAAAAGTCAAACAAGGGTATAAATGACTTTAACCCATATTCTTGTAAATAATAAATATGTTTTGAAATACATTTTGAAGAAACATGGATGTGGATGATAAAGAGATCCCAGTAGATTATTACAAATAAACAACCTCGGATAATGAAGAGATTGTGAAATAACCCTTACCTTGTACTTTTCCTTGGTTGGGGTAGGTTAACCTCCTTTATAATGGTGAAATAATTGTTATTAAATTATACAAGAGTCATATATATTAATATGATATCATATATGATCTTTTAACTTTGATTTGTTAATAATATCTTAGAATTATCGTCGTTTTGGGTGTTAACTTACTTGTTTTCTTTTATATGTTTTGTTACGTAAGACATGTTTGTAAAGGATAGGTTGTATATTATTCATATCCAGAATGATATCAAGTCCTTAAACATCATTTTTAAATCATCAAATGATAATTATACTTGAATGGATACGATGGAGAATGAATCTCATCGCGTTCGTGGAGACGGTAGTCCGTACGTACGCACGAGCGACAATATCATTCTTTTGATATTAAAATAATATATAAATGGATGGTATATCATATATAAAGAATCATTAACATGTTATATTTATTATTTACATGAGTTACACATCATTATTATACCCATCAAAATAATAATATATTGAATAACAATTACACCACGACGTGGAGACGGTAAGCCGTACGTACGCACGTATGGTGACATGTTATTCAAAGGGTGGATAGAATACTGAATATGGTTGTACCATATTTATAATAACATCACAGTATATGTAAGATACTGGAGTTATTATTTTAGAATGGTAAGAACAAAGAATGAAGAAGTGGAAGAAGAAATGAACTCGGAGAAGGGTGGTGAAGTCATTACCTCTTCTTCGGGTTCTTCCTTTTGATTTGATCAAAAGGGCTCCATAGGTTGGCTTTCTGATCAAACTAAGGCCTCTAGGTTGTATTGAGGGATGTTGGGAGAGTATTTGGGCAGAGTTTGGCCGAAACAAATGTCTTTGAAGGTGTGAAGAAATGAGAAGGAGGAGTGCCCTTTTATAAGAGGGGTGAGGGGCACCTTTGGAAAAGCTAGAAATATTAATTTATAATAAATTCATATTCGGTTTCTAATGGCTCCAAAGCTTATTATTCAAAGGTTAAGGTGGGGATAGGTCGAAAACCACTCAACCAATAAAATTTAGACAGGTCTGGGTACTTATATTTACCTTATCTTTAAGTATTAACTCTAAGTTAATTAGTTTCACTTTTACAATGTCTCTTTGTATTTTTATATAATATGGTTAATAAACTTACTATATACATCCAAGCGACCCCCAAGTGGTACATTAATGATGAAACTATCATGATATAAGTCTCTTGGCCGAACCTTATATTTTTAGGAATTTAATATCAATTAATAATATAATATTTGTTTTAAGAACTCTTCTATGTCAATTTTGACACTATTCAATAGTTGATTTTTGTGAAACTCATAACAGATTTATTACTTCGAACAAAGTCAATTAAATCAATCCTAATATATCATATTATCCTAGAAAATTAGTTTAATTCATTAAAAGTTTCATATTATATTTATTTGGGTATTTATAATATCAATTATTTTAATTTTTCACTATTATAGTAATTACTGATTCATCATTGTGTCATAAATAAAATAAATTATTTAATGTCTAAAAATTATAAATAAAATATCATTATGTAGAAAATCTTTTTAGATTTCTAATGAATATTTATAATCTAAAATCCAACATATATAACCCTATGTAACAATTGTTTTTCTAAAAGATATATGCTTGTGTCATTTTTGTATTCATTTTAACTTAATTAAAATAAAGTGTCATTATCACTTACAAGTGGATCCATGGGTTCCCAAAATAGACCCAAAGATTCCCATGGTCGACCATGTATCAACCAATAGGGTTAAGACACGTTTTAGGGTAATTTAGTATTATTATAATATTATTTTGTTAACCCTTATTTACCGGATTTACCCTTAACCATGGTAAATAAAATATTTACCGCAGTAATTATTCAAAATGTCTAAAAATAAAAGTTACCTATTTACACAATTTGAACATCCTGATTCCAAATATGGAATCCATTTTCCTAAATTCAAAACACAGAAGTGGCAGAAATTAATTTAAAATTAATTCCCGCAGTCAAAACAAAAGGCGTGTTTTTAAGAGATAACAACTATCAAAAGATTGACACTCGTTTATGTTCGGTTTAATTGTAAAATTATGTCCAGTGACCAACATTATATTAAATGGTAAAAATATATTCTAAATATACTTTAAAACCACTCAAATTCATAATTTATCACTATTAATTATTTTGATTAAAAAAGTTGTTTTTAATTAAAACTTAGTAATTTTCACTATTCATCAAAATATGAAAGTTATCCGAAATGTACCAAAATTTCACCTTAGGCTAAATTCGATATTCAGAATCCAAAAATGAAGTCCATTTTCAAATATAAAATATATATAATTTCAAAAAGTAGGTATTACTATTCATAACGGCTAGTTTGATTAGTTATGGTGTGTTAGAACTTGGTGTTGCGTACAACACACGCTATCACATTATTCAAAGAGAAGCGTACCGTAGAAGCTTGGGGTGTTACATTCTCCCCTACTTCAAATAATTGTGTCCTCGCAATTTCTAGGGTATTACTGTATAAAAAGACCCGGGTGGTTCTTCATCATAAGTTCCTCGGGTTCCCACGTTGCCTCTTCCATCTTATGGTTTCTCCACAAAACTTTTACCAGACGCGTCGTCCGGTTTCTCAGCACTTGTTCTCTCGTATCAAGAATCTTGACGGGCTCTTCGCAATAAGACAGATCGGGTTCCAGTTCTAATTCCTCACAGGTGAGTACATGCGTCGGATCAGGCATGTATTTCCTCAATAGAGATACGTGGAACACATCGTGAACATTGGAGAGACTTGGCGGCATTGCCAATCGGTAAGCTACAACCCCAATTCGTTCTAGAATTTCGAAAGGTCTGATGTACCTGGGACTCAATTTACCTTTCTTAACAAAACGTATGACTCCCTTCCACGGAGATACCTTCAGAAAAACATGATCACCGACTTGAAATTCCAAATCCTTCCTTCGATTATCGGCATAGCTCTTCTGCCTACTTTGAGCTGCTTTGATGTGATTTTGGATTACTTTCACCTTTTCCACCATTTCCTCCACCAGTTCTGGGCCTACAAGTTTTCTTTCACCAACGTCATCCCAACAGGTTGGTGTACGACATCTCTTTCCGTATAACGCTTCATATGGTGCCATCTGAATACTCGAATGGAAGCTATTGTTATAGGAAAATTCTACCAAAGGTAAATATTGATCCCACATACCCTGAAAGTCAAGTGAGCAAGATCTCAACATGTCTTCTAAGGTTTGAATAGTCCGTTCTGATTGTCCGTCTGTCTGAGGGTGGTAAGCAGTGCTCAAATGAAGTTCAGTATCCAGGGATTTCTGAAGACTTTTCCAGAATCTTGAAGTAAAACGGGGATCACGATCAGAAACAATCGATAGGGGTACTCCATGAAGTCTCACAACTTCATTAATGTATAGTCTTGCTAGACGTTCCAGAGGTAGATCTTCTCTTATAGCAAGAAAATGAGCTGACTTGGTAAGACGATCAACAATAACCCATATTGCATCGTTCCTTCTAGGAGTCTTTGGTAGCCCCATGACAAAGTCCATTGTAATATTGTCCCATTTCCACTCCGGTATGGGAATAGGTTGCATGACTCCTCCAGGCTGTTGCCTTCCAGCTTTCACTTGTTGACAAACCATACATCTTGACACAAAATCAGCAATCTCCCTCTTCATGTTGTCCCACCAAAAATGTTCCTTCAAATCTCTATACATTTTGGTGCTCCCAGGGTGTATAGAGAAATTGGAACTATGAGCATCATCCAGCAATTCCCTTTTTAGATCAGGTATATTGGGAACACAAAGTCTCTTCCCGAATTTCAAAATTCCATCTTCATACACAAAGTCTCTCAATCTCCCATCATTCACAGCTTTAATCTTCTTTTGTAATTCTTCATCATCGGTCTGAGAACTCTTAATCCTTTCTAGTAAAGATGGTTTGGAAACCATTTGAAAAAGCATTGATGTTTCACCTTCCCTGGTTATTCCCATGTCCATCTTCACTAGATCCATGAAAATTGGATCCCTTTCAATTCTCATATTGTTCAAAACTCCATGGTCTTTTCTACTCAAAGCATCTGCCACCTTGTTTGCCTTCCCTGGGTGGTAGTGTATCGTACAATCCTAATCCTTGAGTAATTCAAGCCATCTCCTTTGCCTCATGTTGAGTTCTTTTTGTGAGAAAATATACTTCAAACTCTTGTGATCAGTATAAATCTCACATTTTTCACCATAGAGGTAGTGCCTCCATATCTTCAAAGCAAAGATCACTGCTGCTAACTCGAGATCATGAGTAGGATAGTTTTGTTCATGAATTTTCAACTGTCGTGATGCATAGGCAATAACTCTATCATTCTGTATAAGTACACAGCCAAGTCCTTTCTTCGATGCATCACTATAAATAACGAACCCATCATTCCCCGATGGTAGAGTCAATATAGGAGCATTGACTAATCTTCTCTTCAGTTCTTCGAAACATTCTTCACACTCTTTTGTCCAAACAAATTTAACCCCTTTACGTGTGAGCTTCGTTAATGGGTTAGCCAATCGGGCAAAATTCTGGACGAAACGTCGATAATAACCTGCCAAACCAATAAAACTACGTACCTCAGTTATACTCGTAGGTGCTGGCCATTCTTGGATTGCCTTGGTCTTAGAAGGATCAACAGAGATTCCATCTTTAGAGACAATATGGCCAAGAAAAGAAATCTCCTGAAGCCAGAATTCACACTTGCAAAACTTCCCATATAATTCATGCCTCCTCAGAGTCTTCAAGATAATGCGCAAGTGATTTTCATGATCTTCATAGGTTTTGGAGTATACCAGAATATCATCAATAAATACCACCACAAATTCATCGAGATACTCCTTGAAAACTCTATTCATCAGATCCATGAATACAGAGGGTGCATTAGTCAATCCAAACGGCATTACAGTAAACTCGTAATGCCCGTACCTGGTTCGAAATGCTGTTTTCGGAATGTCTTCCTTCTTCACACACAACTGATGGTATCCAGATCGAAGGTCAATCTTTGAAAAGTATTGATCTCCATGCAGTTGGTCAAATAAATCATCAATACGAGGTAGGGGATACTTGTTCTTTATCGTTATAGCATTGATCTCCCTGTAGTCGATACATAACCTCATAGATCCATCATTCTTTTTAACAAAAAGAACAGGGGCTCCCCATGGAGAAACACTAGGGAGAATAAATCCCTTATTACTCAATTCCTCTAGTTGTTTCTTTAGTTCGACTAACTCTACAGTGGCCATTCTATAAGGGGTCTTCGATATAGGCCTTGATCCAGGAATCAAATCAATAGAAAACTCAACTTCTCGTTCTGGAGGATGTCCAGGTAAATCTTCCGGAAATACATCTACAAATTCTTTCACAACAGGTACATCCTCTATTTGAACATTCCTTTACTCACCGACAGTTATTTCATTCTCTTCCTCCCCAATAATTGAATTAAGTTGTGCTACTGGGGGTGGATCTAAATAAGAATTAGGTGGTGACGATTCTGCTCTAAAAATAAGGTGCTCCTTATCATTATCATCAAGAATCGTAACCTCTTTCTTCTTACAATAAATCTTCGCATCATAGTCCGAAAGCCAGTCTATACCGAGGATTATATCAAACTCAATCATAGGTATGACGATGAAATCAACAGATAATGAAAATTTATGTGCTCTAATGGGGACTGATTCACAAAACTTTGTTGCAACGATACTTCCCTTAGGAGTTTTAACTGACAACTCCCTTATTAAATCAAGTTGGAAATATCTAATTTTCTTAGCAAACTGGGAAGATATGAAACAATGCGATGATCCAGAATCAAATAATGCATTTTCTAAACTTGAGGAAACCATTAAATTACCTGCCACCACGTCTTTCGGAGCTTCTACCTCAGCAGTAGTGATAGCATAAGCCTGGCCTTGATCCCTTGGCCTTTTCTGAGGTAAGTTCTCCTGACGCTTAGGACATGCATTTGCATAATGCCCCATCTCCCTGCAATTGTAGCACTGAACTTTGGTAGCTTCCTTCTTCCCCTTGCAATCATGAGCTTGGTGGCCTTTTTCACCACACTTGTAACAGACTCCCATTCCCTTCAAGCAAGTACCAGGATGTTTCTTCCCGCATTTACCACAAGATGGATATTCAAACTTTCCCTTCTTCCCCTTATTTCCATTCCCAGATTGATCAGCAGGTCTCTTCTTCTCTTGCTTTGCTCTAAAGTCATAAGACTTAGAGAATTCCTTTTCGGTCTTGATAGCACATGAGACAATGTCTTCGTACGATGAAAAGGATTGTGAGACTAACGCTCGACGGAGAAATGGTTTTAACCAATCAAAGAAACGATCAATCTTACTTCTTGGGTTGCGAATATAATCTCCAGCATACCTCGCTAACCTTGTAAAGTTATCCCCATACTTTGTGACATTCTCATCCTCCTTCTGTCTCAGACTCAGAAATTGCCTTTCCATATCTGCTCGATGGTCGCGAGGGAAGTATTTTTCTAAAAACAGATCTTTGAACTCCCTCCATTCCATATTTGATACTTCATCATCTTCCTTCATGTTCTGAATCAATGACCACCATTGATCAGCATCTCCAGTGAGGCGGTAAACTGCCATGATAACTTTTTCCCTTTCACTGCTCCCCAAAGCCTGAAATATTTTTTCTAGGGAAAATATCCATTGCTCAGCTACTAAGGGATTTGTATTCCCATTGAACGTTGGTGGTTTTTGCCTCATGAATCAATCTAACATTGATCCTCCACGCTGTGGATCAGGGTGCTCCATACGGGTAAGGTTATTATTCATAACCTGAGTAAGTTTTTCCAGTATGGTGATTAGCTGATCAACACCAGTTGCATCACCAGCCCCACTATAATTATCTTGAGCAGAAGGGAAATCCCTACATGGAGTGCGTGCATTGATACGGTTTCCATTTCTTCCACTAGGCGCCATTTCTAAACAATGGCATAAACTAGATCAGTTTATGAATCGAAATACATAATCCCATACTTATAAAACACTTAACATAAATTGAACTATTTATGGATATAATCCGTAATCATAATAATGTTTTCTTTGAGGAAGTATATACTCATAATCCCTTCAAAATGATTTGTAAAGAAAATGAGAGTTATCCTAAGCATATCCCCCGGGAGTGTCGTAACCAAGAGTGCAGTAAGGCCCGTTGTCGTGCACCAGTTCCCGTTCGAGTCTAGCTCAAAGCGGTGTTTTCAGGTTTTACCCCTAGGTACATCTGTGCCAGAGCCGCCTCTACCTGCTCGTATCCAGACAGGGATGTATTGCTTGGAAAACTCACAAAATCTCTACAATACCAAAATTCTAGGAAGTTCTTGTATACTAATCCTCAAAGTTCATCTTAGGTCTACGTGCTCTAATCAGAGTTTATCTAAATCTAGCTTCCAAGGTTTGTACTAAACTTCCTCTGATACCAACTGTAACGCCCCGACCCCAGTTACCCAGAGTCGGTGCATTATTACATAACATTGGCATGATCACAAGAAAGATCAAATCTCGAAAGACCGATTGGTTTAGTAGCCTTGGAAACACTAGATATATTCATAAGTTTTACATTACATCATAAAATGAAAAACTACTACAACAACATAATGTTTCCACAATCCACACTATTAACCCCTCATAAAATCCCTGCAGGTCATTCATAACTTACTTCTTCACATCCTGGGAAAAATAAAACATAGAAAAGGGGTGAGCTCAAATGCCCAGTAAGGATAACAATATAGCGGAAACTTTCATAAATAAGAATAAACATTTAAGGAAATGTATAACTAAAACAAAAGCCTTTTAAATATGAACTTTCAACATGGTATGACATAAATAAAATGAAATAATGCCATTTACTTATTCACATGAATATTCTACTAATCGAATAATCACATGCAAAAATCAATAACCACTTTCATAATGTTGGAATGCATAATGCCAGACTATCATAACCACATAGCCAAGGCCCCGTGCCAAGACTACAAATAAGATTTTGTCAAGGCCTTGTGCCAAGACACTAGTTTGTCTCATGAGACCTACCGATGCATCGAGGAGCTATAACGGGCTCCACCCGTCACTTACTAAGTCCAATGCATTCCCATATGAAAAGGTTTAAACATAACATAAACATTCGTATTAAAACTAGCATACGAAATGTCAATAATTTCACCATAAACTATGAATGGTATAAAAATAGCACATCCACAGTCAAACATATCACAAAACCTTCAATACAATATAGAAGTTTTGTATCACAATAGATCAAATTCAAATAAGCGTAAAATCCATCAAAGGATGTTGACATAGATGAAATCAAAATTCTTTTTAAAGAAATATCTCTTTTTATTTTGAAATCATTTAAGATCCATATAAAATAACACATTTTCTTTGAAAATATTATTATAAGCTTGTAAGGGAAGTTTTGAAGATTTTATAATGGTGGAAATTAGCCGCACCCACCGTATAAGTTTAAAAAAAACGTTCTTACCTTAATTTTGTCGAAAAGGTTAAAAATGACCTTGTTTTGAAAACGACGGAAAGATTCCTTTATAAAGCTCTTATAAAAAGTCAAACAAGGGTATAAATGACTTTAACCCATATTCTTGTAAATAATAAAAATGTTTTGAAATACATTTTGAAGAAACATGGATGTGGATGATAAAGAGATCCCAGTAAATTATTACAAATAAACAACCTCGGATAATGAAGAGATTGTGAAATAACCCTTACCTTGTACTTTTCCTTGGTTGGGGTAGGTTAACCTCCTGTATAATGGTGAAATAATTGTTATTAAATTATACAAGAATCATATATATTAATATGATATCATATATGATCTTTTAACATTGATTTGTTAATAATATCTTAGAATTATCGTCGTTTCGGGTGTTAACTTACTTGTTTTCTTTTATATGTTTTGTTACGTAAGACATGTTTGTAAAGGATAGGTTGTATATTATTCATATCCAGAATGATATCAAGTCCTTAAACATAATTTTTAAATCATCAAATGATAATTATACTTGAATGGATACGATGGAGAATGAATCTCATCGCGTTCGTGGAGACGGTAGTCCGTACGTACGCACGAGCGACAATATCATTATTTTGATATTAAAATAATATATAAATGGATGGTATATCATATATACAGAATCATTAACATGTTATATTTATTATATACATGAGTTACACATCATTATTATACCCATCCAAATAATAATATATTGAATAACAATTACACCACGACGTGGAGACGGTAAGCCGTACGTACGCACGTATGGTGACATGTTATTCAAAGGGTGGATAGAATACTGAATATGGTTGTACCATATTTATAATAACATCACAGTATATGTAATATACTGGAGTTATTATTTTAGAATGGTAAGAACAAAGAAAGAAGAAGTGGAAGAAGAAATGAACTCGGAGAAGGGTGGTGAAATCATTACCTCTTCTTCGGGTTCTTCCTTTTGATTTGATCAAAAGGGCTCCTTAGGTTGGCTTTATGATCAAACTAAGGCCTCTAGGTTGTAGTGAGGGATGTTGGGAGAGTATTTGGGCAGAGTTTGGCCGAAAAAAAAGTCTTTGAAGGTGTGAAGAAATGAGAAGGAGGAGTGCCCTTTTATAAGAGGGGTGAGGGGCACCTTTGGAAAAGCTAGAAATATTAATTTATAATAAATTCATATTCGGTTTCTAATGGCTCCAAAGATTATTATTCAAAGGTTAAGGTGGGGATAGGTCGAAAACCACTCAACCAATAGAATTTAGACAGGTTTGAGTACTTATATTAACCTTATCTTTAAGTATTAACTCTAAGTTAATTAGTTTCACTTTTACAATGTCTCTTTGTATTTTTATATAATATGGTTAATAAACTTACTATATACATCCAAGAGACCCCCAAGTGGTACATTAATGATGAACCTATCATGATATAAGTCTCTTGGCCGAACCTTATATTTTTAGGAATTTAATATCAATTAATAATATAATATTTGTTTTAAGAACTCTTTTATGTCAATTTTGACACTATTCAATAGTTGATTTTTGTGAAACTCATAACAGATTGATTACTTCGAAAAAAGTCAATTAAATCAATCCTAATATATCATATTATCCTAGAAAATTAGTTTAATTCATTAAAAGTTTCATATTATATTTATTTTGGTATTTATAATATCAATTATTTTAATTTTTCACTATTATAGTAATTACTGCATCATCATTGTGTCATAAATAAAATAAATTATTTAATGTCTAAAAATTATAAATAAAATATCATTATGTAGGAAATCCTTTTAGATTTCTAATGAATATTTATAATCTAAAATCCAACATATATAACCCTATGTAACAATTGTGTTTCTAAAAGATATATGCTTGTGTCATTTTTGTATTCATTTTAACTTAATTAAAATAAAGTGTCATTATCACTTACAAGTGGATCCATGGGGTCCCAAAATAGACCCAAAGATTCCCATGGTCGACCATGTATCAACCAATAGGGTTAAGACACGTTTTAGGGTAATTTAGTATTATTATAATATTATTTTTTAACCCTTATTTATCGGATTTACCCTTAACCATGGTAAATAAAATATTTACCGCAGTAATTATTCAAAATGTCTAAAAATAAAAGTTACCTATTTACACAATTTGAACATCCTGATTCCAAATATGGAATCCATTTTCCTAAATTCAAAACACAGAAGTTGCAGAAATTAATTTAAAATTAATTCCCGCTGTCAAAACAAAAAGCGTGGTTTTAAGAGATAATAACTATCAAAAGATTGACACTCGTTTATGTTCGGTTTAATTGTAAAATTATGTCCAATGACCAACATTATATTAAATGGTAAAAATATATTCTAAATATACTTTAAAACCACTCAAATTCATAATTTATCACTATTAATTATTTTGATTAAAAAAGTTGTTTTTAATTAAAACTTAGTAATTTTCACTATTCATCAAAATATGAAAGTTATCCGAAATGTACCAAAATTTCACCTTAGGCTAAATTCGATATTACGAATCCAAAAATGAAGTCCATTTTCAAATATAAAATATATATAATTTCAAAAAGTAGGTATTACTATTCATAACGGCTAGTTTGATTAGTTATGGTGTGTTAGATCTTGGTGTTGCGTACAACACACGCTATCACATTATTCAAAGAGAAGCGTACCGTAGAAGCTTGAGGTGTTACAATGATCATCGATTAGGTACACTTTAAAGTAATAAGTTGAAGGTATATTATCCAAAAAATATTCATGTAATTTAAATTGAAGAAAATGTGAATGAATTGTAAAAAAATATTTTTATTATTATCATAACATGAAACATGGTAAAACTATTATGTAAATATCATATGTATCTTAATTCAAGTGACTCTATATATCCCTCATATTAATTATTACATAATAGTTTCATCAATAGATCCACTACATTGTTATATGTAGTCACCCAACAGATCCTAATGTCTCCCATCTTAATGAACTCTCTCATAAAATGGTATTTACAAAGGATGTGTTTTTTCCTTTGGTGAGACTATGGTTCCTTTTAATTATAGGAACCATGTTATGTTCAGATATGAACTTACTAGTTAAAAAATATTCCTTCACAACTTTTGATGTCAAAATGTACACTTCCTCTATTATCAACCTAAAACTCTAAAAACTAATTGATCTACTATTTAGGTCGAAAAAAATCTGATTAATATTTCAAACTATATTTGTCATATTAGAAACGAATTTCTTCATAATCCCTTACACAAAGAACATCCTCTCAACTAAATTTCAAGAACATATCCATTTTATTTGTTAAGTACTTAGAAAATTTCTTTATCTCACTCTAGCGACTCTCACTAGGGTGGTATTTTTATATACTTTTTACGCTTTGATAATATCGGACATTAGGCCAGTTTCAAAAAATAGAATACATGATAGATCCTATGGTTGATGCACATGGAATTATATCCATCATTTCAAACTCAATAAAAGGATCTTGAATCAACCTATGATTTGATCCATATAACAACGACAAAGACACCTTTGTAGAGTTCTACAGGAAAACATACTTTTGAAATTTAGAAATTTATGTGTTGTAATTATATCCAAGTAGACTTTTAGATTGATCTATATAGATCCTCATAGCGAATATATAAGCTGATTCACCCATAACATTCATCGAGAAGCATATACCTTGCCTCATTTTCCTAGAGTGAAGATTCATGATATCATTTTTGATACGTAGTAATTACCATCCATTTAAAATATTCTAAAAATATTATACTCCAAATGAAGTTCTTATATGAACATGAATCATCCATGTTTTTTATGAAATCAAATTATTTGATTACATCCAAAAATTATATATTTCAACCCTCAGAATCTTTCTTCATTCCTTAAATTGAAGGTTGCATCTTTCATAATTTATCATTTATCATTTTCTCTTTAAAACCATTAGGTTTTAACACATAATAAATATAGACTATAATTTAATTAATGTAAGTGGTATTAAAATCCATTTGATACATCTTATTATTAAAGTGAGCTGTTATGAAGAGTAATATCCTGGAGGAATTTATCATCACTATAGGAGAATTTTTTTTCTCAAAGTGAAAACCATTATTTTTTTGAAAACTTTTGCAATGAAATTTTATCTATATATAGAATATTTTAAATCAATTTTTATTTTATTATAAAATATCCACTAGCACCATGTGGGTTTCAACCATTTTGTTTCATATATTATATCCCAAACACAGTTATTTTACATGGATTCTATCTTATATTCCATAGATTTTAACCATTTCAATGAATTAAAAGTCTAAATGACGGCTTCGTATGAAGAAGTTTAATCTCTGATGAATGTTACATCACTATCATTTTCCATGAGAAATCTATAACTCTTTGGGTTCCTAATGAATCCAACTAGACCATTGAGGTTGTTTTCTATATTTATTCAATTATTCTTCCACAAATATTTATAGGACTATCTCTATCTGCACATTAGTAACATTTCTTCTTTGTGGGCCTTGAACATTATTAAATTTAAAATTTATCCCACAAATCACATGATGAATACATTACTTCTCATGGAATATAGAAATTTGGGCCATAAACTCATTGTGTTTAACATTATTATATAAATATTATTCAATAATATCATTTAAAATAAAAACAAATAATTATTAATCTAATTTAGGGCCAATCTTATCGGAATAAAATTTTCATAAAAATGATTCATATTCCCAAAATAGAATAAAATAAATAATATCAATTTTCCAAGTAAATACCTCATATTGTATCCTTATAATGGATTTATATAGAATATGGCTTATTAGAATTTAGACACTTCCATTGTATAACTATATACTGAAATACTAATGTGACATTGAATCATCATTAATAGAATTATATCTAAAAATGTGAGATTTATCTTTGCATAAGAAACCTTTTATTTTGGGTTTAAAGGGAGATTGAGTTTTGAAAAATATCTAAAAACTCTTTAGTTATAAATTAATTATCGAATCAAGTAATCAGCACTATGATCTGATTGAAAAATCTTAATACATCTTTTGAATTGATTTTATACATTTTTATAACACTTTTTGAACTTTTAAAATGATTCATACATTATTATCAATTAAAATTATTATCCAGACCATCTAATTTCATTAGTAATGGTAAAAAGTTTAAAAAACCCAATTTATTGAGAACTCACTAGTTTAACTACATCTCTATATAAATGACCCATTAGTTCTCTATCTCTTCCATAATTTTCTAAAATAACAATATTTTTAATTTTTCCCAAAAAAAAATATTTTCAATTTTCAAAACATTCATAATATTATGGTTTTAATAATCCATATATGTTATTTCTTTGAATATGTTCTGGTTTATATTTATAAGGAGGTTGTTCCAAAGGTAATAGGGATTAGAATTAGTCTAGACCTTCTCATTATAAATATTGTAAATAGAATTATCCATTTCTAGAACGTGAAAACCATATATTATATTCTCAATTACAAAAAAAATTTATTTATTATATATAAAACAAATTTTTTTTCGTAATAGGGAATGTAAATATCTTCTTTTCCAAAAAAATTCCAAAATAAAATATCATTTAATAGTAGAAACATGATAATATTTCTCTAGTTATAATATTAATCGTCTTGTTAAAACCAGATCATAAGTGAAAAACTAAAATGAATTAACTCTTTCCCCATTATCAAATTTGATATCTAATTCACCCTACATCATTTTCCTCCAACTTCTAAGTATATATTTATCATTATAGATGTGTTATACATAACCAATATCAAATACCCATTAGTCATATTTGGAGGAATTATGCTCTAAAACAAGTACTTTTTGATGCATATAATGATTCTAATTAGGAACACATAAAAACCCAAAATATAAATATTTAACATTTATATAGGTTATACCTATACGGAATCTCAATTTGGATATCAATGGGTAATCCATATATTATAATAGAGACATATATATGGGTGGCTATATTGTATAATAATGTAAAATCATGAAATTTTAATGTAATTACTTATCTCATAAATTGTTACCCTAAACATAAAATTCATTTAGTAAGACGCGATCTATATTAAACCAAGTAAATAGTGAACTTTTAAATTCTTCTCACCACTTAGATATTTCAATTGGGAGGTATCCGAAGTGTAATAGTTATGATTCATACATAGTTGATATGATAACTATTTATCGATATCCCATTTATAGATAATTCTAAAATCTTTTACTTTAATATTAAAACTCTTAGGGTTTATTAGTTGTGTGTGACATGAAGAAAATGTGAATAATATGCTATCAAAAAATAATATATGGAAAACATGATTTTAGATAACCTACCAAGGATGATCATTGTCACCCATTACATTCTTTCATTATGAAATATAATCCAAATACACTCTACTTTGGAAAAACCTATATGATGGGATAATTAATGTCCTAATAAGTGTAATGTTAGAAGGTATCCAAAACATAGTATTTTATGGGTTTTAAAAAGTCTCTCAAAATTAATACAATTCATATGAATATTAAATTCCATTTTTTGCATCTTAGGAAATATTTATCTTCAATTATTTAATTCCATTATGTATGAATTATTTTATATATTTAGTATTCAAATCCCTATTCCATCCAATAAATTAATGTGTTAACACCACCTTAATCTGAATCTCTTTAATAAACCAACATGTATGTGCTATTCAGTAATAAATAAAAGCAATGTATATTAATACAAGTAAGAATATATTCCATGTAGAAGGTACACCAACATTTCATGTAAACACATAGAATTATATGAAATTAAAAATATATACATGTGTAATCTAAGAGATAAATATATATATCCACCACATTTATTGACCAAAGAATAAGCCTCTAGGTGTATTGTTCTTGACCTATGAGCTACTAAACTGGAGCCCCGATTCGAGTCACCACATGACCTCAAGACACCTCCCCGTACGCTAGAGGTTTTTGACTTGCAGAGAGGGTCTAATAAGTCAATTGGATTGACAATACCCTCTTTACTAGAGTAAGACACAACATATAACAATTTAAATATCAGAATAATTTATAATAATTAATGAACACTCATAATCAATAATCTCCCAAACTAGGTACAAACCAAAAACCAAAAATAACTATGCCATGTCAAGCTAACAATTCCAAAAGTTTAGGAAAACCCCAAAATATTAGAAGCAACTAAATCCCCAAATGGTTCTAACATCAAGTCAAGAACCTCATATTTACACATCCCAATCCTGAACAAACTCCAAAGTATGGGGCCTTTTCCCTCATCCTAATCTTCAGGAATGAAATCTTCTTAGGTACCCAATGACGACCCAAATAGGGTGTGAGTGTAACTCAGGAGACGACCACCCGTGGTGTCTACCAAATATCTTTTCTAAACAGATAGTGCATGCAAGTAAAAGGTAAAAATCATGAAAACAAAATGAAACTCAGGTGCAATTAGTTAACAATCATTACTTTATCTATTTAAATAATTATTACCATTTTCATCATTTATAATATTTTTCATTAATTAATCCATTTTCATCTCAAGTTCCATGGTTTTGAAATTTATATAATTTACACGAGGGATTAAGGTAGAAAAAAATATGAATAAAGGAATAAGTCAAGTCCTTATCTCACTATGGTTAAACATATCCCAATAAATACATTACACTTTCCTCGAAGCCTCATTTTAGGTGGTCTCATCGATTGTAGCCGTTAGATGAATAGATCTTCCATCACCTTCCCAAACTCGTTCATTTTGGGTGAAGATTAGAGCCTTAGTATAACTCAAACCATGGGAATTGAACCTCAATTCAATACCCCACACTACCAATCCATGTTAACATTATTTATTATCCACTCAAAAACGCATACCTTATCTAAAAACATAATCAAAACAATACACATAACAATCACAATCCATAACAAAAAACATGAGAATTAATATTACTCTATAACCCATTAACCCATATTCCATTTTCATTATATAGACCATTTAAACCATTTCCATTTCCCATGAATTACTCACTATGAATATTCAACAATTCCCATCCATTACCCCATGTAACATATTCATCAATTCACATGATTAATCCCATTATCATAATCCACAATTGTCATACGTTTTCAATTTAACAAATTACTCAATTCCTATATGTTAAACCATTTAACCCCTATATCATTTCACATTCATTAACCCTCCTAGTAATTTCATGTAACATTTACAAACCATTTTATATTATAACCCACTTAACTCATTTACCAGATTAACATGTTGACAATTTATCATGCCTTAACGAAATTATCCGATTCATCATTTACATTCCTTAGACAGTCAACCAAAATATCTTTACAATTCACAACACAATTAAATCATTAAACATGGACCAAGAAACCCCTTATTCTATTTTCACAACTAGAAACAATGATCTTTTAGTCCCCTTAGTCGTTCAACTAACATGTCTACAAATTTAAAATCTCTCTAATTAAAAAAAATAAATGATATACTTAACCTTACCCCTTCCTATGTTTGGGATTCTCGGCACACCCCAAGGGTGGACCTAAACATGTTAAATAAACCTAAATTTATCCCATGTGGATCATGAGGGGTGCAGTTCATCATTATGCCAACAAACATGCCAAATGTCACTAATGTAATAGAAATCACAATAAGTGGGAAGAAATAGAACAACCACACATGCAAAAATTGACAATAATACTATGGGATATAACTTCTAGACCAACTTCATTGAATCTGACAATGAATGCAGTTTTAATCATTACCCTAGATCTGGATCAAAAACCCCATTGATTCCCTGACCTTCAATCGACCAGAAAAAGTGGGTTTTAGGGCATCAGAAGAAGTTGATAAGAACTTAAATCCTTAATAAAAAAAGGTGTAAGGGGAGTGTAAGACTTCCCTGAAGCTTCAATATGCAACCAACAACACTCCAAATGGCCTAGAATTGAAGGAGAAACACCCTTGGGATTATTTGGACACCAGGGTTCATAACTAGGGTTACTAGGGGAGGATGGTGGAATAAATTAGGGTGGAATACTTAAAATCCCGAGGGGGAAAATCTAGAAAATCACACTTTTAATGAGCCGATTGGTTTGGTTTCATGGATTACCATTCCATGTCCTAATTGTTATCTTGCCTCTACCCAAGGTGTGTCCATGTTTCACGGTTTCCTTGGGATGCCACATGGTTTAACAAATGATGCACCAATCGTGCGGAATGCCACTATCCAAGGTTGCATGATTTTCTTGGGGGACACCACACAATTTTTTTAATGATGCACAAACCATGCACCTTGCATAGGTTGGCCTGTTTTCCTTCCTCTCATGCCCTGAACCCATATAACACCCCTAAGATTCCTCATACTCCAAAAAAACACTCCATTAACCAAAAACAAGATATTAAAACCAAAATTTATTAGAGGAAGACCTCCACGAGTTCTGGGATCTTACAACCTCCCCACCATATAATGGATCATCCTCGAGCCATACTCCCATGCATCACTAAACATCCAAGGTAAAGTGATCAAGATATTAGGCTTGCATATCCATCTCTCTTTCCCATATCTCCACTTACATTTCCATGATAGCGAAAAAATCAACCAATTGCGTGGTATTTCCTTCCAAAACTTCCTAATATGATCTAAAAAAACCAGATGCTCCTTAGAAGACACATAAAACTCAAACCACAAATCAACCACCAAAACTCCATTGGGAGGTCTAGGAAACACTACCTATATCATATAGAAGGAAATGTCATATTCTTGTTCCTGCCATTATGTAAGTGTCAATGGGAACCCCAGTGGCCTGATCCTCTTCGAAAATCATGGCACAAATTACATGGCTCCATTATACCATATCTTGAAAACTCTAAAGATGACCCAAACATGACACCACTCAAAGAAACATTCATTCTTTATCAACCAAATTTCAGGACCTACGTTGATCAATAACTCAATCCCAAATATTCCCATTCTATACCCTAAAATCCAAAAACAACCAAAACACTCAAGGCACTTAAACATTTAAACATGAGGAAATGCTCATTATGGAGGACAAAATTCCAAAATGGATGTTAATCGAGTCTCTTCAACCCAAAACACTAGTCACGCCATCAAACAGACACTTGAATGTTATTGTTATCACCACCATAAAATTTAACTCACCCTTATCATCTTCTGGTGATTGGAACCCCCAATTTTGAAAAAGTACACAATCACCCAAATATACATTAAAAAATAACTGATGCATTCCCAATTCACTACCCTTGAACATTGAGAAGGACTTCACCGTGTATTAGCATCCAAACTCACTGTTGAAATAACGCAGAAGGAGATCCCTATACCATCCATTCATAGACTAAGAACAACATGACCTACCTCATGTCTTCCTTCATATTCAAAACACACTTTCCACTACGAATATCAAACCTGAGGTTGGTCACAATTATCCATGTTTTATTCTTTTACCATACAAAGTTGGACCAACTTGATTAGCTTCTCCCTAAAAACCCACCTTGCACTGTTGACAAACTACTCCTTAAACCCAACCATGGAGATTCCTCCCTTAAGTAATACAACCATTACCAAGGAACCAACCAATTTCATTCCCCAACATCAAGTAGCTCATCCATCAAGGTATCCACTACCTTCCAAAATACAATCTTTCTCCACCACACCCATTAATATCCCTTACAAAAATACACTCATTATTTATACATAGACTAAAGTTAGATATGATCTTTCAAAATAACCATCTATATTATAAAATTTCACGTATCATTCTAAAACATCCTAATAATGTGGTTTACAACTCACCCCAAATATACCACTTTTTAACAGAGACGATCCATCCCCAGTCAACTCATACTAGAACACCCAGACTCACTTTTGGCATGGAAGTACATCACATGGCCTAGGTTCCTTCAAAATTCTAGACATTCTGATGTCACCCCAAGAAACTACCCAAGTCCATGCCTAATTTTTGACGATGTTCTAAAACCCACCCTCCATTTCCATAAACCATTCCCATATATTACCACTCAATTGAATGAAATTAGGAAAAGAATCTTGAATTTCATTTGGAGACACCTTGAGCCCAAATCCATTTCACGGATCATTAAATCAAATATCCAAGGCCCACCTGGCCTCTCAGAGGAACCCAATGCACACCTCACAGGTTTCCCATTGGTATCCCTATATCACCACATCATCTACGCTCTCTGCTCTGGACATATAAGAATGACTTATCACTATCCACCTTAAGTGTGTCATTACTATCACTTTCCTCAAGGAATTCCAACAACCAAGCCCCAATTTTCGATCATAATCTAAACCCCAATACTTTTTTGTGGATGTCTTAATTTTCCTAGATCAAAAAAACAAGCATCACCTGACACCCATACCCAACATCTATGAACGAAACATACAACATTCATCGACACTCGGTCCTTTATGAGAACCTTACCCATAAAAGATCAATGGTTAACATCCCACCATCCATATCTACATATACCACCATAAATAATGTAACCTCTATGATGTACCATATCCAAACAAATTCATTCAAGTTGCTAGGTGTAAAGCCATAACATTATCAGCATACCCAGGACAATGTTAATAAGTTGGTCATGTTCATAACCAACTAAGAGTTTGCTAAGAGGACATCAAAATGCTCCATACAATTTAACTACCACAGATGTAACATTCCACAAAAGAACAACATTTCATGCCAAAGGTCTCCAGATTCCTTTCTTAAACCCAACTCATGATCACTTTACCACTACTGCTTAGGCGTGATTGTCATCCAAGGCTAACCACCATTCCATGAAAACTTGTCAAGAAGTTATGTACACATGTTTACTTTGGAACTACTTCCACCACACTGACTTAGTTCTTCCGATTTTCCTGTCAAAGTTAACAATCATTACACAATGGTGCACCTCACTGATCAAAACCAACATTTCCAACATATCCATGTTTTACTCTTGGATTTCATAGAGAATGAAATGCATTTAACGCGACCCACCGGTTTTCCCATTCTGAATGGACTAATGACTCACCAATGCATGCCCACATCTAGATCTCATTAGATCCATCAAGTTATTTGACATTCTTATCAATGAACACAAACATAAAATTAGAATAAATGATCTAAAAATCACTAGAGTCTAGACCAACACCCACTCACTCACCTAACCATGCTTTCTAGTCCATCAGTCCCATCATCATCAAGGCTTTTTCAACATCTCTACCTACAACAAAAACAACTCTTAAGATCAAGCCCAACAAGGTGACCGCACTCACCTTGTATGCCACCTTCATAACAATAGCATCCATCCGATCATTAACCACCCTTGTACCATCTTCCCAAAACCAACATCCAGGCTCCATTAATCATCATCTAAACAGATGGGTAATACATTCAAATGATACAACCCATTGGAAAGTAACCTTACCAACAACAACAAGCACTCAGGTTCCCTTTTGAAAGATCCATGGAACAACCCTACCATTTACCAAATTTTTTCTGAACTCATTATGCATTGATTCCACCCCTAAAGCACCTCAAATTCTACCTATTCTGAGACACAAACAACACATGGATAACCTCCCTCAAGGTCACCCTTGATTTTTCAAATAATATCCACTCATTTTAGAAACTCATGTCAATCCTTAACAAAAACATTTACCATTTCTCTTATCCCTCTAGAACAAATCCACACCTATCTAAACTCAAGGCATCCACCTGTGGCCCACATTTACAAGATAAATCACAAAATTGTCAACCACTCTCTCATGGGTCTCTATTTAGGGTCAAATGATACCAAATTTCCTACTAGGGTTAAGGGTAACAAGTCACTAGGCCCTCTCTATTGGACACATATAGAAAACTCCCAACAATTCATCACTCGCAGGTGTCTCTCATATCCATGTTTGGTACACTATATCCAATTAAACCTGGAAAACATCTTTTTTTTTTGTCTCATTACAAGAATAACTGCACACCTACATCGGAACCAAAATCCAAAACACCCACCTATGAATTAAAAACTCAATTCAAATGGTCTGATCCCACAGGAGTCACCAAACCCATAACAAGACACCCATTACTATTGATGCCACAACCAAGACACCCATTCTTAAGTCCAATGCACAAACAACGTGATTACAACCCACACGGATTACCACTGTAACACCCCGAGATTTTATGAAAAATATTCTTTTAATATCATTGATGTCTTGTGTTTTATACTACAACAAGATTACCTTGTGCTACACGCAACACCGTATGAGCTTTCAGTATACACAACACTATTCTTGGATCATGTTACACGCAATTTTGATAGTAGTTATTCTAAGAAACATTGAGTGTATATATATAAATATATATATAGTCAATGTATAAATGAAATATGGTTGTATTCTATTATACGAAACAACGGAGGAGTCTTGGACAACACGGAGCCCTAACTTGGCTTGCATTACACGCAATCACGACTTTCCTCGATAGCATGTGTTGTATGCAATACCAGGTTTCACTAAACACCGATATATGGTTATAATATTATTATGAAGTAGCCATAATGAATAGTATCAACTAAAATTTGAATTTTATAACATTATTATTCATCTTACACATTTTCTAGAACATGGTATGAGAACAAAATCAATTTTTCGAGTAAAATAAGTATTTTTCAAAAAATGTAGTTTTGCCGCCTTTTGATGGCACACCCACCTTAAATATTGTTTTTGAAATGTTTATAAGTTCAATTTGACAAAATAAAATTCTTATTTGGAATCAGGATATAATATTTTACCTTGGATAAATTTTTCATATTATTATGATAACTTTCATATTTTAATGAATAGTAAAAACACGCTATATTTTAATTAAAAACAACTTTTTTCATCGTAATAACTTCTGTGGTTAAATTATAATATTGAATGGTTATAAAGTATAAATAGAATATATTTTTACCATTTAATATAATTTATTTCATTATCATTTATTTTACATTGAATTTTTAGGTTAAATCAATTCAATCTTTTGTAATGTTTTAAACAAAAACCCATTTTCATTCGATAACGGGATTAATTTTAATTTAATTTCTGAAACTTCTGTGTATTGAATTTGAAAAAATGGATTCTATATTTGGAATCAGTGGGTCCAAATTATGTTAATAGGCTACTTTTTATTTTTGGGAATTATGAATAGTAACTACGGTAAATTTTATTTACCATAGTTAAAGGTAAATCGGGTAATTAAGGATAAATGTAATATTATAAAATTACTCTAACACATGAAAAAATTCTATTGGATGGCTAAAAGTCGACCCATATCACCTAATGGTCGGATTAGATTCATTTTATGGACATTTGACCATGAAAATAATTTAATTATTATTAAAACCAAAGAGAGTGACAACATGTCATTCTCTTAAATCTTATATGTATACTTTAATGATAAAAAACATAAAACTTCGAACATTAATAGTCTAAAGAAAGCTAATAACATTTTATACATCATGATAATTTATTTAGTATTTTTATGGATTAAATAATTGTCATTAATGGTGATACATTAATGATGCAGAAATTATTTATTAATTGAAAATTCAGTAATATAGTTTTTATTGAAATAATAATACCCATTAAAAGGCTGCAAAACCTGAAAAAAACTTATTGTTAGTGTATATATACATCTTAATAATCCAATTACATAATATATAACCGTTTGGGGTTTTATAAAAGTGATTATGACACTTATATTAATTTATTTTAAATGATGCCAAAGTTGTCATCTTCATAATTTAATAAATATAACTATTTAAATATTGTTATTTTAAGATGATAAATTCGAGTAAATGTATTATTGTGAACGTTAATAGATTTATCTTCGTCATAGAATTTTATTTTTAATTTTTATGCAACAAATAACTATATTAAATAATTATACAAAAATGATGTATTAATTATTTTATTAAGAGATAAACCAGATAAATGGTTTTAAAAATAATAAAATAAATATTATATTAACTATTTAATGTTATCCACTAATTTTCTAGATACTCATGACCTTTTATGAATCTAATAAAGCTTTTAGTTCGAACATATCATCTGTATATATTTTATTTAAATTCAAATAAATGAATAGTGTCAAAATTGAAACTATTGTTATTTTATAAAAATAACATATTATAAAATTGTATAAAAATCAAAAAAATATTTAAAAACTATAAATTTAAATTTATATGGTACAAAATGTTATAAAGTAACCAATTATGGACAATTCACAACAAATAAGTAATTATTTGTTATAATTTAAAATTTAGAATGTTATTACCACAAATAAAATTAAATTTATTAAATAAGGATAAATCAAGTTGATAATGTTGAAAATAAATTACTAACATGTCTAAATTTTATTGGTTGACGAGATTAAAACCCTATCACATATAATATTAGAATATGAGTCATTTTTGGTGGTTTTTATGTGGGGTTAGATTTATTATAAATTAATATTTTTAAGATTTCCAAAGGTGCGCCTCCCCTCCCTTATAAAAGGACACCTCCTCCCTCTCTCCCTCACACCAATTTGAGCCTTCATGCTAGGCCAAAACCTGCCAAATTATCTTATCCACTTCCCTTGAAACATCCTAGTGGTCCTGGTCTTCTTCAAAGTCCAATTTTAGTCCCCTGAGAGGAGGTCTCAAAGAGGCGCTTCAAAGAAGAGGTAATGTCCGTTACCGATTCTTTCAACATTATTTCTTCTTTTACTTCTTCTTATTTCGTTGTTTCATTATGAAGTAATAACATCAGTATCACACATATAATGATATGTTATTATATGTATGAAAAAACCCTATTTCACTTTCTATCCATCCTACGGAAAACAAAATCACCACGCGTGCGTACGTACGGAATACCGTCTCCACGCTGTTGTGTAATCTGTTTTTCCAACACCACCTTACATGGATGGGTATAATGGTGAAAAGAATAACTATAAATAGTTATTATAAAATCATACTTATTCTGATATATTTTATCATCCACTCCAATTCAATTCAATAATTATTGAACCGATATCATCGCTCGTGCGTACGTACGGACTACCGTCTCCACGACGCGATGAGATTTATTCTCCATGTTATCCATTTAAGAATGATTATAAAGTATATATAAGCAATAATAATTAAATATATGAAATTATAAATATATTGGATTTATTTATATGTATTTCATATACTTAATTCCATTTATCTTAATAAGGAAATAAAAACAGCGTTCATGCGTACGTACGGCCTACCGTCTC
The DNA here is from genome assembly GCA_963277665.1 of Viscum album. Classification (NCBI taxonomy): domain Eukaryota; kingdom Viridiplantae; phylum Streptophyta; class Magnoliopsida; order Santalales; family Viscaceae; genus Viscum; species Viscum album. The sequence continues at coordinate 659,725,066 of OY728162.1, read as the reverse complement.
CATGAATGGTGTATTTCTTTCCATTTATCGATCTATTATATATATATGTATTATGAATATATATTATATATAAAACATTTTTTATATTATGTAATTAAGTAATCATGATCTAAGTAATCATATGAATAATTACATGTCCAAACACGAACGACAAATGAAACAATTTTACCCAAAATGCTCTTTAACATGGAATTTACAAAAGAACGGGTAATATAAAGTAATAAGTAAACCATATATGATATCATAACAATGAATATGATTCTGTAATAAGTCAATAACATTATTTAAATCATTATGCAGGGGGTTTGGATACATACAAAGCATATCAGAACTAAGGTAAGGGATAATTTTGCAAAATCTCATTTTTTATCCGAGATTGCTTATTCGTAAGTATTTACTGGGGTTATTGCTATCATCCATGTCCATGTTTTATAAAAGTGTATTCATGTATGTTTAAAGTTTTATTTACCCATTTGAATTTTAACCCATGGTATGGAAGGAATCTTTCTTTTATTTACCCTACCAGGTACTTTTTGACTTTTCCGACAAAAGTACGAGAAGAATGTTTTTTAACGTATATGGCATGAAATGATTTTTACAGTTTTTATAAACCCTTATTTTCAAGAAGATTCCTCCAACAGATTTCATGGATATTTTCAACAAAATCCTTTTCTTTTAAAATTGCATGACATTTTGTGAAAGGAAATTGATTTTGAAAAAGAAAGGATATTTTCCTCAAGAATTCATTTCAAGTGTTTTATCAAAACCATTTTCAATCTAAGATGAAATTATTTCATATGTGTATGTTTCTAGTATAATGTCCTTATTATTTACATGGTTTCACTTTTCTTATTATGAAATGATATCCATTTATTTTATATGGATTATGTGATGATGAGATGATGTTTATGAAACCCATTTTATTTATTGGGTTTTTATGAATGATGTATGTTTATTTTGTGGAAAAAGTATGAATGATTTCATTATGATATGGGTGGGACCTATATCTCCCTCCAATGCATTGGGTAAAGATTTATATCTTATGAGATAGACATGGCTGGAACAACAAGTTAAACCGGTTCAGTAATACAAGACTGGAATGAGGAGTGAACTCGATTCAGAAAGGGACTTTGTCCACTAAGATGGTCTTGGAAGCAATGCCTTGGCTACTATTGAAATAATATCATGTGATTAATGGTTTCCACAATTACATGTTTTATTCCCATGATATTTTATCATGCTTAATGTTTCTTTATAATCTATGCCTTACGTACTTCCATGTTTTATGTCATTGCTCACGCTTTTGATGTTTAAACATTATGTTTATGTTTTTAAGTTCAAATGTATATGGTATGTTTTATTTTATCCATGATTAACCTTAATAAGAATTTGAGCTCACCCTTTTTATGTTTTCTTTTCCCCAGGATATAATGAAAGGTTTTAGGTAAGAAAAAAAGGGGAAGGTCTTTACTGGGAGATGTTGAAGATCTTTCACCATGATTAGAAGATTTTATTCCGAGTTTCCAAAGACACTAAACTATTACGATCCTTGTGTGTCTGTTTCTGTTATGTATTAAGTATTCCGCAAAAGTAATGTAATGTCCATGTACGTCAAGTTTCAGGTCTCTACAGTTGGTATCAGAGGAATGGTTTAGTCAACCTTTGGAAACTAGGATGCGACAACTTTAGTGAGATCCCTAGAGATATGTCTAAGGTATATCTAAGGATGTCCCTAAGGTTAAGTATACGTATAGGTTATAGTCCTAGAATTGCGCTAACGATCTTAGAATTTTACCTAAGATGTTTGATATTGAGGGTACTCCCCCTTTACTATTTTTTTCCCTAACATGATTTTTTCCTCTCACAATATTCTTTTTGGGTTTTAGAAAATGGCTGGAAACAGGAAGATTCACGATAATGGAGGATATGGCGGACAATAGAATGATATTATTCATGAGAATCCAATTGAAATGGGATTTGGAAGTCCAAACATTATTATTATGCATAATCAGAAATCTCATTATATGATCAATAATCTCAACATTGGTAAGTTTCCCGACTCAGATAATAAGAGAAAGATGGAGTTTCATGATGATCATAGAGGAAATAATGTTCAATTTCCCTCATGTAAATCATGTGGGAAGAGGAATTAGGGAGATTGTTTCAAAGGAACTGGAAGATGGTTTGGGTGTGGAAAAGAAGGACACAAAGCCAGTAAGTGAAAAGGAAAAGGTTCAGTTAACACCATGGATAATGATAATGGTATTGCTACGACATCAATAATGATTAGATGTTTTAAATGTGGAATGTATGGGCATTATGAAAACCAATTCCCTAAGGGAAAATATCATGAAGAGAATCAACATGGTCATATGGGTAGTATTTATGTGGATGATGATGAAGAGACTACAAATGAAATATGAGATGAAATAAATGATGAAGCTTAGCTAGTGGTTTAAGAAGTTAGTGGAATGATTGTATGTTTATAAAGAATAATGTATGGTACTATGGAATAAAGAATCATCTAAGGATTGTTACACTATTGGTTTTCCTAAAGTATATGAAAGTATATGTTGAATGGTACCAATAACCATGGAAGTTTATTCAGATATTTTTGGAAAGTAGATGATATGCGCATAATGAAGGGATAAGAAGATAATGAGATGTTTGATTGTATTCAGGAGCTCATGACTGATATAAGGACTAAGTGATATTATGGTTTGATTATATAGGGATTTTGGAATTTTGGTTTTTGGAAAGAGTAAACTTTTGACAACATTCATGTTTTCACTAAGGTGCAATGGGTATTGATTCTTCAAGAGAATACATGATTAAGGTATTAACATGTTTGTAATTTGACCAACAACATATATCTTATGATATATTGGGGATAAATGATGTCATTCACGTGATTGTTATGTGATATTTCAAGTAATAATTTTCTTTATACTAGGAGCTAGGACCGAAGTATTTTAGATAAGCCTAAAGATTGTAATGGATTATGTTGGACATAAGTTAGTATTGTTTAAAGATAGAACTTTCTTCGATATTATTGATGGGATGTTATAGTAATGTAGTTTTAGAAAAAGGAAAACCTACAGGATGGGCAACAACCCATCGCGTCGGACAAGGATGTGGGAATCAAACCCACAACTGAAGTGCGACTGGCCTTTATCGCCTACCACTAGCCTACATGAAGTCCTTGGTTAGTAGAAACTAGATTTATCTTATTAAGCGGTATGATATATGAAGTATAAGTTCATTTTTGGAACCATATATGATTAATATAACTATATGATGGACTTATAACTTTTTCTAAACTTTTGTTTGAAACATATGGAATGACCCATCATTATATCACATGATCTGCTAACACATCATGAATAACAAATTCAACTTCATTTCATTAAGGGATGAAGTGGAAATTGTTCAATTCACGAACAACAGTGAGATTGTACCAAAATCATTTAAGTATTTCTTTTAATTCATCAAATTTAGGTAAATGATCTTGAAAACCTAAAAAATGTTTTCTTAGTGACCTTATATCCGATGAATCAGATGGTACCTTAGATCATCACAAATCTATGGCTTTTTGATTGTTGGCCTTTTCATAGCCATGTTCTCTACCACTCTCTATCAGAACATGATGGTTAGATTTCTCTTCCATATCCATATTTCCTCCTATGTTATCCTATGTGGAAACCTAGTGATTAGTTTATTTGGGTAACTGTTATGTTTCATACTTTAGTTTATAAAGATAAGTTTTGGTATTCCTTTTTACGATGTGGGTTTCTATTAAACAATCTTTCGAGTAGTAAACCATTTATGTTCCCGACGAATTTCGAGGGCGAAATTCATTTTAAGGGGGGTAGAATGTAAGACCCCGTGATTTTATGAAAAATATTCTTTTAATATCATTTATTTTTGTGATGTATGCTACAAAAAGATTACCTTGCGCTACACGCAACACCGTATGAACTTGCAGTATACACAACACTATTCTTGGATCATGTTACACACAATTTTGATAGTAGTTATTCTACGAAACATTGAGTGTATATATATAAATATATATATATATATATTCAATGTATAAATGAAATATGGTGGTATTATATTATATGAAACATCGGAGGAGTCTTGCACAACACGCAACCAAGACTTGGCTTGCATTACACGCAATCGCGACTTTCCTCGATACCGTGTGTTGTACGCAATACCAGGTTTTAATAAACAATGATATATGGTGATAAAACTATTATGAACTAGCCGTTATGAATAGTATCAACTATATTATGAATTTTATAATATTATTATCCATCTTGCACATTTTCTAGAACATGGTATGAGAACAAAATCAATTTTTCGATTAAAATAAGTATTTTTCAAAAAATGTAGTTTTGCCGCCTTTTGATGGTGCACCCACCTTAAATCTTGTTTTTGACATGTTTATAAGTTCAATTTGACAAAATAAAATTCTTATTTGGAATCAGGGTATAAAATTTTACAATGGATAAATTTTTTATATTATTCTGATAACTTTCATATTTTAATGAATAGTAAAAACGCGCTATATTTTAATTACAAAAAACATTTTTCATCATAATAACATATGTGGTTAAATTATAATATTGAATAGTTTTAAATTATAAATAGAATATATTTTTACCATTTAATATAATGTATGTCATTAGAATTGATTTTACATTGAATTCGAAGGTTAAATCAATTCAATCTTTTGCAATGTTTTAAACAAAAACCAGTTTTCATTCGACAACGGGATTAATTTTAATTTAATTTATGCAACTTATGTGTATTGAATTTGAAAAAATGGATTCTATATTTTGAATCAGTGGGTCCAAATTATGTTAATAGGATACTTTTTATTTTTGGGAATTATGAATAGTAACTATGGTAAATTTTATTTACCATAGTTAAAGGTGAATCTAGTAATTAAGGGTAAATGCAATATTATAAATTTACCCTAACACATGCCAAAATTCTACTGGATGGCTAAACGTCGAGACATACACCTAATGGTCAGATTAGAATCATTTTATGTACTTTTGACCATGAAAATAATTTAATTATTATTAAAACCAAAGAAAGTGACAACATGTCACTCTCTTAAATCGTATAAGTATAATTTAGTGATAAACATCATAAAACTCCAAACATTAATAGTATCCAGAAATATTATAAAATTATCTACATCATGATAATTTATTTATAATTTTGAGGGATTAAATAATTGTCATTAATGGTGATACATTAATGATGCAGAAATTATTTATTAAGTGAAAAATCAGTAGTATAGTTTTTATTGAAATAATAATACCCATTAAAAGGACCAAAAACCTGAAAAAAACTTATTTTTAGTGTATATATACACCTTCAGCATCCAATTACATAATATAGAACCGTTTTGAGTTTTATAAAAGTGATTATGACACTTATATTATTTTATTTTAAATGATGCCAAAGTTGTCACCTTCATAATTTAATAAATATAACAAATTAAATATTGTGATTTTAAGATGATAAATTCTAGTAAAAGTATTATTGTGAAATTTAATAGAGTTATCTTCATTATAGAATTTTATTTTTAATTTTTATGCAACAAATAAGTATATTAAATAATTATACAAAAATATTGGAGTAGTTATTTTATTAAGAGATACACCAAATAAATGGTGTTAAAAATAATAAAATAAATATTATATTAACTATTTAATGTTCTCCACTAATTTTCTAGATACATATGACATTTCATGAATCTATTAAATCTTTTAGTTCGAACATATCTTCTGTATATATTTTATTTAAATTCAAATAAAAGAATAGTGTTAAAATTGACAGTATTGTTATTTTATAAAAATAACATATTATAAAATTGTTTAGAAATCACAAAAATATTTAAAAATTATAAATTTAAATTTATATGGTATAGAATTTTATAAATTAACCAATTATGGACAGTTCACAACAAATATGTAATTATTTGTTATAATTTAAAATTTAGAATGTTATTACCACAAATGAAATTAAATTGATTAAATAAGGATAAATCAAGTTGATAATGTTGAAAATAAATTGATAACATGTTTAAATTTTATTTTTTGATAAAATTACAACCCTATATCATCTAATATTAGAATATGATTCATTTTTGAGGTTTTTAAGTGGGTTTAGATTTATTATAAATTAATATTTTTAAGATTTCCAAAGGTGCCACTCCCCTCCGTTATAAAAGGGAACCTCCTCCCTCTCTTCCTCACACCAATTTGACCCTTCAAGCTTGGCCAAACCCTATCAAATTCTCTTCTCCACTTCCCTATAAACATACTTGAGGTCCTGGTTTTCTTCAAAGACCACGTTTAGTGCCCTATGAGGAGGTCTCAAAGAGGCGCTTCAAAGAAGAGGTAATGTCCGTTACCGATTCTTTCAACTTTATTTCTTCTTCTACTTTTTATTATTTAGTTGTTTCATTATGAAGTAATAACATCAGTATCAATAATATACTGATATGTTATTATAAGTATAAAAAAACCCTATTTCACTATCTATCCATCCTACGGAAAACGAAATCACCGCGCGTGCGTACGTACTGAATACCGTCTCCATGCCGTCGTGTAATCTGTTTTTCCAACACCACCTTACTTGGATGGGTATAATGGTGTAAATAATAACTATACATAGTTATTATAACATCATACTGATTTTTATATATTGTATCATCCACTCCAATTCAATTCAATAATTATGAAACCGATATCATCGCTCGTGCGTATGTACGGACTACCGTCTCCACGACGCGATGAGATTCATTCTCCATGTTAAATGTTTAAGAATGATTATAAAGTATATATAAGAAATAATAATAAAATATATGACATTATAAAGCTAATTTATTTATGTATATATATTTCATCTGCTTAATTCCATTCAACTCAATAAGGAAACGAAAACAGCGTTCATGCGTACGTACGGCCTACCGTCTCCATGAACGGTGTATTTCTTTTCATTTATCGATCTATTATATATTTGTGAATTATGAATATATATTATATATAAAACATGTTTTATATTATGGAATTAATTAATCATGATCTAATTAATCATATGAATAATTACAAGTCAAAACACGGACGACAAATGAAACAATTTTACCCTAAACACTCTTTAACATGGAATTTACAAAAGAATGGGTAATATAAAGTAATAAGTGAACCATATATGATATCGTTACAATGAATATGATTCTCTAATAAGTAAATAACATTATTTAAATCATTATACAGGGGGTTCAGATACGTACGAAGCATATCAGAACTAAGGTAAGGGATAATTTTGCAAAATCTCATTTTTTATCCGAGATTGCTTATTCGTAAGTATTTACTGGGGTTATTGCTATCATCCATGTACATGTTTTATAAAAGTTTATTCATGTATGTTTAAAGTTTTTTTACCCATTTGACTTTTACCGCATGGTACGGAAGGAATCTTTCTTTTATTTACCCTACAAGTTACTTTTTGACTTTTCCGACAAAAGTACGAGAAGAATGTTTTTTTAACGTATATGGCATGAAAGGATTTTTATGGTTTTTATAAATCCTTATTTTCATGAAGCTTCCTCCAAAAGATATAATGACTATTTTCAACAAAATCATTTTCTTTTAAAATTGCATGACATTTTGTGAAAATAAATTGATTTTGAAAAAGAAAGGATATTTTCCTCAAGAATTCATTTCAAGTGTTTTATCAAAACCACTTTCAAGCTAAGATGACATTATTTCATATGTGTATGTCTCAAGTATAATGTCTCTATGATTTACATGGTTTCACATTTCTTATTATGAAATGATATCCATTTCATTTATATGGATTATGTGATGATGGGATGATGTTTATGAAACCCATTTTATTTATTGGGTTTTTATGAATGATGTATGTTTATTTTGTGGCACAAGTATGAATGATTTCATTATGAGATGGGTGGGAACTATATCTGCCTCCAATGCATTGGGTAAAGATTTATATCTCATGAGATAGACATGGATGGAACGGCATGTTAAACTGGTTCAGTAATACAGGACTGGAAATCAGCAAGAAATGATAAAAAATTAAAATAAGGATAGATGAAGACTTTAATAGGGTCATCCAAACTAGGAAAATCCAATGAGCATGAATCAATGATATTCCATACACCTAAAACATTAAGTGTATTGATTTTTGGTTACAATTCAGAGTTTATTAACTTACGTAATAGGTTTACAACCCTCACAAAAAGTACAAACACATTTTTCTCACTCACTTAAACCACTCACTATCTCCCTGAGAGTTATTGTCGACATTTTCAAGAAAAGAGTGAGAGTTTACAAAAGAATAATACATAAGGTTTTCTCCATGTTCATACACTGATGGAGACCATGAATATTCAGTAAGAATTCTTCCTAGATATCTGTTCCAAATTTTTATAAAAATACTATAATTATGCATATATTTATTACTTTTTTATGTATAAAAATATATATTCTTATATGTAGAACTCTATTCTTTTCAAAAATCCATAAATGTTTTTGAAAGGGAATAATATATTTTGTATCGTTAGAAAATCACTATGTTTACCCTTTTATTGATCATATATAACTTTTTCATTGTTTTTTAAAATTCATCAGAAAAGCACATTTGAAATCAACTTATGATTGTTAATAAATTTTCTCATTTACTTCTTAAATAACATGAAATAAAAATATCTAGATTTGCTAACAAGACATCATCACAGTATTAGAATCACCACTAATGAGTGTCGTTCAATCCCTTCCGAACATCATATCTATTATTATTTTGCTCCATGGTGTAGAACCAAACTCCATGATCTATAAAATGTATATCAAACCAAATATAAAATAAAAATACCAGATTTTATTAGTGTAGTATTCATTAAAAATAAATACGATCAATACTAGAATGGTAATGGTTTACTATATTTGGTTTCATGGATTTCTAAACGAATATTATATAGAATATCTACATCATTTCTAGTTAATTTCTTACCAGTTGGCCCCATTCTTAAAAAATTTATTCATAAAAACTATCTTCATAACCCGAGGATATGAAACATAAGATATGGTGACCTAAGATACTCATTTGGGGTAAATATAAGAGATGTCAATAAATTATCACAAGCCATCATATGAGAACCATAAGTGTATGATAAAATTACCAAAATATACAATAATAAAACCAAATTAAAAAACATTCATTAACCATAAATTGTGGCATACAGATTTTTCAATCATAAGAAAAAAGATATAATAGTGTGGAATCATAAATAATCAATAATGACCCATAATAATATACTCTAAGCATAAGGAATAAGTTTTTTTCATTACATAAGAATAAAAAATCACTTACTTTGTCAATTTTAACCCCCAAGATTATCATTATGGAATAATTCTAATAATGGACATGCCTACCTGACCATTTCAATCATTATCTTAGGGGTAACATCCTTCTAGTGAAATTATTTGTATCCTAGAATTTTCTAGACACCATAATCACTAAAAATTTCATTATAGTAATATAATGGACCCAAAAATCCTTGTTTTATAATGTGAACACTATCACATGACACTAATCCATAGATATGTATGGAATAAAATCATAATAACATATATTATTACATCAAATATTAACTCATTGAACGAAAATGGGTTTCATAAAAATGTCATCATCATAATAAAAATCCATCTCAAGAAATAATAAATATGATAACATTGGATCACATCATTTTTAAAGAACAAGAAACATCAATTCTTGTTGTTGTAGTTGAAGAATACCTTTAAAAGATCAACAGAACATATCTTGGGGAAAATACACTTTTAATTTTTACTCAATTATTTAAAGTCTAAAAAATTTAAAAACTTTAATCATTTTTCTTCAATAAAAACATGGAACAATTATAAGGATTCTTTAATGAAAATATAAATAATGATAATAGGAAAATATATTCATGAATTGTATGTTAAAAAAATTCCTTTCACATTTTCTATAAAATGTAAAAATTTCCATTTTTGAAAAATTATAAGAATAATCCATTTAAGAATTGGTAATTAATTAAAAAATATTAATAAATGCCATTAAATATTATTTTATTAATAATGATTTTTTTGAAAAATAGTTTATAAGAAATAGGGATATGAAAGATAGCATCCCTCACCAAATGGAAAAACAAATCCAGTTTTCCATAAAAACAATTTCAGTCTCATTATTAATTAAACAAAGGAAAATCAATGGTAAAAAATTAATATAAGTAATTAAAAAATGGATAAGAAAATATCTATTATTTTTAGATGGATTTATCATATAATTTAATCATGATAAATGTATGCATAAATAATCCTGGTTAAAATTATATTTTATCATGAAACCCTTATCACAAGTCTGTATCACTTCATAAAAAAACTAATATCATGTTTAATAAATTTAAATTTAATAAAACTCTATAATATAACCATATTCACACCAATAATACCATACATGGTTTACTTATAACATCTCTTCATCCATTCATTAATAATAATAATAATCATCATTGTATTTTCTGGTGTTAAATGATTTGTTTTTTGTATGTGTTTTGGTTCGTAAATTATTTAACATTCACATTGATCATTTTTCATTCATATAAAAAATTAAAATCATGATATAAATATTATATATATTCATTATACACATATTTATAACCATTAATAAAAACTAGTGACGTTAAATTTATTATATCACTATGTTGATATGGTAGTCCTTACGTACGCCAGATTGATATTACCATTTTTTATTGGATAGAGAAAAATAATGGAAAATATAAAGTCAAATATAAATAATAATTATTATCTCAAAAATATCATATAAAATCATTAAATCTACCATAATTACCAACCATGAATGATGGTGGTAGAAAATGAACCATATCCTTACATGGAGGTTCTAGTCCACATGTATGCCAAAACGATACTTTAATATATCATTTTATTGATAATAGGTGGTAAATGGTTGTTACAAAATAATAATAACATATAATTATATTTATGAGAGTTTATTAATAATGTTTTTATAGATACAACATGTTTATATCTAGTAGAATAAGTAATAAAATTGAATGATCTTAGTTATGATCTATACCTGTTATTTGAGAGACAACCTTTGGCTTATACCATATTCCTTGAAGTATTGGTCCTTGTAGAATACCATAAAGTCTAATATGAAATTAATTAATATAGTTTGGTTTTTTATCATATATGATCCAAGATATAAAGTTAATTTTTGGAGAATACGCTAGGAGGTGAAGTTTCCCTTTATAAGTGAGGGGAGGAAGACTGATGACATTTCAAAAAATATTTCAATGACATAAGGTCACATTCTTGAGAAATTGGATCAAAATGATAAATTATTAAAAGTTAGGATAATATAAGGTTAAAATATAATCAAAAAAATTATATATGTTTGTTTTTCAATTATACCCTTATCACTTGGTTTAACCCCCGGTAACCCTGTTTCATCCTTAATCATGGTAGCACAATTTTACCTTTTCACTATTAACTATGAAAATAAACTAAGTTGAACATATTAAATGATATTAATTATTATTATTAAAAATATTTAATCTATTTTACTATATTTAATATCTACAATTACAAGATTTAATTTAAAAAAATGGAAAAAACACAATGAAAACCCATTTTAGAGAAATACATTATGAGCATAAAACGAAAATTATATCCATTCGTTTTCATGTAAAAACATAAAATGAATTTTGAAATTTAAGATTAGTATTATAATATATAGTTTGTAGAAAAATTAATCATTATATATTAATTCAATTTATTAAGATAAAAACACATTGCAAACATGGATTTTTTTATTATAACAATGTGTTTTAATGCCAAAAACTGAATTTATAACAAAATACAGTATAATGATAATTCCCATGTAAATGGTTATATTTTTTTATAGTTAATATATAATTATAATTAATTATGACCAAATTTAAAGAATAATGGGTGTTTTATTTGAGAAGAATTTATTTTAAAAAAAATAAGTTATGTTTAGCAATTCATTAAAAAAATATCATTCGAAAAGATCCAAAAAATTCACCATAAGGTATTATTAACTATATAATTACAAAAATAATATTCATTTCCAAGAATAAAACATCTTATAATTGTAGAAATTTTTTTTTTCACACATGAAGTGTGATAAATCAATTTTTAAATAAAATATATTTTTGAAGAATAAAAATATTTTACTGAAAATTGAGTGCTTATTTATTATGCATTAATCAATAAATGTGAATCATTTAAAACATTTATATATATATATTTAACAATGTGGTTATTAATACTCATACATTCTAATTTAATTTCTAGGTTAAAATGGTATAATATATCACATTTTATATTGACTCGGTGTTACATGTAAACCAAGCTACCGAACACATACTTTTTATTTAATGAAAAATATATCATAATATATTGGTTTGATACAATGTTTTTTCTATAACATTATCAACTCACTCTATTTCATGACTCAAAGAATCATAGTTTGGTTACCTATTCATCTGAAATAAAAAAAACTCATGTGGCGAGTCTTTACGGTAAAACACCTCCGATATTACATGGGAACCTATAATTTGAAAGAACCAGTGATATTGACCTTAAAATCATCAAGAAATTACTGAAACCTTTATAAAAAAAATTACTCTCTTTTTAATGGTGAATTAATACTTATTATAAATTATAATCTCTTTAATATTAAATAATTTATATATTGAGGTACTTTCCCATCTTCCATATGAAAAAAACATTCATGATGAACCACATACTTCCACATCACAAGCCTTCTAACCAGTTTGATGTCAAGAGACAATGTGGTCTAATTATGATGAAAAAATCCAAGAAATTACTTCAACCAGAATATACATTCTTTTTTATTATCTTATTAATGGTGAAACTATTGTCACTAGGGTTCAATATCAATCCCTCACCCATTAAAAATGTACGATTGCTTACAATTTCAAATTAAGACCTACAAAAAATGCTTTTGTCAATTTTATGGAAACCTTACTCATGTTGAAATATAGGGTTTCATAGTGTGAGTTTTGTCTTATATTTGTATAAATAATTCCGACTACTCCCAAAACACCTTAATCATGTACTTTCATAACCTGATTTCCTTTGTAATTACTATCACACACTATTATCATTAAGAACAATCCCCAAAATGCATCAAGGAATTTTTCTAACAAAAAACTCCATCTTAATCTTTAAATAGTTGATAAATATCACTAAGAATCAATCTACATACTCTTTCTTATTAAGTAATCCATGAAAACATATGAATCTCTAAATAAGTTTGACGGATTCCCATTTTAATTATTATTTTTATGAAATTTTTATCCCCAACCTTTCAATCATTCCTTTTGGGTGAGTAAGATAGTGGTAGCTTGGGAAATATATGATGAAATAATTTTATATAAGGTTGTGTCATCATAGAAATGATATTCTTTCTCATATGGTTCTATCATATATATTAAATAATATTTTTGATTTTTTTCATAGTAACAATAATTGTAACTATTGATGACTGATTTTTTTTAAAACTAATGATTTTAAAATAATACTATATAAAAATTAATTCATCTTATTTTTAGTGAAATTTAAACCACATTTCGATCACCAAATAATGTGTTATTAATATTTTTTATATCCATATTGGATGGATATATAGAATTTTATTCCATCCATAAAGCTATATAAATAGGGGTATTATAGTGATGTTGTGATTGAACCTCCACAATTAACATATTGATTGAAAAAACCCATTTAATTATTGGTCACATTCTAAATCCTTATGACAGGGAATTCCACAAATTTTTTATTAATAAGTATTAAAATTTTAGGATTTTTTGGAAGGCATAACCTGCTATTTAAATCCAATGGAGTTGGACATGAAACATGTCATTTAAAATGAGGCTCATTATTTAAATAATTATTAGTAGGCATTTCCTATAATTTAACATTATATAAGAATGAAAGTATATTATATAATATAAATATTTTATATATGTAACACTCTAAATGAGGTTAATTAGGATTGAATATTATCCTCCCTTTTAAGTCTATTTGACCCGAACCTATTTCCAGGAAGTTTAAGGTCTTACTACTAGGGAATATTGTGTGACTCTTGTGAATTTAAACTCTAAAATGTACCTATTATAATTTAGTATTAATAAAAATAAGGATTTATGGTAGGTATATATATATATAATCATTATATGTTTTATCTATCCAAAAATATTTTGTGACAAGGGGAAGTGTGGTGAAACTCACATCAATGTTTCCCCGAATGAGAAATCTCATTGATGCACTAGGTGAAGGCCTATAACTTACACCGTGTAAGGAGGGATGATGATATGGGTGTGTGAAATATTATATGGTCCTACATATTATTTTACCCAATTGAATTTGGAATAATTCTACCTGAAATGTTCTACTATCATCCAAAATGAGTTGTATATATAAATTGAGTGAACTTATGTGTAACCATCCCAAATATTTAGTGGGGAATTTGATAAAATTGGTGATGAATGACTGTATGTGTGATCTATGGAAAGTATCCCTTTATTTTTAATTTATTTTTGAATATTAATAAGTAAGATGACCATTAATAAAATTAACACTGAAACATGTTAACACAAGTGAGATGAATTACTAAAATTGGGTGATCTTATTAATATTGAAGGAAATGGTTTGAAAAAGTAAGATAAGGTGTGGAGGTTAATACATTGAAAAATTAACCTTATTACATCTAATACCTTTTTTATATATGTCCATTAAAGAAAATATAGGACACATGGGGTAAATGGGTTTAGTTTTCATATTGGATCTTGATGTAGTTGAAGCACCTACTGCGTATTTTTTCAACTCTATTTTTTAAGTTCAATAGCTAATCTATAATGTACATGACGTGAACATCCTGAAAAATTATTTTTTCAATATATATTGATTTTTCCTAATAGAATATATATTATCCTTTTACATTAATTTATTATTAATTTTTTTAAAAAAAAGTAATATTACCTTCGCATTGAGAACTTTAAATAGTGGTGGTTTTGATCATCCAAAAAATGATCATTGTATCATCATTGAATCACAAGGATCTAATGATGATAAAACATAGTGTTAATTAAACCATGCTTGAATGATTTATGAACAACATTGATGAAATGTTAATAATATTTATGTTTTAATATATTTGATAAATTATATATTATAAATTTTCATAACATGCTAGTTTTGAAAACAGAAGATTAATTTTCATCTATCCGGATGACAATTTGTATTTAAATTTAATATCTTTAATTCAGTAGTTATGTGTAGTTTATAAATATTAGGGGTTTGAGTTATGATAAATTGAAATTTCTATTTTGTAAAGTCTCCTTGATAAGTACTTTGGGTTATAATTCCCACCTCACTGGAGACTTATTCCTTGTTCTAGAAAGGGTTAGGTTGGATAGATATGGTTTCAAGATTACTTATATATAGATTAAGTATTTTATATAATTCTATATAATTACATTAAAAGTTCATATAATATATTTATAGGATTAATTTAGATTTTTGTTAATGTGTATTATTATATTTTTTATAGAGTAACACAAAATATGAGTTGTGTAAAGAGTTACACAAAAATATAGTTTGAACATATTAATTTGTGGGAAAAGGTAATTCTAAAACTAAATCATTATAAAAATACAATCATAGTGGAATAAATCATGAGAAAATAAATATTACATGTTATTTAATAGTTATTAATATAAAATACATGTTATGTGTACTGAATTGGGAGAAATATTATATAAAACCCCTAAAATACTAAGTGTTATATTCCATCCAAAATATAACTTTCCCAGAACATGATCATCCAATTGGGTGTTCAAATCCACAACTGGGTGCCGTTAAATTATCTTGTGGCAGGAATGAAATTATAGGGTGACACTAATATTATTAGGTTCATATTCATGAAATTTGATTTATGTTTTAATTTTATAGGAGATATAATTAGGTTAGGTTACTGGTGGAATAGATTTGAGTTTATCCATTTGTCTTATTTGGGAAAATTGTAATCTTCTCAACTATCCAGGTGTCGTAAATGATACAACTAGGATTAATACGTTTCTAAATAACTAAATATTGAGATGATCACTATAATAGACACATTATTAGTGAAATATAAATATTTTCTCACTAAATGTATATGATTTATGTGGTCATAATTTTTATCAAGAGTAATTTCATTAATATTTATTGGTGAAAAGGTATAAAAATGATACTCACACATAGATATCTATTTATTATAGATATCATCATCTATCATGTTTCTCATTTTTATATCTTTTATAGGTATGACCTATAATAATCTTCTAGATTGATATATGAGGTTGAGAAGTTTTCTCAGAGTGAATAACTCAGATAATTTTATTGTTAATGTTATAGAGATCAGTTTCTCCAACATTGGATTAGGGGCATTTGATACCAGGAAATTATATCATACATATGATAATAAACAAAGACACATAGTTAGGGGAATTGTAGAAGGATGAATTAGATCAATATTTTGTGAATGGGAAAGGAGTTTATTCATTAAAGGTCGAAAAACCTGATAAAATTATTTATAGTGAATCAGTTCTAGAATTAAAAATGTTATTATACTCCATCCATTTAAAAAAAATTTATTTCTATGTTTTGTTTGAAAAATATGGGATTTTCATTCGTTATTAAGAAAATGAGTTATTATATATATATATGAATGAAATGTTTTATAGCTATGAGAATATGTTAAATTATTAATGAATTATAAACATGGATAATCCTTTTTATAAAATTCATAATAATATAGTAAGGGTTGATACTAATCCCATATACCATTATCATTTTATCCTTAGTCATATGAATGACAAACAAATTAAATGAATCTATAGAGATAAATGGTTGAAATAATTAAATGATGAATAATTTATAATTGTGAATATTATTTATTAGGAAAAATTTGAAAATCAGATTTTAGTGGAAAAGGTTTGGAGAAAGTGGAAGATTTCATATTATACATAGAGATATATACATACTGGATAGTATATAAGATTTTTGAAGGTTTATGAAATTAATAAATGTTACTATAGAATTTAGTTGACATGGTTGGGTGTTTTTAATGAGGTATAAAATTGATTTTTTTTAAAAAATAAAAGAGTTTTAGAATAAGGTACATAATAAAGTTGGGAATAGTATTATGATTCATTAATCTGATTGAGATAGTGAATACAAGATCCATGATTTCAAGGATCATTTAAGAGGCCATAAAACTATTCTAAAACTCAATTATCATAGAACAAAATAGTAACAGTGTATCTAAGAGAATTAATCATATAATATTTTATGTGGTTCTATTGATGATGATTCATTATGACCATCCTATTTTATTCAGAGGATATTATCTAGAAACTATTTCATTCCTACATAAGCACATTTCATCTAATGTGTTCACAAAGAGGCCATGTGAGATATGTTATAGAAAACATAAAATTTTAATTTATGAGGATATAAGGTTGTAAAAAACTTATAGGATGGTTGGGTTTTTATGTAATTGACACTACGTTTGATAAATGCTAATTTGTTGGTTTCCCCAATAAACTAAGAGATATAATTTTGACAATCCTAATAAAAAAAATGTTTTTGGGGATGTATTCAGTTTTTTCCTCTAAATGAAACACATAATTGATGGACTCTTTGGGGGAAAATTTGATCTTGGAGAAAATTAATAAGAAAAAAAAACTTTTATTGGGTTGAAAGTTGACATAGTTACATAAATAGTTTTGGAAGAGGAACTGACCCAAGCTACACAAGAGCCTCAATGTTCTAGTAGTATTTTTCAGAATCCAATGATATGTGGAATTATTATAGAATAATATGATGATGTATTGTTGATAATAAATGAACCTACTACTTATAATGATTTCAATGATCATTTTTATCCTAAGAGAAGGATAAAAACTATAGAATCTAAGGGGTGAGGATCATTGGGAGAAATTGGGTGTTACGATAGAAAAATTACATTAATTGTACTATGTCTACTAATAAATAATTCTTGGTTGAAAGTGGATACAAATAAATCAATATTATGGACTATAAAGAGATATTTTCACCAGTTATTATAACAAAATTTATTCAAATATTACTTTCCATGGTATCTAATTATTAATATGATATATATCAAAAGGTTTTCAAAACAACTTTCCTTGATGGGATTTTATTTATGTTCATGTATATGATACATATATAAGGTTTTAAAGACCTATATGACTCTACTATGGTTTTAATGTACCATTAGTCCATTTATGGATTGAAAAAATCCATTTAGAGTTAAAATATATGGTTTGATAATGAAATCAAAGAGTTTGGTACTAGAAAAATCATTGATCGTTCCAAAGTATACAAGAGGATTGATGAGAGTTTGGTGGTATTTGTTTTATTGTATGTAGATGAAATACTATTTATAATAAATTATATGATTCATTTACACTCTATAAATATGTTTTTTGGAAAATAATTATCAATAAAGAACACGGGTGAAGAACCCTACAAAATTTATATTAGGATCTATAATGATAGATATAAAAAATTTATTAGACTGAGATAGAAGACTTGTATTGGAGAATTTATAATGATATTGAGAATAGATAACTCCAAGAATGGTAATTTATCAGTTATTCATGGAAACAAACATTATAAGACTCAGAATATTTCTATTATGTTAGAAAATATTGATAAGATTTATTATTAATCCTCTATGTGATCTATCATATATTAAATGTTGTGTACTCGACCCAATGTTTCTTATGCATTGATAATTACAAGTAATCACAAATAAAATCTTGTAATGAGACACTAAACTACTATGAAGCAGAACCTTATGCATATAAAAATAAGTAAGGATATGTTCTTGGCCTATTTGTGTTGGGATGAGCTCATATAAATGGCCACTCTAATTCTAGTTTCCAATCTAACAATGATGATATAAAATCCTAATATAGTTTAATATTTTTCATAAATAGATGATCCATAAATTCAAATATTTACAAATAATACAAAATTGTAGACTCAAAAACAGAGACAGAGATCATCAATGAATTAAATTCTATTATGGAGGATATCTAAATCAATATTTTCATCACTGGACATTATTGCTAGAATCGATGGATAAATTGAGATGTAATATGACTAAAATGGAGTTATTTACCATGTAACTGAACCTTGGTCTTTCCAAATAAAAAAATATATCCTCCAAAAGTACCATCTCATTCAGGAGACCTTTGATATGGGGTGTAAAGATCTATTAAGTTTCAACATAATATAGAATAAGAGAACAATTGACCAAACCATTAACACATCAAAACCAAGAATGTCATTATTAATCTCTTAGTATAAGCTACATGAGATATTTTATGTAATGGTTTGTGACAACATCATAAAGGTATTTGGTTTATCATTCATTCATGTGAGTCACAATTTATATCACATGAATAGTGGATTAATAAAATACTTGAATAGTAAGACTTTGAGTTATCACATCGATGGTTATCACAGAGTATTATATATTTTAATGTTATGTTACGATTAATATGAGTAGAATCATGTGATATTCACAAATAGTTGTAAAAGACATACAAATAATTGAGTCATGAGGATATAAGTGAAGACTTTCTATTTTAACTGATATGAAAATGTATATCATATAGAATATCATATGGAAACTAGTACACATCGGGGTGTATGATTATTATGAATCCCAATTACCTAATGTAACTGAGATACATATGGAAACTAGTACACATCGAGGTGTATGATTATTATGTTTAATGGTTTCACAAGGATATATGATGTTTTTAATATTGTCCTTATTGGATTTTAGTTTATCTAAGATATTATTTGAAATTAAAAAAATTGTATATTATATTGTAAAATATTCCCTGAGTCATAACCATTGATATTCATGTGATACATATCATATATTTCCATTTCATGATATCATATATAGAATGTGATGAATCTATCATAGCTTATGATATATCATGATATCAATTGTATGGTTAATACCAGATACCACACATGGTTTACCTTTGGTGATGAATTAAAGGATTGATTTATTTATAGATACACATATTCATTTGAAATATTTATATGATTAGAGATGAATAGACATATTATATTTTAATATATGTTATCTATCATGTATTTGTGAGACAATGATGAAATACATTAATAGAATTAAAGGAGAATATATAAATGTTTGTGATCCTGATATTGGATACACATGAGGTTATCTTGACTAAGGCTGTTCTACCTCTGCATAACTTTATACCATTCATATTTTTAATGAATATGATAGAATAGATTTGGTATCTGGGGGTAATCTCATTATGAAAAATGATCATAGTTGATGTTTTCGTCCCATTGAATGGGGGAGTCTGTTGGCTATCTCTATGTGATTAGAATCCAGAACAATTCCTCGATATCAATGGGCATAAAAATTACTATAGTTTATGTATTATAGTTTTTTCTATATTCTACACTATTTGTTGATTTGTGATAATACATTAAGTACATCAAATTGGAATCTTCTACCTATTTGGTCATTATATGATCCTCAAAAACTCATAATGAGAACCATTATAGAGTGAAGGGTCCTCTTATATTAAATAATATGATTATTTTGTAACATAATAAAGAGTAAAAATAAATTTTCATTAAATAATGTTGTCAAGATTCCCTATTCTTATTTTTAGGAGGCCACTATTATTTTGGGAAATAAATTCCATAATATATGACATGATTTGAATAAATGGTTGATGTTTAGTGAATCCCTCCACCACAATTATTTATCTCTAAAAATCCAATTTGAAACATTATACATGCGAAGAAGAAAATTTTACATGATAAAATATTTTCAATAAAATCATTCCTAGAAATTGTTCAATAGTTACAGAAGATTTAAATGTAAAAATGAAGAATATTATTAACGGGTCATGGAAAAACAAGAAAATTCCTAACGTCATGGTGGATCCACAATGCTTTAGTGGATTGTCTCGATCTATAATTCAATGGAACCATCTTGAAAGACCAGGATATAAATTATCAATATTGGGTTTCTAGTGTTGATTTATAACCCTATAATTAGATGATAAATAAGGGATTTATTGAGGTAAGGTCACCATTTTTTTAAAATAAATTTATTTAATTAAATTCCCGAAATGCATCCTATTCAAGGACTAAGAGCCATGAAAATACTATAAAGATCACTGTCAAATTATCTCAACCAAATTACAATTATAGTGATATAATTTCTATATAGGGATATTTTTGTAGATACATATAATTTTTACCATTCACAGATAAATGAATCAAAAATATTTAATATTTTATGAGTGCCTACGACACTATAAAACAATAAAAACCAAGCGAAACTATAATTTTTTTTGAAAAAATATATATTTTGAAAACATAATTTAAAATGATTGATTGAAAAATCCAATTCACTATATCCACCCTGTATTCATGGATTTGTATCTATAAAAGAAAAAAATATCTCAAAGTGGTTGTAGTGTAAATCTCACATCATATTCTCACACTCATATGAAATCTATTAATGTCTTTGATTCTACCAATGGACACCCCAAAAATTGTATCAAGCACCCCAAAAGTGACTTGTCATAGAGGTCTAAAATCTCTACTTGGTACTGCATAATGGTTATCTTGTCCATGATGACTAGATATCTATTTTCGATAATGTGTGTTGGATCAAGAACCTATCTCTTCAGTCATGACCCATAAAAGAAATTATGTTGAGAATATGATCCTAAGCGTAACACTGAGTGATAAACAAAATAAAATTTAAAATTTAGGATCTATAATGAACAAATGAACCTCAGGGATAACCAAATTCTCTGAAAAGAGATCCAGAAACTCATTCAAGTATAGATATTTAGGAAAAACTGACTCCCACACTCCAATTCCAAGGACCTTTCATCTTTATTATATGTAGGAATTTTAATAGTTGTTTGTTATCCTCATTCACTCAGGGATCACCAATACCATCTTAAACATAAATTTACTTTATTAGGTTCCACAACCCCTCCCATAAAGATACCAAAAGGAGGTGATAGAGATGGTGAATGACCGAGTGCTACCTCTAGTAGGCCTTGTGTCAGTGACTAGCATTGAGGGTATAATAGAAATTCACATAGGAGGAATTACCCTCTAAGAGAAACATGAGGAAGAGATAGGTAAGAAGGATAGAATAACCAAACCCTTCTTAGACATATATATATATATTTAAAAGAAACTGAAATTTCATACATGAAATATCATACATGAAATATCATACAATACAAAAACAATTGGAAGGAAAACTACAATTACCAAAAAGGTAAATATGGAAGTTACCATGATTCCTAAACAAACCCTACTAAACCCCGAGCATGTAATATCCAGCATAATCACCAACCCGGTTCAATTAATATGAAAAATATTTTATATATATATGTAGGGTGAGCATAACAGTATACTGAGTAGGATCCTCCCCAGAGCCTGTCATGAAAAAGATATGGAAAGAAACCTAAATAATAGTGAATAATGAAACTAACTAATCAGCTAAACATATATACTAGGTTCTTAGCCTCACTATGGATATCTCTCACCACGTATATAATAAAAGAGAGAATATAATATAGTAATAAAACATAAAGGGTTCCTCACTCCCACTTCCCCAATGGTTTGCAGCTCTGCCCCTACGTTATACGCCCTTATCCATCTCTAGCCAAAAGTAAGCTAACTCAAAGAAACCCAGGAAATGTTTCACAACATGCACCTCATGCATCACATAACCACATAATCCTATATCACACATCAAAATAACATTCTAATCTATAGAATAAATAAACATGATAACAAATAAAGGCATGGATATCACACTATCCAACAATACAAGAGGTATACCTCTATCATGTTATAAAGAGACATCATCACCAACATGTAATCACTATACAATTTTTTTAATATGGTTGGTCATTATTGTTTCAATATTATTACCATATAATGAGATGGATAATGATAAAATTTATTATTTCATGTAAATAGAAGAGAAGCAGTGAATCACGTACCTCAAAATCCATCAATGTTATTCTCATGAGAATGAACCACGTTACGGATCTCTGATCACCTATGCTATAAGTACTTGGATCAGAATGGATCACTACAGATCAAATTTGGAAGCCCATAGATCGATCCATATTGAAGGAATTTAAAATCATATAAGGGTGAAGCCTATGAAAATTAAAAAATGTTTGAAGCCATAGGGTTTGAGAAACCAGAGCATTAAAAAACATTTTTAAATGATTTTTTCAGGAGATTTACATGGTGTGTAAACCATTTACACATCATGTAATTTCCAATTTCATATTTTTCAAAAAAATCTAAATCATTTTTATTATTGAAAAAAAATTACACATCATGAACCAGCCTTAGACCATCCATGAACTACACATACACAATTTGTAAGCGTTACACGTTGTGTATTCACCATACATTCAGAACGTCATTTCCAAACCTCTCTAGACCACATCCAAGCCTCAAATGAGTTCTAAAATCCTTATAAACATGAAAGGGGTTAGAACATGAGGATTTATGACCTTACATTAGATAACTCTTAAAAATAATCATCCATGGGAATCCAAAACCAAACTAGAGAGAAAAAAATGGGGATCGTCCGAACATCCACCCCATGAGATACCTCTCAAAGGTATCACCATCACAGTAGATCCACCACCTCACTCAGAGGAAAATGGTGTAAAACCATGAAACCATTAAAACCATCTCTTAAACACTATTTGAAGGTATATACCTTTCAAATGAGAGTAAATCTATAATAATAAACAATAGGAAATCATCTCATAAGATAGAATGGTCCATATCTAAAAGAGAATAGTGTTATAAGAGTAGAGTCTAAACATAAAAAATATTAGGGTACTAATCACACATAAGTGTATTATTATCCCAAGTACTCCCCTATGTTCCACAATTCTGTCACATGAAATGAACCAATGCAATAACACACCCACTCAACACCTTCTCCTAAAATTCCTAGATCTGCACAAGCTTCTCCTTGAAAGTCAGATCGTTGTAAAAAATGATATTTCCCTTTTTGATGATATGAGAGTCATACTGAAGATACAAATGGAGTTGTGAACCATGAAGAAACATCATGTATCCAAATCATCTATGGATTTAAGGGATATATGATATGCCACAATGCCAACATGAGTCAACACCTCAAAATTACCATTTAATAAGTGAGAAAGCTTACTCGCATGTAAAATCCTTCACATCCCATGATAAAGAGTCGTCTTGAAGAACATGTGATCTTTAACATAGAACTATATTGGTATACTCCTTTGATACACATAGTATTTATAATGATATTTTTCTACATCCATCCTCTCACGATTTACCTGAACCATCTCTTTCGTATTCTGTGCCATTTATGGCCTAATAATTTCTATCTCTTTAACTATTCAATCATAATTGAGAATAGAAAGGTCAATCATAAAAATAATCAAATGGATCCATACCAATGGTGGTGTGGAAACTATAATTATATGAAAAACTAACCATGGTTTAATGCCTAATCCATGATCATAAAAAATACAGGACACAAGCGCACAACATTTCTTCAAAAGTTTGAATGGTCCACTCTGTCTGATCATCCATTTGTACATGAAAAGTAGTGTTAAGTAATTTTTGAGAACCAAAGAATGATGGAGACATCCCCGAACACTTTAGGTAAAACGAGGATCTTGATCTTAAATGACCATCCAAGGGAATCTATGAAGTCTCACAAAAACCTCTAGATACTTCCTCTAGGAAAAATCTACTATGCCTGACTCCCTGATCGATATAAATGGGGATTATTTTATCAAATGTTCCAATTTAACCTATATTAAATCATACATTCATTGAGATTGATGTAAATCAGTGACAATGTCCATCGATATTTCCTCATATTTTCACTAGGGAACATCTAATGGTTCGATAAAAATACCACGAACATGACACTCACCCTTCACCTTTAGGAAGACCAAACATTGAGAAAAAAACTCTGGAACATCATGCTTCAACCCAAACCACCAAAAATATCCTCTCAAAATTATAACATCATGGTTACAGTAGGATATAACACTATTGGTGAAATATGGAAATCAGGAAGAACTATATCGCACATCAGTGATGGAAAAAAATCATTCCTTGGAACAAAACCCGATGTTGTCCTTCCTCAGTCCAACCGTTAGGGTTATCATAAAAACCACCTTGTCTCTCTGGACCTCCACCTCATAATCCCTCAACTGGGACACCTCCACCTGCTACAGTAAAGATAATTACACTATCATCTATAAAAGAAAACCATGACCTCAAACCTCTCCCATATCAAGATGCATCACTGAGAGTTCTTCAATCACTCTCTAGGAATCCCTAAATTCAAGAATGTCATCTCTATGTGACTCCCTTATCATCCAATTTGCTATAATATTCCATTTCTTTGTCTATATAAAATCTAAATGTTATAATATTTCATGAATTCTATCCACTAATGATGATTCATGCTCAAGTCATTATAAGAGATAAAATACATTTGGATCTTATGGTTATTAAAAACAACAAAATTATCACTAATGAGGTAATGCCACAATAAAATTAACTAAAACACCACTACATACTACTCATGATCATGGGTGAAATAGTTATTCTCTTGATGATACAACTTAAAATAACTCTATTAATTAACTAATATTAGTTTTATCAAAACACAACCCAATAGAAAATTAAAACTATCACAGTAAACCTTAACATGAACTCATTGTGATAGAAAAAAATGAACTAGAGAACTAACCAACTTCTCATTTAAGTACTGAAAAGATTACTGAAATTGGTCAGTCAAAAAGAATTCCTAGTCCTTTCTTGTAAAAGCTATCATATAAGTTTCAACCTTAAATTAATCAACTACAAACTTCCTGTAATTTCTTACAAGACCATGGATACTGAGAACTACTACCACTCTCTTAGGAGCTACACAAGACATACATGAATCTATCATTAAAGAATACATAACAGGTCCCTATTGTATTACCACATTCTCTATGAAACGTACTTCATGGGAATAAAACCCAAACTACTATAACCTCCCATATAACAACTCAAGACGAAGGACTCCTAAAATGACATGCATATTTTCTGGAAGCTCCTCCTTAGGCATGGAGTATATAAGGATGTATTCAATGAAATACCAAAAAAAACATCTACTAACTCTAAAAAAACAGTGTTCATCAACTCCATGAGAACAACTAGATAATTCATCACACGATATGATATCACAATGATCTCATAATACCCATGATGACAATAAAATAGAGTCTTGAGAATATTCTCATCCTTCACACAAATATAATGATATCGTAACCATAAATCCATCTTCGAGAACCAACTTTCTCCCTTTATCTAATTGAATAAATCATAAATATGAGGAATAAGATATATTTTATTCAATATCACTTGGTTTAAATAATGATATTGTACACAGAGAATCAAACTACTATCAACCTTTTCTATGAACAAGACTGGTGCACCCTAGGGTGACACACTTGTCTGGACAAAACTTTTCTAATAAAGATCATCTATATGTACTCACTAATATCAAAACATCTAACGTTCCATCCTATACAGAGACATTATTATAGGAGACAACTATGGCCATCTCTCAAACCCAAAATCAATCTCCCATCAAGGAGGTAACACCACAAACTTATCTAGAAAGACATCATGGTACTCCAACAGAACCTTGGGAAAAACCAACTACTAATCCTTTGACAAGACCAGAATCTGAATTACTATCAAATATGATTTGGATGGAACACTCCTCCAACCCACATGAGGGTCTCTCTCATCAACAAACACTACTGGCTCTCCATTAGTATGACAGAACACAACTTTCCTCCTAAACCAATCCACAATAGCCTAAAAATAATACATCCAATCCATAATAATGTGATTTCACAAGGCCATATAAATAAAAATAGGAAATCTCCCCAAAGATAATTTATACACTATCACTGTCTCACATTCTTTACATACTTCATACAGGTCAACTCAAACTCCAATTGATGTAGTGAGTGCCAAGGGCACTAGAATCCTCTCTACCTCAATTTATAAATCAGGAATGTGGGTAGGTGATATAAAGGATTGTGTTTCCCCGGAATCAAAAATATCATACAACCATATAGAAAACAATTAATAGGTTCCCCGAATAGTTTCTAGATTTTTTAGAGCTAGAAATGATAAAAAGTGATACAGGCCATGGCCATCTCCATGGCCACTCTAAACCTACTAAAAACCACCTCCATGACCATGCTCTACTCTCTGAGTACAATTAGTGTCTGGAATATGTCCTATACATATCACATTCCCTCTATACTAAAACCTAACTGGAGCACCCTATGTTTTTTTGTCATAGATGAAACTCCTGTAATGGAAGAACATGGAGCGAACCACCAGGAACACACTGACTACACAGAATCATTGGGACCTCTTTCCACTGATTACCTTGACCTACACAAGAAACAAAATATGTTTGATATCATGGATTAGGTTTAGATTCACCTCCTTTAGATAAATGTTTTTATGGGAAATGAATTCTACCCCTAGCTGAGCAAACAATCTTTTTTATTGAAAATTAGGAACCCTAGACCATTGCTCTACTTCAAGAGGAATCTGAATGACTTCGTTCTCATGAAAACAAGGTTATAGCTAACAACCTCTCAACAACCTCTTTTATTGACAACACCTCAGGATATGTCTTCAGCATAAATGTTGTGACCGTGAATTGGATATCTATATTAAAATCTACCTAAAAATGTCATTCAATGACATCCTCACATGGAAACAAGTCCCAAGCATATCGTAGAAGGATCAGGAAATGGATCCCAAAATCATGCACACTTGAGCTCCCCCTACTAAAGTGTAGGAAAATATTGAAGAATATCCCACTTAATGGTAAAATAATAAACTATAATATGAACTATTCTTATAAATTCTCCCATGAGACCACAAACTCCTATCAATCCCTGAGGAATAAAAACAAAAACTTTCCCACTGCTCCATGCAATATCATCACATTCAAAAAAACCCAATGCTATTTCCAAAAATGGATTGAACTGAAATATACTTTAACCTCTTCAAAGCCGTATTTCATGATGAAATAAATGCATGTGTCTCATATGGTATCCCATGTTTACATCACTTACAAGTATTAACTGACATTATTTCCCTACTAGCCCATGCAACCTCACCCGTGCCTATATCTAACCTCCATCTTATCCCTCAAACATGAACCTTTGATACCACTATATCATGACCCCTCTCGAAAAAGATATCACATTGAGGGAAGATATATGGTGACTACCCATTTCCCTCCTCTTATAGGCCCTGGGTTAGATAATATCACCAAGGGTATAATAAACATGTATATGGGAAGAGTTACCCTCTATGATAAACTTGTAGAAGAGACAAATAATCAACATAAAAAAAACACCTTCTCAAATAATATATATATAGTGAACCTCAAGTGAAATCATGAAATATCATATTGTACTGAAAAGAATGAATGGAAAAATATGAGTACCAAAAAGTTAAAAATCAAAATGACTACAAAGCCCAAACATATTTTGGGAAACCCCAAGCTATTAATATCCAACCCAATAACAAACTACACCAAATGACCTAACAAGAGTTTATATATACATACTATGATCATAAATGTATACTAAATAGGATCCCCATTGGATCCTCTCATGAAAAAGATATGGAAACCATACTAAAGCACAATGAATACTGGTGAAACTAACTCATCACCTAAATAGGTATACTAGGTTCCAAGCCTCATCATTTATATCTATCACCATGCATCACATACAATAGATGATACAATATGGTAATAAAATATCATGGGTACCATGATTCTACTTCCCCACTGGTTTTCGCTCTGCCCCAATGTCGTATGTCCCAAGCCATCTATTTCCAAATGTAATATAGCCTGAAGACACTTGGGAATGGAGTAACAGCAATCACCTTGGGCACCACATATCCACATATAGTAACCATGTAGTTTCTAGGAGCCACCATATCCCGTATGATTTATATCAAACATTAAGTATTATATCTCAATCCATTATATCCCATACACCAAGTGAGTACCACAAGCCATCATAGCCTATACATGTAATACCTATAATAATCATTTAGATACTATATCTGGTAATAAAGGTGTGGGAAATGACCAAAAGACATCACAACCCACTACACATTTATATGAAAAGTATATCAACCATGAATTTTATCACAAGTGAATAATAAGAGAAGAGAGTAGGTCCAATGGTGGTAGTGAGCTATCTATCATTCCACTGGGCTGTTGGGGAAAACACCCTCTTAGTATACTCTAGGTGTCATTTTCCTGAACTACTATGGGTGGGGTAGGATATGAAATCACAAAATATACATGATATAATATATCTCACAATCACATTATGGTAATAAACTTGTCTTGTACTCGAATATTACCATCATCACTCAAACTCCCAGTTTCCACTGCTAAGAGCAAATATCTTATTAGCACACAAGCATATAAAATAGCTACATTAGTTAAATCTATTATTATTTTTATCATTTACATTAATTAATGAATTCCCTAGCCATTCATTAACAATTATAATTATTCCAAATTACATTATATTTCTTAGATATAATTATCAGAGTAATGTCCTTCCCTTCTAGACATAATCCAGACAAGTCCATAGTTTGCTAAGATTAACATATTTTTAGAATTTCCATTCCATCACCAACTATCACCATGTGGTTAAAAATTTATTTTTTAATTTATAGTATCATTACATATCTATATACACTTAGAAAACCATAATAATCTACTAAAAAGAGAAAAAATTCCACCAAGAACCACTAACAGCCTTAAGTAGTGGAAAAAAGGAATATAGATAATAGCAAGAAACGTTTCCATCGACTATTAAACAGATATAAGTAAGCATACCATCTCTCAACATCTCATTAATGGGTTAGCCAAAATTTAACCTTCCATCACCAAAGATTGCATCCCTAAAACCCATATACATACATTGATTTATTCGTACATCACATGCCTCAACTACAACAACATCATTCGTGCCTCCCAACTCACATCATATCAGCCATCCCAGGCTTGACCATACTAGGCTCACATCACATCTGGGCCACCCCACCCATATCATCCATCCTAGTCATAGCCATATCAGTATTATCTCACAGGGATCATGTCCAAATAAAATCAAAAAATCAGTAGGAACAAATAAGAAAACAATAGTGAAATCTGGCCCTCAAAACAAGGCATTTGACCTTCTCATGAAAACAGTCACCCATGGGTATAAACCAAGGAACCCAACCTTTATAAGAAAATTGGACACTCTAGCACAAGAAAATTATATTTATCAAAAATTATATTCATATTCTATCCTGAATTAACCTATTTATTTATTAATAGATTCCAATTACAAGCAGCCTATGGTAGCGGGCTATGAAAATCTATCAAGGAAAAAATAATCTAGTAGAATTAATTATGGTTTCAACAAATATAAAGAAGTACCATTCACAATTAACCTGATTTTTTCAATTATTATCTTCAAGAATAAACAATTTTCCCATATTTTATCAATTCAATTAGTCATATGGAAGATCAAAATTCTACTACACATGTGCATTGAATCAATTTGATTATAATAAAATTACACTAACTACTAGATTACATATATTCGACTTCTTTATTTTCATAAAACAATTATTTATCAATTAATTTAGGATTTATTATATTTATCAATTTTACATAAAAAAATAAGCCAATCCATAGAATAAACAAACTTGATAACAAATAAAGGCATAAATATTACACTATCTAGAAAAAAAGGAGGCAAAACACTATCACATTATAAAGAAAAAACATCAATAACCTTCGATTTCTATCCAATTTAATTAATATGGTTCAATATTATTAGGCCAATTTTATTTCCATACAACGGGATAAATCATGATTAATTTATGATTTATTGTAAATAGGAGAGAAGTAATGATTCTGATACATCCAAATCTGTGATTGTTATTCACACCAGAACAAACCACGTTATGGATCCATGATCACCACCATTACAAGAAAATTGTTCAAAAAATATTACCACAGATCGAAGAACGAATCCCAAGGATCGATCATCATCAAAGGGATATTAATATTCTGGAGGGAGGACCCTCTCTCTACTAAAAAAAAGTGCAGCCATAGGGTTTGTGAAACCTGAGAATTTGAAAACATCTATAAAATAATAGTACCTGATATTTACATAGTGTGTAAAACATTTACACATTGTGTAAATGTCATGGTCATATTTCACTAAAAAAATGAGAAAATTTTTTATTTTTGAAATCGAAATATTTAAACATTCTGAACCTGACCTGCATGACATGTATGATTTAGAAAAAATTCATTCACCCTTGTTCCTGAATTTCATAGAAAAACCCCTCCATACAACTTCCAAGCCTCATTCGAGCTCCAAAATCTATGAAAACATGAAAAGTATTGGACCCTGAGGATCTAATCCCATACATCAGACCCCATAAGTGATAACTCATCAATCCACATCCAAAAAAGGTTTAACTGACATGGAATCGAATACAAGGATTTAAAAGGATCTATACAAATAGATGAGTGGTTGCTTTTTTAGTATGGAAAATCCATTATAATTAGGTTACCACCCACATTCATCCAAAAAGTGTTCACATAAACCCATGAAATGTGATCAATAATAACAGCACATCACCTTCAATAGTAATTTTTTGGGGGGAAGAATGTTTTAATAAACTACAATAGAGTTATAAAATCATCAAAGTATATCCTATAAATCCATGAAGTTTATTAATAATTTCTCTCAAAAAAATAAATTAAGGGACTCTATGCAGCCACACTATCTCATTCATGTATTGTCAAGATCTTTATTGAAATATGATACCATATTATGAGGAAATCCAACTCATATTAATAGAAAGGTATATTAATATCCCATCATATCATACCACTAATTTCAAGATACAACTTGATTAGTACTTGAGAAAGTATCATTATGTAACCATTGGGTGTATAAACTAAATGTAATACATGAGACATAAACACTATTCAATCCTTTACTTCTTATAGATAGATGGGATTTATTGATTCATCTCTTGTAGTATAGTCAAACCATATGTAATATCTTCCTACATAGTTGAAATTACTATTTTCATCACATGTGGGAGATCATATCTCTACATAGAAGGTGGAGGATCCTCTCTCTTATCATGGGGTAGAGGAAATTACCCTTGGGGTGCCAAAATTGATTACTTTCACTAAAAACGAAGTGGATATATGTTTTAGAACTAGAATGGGAAAAAACATGTACTTTTTTTATCTATTTTGGATGCTTGTTGGGTGGTATCATAAACACGGAAAAAAGAACCAAATATTATTAAAGAATATATAATTGAGCTAAATAAATAAGTATGTAAATAAAATCAAACAAAATTCACTATATAATGAATGTATCATCCTATTTTTTCATAAAAATAATTCATTAGAGTTAAGAGTGGACTAATATAATATCAACATAATGATGATTGAATGTGTAATCCATATACACCTAAAATAACTTTCTTGGTATGATGACCAAAATCTTGAACCCTTGAATATTTTTCACTTTGTTTTCCAAACCTAATAACCATAAGACCCTTATATATAGTTTCTATCTCTGGATGGGGCAATATGTTGAATGTTCCACCAAAATCCTACCTCATATAGGTCAAAGGCTAGTGACTAGCACTAAGAATAACTGTTATACACTTGAGAGAACATAATGTATTGATAACATAAAGAAAACGTGAATATCCATTATAATGTATTATAACCCATGACCGCATGATACTATAAATATAACTACTCAACAATATAATAACAAACATGTTTACAAAACCATGCAGCTATAATAAAACCATGTAAAAAAACTATAGAGGAACTAAAATAAATATGAATAACATGTGAAAGAACGATGTACCTATGATAAAGGAAAACACATCCTTATAGCGAAAAATCCACGCAAAACATCCAATAAAACCTATCACCATTACAAACCATAAAAATTTATATATAATCTCTATGTAAACTAAGGTTACCTACAAACTGTATATCATCTATACTAACATGAATAATGTGTGAATAAAGGAAAATATTGGGGTCAACACAAACACTAATAGTAGATAACCTAAATAAAACAATGGTAATAAATAATAAGTCATATAAGAACTATAGATAGTGGAAGAAACATGAAAATCATATATTGTTTAAGGATTTAGATCCTAGGGATATAAGAAATACCAAGTCATCATATATTATATCTATAAAGGCTGTATGTTATTGAAAACTATGGATACCAAATAAATCATAAGACCTACTATATCAAAACTATCCATCTCTCATAATTTCCATGTTTCCATTCAGAAACAATATTAGGGAAGACACTCCTTTTCACATGGTTTGTATGCCTATCGATGGAGTTATCGACTATTATGGAGGCCATAAACCACCTCAATGGTTATGTATGAAAATCAGGGGGATTACTGAATCAATGGATATAGGACCATGACATCATCCTATAGGGGTAAAATACTTTACCTATCATATGTTGGACCCTAACCATATCCGAATCATGGGGGTTGTGATTCAATTCACAAAATAATAAAAATATAGGACCCATTTCATAAATCCATGAGGGGTTAATGACTCAAAGAATTGTATGGGTGACCAATACCTCTCCATTAGTGTGCTTAAAAGGTTAAAAAACTCCATAAAATAAATAATGGGAACATTCCCTGATATTAGTAATCCACCATATTGGATACCAACCTCATGTATATTATGAATTATTTCAATAAACCCCATTATCATGTTTATAATGAGAATATACTTAAATTACAAAAAATTACCATAAATTGTTTCTAAAATTGATGAGAACCTTATCATCAAATTCTATGTGAAAAAAATCTCAGAATTGAGTATATATTGGTCTAATAGTGACTCACAAATGATATTATTTGAATAAAATAGATGGAAAATAAAATCCATGTGTTCTATTAGACATAACAGGTCATACCATAGAAATAACTATTCATTTACACACATTAGAAAGTTTTTTATGGTGGTATAGACATCTGCTACTCCAATTAGGAATAACATGTACAGCTAAATGGTTTTTATCTATGTGTATCGAGTGCAAACCACTAAGGGAGGGGGTGAATTAGGCATGCATTATATTTTACCAAATTTAAAGTAATATTGTAAACATTTAACACCCTAATGTTTTTGGAACTCCATTATCGATGATAAGAAATATTTGATTAGTTCTTATTGAATCAATGAGACACTAAACATGTATTAATGGATATAAAGTTAGATCAACATAAACAATTTTTACAATGTTTTCCCCTACTATAGGTAACTAACTCCTTGTTATAAACATGATGTTTTAGTTACAGATTCTTCACTATAATCATTATATAAAATAAAAGTGGGTTCTAAAGGGTATTATATTAAAAAAAGTGTTTAGTATACACTTTTTGGGGACTATTAAAATCAAATAACTTTGTACATGTTCCACTTGCTCAATAAAAATCACTCTATGAAGGTTTTTCTTCTATCATTTTTATTTGAATGATAGAATTAATTGCACAAGAATATCCTATTTTTTACACTACTCCTCTGAATCCTATTTGAATATGATAAATATTTTTCTCAGGATATCGCTAAAAATTAATTTTTAATTCCCTTCCACTAAAATAAAGTATGCGATTGCTTTTTGATATTCATGAACTACATAATATATGTTAGTCTCTGCAAAAAATATTTCTCAATGAACCTATACATTATCTTCTCATTAAAAGATTCTCAATTTATCCTTATATGATCTCCACAATATATGTGTATTCTATAAAACACCCTATAGGTCAGCTTTTCTATGTTATGAACGTTCTTCTTATATCACATAATTCTATAATACTAGGTATCATATGAATATTTTAATCAATTTTTTTTGATGAAATCAATCATCCTCATTGAACTATCACTAAGTTTTTCTCTTAATTTTCTTCAATAGAA
This sequence comes from Viscum album, assembly GCA_963277665.1. Lineage (NCBI taxonomy): Eukaryota > Viridiplantae > Streptophyta > Magnoliopsida > Santalales > Viscaceae > Viscum > Viscum album. Next base: position 659,689,645 of record OY728162.1, on the reverse strand, counting down.
AAATAGTGACATTCTTCTTCAAATTAGTATCAGGTTTCCTTGAATTATCTCAAAGGACATATATGGTTCTATTGGGAGGTTTTCTATTCTCTTTGTTTATTATTAATTTCTGTAATCTCCCACCTATCTCTATACCTTCTATATTTATGTCCTCATATATTAGAATATGATTTATTTATTTTGAATATTGAAATAACTTAATTTTTGGTTCCTAGATACCCTCTAAAAATATCTTTTGGATATCACATTGGGTGTGTTCTAATGATCGTAGAATATCTTCTATTTTTTAAAATGAATTGTCAACTATGTTGTTTTGAGAATAACATTTACCTCCTTTCATTTCTCATTTAAAATATGTATGTTAAATATTTTAGATATTCCATATCTATGAATTCTATCCAAATCTCTAAAAAATTCCTTTTATTTTTCTAAAAAATCACATAATAATATTCCTAAAAATATTCCCCCAATATCCAAAATTATTCAAAAATCAATTATGTATCAAAAAAATTCATTAGTAATTATTACACTGTGGATCATCACTTTGCGGTGTGAGTTCTCTTATGAAACCAATATAAACATCAAATGGAACCTATAATCTTTATATAACATCTCACATAATCTTATTATTTATATCATTCTCAGGATGAATTATAATTATAATTATTATATTTAATTTATTGAATATCAGAACACACATTTACTAATTTGGAATTAAATAATTTCTTATTCTATGAAAACCAATATTTATTTTCAAAAGAAATATTTCGAAAATCATCGATTATTGTAATAATATTCTCCTGATTTTGTTTTTATACCATCTTACAAAAATAAAATCACCAATCATTGATTGAAATATACTTATGATTTCATGAACTTGAGGGACCATCTTCAGCATCGTCATGTATCATTTACTTCTTCAAAATATCAATTCTATACATCTCATTCTTTCTATTTTGAAAATGTAAAATTTTCATATATAGTTAGACCATGACACTTTCAGAATAATTCCTATGAATTCCAAAATGTCCCCTTTCCTTTATCAAATTTTCTTTCTAAAGAGAATTTCATAAGACAATACGAGTCTTATGAAGTCCTTATGTATTCATCCATTTTTTTTAATTTTTTCATAAATAACTAATAGTTCATAAGACAATAAAAGTCCTATAAAGTTCCCATAACTTCATTTTTCTAAAAATTAATCCTCAACGATAGTTCTTGGGAATTTTTAATAGATATTCACAGACAAGGAAATAAATACACGATCATAAAAGTCTTACACCCTCAAATATTGTCTAATAATCTCAAAAAATGTATAATAAGTTCACAAAAAATGTTTTATTTGTAGATAAATAACTTATTTCCCAACCAAAAAGTCTTAAATGTTCAGTGTAATGTATTATATATTGATATAAATTCTTATAAAGTAAGATACAACCAATATTTATAGACTCATAAGATAAAATCTTATTATTTTTTCCGAGCTAGAGACATTTTAATTTTTAACCTCCACTTCAAAATTCCATGCATCCTAAAACCAACTCAACGATACTAAAAATAATATATGGACTTCTTAATCACTCCAAATCACCATATAAAAGAATCAAATACATCTAAAAATTATCAAAATAATTCCTAGACTCTTTATCCTTTTCCGATGTAACTTTTGATCATATAATTATAGAAATACTATGTATTTCCATATATTTTTACTATTTTGGTATTATATCCTCAATATCATTCATTATAGTCCCCATTCCAAACATGTATAACACTATATACCACATAATTAATTCTCAATAACTCAATGATTTTTCCTTCACAACTCCAAAAATATTTTCACTAAAAACAATGCATTTCATTTAATATGATAATAAAATATTTACAATCTAATCAACATGGGTAGTTTAATAGACATATTTTAACTCCATTGAATGTTTTGTAAATAGTTATTCTCACAATAATAGTCCATCTCTATTTACCTTGATGATTACCTCCCCAGTTTTTTTATTTATAGGATACTGACCAGGCATCGTCTTTACCTTAATTTAATCTAATTTATTGGTAACATATTCATCATTTACACTATATTCATTCATCCCCAATCACCAAACACTCCCAAATACATTTAATTTCCATTATAACTATGTTTACAAAAAAATAAAAATAATTATATCATCATATTTGCAAATCCTTTTGGATTATTCAATCCCACCCTTTGGATTTGTTTTCAATACCATATTCAAACCTTATGTCAATTTTTCTCTTCTCCCGCTTATGGAAAATAAATTCAAAGGTATTGATATGGAGTAAAATATTACATGAAAAAACCATTCTCCCCTTTTTTAAAAGTCTATCTTCGCTAATTTTACTCGCTTCATTCATTTATTCAATCCTTCATATCGAGGTAATTATTCAATCCCCCGTTTATTCAAAATGTTTCATTGAATTGTTTTACCAATCCAAAAACATTTTTTCTATGTGAGGTAACCTAGTGTTGAAAACAATTTGATCAATTTATATAACATATAGTTTCATATACTTTACTATTTCTTCTACTAGTTTTCACTTTACTAATTTGCGGTTAAATATGTATATTTATAAGATTTTATGTGAACCTCCATCAAAATTCAAAAAAACATTAAATTAATACAACTAAAAGAATGCATTAACCATTTTTTTTCACATTACAGTTACTACCCCAAAATAACCATATTAAAAAGAAACCAAAAATAGAATTTGGAGAGTGAAAATCATACCCCAAACTTCATTTTGGCAGGGGATATCCAGAACAACTGATTTAACTTCAAACAAAAAATATATGGAATCGTAAACTTTTAAGACCACCATAAGGGATTTTATTCAATGATTATCATCATGGATAATCATATTTAGAAATAAAAAATTTTATTCTCTATAATGGTTTTTATTATTTATTTATAAGCATCACAGAATTTACGAGTCTTTTTTATTCACATTTAATTCACGGTTTAAATTAACTACAAAAGATAAATAATTTAATAAATTGAGTTTCTATATGCACTTAAACATATTCCATATGTCTATGACATAGATTAAAGCTAAGAAAATACATTATTCATAGATCTAAAATATATATAACTATTCAATATTGCATCATTCATGACTTACCAAACCAAATATCTTTTTATAATATATAATTTTTTCCTACTATTTAACACTCTTATTTGCTGGGATGTTATTCCTTACAAAAAAGGTGAATAAAATTATTTATTTTAGGATTTATAATTCATTATATCCAATTACAATAAGGCTATAAATATTGTTAATCACACTTAACGAGTATGCACGACCATCTTCTTATGTATGTAATCATTTTTTACAATAGAATTTTTAATACTACAGATCACTAGTACATTACCCTAATATTTAAATAAATTTTCTTATATTGGAAACCATGGCCCCAATTTTTGTTATTGTGTCCATATCCATCCAATAGTCCAAAGGCCTTAATTTTTTTATTGATTTTTCATATTCCACCTTTCAAGGGGTGAGGTGGAACCCTTATAAGGCTTGTAGGCAAAACTATTACATGGCCCATAGGCCTTAGAGGAATTCACAACCCATAGGTTTCAAACATTACATACAAACCAGACTAACTACTTGGAACTGATCTCCCCATCATCTTCATCATGAATCAGCTCTCCACCTTTGCATGGATATTCGACTAGGCTATCCCATGCACTTACAGGCTTGTCTCGATGGTAGGTGCCATACCCTATCATTCTTGCAATCTGTTTAGCTTCTTCTGTGGTGAAATACCCTTGCTCATCCTTCTATAGGGATTGTTCCTTATAGGTTGTCTGGTTTGCATCTGTACTTAAGGTGGCCCGAAGGCCATGAGGTGGCCCGAAGGCCTTTCTGGCCAGAAGGATTGGGTGGCCCAAAGGCCTTAAAGGACTAAGGGACCAAATCGGTGGACAGAAGGCCCAAATAGGGGAAAATTCCCAGCTGCTACAGTGCCAAACATCTCCTGCTACATTTCCTCCTACAGTACATGCTACATCACCTGCTACAGTACTGCACAGTACCTGCTACAGTATCTGCTATTGTACCTACTACAGTACCGGAAATCATTCCTCCATCTGGATTTGATCCTGGGTCGCCTGGATGTAGTTAATATTCCTCACCAACCGGTCTAAGGCTCATTTTCTATTGTGTCCATATAATATGCACCATACACACATATGAGAAGCTTCAGACATACCCTTTTAGGGTAGGATTTCTTTTCTTTCATCATCTATTTCAACCACTAAACCAATCATACTATATTTTTATTAGATAGATTATTTAATCTAATTCCTTATTGATACATTTATTATTGTTATTCATATAAAAATTTTAATGATCCATGATGTATCCTTTTTACCAAACTATATGTGTGATATATTTTTTTATACATCTAATTTATCTCTCTTCTCTATCTTCTTTGGAGATGCATATTAATATTAATTTTTTTGTTACTAAATAAGGAAGAATGGTTTCATTTTCTCAAAAATCTAATTTTATACTTTTTATTCTATTAAAAGTAGTATATTAAATATTTTTGGTTTTTATATATTAAATGTTTTCAATAATTTTTACCATATTTTTTACAGTACTTGATGAAATTTTCAGGACATTCAAATCTTTTCTCATTTAAATGGTTTTTTGTAAAATGTTTTTATATATAAATTTAGAAAGTGTATTTTGTGTTTGAGATTTTATTAACATGAATATAGGCCTTATATAATTTTCATTTAATCAAATTCTATGTAATTTGTCATTGTCCTTTCAGCCAAACTTCCAACATCACCAGAAGAACCCATCAATTCACTTTCTTTATTCATATAGTTGATGTTTGGATAGATTGAGTATCTCAAAATATTTACATAGTTTTTACCACTACTTTGGCCTATATTTTGGGAGTCACCCTTCATTTAAATTCATATACTGTCCATTAATAAAGGGTTGGATCTCTTGAAATTTCTATATACCCTCATTTTTTTTAGGTTTTTTACTTTCTTCTTACCTTATACAACAAAACATAATTATTTCAAACCAATTTATGTAGATAATTTGATACATTACTCAATGATCTTTTAGTACATATGTATCCAGTGTAAATTATGATATTGTCACCATAAATTTGAGTATTTATTAAACATGAACTCTATAGTTAATGTTAAATTTTATTGTGATGAATTTACACAAGATTCTACAAGACCTAACATTAAAATTTTATTGAATGTGAATAATATAGTGACACTCATAGGATTAAATTCGGAATTTAATGAATTAAAAACCAAAAATTTGGGTCCTTTATAATTTGGTGGATAAATATAGCTACTTCCACTCATTATCCAAAAACTATTTAATGACATTTAGGAGGCCACATACATATCTCTAATTGATGTAAGGTAATGAACACCAAAGGAAAAAAGAGTTTTTATAAAATAGTTGTCTCTCTAGAATGTGATTTATACCCTATTGATTATCCAGCATGAATTATGAAGGATATTGTAGATGGGTTATTGTAGGTCACACCATAGAAGATAAACCATTCTAATTAAATTCCTTTATCTTATATTCAAGTTACTATATTTTTCCCTAATTAACATGGACCAGTGAGATTTCCCAGAGCCTATATCCCATGTTTGTACGAAAAAAATTCCCTATATGCTCTCTTTAACACTATTTAATTTGATAACTCATTATTTGATGTGATTTTTAAATTTATTACAATAACGCCAATTTTGTCTATGAATTTGACAAGAATCCCATATAAAACTATTGATTTTTTTTTCAATTATTCTAAGGACCACCTTGGGAGGATAAATGGAAAAAAATAATATGAATAAAAATAGACATCGACACTCTATTAAAGTGAATGGAAATATCCCTATATTAAATCAGATTAATCCTACTATTTTCTTATTCATCCCAAGGTTCTATTGATTACAAAATTAAAAAATTTAGTACATATTATTTTATTTGAATGAGGGCCACCCAGATTGTCCAAAGGGAGGTTCCTACTAATTTTTTTTGATGAAATACTCTATAATCATAGAATTCCCTATATATAATTTCAAATAAATTTAAACACCATTATTTGAAAACTAGATTCATTTATCACTTTTGTATCTATATTATTTGAATATAATGTTTTGAATATATCTAATTATGACATTGAGGAAAAACAATATTTCATCCAAAAAATAAATGTGAGATATTCCAATGAACCCATACACACATTTTAATTATTTAATCATCCATTTATCAATTTATGAATTGAATTTACTTCTGAGAGCATCATAATATAATAAAAATAATATTAGAGATATTGGATTTAACTACTAAAGTCCCCAAACCAATTTAAATAACCTAATACTTCTCTCCATTATGGATAATGCAAAATATTGAGAGGAGAAAAACTAAAATATATGGTTAACAACCAATATAAATAATCCACATTACTAGATCAATTTTATAATGAATCCCCTCAACATAATATTATTTGATTTTTATTTATAAATCATGACCAAGTTATTAGAATAAAATATTTTCCTATTTAATTATATTACCATTTGTAAAGGGATGCAAACTGATCCTTGAATACTTTTTCCACATAGGAATCCATATTTATCGTCATATAAAAGGTGATGAAGGAGCATAGAATGAATTTTCGGAGAATCATACCAAGAAAAGTATTGTATAAGTTATAAAAGTACACAGTTTATTATTACCCCAATCCACTGGGTTTTACAAGAAGAGAATGATGGAAAGGATTATCATTATGGTGGCTCTAGGATGAGAGCCTCCCATGAAGTAATCCATTACCACCTTGATCAAGTAACTCTTGATATAGTCCCATCCATCTATGTAGAATGAATAAGGAAAACAATTAGGTCTTGGATCACTATCATGATTCTAGAAAATAACTTCTTTGAAGATTTTAGACTCATCCAAAATGGATTTAAGACGACCATTATCCCCTATATCAACTATAATAGTGATGTTATAAAAATAGTTTTAAACTGCTACTTCCATTTAGGTAATCTCTAAAAACCCTTGATTGGGGTCCTAAAATTATATATTTTTTGTAATAAACCATATTATATCTACTTATATAAACATCACTTGAGAAAAATACCATCTCTGTGTTTAATTTTGAGCCTCCCAATAAATATTGTTCCCCTGATACAATGATAAATGTATGTAGTATTTTTTCCTCCTTTCTACATCCATCTAACTATATAATATGCTCATACCTCCCTCTCATCTTCAATATATTACTTCTTAAGAATGGGTCATTTAATTGTTAATAAGCTTCTAATATCCCTATCACAATGATGCTATAACATTTATTATAGTTGATATTCACTGAATTCAAGCTCTCACATGGAAGGAGTGACAATTAATTGGGTTTTCATCCTTTTTGGAATAATTTATTTTATTCATATGATATTTTGTTTTAAGAGAAACCCATACAAGTCCATGAGTAGGTTCTTTCCTCAAGGAGTTATATATTTTAATTAAATCATCATTCTCTATACACTGTTTAGAAAATTTAAATCAATACTCATCCAACAAAAAACATTGAATATGAAGAAAATTAAGAGAGTGGTTTGAAAGGAACTGATCCAACTATTTAATGGCCATAAATGGGAATCTTGTAATTGAATACAAATTGGATGAAAAACTATTTATCTAGATCTAATTTCAACCAATTACCCACTTATTATTTCACTGAGTGAAGTTGTCTTTAGAGAATCCTATGTCCATGAGACAATTATGGGAAAGGAATAATTGAAAATAATCCATCACCAGACTCAAATAGATTCATCAATTATTTTCTAATTACTCTATGTAGGTGTTGAAATTTACCCTCAATAACATTACAATAAATGCTGTGTTGAAAATGATAAATATATCCAAATCTTTTCTCTATGTTTAGCCACACATTTCATATATAAAATAGAAATTATGAAAAAAATAGATTTCCTATATACCTTGGGTATAATATGTTGTGATGATATATCAATTATATCAAAATGAGTCTGAAACTTTTGAAAAATCCATATATTCAAGTTTATAGGTTTCCCATGAATGTGGTTAATGATGCATTGTTAGTACGAAAATATACAGATGGATGCCTCCACATGTTTAGGATTCAAAATTGCAAGTAAAAAAAAACGTTCTTGAACCAAGAAACATCAATAGTTAATCTTACTTGGATAAGGATTTTAGGACTCTGGTAATTATATGTGAGAGATAACACATTAGGAAGAGGGTAAGTCCCTTATCACTAGAGTAGTTTTGATTAATAAAACGTAAAGAATATTGTTTGTATTATATATTTAGCTGGTAACCATAACCCTTATTGTAATGGAGTGCATTTTATTCCTCATCAAGATAAGTAACACTAAATGTGTTCATTGAAAATAATCTCCAACCCAATCTAGATCCTCAAATGAATTGAATATGAGAACTAGATATCCTTAAATCATAGTTTCCAAAATCCAATTTTGGTAAATTGGGGGGGGGGGCTAAATCTTTTTACTAAAAATAAAAAAAACATTTTAGGCTAGGAATACCTTCACCTTAGGGATAATATGATGGGTCATTAGCCTCCCATGATTTGGAGTAGGGGAATGCGAAGTATTCAAATCACTAGTTGGAGTTATGTATGACCCCACAAGAGGGGTAACTCTTGGAAGGGTACCAAAAAAACTATTTATTAGTGAAGATGGAACTAGAAAAGATAATTTTGTGTCACACTAAGGAGACCAATGTGGAAATATTCAAAATATTTTTTTGATAATCAACTAGAATATCACTGCGAAAGAACATAATTTAAATTGGTTAAGTTTTAGTTGAATATGGTTCCATAATAATGTCACACGTTGAAGATGAAGGACCTAAATGTGGAATTTCCTCTAATACAGACCACCCCACATTGAATCCAACCTCAATAAGAATCTTATGGGAGGACTTACTATTGGATAGGAGGACCAAGTCCAAAATATTATTAGAAATATTCCTCTATGAATAACAATTGGTGGTATTATCAATGGATATAGATCCATTTAGTTTTCCAATAATCCTATTGAATGATGCCAAATGACATTGAAAGTTGAAATGGGATCAAATTAATAAATTATTATAATAGAATAAACTATTCCATAGGGTTATATCATATCTTGACTAAAGATGAACATAATGTGGGAGTCGTGCTTCTATGTCCAATTACACAAAGATATGTAATACTATCATATTTTAAATCCTTCTAGGGGCTTCATCAGTTTAGAGAAACCATATGAAGGAGTCATTGATATTAATTAAGATATCCTAGGTGGGAAATTAAAGAGGGATTTCCTATAGGTTAATCTAGACTAGAGTAAAATATGAGTCATGAATACTACAACGTTCAATGAAATAGTGAAAAAGAAGAATATAATTTTATAAAATGATGAAAATATTCTATCCCAAGCCTTCAAGAAACAAAACATAAACAATAGTTAGATTGAAATGATATTTTATTCAATATATAAACCGCTGAAGGACAATTTAGCTTCCAAGATTTGGCAATTCATGAAAATACCATAAGATAGGGATGAACCACACAAAAAATGGTGAGTATAGAATATTTTTTGTATTAAAAAATTGCAATGAATTTACTTGATTTTCTAAGAACCACATAAGGACCCTCCATGGAAGGACGTTGTGTTAAGAAAAAATAACATTTTGGAATTTGAGAAAACGGAACCCTTGAATTTGAGTTTTTCCCACCTATAATGAACAACTTAAAAGACCATCTGGGGAGAAAAATTTTATTTTTTAGGAGAAAAAAAAGGATAAGTGACTTGAACCTGTCCAAATGTATATATGATGAAATCATCCTTAATAGGTTCCATAAATGATGAGTTACCTGGGTGTGATTGAATGGCTTGATACCCCAACAAATAATGATCCTTTTTTTATTGGAGGCACTTTATCAGTACATAGGATGTGAAAATAATGATGTGGGTTTGATGCCTCCAATGATTTATGTATTTAAAATTCCCCACCATCCAACAAAAAATTAAAAATTATGGGTGGAACGTGAAGTGTGATCAAAGGGGAAGTATAATCCATCACGTGACATTAAAAATGATACCTCATTTATTGATGAGTATCTTGATGAAATTTTCTCAATTTTATACGTACTTCATCGAGAACCACAGTGCTTTAATATCAACAAGTTTAAAAAATGTATATTTTTTCCCTTATTGATCTAATGAGTGAAATGTTCTTGATGTAACAACCTTGGGTGGATAAACCACTGATGGTAGTGAAAATAAATGGATCATTTTGAGAATTATCTATCTTTTTAAATTCAAGAACATTAAATGGTTACATTTTTCAATCCACTGAACATTATCTCTCAATAGTACTTAATGTGCATTTATAATGGTAGTGAGAGCATCACATGAAGATTTTACATAGTCCATTCAAAAATCCTACTGTATGATGCAATTATTTATTCACCTTGGCTATATATTATTCACTATATAGAGGTGGTTACATCCACGGTGTGTCACATTCTCATCAACACTGATTCCAACAAATGTTCTTACTCTAGAGTCCCACTATAGATCACTAGTAACAACCCACATAATTGAACAACATAGAGTCACCCTATGTTGTCTCCAACTCCAGAGTCCCCATGGAGACTTCCACTTCTCTTTAGATATTATCTAGTTCTAAAATGTCCCCATTCTTCTTCATATTGATCTTTCACCATGAACATGTATGATTAGCCTTATGTACTTTTCTAAGGGCTTCAGAACATCTGGGATTGAGCCTCTTCCCATGTTCTAGTGTGATTTGGATATTTATTAATTTTTTTCTCCTTGATATAGATGATACATCATCTCACAAATTATCTTACAATATAAAAAATGTTCGCAAAACTCTTCATAAATAAAATGTATGACTTATAGTTAAAATAATAATATCATGAATATGATCTACAAAATTATCATAGTAATTTCCCATGAACATAGAATGACCATAATAATTGACATTGTGTTATATAATCATTTTAATTTGGTAATAAATCCAAAAGTATCACCTCAATTATTTTTGAAATTATTTAAATTTTCCTGTCCTTAAATAATTTCCCTACTAAATTATATTTTTAATATAGCCATAAACCTTAGGTAATCATCAATTTTTCTGTAGTATTATATATTAAATTCCCTAAAAAACTAGGTATTTATGTGGTCAAATAGTACAATACCAGTGGCTCACCAATTCAGGAATCTCAATTATATTGAAAATAAAAATTGATCTTGAATAGTATAATTACTCAGATTTATAATTACTAAATGATTTAGGCCAACCAATTTCATTACGGTGTAGAATAAAAGGTTAAGTAAACAAACTCTTTCATATTAGTGAATCTACCATAGTGTAACACCCTATTATTTTCTAGAATGATATATTCATATGGTTCAATATAAGGCACTTTGGTGCAGCCTAATATTGGATAAAATTTCCCAAATTATTTACTTATGTAAACTCTAGACCCTCTATGATGCAAGATAAAGATTCAATGTTTCAATCTTGATATCTATGGAACTTTGGAAAGTCAATCATCCATACAGTGTTTCTAGTTATTGAGTTCACTACCATCAAAGAAAACCCTAACATGGATTACAATTATGTTATCCTTAAAAGTTTATTGTTACCCTTATACAACTAATAGGTACCCTTACATTGTTTGGTTAAACCTTACATAAGAAATCTTGAAACCTTTCAAGAGTCTCTATGTACCCTTATGCATGTGTTGGATATATTTAGGAAAGATTCCTACAACCCTTACACAATCTAATTATACCTTTAAAAATACTCAATATAAAATTAAAGTAGATTCAATTTACTCTTATAAAATATTAGTATTTACTTAGGTACTCTTACATAGAATTAAATTTAATATTACATAACTATCTTGGAACCCTTACATAGAAGTGAAAATATCAATGGAGCATTATATAGGTAATGTCATGCCTTTAGCAGGACCTTTAATTTTATCAATTTATCATTGAATATAATTCAAAATTCCATCCTCAACATTACATATGTAAGTTAGTTTCCATTTTACCGTTACATAACTAGTGAATTTGACTCAAAATTATTTAGGGCCTCCTTAAACACTATTGACTTAGTTCCAAAGCATTCAAAACATCCACAAAATGTTGTAGATTGAGTCTCTACAACCACCGACACATGTATTCTATTACCTCGAATATAATCACATCAACCATTTGATATAAACATGGAATTACTTAAGAATGGAAGTATATATTATTAAAATAATTCATAACTATTCTCCAATCATCAATAATCCACTCAACAACATTTGTTGACTTGTTGACAAAAAATGAAACACTTGGGCTCAATAATCCCCCCACCATTGTATTTTTTTCTATATTACATATCATTTTTAAAATAAATATATGTAAAATTTATAACCCTTATTTATAGTCCAATGAAATGGATAATTTAAGGGTCTTCTCATTTGTTCTTCTTCTTTTAAAGGAATTTGGGATAGTAACACCCTGAGATTTTTTGAAATATTATTATCGAAATACTTTAATATTTGTGATATTTATCATTTCACACAAAACTAGAAATATTTAATGTATATATTAACAAAATATTTTATACTTTTTTATATTCTACACCAAGGTATTTTTGTGCTACATGCAACAACAACATGGATTATGATATACGCAACACTAAGTTTCAATGAAAAAAAATTATTAATATAATTATTGAAATAATATAGTTATAAAATTGTCATCAAACTGAGTAATATAAATACTAATAACTAATTTTTAAATTTTATTTATAGTGGTTTTATATAAATAAAACATATTGATAATGAAATACATAATTTTTGGTAAATTAATTATATGTTTAAATATTTTTTTTATGGAACTGCATTTTATGTCGTTCTATAAAAAATAATTAAATTACTTTTGGAAACTATTTGAATATAATTTGATAAAATTAAATTAATATTTTGAATTCATAATGCGATAATTATATTAGGGAAAATTTTTGGGATTTGTTTTCTGAAACATCACTTTTGGACGAATAGTGGAAAATAATGAATTTTAATTCAATACTTCGTTTTCGTCTAATTTATTTATATTGGTAGATATTAATATATATTATTTTTAACGTAAAAATTGATCAATTATAAAAATATTAATCCAATTTAGGGAATCAAAATTTTTTATTTATATTTTAGAAATACAATCTTATTGTTCTTTTTAACATTCTCACATTAAAAACCCGCTTTCTCGCCATATCTATGAGATTATCATTAAAATAAAATTTTCTAATTATGTGAATTTAATTATCAAAATGGAAATAAATGTTTTTATTAATTATTAAATTTATATTATAATAAGATAAAAAATAAATTTGGACCCAAAATATTAGTGAAAGTTATTAAAATTTATCACAGTGATTGATGTAAAATTAATCATTACAAGGGACTAAACCTTACAATTATGGTTACTAATGGCCTATAAATGTTGTAAAAACCCATTTTATGGATATATTACATAATAACACCTTTAATTTATTATTTTTTTCGTTTTTCATTAATTTTTTTCGGTACAAATGTGGGTACATCTAACATGATTTAAAAAATGACTAGTGTGTACAGTCCCTCTACTATAAAAAGGAACTCACATCTCAAACTTACTCACACCTATCAAGACACATTAGATCAACCTATATAATTACCAATATATCAAAAAACCATTCCATAAACCTATAATCCTCACCTTTAGATTAAATTCCTATACACATGCCCTTTTTTGTAAACAAAAATAAGTTACCCTAATAAGAGGTAACATCCTTGCTCAAGATCCATTGTTTCATATTAATTCTCCACCCAATAAAATATTATTAATACATGATAAAAAAATGACCTCAATAAAATAAATATACATATATTCTTTTATTGTTAGTGTTAGACCTAAAATTTCATACATATCTCTCTAATGGGTAACTTATGCTCCATTTTGGTGTATGGCGAACTACCGCATCATGGAATGATGTTGTTCGTTTTTCCTTTTCCACCTATAATGGTTGAGAATTATGGTGGTGAATAAATTTTTATATGATATATATATATATATATAATATTTATGACTTATTTATAATTTTTATCTATTCTATAAAATATACATTCACGATTTCCATTTTTTTTAATATGATAACTTCGTTTGTGGATGTGTGGACTACCACCTCCTCAAAGGGCTGTGATTTGGACAAAATTTACATGGAATGTATTAAGAATGATTTTATTAAACATATATGATATATATATATATATTATTTATTATTTATTTATTCTTATTTAATTATTATGTATAACACATAAATTTATGTTTTCCAATTTGTTTAGGTATGATAATTTCGGTTGGTGATGGGCGGGCTACAGCCTCCTCAAAGTGATGTTATTCGTTAACGGATTACATGGAATGTATGAAAGTTAAATTTTGTTAAATTATACGATATATGTGGAATAATAATTCTAATATAATTATAATATATATATATATATATATGTAATTTACTTTCTTTCTTTCAATACGTCAATAAAACAGAAGCATCATTCATCCCTACGTACGACCTACTGTATCCAGGAATGGTGTACTCCATTCCATATATATATATATAATTAATATATTATTATAAATACATATATAATGAATAGAAATGATATTTATATCATGGGTTATAGTCTAGAAATCATGATATAAGTATGAGGACTGAAAATATAACAAATGAAGAGACATGTGAAAAAAGAGAGAATATTACCCAAAACATAACCTTAACATAGAAGTGTTAATAAGAGGGATATATATATCCATATACCATATTAGATATAAGAATATAGTTATATGGTATATTTATAATAAATATATATATTTTTTACAAGATTATTGATCATGAACAAATAAATTCAATACTTAAGATAATGAAATTTCATCTCACCCTTTATTTTTATGAGATACATGCCATAATCACCACTTTCTTCTTTTGGGTTGTGTGTATAATATCTTATTACATTTTATATCATCAATTATATTTATTATATAATATTAAAATAATTAAATGATGTTTTTATCTCATGGGGATCATGGTTTTAAGGTTACTCAAGCGTTAAGTGTTTTCTCATCTCACTTTTAATTTTAGAGTGGCATGAGCTATGTTCACTAACTGTTTCTTATATGTAGTATGAAAAATAACCATGGATGTATTATATAGTAATTATAATTAAATTTATGGATATCTACATATCCATTTGATTTAATTTCTTCCATGGGTTATATGTTTAAAAAGTTACAAAGTTGGTAGAGTAGTTTTGTGTAACAACCTAGGATTTCATTATACATTATCTATTTAAAGTAATTCAGTATCTTTCACCACACACAACACTGAGTTCGAGCACACCACAACATACCAAACTAGCTGTTTAAAAAAAGGTTATGAATATTATTAAGTTAATTTTGAATTTTATATACTTAATATAATTTTAACATCCATATTATTTGTTTTTAGACATAATATATGAACAAATTCAATTTTTCAGATAATAGAAGTGTTTTAAAAAAAATCAAATTTTACCGCCTTAAATAGAGAACCCTTTTTAAAATAATATTTGGAACTTTTATATATTCAATTTGAAAAATTAAGCTTATTATTTAGAATCAGTAGGTAAAAATATTGTTTGGATTAGTTTCTGGTGTTTTTCTGATAACTTTTATATTTTGATGAATAGTGAAAATACTAAATTTTAATTAAAAACTACTTTTTTAATCAAAATAATTAAAACTGTAAAATTATATATTTGAATTGTATTGGAGTATAATTAGATTATAGTTTTATCATTTAAGACATTTTTTTTTCATTTGAAGTAATTTTACAATTAAATTGGACGTAAACACATATTAGTCTTTTGATACTTTTTACTTCTAAATAACCCGATTTCTGGATTTGAAAATGGGAATTAATTTTAAATTAATTAATGCAACTAATTTATTTTTAATTTGGTAAAATATACATCACTTTTGAGTATGGAATATCAAAATTAGCATTGGGTGAATGTTTCATACTTTTCTGATAACTTTCACACATTGATGAATAGTGAAAAATACTAAATTTTAATTAAAAACAACTTTTTTAATCGAAATAATTTATAGTGTTAAATTATAAATTTGAGTGGTTTTAAAGTGTCATTATATTATATTTTCATCATTTAATATAAATCATGTCATTGTTTGTAATTTGATATTTAAATTATACTTAGACACATGTCAATCTTTGGATCCTTTTTAATTCTTAAAAACCCACATTTTGGTTTTGACAACGGGAATTAATTTTAAATTAATTTATAAAACTCTTATGTTTTGAATTTGTAAAAATGGATTCCATATTTAGAATAAGGTGGTCCAAATTGAGTAAATTGTTAACTTTTATTTTTAGACATTTTGAATAGTTACTTTAGTAAATATTTGTTTTACCATGGATAAAGAATAAATCTGATAAATAAAGATAAAAAATAATATTATAATAATATTAAATTACCCTAACATGTGCCCTAACCCTATATTATCGTACATTTCCAGCCATGGGAATCCTTGGGTCGATTTGGGGACCCATGGAGCCACTAGTAAGTGAAAATGACACTGTAAAAATTAATTTAAAGTTAAGAAAAATATAACCTGAACATATATATTTTAGTAAAAAAAAATTTATACAAGGTTATATAATTGATATCTTTGACTATAAATATCCATTAGTAAGATAAAAAAATTTCCTATATCATGATTTTTGGTATAATTTTTAGGCATTAAATAATTAAATTTATTTATGAAACAATGATGATGTAGTAATAACCTTATCAATTTTAGATTAATAAAATTGATATTATAAATATAAAAAAAAATGTAAATTGAGACTATTGATTCCATAAAATAATTTTATTGGTTAATATGACATGTTATGGTTTATTTAATGTATTTTTTTCTAAGTAATTCAATTTTTATGGCTTTCACACACACCAAATACTAAATAGTGTCAAAGTCGACATAAACGAGTTTTTAAAACAAATACTATATTATTAAATGATATAATATTCTTACAAATTTAAGGATCCGAAAAATGACTAATATACTTATATATATTTCATTAAATAACCACTTTATGTTCCCTTGGAATTTTATAGTAATTTTATTAGCCATGTATGTTAACAATACAAGGAGACATGGTAAAAGTTAAACTATTTAACTAAGTGTTAAATCTAAATGTTAAGGTTAATAAGGTGAACTAAACTTGACTAAACACTATTTTTTGATAGGATTTCGGACTATACCAACATTATCCTTGATATAAATCCATTTGGTGATATTATAAATAAAAAAATATTTTATAATAAATTAATATTTCAAGCTCTTCCTAAAGTGCCCCTCACATCTCTTACAAAAGGATACTTCCTCTTTAGTTAAATTTACACCTACAAATCAATTTGGCTCGAACAAACCCCACTAAAATATCCTCCCAACTACTTTAAATTCAACCTAGATTACTTAGATTTATTATAATGGGAACTTATGGATCCATTTGGATCATATAAAAAGGAAGAACCTGAAGAAGAGGTAACTACTTCTTCACCCCTTTCAATGTTCTTTTCTTCATCCACTCCTATTTATTTTTTGTTTCCATAACAAAATAATAAATCCAATAACTTAAACATACTAAGATGTTATTATAAATATGGTACAACCATATTCATTATTCTATCCATCATATGAATGACAAAGTCACCATACGTGTGTACGTATGACTTACCATCTCCATGTCATTGTGCAGTTTGTTATTCAACACTTCATTATTTGGATGGGTATAATAATGAGTATAATTGATGAAAATAATAAATATAATATTTTTATGATTCTTAATATATAATATACCATCCAATTACATAAAATTTCACCATCAATAGAATGATATTTTCGCTCGTGCATACGTACGGATTACCATCTCCTCGACGCGATGAGATTCACTTCCACGTTCACCTTTCAACGATGATTAAAAAAAATATATTATTAATAAGTATGTGATATATGAAATATTAATGATAATGGATATATATATAGGTATTTACATATATCATATACACTTACTTCCATTCTATATGATTTGAAAATAGGAACACTGTTTATCATTGTGAACGACCTACCATCTCCATAAACGGTATTATCCTTTTCATATATCTATTAATTATAAATATTAATATTCTGAATATATATGATACATAAATAATGTTTTATATTGTGGAATAAATTAAATATAGGTGATACGATCTAGAAATAACAATTTAAAACACATGTGATAAAGAAAATGATTACTACCTGAAATGTTATTTTAACATGGAAATTATTACTAAATTGGTATTATATAGCCATAAATGAATCATGTATGATATCATATGTATGAATATGGTTCAATTATAATCTAATAATATACTATGGTCATTATACAAGAGGTTAAACATACCCTTGACCAAATGAATGTACAGGGTAAGGGTTAATTCCTCAATTTCATTTTTATCAAAGATTGTCTATATGTATGTATTTACTGGGACATATTTATCATCCATGTGCTTGTTTCATATTTTTTTTTACAAAAAAATATTTTAAGGTTTTTTTGAAGGGAATCTTTAGAAAGATCATTATTTTAAATTTTTTAATGATTTATTTATCAAAATCTTTTTAATTAATGTCCAGTCTTTCAAAATGATTTTAAGGATTTATTTATATAGACATGATTGCTTTAAAATGTTAATTTCTTAAAAATTTTCAATTTGGTATAGGAAAATTTGATTCAAAAATATCTTTTAAAGTACTTCCTTTATAAATATGTGACTTTTAAATGATTTCACCGAAAGGGATATTTCTCTCAAAGAGTTTTACTGGTAATTTTTAACTATGTCACTATCCTTTACTAGATATTATTCTTGATTGAGGTTGATTTATTATAAAAAATATTTCATATTGTATTGAATGAGTTATGATATGTTTGATTGTGGATGCTATACTTTTATACCATTCATGGTTTATGGTTAATATATTGACATTTCATATGTTTGTTTAAATATGATTGTTTATGTTATGTTTCAATATTTTCATATGGGGAATGCGTTGGACTTAGTAGGTGACGGGTGAAGGATGATATTGCTCCTTGATGTATCAAAGGTCTCATGAGACAAATTAGTATCTTAGAATAAGCCCTTGAAAAAAATTTATTTGTAGTCTTGGCACGAGGCCTTGGTTATGTGGTTACGTTGTCTGTCATTATGTATTCCCTTGTTATGAAATTTGTCATTACATGTGATTATTCCACTAGTAGAATATCAATGTGAATATTTATATGGTAATGTTTGATTTATTGTTCCTATAATATGTTCCAGTATATGTTTAGAAGGTTGTTGTTTTTATTACACATATTTCCTTAAATTTTTATAGCCTCTGCTAAATTATTTACCCTTCCTGAGCATTTGCACTCACCCCTTTATTATGATTTTTATTTCCTAGGATTCCAAGAAGTGAGTTTTGATTGATATGCAGAGATAAGCTATTGGATTAATGGAATTATTAAAGGAATATTTTTGTTGTGTTTTATCTTTGAATGTTTAATCTATCATTACTGTATGTAATCTATTTTCCAAGACTGCTAAACTGATCAATACTTTAGGACATGATTCCATGTAATCATGCCAATGTTATGTACCAATGCACTGAATTTGGGCTTCTGGGGTCAGGAAATTTATAAATACATTTATTAGAGAACATTAACCTAACATAAACTTTGAGGATTAGTATAGAAGTACTTCATATAATTTTGTTAATGTAAAGATTTTGTGAATTTTCCAAGAAATACATCCCCATATGGATATGAGGAGGTAGAGGACGCTATATAACATAGGTATCTAGGGGTAAAACCTAAAAACATCACTTTATGATAGACTCGAATGAGAATTGGTGCTGGAAAATGGTCCTTGATGCACTCATGGATATGAAACTCCCAAGGGATATGCTTAGGATAATTCACATTTTCATTTCAAACCATTACGAAGGATTTGTGAGTAAATTTGTGAGCAAAGAAATTTTTTTATCATTATGAGACTAGATTTGTGAAAATATTCAATTAATGTAGATAATTTTTCTAGTTTTTGGATGATACGTTATGATATGATCTAACATAGTGTATTTTTTCTTTTAGAAATAGAGCCCAGTAGAAGGAAAGATAACTCTACCAATTCGCATGATCGAAAGAGTTTGAGGGATCATATCTTTCATGGTCTTAATCCTACATTTGGAAGGGAAATAGTCTCCCATGTATTCTCATCATATGAAGAAATAGTATCTTGTGTTAATAATATAAGTAAATAATTTCTTGAGTTGTATTGCTTTTAAGGAAAGAAAGAGAAGAATAGGATGGTAGAGAGAACGATAGATAAAGGGAAGAATAGAAAGAAGGATTTTCCCATATTTGATAATTGTGGAAAGGATCACCATGGGAAGTGCATGAAAGGAATGAGAGTTTTTTATGTGTGCAGAAAAATCACACCAACTTCGTGATTTCAAGGGTAAGAAAAATGTTTCAAATGTATAATGCTTTATCTTCAAGGATTTGGGACACTACACGAATCAATGTCCTAATCATCAAAGTATACCTAATATGATGCTATTGGAAAATAATTAAGTTATCATACTATCGTTGATGAAGAGGAATGGGTAGTGTTATTAATTTGATATTAAAAAATTGTGTCATTTGAATATTGCATTAATTATGTACATGTTATAAGAATTATAAAGTTTATAAGGATTGTACTGCAATACATTTAAATTAAGGATTTGAGATTTTATGGTACCAAGTAACGTGACACAGTTTCATGTTAATCATTTTTCAAAATATTTGGTTAGGGGAAATATAACCCTTAACATGTTTCTGAAACTGATCTAATGATTTCGAAATAAGATATTATTGAATTGGACAAATTATATTGGATATTATTTACTACCTTGAAAGTAATTAATTGTTTATCCAACATTGTTGGAGTTTGAAATTTTTTTGGATATAAGTAGTATACCTAGTATTCTATAAATAATAAAGGAGTACGCATGTAATCAATAAGGTTTTATGATAATGAAGGGTGTTACCATGTTTTAAGATACTACATCATGAAGGTATTTACATTTTATTACGTGTAAAAAGATATATTCAATAGGTTTACCTTCCTTATAAAGTTTGGACTGTGAGTTTAGACATAAGTATTTTGAATAAGTATAATTGTTGGAATGAATTTATTGTAAATTGGATATTATTGTTTTAAGGTTAATAAATTTCTTAAGATTATTTTCATATTATTATAAAAAGGACAACCGGGAGGTCAGGCTACAAACCGTCACATCCGGTAAGGCTGCGGTACTTGAACCCGCAACTGAAGGGAGACAAGGGTGCATCACCTACCAATGGCCTTCATTATGTTCTTTTTTTATAATGTATTTTTTCTTAAAATGTCCTGATAGATAAATTATAAATAAATTTTTTTAGAACACTATACGATTAGGATAAATATAACATTTTTGAGTTCTATTATCTTTTGGAGTAAAATAAGAGTTTGTGGTAGAAATTAGTTTAAGGATGGAACTCTACCTGTCATGTATTTTGTTTATTATTTGGTGAATAAATTAATTTTTAAACATTAGGGAAAGGATCTTAAAACCAAAAATGGTTTGTCTTAATACCCTATGTTTTGTTTAACTGATGATATTTTAAATCATCATAGATTTAGGGCTTTGAGTCCCTCAATTATCCATTTATTATTCACCTATTTATGATTGATTAACTCAACCCCTCCCTAAATATATTTTTTTTGTATTACCCAATTATGTGTCTATAATTTCAACCAATCTTATCCTACTCAAAACCCTAATTTTGTGGTGACTTTTTCATTTCCCTTTCCCTCTTATTATGACTAAAATTTATCAACCCTATTTTTGATGTGATTTTTCCACATAAGTATTTTCAATTTTCAACATTTTATTTTTGAAGAAAAATTTCAAATTGTGATGAAGAAATTTATTGAAGGATGGTATAATGCAATGACCCAAGATTTCATAATATGTTATATATTTAATGTAATTTACTAGCTTGCGCCACACAGAACCCCAAGTTCGAGCACACCACGACTAACAAAACTAGCGGGTTAAAAAGCGGTTATGAATAGTATTAACTGAATTTTAAATTTTATATACTTCATATAATTTTAACATCCATATTATGTGTTTTTTTAAATAATATAAGAACAAATTGAATTTTTCAGATAAAAGAAGTTTTTTTCAAAAAAAAATGCAATTGCACCACCTTTTAATGGAATACCATTTTTAAATCCAATATTTGACATGTTTATATATTAAATTTGAAAAAATAAACTTATTATTTATAAGCTGTAAATAAAAATTTAGTTTGGATAACTTTTTTGTGTTTTTCTGATAACTTTCATATATTAATGAATTCAAAAAAATACTAAATTTTAATTGAAAACAACTTTTAAATCAATATAATTTTTAGTGTTAAATTATAAATTTGAATAGTGTTTAAGAATAATTAGGTTATATTTTTATCATTTAATCCAATTTTAGTAATTTGGTGTAATTTTACATTTAAATTATATATAAAAACATATCAATCTTTTGATAGTTTTTACTTCTCAAAAACCCTCTTTTCAGTTTTGACAACGGGAATTAATTTTAAATTAATTAATGAAACATCTATATTTTGAATTTGGTAAAATAGAAATAATTTTTGAATTTTTAATATCAAAATTATCTTAGGGTTAATTTTTGGTACTTTTATGATAACTTTCATATTTTGATGAAAAGTGAAAAATAATAAATTTTAATTAAAAAAACTTTTTAAATCAAAATAACTAATACTATTAAATTATAAATTTTAGTGATTTTAAAGTATCACTATATTATAATTTTATAATTTAATATAATTTAGTTCATTTTATGTAATCTCATATTTAAATTGTACATAAACACATTTCAATCTTTTGATAGTTTTTAATTCTTAAAAACCCCCTTGTTGGTTTTGACAACAGAAATTGAATTTAAATTAATTTTTGAAACTTCTGTGTTTGAATTGGGAAAAATGGATTCCATATTTGGAATCAGAAGGTCCAAATATTTTAAATAAACAACTTTTAATTTTAGACATTATGAATAGTATTTTCATAAAATATTTTATTTACCATTGTTAAATGGTAAATCCGTAAAATAAGGGTAAAAAATAATATTATAACATTATTAAATTACCCAAACACGTGTCCAAAACCTATTGGTTGGAACATGTACGAACATGGGCATCCATGGGTCTATTTTGGGACACCATGGTAACACTTGTAAGTTAATATTACACTTTATAAAAATTAATTTAAAGTTAAGGAAAATGTAATATAAACATATATCTTTTAGTAAAATAATTCTTATATGTGGTTATATAATTTATATCTTCAACTATAAATATACATTAGAAATATAAACATATTTAATACAACATTATATTTTATTTATATGTTTTATACATTGAATAATTAAATTTATTTATGATACAATGATGATGCAGTAATTACCTTATAAATGAAAGGTTAAAATAATTCATATTATAAATATCACAATTAATGTAAAATGAGACTTTTGATTTCATCCATGAATTTTATAGGTGAATATGACATTTTAGGGTTGACTTAATGTATTTTTTTCTATGTAATTCACTTTTTATGACCTTCACAAAAACCAAATACTAAATAGTGTCAAAATTGACATAAATACGTCTTCAAAACAAATACTATATTATTTAATGATATAATATTCTAAAAATTATAAGGTTAATATAAAGGGCTTATATATTTATAGATATGTTATTAATGAACTATTTAAGGTTATATTGACATTTTATAGTATGTTTATTAACCATGTATTATAATAATACAATAAAACATTGTAAAAGTTAACCTATTTAACTAAGGGTAAAATCTAAATGATAAGGTTAATATGGGAACATAAAATGCCTAAAACCAATTATTGGAGAGGATTTCAAACAATCGCTCGCTTATAATAAAAATAAATCAATTTGGACATATTAGAAACTAAAAATGACTGTATAATAAATTAATATTTGAAGATCTTCCTACAGTGCCCCTCACCTCTCTTATAAAAAGGTGATTCCACTTATCGTAAATTCACACCTCTAATGCCATCTGTCTCAGACAAAACCTACTAAAATATCCTCCCAACTACCCAAAAGTCATCATAGTGGCCTAACATTGATTATAAATTCCTACTAAGGAGCTTGTTTTTTCATATCAAAATGAAGAACCCAAAGAATAGGTAATTACTTCATCACCTCTTTCAAAGTTCTTTTCTTCTTCCACTTTCTATTTTTTTTCATTTCCATAAAAAATAACTATAGTACCTTATACATGATAAGAAAATATTATAAAAAAGGTACTACCATATTCATTATTCTATCCATCCTATGAATTATAAAGTCACCATATTTGCGTACGTACGACTTACCGTCTCCACGTTGTTCTATACTTTGTTTCTCAACACATTAATATTTGAATGGGTATAATAATGAGTGTAACTGATGGAAATGATAAATAAAAAATTTTAATTATTATTTATATATTATATAACATCCAATTACATACAATTTCTTCATAAATATATTGATATTGTCACTTGTGCGTACGTATGACTAACCATCTCTACAACACGATGAGATTCATTTCCACGTTCACCATTCAATGATGATTATAAAAATATATATTATTAATAATTACTTAATATATGATATAAAAATTCTATTGTAATATATATATATATACATATTTACATATATATCATTCACTTACTTCCGATCAATACGACATGAAAACAGAAACAATGTTTATTAGTTCGTACGACCTACCGTCTCTATAAATGGTGTTTTCCATTTCATATATCTATTTATCATATATATTTATATAATTAATATATATGATATATAAATAGAGTTTTATATTCTGGAATAAATTAAATCTAGGTGATATTATCAAGAAATAACATGTTAAAACACGTACGATAAAGAAAGCAATTATTACCCAAAATGTTATTTTAACATGGAAATTATTGTTAAATGGGTGGTATAAAGTAATTAATGAACCAATTATGATATTATAAGAATGAATATGGTTCTGGTATAATTTAACAACATACTATTATAATTATACAAGAGGTTAAATGTACCCTCTACTAAAGGAAGGTACATGGTAAGGGTTAATTCCTCAATCTTATTATTATCTGAGATTTTTTATGTGTAAGTATTTACTGGGACATATTTATCATCCATGTCCATGTCTCATAAAAATATTTTCAAAAGGAATATTTTATGGTTTTGAGGAAGTGACTCTTTATCAAGATCATTATTTTAAATGTTTCAATGATTTATTATGATAAATTTATTTAATAAATGTCCATGTTTTTAAAATGATTTTAAGGATTTATTTATGTGGACGTGATTGCATTAAAATGTTAATTCCTTTCAAAAGTATGAATGTGGTAAGAAAAAATTGGATTCAAAAATCTTTCTAAAATGCATTCCTTTATAAATGTGTGACTTTTAAATGATTTCACAAAAATAGATATTTCTTTAAAAGAGTTTTACTTTTCATATGATAGTTTTAATAAAAATGTTTATGCTATGTTTTAATATTTTCATACGAGGAATGAATTGGACTTAGTAAGTGATGGGTGGAGCACGCTATAACTCCTCGATGCATCAGTAGTTCTCATGAGACAAAATAATGCCTTGGAAAAATTCCTTGATAAAAGTTTTATTTGTAGTCTTGGCATGAGGCCTTGACTTTGTGGTTATTAGGTCTGGCATGATGCATTCCCTTGTAATGAAATTAGTTATTACATGTGATTATTCGACTATTAGAATATCGATGTGCATGTTTATATGGTAATGTTTGATTTATTTTTACCATATTATGTTAACAATTATGTTTAAAAGGTTGTTGTTTTTATTAAAAATATTTCTTTAAAAGTTTATAGCTCTTACAAAATTATTTACCCTCTATGAGCATCTAAGATCACCCCATGTGTTTTATTTTCCTAGGATTCCAAGAAGTGTGTTAGGATTGATATGTAGGGTTAAGAAAGGGGAATAATGTAATTTTAAATGGATTATTTTTTTATGTTTGAATGTGTTATGTAACATTCATATATGTAATCTATTTTCCAAAACTGCTAAACGGATCGGTCCATCAGGACTTTATTCCTTATAATCATTTCATTGTTATGTAATAATGCATTGGTTCTGGGATTCTAGGGTCGAGGTTCTACATTTTGACACAATTTTCTTCTTTGAGACACATTCCATGTTATGCATCTATAATTTTCTATGTGGTGTATATACTGAATTTGACATTTTATATCATGAATACCAATATTTTAATGATATTTTAAGCTCCCTTTAATTTTATTATTTCCATTTTATGTTGATTCATTGTAACCATAGTGGAAACAGATTATTGCTACAATCACATCATTTATTGACATTATTTTGTATTGTGCTTCTAATAATGAAATATTATGATCTATCTCTCAAGAACTCTATCGAATGTTCGTACCATATTTTTATTTATGCTATAACAAAGTAATGGTATAATTTTCCCAATTTTTGGAGCTTAATGTTATTATGAAAATGTTTTTATGAAAATAAGAATTTATTTCTCTTATTGGTCGGAAACTTGTTTTCATTCAAACAAATGTTTCCAAAAATGTTTTCCTGTATTATTCATGAATTTTCAATGTATTTTCAGGGAAAAATAATTTTAAAAATTTTCATTAAATATTTACATGTTTTCAAAGTATTTTCAAAGAAATTGTTTTCAAATGTTTTTGTGCTTCATTTATAAGGTTTTATTTAAAATAGTTTTCAAAAATGTTTTCAACAATTGTTTATAAGTTTTAAGAGTGTTTTTGAAGAAATGGGTTTTTTATTTTTTCATGATTATATTATATGTTTCCAAGGGACAAAATTTTCAATATGATCTAAATCCATCAGTCATAGTTTTCAATATATTTTTTTTAGAAATTGTCTTCAAAATGTTTTATGTTTTAGTTTTAATGTTTATATTTTGAAGGATTTAAGGTTATTTTAATCATGAATTTGTTTAAATAAAATGGTAATTATTTCTGTATAAGAAAAGTATTTTTCAAATGGTTTTATGAAAAGTATTATTAAATAAAGTTTATTTAACTTAAAAAATGTTCCATGTGATCTTTCAAAATAATCCTCTATATAAGATGACATACTTTGTTATAGTTTATGATTTACTAGGGATGTGATCCGAGAATACAATTCTAATTCATTCTTGAATGGATTATCTTTTGATGGAATGGTTTTTATGACACTTATTTCTCTTCCATGGGTTATATTTTTTAAAACCCAGTTTTTTTCATTGGTTATGCTTTGATGAAATGATTTTGGGACATATTTATTTTCCAAAGGTAATGATATGTTGAAATTTTTATGACACACAATTAAATTAATGGGTTATGATATGATTATTTATGATTTTGTGGAACATATATGTATTAATTTATTATGATATGGGTGATACCTTTATATCCCTCCAATTCTTTGGGTAATGATAAATTTTATATGAGCTAAATGGTTACATGGGTTGTAGACTAAGACAAAAAAATAATATGGTACATGGGATGTAGGCCAATCCAGAAAATATGTAGGTTCATAGGTTGTATCCCAATCCTAAAAGTAAGAGTGTACATGGGTTGTATCCCAAACCAAAAAATTATACGGTGGAAGGGTTGTTAGCCCCATACTAAAGTAGGTAAATGGGTTGTATCACAAGCCGAACATGTTATGAAGGTATTATTATATAGCATTGATGTATGATTTTATATGTTTATGTTTATACCATTACTCCATGTCTTACTCATATGTCATGATTTCAGGGCTTATGTTCTTGATTCGATTATGATTCATGAGTTATAAAATCCTAATATTTATTACATGATCATGTTTATGATCTTTGATATGAATGTTATGATCTTATAATATTCTGATCACATTCTCATACCCTTGTGTTCATGTTTAGGGTTACATATATCCCTCGTTTACCCTTACTGAGAATATGAGCTCACACCATTTTATGTTTCCTTCACTTGGTTTTGAAGATAAATTTTATGTATCATATGTATTAGGAGGGTGATCGTCTTGGATAACCAAGTGGGAGAAAACGTATCTCACTCAAGTACCCGTGATTATTTTTTAATTTTTCCCAATGAACTAAAAAAATATGGTCTTTCAGAGTCTATTTATTAATGTGTTAACTATCCTGATAAAATTATGGAAATTCTTATGTACATTAATATTGGGTTATTATAGATGGCATCAGAGAAATGTTTTAGTCAATCATTGGAAACTAGAATGAATATTTTATTGATATCCCTAGGTGTATTTATAGTTATATATATAGGGATGTCTCTGAATATAAGTTTAAGGATGAGTTAATGTTCGTGAAAATGTAATTAAATTTAGGTAAAGGGTAGAGTCAGTTATTTCTTAGAAATACATCCATGTATGAATATTATTAGTGAATATGGTTCTGGTATATTTGTAACTAGGAGTAATAACTCCAATAAGTTGAGTTGGGTTTGACTTGGTGTAACCATTTATATGACAGTGAGTCTTACTGCACACATGGTTTGAGAATCCTAAGGGATATGATTTTCAAATTCATAATCTATTTATAAACCATCATGGACAATTTGATTAAAAGAAAACATCAAATAACCAAGGATAATCCTGTGGTGTAATAGATTAATGATGGTGTCATAATTTAGAAATATTAAGAGTTGTTTTTCCGGATTAAGTGGTCCCTCACTATAAAAAATATTTACTAATATACAAATTTTATTTTAGTCAATGTATAAAACATGAATAAATCATGTTAATGGTGAATACAAGGGACAATGCAATAATTGTTTTCCTAATACTCATAATTTTATGTGAGTTGGAATAATAATATTTGTTACAATGATCACACATCTTTCTCAAGCTATGGATCATGTTGATCTTAAAAACAGTAAACATGGGAATAATGTTCTGTTGAGTCCTTCATGATATACAATCTACCTTATTTTAGAGGTTCTTCTAGTTGACTTGTTAATGAACACTATATCTGGTAAACTAAAAAGATATTATCCATTGTCTGCTGTTCAAATCATGAGAAAGTCATCACGACTATTGATTTTTTAAAAGGTGAATAAGACCAATGGTGAAATCTAATCAAGAATAGAAGGAAGTAATATGAAATTGAATACATGGTTTAGGATGAGTTTAAGAACTTATTCTACAATAATTTTACCAATTGCGGTATTCATATGAAGATAGAAAATGAGTTCCTTGAGTTGAAGAAAATGGATGATGAATCTTTTTGTACCTGTGAAGCTAATTTCACAAGGCTTGTGAGGTACAATTCTATAATTTTAATCCAACCAAAAATTAATTTTGATAAGTTACTTAGTGGATTAAAGCCAAGTGTTATAATGGATTTGTGCATAAGAGAATTAGTATCTAAAAATATATTTTTCAATGTGAAATCAAAGTTGAAATGGGGGTTGGAGTTACATATCAATCTCATTGTTTTAATAATAAGAGAAAAATAAAGTTCAAAGGAAAATCTAGAAAATAATTAAGATAATATTATGATCCTTCTTTTATGCTCTATGTGTGGAAAGAATAATGGAGGGAATTTTCTTAATGGGACTAGTAAATGTTTTAAGTGTAAAAAATGAGGAAAAATTGAGTGGTTGAATACTGATGTGATTATAATAAGTTATATAATAAGTTTAATAATGAGAAAACTCCATAAGATGCCCCTCCCACACTTCAGTGTTTAAATTATAGGGAGTTCGGTATTTAGGAAAAAATTGACCAAATATAGGGGTTAATAATGGTGATAAACACCAAAAACCTCTTTATACAATGGGGAAATTGAAATCTAATGTAATCACAATGGATGAAGTGAACCATTATAAATTTGGCACTTTATAGTGGGGATTTTTCTCTATAATTTTGTAAAAATAAGATATATGATAATATTGTTGTTTAATATGTAGTGGAATATGATCTGAGTTTAAGCATTGATAATATCTCTCTACATGAATTTGGGATTAATGAAATCACATTGATTTTATAGAATTACTAGGATAAACCAAATAATCTAATAGAAAAAAATTTATGATAAGAGACTATTTTAGGAATAAAGTGTGAGTTATCTTTTGAAAGCATGTATGATTTCAATTTGGATTTTTGGAGTCTAATTTCATTACCATCATTCAAGAGCATACTTGATGAAGGTATTCCCATATCTGGTATGTTATAGATAAGATCTACTATATGATATATGTGGGAATCAATGTTAAGGTGATTTTAATAAATTTAGTAACCTTATTTCAAGATTTTGGACTTTTATCTTTCAGAAATTGTATAAGGAGGGCCATTAAAAGAGTGGTTTTTGTAAAAATTATAATATGGTTACATAGATTAAATTAATATACCACCATATGAGTATTTATGCATATATGTTGTGAATTTTGTTTCATGATAAAGACAGATGGAATGAAATTTCATTCTATTTAAGGATATCTTGATCTACTAATACATAAGAACTGAGAAACAAAACTTCATTAAAAAGAGTAAGATATGACCTGATAATTGGTAAATTCATAAATAAAGAATGGGATTGTGTATAAGTTATGGAATAAAACAAATTAATTATATGTTATTAATGAAAAGTTCTTGAAATTAAATGTTGTTATGTTATCATCATTATGATAATGTTAATGACCTCTTTCATGAGTCTTAATTTAATGGTTTTCTAATTGTTAACTTTTTCTTGATCACCCAATTGTTTGAGAATAGTGATATTTATTGAAACCTATAGTTATTTATGCTTTTCATCAAATAATGTGCTCTCACATTCCACCTATGTTCTCCCATGTGGGAACCTAGTTTTGAGTTTCTTTGGGGAACCATTCTGTTTGAAACATTTCATTAGTTAAGGAATTTTTAGTATTATTTTTTACAATGTGGGTTTCTATGAAAGGATCTTTTAATTATTAATCCTTTGATAACCCAGATGAATTATGAGGGTTAAATTGATTTTAAGGGATGGAGAATGTAACACCCTGAGATAATGTAAATTATTATTTTCCAAATTCATTTAAAATTGTGATAATTAGCATTTCGCAAAACACTGGTAATGGTTTTTAAATATATTAAATAACTAAGTTATACTTATGTTATATGCAACACCAAGGTAATATTGCACTACATGAAAAAACAACTTGGCTGATGTAAAACACAACATTGAGTTTCTTTGAAAAACCCATTTATTATTATAATTATTGAAACAAGATTGTTTTAAATTTGAAATTAAACATTGTAATATAAAATGTAATAAATAATTTTTAGATGTTTTTTATAATTCTTTGATATATATATAT
The DNA here is from genome assembly GCA_963277665.1 of Viscum album. NCBI lineage: Eukaryota > Viridiplantae > Streptophyta > Magnoliopsida > Santalales > Viscaceae > Viscum > Viscum album. The sequence continues at coordinate 659,657,894 of OY728162.1, read as the reverse complement.
CATATTGATAATGAAATATATTATTTTTTTGGTAAAGTCTTTATATGTTTTAAAATACTATTTTCTTAAAGGAACTTCTTTTTATTTCCATCTATGAATAATAATAAAATTATCTTTAGACACTCTTAGAAATATATTTTTATATAATAAATTTGATTTTAGAATTAATAATTTCAAAATTATCTATGGTGAGTTTTTGGTATTTTTTTAAGAAACTTCATTTTTGTATGAATAATTATAAATAGTGAATTTTAATTCAAAAATGATTTTATGCTTAATTTATTTATATAGAAAAATTATGTTTAAAATTTATCTTAAAAAAATATATCAATTATGAACATATTAATATTATTTAGGTCATTATAATAATTTTTATATTGAATATTCTCATAGAAGATTAATTGACTTGTTTACATTCTCTCTTTAAACAACCACTTTCTCACCACGACTGCGAGATTAACATTTTACTTAATTTATCATTTTACATAAATTGGATTATTAAAAATGTAAATACATGGTTTTAATAATTATAATATCTATATTCTAACATGTTCATATTAATTTTTGACCTAAAATATTACTGAATGTTATTAAAATTAATCATAGAGACTAAGGAAAAATTAAGCTTATAAAGGGAATAAACCTTAAATTTAAGCACCAAAATGACCAATAAAATTGTAAAAAACGAATTTCTTGGCCATATTAAAGATTTAAAACTTATATTTTTTATTTTAGTATGTTTTTTATAATTTTATTTAGGTAAAAACATGGGTACATGAAACTATTTTCCAAAATTCCATGTGTGTACCCTCCATCCATTATAAAATGGTACTCGCTCCTCCCACCTCCTCCCACCTCCCAAGAAACTTTTTCTCAATCAATAAATTCTAAAATGTCTCTAAATATTCCCTCCCGTAAAACTATACTCCCCACCATGGGAAGATATCCCTCAGAAGAGGCCTTTTTCTGCAAACTAAAATGAGTTACCCAAATAAGAGGTAACATCCTCCATCAAGATCATTTGTTTTATATTCATTCTCCCCCATCAAATATAGATATTAAATGATTAAATAATAACCAATTTATCCTCAATATATCATTATTATTTTATTATAATGTTATTACCTAAAATTTGACACACTTATATCTAATAGGCATCAATCTTACCATTTTTGTGTACGGTGAACTACCACCTCATGAAATGATATTGTTCCTTTTTTCTTTCCCACTTATTATGGATAAAAATTAATGTGGAAAATATTTTTTTATATGATATATACAATATTTATGATGTATTTATTCTTCTAAATCAAATATATAAAACATACCTTCACGCATTCCATTTTGTGTAAATATAAAAACATCATTTGTGGATGTGTGGACTACTTCCCCCTCAAAGCGATGTAATTCGTTTCCACTTTACACGGAATGTATTAAGAACTTTTTTTAGTAAATTTATATTATATATATAAATGATATTTATGATGTATTTTTGATTCTGAAATTATTATATAACACATACATTCATTCTTTCCTTTTTTGTGTAAGTAAGATAATTTCATTTGGGTAAGTGTGGACTACCGCCTCCTCAAAGTGATGTGATTTATTCATTCATTATAGGGAATGTATTTGGGATACCTTTAGGGAATGTATATGAAATGTATGAAATAATAATGCTTCTTAAATTATAATATAAATAATTATATGTCATTTACTTTACTTCTTTCAATACACCAATAAAATAGAACCATCATTCTTGCATACGTATGACCTAACATGTTTATGAACCGTGTATTCCACTCCATATTTATATATTTAATAGATTATTATTAATAAATATAGAAAGAATATACATGATATTTATATCATGGTATACATTATAGAAAGCATGATATAAGTACGAGGACAAGAAATATAACAAATTAAGACACATATGAAAAACAAAGACGATATTACTTGAAACGTAACCATAACATGAAAGTGTTAGTACTGAATGAAAGAAAAATATTTATTATTAAAAAAATTTAATGAATAGATGAGAAACCATGAGAAAACCCAAAAAACAAAATAAAACAACCATTAAAGGAATTTTTAAGCCTACCAGATTTAATCTCCCTAAATAATTTCCATGATATATTTTTTACATGGGTGTCTGGTTGATCCATTAAAATATATTTGAACTGAAATGGAAAATTTTCCAAAGATTAGATGTATTCTCCAAGCCCGAACTTCCTATTATCGTATCTCTTAACTAGAATCAGGTCCTACTTGTCTATCCAAGTATACTTCTCCTCATTGAGAGTCACCCTCAATGTCCTCCAAATCATTCTCGAAGCTTCTTCTTCAGAAGAATTAAGTGACAGAACATATTCAACAACTTCTTCTTTTGAGCTCAAAAGAAATTAGAGTGATTAATCTAGCACATCACCTACCTTCTTTTGCTAAAAAGAATAATTTGGATAGGTTGGGTCTCAGTTTACATATACTTGTCTTTAAACTTCATTACGGATTATGTCTTCATTAGAAATGGAAAATAGGAGTAATGATTTATCTCTTTTAAGATGCCACTTTGGCTGTTACTTCACCTCGGGATTGAAAACCTACCTCCCTGAACAATATCCTCTATTTAACCTACACAATAGTTATAACTGGATTCATTCCGGAATACTTTCTTCCCATCCATGGAGGGCCTAATCAGATCTTCCTCAGACTCTTGAACTGAATCATCATTTGAAAAATCATTCAAAGTGATTGGCCATCTCAATGAATACCAATTGTTTTATAATATTTCTCATGATTCCAATATAATTACCATCCCGAAGTTCTTTAGAAACCTATTCATGAACTACAACACTAATACCATTCCCTAGTCATACCACCTTAGCATATGAAGTACATAAATATGTCATGAGACCTCTATCATCCACCATTTGACATTCCATTTTTGGTTTATGAACAAAACCACCCAGAGGACCCTAAAAAATATAGGGTCATCATGTGCACTCCTTTAAACATCATTATCTCCTAGAGGAGCTTCATTGGAATGAGTAACATATTTTTCTCCAAGGTTTTCACTTACAATTTCTACAATTCCCAAATCAAAAAATTATTTTAAACGGATAACCACTATTAGTTTTAGATTTAACCTGTTATAAATTCCAATAAAATTATGCTCATGATGTATTGACTGTGTTTGTTTCAGCATAAAAACATCACCCGAACTCATAGAACCAACCTCTTTGCTAAAAATTTGAGCATAACTATCATGAACCAAAATAACCACCACCTAAGACTCTGTGAAGGCAGGTTGTTCCTTCTTATTTAACCATTCTTGATGTTCCTTATCACAAGGATTCAATTGATCCACTGTAGATCCAACAATATTCCATATCTCCTGTACCTTTTTGCTTAGAGAGCCACTACAATAGAACAATGTTAGATCTACTAAATGGTTGTGAGACACATAATTTCCTATCCATGACTCAAATTTAATAGCTTTCCACCACAAAAGCTACTTTTCATTTGTTATACACACTCAATCAACACGAAAATTGGAGAAATATACCTCTACACAAACATGGTAAAAAAGAAGATGATTAATAAATATGTTCTTCTATTAGAGGACAAGTAATGACCAACCAGGTTCCCAAGAATATACAAAATAGAGGGGGTTTAGAAGGGTAGTGGGAGTGTAGGTAATCTTACCAAGATCACCATAGTTGGATTATCTTGCTGCATATGATATTATAAGTTCCACCAAAGATGATAAATGAAGGATCCACTACATTGATGAGGATCTTTGGACCAAGAAATAATTAGATCTTCTTTAGACCCCAAAAAAATCATAATATTTATTTGATCTAGAAATCCAATAACCACGTATTTATGTAAACCATAGAATTCATAGACAAAGTAGTAAAACTAATCAATCGTAGGATGGAGGTGTCGGCATCGAGCCACAAGTGCCAGGTTCATGGGATTCAAGTCATTTTTTCACTTCGACAATGATAATGAAATATGAGGTAATCCTCGATATAGATGGAAGGGGAGAATGTGATTCTTTGAGAATAATTGAGGGACGGAAAGCACCCCCTATAATACGGATGGGGGATCCATGATCTTAGTGATTCATTCCTTGGGAATCACCACCCATTTGTCGAAGAAGAGGGCCACCCTCTCCGTCATAGAAGTGTTAGTAAGAGGGTGATATAAATCCATAACTGGTATTAGATATAAGAATATGGTTCTATGGTAGATGTATAATAAACTTATATTTAATTAAATGAGGATTAAACATTTATAATTAATGTCAGGAATTAATGTAAGGGGATTTCATATCATTTTTTTATTTACATGAGATACACGAAATTATCACCACTATCTTCTTTTGTTTGGTGTATATACCACCTTATTATATGATATATTTTTAATTTCCTTCGTTTAATATTATCAAAATCTTTAAATGATGTCATTATCTCATGGGGATCTTGATTAAAATGTCACTCAATTATTAAGTGTTTTCTAATTTGTGGGGTGAAAACAAACCATGGATGTTTTCTATGATCCTTATACATAAATTTATGGATATCTACATAACCATTTGATGTAATTTCTTCCATGGAGTTTATGTTTTAAAATTTTTCAAATTGGGGGTCTTCATTGAAAAACATTACATGCTATAAATTTATTTATTTTTAATGATGTGTATATACTGACTTTGAAATTTTGTATCATGAATTTCATTATTTTCATCATATTTTAAGATTTATATAATCATAATCTTTCCAATTTATTATGATTCAATGTTTCCATAGTGGTAATTTCCTATCTCTATAATATCATGATTTAGTGAAATTGTTTATGATTATGCTTCCATTTATGAAATATTATGATCCATATCTCATAGTCTATAATAATTATTCTTACCATATGGTTATTAATTTTATAACCAAGTCATCATAGAATTTTTCCACTACTTGGTACTTAAGATAATTAATAAAATAGTTTTATAAAAATCTGTATTTAATTATCCTTTCAGTTAGAAATTTGTGTTCTTTAAAAACCATGTTTTCTAATTCTTTTTCAAGTCTTCATCATAATTTGTCTATGTATATTAAATAAAAGAGGTTTTCAAAATGTTTTCAATAACTGTTTATATGTTTTCAAAGTATTTTAAATGATTTTTTTAGAATATTCTCAATTTTGTTATACAATGTTTCAAAGATTTTTTTTTTCAATTTTTTTTATTTTTTTTATTTTGTTTTCTATGTTTTTTTTCAATGAAATAGTTTTCAAAATGTGTTCATGATTATTTTATATGTTTCCAAGGGAAAACATTTTTAAAATTATTTTGAAGATGTATTTATGAGTTTTCAAAGTATTTTCCACAAAAATACGTTTCGAATGGTTTTATGTTTTAAGGAGTCTTTTTAAAGGAAGAAATGATATTTCCCTGAAGAAATGTTTTAAATAAAATAGTAATTATTTATTTATAAGAAATGGATTTTTGAAATGTTTTTATGAAAAGGATTTTCATAGAAATTATTTTTGACTTAAAAAATGTTACACGTGGACTTTTAGAGTTATTCCCCAAATAAGATGACATACATTTTTATAGTTTATGATTTACTGGGAATATGATACAAGAATAACATTCATATTATTTCTCTAATGGTTTATGTTGTGATTGAATGATGTTTACCGCACATGTTTCTCTTCCACATGTTATATGATTTTGAAACCCAATTTTTTCTATGATTTATACTTTGATGAAATGATTATGAGACCTATATCTTTTCCTCATATAATGATATGATCAAATGTTTATGATACCGATTTCACTTTAGGGATTATGTTATGATTTTTTATAAATTTTTGGCCCACATATGTAGGACTTCATTATTAAATTGGTGGGACATATATCTCCCTCCAATGAATTGGTTAAGGATATATGGTATATGAGCTCAAATTGTACTTTTGTTGTAGCCCAAGACTGAAGACATAAAGGTTTATATGTTATATCTGAAGCCTGAAAATAATCAGTTTCCTGGGTTATATCCCCAGATTGAAAATAAAAAGGTGAAAGGGTTGTATCCCAATACTGAAAGTAAGAGGGTATATGAGTTTTAGCTCAACCCCAAAAATAGAAGGGTGCACAGGTTGTTTTTCAAAGCCCTAATCTAGTATATAGGTTATAGCCCAAGCATAACATGTTATTAAGGTCTTGGAAGGTAACTTGGACATATGATTTTATATGTTTTTGTGTATTCAACAATTCCATGTCATAGTCATTTGTTATTATTTCATGGATTATGTTTTCGACTCATTAATGATTCATGACTTATAAAATACTAATATTAATTCCATGTTTCATGTTTTTGGTCATTGATATGAAAGGTATGATCTTATAATGTAATAATCAAATTCTTATACCCTTATGTTATTGATTATGAGAAAACATCTCTATTATTTACCCTTATTTAGCATTTGAGCTCACCCCTTTTTTTTGCCTCCTTCCCGAGGTTATAGAGATATATATTATTTATGATATGTCTATGAAGGGTGATAGTCTTGGAGAAACTAGTGGGAGATAATGTTGCTCAGTCACGTACCAGTGTTTATGATTTCATGTTTCTAAAGGCACTAAACTAATACAACCTTTGGGTGTCATTTTTTAATTATTAATTATTCTTCAAAAAATGATCAAATTTCGGTATACATTAAGATTTATTCGTTATATGGATTCTATTGTATGTTTTCTGAGAAAAGGAAGCTGTAACATGGCTCTCTTTGTGAAGAGCCTTCAGTTGGACTACCCTAAGTCTATCTGGGATAACCTAGTGTATACAACACAAGTGATACAACCATGGTTGTCTATGATTTTACTATAAAACCACAAATGCGATATCATGATTGGAATTTCTAATTTATAAAATAGGGTTCATATAAGAGTATATTCTACAAAAAGAAACATTTAACCTAAAAACATATCATAACAATGAAAATTGTTGTAGTACATGTCACATAACTCCCACACTTTCTCATGTTTTTCTAACCAATACTCCCCAATAATAATTCATTCAATAAAATCATAAAAATATTTTTAAGTGTTATTTTCATACATTATACTCCATTATTACCATGTTTTTTATAAAATTGTAGATTCATATGAAATAATTTGGTAGCCTCATCTAACATTTTCCCCCTCAATGTTTGCACTATTTTCATCGAATTCATGGAATTAAAAAGTATCTATGGTGGATAAGATATTCATGCTTTACAACAGTGATAACTTCATTTATCTCCAATAACTCTCTACATGTTTTACCAGAACATATAAAACAATTAGGAATAATAAGGGAATTGTTGGTTTCCCAAAAGTAGCATTAAGAATAATAGATTAATATCAATCTGACGCATTATTATTTCCCAATCTCATTATGGAAAGATTTCAATGGACTTTTTTTTGGTTTTGAGTATCATCTAATTGATTAAATTTTTTCATCCCAAAAACTTATTCTTAATATGTAATACCCAATTTCACCTAGTCTTCTGAATGATCATATTACCGAATGTGGATAAATTCTAATCAATATTCATAAATTTTTCTATGTAATCTTCAGATACATTATTTTAGCATGTTTCTCACCTTTATTTAATTTTTTTATCAAACTTATATTGATTTTCCCAAACCACTAGGCACTCCTACAAGAAATTATAGGTATTTAAACTATATTTATATGGCATATAATTGTTTTTATTTTGTACCATATTCCCTTTGACAATAGTGTGAACTTATCTTTCGTATCTTGTGATGAAAACCTCATCCTTTCAACCTTCTAAACATTATATTCAACAACATTATTCTAGAAAATGTAATTTTTTCTAGATAATTGTGGTTAAAATCATGTAACTTTTTTGTTTCCTCTAATATTTTTTCATCACATGATCTGAAAATATCCAACTTGTTTTTATATCTTTCCTAGTAAATACATGATAAAATATTAATAATAAAAAAAATTTATATGCTTACTACAACAAAAAAAAACCCCTTGAAACATTTTTCTTCAATACTAGTTTTAGATTTATCCGGAATTGTGTTATTGTTGTTTTATTAGAAATAATGACTTAAATTACATCAAAAATGTATATTCCATTGAATATCATTCACTATCCATATTTTAGAAGATTGAATCTCATTTTTCCTAGTCCCTATATCCTCATATTTGGTTTTCATAACTGCACTGTTAAATAGAAATTATATATTTCAAAAATTAAATACAATAGATTTTAAATAATATTTAGAACCCTTCATATGAAAATTTTTAGAAGTTTATCTTAATCATTAATTGATTTACTGATGTTTTATGCATATTTGTTCAAATCATACTGAAATGTGACACATATGGATTTTTCTTCAAAAAAAAATCCTTCCTTTTGAATCTTATTCATTTTGACATCACGTAAAATATTTTCAAGCTGAGTCTTATTTAGTTTTTTATAATTGGTCTAATAAATATAAGATTACTTCATATTTCACTATTGTTCATTCTTATAAAGAACATATTTTTTTTCATTCTCCACTTTCTTCTTATCTTTACTGATCTATGAGGTTTACTCAAGAGAAACTTCAAAATATTCATTCAGCCTCTATTCTAGACATTTCCTAACATCTCTATCATCATGACCATATAAAGAATAAGAATCATTCTAGTTTTAATCAAAGAAATTATTTTAAAATTTACAATAATTACAACATGATGAATTATACTATGAATACAATCTCATAAAATTATATTTCTTATTACTAGAATACTTCTTCTTCACCAATACCTTTTTCTATTTTGAGGTTTCTCATTTTCTTCATTAGATTTTAATTCATCCATTTTCTTAGAAAATGTTTTTGAAAACAGTCAAAATCTGTTATAGTTATATTATTTTAGCAGTTTACTATTTTTTTCCATTCCATTTACCCGTTTTTTAATCCTCTTTAAATACGATAAATAATTTAACTGAGGCATTCACCATGTTTATCACCATCAAAATAATTTTCTACTTCATATTCATCATTTTTTTACTTTTCTTATTGATTCCAAGGCCATTTATGATTTTTAATTATTTTTAAAAATTAAATATTTCATATTATAATAAGGAATGAGTATTTTATGTAATTAATCAAGAGAAAATTGCTATATTTATTATAGGGTTGAAATTTTTTTATTCCAAATTATCATGAAAATTCTTCATCAATTTTTTTAACAACAATAGAATCTAATACCTTGACACCAAATCCAAGTATGTTACTCTAAATTTCATTTACTTTAGAAAATTATTCATAAATTTTATCATCATAAACCATATTTATATATTCAATTTGGTGATTTTAAACATTATTTTTGGATTCTATGACTTTTAAATACTTTTATAGATTACATTGAATTCTTCCAGAATTTTATATTCATTTTAATGACCCAAGACCTTGGTATAAAATTATTATAAAAAGGGAATTATGATAGCATTTTGTCATATTACTTAAACCTATAAATTTATCATGTTATCAAGAGTCATATGGTCCTTTTTAGAAATTGGTTCAAAATCATTTCAGGTAGTATCTCTTACTTTAAGGTTAAGATAATTGATATAGAGGAACTTCCTATTTATTCAACTGTGTTAATTTGATCCATTTAAAGTATTTACTCATTGTCTATTTATAGAAGTAAGAGTATCTATATATATATATATATATATATATATATATATATATATTATAAATTCATTTATTTATATATGTAACTAACTATGATAACACATGTAAAGGACCCGGATTGATGATCCACTATGGTGGGATGGTGGGGGGGGGGGGTAATTCATGGATTCTTTAACAAATTCTCTAACTATTTAAATTAAACATATTGATGTAGTAAAATTTCTTTATATATTAAATATTAAATGCAAATAATACATTTTCCATAGTTTTTAATAGTTGATAGAGAAAAACACAATAATTTGACAATGATTTTTTAATAGGCATACTCCTTATAACAAATAGTTAATCACCCCAGTTAAATATTTATTCTTATATAATGGTGTATAAATATAGGGAAAGTCCCATTATCATCTACACTGAGTCCCAAAATCTTACCACTCAACATTATCACTAAATATAACAATTTACCAACCAAACAAGCATTCAACATAGAGTCCCACTATATCTTATCCCCATGTAGAGTCCCACTGGTGTCTTTCAATTCACTTTAAAAATTATCCAGTATGAGAATGTCTTACTTCTTATTCATATTCATATTTATCTAAGATCAAGTATTATTATGATTTCTCACGTACTTACCCCTAAATATCATCACTGATGTTCTTGTGTATTTTTTACCAATCTGGTGTGATCATGATTCTTCTCAACTTCACTCTCATTGATTTGAACGTAGTATCAACACATGAATAACTATACAATATGAACAAGAGTCCATGAAACACTTAATCACTTTTGAATATCATTTACACTAAAAAAATAATATCATTAATATGATCCACATTGTTATCATTTTAATTTTCCATTAATATGGAATCAACACAATGTTTGGTGACAGGTTCTTTCCTCATTTTATGTTGGTAATAAATCCCTAATTATCTCTTTAATTACTCCGGGATTTATTTCATTTCTAATGTCCCATAATAACTTCTAAAATTATTGTTCATTTTGAAATACAAATAAACAGTGGGTAAACTACATTTTTGCTGCGTTATCATTAAATTAAATGCAAGAATGTGTTGGGAATTTATTTTTTCAAATAGTGAAATACCAACAGCACACCCATGCATGAATCTTGATTAAAATTCCCATAAATATAATGCTTTGTAATTTAAATACCTCAAAAATATAATTACTAAAATATTCAATAGAACATATATCTTTATAGAACATGCACTAAATACCTGGTAAAAAAAGATAATCTTGTGATGTAGTGAATTGTTTATGGTGTAACACCCTAATATTTTACATAACAAAAATATTCTTATGGTATAATACAATGAAAAACTGTATATTCCACTATAGGATAATAGATCCTAAATTCTTCAATTTTTTAAACATTGGACAGTCAATGTTATAGGGTGATTCTAGGACATAGAAATATAGATATCCATGGGAATATAACAAGTCAATCACCCCTATGGAGTAAATGGTTATTGAGTTTAAAACCCTAAAAGATAACCCTTACATGGATTACTCCTACATGAGCCACAGAAACTTTCTAGCACACTTAAAAAACCCACTGGCACACTAATACATGTCTAGTTACCCTTCCAAATGTTAGATAACCCTAATTCAAGATGCTTGTACCCTTACGTGAGCCACCATGAAACCTTACACTTGTGTTGTCTACTCTTACATAAGTTTATATCTTATACTAAACTACCTCATTGTATCTTTACATTTTGTAAATATTCCATTACACAAGCTTCAAATTACCATTAATAAAGAATCATTAACTCCTTAAGTTCCCTTACGTATGCCTCCATATACCCTTACATATAACTTATGGTATTCTTAGTTTACCTATATGTATAATTATCCACTCTCTCCTAACCTTTATGTTTGTAATGTAAAAAAAATTTACCTTTATTTTGGTTGTTAATTTGACTTAAAATTACATTGGGCCTTCTCAAACACCCTAGGATAAATCCAAAAGCCTTTTAAACATCTGAAAATTGATTTAGATAGTGTTTCTAGTTCCACCAAAAAATTCAGTAGTGTCTTTGAAGATCAATGCATCAACCATTATATATATATAAGAATATTTTCCCACAAATGAATTATATTTCCATTAAATTAATCTATAAAAATTATCCAAGCATGACCGAATCACTAACTAACACATATCAACATATTTATAATAAATGAGACAATATGGATCAACATATGGGTGGAAAGGGTATACTATAAAAGATATATTTTTTCACCAACTAGTCCCTCCTTCAAGTCCTAAGAGCTAGTTTAATATCCACGAAACTACTCATTATATTTTTCTTTTAGTATAAGTCATTTTAGACAGTTTTTTAAGTGTATCTATATCCACATAGGTAAGTTAAACTTTTTTTAGTTTCAAAAAATACTATAGAGAGTCCAATGATGATCATTATCATTATGTATCAACTTTTTTTAAATTAATGTGTCACATAAAAATTGTACAACCTTTGGTAAAACTAATCCAAACATTAGGAGAATCTATCAGTAATATGGTATCCATGTTGCAACGCAGGCTTCTTCTTAATTTGATAAATAAAAAAGTGATTGGAAAATATATGAGACCAATATGGCCTATTATAAAGTGAATGGGTGTTTTTTGGAAGTAACATAGATTTCAAATACTCGGGATTAGAGTAACTTGTATTTATATGATATCCTTTAACTAATAAGAAAATATATATTATTTGATCCTATACTATAAAATAAATCATTATGGACAATGTAATTACCCTTGTGAATGAAGTTAGTAGATCATAAGTAATAGGGATATCCCACAATTAGGGATCTATCAACAATTTCATTAGAATTAATTCTATTTTATATTTAATATTGAATATGGGTACGTCGTCCATGAATAATTTATTTATTATAATATATAGGTCCTCAAAAATGAATACTATTTGGAGCATTTCCTAGAAAATTAATTTCTTCACTGAGTGTACGTCCCTATGGAGATTGTTGATTGCATTACCATGGGGTGGATCAATATGAAAGATTTTTTTTACTTAATCGTGAGGAAGACCTCTATTTTGGTAGGTGTATTCAATATAGGTATAAACCTTATGTTTTATTTTCATTAATCATTTGGAGGACCACTAGTGATAAATTTTTGTGCTACCATGGGAAGGATCTTATTTTATTTATATTGTTAGAAAAAATATACAACTCTTCAGCTCTATTATTTTTTATATTGAGTAACTCTAAGATGGAAAACATGGGGAGTTCCTTATAGGTTAACATATTTTTCATCATAAGGAGGATATCTATGTTATCTTATATCTTCATCAATGAGAGGGAATCTATGAGTGTTTATGTCTTTTCAATAGTGTGTCCTCTATAGTAATTTTTTACCATCCCAAAAGCATCATAAATTCCACTACATGTACTAGATATTTAAATTTTTTCCCTAGGACCAAAAAATAACACTATAATGACTTATAATAGACTTAGAGCCTATGTTTATGAAATGACTAAAAAAAATAATACAAAATCATAGAATATAGTAAGTAATAGATTTTTTACCCTTAAAATAACTAATTGATAAATATATAATGAAAATATTGTAAAATTAAATAATTATTTCGTGTTATAGAAAAAATGGATGTAAAACTAATTTCAATAAGATGATTTTTCATAATGAATTATTTTAGTCACTTATTTACAAAATATATTCTATTAGAGACATGATTATTAAGTAATTAATTTTTATTAGATCAATTTAAATCAAGGACATTTGGATATCATTTGGAATTAATTATGTTGGGTGATGTTTTTTGTGCACATCAATTTAAGAGTCTTTGAAAAAAAAATCATGGAAATTTAAGGAGTTGAATGAATTTTTCTGAAAACGTTTATTATACAAGTGATATTAAAAAGTTCAATAGATTATGGAAGGAAGAGTAATAGTTTCAAATATTATGTAAGTGAGTTTTTTTGGTTGAACTGGTTGCATATGATTGAGATAAAATTTGAACACGAAATGAATGAGTAAACTAAAATATTATCTTATAGATTATGATTGGACTATGATTAGAAAATGGTATATTTTAATGAATATAATATTAAGAATCATGAGTATGAATGAACTGAGTTTTGATAAGGTTTCAAATGTATTGATAAGAGATATATAAATGTAATTTATTTTCTAAAAATATGATACTTAAATGATTTCATTGCGCTTTTCAAAATATTTCAAGATATAAGTTATGGTTAAGTAAATTAAAAAATTCACAGATATTTGATAAAATAATGAATGATAATAGTGTATATTTAAATAAGAATAATTAAATAAATATTTTATAACAAAGTTATAGTGATTTATGTGAAAAAATTTAACCATCCAAAAAATGTAGATTATAATGCTCAAATTTCATGGTATTTCGAAAATTAAAATTATAAAATTATTAACTTGAACATGTTGATGGATTTAAAAATATTAATATCAAAAAGGAAAATGAGAATAAGAAATTAAAATATAATTAATAATGATATAGAACTACTATATAAAATGTTTTATTGATATTTTTGAGAAAATTAATTATGAATATTGAATTTTAATATTAAAAATGATCAAGAGATTTTATATTGATCATGTGATTATTTATATGGTTATATGACTGATATCATTGTATTTAAATATGATTTATGTGCTAATTATGATTATTTCTAATGTACTCAACTTTTTTTCTATTAATTTGATTAAATGATTGTAATCTGACAAAAATTCATGTGAGGCACCTATGTTTATTTAAAAATATAAAGAAGTTGGTAAAAAAATGAAATCTACTATTTAGGTAGTGTACTTGTTGTGTGGAATTATTCTACCCATTATCAACTCCATCTCTATACCCTCTATTTTCTATGGCTTGGATTTTTTGTTTCCCTTTTATTAACATGTGACTATTCATTTGTTTAAATGATAGAGGCCCCTAGCTCACATTTATTTGAATCATTTAGATATGTTTATATCTATGGTTATGTTATCCTCTTCCCAACATGTTTTGGCTATATAATTTATAAAATTATGAAATATTATCATATTACCTATGACTTTTTTGTCAATTTATCGTCGTCATAAATAGATTTCATAATATCTCTATTTTTTGGGAGTGTTGTTACACCTATCATAGACATGATTCCCTACTATAGTGTCCTTCCTTAGTTTCATTCAATGATTTTATCTTTTATACAACCGTGTGATGATCCAATGTAGATTAATCAATCATTAGCACTTCACTGATATCCAATTGAGGTTTTTTGCATTTGATGGACATTTGTTCCCTAATCAAGTATCTATAATTTGATTTGTCTAATGTATTTATAATTTTTAAGACCTTCTATTGACCCCCAACTATAAAACATTCGCTAATGGATGATTTAGGTTTTATATATGTTATAGTACTCATCGAGTGTTTCTATATGAATTTAAGAGTGGTTTGAACTACTTGGTTTCTATTTATGATTATCCATTTTTTATAGTTTGTTATTGAGATTTCATTTGGAGTAATATGGTACAATGATTTGATAGGGTTTTTAATATTTGGTGTTCCTCAACCATTTGTTGAGGGAGTTGAAAATAAAAAAACCTGACATATTTTTCATAGTGATCCTTATTTAATGATTTAGTCTCATCTTAGTATTTTCCTTCTATGGTCATGGTTCTAAACAACCATGATAAGGTTATATGGTATTCCCTCATTCGATAATCATAGTATTGGTTCTGTTTTTGTATTAGGTTTTCAGTTTTTTTGGAACAAATGTTTTTAAAATTAGGACTATTTTTAATAAAGAATAAAATTATGTATTGCGTTTCCAAATAATTATATATTTTAAAATATATAAATTTTTTAAAAAAGGGTTTCAAAAAATTGTAATCCAGGGGATATTGTGTTTGTTTTTAGAATAAATATGATATTAAGAAATATATAAATACTTACAAAAAATGTGTTCTACCATTACATTTACTTTTGGGAATTAGTGAATCACTTGTGTTTACGATTTCACCTAACACGACAAGGATATAGTTACCCACAGTGGGGTTGAACCATGTAAAACATATTTTATTTTCTTTGTTCTTATTTAATATCCATATACAAGTGAGGTAGTTGTTAAATAAGTGAATGGATCCAAACTCACTACATAAGATTATTTTAGAATAAATTCAAAAAATATGGATGGAACTAATTCATCCATACCTTCTCAGTGTTACTTTATATATTTCATTAGTATACAACTATCATTATAAATTTATTTAGTTATCAATAAAATTATATTCTCAAAATAAGATGCATTGAAATAAAATCATAACAGAAGATTAATCTTCAATGTTTCTCTCATAACTACATCATCTTTACCGTATTGATTTTTCTCCGCTAATTTGAATTTTGTAAACTTGTTAATAGAGAATAATATATAAAAATATATATCAATATTGTTATAAGACAAAACTAATCAATAAAACGATAATTTAATTTACCATTATGTACCAATAATTAAAATTTTAATTTACCATCCATTAAGGTGACTAATCACCCATGATTCATTAAAAATAAATCCTTAATTAATAACAAATTTAATATGATTTAAAAATAAAAGGAATGAATAATTGTTCTATAAAAATAGTAAATATATTCAAGGAATATTTCACTCTACATGAACATTTGAGAAAAAACTTCCACACTCATGTTTTGGGCATCATAGATATTTAACAAAGAGTAATTATTTCAGAAGTCCAAAACTATTCTCATGGAATTAAAAAATAATGAAAAATTATAATTAATATAAACTATATTTTAATGATAGTAAATATACTATAGTAAATATATCTCCATATGACCACCACGATTTTCTTTTCTAGATTCATATTATCTCTCCCTCTCTCCCTTGAAACAAAAATCTTTTTAATTATGATATAATTAATGTGGTTGCATTGTAGCATACTAGAATATCCAAAATGATAGAGAGGCTCTCTTTTATTAAAGTCAGATATTCCCTTTTATTTTTTCTTCATCATCAGCTATTATGACATAATACAGGGTTACTTACTACATGATTTCACAACTTCTATATTTTATAGTCATCTCTATATTATTATGAGTTAATAAATTCCATTCTATTCACAATTTCAATGCTATGAATGATTCAGGATGAAATAGTTCCCTTACCAAAGTTAAATGATTTATCTGTTAATAATTAAATCTTCACTCATATGAATGATTTATGGAGTAATATTTATGTATTATTACAAAATATTAATCATGGATTCCTTAATTAATTCTATAAAATAATTGTGACTACTAAATTTGTTGTAACGTTATTTTTATCCATATTCAAACACTTCAAAACTTCTATAAATTTATAAAAAAATTATAGATTACCACTAACAATAAAAACACAATGAATAATGTACTACCACAATTTACTAATGAAAATAAACCCAAAAATAAATTTAATAATTAAGGTTATTAATTAACTATCATATAGACTTCTGTTTGTCGACCAGAAAAATCATAGCATCCAATCCTTAATAAAACATTAATTGATATTGTAAACATCCACTTCATCATATTAAAAAATAAAATTGTATAAAATTTTTTCATAACTAGACAATTTATAAAATTTTAGTGCCCAATAATGCTTCCTAAATGTCTCAAATTATCAACTCTTTTTCCATTTTACTCTGATTATATAACACTTCATTAATTTTCTTTAACACTTATATTCTTCCCTATAATGAAATAATTTCACTCATAATCCAATTATGATTTAATTAGAGTTATGTTTAACATCTAGTAAAACCATTATTACCATATTATTGCAATGTCTCTAAATCTCTACTTTTAAATATAAAATCAAAATATGTATGAGGACTTTCAATAAGGTTAATTTTGAGAGTTATTGTTTACAGTCATTGACATAAAAGTTGACAAAGATATCAATGAGGTGGAATATATCCTATGTACAATGAATTAATACAAATTAAATTTTTAATGAGAAATTTATAATTGACTTCCCTATTTTGGAATATGTTACCAAAATCACCTTTTTTTAATATTATTTTTATCTCATTGGATAAAAAATTAAAAAATGGAAATTAGGAAAGGTCAAACATGTTTTCTTAAAACATTTCACTTTCCCTTTTTCTTACTTTAGGGAAACCAATAAGATATTATAAAAAAAAATTCATAATCCTTTATTCTATAACCAATTATAAATATTTCATTCTTCCATTTTCAATATTTATCTTCCAATGAAATTTTTTGAAATAAAATATTTCCCCACACTAAAAATAAATTTTAATCCTAAAAAATACAAAGACCAATGTAGAATATTAAAAATAATCTTATAATGTGAATATATTAATATAAATTTCATGTGTCTTAAGGTCATAAATAAGGTTTTTAGATAATGGAATGTCTCAATAGATTTAAAATGATTATTAAGAATGATTCCATTAATCTTATTAATTTAAATTAAATTCTTTTCTTTTAAAACAATATACAAAGAATGTTGTCATATCCTACTAGTCCTGAGTTTCTCTCAACAAATATTTTATTATAGGGAAATAATAAATATAGTTTCGAATACATATCTGGACCAAATATTTCAACATTGAAATTTTACTACTGTCATAATCATGAATAATCAATTGATAAACATAAAATTATAGGAAATATAATATGTAATTAAAAACATGTCAATAATAATTTTAAGACTCGAACATAAAATCCAATTATGGTTTCAATTTTGAAATCTATTTATCTATGTATATAAATTTAATTCCCATGATGAATAATGTTTTTTAATGAATGAAAAATATACTCCATAATAGAGGATTTCTCTTAGATCAGTGAGGATAAAATGAAACAAGCGGGCCTAAAAATCACTCAAAGATTCCAAAATTAATCATTATCCTAATTTTTTATTCATTTTCAAAAAGGTAAAATTATTTTTAAATAATATTATTAAAATAATATTGTGAAGAAAATTAAATTAATCAAAAAATGGTTCAGTTTTTATTTCGCTCATTTTTTACATTATCATTGTATTAATAGAATCATCTTATTAATGAATTTATCTTTCATATTTTTGGTATTCTAATGATTAATGATAGTATAAAATAATAATATTCATTCTATAATTGTTTTTAAATTATATTTTCAAAAAAACCTTACAACAATATTAAAAAATTTATTTTTCTTAGAAAACAACAATATCATTCCAATACATTTTAACATAAAAGTATATAGTTTTATATACACATAAGTAAATCATATTCAAATACATAAAAATTAAAAACAATATAGAGACAAAAATTGATGTAAAAATATAGGAGACCAAAGGTTCAAAATCCACAAAGGATTCCTTAATATATCCTTTATTACCCTCGGTCTTATCGTCTTGAACCATGATCATTATAGGGAAATTAAATGATAAAAGTTCATTAAAAACACTATTAGAAACATGAATTTTTGAAAAATAAAATATTTAGAATGCATACTTAATGAAAAATGTTTTTTCTATACAAATGTTTGGCCTTAAGAAGGGTCCACTAGTAGTGGTTCCTTTGGAACACTCTCAGAGAGACATGGTTATTGGCATAATGTTCAAAGGGGATTGGTAGAATATATTTATTTAGTTAGGATTACTGATAGTATTACAGCTTTATTTGGATTCAAAACTTTAGTATGCTAATGAAGTAGATCGGTATTAGGAGAGTATTTATGAATAGACCTCTCCATAATTTAGAGGGGGGATATTAATGTCATTATCAAACAAGACACAATTTATTTAAGCTTACTAGGCCTATAGTGTAGTATAAAAAAATTTATTTTCTAATAGATGAAGTCAACCAATAAAATTGGTTTGATTGAACCATCATGAATTTAGAAAAGGAAAATATGTGGGGTTATTTGGTGATAAGTAATAATACTATGTTATTATAATATAGATCTTGTTTGAAAAATCAAGGTCAACATTAGAATTTTTCCCATGATTCTCAATGATCATTTATCTTATAGTATGAGGGATAAATCATTAATTCCTTGATTTATACATACTAAAACCAATTTATATGAAAATGGAATATTTTATTTCAATATTATACTAATTTTTTAATCAGTTTTTACATGGTTAAAATATATAATTAGACTAATAATAGGATTTTGATTATTAAAAATCACTCAAAATTACTAAAATATTATAAAATGTATAATCCAATGTCATGAAGTAATCCCATCACCAAAACAATGTGATTACTCTATTCATGTTTATATTTATAATTTCTTTATTTAAATAACATTTATTTTAAATAGTTATATATTCTATATTTTATTTATTGATTCAATATATAATATCAGAAATTGAAGAAAATAAATGAGAGAAGTGAAACACATTCTTCATCACATGGTAATAATTATTAATTAAAAAATGGGGCTTAATTTTATTTGATTCTTATTTGATAATACAAACATAA
Organism: Viscum album; assembly: GCA_963277665.1. Classification (NCBI taxonomy): domain Eukaryota; kingdom Viridiplantae; phylum Streptophyta; class Magnoliopsida; order Santalales; family Viscaceae; genus Viscum; species Viscum album. The sequence continues at coordinate 659,637,660 of OY728162.1, read as the reverse complement.
TAAACAAAAAAGGAGTAAAATGAAGAACAATGGTGAAAAAACTTTTAAACATAACATCCATTCAATGATTATAAAAATATATCTCAATATAATAAATATAACCAAGATTGATTTCTATGTATGTTTAGGTGAACATGAGGGTTGATAATAACAAGATGGATGAAAAAGGGTCTCAATATCATAAAAAAACTATCTTACTATTTTGTAATTTTTAAAATAAGGCCTCGAGTTAATTTAAAGAGAGGGTTATCAAGTGAGATGAAAAAAGATTATTTTATGGTGGGACTGGTGAGAAAAAATCTTAAACCCATTCATCAATAACTATCTATATGAAGGATTGATGTTTTTAAATAACATTAACCTGATAATTTATTGAAACATTATTATTTTAGATAGGTTTATACTGACATTTGGATCATTCGTTTTTGATCCTCCTTGCCCATGTTATGGTATTAATACAACATCATAGTATTTTATTTAAATATAAAATTTTTTCATCTTGAAAGCTGTATTTAGCCCATATCTGATTATATCTATAAATTTATCTAGTAGGATAAATTTTATGATAATAAATAAACAATCATATATAAATTATTTACTTAATTTAACATGTTTAATAAATGTTATGATAAAATAGCAATGTACAATTTTTTTCCAATTTTGGAAAAGATTCATTTTTGGATAAATTACCAAAAGAGAATATTTATAAGTTTTTTTTTCACTAAATATCAAAATTGGGTTGTGAAAAATGTTAAAAAAATGGTATTATAATTAGTCATTATATCCCTAATAATTAATATTTTAATCTACTTTTAAAGGTCGCTACTATGTCCTTAGTACAACATCTTCATGAGTGGGGTAAATTTATGGGTTTTACAAAGATATAATGTTTTACCTCTTTTTGGAAATACTAGTTTAATATATGGTGCATTCCAAACCAGTGAGAGTAATGAAAAGTATAGAGTTTATTAGAAAAATAATAATTAAAAATATTTAATCATATGAATTTAATAAATTAAATGGAACAATTATAAATGTATAGGAAAACAAAAGAAGTAATAAAAATATGGTGGAGTTTTGGATAATAGTCCATAAGACCCTAAACAATTTATATTAAATAATTTCATCTAGTTACTATACCTAAAACTCTGCACATTTAATCTAAAAATCCAAGAATGTCTATCATAGACATGAATGTAAATGTGGTTTTTCATTAGAACCTCTTTAGTCAAAATATTAGAAACCATAAATCATATTAATGAACTTATTCAATCATAGGTTAGAAGCATAAGATCTTACTTTAAATATTTTTTGATCATGAAAGATAAAAAAACACTAAGTCCATATCCTTGGGAATTTTTTGATCACGTATAATAAAAAATAATTTAAATATAACTATAACACAATGTTATTTTATAAAAAGACTATGAAAAGGTGAATAATTTAAACACACTAAAAAACTAACATATATCTCTATTATTCAGATTAGGGTCAGCATTGGAATTTTATTTCTTTACCATTTCATCCATTCTACATCATTTCATTGATTTATCTATCCTATATTTATACAAATTAATTTTAATAAACTTATACAGTATTCAGGATAAACACTTATCATAAAAAACATTTCAGATGCCTCAATATTATTTTCCGTGTGAATGAATGTTAAGGTGATTCTTAAAGATGATGAAGAATAACTAAGATTCTATGAGGGCGATTAAAAAGATCTATAATTAATAATAAATAATTACACAAAAATAAACTTAAATAAAAATTAAGTAAACCTAAATAAAATACAATTTGTATTGCAATTTAACCAAATCAGGAAAAGAGAAAACATAGGTAATGCATTAATAATTAATTTATTATGATGAAACATTTACCTTTTCAATGATTAAGTCAAACACACACACACTGCGTCTCAGGTAATCCCAAAAAGGGTTGATAAAGTAAAAAAAGAATAAAACCTACATGGGTTGGTTAAATTTGAGGAATAAACCACCTATGGTGTCAAGAGTTGTCAATAGGGAATCAAAATCAATGTAGAAAATTAAAATTAAATCATATAAATATTCAGGAGCAATTCCCATTGAAACCTACATGTGCACAATGATTTTTTTTTAAAAATGGTGATAATTTTAAGGAAAGGTAATAGAAAATATACCTTAAACATGTAGTATATTCCTCCTCTAGTATTATCCCTTGGGTTTTTACTTGTTATGAAGAAAAAATAAGAATAGATGAACACCATAAAAAAGGGAATATGAACTTGAACTAAAATATAACCTGTTATGATGAGATAAATGGGGGAAAAGACGTACTAGATAAAAACTATTACTGATAGGGATCCAATGAGATGAATGGTGGCACAATGTAACATTATATAGAGAAAATATTCTATTTACAACATTTATGATTGATAATTCTTAAATGGAGATGAGAAGATGCTCTTTTCCCCTGGAAATAGGAAAATGAGGGTGGTGAGTACTTAAAATGATGAGGGAGTGGGAATAGTCATTTAGACCAATTTTAAATAGGTTAATGGTTTGATTAAATTATTATTCCAAACCATGCACTAATAATTAACTAGATAATATCTAAGGATAGTGTACCACACAGTTGGGAAGAACGATTTCTAAAACCATGCCCTACATGTGTGCCCCCATCTACCTAGGGAACACACCCCGCATGTGCTATAAAGCATGGTTAGAAAAACCATGTGTATCCTATGCACTCCTCTTTATGGATTCCTATATAAACCCTCCTTATTTTTTATTACCATATGGATTGGAATTCATGGGTTATACTAACAGTTCAACCCAGTTGTTCCCCCCCTAAAACCAAATCTCCAGGCTCTGAAAAATACCTAGATGCTTTTGAACCCTTACTTTAACCATAGGAAAAAATTTATAACTACAAATATAAGGATTATAGTGAAATTTAAAGGCCCCATACCTTGAATAATATCCATGTTCTTACAGTCAACCACATTAATGACACTCAACACTGAGATTCCCTTACAAGGGTGGAAAAAATTCCACTAAGAATAAATCTAGTCAATGAGAAAATACATCAGCATTATTCTCAAAAGTATCATATTTTACACATATTTGTTTCTAAACCACTCATATAAAAGGTACGTAAATTCATCGGAGATTCTACATGATTTGATCAAATAAGAGATTGGGGTACTCCTCAAAATAAGCACAAACATCCAGTTCAATATCCTTTAGATCAAATGTATGAGATGAGTAGACATGGTAATAAGGAATCCATGAAATATGGAATACGTAATGCATGGAATGATACCTCTAATGTAATAATAACTGATAATATACTATCCCATGTATATCCAAGATCTCATATGGCTTGAGAAAATGAGGTGACAACTTCCCCTTCCTCTACAACTTCCTATTCCCAAGACTGTGTGAAACTCAGAAGAACAAAAGTTCTCCTACCTCAAACCCTAGAGGTTTTTGGAAAAAAATAAACATATTATTTCTACCTATACTGAGTATGATCCATCCAATTATTGGTCTTTGGCACCTACAAAAAATCCTCCTACACAAGAAACATACCTAACAGCATTACCTCTCTTCCCTCTAGCCAGTACAGAGGTGAACAATATGTACAACCATAAAAGGCCTCATATGGATCAATATTAATTGTTTTCTAAAAGATATTATTGTAGGTTTATATAAATATAGGTATATGTTTTTCCAAATTACCCCTAAAGTTAAGGAAATTTTTTCAGAGAAATAAATTTAACACCTTTATAGTCTGTTTCAACTAGCCATCCGTCTGAGGATGAAAATATGTTCTTAAAAGCACCTTTGTACCCAAAGATATATGTAACTATTCACAAAACCTCAATCTGAAATAAAATAACTATCTAAAATTATAGTAAAAGGGACCGCATGCAGGCATATAATATCATAGGCATAAATTCTTCCCAGCTCATCGACTCTGAAAGTCTCTCGGATTGGAAAGAAGTGGGCTACCTTTGGATATTGATCCATGACTACTCACACTACATCACTAAATCAAGGGGTCCTCAGTAAACTAGTAAAATAAAAAACCATCATGAAATCATCAAATTACCATTATGGGATCAAAAAGGGTTGTAACATGACAATTTTATTATGATTTTTTTCCTTCACCTGCTAATAGGTGGGACACATAGTAGTTAAATCCATGATTTGTAATTTAATCCCTGGACACCAATAATGGTGTAAAATATGAATTTATGTCTTAGAGATTCATGGGTACACATCCCACATAGACCCATAGGATTATTACACCATCTCCTCTAAAATTTCTATATGAACCCAAATATTCCCTTGTATACATAATATATCATCTCCATCAATAGACTAATTTGAAGGTGTGTCATCACCTGGAATATTTTCCCATAAGACCAAAAATTCATTATCTAAAAAACTACATTCTCTTCACCCTATACAAGAGTGAAGAGGTAAATAATAATTTATAAAGAGAAGAATTCTCATGACTCTCTTAAAACTCTTGACACATCTTAGAAAGGAAGGTCATCAACTCTTACTCATCGTTGGATTCCTAAACAACTTCTGAATGAGTTTTCTAGCTCAGCGCATCAGTTACCACACTACCCTTTCAAATTATATAGAAAATAACAATGTAAAAAATAATAAATGTGTTTGACCTATATTTTCTATCTTATATTCATGTCACACCCCAGAAATATATATTTTATGCTTTTGTGGTTCACAATCACTGAAAATCTCTCTCCCATTAGAGAATTCCTCCCAAAATGTATGGAATGAATAACTGTTGTAAGATCAAGGTCATGTATTGGGTAGTTACCCTTGTGAAGCCTCAAATAGAGAGACCCATATGCAATGAATATATCTTCCTACTTCATTATTTCTTCTCTCTTTATGCATGATTCATCATAGAACACTATATGACCTCTACCATGCTCAAGAAGAATTAGGATTGGTGATGAAGTAAGTCATTCTTTCATTTCAAGAAAGGAATCATCACATTCTAACAAACACAATGACTTCACACACTTATTAGTTAGAATAGTAATAGGTTATAAAAAGAATTCCATTTCCTATTTTAAGTGACTATAAAAACCAGTTATCCAGAAGAAACTCTATATGTCAAACATGTTCTTGGGATGCACCTAAGAAACAAGAACACTAACTTTATCAAGGTCAATAGATTCTCCTGATTCCAAGATAATGTGACATAATAAGTAAACCTTGTTAATCTAGATGTGGATCTTTATCACCTTATCATATATGTGATTCTCTCCTGGTGTATTCAATATATTCCTAAAATGTTTGGAATTATCGCTTTGAGTATGAGAATACATGAATATTTCATCCATAAAAACCAAGATGAATGAATCCATGTTAGGGTGGAATACCATATTTATTAAGGATATGAAAAATGGGGAATGTTTTCATGAGAAAATTGAATAAATAGGGTCTTATATAAACCCTACCAACTTCATAAATTCATAAATTTTTATCTGATGGTCTAATACGAACATGATGATAGCATGTTTTAAGGCCAGTCTTCAATAAAACTCTTTCTCTTAGAATCTAGTAGTTTAGATAATCTATTTGAATAAATTTGTATCAATTCTTAACTATATGATGGTTCAACCATCAGTAATCCATGAAAACTAATAGGGATTTATCCACATTATTGGTAAAAAAATTAGAACACCCCAAGAAGAAGTATTTTTTAAGATACATCTATTAGATTCTAAATCCTCTATCTATCTCTTTTGATCAAAGATCTTAGGAGGTGTCATCCAATATAATGGAATAGATACTGAAGATATTCCTAGAACAAGATTGATTATAATTTTTACCTCTCTATTTGGAGGTAGTCCCAAGAACTCATCTGGGAAACATCCCGAAACAGTTCTACCATTATAAGAAAATATTTCAGATGCACCATTTGATTACCCAAGAAAATGTTGGAATTATGGGCTATCATTCCTCCTAGACTATTATTCACTAGTGTGTCTCGATCATCCTATACATCCCATTATCCTTTACGTACATATCATCCTCTCTCAGGTGATGTGAAAGATACATTTGAAGATATAATTCAATGTGGGCATGATAAGGTATGATCCAATCCATACCATTCATGAAATAAAACCCTGTCATATCAAGGGAAAATAAATTCCACAAGAGTATAAAATTTCCAAACTCAAGAGGGAAGTCCTTACATTGGAAGATACCCTACGACCACACACCCGACAATGTTTCATGTGTCATCAACCCACAAAATTATTAAACATTAAGACCAATACTATCCAAAATTGATATTAAAATAAATTAGTCAAGGAAAATTTATCGAAACAAAAAAATATGATAATATATGCTACTAAAGTATACCCTCATACAATAGATGGTCTATACTCGACTCCTCAGTTATCAATTGTAATGTGTAAAACTGGACAGATCCATGGCCATGTGCTACAACTGGAAAATGAGGAGAAGGTCCACACTGTAGGTGATGAAAATAAAAAGACCGGATACCTCATCCATGAACTCCCCCCTTATCTTGATTGGCCAGTGCTACTCCAAATTCATTAATAACATAGAGAAAATGATCCCACTTCTGAAGGTGATGATAGAATGGGTCTTCCTTCTCTAGAAACATGAAAAAAGATTCAGAAAACCAATGAGGATGACCCATCAGGGAAAAAGAATAGAACTCCACAAGGTCTCTGTAGCATTGTGGCTTCACTTTCCCCTATAATCAACACCGATGGAATATATTAGACATTACAATGATGATACTATGTCCACTAGTGTTATAGGAACAAACATCATGGATATACTTCATTACAATGGAAAAACTACTTCCCTTTCTTTATAATGACCCTTTGTGAGCTATACTATCAGCTACCCTAATGTTTCAATAGGAGATAAGTTCTTGGTTCATGATATTATAAATGGTAGATAATTGGAATAAACTCTATTGAGTGAATATGTAATACACAATCCCATCCCTGAAGTGTTTCATTTGTGATATATCATCCCCGACAAGAAGAAGGGAAAAAATTGAAGCTTAGTGAATCACGTTGAATAGTATATGATAGATATATAACCTTGCACTGGATTCATGAACTCCCTATATTAGTTAGACATTAGATTCTCAGTGAGATATTAATCATAAATGGTGTTCTGGAAGTCTTACAAGATAATTCATTGATGATGACCATCTTAGGTAACCACATCTCACCAACGCTTGGAAGAATCATATCCCATGTAGGGGGATAGCTTGACTCTCCTCTCTAGAGGTGTCTTGTTATTCTTGATGATGTATAAAATAGATTATCACCATGAATAAGTAGCCAAAGGACTACCATCCTCTGGGAATATGTGAGGTTATTTATCCTGTAAATCACACTTAAGATCATACACAATAGGTTTAGGTTGTGGAGCACCTTGAATAGAATACATCAAGTATAGGAAACTATATCAAAGTTAATCTTCAGTGTCGAGTTTTGGAATAAGATATGGTGATGAAGTTGTAACTATTGGAGGAAACACTAGTGTCTCAAGGCCCACCATCACTAAAGTATGGTCATAAACACCTTTCTAGAACATGACTCGAGGATGGTGTTGTGGAATAACTCCAAAAATTCTAAGCACATGTCTAAGAATAAGATATCAAATAATAAGGGATAGAAATGGAATTGGAACAAAAGAAAATGTCTCACTACCCAAAATGATATTCCAATTACCTAATTTTATGGTCATGATATAGGTAAGTGTTAATGATTTTATTTATAGATATTCTTGTGTATTGATATTCAGTTTCAAGTTAATAAAGAAAATAGTCGTTGAAACGATCGATCGTTTATGAATAAAATTCCCTTCATTTTAATATCTTATGGATATAGAAAACACATACAATCTTTTTTTTTACTATTATTGGTTTTAAGTAATGATAAGTATCATTACCATTGATAATATAGATGTTGAACAGTGATAAAACAACTAATATAAAAATATGGTTTTAAAAAATTCTTTCGACACATACATATGAGACAATGGCCTCATTCAGTAGACATAAGCCATACTAAGCTCATATTTTTTATCTCAGAAAGGATGTATCATCACTGGTCTTCTCCCTTGACACAGCCCAATCCTATCTTAAACACATTATGCTTGAACGGAATCACCTATGGGAGAAGTTCAAGTTAATAGATATTACCACCCATGTAATGTTATTCGAGCCTCCCTAAGAGTATGTCACCATCACATTCCTTACCCTTAGGTATTATACGAGTGTTATAAGGGGTCATGTAACAAGGAATTAGTTACATATTATGTAATAAATTTCTATAAATAAATTTCTTATTCCATTAATTCATTTGTGGGAGTAGTATTTCTTAAAAAATGGGGAATTAGATAAATTGATTTATCAGGTAAAAATGAATCTTTTGTGAAATATATGAATTATTATATTAATCTATGTTTTTATTAATAATATTATAAAATCTATTCTTAAAAATTATGATTATATTATTTCTTTATCTATAAATTATTAGGTAATCAGTTTTATAAGATTTATATTATTATACGAAAAAGTGTAATTTTAAAGAATCTATTTCATGTAATTATTGAATTTTTGAAATAATTAAAATTTTAATGAAATACTATTATCAAATTACATTCATTAATAATAAATGAGGATATAATTTTTCGGAAGTAAAATGTAATTTTTATAATGGTTTAAAAACTGTTTCTGTCAAAACCCATCAATTTTCTATAAATATCAATTTTCATTTAAAAAGTGAAAGTTCACATATTAATAAAATTATGTAGATTAAATCAATAGTATTTATAGAATAAATATGTCAAAATCATCTAATAGTGAATTTTTCCTAATTTCCTGTGATAGTTGAATTTTTGGGTAAAAATTAAATAATATATAAGTATATAGTGTGTTTTATGACACCATAATGATCCATTGGTTATGTAATAAATACCATAATAGGGTTATTAGAAAAAATATTATCTCTAAATTTAATATAATGCAATTTTATATAAATTTTAATTATTTTATATTGCCTTATTGAATCCTCCAAAATGTGTAACATATTTAATGATTTTAAGTTCATTTATTTAATAATGTGACTCACCTATACATAATCAAGGATAATATTTTAATATCTTCGGCCCACAGGCTTATAAAATATTTTATTTCCACTTCTATTTTGAAAAATGGGAAAAAACCATTGTAAGGTTCTTGGTTTTGAATTTTTAATTATATAGATTCAAAAACCTATGTATGTGAAATATTAAAGAATACCACTCTCATTTCCTATATAAACCCACCAAAAAACTCCCTTATCTTCAATACAAGTCCTTTTATATCATCCTAACTCTAAAATAAGATCCATATAGTCCTCCCAAGGTATCTCCAAGCTCCCAGAATGCCTATCCGAAGACTTTGGGAACACACATCCCAGTAAGTGTTTCCTTCCTTTCTCAGTATTCTCCATGTTTCCATATATTGTTACACCCTTTTATTTTCAATTATAAATCATGGGTAAGGTTTTCACACCTCCCCTATACTTCCCTTACTATGTTTTAATGATGATTTACCATTTTCTCTCTAATTAATACCTCCCATGTACAAGTGTTATGATGCCAATATTTTATAGGATTTATTTCAATAACCCTCTTTCTTAATGTTTCTTTATTATGTTAATCCTTCTATTTATAAATTACATAGGTTGGAAAATTTATTTATATGAACCTATTTCTTTCCATTTCATTTATATATGATGATATACCCCTTTATCTATCAGAAACCCTTTTTATGAATTTTTATTTCAGAGTGTTATGCTATTGAAATTGCACCTTGATTTTCCATGGAAAAATCATCGTTTAGTGAATACCATATCCATTCCACTATCTTGGGTATTCACCATTATACACATATATCTTTTTTTTTATTTTGGAATTAAATGTATTTAATCCACACTTCTTGATCATAAAATGAATTATTATAAATAATGAAACATTTTTTATAATCTAGGTGGCACAATTAAGCATGAAAATAAAGTAAAAGTGATTAGTTTCTTTGGAATTATATAGTGGTCCAATGCATTGGGTAATGTTTTTTATCTTGATATGTCAGGTTGGGAGAGGGGATTATCTGATTCATTTTAGGAAAGTTCTCCACCATGTTGGGATAGTGGTTTACTCGATTCTTATATATTTATGATGTAGTGTTTTAAGTTGTTGCCACATTTCCATGTTATGATAATCATGACATATCATGAATTTATATTATTTTTTATCTTATGATACATTTATATGCCTATTTCCAAACATGTCTTTTACTATTCATTTTACACCTTGTTTACTCCATTATCAGGCTTTATAGCACACCCCATTCTTATGTACATCCTCAGGTTATCCCATGCAGTTTTAAGTACGAAGGAATGTTGTGGTCATGTAAAAGAAGGTTTCAATTAGGATGTTGTATTTCAGGTTTTATGTTTTCATGTAATGTCTATAATCCCCATAGACATTAGACCTCATGATCTTCTAAGTTCAATTATGTGACCGTTTCTGTAATAAATCATCTTTAAGTGTGTAGTAATGTCTAGGGGTGTTTTAGTTGGTATCAAAGGATAGGTTTATTATTTGTTGGGGATTAGGATTAGATGACCATAGTGAAAGACTTAGAGACAAGACTATGTATAATAAAAAGATCCCTAAATTTTGGTTATTATAGAGTTAGTAGTTTATGAAGAAAACACATCCCTGTACAGATACGAACATATAGATGTGGCTCTGGCATAGATATATCTAGGGTAATATTGGGAAACACCACTTTGAGCTAGAATCAAATGAGAACTGGTTCACAACAACAGACCATGTTTCATTCTTGGTTCAACACTCCCATGGTATATCCTTTGGTAAATTCATAATATTATTAGGAAAAATTATTAAGGGAACCAAAAAATTCCCCTAAGAATATATGTTAGTAAGTAGATCATCAATATATTAGATCGAAGTATAGAAATTCATTAGTTAAGGATATAATTTTAATTTATAAGTTATCTGTTTTTTCATTTGATTTTCCTTTTGTGTTTTTAATAGTTTAAATTAATTACCCCAACTTTTTCTTCTAATTATAGGCAATGTCTGGTAATATAAGGACTTGTTCTAACAACTGATGAGAAGATAAATATGATGACTATTTTAATGAGATGTCCATTTTGATGAGAGCAGAAATCACAACCTTTTTCATGATAGTCTCTCAGTTAACAAAATTTTTGAATAGGAACATGGGTCAAGAGGAACGTACAACCCCCCACCCCCAAGAAAGAACAAGTCTCAATTGAGAGCTTAATGATATAATGAATTCCTACTTTCAATGGATCATATGATTCCTCAATCACCGAACAATGGATCAAATCCATTTGGAAGATCTTCTCCAACCTTCAATGTTCTAAACAAGATAAGGTTCTCTGGATGATTATCATATATAGGGTGAAGCTATTCAATGTTAGTCATTGATCAAAAATACGAAGCCTATGGAAGATATTAAGGTGATGGGATGGAAGGATTTTTGGATAATGTTTTCGATAAATACTTTACCCACACTCTCCGTATAAAGATGTAAAGAAATATACATTCACTCAAGAAAAAGTATGATAAAACTTTTGTGTTATATGAGGAACAATTCACCAGACCTTCATGATAAACCTCTAGTTTTTTCGTTTCCCCAGAATGAAAGGTTGACCGCTTCATTATTGGGCTAAAACATAGCCTATGGAAATCCCTGGAAATCCACAACTTTGATAGCTATGAGGATATTGTCTGATGTCCCCTCAAATTTGAGAGGTATATTGGTAATTCGTAGGGGTATCGTGGGGATAAGAAGTAGAAAGTGTACTTTAATTAGGGAATTCCGATGGATAAATCCAAGGGTTCTAACAAATTGCAACGTCCCACTTTCCAAATGTTCGGAACTAATACCCTAGAAATTTCCAAAAGGGGATGAGGAAATGATTTATTTGTGGGAAGGAAGGGCACCAAGCTTGTGATTGTCGACAAAGAAAACATGCTACTATGACAGAGGATACGAATGCTATGTTTGATACCTAATGAATTTTTCATTTCTACAACAACAAAGAACCCATGCACTTTTCCAATCAGTACCCCAAGACAATGGTTTTTGGAGGCAATCAACAACATCTAATTCACCAAGGGATAGCTTTTTTTACATCACTATCACCGAAAAAAATCCCGATAACAAAGTGGTGACCGATATTCTAGTTATTAAATCAAGAATAGGGAACATAGTTTTTGATTATAGATTCATTAATTATATTATATCTCGAATTTTTAGTATAAAAAACTAAATATCACCATGAATCATGGAAGTATAGAAGTTAATGAGAATGGAAAATGGGTAAATTATTTCATCCCAGGAATATTACTCCCCCCCTATCACAATGTATGGATTGAACTTCCAAATGAACCTCATCATACATTCCATGATGGAATTTGATGCAATTCTTGGAATGAATTGGATTTCCATGTATAGAGCCAATATAAATTGTCACGATAGGGAAATCAAACTCTATATGGTGAATCGACCCCCAATTCTAAACAAGTACAAGGAAAATGATGAATCTTCTTTAGAACCATCATCTAAAGCATGGATATGAATTCCCTATGAGAAAGCTTATCTTTCGAAGATGATTGAGTCTAAGGAAGGATCTATCCTCAAAGAAATTCTGATTGTGTGTGAATTCATAGATATGTTTCCCATGGAATTTCCTGGTCTTTATCTTAGAAGAGATGTTGAAATATTTATTGGTCTTATACATGGGGTGTTTGTAAAAACCTCAGATTTTATGAGAAATTTTGTTATGTATTATGTCATATTCAACACCAAAGGAATATTTCACTACATACTACACTGGCTTGGCTTGCGTTACATGCACTCATGACCTTCCTCGATAGCATGTGTAGTAAGCAATACCGAGTATCACTAAACAATGATATGTTATTAAAATATTATTAGAACTAGCCGTTAGGAATAGTAATAACCACTTTTTGAAACATCATAAATTTTATCTTTCAAAATGAAAAACATTTTTGGATTTAGAATATCGAAATTAGCCTAGAGTGATTTTTGGGTATTTTTTCTGAAAACATTCAATTTTTGAGGAATAGTGAATACCACTAAGTTATAGTTTAAAACCAAATTTTTATTCAAATAATTATTTAATTTATTGAAATTTATTTTAGGTCAAAATAGATAAATAATACCTATATAAGTTCAATGTAATTCAATGGAGTCATTTTATAATAATATAGATATATAAAAAATTTATTGAACTTTTTGACCGTCTTTTACCCACTTCCTAGGAGCATTTGTAATTATACATAAAACTTAATTTTACTAATTCTGTGAGTTGAATATCGAAATTCTGAGAGACTCGGTTAATATCAGGGAATAAAATTTGGTTCAATAAGATAAAAATTATTTTTGGTGAATAGTAAATTTTTAATTTTATTTACCACGGTTAAAAGTAAATAGGTTAATTAAGGGGAAAATGATATTATTATTATCCTAACACATGTAATAATTCTATTGGATAAGTTTAATTCGACCAAAAAAAACCTCAGGGATAAAATATTACCCTTTAGGTCCACTTGGATTAGATTAGGTAATTTATGATTATTTTATTTAAAGAAGAGTTAAAAGAGTTAAAATCAAGGTTCAATAACTAAAACATTTTCAATATAAGGTTACACAAAAGATAAATTCTACTATAAAAATTAATTATAAATCTAAATATATTTCATAAATAATAGTATTTTAATTAAAAATTTTAGACATTAAATAATATAATTTATTTATGACACAATGATGCTGCAGTAATTACATTATTAATGAAATATTAACATAATTGATATTATAAATACCCAAATAAATGTAATTTGAGACTTTTTATGAATTAAACTAATTTTATAGGTTAATATTACATGTTATTATTGATTTAATTAAATTTTTTTGAACTAATCATACGTTTATGATTTTCAAAAAAAATCAACTACCAAATAGAGTCAAAATTGGGATAAAATACTTTTTAAAACAAATATTATATTATTAATTGTTATTTTATTCCTAAAAATATAAGGTTTGGACAAATTAAATAGATGAGGTTATATATATATATATATTAATAATGAACAAACTAGGGGTTTTATGGCTTCTTATAGTAAGTTTATTAACCATATAGTGTAAGAAATCAAGAAGACACGGTAAAAGTAAAATTATTTAACTTAGAGTTGAATCTAAATGATAAGGTTAAAATAGTAACATAAAACTGTATAAAATATATTGGTTGAGAGGATTTATAACCATACCCACATTATCTTAGAAATAAATCAATTTGGGGCAATTAATAACTGAATATGACTTTATTATAAAATAATATTTTAAGTTTTTCCTAAGGTGCCCCTCTCCTCCCTTATAAAAGGGCACCTCCTCCCTATCCACCTCACACAACTTTAAGCCTTCATTCTAGTCCAACCCCTGCCAATTTCTTATCTAAACGTCCATAGAAACATTCTAGAGTTCTTTTAATTCTTCAATGACCATCTTTAGTTCCATAAGAGGAAGTTAAGAAGAGGCGCTTCAAAGAAGAGGTAATGTCCTTTACCAATTCTTTCCAATTTATTTCTTTTTCTAATTATTCTTCTTTATTTGTTTCATCATAAATTAATAACATCAGTATCAATAATATAATTATATGTTATTATAAATATGAAACAAGCCTATTTCACCTTCTATCAATCCTATGTAAAATGAAATCACCGCGCGTGCGTACGTACGAAATACTGTCTCCATGCCGTGGTGTAATCTTTTTTCCACCACCACCTTACTTGGATGGGTATAATGGTGTAAATAATTACTATTTATGATTATTATAAAATGATACTAATTATTATACATTCCATCTTCCACTCCAATACAATTCAATAGTTATGGGAACGATATCATCGCTCATGCGTATGTACGGCCTACCGTCTCCACGATGTGATGCAAATAGTTCTACATGATCCTCATTGAATAATGATTATATAAATGAATTTAATGAATAAATATGATATATATTGCACTAATAACATTCGGAAATCAAGTTATCTATAACCTAAAAGGAGGAATACGAATTTATTCAACAAGACATGCATAAGAAGATAAAGCAATGAACACCTGAATAACAAGTAGCATTGAAATATTACTAATAAGAATATAATAATATGACCATATATGATATCATAACAATGAATATGATTCTTTAATAGGTCAATGACATTATTTAAATCATTATACAGGAGGTTTGGATACGTACGAATCATATCCGACCTAAGGTAAGGGAAAATCTTGCAATCCAATTGTTATTCGAGATTGTTTATACTTCAGAATTTACTGGGGAATATTTATCATCCACATACATGTTTCCTCAATATGTAATATTATTTATATCCTCATAATATTTTTTAAATCATGTTTACCTATTGGTGAGTTTTTTAGTAAAAGATATGAAAGGAATCATTTGTCGTTTTTAGTAAAAGATACTTTTTGTCTTTTTCGGCCAAAGTACGAGAAGAATGTTTTTTTTAAATTATACGGCATTAATGGATTTTATGATTTCATAGAACATTATTTAAATGAAGGTTCCTTTACAAGTTTTCAAGTTTATTTTTAATGAAATTATTTTAGTTTAAAATTTTATGACATGTTAAGAAAGGAAAATTGTTTTTGAAGTAGAAATGATATTTTCCTCAAGAATGGAGTTCAAGCGTTTTATAAAAATTATTTTCCCTCTAAGATAATATAGGGTCTTTTTTATAACCCTATTTTTAAGTTGATTTGATTATGTTATGATGGAATTGTTTTTATGATGTCCTTTTATCTTAAATGGTTTATGTTACGATGACATGTTGTTTAAGAAACCCATTTTTATTATATGGGTTATGCTATGATGTATGATTTATGATCTTGTGTCACAAATAGGAATGGAATAATTATTAGATGGGTGAGACCTATATCTCCCTCCAATGAATTGGGTAAAGATTTATACCTCATGTGATAGACATGGCTGGAATGACAGGTTAATCCTGTTCAGTGATACAGGACTGAAACGAGGAGTGATATCGGTTCAGAAATAGACTTTGTCTGCTAGAATAGTCTTGGAAATGAGTCTTGACTACTAAGAAATGATTCTCTATGATTATGTGTGTATGACACAAAGTTTCATGTTATGATTATTGGGATTACATTTCACTGCCATGATTTATCAATGATATGATATTATGATCTCTTTTTCAGGTTAATATTTTCAAAATGTTATGTTCTTATGAATATGATAAGATTGGTATTTCTTTTGTTTACCTTACTTAGCATTTGAGCTCCCCATTTTGTATGTTTTCTACTCCCCAAGTCAGGAAGAAGGGTATTAAGTAAGATATGCCAAAAGGGACTATAGATATGATAAAATAAAAGACAGACAGTATAGATGATTTATGAACCAGTTGTTTATGTTTCCCAGTTTCTAAAGACACTATACCTATACAGTCCTTTCATGGTTTTGTAATATGTCGTAATAAGTGTGCTTAAATTTCGAAGTGATAACAATGTAAGTAATGTATGGGTCATTACAGTAGGTATTATAGGAAATTTATAGTCAATAATTGGAAACTAGGATGTGAATGCCTTAGTAAGAACCCTAAGGACAAGTCTAATCATAGAAGACAATCTTAGTGTTTTAGAAATGGACATGAATAACCTATGATAAAACCTTATGTGTGAACTTTTATTCTTGATTATGTGATTTTCCTATTATGATTAGTGTTTCTCACACAATGCTTATTGGTTTTATTCAATGGCTGGAACCCAAAGGAACCGTGTTAATGCTGAATGCAACGAGCAATGGAATGATTGTCCCCATGAGTAACCAAATGTTATAGATACTGGAATGAAAAATCTTGTAGTGATTCTCAAACAACATTCTCAAGATATAAATCATGCAGGACTTCCAAAGGAGCAAAGGAAGAAGCAACATTCTGTTGAATCCTTCATGAGGTAGCGTCCACCCTCATTCAGCAGGTCTACTGATCCATTTGTTGCTGAATAATGGATCAATACTACTAAAAAGATATTTTCAGTTCTTAAATGTTCTAAACATGATAAAGTCATCTTAGCAGTATATTGTTAGGAAGGTGAAGTAGATAAATAGTTCAATCTTATCAAGAATACGAGGCAAAGGGATGAAATTGATTCCATAGAATGGGATGAGTTCAAGAACATATTTTTCAATATGTACCTCCCTCATATTCTTCGAAGAAAGATGGAGAATATGTTTCTTGAACTGAAGAAAAAGGATGATGAATCTATTGGTTCCTATGAAGAAACTTTTACAATACTTTCAAGGTACACTTCAAGAATTATTATCTAACCTGAGAGAACGATCGATCGATTATTTAGTGTCTTAAAACCATGTCTTCGAAGGGCGTTAGACATAAGGGACTTCAATAGCTATGAGGAAATTGTTCGATGTGCTCTCAAGGTTGAGATGGAGATTGGAGTAATCCATCAATCATAGGAGTTTTATAAGAAGAGGAAAATGGAATTCAAAGGGAAATCTAAAGTCCACACTAAAAAAGAAGATGATTTTCCCTTATGATCAAAGTGTGGAAAGAAACATGGATGGAATTCTCTTAAAGGGACTAGTAAGTGTTTTAAGTGTGGAAAAGAAGGTCATCAGGAAGTTGAAGGTCAAAATAATGGGAAGAAGATGTCTAATGATGCGAACAAAGAACGGGATACACAAAATGCACATCCTACACTTCAATGTTTCAAGATCAAAGAAATGGGGAATTATTACAATAAATTCCCTAATCCAAGGGTTGCTGATGATGATCGATGTCAACAAACTATTAAGGCCAAATACAATGGAAAGTCATATACAATTTCTATCGGTGATGTGGAGTACGATAATGAAGGGGTGAAGGGTACACTTAGTATCCACTATAAAGTAGAAAATGTTTTATTTGATTTTGGATCCACCCTCTATTTTATTTCTGAAGAATTTTTTAAGGGTATCATCGTAATACCTCACAAATTAGATGTTGAGTTAGCTGTGACAACTCCTAACGGCACAGCGGTTGCATCAAAAGTTTATAATTATTCTCCAATTAAAGTTTGTGGGAAAGTTCTTCCGAAAAATCGTGTGATCCTTCCTATAGTGGAATTTAATGTGATTCTTGGCATGGATTGGCATTCCTTATACGGAGATCATATTAATTTCCAAAGAAAGGAAATCACATTTAATATTCCCGATCAATCTACTATCATCTATCGATGCAAGGATGAATATAACCTTCCAGTGGAAATTTCATCCATCTTATGGGTCTTGATTCCACTAAATGAAAGTTATTTATCTCAAATGCTTGGAGAGAAAATCACGATTAAGAATATGCACATTGTACAAGAGTTTGATGATGTCATTATAGGGGAATTTCTTGGTCTTCCACCAAATCGTGAATTTGAGTTTTCAATAGAACTCATACTGGGTGCTATGCCCATTTGAAAGACACCTTATAGAATGTTCCCAATTGATTTGCATGAATTGAAGTAGTAACTCCAAGAGAATATTGATAAGGGATTCATATGCCCTAGTGCATCACCTTGAGGAGCATCTGTTTTATTTGTTAAGAAGAAAGATGGATCAATGAGAGTCTACATTTTTTATCAAGAACTTAACAACATCACTATCAAGACCAAATATCCTCTCCCACGCATTAATGACTTATTTGACCAACAACGCGGAGCTCAATAATTTTCCAAGATTGATCTTCATTCAGGGTATCATCAATTAAGGGTAAAAAGGGAGGATATACCAAATAAGGATTTCTGTACAAGGTATGGACAGTATGAATTTATAGTGATGCCATTTGGTCTTACTAATTCCGCTGTTATCTTCATGGATCTGATGAATAGAGACTTTAGAGACTATCTTGATCAGTTTGTGGTAGTATTTATAGATGATATTCTTTTGTATTCAAAGAGAAAGGTAGAACATGAAGATCACTTGATAATTGTATTAAAGACCCTATAAAAGGAGAATATTTATGACAAATTTACCAAGTGTGAATATTGGTTTCAAAAAGTTTCATTTTTGGGTCATATAATCTCAAAATAGGGGATATCTGTGGATCCAGCAAAAACAGCGGTTATCGAAAGATGGCTGATACCAACAACAGAAACTGCGATCTGAAGTTTTCTTGGATTGGCTGGATATTACCGACATTTTGTGAAATATTTTTAATGATTATATAATCAACTCACCAGGTTGACTCAAAATTGTGTTATGTTCGTTTGGACGGAGGAGTGTGAAGAGAATTTCAAGGAGTTAAAATTAAGGTTATCCAGTGCACCTGTGCTCACACTGCCTTGTAGTGGAGAAAGGTTTTTGATCTACAGTGATGCATCCAAGAAAGGATTGGGGTGTGTTCTCATGAAAAATGATATGGTGATAGCTTATGCCTCACTAAAATTGAAAATTAATGAGCAAAATTACCCAACTCATGATTTGGAATTAGATGCGGTAATCTTTTCATTAAAGATATGGAGGCATTATAATTATAGTGAAAGGTGTGATATTTATATTGATCATAAAAGTTTAAAGTATATTTTCACACAAAAGGAGCTGAATATGCGCTAAAGAAGATGGTTGGAGATGATTAAGGATTATGGTTGCTCAATTCATTATCACCCTGGGAAAGAAAACAAGGTGTTAGATGCATTAAGTCGACAGGACCATGATATCTTATCCATGATGAGGATCACAAAAGATCCAATATTTATGGATTTACAAAGGATGGATCATGGAATTATAATGGAAGGGGAAAAATCATATCTTTCTCAAATGAATGTTCAACCATCTAGACATGTAACGATTAAAGAGGCACATAAAGAAGATGTAGAGTTACAAAAAAAGGTGAGAAATGTTCCTAAATTTCACTTTGATGTGATGAAATAATAAGGTTCAGGAATCAGGTTTGTGTTCCTCCCATCTTAGAATTAAATAAGGAGCTACTGGATAAGGCTCATAGTTCTTCATCCTCTATTCATCCTGGAATCATGAAGATGTATATTGACCTCAAAGAGTACTTCTGGTGGGATGCCCTGAAAAGATATATTTCTGAATATGTCTCTCGATGCTTGGTTTGTCAGAAAGTTAAAGCTATGAGACAGAAGTCTAAAGGGATGTTACAACCATTACCAATACCAGAATGGAAATGGGAAAACATCATGATGGACTTTGTCAGTAGACTTCCTAAAACATCCAAAGGTAATAATTCTATCTAGGTTATAGTTGATCGTCTTATGATGTCAACACACTTCTTTTCTATTAGAGAAGATTTCTCTCTGGGTCAGCTTGCTAGGATATATGTGAAGGAAGTGGTAAGATTGAATGGAGTACCACTTTCCATTACATCTGATCGGGATCCGAGGTTTACCTGGAAGTTCTGGCGAAGTCTTCAGCATAATTTAGATACAGAGTTGGGATTCACGACTGCTTATCATCCTTAGATAGATGGTATGTCTTAGAGAACAATTCAAACTCTAGAAGATATGTTAATAGTTTGCTCTATGGATTTCAAAGGTGTTTGGGAACAACACCTACCTTTGGTGAAATTTTCTTATAATAATAGTTTTTACTCTAGTATTTAGATGGATCCTTATGAAGATCTCTATGGAAAGAAATGATGGACTCCAACTTGATGGGATGATGTTGGGGAAAGAAATCTATTAGGATGTGATCATGTTGATGAGATGGAAGAAAAGGTCAGATCTATTCAACAACACATATGAGAAGCCCAGAGTCAACAAAAAAGTTATGTCTACAACCGAAGAAAAGACCTAGAGTTTGAAGTGGGAGATAAAGTGTTCTTACGAATATCTCATTGGAAGAGAGTAATGAGATTTGGAAAGAAGGGAAAGCTGAGCCCTATGTATATCTGTCCTTTCAAAATACTGGATCGTGTTGGGAAGGTAGCTTACCGATTAGCGCTTCCACCAAATCTCTCTCAAGTTCATGATGTGTTCCATGTATCTCTCATGAGAAAGTACATACCCGATCCTTCACATGTACTAAGCTCCGAAGTTGTACCGCCGGAGCAAGATCTTTCTTATGAAGAACTGCAGATAGAGATTCTGGATCGTAGCGAAAAAAGTCCTACGGAACAAGACCACTCTCTTAGTGAAAGTTTTATGGAGGAACCACCAATTAGATAAAGCTGCATGGTAACTTGATTATATGATGAGGGAGAGGTATCCTCATCTGTTTGTTAAGAAATGACGAATTTCGAGGGACAAATTCATTTTAAGGGGGGTGGAATGTGACACCCTGAGATTTTATGAGAATTTTTTTATGTCTTATGTTATACAAAAAACCAAAGGAATATTTCACTACATACAACACTGGCTTGGCTTGCGTTACACGCAATAACGACCTTCCTTGATAGCATGTGTAGTATACAATACCGAGTTTCACTAAACAATGATATGTTATTAAAATATTATTAAAACTAGCCATTATGAATAGTAATACCCACTTTTTGAAACTTTAAAAATTTTATCTTTCAAAATGGACTTCATTCTTGGATTCAGAATATTGATATTAGCCTAGGGTGAATTATTGTTATTTTTTCTGAAAACATTCAATTTTTGATGAATAGTGAAAAACACTGAGCTATAGTTTAAAACGGATTTTTATTTAAATATTTAGTTATTTTATTTAAATTTATTTTAGGTCAAAATAGATACATAATACCAGTATATGTTCAATGTAATTCATTGGATTCATTTTATAATAATATAGATATATAAAAATTTTATTGATCTTTTTTACAGTCTTTTACGCACCTCCTAGGAGCATTTGTAATTTTATATAAAACATAATTTTTACCTATTCTCTGAGTTGAATTTCAAAAATTTGAGAGACACGGTTAATATCAAGGAGTAAAATGTGGTTCAATAAGAAATTGTTTTGGTGAATAGTAACTTTTAACTTTTATTTACCACTGTTAAAAGTAAATAGGGTAATTAAGAGTAAAAATGATATTATTATTACCATAACACATGTTTGAATTCTATTGGATAAATGTAATTCGACCAAAAACAACCTTAGGGAAACAATATTACCCTTTAGGTCCACTTGGATTAGATTAGGACATTTATTATTATTTTATTTAACGAAGAGTTAAAAGAGATAAAATCAATGTTTAATTACTAAAACATTTTTAATATAGGGTTATTCAAAATATAAATTAGACTATAAACATTCCTTAGAAAGATAAAACAATTTCCTAAATAATGTTATTTTATTTATAATTTTTATACATTATATAATTTAATTTATTTATGACACAAGGATGAGGCAGTAATTACCTTATTAATGAAATATTAACATAATAGATATTATAAATACCCAAATAAATGTAATTTTAGGCTTTTATGAATTAAAATAATTTTATAGATTAATATAACACGTTATTATTAATTTATTTAATTTTTTTCGAACTAATCATGCTGTTATGAGTTTCAAAAAAATCAATTACCGAATAGTGTCCAAATTGACATAAAATAGTTTTTAAAACAAATATTATATTATTAATTGTTATTTTATTCCTAAAAATATATGGTTTGGCCAAATGACTTATAAAAGGTTATATATATATTAGTAATGAACAACTTTGGGTTTTTTGGCTTTCTATAGTAAGTTTATTAACCATATGGTGTAATAAAACAAGAAGACACGGTAAAAGTAAAATTATTTTACATGGAGTTAAATATAAATGATAAGGTTAAAATAGTAAGCTAAAATGGTCTAAAATATATTATTTGAGAGGATTTAGAACCAGCCCCACCTTATCTTATAAATAAATCAATTTGGAGCTATTAAAAACTGAATATGACTTTATTATAAAATAATATTTTAAGTTTTTCCAAAGGTTCCCCTCTCATCCCTTATAAAAGAGAACCTCCTCCCTTTCCTCCTCACACCACTTTAACCCTTCAAACTCGCCCAAAACCTATCAAATCCTCTTCTCCACTTCCATAGAAACATCATAGAGGTCCTGGTATTCTTCAAATACAATCTTTAGTTCCCTAATAGAAATTTAAGAAGAGGCGCTTCAAAGAAGAGGTAATGTCCTTTACCGATTCTTCCCAATTTATTTATTCTTATACTTCTTCTTATTTATTTGTTTCATTATATATTAATAACATCAGTATCAATCATATACTGATATGTTATTATAAATATTAAAACAAACCTATTTCACCTTTTATCCATCCTATGAAAAATGAAATCACCGCGCGTGCGTATGTAAGGAATACCGTCTCCACACCATGGTGTAATCTGTTTTCAACCACCACCTTACTTGGATGGGTATAATGGTGTAAAGAATAACTATATATGATTATTATAACATGATACTAATTCTAAGACATTCCATATTCCACTTCAATACCATTCAATAGTTATGGGAATGATATCATCTATCGTGCGTATGTACGGCCTACCGTTTCCACGATGTGATGCGAATCATTCTACATGATCTTCATTAAATAATGATTATATAAATGAATTGAATGAATAAAAATGATATATATTACACTATTAACATTCTGTATATAAGGTATCTAGAACCTAAAAATAGGAATAAGAATTTATTCGACAAGACATGCATAAGAACATAAAGCAATGAACACCTGAATAACAAGTAGCAATGAAATATTACTAATAAGAATATAAGAATATTACCATATATTATATCCTAACAATTAATATGATTATGTAATAAGGTAATGACATTATTTAAATAATTATACAGGAGGGTTCGATACGTACGAAGCATATCAGACCTAAGGTAAGGGAAAATATCACAAGCTCATTTTTATCCGAGATTGTTTATACTTCAGAATTTACTGGGGAATATTTTTCATCTTCATCAATGTTTCCTCAATATGTAATATTATTTCTATCCTACTAAAAATTTTAAATGCAATTTTACCAATTGGTGAGTTTTTTAGTAAAAGATATTAAAGGAATCTTTTGTCGTTTTCAGTAAAAGATACTTTTTGACTTTTTTTGCCCAAAGTACGATAAAAATGTTTTTTTTTGACTTATACGGCATGAATAGATTTAATGATTTCATTTAAGATTATTTCCCTGAATCTTCCTTTACAAGTTTTAAAGTTTATTTTTAATCAACCTCTTTTAGTTTAAAATTGTATGATATGTTAAGAAAAGAAAAAAAATTTGAAGTAGAAAGGATATTTTCCTCAAGAAAGGAGTTCAAGAATTTTATGAAAATTATTTTCCATCTAAGATAATATAGGGTTCTGTTTCTATCCCTATTTTTAAATTGATTTGATTATGTTATGATGGAATTACTTTTATGATGTCTTTTTATCTTATATGGATTATGTTATGATGGCATGATGTTTAAGAATCCCATTTTTATTACATGGTTTATGCTATGATGTATGATTTATGATCTTGTGGAACACATAATAACGGTATCATTATGAGATGGGTGGGACCTATATCTCCTTCCAATGCATTGGGAAATGATTTATATCTCATGAGATAGACATGGATGGAACAGAAGGTTAATCTGGGTTAGTGATACCGGACTGAAACGAGGAGTGAACTCGGTTTAGAAATGGACTTTGTCCACTAGGATAGTCTTGGAAATGAGTCTTAACTACTAAGAAATGATTCACTATGATTATGTGTGTATGCCAAAAAGAGTCATGTTATGATTATTGGCATTACATTTCACTACCCTGATTTATCCCATTTTATGATATTAAGATCTCTTTTACAGGTTGTAATTTTCAAAATGTTATGTTCTTATGAATATGATATGATTGGTATTTCTTTTGTTAACCTTACTGAGAATTTTAGCTCACCATTTTGTATGTTTTCTTTTCCCCAGGTCAGGAAGAAGGGTATTAAGTAATATATGACAAAAGGGACTCTAGAGATGATAAAATTAAAGGGATACAATGTAGATGATTTATGAACCAGTTGTTTATGTTTCCCAGTTTCTAAAGACACTATACCTATATAGTCCTTTAATGGTTTTTTATATGTTATAATAAGTGTGCGTAAATTTTGAAGTGATAACAATGTATTTAATGTATGGGTCATTATAGTATTTCCAATATCAAATAATCCATATAGAATGGTTGGTGTGGAGCGTGAGGAGATAAATAAAAAATAATAGAAGATTCTAGATAAAGGGTTTATATGCAAAAGTACTTCACCATGGGGTGCACTAGTCCTGTTCATCAAGAAGAAGGATGAGTCAATGAGCCTTTTCATTGATTATTGTGAGCTCAAAAAAATCATGATAAAGAATAAGTATCCTTTTCCATGAATTGATGAAATTTTCTATCAACTACAGTGAGTACAATAATTCTTCAAGGTGGATATGTGGTCAGGATATTACCAAGTAAGGGTGAAGAAGGAGAATATTTCCAAGACTATTTTTTACAGGGTACGAGCACGATGAATTCATAGTAATTTAATTCAGACTCACTAATTCTCCATCAAACATCATGGACATGATGAATATGGTCTTTAGAGATTACATTGACAAATTTTTTGTAGTCATTATAGATGATATTTTGATGTACTCCAAAACAAAGGAGGACCATGAAGAGTATCTAAGAATTGTACTACATTTTGAAAGGAGAAGCTTTATGAAAAGTTAAAAATATGCGAGATCCAATTTTTCTATGTTTTATTATTGGGGTATACCATCACAAGCAATGGGATGACTGTGGGTACTTCTAAAACAAAAGAAATTATGGGATTTCCAAGGCCAACATTTGTGATGGATATCTATAGCTTCATTGGGTTAGCTAGATTTTATCATTGATTTGGCATAAATGTATCATGATTTAGAAACCTTCTAACAAATATAACTCGGAAGGAGGACAAGATTTGTTGGAATGTTGAATTTCAATAAGTCTTTATGGAGTTGAAGAAGAGGCTTATCAATAACCTTATGCTCACAGTACCCATATGTGGGGAGATTTTTGTAATCTTTAGTGATGCATCGAAGAAGGGCTTGTGATCTGTGTTGATATAGAATGAAAATGTCCTCACATATTCCTCAATTCTATTGAAAATTAATGAGAAAAACTAACCCATGAATGATTTGGTGTTTGAAGATCTTATCATTTCATTGATAATATGGTGGCATCATCACATTGAGAAAATTATTAAAATATATACAGATTAAAAAATTCTCAAATATACATTCACACAGAAAGTGCTGAACATGCGCCAAGAAAGATGGTCAGAGATCATCAAGGATTAAAACTGATCAATCCATTACCACCCTAGTAAATTGAACAAGGTGGAATATGTTCTATTTAAAAAGGACCCAATGTTACTATTATTAATGAGAACTAAGAAGGATCCAATATTCTTAGATTTAATGAGGCTGAACATGGAAATCTTGAAAAAGGTAAAATCATCAATGCTTTCATAAATGATTGTTAAATAATCTCTTTTGAAAAGGTTAAATGATGCTAAAAAATATTATGTGGGAATTTAAAAGAAATTTGAAACTATAAAAAAGGGAAATAATCAGAGTTCAATTTTGTTGAAGAATGAATTATGAGATTTGTGTCAAGAGTATTTGTTTGTATAAAATCTAAATCTAAAGAATGAACTTTTGGATGATGAACATAGTTTGAATTTCTCCATTCACCCAGGAAACACAAAGTTGTATCGGGATATCTAAGAGCATTATTTGTGGGATAACATGAATAATGAGATAATATAATATATATCAAAGTTCCTAGTTTTTCAACAAGCGAAAGATGAGTGGTAGAGGCGTATGGGGATGATGCAACCATTACCCATACCAACATGGAAATAGAAGACCATCACCATGGACTTTGTCACCAGACTTCTGAAGACGTCCAAATAAAACAATGATATCTGGATTATCATGGATCGTATTACAAGTACAACACACATCATTGCAATTCGTGAGGATTTCTCATTGAATCAATTGGAACTGATATAATTTTGAGATGTGGTAAGTCTTTATGGTGTACTACTATCAATTGATTCCGATCGAGATCCATGTTTGACCTCTCTGTTTTTGAGGAGTCTCTTGTATGCTCTAAATACTATGTTGAACATCAATATGACTTATCATCCTAAAAATTATTTCCAATGTAATCGGACTATCCAAACACTTGTGGACATGTTGAGAGAATATCTAAATATACTTAAAATGAGTATGGGATCCAAGTATTCCTGTAGTTGAGTTCTCCTATGACAATAGTTACCACTAAAGCATACAAATGGCTCCTTATGAAGCCCTATATGGGAAGTGGTCTAGAACCCCAATATGATGGGATGAAGTTGGGGATAAAAAACTTCTAGGTCCAGATATAGTAAAAACAACGTTGGATAATGTTAAGACCATCCAGCAGCAAATAAAATTTTTTCAGAGTTGACAAAAGAGCTATGCTGACAACCATTGATGTGACCTAGAGCTTGATGTTGGAGATATAGTTTTCCTCTGCATATCTCCATGGAAGAGAGTGATGACATTTGGGAAGAATTTAAATATTATTCTAAGGTACATAGACACTTTTGTGATCCTTGATCACATCGGAGAAGTGGAATATCGACTATTACTCCCACCAAACATGTCTCAAATACTTGACGTGTTTCATGTATCACTCTTAAAAACGTATATACCAAACCCTTCACATGTACTCAATCCTGAGGTGGTACCATTAGTGAATAAACTCTCCAATGAAGAGAATCCAGTGAAGATCTTAGATTTAAGGGAAACCATTCTACAAAATAAGATAATTCTCCTTGTCAATGTGTTGTAGAAAAACCACAAGTATGATTAAGTAACATGGGAACCAGAGGAAGTGATGAGGTAGAGTTACCCTCAACTGTTTTAGTGTGGGAAAATTAAATTTCAGGGGAGAGTTTTTTAGGATGGAAGGTAGTAACTACTTGAACATTTATGACAAACATTATATTTCTTTTAATTTCTTACTGATATAGGAAACACACGAAATTTTTATTATTATTGGGTTTATTTGATTTTTATGTATAATTATCATTGATAATAAATTTATTGAGGAGTGGATGGCCTCATCCAGTAGTGTCAATCAGAGTATTCCATTACTCTATCATAGGAGGTTGTTTTTCTTATTACCAATCAATATCTTGGTGCCCTTCCTTCCAGTAGCTAAATCATTTTCTCATCCCCTTCATGAAATTTTCAGGGAGATTATTTTTACACCTTTTCTAAGTGGGATGCTGTAATTTTTAGCACAATTTGATTTATCCATCGGACTACTAGAATTAAAGTCCACCTTTCAGTTCTTAACCCTATGATACCCCTGAGATTATCCAAGCATTATGTTGACTTTGAAGGAATATCAGACAATATCCTCATTACTGTCAATGTTGTGGATCCGTAGGGATTTCAGTAAGCTTGGGTTTAGGCCACCAGGTAAATAGACAACATTGCATTCCGTAGCAATGAAAAATCAATAGGCATATAATGAACTTCTGGAAATTTTTTCCTCTAATGCCCCAATATATTATTCATCCTTTTTATTGAGTTCAAGGAAATATATTTCCATTTAAGATGGAGGGTGTAGGGAAAATATTTATTGAAAAACATTTTTTGGAAATCCTTTCATCCCATCAGCTCGGTATCTTAATCAGGCTTTGTATTTTTGTTTAATTTCCAAAAATTATCAAATAACAATAAGCATGTAGAAAAAGATTCTCTTGCTCAGAACATTGAAGGATGGATAATATCTTCTAAATGGATTTGACCTATTGTTCGGTTATTGGGGAATCAGATGATCCATTGAATGCAGGAGGCCTTTGTCTCCTAATGTTCATGATTGAAACTTTCTTCTTTTTATGGGTGGTGGGGGGGGGGGGGGGGTTGTACAATCTTATTGACCCATGTTTCGATTCAAAACAACAGTTAAATTAGAGGGTATCAAGACAATGTTTGTGATTCTTACTTCCATCGGATTCCGATTATCTTTAGAACAATAATAACATTAATCATCACATAAGTTCTTAGCACAATTCTTCATATTACAAAACATTTTTTAGAATAAAAGTAAAATTAGGGGTATGTATTTTAAAGTATTAAACACATAAAGGGGGATCCAATGAAAAAATGGAAGAACTAAAAAGTTACATCTATTTTCTTAACTTATGAATTTCTAGGCTTCAATATAAGTTATCAATGAACTATTTTGTAATGTATATTATTTTGGGGGGTTTTCCCTTAATAATAGTTTATATTAAGATTATGAATTTACCCAAGCATATCCCTTGTGGGTGTTGAACTAAGAGTGAATTAAATCCCATTTTCATGCATCAGTTCTCATTCGAGTATAGCTCAAAGTGGTGTTTTTAGGTTTTACCCTTAGATACATTTGTGCCAGATCCACCACTACTTGTTAGTATTTGGACATAGATGTATTTTCATGAAGAACAATGTACTATATAATCACTAAAATTTAGGGATGTTTTTCTTAATCATAGCATTATCCATAAGTCTTCCACCAGGTTTTTCTAATCATAATCCCCAAAATAACAATACGTATTCTCTCATAACAATTATAAGAACCCTGATCTTTATTACACCCTTAAACATGATTTATTAAAAAAAATGGAACTTAATAAAACTCATAAGATCAATAGGTCATGTGTGTATGGGTTATATAATCATTACATAAAAACATAAAACATCAAGTACAACATCATTAATGAATTCTTCTTTTACATGACCACAACATTCCTTCATACATAACAAAGCATGGAACAAACTGAGGACATACATAATAAAAGGGTGAGAAATAAATCCCATTAAGGGACTAATAAAGGCATAACAAGAATAATACAATATATTTTAGAAAATAGGCAGATCAATGTAGTACAAGAGAAATATGAACATAAATACATTATATAGCATGATTATCATAACATGTAAATGTGGGAACAACTAAAAACATCACATCATAAACATAATGAAATCAGGTAAACCCTTATCCCATAATGGTCGAAAAATTCCCTAAAAGGAATCAAGTAAAACCATATAACAACATGATGTATCATGATACTAAACATTAACCAATTAAATGGAGCTCTATCAGGGCGCACCCTTCATAATCATTTTAATCACATGCTTATGTGTGCCACATTGATCATATAACCTGGACTCATTCAACATTTTCATTCCTTATACCATAAATTAATGTAGAATACATACATGTAAATACGATTAAAAATGTATATGTGCATAAATTTTAATACCCTTGATAAAGAAATGGGTATGGTATTCACTACATGATGATTTTGGTATAGAAAATCACGATGCAAATTTGGTAGCACAATGATCTCATACAGAAATTAATAAAATGGGTTTATTAGAGGAAAAGGGGTCTCTCATCATTTATAGATAATATGTATAGTAAGGGGAACATGGGACATAATATCCCAACAAATGAAATTTTATTTAGATGCATAATATAAAATAAAATCTTGAACGGTAATGAGAAGACATAAATCTCTTATAGAATTTCGACATGGTAGTGGGTGTGAATTGGGGGGATTAATTAGAGATAATGTGGTCTATTAGAATTGAAACATAATAAGGGATGTATTGGTGAAGTTATAATACATACTTGATCATTGTTAATTGAAAATTAAGGGTTGTAACAATACTAGTAAAATAGGATAGAAATGAGAAAGAAATGAAAGTAAGGATCCCTTACATGGATACAGGATCTCAAAGCCTTGGGAGTGGATTCATGGGAGCATGGATGTGCCTTGGGAGGACTCTATGGAGTGGATATAATAGTCATGACGAGCTTAAAAGAGTTTGAGTGAATGGAAATGGGTGATTGGGTGGGTTTATATGGGAATGGTTGGGGACTTCATTATTATTTTACTTTTGGACCCTACATAATAAAATATTCAACACCACAAAACAACCCATGATTTCTATACAAGAGGAGTTCAAAACATTATTTTATATGTCCAAGTTCTGAATTCATTAAAATATTAGCCTATAATATGTTGAGGTGGGTCACACCCTCAAGGAAATAAATTTAAAATCCTAAAATATATTATAAATTTTGGAGGAATCTCTAAGGAATTATAATATAAGTCAAATAAATCTAAAATCACATTAAATTAAATTTAAAACATATTTTTGGTAGAATGTCCATTTTTTGGTATTTATATAATAACTATTGGGTCATTATGATGTCATAAAACGCTCTATATATTTATATATTATTTATTTTTTAACTAAAAATTCCACTATCTCAAAAAATTATGAAAAATTCATTATTGGATGATTTTTAAATCCTAATTCAAAAGATAATATTAATTATATCTAAATAATTTCCTCAATATGTGAATTTTAACTTTTAAAATGACAACCACAATTTATTGAAAATGGATGGGTTTTGACCAAAATTGTTTTTAAACCCTAATAAAACATTACATTTGGCATCATAAAAATTATATAATAATTTATAATTAATAAATTTTTTAAAATAATATTTTATTAAAATATTAATTTCTTTAAAAATTCATTAATTCATCTAAATAAATTCTTTAAAAATACATGTTTTATTTTACTGTATAAAAATAAAACTATTATAAAAATAATTACCTAATATTTTTATTGATGGGGAACATATATAATCATAATTTTTAAGAGTTTTTTTATAATAATATTAATGAAAATATATCTTAATATAATAATGCATATATTTCTCAAAAGTATAATTATTACCGGAAAAATTAATTTTCCAAATTCATCATTTTTGAAGAAGGAATATCAAATAAAAGAATTGATGGAAGAAAAATTTTATTCATTGAAATAGATTAAAAAATAAGTAACTAATACCTTGTTATATATCCCCTTATAACTCCCAAATAAGACCTAAGGGTAAGGTGTGCGATGGTGATGAACTCTTGGGGCGGCTCAGATGACATCGATCAGGTGGTAATCTCTATTAACTTGAACTTATCTTGTATGCGATTCCATTCAAGATTTAAGTGTTGAAGCTCTACTGGGATTGATTAATAGAAAACCCTAGTGATTGTACCTTATTTCCAAGCATTAGAAAATGAGCTTACTATGTCCTGAGTCTACTAAATGAGGCCATCCTCTCCTTTTCCTGTGTCAATGATCTTTTAAAACCTTATATTTATATCATTTTTCTGATCACTGTTCTGTAACTAAATAATAAATGGTAATGATACATAACGGTAATTTAAACCCAATAATAATAATAATAAAATTGTACTTGTTTTATATATCAATTATAAATTAAAAGAATGTTAATTTTATTCATTAATAATTGGGTCATTACAGGGATCGATTTAGATGTGAGAGTTCTTAAATGTAGATGAGGATAAGATGTTTTCTATTTGAAATAGAGAATGAGGGAGTGGGGTGAGTTCATAAAAGGATGGAAGGAAAAGTAAAAATTCTAACCAATTTTAAATAGGCACATGGATTGGATGTTTGGATGGACAAACCATGCACCAATCATGCACCAGTTACTATCCATGGATAGTGGCCCACATAGTTAGTGAGAACGGTTTGTGAAACCATGATCTTCTCGTGCGTCCCCCTTTTTCTAGGGAACACCCACATGATATGTAGTTCATGGTTATAAAAAATGTGCAAAACCTATGATATCCTTTCTATATATCCCCACAACACCGTACCTGGGTTTTCTAACCATGAGAACTGGGATTAATGATTTATACTAACCTCACAACTAATTTGTTTCCTCCCAAAATCTAGAACTTCGGGCTCCAAAGATGCCTTGGATGCTCCCAAACCCCTCATTAAACTATATAGAACATATACAATGATAAAATTAAGGATTCAGCTAAAATTAAAATGTTTTATACCTCGGTGAAAACTAGTTTCTTACACACTGTATGAAACATTAATTCAGGGTATGAACGTGTTTCATGGATTATAGTTTGAGGCGATGGTAATTTCGTCGTTTGTGGTATTTGACTACTTCATAGAGTAATGGCCTATTAAAAAAAAATTAATCATGAAAATCCTATTTAATTTTTTATTCCTAGGGATATTTAGTTTCAATACATCTTCAATATTTCCCCCTTGAACCTCAAGACCTCTCTAAGAGTTTTTGGTGATCTTAATCCTTTCAGATAATTTTTAAAACAAATCCTAGAGCCTCATACATTAGGAATAAAATAGTAAGACTTTTTTTCACATTCACATTCTTGATTCTCTCATTAAGTTTAGGGTGGTACTCTAGACAAATAATACAATTCCTAGATCTATTATTGAGAGTGTGTTTTAACGGGAGGAATTGTGATTCATTAAATGCTAATAAGGATGAACCTAAATCTGAACCGTAGTGTGATTCTTTAGGAATAGAAACCATTTTGGGGTTAGTGGCTACATTTTTTATTTAATTATTCTAGACCATAATGTTTTTGTATTTTTAAATCTCTTACTTCTGATATTTTTTAAAAAAACTCTTGATGAAAGTAGGTTGCGAATATCAATTTTTATACATTTTTTAAATCATTGTTTTACAACGACGCAGAAAAAATGATCCCATAACTTCTTAAA
Source organism: Viscum album (assembly GCA_963277665.1). Lineage (NCBI taxonomy): Eukaryota > Viridiplantae > Streptophyta > Magnoliopsida > Santalales > Viscaceae > Viscum > Viscum album. The sequence continues at coordinate 659,603,854 of OY728162.1, read as the reverse complement.
AGAGAGTTTTTTTAATTAAATAATGTTTAGAGATCAAAAATGGAATAAATGGGTTTTAATGAGTTAATGATTTAAGTATGATTGGTGTTTTTAGATTTATAATTGGATTTTGGTTGCAATTTTGGCGTATAGGTGCCCGACCAAGTGAAAAATAGGTACAAAAGTTGAATTACAACTCATGAGAGTTGGAACTATAATCTTATATGAATGTGTAATTTTTTATGTTTAATGGGTATAAAAGGAGTAAAAAATAGATTAAAATATTATAAAAACTTATTATCTTATTAGCTGGTATTAGAAATCCTGCTAAATTATTCTTTTGATGTAAATTATATGAATATTCTCTTTAATATTTTCATGTGGAATGCCCATGATCACTATTTTAATACTCAAGGTGGTTTTATATAAATTTTGATAACTTGTTCTAGTCTTAGTGGGATATATGGGAAGAATTTGGGGGATTTCCATTGGGGATATATACTTACCCCTATATATGTTGTTCAGTGCATATGAAGATGTATTTTAACCTGAAAAAATAAAGGTTATACTTTTTACTTCTCAAGTGGAGTACATTTAGGCTATATTATATCTAGATGGATCTTGGATGTGGTATAACACTAGAGTTTGGATTAGTTAAATCTTAGTACACTGGTCTTGTCATACTTAAATTTCTTAGACAACTTCATCGTACCTTAAATTGTTATACTACACTAATTTGTCATTTATATTGATTTTTTCGTTGTCAAGTTTAATCTATTGTATCATTTAATATATAGGATTTTTTTGTATTGATTTCTTTTTTCAGGTTATATTTTTTAAATAGAAAAACATTCCATAATAATCTTTAATGACCTTGGAATTTATTTCCAGACTTTGGCATATTGGTGATTTCACCTAATGTTAGTAGCTCCTCCACCTATTACCCAACCAATGGGTAAGGGGAATAAAGTTAAAAATGGAATTATTTTAGTCTATCCTATCAATTAGGATGATAGTTTGGTATATAAAACTATTTGGTACATAAACTATTGATTATAAAAAAGGAACAAGTGACCTCTTTATACTGAACATTGTGTTTCTAGGGTGTTTTGGGCATAGAATGTGTTAATACACACCATTAAGAGTGTTTTCATATCATCATCATCGGTTCTTAATGAGTGTATAGTATCATGTTTAAATAGAGGGGCATCCCACATATATTTCTTCATCCATGATGTGTTTGATTACTATTAAAAACATAATGTGATAATTTAGTTTTTTATAATTTAATGTAAAAAACTGATTTTGTTTAGATTTAATTTTATGACTATGTGGAAATAATTTATGTTTATAGATAGATAACACCAATTTGAATATTGGGATATTGGTTGGAGGAGACATCTGAAAATGTTGTTCAAACATAATCACACATGAATAAAAAAACTATAAAAATTATAGTTCGATGCATCCAAACTAGTTATAAGTGAAAATAGATTCAGAATCTACAACATGAGAATATATTTTTGGAATTTAGGAAGCAGAATCCACAAATATTTCTAGGAGATTCAGGAATGAAAATTATAGAGTTATAGATTTGATAGATTAAAAATATCAGATATTTACAAAGAAGCCCAACCAATATTATGATCAAGATAGAGGAATATGTGCTCAAATAAATTTTGGGGAAATGCTAGGATATATTTCCCCAAACTATAAAATACTAGGATCATTCAAGTAAATAGTTCGAGAAATTTTTAGAAACAATGTATACACTCATATATTCAAAATTAAGAATATGATAGATTTTAATACTCCACGAATAGAAAATGTGTCTGTTAGGGGGTATGTTACTATGTTTATAATGATAGCTCTTTTTTCAATATAGGATGTTACAATGCAGTATATAAAAGAGAAAAATATTGAGGCATGTCTCTGACCATATATTCTCTTCAAAGTTGTATTGTTATTTATATATGACTATATCGAGATGATTAGTTGAAAAACTGTGAAAAAATATATCCGAAAATCCAATGGGGGACACTTTTATCTATACACGTACAAGTGAGAAATCCAGTTCTAGAAATATGTGGAAAAGGTAAACCAATCCTCAAGGGATCATTTTCATTATATACAATCAAATAGATTAGTTTTTTCCCTTCTATTTCATAGCCTTATATTAGGTTTTTTTCAGTTTGGATCATTAGATATTGGGAAAATAGACTATACAAGACCATTTTGAAAGTGTAACAATTATGGTCAACTTGAAAACCATAGACCATTTCTACTATCAAACTATGAAATATGTTCAAAAAAGATCCAATGTATTGAAATCCTCTTAATATAATATGGGTTGGTCACATTATAATAGTTATCAACCAAATAATTATTCAATTCTAGGTGATTCTAGTAACACTCTGGCACCACATTCGATGCCGCAATAATAGGGAAGAAAAGAGTAGTAAAGAGGACATATTAAGAAGCTATAAATTTAAAACAAAATTTCCACATAAGATCAATTAGTTCCTTTGATGTTGTGTGGTATCGTCCTTCAAAAATCACTTCTCATGCATGTTTTATTAGATACATGAACTTCGAACCGTTTTATATCTTTTCATGTCACAAATCTTGTTGGACTACATATGTAAATGGTGCTTTGTGAAATGAAAATATAAACTCCTCATGGGAAATGGGAATGAAATGTCATTAATGATATAGCATGTTAAATAACAATGGATGGGGATTAGTTTGCCTTGGATTTTACATTTTAGAGATAATCATATTTTTCCTCAGTATAGGAGTTGATTGGTTAAGATATTTCAAAAACCCACTTCGATTTTTTCAGGGAATCAATGTTTTACACTCCTAGATGGAGTTTTATGTCTATTTAAGGGAAATTAGAATCTGAATTCTGGTAGAAAAATACCTTTAGTACTAATATTTGAGGCTACATTTTATCAATTGGCATCAGGAATTATAAAAACAGTTGACGTTAATTTGAAAAGAGATTTTTCTGCAATTATAGATTGATATCTTGATTTTTCTGTGATTTTTTTTTTGATTTTACATATTAATGGGAACCAAAATTTTCAATTCATATGCCAATAGGGACCAATAATATTTTTCTTATGTATTATATAATAACAATAATAAAATTGTTTGTAATTGAAGGCCTATTTAGAAGAGTTTTGATAAGAATGATTCAGAAGACCTAGTGCACCACCCTGGGAAACTCTGATTCATTTTGTAAGGATGTAAAATAGTTATGTTGAGTTTTTTCATTTATTATCATATGTTAAATAAATTATATGATAAATAATTAATGTCATATTCGATGAATCAATGATATATTAGATTAATTGAAGAGATCTTGATAGTTTTCTAAATTTCGTAGACGATAGGGGTATGATAAACTCTATGTTCAGAATGTGTATTTCTACAAATGACAATTAAAACATGTTATTATCATTATGGATACCATGAAATTTCTATTGGTCTCATTAATTCACTAGTAATTTTCCTCAAATAAATGAATCTTATCTTTCAATGTTACCTTGTATCATTTTTTGGTATTTTTTAGTGATATCATGTTGTATTTGTAGACTAAAGTGACTGTTAAGAACACATTGAGATAGTATTAAGAACATTACATGAAAACTAAATTGATGATTAGTTATTTATAAATAAATTTTGGATATATAAATAACCCTTCCTTGGATATTTGATTTTAGGGAAAGGTGTATCAGTATTTCTTGAAATGATGGAAGCTCTAATCTTACAGAACCCACAAAACGATGTCATAGTAGGCTATTAATATAATTTTGTTTGTCTATTTTCATGTATTAGCTCTCCATTTAAAACTTTTATTGAGAAAGGAATTACATTCTAATGGAGTAATGGTGATTATAAATCCCCTCAAGAGCTAAATTCCAGACTCATTTCAACACCTATCACCACCATTCTAGAATAAGGGAGGGGTTGTGTGTTATATTGTGTTATGCACTAATCTATTTTGGGGTTCATTTTCGTACAGTTATGTATTTTTATAGCTTATGGATCATGAAAATTACATGTTCAAGAAAATAATTATATGAAAAATGATATCGGAATATCCATGGTTTTCTATGCTTTGAAAAAATATGGCATCATATCATTGAGGGAGAAGTTCATCATGTTTATAGATTATAATATCTAGAGATATATCATTTCAATAATATATTTTAATCTCAAGAAACAATTATGTATAAAATATCTTCAGGTTTTTGACATTGAATTATTTTATACATCAAGTAAGGGTAATTCAGTGACAGATGCTCTATATCAAATGTTGTAAAGTCAGTTTAACAAAGTATATTTGATCTGTTGTTGTTGATGGTAGTGATTGCTTCCATGGATCTTAGTTTCACAATGAATGACAGTGTTATAGAAATTTTCTTGGTATCTATTGTTCTTAATTTTCTTGAAAAGTTCGATGATTCTAAATGTGTAATGACCCCCAATAATATTAAAAAAATTTCCTAAAAAATATCATTTTGACTAAATTTTCTTATAAACAATAAAAAATTAAAAGAAATTATGATACATTACTAAATTAAAATTATTAATTATGATTAATATATTCTCCGTGTAAAACTGGTGGGTATCAATAGATGTAACCATTATATGAAAACTACTTAAAAATAAATATTAATATAAGATCCATATATTAAAATAATTTTTTCTATTTATGTGTTTTTATATTAAAAATAATTTATTTCACATTTATTTCATTAATTTAATAGAATTAATATAATTTTATGATTTTAAATATCAAAATTATCCTAATATTATTATTTTTCTTATTTTCATAAATAAATTATTTTTCATGAATTGTGGAAAAAATACAGTCTTCTAAAATGATGAAATTTACTACATTACTAGTAAACAATAAAGGAGGAGGTTTTATTAATAAAATATTTATTTAATGAGAAATTCTATTCATTTATATGTTTTCATTTGAAATTGATAAAACCTATTATTAACCTTATAAAAAATGTAATAGTTTATTTCTAATAAAAAACTATTTTTAGTTATTTCATTTAACTAATTCTTTTGGTAAAATTCAGTTTTTTATTTAAATAATTCGACATGAGATTTATTTATTTTATATTAAAAAAATTTATTCCTAGGAAATCAAAATAATTTATAATTTAATATGACATTTATGTTTTAATTTGGAAAAAAAAAACTTTTCCGAAAATCTATTTTTACATATTGGTGATTAAAATTAATTATTAGGTTTGTAAATTAAATACCTCGACAAAAGTAATAATGGTAAAAACTAACTAACTAGGTGGAAATAAAACAAAACATTTAAAAAGATGGTCTAAATGTATAGTTGATGTTTGATCGACCAAAGCTCAGATAACCTTCCTCTTCAGACCCTGTTTTATCCTCTTACCATTGAATAGTAACTTTTGATTATTGAAAATGTTAAGGGTTCTTCCAAAATTCCCCTCCTCTTCATTAATAAAATGTGATCCATTTTCCACTTATGTAATAGAATTTCATTAGAAGTTTTTTAAAAACTCTAAAATTTGGTTTGTTCTGATACCCTATCTTCATCCTTTTAACGATTCTAAGAAACATATATTAGCTTAGGTATCTATTTTCAAGGATTTATAAGATAAAATTCAATCTCTCAATGAAAGTATTATCTCATTAATTTTTTCTTCTTAATATTTGTAACCCCCTGATCCCTGAATCCAAGATTCAGTGCATTATTTTATTACATTTTCATGATTACAAGGAATAAAATCTAAAAGGACCCATCAGTTTTATAGATTTGGAATGCCATATTACATAAAATATAACCATAATAGATTATAAAATATAAAATACAAACATGATACATAATAAAATGAAATAAATAGAATATTTGAATGTTTATTCAATGATTTATTCTTTATAACCTATAGAAAGGAAGAGAAATAAGGGTGAGATAAAATTCCCAGTAAGGGTAAGTACAACATGATAAATAATGAATAAATCAATATAAAAAGGAAAATAAATAAACAAAACTTCCATTTCAACAACTAGATAAGGAATAATCAATATAGAACGGTAAATAATTGAATCATATCCCATTTAATGAATAAAACTAGAATCAAATGCATCCTTATATATGTTGATGAAAAATATCATTGATAAATAATAATAGATTCTAAATGAGGTAGATTCTTAACAATTATATTCCTTGTTTCCTAGGTAAATGGAACCATTAACATTGATATCTTTCATAGTAATTTTTAGCCTATAAGGTAAAATCCTATCTGTTTTTTCCAACTATTTCATCTCATTAGACTACCGATATATCGATGGGCTATCTATAACTAGGACCAACCAATTTTGTACCAACCCAAATCATTCCTAATATATTAAATAATCAATTTATTTCATAAAAAATGTGACCCTTAAAATATCCATATTTAATAAAAAATATGGACTATTCAATAATTCCCTAGTTAGTCAAATAATTGTCAAAGTGAACATCATATGTAAAATGGTAGCTGATCTAGGCAATAATAATATCAATTTCTTAAGAATATTGATATTTATGAAAATTTTAATTTTCCATAAAAAAATCATAATGATTTTCATTATTTGAGTTGAATGTTAAGATTCACCAAAAAAGTGATCTTTCAAAGGTAATCATTATACAGATTCCTAAGGAAAATAATCTTTAATCATTTCAAAGTGTTTTATACCACTTTAAATAATTTGAATCAATACACCAAGAAGGAATAAAATTAATTTAATATTTTTAATTACAATAAAATAATATGATTGATGATATAATATGTAAGAATGGGAAGCATATACACCACAAAAATGGAGTAAGTGGGGATATGACATCAATCCAACAGATGTAACAAGTGAGTTGAAAATAACTTACCTTACTTTTCCTTGTGTATGAATGGACATTAAACTCATTTAAAATGGTATTAATAGTGTTATTAAAGTATTATCTAACCATATTCATGTTTATAATATCATATATCATTATCTTATAAAATCTTATTACATGTTGGATACCAATCTTTCGTTATTTTCACTATTCTAGGTGTTAGTTGAATATTTTTTCGAGTATGTTTGACCAGTTCTTCGTTGTTCCTATTATATAGATCATGAACTAATCATCTCCACAATGTAAATCATGATGGAACTATCATATAATTTCATTATATATTTATTATAATAATTCATAATCATTTGATATAGGAATGAAATGCACCATTCATGGAGACGATAGCCCCTACCTATGAATTAACGCCACATTCATTTCATTATCATATTTAAAAAAATAGATTTAAAATGAAAAATATATATATATTAATTAAATATTTAAATTATGAACATTTATTTTACATATTTTTATTTAAATCATACATAATAAGTTCTATGTATAGTTTGAATGAATCACATCTCTTTGAGGTGGCGGCAGTGCCAACATCCTCAAACGACGTTGTCATATTTAAAAAAAATGAATGTATGAAGTTATTTTTTGTAAATTAATTACTTAAGAATTAAATAATAATATATATAATATATATCATATTTTAATAGTTTGTCCATCATAACGACCAAACATGAAAGATGGTAAAGGAAAAATGAATAATCATCATTTTGTGAGGTGGTAGTTTTCTGTCCATGAATGATATGTTCATTACCCATTAGATTCAAGTTTTTGTAAGTGTATATATAAACTATTTTATAAAAATATTTCAGTATATTTAGTATGTTATTATTATTGTAAAATCATAGAACAAGAAGCGTTGAGGTGGTGGTGAATGAAAACAAATGATTTTGGTTTGTACGAAAGGTATTCTATGGATGGATTTATATAAAAATTGAGGTTTCTTGGTTTAGGGGAGTGGTTTTGAGGATATATTTTGGAAGATATTTTTCAATCCATGGTGGATTGAGAGGTGTCAGGAAATGAGATGGTTGAGTATCTTTTTATAGTAGAGGTGTAATATCCCTGATTTTGTTAAATTATGTTTTGTTTAAGTTATTATATAGTTATTTTATATTTAGATAAATACATGTTTACCTGTTGTATTTGTAGACTCTAGGGTGTTCTGGTGGTGTGAGAAATTAATGAATGAACAACTGTGTCAAACTGTGCAAGGGACACAGTTGGCTCATGGTTAAGTAAATTATGCTACGTTTTGAGAAAAATCATGTAGTCTTGGAAAATGACTTAACACATGGTTAAAGCATTATTTTTTAAATAATTTTACCTTAATAGGTATCCATGAAACATAAAATCTCATGGAGAGTGGTTCACGCATATATTTCACATGGTTTGGAAAACTGTGCTTGTAAACTGTGTGGCCCAGTAATGTTGGAAAAAATTACCAAATTGTGACCTTGAGGTTTTATGTTCTAACTGAGGATTTTACACCATTTCACATCCTACAAACCATGGGATGAACCCTAGCGAAAAATATTTAACGAGGAAATTATCATATGATCCTAAGCTTTCTGGAGCACAGTTAGATGCAGATCGAAGCTCCGGGTGAGTTTTGTCCCTCTTCAGCTTCTCTTTTTGGTTTAGGGTTTGTTTCTCCCACATGTAATCATATGAAGCTCTAAAAGCGTCTTTTTATAGTTAGATCTAGGTTTAGGATTTAGATAATGGTTGAACTTTTATATAAGGCAATGATTAAGAGTGTATTCATCAACAGATTCATGGTAGGTGATGTATAAGTTATATCCCACAGTTTTATTGTAGATTTTTGCATATTCTGATTTGTTTTTGGTAACATCTTGTTATTATTTTGATGTATATGGTGAAATTTTGTAAAATTTGTGTCAAAAATATTATTAGAAACGCTCATCTTCCCCATGGGACACAATGAGTTTGATTTCACCAATTTAGGGCCACTTAGGGGGTGCGTCGACAATCCCTAGTCCAGAAATGGGTTATGCAAGCACATAGTTGTTGTTAGAACATATTGTTCCCTTTCTTACTATGTTGATTTGTTTAATGGAAGTAAAAAAATTGAATATTTATTAATTAGTTTATTTTTGTTAATTTCATAAATGGTTCTTTAGAATGGAATGGAAATGGGTTGATTTGGTCTATTAAGATTTTGACTTGTGGGTTATGAATTATATTAGAAATGAAAAAGAGAGTTGGTACATATGAAATGATGAAAAAGTTCATTTGTAATGGTATGTGTAATTAAAATGTGCTAACTGGTATTTCATAAGATATTTCATGAGTATGTGAAAATGGATGATAATAGGGATTTATTTATTGTGCTTAATGAGATAGGCATGAGAACGAGAATTAGGAAAATTGGGCTAGGTAATGTAAATGGAAATTGTTTTAATGGGTTATGACATAATATTAATTCCATTGTTGATTGTTATGGATTAGGATTGTTTCATGCATCAGTTGTGTTTAGTTTTGATATAAGTTATGTGTGTTGAATGGATTAATAAGAATGTACACATGGCATGAGGTGTGGGAAAAGGATTGAGGTTCCTCCCAGGGGTTGATTTAAAATGATTCTCTAAATCAATAAAAACATCATGGGTTAGAGAAGGGTACATAGATTTTCATCTTAATTATTTCATTCCACCAAGATTAAGTCTTGTAGGTGAGGACATTGTGATATTGTGAATTATTATCCCTAGTGAAATAAGGTATAATCTTATTCCCTCAGGAAGAATGATAAATTCCAGGAACCATGTGTGAATGATTTAAATGACTAACCCTTGGATTACATGTAGATGATGAACTAAGTAATGAATAAGATATACATAATGATTCTGAAAAATGATGAGTAAATATTGTTAACTAGTAGCCCCCCTAATGGTATTTTATTTACTTTACCTTTATTTCATTCATTCATCTACTATCTGTTTATATTAGATAATTTTTAGGCACCCTTAGTAATGGTTTACTGAGTTGTATTCACACCCCAATTAGGCTACCGTTGTGTACCCAAACAGATTTTATACTTGCATGTTAGGAAAGGGGAAAGGAACCTTTTATTTGGAGTTGAGTCATACATGAGAGGTACAAAGATGAGGGTTAGGACATAGAGTTTGGACCATTTTTGGGTTTCTACTATTTTTCATTATTTTGGTGTTTGTTTCTATTAAAAATTCAGTATGAAATGACATATTTACTACTAGTTGTGGTTCATGCCCAATTTTGGTATGTGGTTGTTTATCCATGTTCATTTGTTATTCTATATTGTTTCATATTTTCTATTTGTTTTCTGGTGTGTCATACTCTAGTAAATAGAGAATAGTCTTCACATAGGACTCTTAGACCCTCACTACTAGTTGGAAACCGTTGGAATATGGGGAGGCATGCTCAAGGTCATGTGAGGACCTAGCTCATGGCACCAGTTTAGTGAGATGGGTGTGTGGGACGTAAAGGGTATGATTCCCTTAATTTTATTGAAATTTATTAAAATGGTAGGGATATTTTGGAAAGTGTACTTGTAATGGTTTTTCATGGTTAGTGCTGAGCCTTCCTTTTGTATTTTCTGGAATCTTTCTGGTTTTTTTCTAAATATCATGTCTGGAATTGTACTGAAATGCCACCATGAAGATGTGTGTTAGTTGGTCAATAAGAGGATGTTTTCTAGAATGCTCCCCTAGAAGTAGAGAAATAAAATCACGTGGTTCAGGATGAATGGGATGACCAATTCTATAATACCTTCACCTTTTTATGAAAATTATGGAATGGGACCCAAGGTTGGTTGCACATAGTATGCTCAAGAAGACCAGGGGGTTTTAGTTGCCGCATCCTCTAGCCTTTAATGAAGATAGTGGGCCAGAGGAAATAGATTTTTGGATAGATTTGAAACACCTGAGATTTTATGAGAAATATTTTGATTTTATTTTATATGCATCACCAAAGTAATATTTCATTATACACAACACTGTCTTGGATTGCGTTATACGCAATAGCAACCTTCCTCGATACCTTGCATTTTACGAAATACCGAGTTTCACTAAACAACGATACATTATTAAAATATTATTGAAACTAGCCGTTATTAATAGTATTAAAAACTTTTTGAAACATTATAAATTTTATCCTTCAAAATGTACTTCATATTTTGATTCGGAATATCGAAATTAGACTAGGGTGAATTTTTTGTATTTTTCTGAAAACTTTCAATTTTTGAAGAATAGTGAAAAACACTTAGTTATTGGTTAAAACCTACTTTTTTTTAAATAATATTTTTTTTATTTAAATTAATTTCATGTCAAAATAGATAAATAATACCTATATTAGTTCAATGTAATTCATTTTAGTAATTTTATAATAATATAGATACATAAAAATTTTATTGAACTTTTTACCGTCTTTTACCCATCTCCTAGGAGCTTTTGCAATTGTACATAAAACATAATTTTACCACTTTTGTGAGTTGAATTTCGAAAATACAAGAGTCACGGTTAATATAAAGGTGGAAAATGTGGCTCAATAAGATAAAAATAATTTTTGGTGATAGTAACTTTTTACTTTTATTTACCACGATAAAAAGTAAATAGGGTAATTAAGGGTAAAAATGATATTATTATTACCCTAAAACATGTCTTAATTCTATTGGATAAGTTTAATTTGACCAAAAACAACCTTAAGAATAATATATTACCATTTAGGTCCACATGGATTAGATTAGGACACTTATTATTATTTTATTTAAAGAAAAGTCAAAAGAGTTAAAATCAAAGTTTAATTACTAAAACATCATTAATATAGGGTTATATATAAAATAAATTCTACTATAAGTATTAATTATAAAGCTAAAACTATTTCATACATAATTTTATTTTATTTATAATTTTTAGAAATTATATCTTTTAATTTATTTATGACACAATGATGATGCAACAATGACCTTATTAATGAAATATTAACGCAATTGATATTATGAATACCCAAATAAATATAATTTGAGTTTTTTTATGAATTAAACTAATTTTATCGGTTAATATGACATGTTATTATTGATTTAATTAACTTTTCTCTAACTAATCATGCTGTTATGGTCTTCACAAAAATCAATTACCATATAGTGTCAAAAATGACATAAAAATAGTTTTTAAAACAAATAATATATTATTAATTGGTGATTTATTCCTAAAAAACTATGGTTCGGCCAAATGACATAGATATGGTTATATATATTCATAATGAACCACTTGAGGTTCGTTGGTCTTGTTATAGTAACTTTATTAACAATATAGTGTAAGAAAACAAGAAGACACGTTAAAAGTTGAAATATTTAACTTAGAGTTAAATCTAAATGATAAGTTTAAAATAGTTACCTAAACTTTTCTAAAACCCATTGGTTAAAATTATTTAGAACCATACCCTTCTTAACTTTAAAATGAATCAATATGGAGCTATTAAAAAACAAATATTACTTTATTATAAATTAATTTTTCAAGTTTTTCCTATGGTGCCCCTCTCCTCCCTTATAAAAGGGCACCTCCTCCCTCTCCTCCTCACACCACTTTGAGCCTTCAAGAACGGAAAAACCCTAAAAATTTCTCTTCTACACATCCCTAGAAAAATCCTATTTGTCATGTTCTTCTTTAAAGACCATATTTAGTACCCTAAGAGGAGGTTAATAAGAGGCGCTTCAAAGAAGAGGTAATGTCCTTTACCGATTCATTCCAATTTATTTCTTCTTCTACTTCTTCTTATTTATTTGTTTCATCATAAATTAATAATATAAGTATCACTAATATAATTATATGTTATTATAAACATGAAACAATATTATTTCACCTTCTATATATCCTACGGAAAATGAAATCACCGAGCGTGCATACATACAGAATACCGTCTTCACGCCGTGGTGTAAGCTGTTTTTTACCCCCTCCTTACATGGATGTGTATAATGGTGCAAAGAATAACTATATATGATTATTATAACATGATAATAATTCTTAGACATTATATATTCGACTCCAATACCATTCAATAGTTATGGGAATGATATCATCGCTCGAGCGTACATACAACCTACCGTCTCCACGATGTGATGCGACTCGTTCTACCTGATATTCATCGAATAATGATTATATAAAAGAATTTAATGAATAAATATGATATATATTACTGTAATAAAATTATATAAATAATGCATCTATAACCTAAAAAGAGTAATAATAATTTATTCGACAAGACATGCATAAGAACATAAAGCAATGAACACCCGAATAACAAGTAGCAATGAAATATTACTAATAAGAATATAAGAATATGATTATATATGATATAATAACAATGAATATGATTCTTTAATAAGTAAATGACATTATTTAAATCATTATACAGGAGGTTAGGATAAGTACAAAGCATATCAGACCTAAGGTAAAGGAAAAACTCTCAATCTCATTTTTATCTGAGACTGTTTATACTTCAAAATTTAATGAGGAATATTTATCATCCACATCCATGTTTCCTAAATATGTAATATTATTTCCATCCTCCGACAATTTTTTAAATCTGATTTTACCCATTGGTGAGTTTTTTAGTAAAAGATATGAATGGAATCTTTTGTCATTTTCAGTAAAATATACTTTTTGACTTTTTAGGTCAAAGTACGAGAGGAATGTTTTTTAACTTATACGACATGAATGGATTTTATGATTTCATAGAACATTATTTCCATAGAGCTTCCATTATAAGTTTTAAAGTTTATTTTTCATCAACTTCTTTTAGTTTAAAATTGTATGACATGTTATGAAAGGAAAAATGTATTTGATGTAGAAAGGATATTTTCCTTAAGAATGGAGTTCAAGAATTTTATCAAAATTATTTTCCATATAAAATAATATAGGGTTCTGTTTCTATCCCTATTTTTACATTGATTTGATTCTTTTATGATGGAATTATTTTTATGATGTCCTTTTATCTTATATGGACTATGTTATGATGACATGATGTTTTAGAATCCCATTTTTATTACATGGGTTATGCTATGATGTATGATTAAGGATCTTATGGCACACATAAGAATGGTATCATTATGAGATGGGTGGGACCTATTTCTCCCTCCAATGCATTGGGTAAACATTTATATCTCATGAGATAGACATGGATGGAATGACAGGTTAATCTGGATCAATGATACAAGACTGAAACAAGGAGTGAACTCGGATCAGAAATGGACTTTGTCCGCTAGGATAGTCTTGGAAATGAGTCTTGACTATTAAGAAATGATTCTATATGATCATGTGTGTATTCCACAAAGATTCATGTTATTATTATTGGGATTAAATTTCACTACCATGATTTATCCCATTTATGATATTATAACCTCTTTTGCAGGTTAATATTTTCAAAATGTTATGTTCTTATGAATATGATATGATTGATATTTATTTTGTTTACCTTTATGAGCATTTTATCTCACCATTTTGTATGTTTTCTTTTCCCCTACTCAGGAAGAAGTGTATAAAGTAAGATATTCCAAAATGGACACTAGATATGATAAAATAAAAGGGAGATAGTGTAGATGATTTATGTACCGGTTGTTTATGTTTCCCAATTTCTAAAGACACTATACCTATAAGGTCATTTAAGGGTACTGTTATATGTTGTAATAAGTGTTCTTAAATGTTTAAGTGATAACAATATATGTAATGTATGGGTCGTTATAGTAGGTATCAGAGGAAAGGTATAGTCATCCTTTGGAAACTAGGATGTGAAAGCCTTAGTAATAACTCTATGGATAAGTCTAAGTATAGAACACAATATTAGTATTTTAGAAATGGGCATTAATAACCTATGATAAGACCTTATGTGTGAAATTTTATTCTTGATTATGTGGTTTTACTATTATGATTAGTGTTTCTCACACTGTGCATATTTGTTTTAGTCAATGGCTGGAACCCGAAGGCACTGTGTAAATGCTGAATGCTACGGGAAATGCAATGATTGTCCCCCTGAGAAACCAAACGTTATGGGAGTTGGAATACAAAATCTTGTGGCGATGCTCACATGAACTTTCTCAAGCAATGAATCATGAAGGACTTCCAAACGGGCAAAAGAACGAGCAACATTCTGTTGAATCCTTCATGAGGCAGTGTCAACCCTCATTCAGCGTGTCTACTGATCCATTAGTTGCTGAACAATGGATCAGTACTATGGAAGAGATATTTTCAGTTCATCAATGTTCTGAACATGATAAAGTCATCTTAGCAGTATCTCATTTGGAAGGTGAAGCTGATCACTGGTGGAATCTTATCAAGAATACGAGGCAAAGGGATGAAATTGAGTCCATGGAATGGGACTAGTTCAAGAACTTATTTTTCAATAAGTACTTCCCTAGTATTCTTTTAAAAAATATGGAGAAGGAGTTTCTTGAACTAAAGAAAACGGATGATGAATAGGTTTGTCTCTATGAAGATAATTTTACAAGACATTCAAGGTACTCTTCCGGAATTGTTACTCAACCTGAGAGTAAGATCGATCGATTCTTTAGTGGCTTAAAACCAAGTCTTTGAAGGGCGTTAGTCATAAGGGACTTCAATAGCTGTGAAGAAATTTTTAGATGTGTTCTCAAGGTTGAGATAGAGATTGGAGTAACCCATCAGTCATATGGGTTTGATAAGAAGAGGAAAATGGAATTCAAAGGGAAATCTAAATACCACACTGAAAAGAAGATGAGTTTTCCCTTATGATCAAAGTGTGGAAAGAAACATGGAGGGAATTGTCATATAGGGAAAAGTAAATGTTTCAAATGTAGAAAAGAAGGTCATTAGGCATTTGAATGATGTAATGATGGGAAAAATATGTCTAGTGATGCGAACAAAGAAAGGGACACACAGAATGCACCTCCTACACTTTATTGTTACATGTGCAAAGAAATGGGGCATTATGCGAATCAATGACCTAATACAAGGGTTGTTGATGATGATCGATGTCAACAAACTCTTAAGGACAAATACAAAGGAAAGTCACATGAAATTTCTATCGGTGATGTGGAGTAGGATAACGAAGTGGTGAAAGGTACACTTATCATCCACTCTACAATATAAAATCTTTTATTTGATTATGGATCCACCCACTATTTTATTTTTGAATAATTTTCTAAGGGTATATCCATATGACCTCAACAATTAGATGTTGAGTTAGCTATGAAAACTCCTAATGGCACAACAGTTTAATCAAAAGCTTATAATTATTCTCTAATAGAAGTTTGTGGTAAATTTCTTCCTACAAATCTTGTGATACATCCTATAGTGGAATTTGATTTGATTCTTGGTGTGGATTGATTTTTTTTATACGGAGCTCATATCAATTGCCAATGAAAGGAAATTACATTTAAAATACCCAATCAATATACTATCATCTATCGATGCAGGGATGAATATAACCTTCTAGTGGAAATTTATTCCATCTTATGTGTCTTGATTCCACTAAATAATGGTTTTTTATCTCAAATGGTTGGAGAGAAACTCACGATTAATAATATTCACATTGTACGGGAGTTTGATGATGTCTTTCCATAGGAATTTCCAAGTATTCCACCAAATCGTGAAGTTGAGATTTCAATAGAACTCATACGGGGTACTATTCCCATTTCAAAGACACCTTATAGAATGGCCCCAATTGAGTTGCATGAATTGAAGAAGAAACTCCAAGAGAATCTTTATAAGGTATTCATATAACCTAGTGCATCACCTTGGGGAGAACCTGTTCTGTTTGTTAAGAAGAAAGATGGATCAATGAGTCTCTGCATTGATTATCAATAATATAACAAGATCAAAATCATGAAAAAATATCCTCTCCCATGCATTGATGACTTCTTTTACCAACTACACGGAGCTCAATTCTTTTCCAAGATTGATCTTCATTCCGTGTATCGTAAATTAAGGGTCAAAAGGGAGGATATACCAAAGACAGATTTCTATACAATGTATGGACACTATGAATTTATAGTGATGCCAATTGGTCTTACTAATGTCCCTTCTATCTTCATAGATCTGATGAATAGATTCTTTATAGACTATCTTGATCAGTCTGTGGTAGTATTCATAGAATATATTCTTCTCTATTCAAAGATCTAGGATGAACATGAAGATAACTTGAGAATTGTATTAAAGTCCTTGAGAAAGGAGAATCTTTATTCCAAATTTACCATGTGTGAATTTTGGCTTCAAAAAGTTTCATTTTTGGGTCATATAATCTCAAAAGAGTGGATATCTGTGGATCCAACAAAAACAGAGGTTATCAAAAAATGGTCGACACCAACAACAGTAACTGAGATCCGAAGTTTTCTTGGTTTGGCTGGATATTACCGACGTTTTGTGAATGATTTTTCATGATCATCTAATCCACTCACCAGGTTTACTCGAAAAGGAGTTATGTTCATTTGGACGGAGGAGTGTGAAGAGAATTTCATGGATTTTATAAGAAGGTTATCCAGTGAACCTATGCTCACACTGACTTGTAGTGGAGAAATGTTTGTGATCTATAGTGATTCATCCAAGAAGGGATTGGGGTGTGTTCTCATGAAAAATTATATGGTGATAGCTTATTCCTCACTACAGTTGAAAATCCATGAGCAAAATTACCCAACTCATGATTTGGAATTACCTGCAGTAGTCTTTGCATTAAAGATTTAGAGGCATTATCTTTATGGTGAAAGGTGTGATATTTATACTAATCATAAAACTTTAAAGTATATTTTCACACAAAAGGAGCTGAATATGCTCCAAAGAAGATGGTTGGAGCAGATTAAGGATTATGACTGCTCAATTCATTATCACCCTCGGAAAGCAAACAGGGTGGCATATGCATTAAGTCGACAAGACCATGCTAGCTTATCTGTGATGAGGATCACAAAAGATCCAATATTTTTGGATTTACAAAGGATGGATATTGGAATTATAATGGAAGGGGAAAAATCTTAACTTTCTCAAATAAATGTTCAACCATCTATACATGCAAAGATTAAAGAGGCACTGAAAGAAGATGTAGAGTTACAAAATAAGGTGAGAGATGTTCCTGAATTTCACTTTGATTGTGATGAAATAATAAGGTTCAGGAATCGGCTTTGTGTTCCTCCCATCCCAGAATTAAATATGGAACTACTGGATGAGGCTCATAGTTCTTCATTCTCTATTCATCCTGGAAGCACGAAGATGTATAGGGACCCGAAAGAGTACTTCTGGTGAGATGGAATGAAAAGAGATGTTGCTGAATATGTCTCTCGATGCTTCGTATGTCAGCAAGTTAAAGATGAGGGATAGTGGTCTAAGGGGCTGTTACAACCAATACCCATACTAGAATGGAAATGGGAAAACATCACTATGGAATTTGTCATTGGACTTCCTAAAACATCCAAAGGCAATAATGCTATATGGGTTATAGTTGATCGTCTTACGAAGTTGGCACAGTTCATTGCTATTAGAGAAGATTTATCTTTGGATCATCTTTCTAGGATATATGTGAAAGATGTGGTATGATTGCATGAAGTACCACTTTACATTATATCTAATTGGGATCCGAGGTTTACTCGATGTTCTGAAAAAGTGTTTACCATACTATAGATACAGAGTTGAGTTTCATCACTGCTTATCATACTCAGAGAGACGGTCAGTCTGAGAGAACAATTCAAACTCTAGAAGATATGTTAAGATATTTCTCTATGGATTTCATAGGTGGTTGGGATCAACACCTACCTTTGGTGGAATTTTTTTATAATAATAGATTTCACTCAAGTATTTAGATGGCTCCTTATCAAGCTCTATATGGAAAGAAATACAGAACTCCAACTTGATGGGACGAAGTTGGGGAAACAAAGCTATTAGGACCTGATCTTGTTGATGAGATGGAAGAAAAGGTAAGATCTATTCAACAACACATAAGATCATCTCATAGTCGATAAAAAAGTTATTCCGATAACCGAAGAAAAGACATAGAGTTTTAAGTGGTTGATAAAGTGTTCTCACGAATATCTTTCTGGAAGAGAGTAATGAGATTTGGAAAGAAGGTCAAGCTAAAACCTAGGTATATTGGTCCTTTTGAAATACTGGATCGTGTTGGGAAGGTAGCATACCGATTGGTGCTTCCATAGAATCTCTCTCAAGTTCATGATGTGTTCCATGTATCTCTCTTGATAAAGTACATACCCAATCCTTCACATATACTCAGCTCAGAAGTTGTACCGCTGGAGCAAGATCTTTCTTATGAAGAACAACCGATAGAGATTCTGGATCGTAGCGAAAAAGTCCTACGGAACAACACCACACACATCGTGAATGTTTTATAGAGGAACCACCAATTAGAAGAAGCTACATGGGAACTTGAGGATATTATGTGGGAGAGGTATCCTCATATGTTTGTTACGAAGTGACGAATTTCGAGGGTGAAATTTATTTTAAGGGGGGTAGAATGTAACACCCAAGATTTTATGAGAAATATTTTGTTTTTATGTTATATGCATCACCAATGGAATCATTCACTATGCACAACACTATTTGGGCTTGCATTATACACAAGATAAACCTTCCTCGATAGCTTGTATTGTATGTAATACCGAGTTTCACTAAACAACGATATGTTGTTTAAATATTATTAAAACTAGCCGTTATGAATAGTAATACCCACTTTTTGAAAATTTATAATTTTTATCTTTCAAAATGTACTTCATTTTTGGATTCGGAATATAGAAATTAGCCTAGGGTGAATTGTTTGTATTTTTTAAAAAACTTTGAATTTTTGATGAATAGTGAAAAACACTGAGTTATTAGTTAAAATCGACTTTTTATTTGAATAATAATTTTTTTATTTAAATTAATATTAGGTAAAAATAGATAAATAATACCTATATAAGTTCAATATAATTCATTTGAGTAATTTTATAATAATATAGATACATAAAAATTTTATTGAACTGTTTACCGTCTTTTACCCAGCTCCTAGGAGCATTTGACATAGTACATAAAACATAATATTACAACTTCAATGAGTTGAATTAAAAAAATCTAGGATACACAGTTAATATCAAGGAATAAAATGTGGTTCAATAAGATACAGTTTTTTTGGTGAATAGTAATATTTTGCTTTTATTTACCACGGTTAAAAGTAAATAGGGAAATTAAGGATAAAAATGATATTATTTTTACCCTAACACATGTCTTAATTCGATTTGATTAGTTTAATTATACTAAAAACAACCTTAGGAATAAAATATGACCATTTAGGTCCACTTGGATTATATTTGGACACTTATTATTATTTTATTTAAAGAAGAGTTAAAAGAGTTAAAGTCAAATTTGAATAACTAAAACATTATTAATATTGGGTTGTAAATAAAATAAAATCGACTATAAATATTCATTAGAATTAAAAAAATATTTCCAACATAATGGAATTTTATTTAAAAATTTTAGACATTAAAAATTTTAATTTATTTATGAAATAATGATGATGCAGTAATTACCTTATTAATGAAATATTAACAGAATTGATATTATTAATACCCAAATAAATGTAATTTGAGACTTTTTATGAATAAAAATATGTTTATAGGTTAATATTACATGTTATTATTTATTTAATTAAGATTCATTCGAACAAATCATACTGTTATCATTTTCACAAAAATCAATTACCAAATAGTGTCAAAATTGACATAAAATTGTTTTTATAAAAAATATTATATTATTAATTGTTATTTTATTCCTAAAAATTTATGGTTCGTCCAAATGACTTATATAATGTTACATATATTAATAATTAACCCATTGGTGTTCGTTTGGCTTGTTATAGTATGTTTATTAACCATATAGAGTAAGAAAACAAGAATACACAGTTAAAGTTCAATTATTTAACTTAGAGTTAAATCTAAATGATAAGGTTAAAATGGTAACATAATCTTGACTAAAACCTATTGGTTTAGATTATTTAGACCTATCTCCACCTTATCTTCGAAATAAATAAATTTGGAGATATTAAAAACTGAATATGACTTTATTATAAAATAATATTTCATGTTTTTCCTAAGGTGCCCCTCTCCTCCCTTATAAAAGGGAACATCCTCCCTCTCCTACTCACACCACGTTGAGCCTTCAAGCTCGACCAAAACCTACAAATTTTTCTTTTTCACTTCCCTAGAAACATCCTAGAGGTCCTGGTCTTCTTCAAATACCATCTTTAGTTCCCTAAGAAGAGGTTAAGAAGAGGCGCTTCAAAGAAGAGGTAATGTCCTTTACCGTTTCCTTCCAATTTATTTCTTCATCTACTTCTTCTTCTTTATTTGTTTCATCATAAATTAATAACATCAGTATCACTAGTATACTGATATGTAATTATAAATATGAAACAAACCTATTTCACCTTTTATCCATCCTACGAAAAATGAAATCACTGTGCGTGCGTACGTATGGAATACCGTCTCCATGCCGTGGTGTAATCTGTTTTCCACCACCACCTTACTTGGATGGGTATAATGGTGCAAAGATTAACTATATATTATTATTATAACATGATACTAATTATGAGACATTACATCTTCAACTCCAATACCATTCAATAGTTATGGGAACAATATCATCGCTCGTGCGTACGTACAGCCTACCGTCTCCACGATGTGATGCGACTCATTCTACCTGATCTTCAATGAATAATGATTTTATAAATGAATTTAATTAATAAATATGATATATATTACACTAATAATATTCTTTAAATAATTTATCTATAACCTAAAAGGATTACTAAGAATTTATTCGACAAGACATGCAAAAGAACATAAAGCAATGAACACCCAAATAACAAGTGGAAATGAAATATTACTAATAATAATATAAGACAATTGACCATATATGATATAATAACAATGAATATTATTATTTAATAAGTCAATTACATTATTTAAATCATTATACAGGAGGTACGGATACGTACGAATCATATCGGACCTAAGGTAAGGGAAAATCTGGTAATCTCATTTTTATCCGAGATTGTTTATACTTCAGAATTTACTGGGGAATAATTATCACCCCCATCCATGTTTCCTCAATATGGAATATTATTTCTATCCTCCTAAAATTTTTTAAATCCAATTTTAACCATTGGTGAGTTTTTTAGTAAAATATATGAAAGGAATCTCTTGTCGTTTTCAATAAAAGATACTTTTTGACTTTTTTTTGGCCAAAGTACGAGAAGAATGTTTTTTTAACTTACATGACCTGAATAGATTTTATGATTACATAGAAAATTATTTCCATGAAGCTTCATTTAAAAGTTTTAATGTTTATTTTTCATCAACTTCTTTTAGTTTAAAAATGTAGGACATGTTAAGAAAGGAAAAAAAATTTGAAGTAGAAAGGATATTTTCCTCAAGAATGGAGGTCAAGAACTTTTTAAAAATTATTATACATCTAAGATAATATAGGGTTATGTTTCTATCCTTATTTTTACATTGATTTGATTATGTTATGATAGAATTATTTTTATGATGTCGTTTTATCTTATATGGATTATGTTATGATGGCATGATGTTTAAGAATCACATTTTTATTACGTGGGTTTTGCTATGATGTATGAATTATGATCTTGTGGCACACATAAAAATGGTATAATTATGAGATAGGTGGTACCTATGTCTCCCTCCAATGCATTGGATAGAGATTTATATCTGATGAGATAGACATGGATGGTATCGCAGGTTAGTCTCGTTCAGTGATACAAGACTGAAACAGGGAGTGAACTCTCTTCAGAAATGGACTTTGTCCGCTATTATAGTCTTGGCAATGAGTCTTGACTACTAATAAATGATTCTCTATTATTATGTGTTTATGCCACAAAGTTTCATGTTATTATTATTGGGATTACTTTTCACTACCATGATTTATCCCATGTTATGATATTATGATCACTTTTGTAGGTTAAGATTTCCAAAATTTTATGTTCTTATGAATATGATATGATTGATATTTCTTTTGTTTACCTTACTGTGTATTTGAGCTCACCCTTTTGTATGTTTTCTTTTCCCAATGTCAGGAAGAAGGGTATTGAGTAAGATATTCCAGAATGGACTCTAGATATGATAAAATAAAAGGGAGATAGTGTAGATGATTTATGAACCAGTTGTTTATGTTTCCCATTTTCTAATGACACTATACCTATACGGTCCTTTCATGGTTTTGTTATTTTTTGTAATAAGTGTGCTTAAATTTAGATGTGATAACAATGTATTTAATTTATGGGTCGTTATAATATTCCACCTAGATAATTATTGATCGTCTACAAAATAAATTCAAGAGTCAAGTCAAGTTATCAAACAATTTGTTACGGGGCTAGGAAAAGAGCCGGAGAGACATTAGGGTTTAGACATAGAAAGTTGAAAGAATGATATGGAATGATTTTATGGAAATATTTCTAGATAAATACTACCCATAGGCCTTGAGGTAGTATATGGATTAATAGTTTATGAGTTTGACCCAGGGGGTTTCATCATTGACTGATTATGATATCCATTTCACTAACTTGTGTTTCTTCATTCAAATGCAGGTAGGGGATAAAGAGACTATAGAAATATGCTTCTAGGATGGGATTAAGTAAGAGATCAGGTCTTAGGTTTATATCTTTCATATGAAGAGGTTTTAATATGTAGTGGACAAGGACCTTATCATATAAGTGAAACTAAAGAGAGAATCAGGTAGTGGACATGCTGTGCCAGCCGAGTGGAATGGTGGTGAAACTTTCAAAGGTAGGAAGCATCATTTTGGGAATTTCCAATAGGTAGAATGTAAAAAGTGTACCCAGAAGATAGGAGGAGTTTCTCAAGGTGGTAATAAAGAGTTCTATTTCAATGCGTATGGATAGGGTATATCTGGGTTCAGTGTCCTCGACAACCAATTGAGTGCCGGTTATGTGGAAGGATGTGACATATATAGTGGTTTTGTGAGAACACACAACATAAGGGCATAGATAAAAGTAAATGGAAGATTCTGAGTGTGGGAATGGGGTTGGTTAACCCATATCAGGTATGATGTTAGAGATTCATGGGGAATACCAGTAGGGGTTGTGGATGTGAAACTCTATGGAGTGATTGTTCATACTACCAGGGGAAGTGTAGTGTAGGTTACATAGTATAGAAGCTAGTGTAGAGGGGTAGTTCATCTCCATGTTGTTAATTCTACACCTATAGGTGGTGTGGCTAGACCATCCACCATTCAAGGTATGATTCTTGTACATTCCATGCATTCTAGTGGTTCATTTGACACAACATCTGCACATTATTTTATTTCTACACATTCCATAATTTTTTTGGGCCTAACCATGGGATGTACGTGTGGGATTATGTCAATTGATACTCCGTTGGGGGTGTAACTAGATAACATAAAACTGTGTAATGATTTTTCTTTAATGGCTGGTGGATATCATTTTTTGTGGAACCGATTTTTCCATGAGATGTTAGGTTTTGACCAGATTTTGTATATGAACTGGTTGGTGTCATATCAAGCCTATTTTGATTTTCACAAACCTTACGTAACATTCCCATAACTCGATGGAGACACCTACTTCCTTCATGGTGAGTGGGATGTTCGAGCATGCCCTGCATGGACAATTTTCTAGTAGACAGGAGATCTCATAGCACAAATGGATGGTATTGTTCTAGATGAAGGAGGAATGGGGAAACCAACCTCCCCTCCAATTGTGGATAAATTTCAGTGTGTATTTTCTAAGGAATTCTTGGGGCTACCACTCAAGAGGGATGTTGATCATATAATCATGTTACTATCAGGGGTAGAACCAATATCGATTCCACTAAATAAAATTGAACCAATAGAAATACAAGAACGTAAGGTCCAATGGGAAGTGTTTAAATGAAATGGGTTCAACTTTAAAAGTAAATATCCTTGGGGGTCTCCTATGATGATTTCCAAGAATGAAGACAGAATGTTGAGGTTATGTGTTGATGATAATAAGTTTAATAAAATTAAAATTAAGAACTGATACTAGCTTTGTAGAATTGATGAATTTTTTGACCAACTGGGTGGTTCTTTAGTGTTCTCCATTGTTGATTTGAGATATTGATTCCATCATTTGAGAGTGATATATTTTGACGTACTACGAATAGATTTCAGGAGTAGATATAGGTTGTATGGGTTTTTGGTGATGTTGTTTGTGTTGACCAATACACCAGATCTTTTCATGGATTTGATTAACTAGATAGTTCACCCATTCCTTTATTATTTAATGATTTTTTTGTTGATGACATATTGGTCTACTCAATAGCTCTTGATGATCATTCCAAACATATTGAGATCGTACAGAGTATGCTAAGAGTCCATATGCTTTATGCCAAGATATAAAAATGTAAATTCTTGAATGATAAAGTGAATTTCTCAAGACAAGTCATTTCTAAGTCAGGTGTGTCTATTGATCCAGAGAAAGAGTAGGATGTGGGGTCTTGGGAAAAGCCCAAGAATGTTTTTGATGTTAGGAATTTTTTGGGATAGACCAGTTATTACCAATGGTTAATTATATATTTATCCCTTCTGGGAGTGCCACTCTCAGGATTAACCAAGAAGGGATTTATGGTTGAGTGGTTGGAGGCATGTGAGAATGATTTTTAAGAGTTTAATAAGTAGTCAACAACCACACTAATTCTGATATCATCTAAACTATATAAGAGGTAAACCTAGTTTCTTGATGCATCTGATGTTGGAATTGGGGAAGTGTTGATGCATGATGACCAAGTTGTAGTGTATGGGTTAAGATAGTTGAGGCATGAAGAAAGAAATCACTGTACACATGATCTTTTTTTAGCTATTGTGGTTTATATCATAATGTTTTGGATTCATAACTTGTTGGGAGAGTGGTTCATGGAGTTTACCTATGACAGAATACTTAACTGAATCTTCTCCCATTCAGACTTGAATACTCAATAGTGATGGTGGGATGAGTTCCTACATTATTTTGAATTTGAGTTTGTTTATACGCAAATGAAAGGGAATAGTGTTGAAATATCCGTAAACAAGAAGACTCAGAGGTAGGTGGTTTTGGAATCCACGTCCTAGTGGATAACGATGGCCTTATTTACTGAGATTCACTAGGAGTCATGAGATGGGTACACAAAAATTAAATGTTTGTCTATAGAAGTTTAGTCCATGCTTTTGAGTCAGGTCAACATGTTTCAGCGGGAGGTCTTAGAGTGTCTTGATACAAAGGAAATCCTTAAAGATGGAGAATGACCTTTTAGTTGGACTATTGGTGATGGTGGATTTTTTAGTTTTTTCAGACATGTAGTTGTGCCTTTTTGTGTGTAAAAAGATTTGATGCATGAGTTCCATGCGTCAATGGTGGAAGAACATCCCGTTTTGATAAAATAGTATCATTATCTTCCAAGGGTGTACTATTGAATGGGAATTAATAACATGGTTATAGTTTTTGTGGTATGATTACTTTTATGTTAATAGGTGATGTATGAGAATCAGTGCCTAGGTGGTTTGTTACTATCATTGTCCTTTCTGTAGTAGAAGTGGAATGTCGCAACGATGTAATTCATAGTTTGTTTTATGAGGACACCTCAGAAGTGTGATATGGTATGGGTGGTTGTGGATCGGTTGACTAAGGTGTCCCATCTCTTTCCAATCAATTAGACAACAGTTGAACAATTGGGTGAGTTGTATATTAGAGAAATAGTACAGTTACATGGTGTGCTGAGAACCATAGTTTCAGATCGTGATATGAGTTTCCCATCACATGTTTGTAGGGGTTACAAAAGAATATTGTTACCCTGGTCTTTTTGAGTATGGCCTATTATGAATTATGGATGGACATTTAGAGTGTATGATTCATGTACTATATGTTATATAGAGAGTTTTTGTTTAGTATTTGGGTGGTTCATGGAAAAAACACTTGTCTCTTATTGAGTTTTCATACAAAAATAGTTTTTAGGCTATAATTAAGATTTCACCTTTTTAGGAGCTTTATGGGAGACTTCGTAGATCTCAATTGTGTTGGTTAGAAGCTTGTATGATGTATTTTTTAGGAACGAGTCCCTTGCACGAGATGTCTAAAAATGTTCAATTAATTTAGAAGCGCAAGATGATGGCTCAGAGTATAAAGTAGTCATATAAGTATCATCATAGTAGACCTATTGAGTTTATGGTGCGGGTTAGTTTTTAAATTTAGGTGTCCCCATGGTTGGGTCTCCATTGGATTCAGAAATAGGGCATGTTGGCACCTAAGTATGTGGGGCCTTTGGGGATTGTGGAGGGGATCAAAATGGTGGCTTAACGATTGGATCTTCCAGAGTGCTATAGTGGCAAGATCAATGTTTTTCATTTCTCACAACACTAGTAGTATCACCCTGATCCATCTCGTGTGATAAATTTTGAATATGTAAAGCTTGAGGCTCATAGGTCTTTTGAGGAGCATCCGGTTTGTAATGTGGATGACAACAAGAAGGTATTTTGGGGAAAGATTATGTCCATAAATCATGTTTAATGGCAACATTTAAAAGTTTAGGAAGATAACAAGGAGAATGATTTTGATTTATGAGCCCAGGGGGCCAATCATTTTTCTTTAGAATCACAACAATTCCTGGAAGCACAGTCCGTGGATAAGACATTGTAAGGTGGGGAGGTAGTTTAATCACAATTTTTTTAAGGATTGTTTTTTGTGTTTTATTTTTTGTCTGTTTTTTCTAAATAAATGTTTCCCCGGTGTATGAGGGTAATTGGGGGAATTTTGGGGGTTTGGGAAATGAAAGAATGGAAAATCGGGACAAACTGTGCAAGGTGCGTTGTTGGCGCATGTTTAAGTAAACCATGCCACCTTCCCAGGAAAACCATACAGCCTTGGAAAATGGATTAATGAATGGTTAGAGCATGGTTTTTCAGACTATCTAACCCACATAGATTACCGTGTGAGCCCACATACCTTGCAAAGTGGCTCATGTTTGGTTAGCGTACAGTTTGACAAACCTTGCGACCCAAAAAATCTGAAAAAATGACAAAATTTCATCCTCAAGGTTTTATGTTCTAACTCATTATTATCCAACATATATCCTCCTACACATTACGGATGATCTCTAGTGACCCAAGATCCCAATAGGTTATTTTCCCTTGATCCTAATTTATCTGGAGCACCGTTGGATGCATATTAAATGTCAAATTAAGTGTAGTCCCTCAATTTCTTCCCTTTTTGGTTTGGGGTTAGCATCTCCCTCATATGTTCATCTAAAGCATGAAAACCCTCTTTTTTTTCTGTGAGATCTAGGATGAGGATTCAGAAGGTGGATGAATGAATATCTAAGGCTATGATTATGAGAGTGTTCACCAAAATATTTCAGGTACATAGTCTACAAGTTATATCCTATAGTGTCATTATAGATTTCTACATGTTTGGGTTTTTTCTTGGTCACATCTTTTTTATGATTTCAATGTATTTGGGGATATTTGGTAAAATGGGTGTCCAAATGACGATTATAAACCCCCATGGTCCCTATTGGACACATCGATGATGATTTTCCCAATTTAGGGGGACCAATGGGGTGCGCTGGGAATCCCGTGTTTAGAAATGGGTTAATTAAGTACATAGTCATTGTGCGATAATGTAGATCCCCTAATTATTATGTTGATATATTTAATAGAATTGAAAACTGAATCATGGTAATGAGTCTAGTTTTGTTAATGACTTAAGGGTTTTTTTTTCGTTGAATAGAAATGGGATAATTTTATTAATTAAGATTTTGATATATGGCCTATGAATTATATTAGAAATTTCAAAAAGAGTTGGTTCATAAAAAATGATGAATTCCATCATCGGTTGTGGTATATGAAATTAAATTGTGTTAAATGGTATTTCATAAGGGAATGAATGAGTTTGTGTGATGGGATGATAGAAGGGAGTTATTGAATGTTCTTAGAGAGATTGGCTTGATAATGGAAATTGGGCTAATTGGGATATGTAACACAAAAAAATTGTGTTAATAGGTTATTACTTTATATTAATTCCCTTGTTGATTGTTCTGGATTAATAATTTTCATGTATTGGTTGTGTTTGGTTGTGACATGGTTTATGTATAGTGAATGGATGAATAAGAATGTGTACAAGGATTGAAGCGTGGGGTAAAGGAATGAGTCTCCTCCCATGGGTCGAGTTGGACTAATTATATAACTTCACCTACAATGAACAAGTTAGGAAATGGGATATATTTTTATTCCCCTAATGATTTCTTTCCACTCGGACTAAGGATTTGAGGTGAGGAAATTTTGATGTTGTGATGTATTATCCCAAATGAGATAGGGACATGTCTTATTCCCTTATGCATAATGGTAAATTCAACGAACATTGTGTTAATGATATAAATTCCTAACCCTTGGATGACATGTTACTGGTGAACTACATAATGAAAAATATGAACATAATGAATTTAATGTATTATTAGAAATAGATATGTAAATACTGTTAACTAGTACCCCCTGAACAGTCTTTTATTTACTTTTCATTTATTTCATACTTTCAAGAACTATCTATATAGACTAGTTATTTCACAGAACCCATTGGTTGTGCCCTAATTATTTTTACTCACACCCTACTTGGGATATTATTAGGTACCTGATCAAATTTCATGCTTGCATATCAGGAAAATGGTAAGGGCCCTATGCTTGGGAGTTGAGTCATGTTTGAGAGTTACACAGATGAGGTTTCATAAATGGTGTTAGGGACATTTTGATGGATTGTGTTGTTTATCTTTATTTTGGGTTTTTTCCTTGTAACTGTGGAATGACATTACAAATATACTATTGGTTGTGATTTTTTCCCAGTTTTGGGATGTGGTTATTTATGCATGTTCATGGTTATTATATATTGTTTCTGCAATTATATTTTTTTTTCTATTATGGATTACTCTAGTAAAGAGGGTTTAATCTCCCCAAATTTCTCTTAGAACCTCGATGTTATTCAGAAACCTCTGGCATACTGGGAGTCATTATTGATTTCATGTGGCAACCTAGCTTGGGTGCATGTTTAGTGGCTCCAGGGTCAAGGACATTACATGAGGAGGTGTAGCACTCTTCTTGTTTTTCGGAAGGGGAATTCCACCAATGTTTTCACCTTGTCATGTTAAACCAACAATGGTCCATTTTCTATCTAAGTAAGATTATGAAATAAATATCGCCATCCAATTGATTTCGGACAACATTATATGTTATTATGGGCCTTAAGGTTAAAGTTTAGTCCTTTATTAAGCTAACTATTCTGTTAATCACTATAAATAATTTTAATTACCTTTACTACTATTTTTGGTCAAAAAAATATTTTACCTTATTTGAAATTATGAATTATTTTGAATCCAGATATGGAATCCATTTTTACAAATTCCTGTCATAAAATGGCAGAAATTTATTTGAATTTAATCTCATAGACAGGAAGAAAATATGGAGTTCTAAATTAAAAATGTATAAAATATTTCTATGTTTTTATATTCAATTTCAAAGTGAAATTGATTAAAATAATCCAAATTTTAATAATTGATGTATTATTAAAATAAAAT
Source organism: Viscum album (assembly GCA_963277665.1). NCBI lineage: Eukaryota > Viridiplantae > Streptophyta > Magnoliopsida > Santalales > Viscaceae > Viscum > Viscum album. The sequence goes on along the minus strand of OY728162.1, from coordinate 659,573,318 downwards.
GAATTTAAAACCAATAAAAAGCAAAATTTTACCATAAAATAAAATTTGATGAAAAATCAATTTGTAATTAAAATTAACTATTTTCTCAATTCATCAATAAAAAAAATATTTCATAAAAAATAAAAAAAATCACCCAAATCTAATTTTGTTGTTTCAATTTAAAAAATTATTTTTATGTTTTAATATTAAATTTATAAATTTTCAAAATTCATATTTAAAATATTTTCTCCATTACAAAGGTGGTAAAAATGCTTTAATAAAAATATAGATTTTTGTGTGTAATATTGTGGTTGTTATTATATTATTCCTATAAAATATATTGAATGAGTGTGGACATATTTTATTTGAAATATAACATATAAATTTAAAATGTAAATTCTATAAGAGTTTTATAATTTAAATGACTGTGCAAAACATTACTAAATTTTGTTTTCTTTAAATCGAGTGTTGTGTTTATTACAAAGCTATCAGTAAAATTAAATTTATTCATAAAGGAAAATATAGTAATGTATTGGTGTGATATATTCATCCATGCTACAAAAATATTAATCCTTAAGATTTTAGTGGTATTTCCCTAAAACATATATGGGTAATTCTTCTTCATAAATTCATTTGGTTCCCATGATGAATCTTCCATTTTGTCATTTATCCAGAGTACGTTTACTAGACGAGACATTCATTTTATCAATACTTTCTCTTTGTTACCAAGAATATGGATTGGTTATTCATATTATGGAAGATCAGAATCCAAATCTATTTAATCAGAGATGAGAATATATATTAGTTCAGTAATGTACTTCCTTATTAAAGATATATGGAATACATCTTGTAACATTGATAAATTGGTGGAATTTACAAATGATAAGAAACATTTCCAACTCCTTAACGAATCCTGAAGGGTTTGATGTACCCATGTCATAGTTTCCCTACACTATTTAACCTCATAACACCCTTCTATAGAGGTAATTTCAAGAAAACATTATCTCCCACTTGGAACTCCATATATTTTCTAATATTTTTGACATAAATATTTTTCATAATTTGCTTTTATAAGAACTTTTATAGAATATTTCATCATTTTTGTTTATTCAACAAGTTACAAACCTATGATTTCCCTTTTACCAAATTCTTCCTAGAAAGTATGAGTACGAAATCTCATTCCATATAATTCTTCATATTGCACTATTTAAATACTCGAATGGAAGCTAATATTATATGAAAACTCCACCAAATGTAAGTACTCATCCCACATACCTCGAATCTCGAGTGAGAATGAACTCGACATTTCTTCCATTGTTTGATTTGTAATTTCAAACTATCCATCAGTTTGAGGATGGTAGGAAGTGATCAATTAAAGCTGAGTGTCAAGATCCTTCTGAAGGATTTTCTAGAATATGAAGGTAAATCGTGGATCTAAATCAGAAAAAATTGTTAGAGTTACACCATGAAGTCGTAAAACATCAATGATATAAACCCATGTGAGGTTCTCAAGATGTAAGTATTCACTTATATCATGTAAATGTGTAGATTCGGTTAAGATAACAATGATAAACCTTATTCCATCATTCTTTCTAAGAGTATTTTATTGTCCGGTGAAACATATATAGTAATTTAATCTCTTTTAATCATAACATTAGAGATAGATTGAAGGAATCCTTAAAGATCCAACCTCACAACATTCTATTTTTTACAAAACAAAAATCTGAACAGATAATTATTAATTTCCCACTTCATTTTATCCCACCAAAAATGTTCCTTCAAGTCTGTATACATCGTTGTGATGCCAAGGTATATAAGGAAATTTTTCATAAGGGAATCATCCAAAAGTTATATTTTCAGAGCTGGTATAGATGGAACACATAGGCATTTTTCAAACATTATGACACCATATTCACAAACAAGGTTTAATAATTTTCCATTATTCATAGCTTATTTTTTTTGATATATTATCATCATTATATAGAAAATTCATTATCTTCTATAATGAATATTGTTTTTAAATAATTTGAAAATTGATTGATATCTCCCCTTCCTTAGAAATTCTCAAAACCATATTAACCAGTTTTATGAATTTTTTCATCCTTGTCAAGCCTAATTTGGGTTAGAAATCCATGATACTTCATAATCAATTTTCCCACTAATTCATTTTCACTCCTTGGGTGGTACTGTATTGAGAAATCATAATCCTTGAGTAGCTCGATCCACCACCTTTGTCTCATGTTGAGAACTTTCTATGAGAAGATATATTTTATGCTTTTATGATAAATTTATATCTAACATCTATCACCATAGAGATAATGTGTCCATATTTTTATAGATAATATTACAGATGCTAACTCAAGATCATGGGTTGGATATTTCTACTCGTGAGTCCATAATTGCCTTTATTCATAGGATGTAACTTTATCATTTTGTAATAGGTCACAACCAAGTCCCTTATTTGATGAATCACTATATATGACACACCCATCACATCAAGATAGTAGATTAAAAATTGGATCACTGAAGAATATTCTCTTTAATTCATCAAAAAATTCTTCAAATTCCTTTTCAAAAAAAACATAAACCCTTTAACTATAATATTGGTTAATGGGAAAGATAATTGGGAAAAAGTTTGAATGAATCACTGACAGTAACCTTATAAACTAACGAAACAACATACCATAGTTATATTTTTTTGATTTAGGACTATCTCTGATTGCCGTTTCGTTTATATGATCCACTGATTTTCCATCCTTGAAGATGATATGGCTTTGAAATGAAGCATGTTAAATCCAAAACTACCACTTAGTTAATGTACCACATAATTCTTCCATTATTATAATCTTAAGAATGATCAAAAACTCATTCTCATTATCCTCATATCTATTTTATGAAACTAGAATATCATTGATGAATACCACAAGAATATCATTAAAATATTCCTTCAATACAATGTTCATTAGGTCCGTAAAAATAGAGGGTGTGTTAGTCAATCCAAATAGCATTACTGTAAACATGTAATTTCCATAAGTCATCTAGAAATCTATATTTTTAATGTATTCCTTATTCAAACATAATTGGTGGTACCCAGAATGAAGGTAAATATTTGAAAAATATTGGGCTCTATGAAAATAATTAGACAAGTCATCAATGAGAAGAAGAGTATACTTGTTCTTTATTATAATAGAATCTATTTCCCCATAATCAATGAAAAACCTCATGGATCAATATTTCTTCTTCATGAAGAGGACAATGGATCTCCTTGGTGAAACACCCAGGAAAATAAAACCCTTATTACCCACATCCTCTAGTTGATTCTTTAATTCCACTACTCCCATTATGGATATTATATATAGAGTCTCTGATATTGAGCTTTCATCAGGGAATAAATCAATGGAAAATTCAACTGCATGAACTGAGGTATTTCCAGGTAACTCCTCAGGAAATAAATCAATTTAATCTTGAACAATAGTAACATAATAAATTTTAAGATTACCTTATTCATCACTAGATGGTGTGGTCTATTCTTCCACAAAAATTTTATTTAATAGAGCTATAGGGGTTGATCAAAATAAGAATCATGTGAAGATTTTTTTTCCTAATCATGGGGGATTCAATATCTTCCTCACAAATCGTAATTTCCTTCCTCTAGTAATAAACTTTTTCATCATATTTGGAGTTATATTCCGTACCAAGGATTATATCAATGTAAACCATAGGTATGATAATGGGCTCAATACACAAATAATGTTTATGCGTTATAATTGGGACTTCCTGACATATCTTTGTTGCAATGATAGTTCCCTTATTAGTGTTGATATACAACTCCATTATTAGATCTGAAGGAAAATGTATAATTTAATTTAAAAACTGGGTTGATATAAAAGAGTGTGATTGTATAGATTCAAATAATGTGTTTGGGTAAATTTGAAGATATGGTTAACGTACCTACCACCACATCATTTTTAACTTATTCCACTACTTTGGTGATCACATAATCTTGGTAATCAATCCTTGGACTATTCTGAGGTATATTACCTTGATTATTAGGGAATTAGTTTTCATAGTTTCCCATCTCATTATACTTGTAATAATGAATAGTTTTTCTCCTTCTTCTAATTTCTTTTTTAGCATGGTGGGACCTTTCTCCAAACTTATTAAAAATTCCAATTCCCTTCATGCATTTCCCAGGGTGACATTTTCTATAGTTCTCACAAGATGAAAATATATCAATCTTTTTCTTCTTCAATGAATTGCATTTTTCATAGTGTTTAGATAACCTCTTCTTATCTTGGTTCACATTGCATACACTGATCCTAGAAATTTCATTCTCCTTTTCATATCGCACATAAAAAAAATCTCTTCACATGTTGAAATTTTTTTAACACCCCAATCTACCACGTTACACTAATTTTGAATAATATTGTTGCATGTGTTGTATGCAACTTAGAGTTCTAACTCACCAAAACCTATCAAACTAGCCATTATGAATATTAATACTCACTTTTTGAAATCTTATAAATTTTATCTTTCAAAATGGACCTCATTTTTGGATTCATAATATCAAAATTATCTTAGGGTGAATTTTAAATACTTTTTTGGTAACTTTCATATTTTTATGAATAGTGAATATTACTAAATTTTAATTAAAAACAACTTTTTTAATCGAAATAATTAATTGTTATAAATTATGAATTTGGGTGATTTTGTAGAATAATTAGATTATATTTTTACCATATAATCCAATATTGGTCCTTGGATATAAATTAACATTTAAACTGGACAAAATCAAGTTCCAATCGTTTGATAGTTATTATCTCCTAAAAACACTCTTTTTAGTTTTAACAACGAGAATTATTTCTAAATTAATTTCTACCACTTCTATATTTTGAATTTTGAAAAATGGATTCAATATTAAGAATCAAGAGGTACAAATTGTGTCAATAGGTAACATTTATTTTAAAAAATTTGAATAATTACTTCTGTAAATATTTTATTTACCGTGGTTAAAGTGTAAATCCGGTAAATAAGGGTTAAAAAATAATATTATAATCATAATAAATTACCCTAAGACGTGTTATAACCATATCAGATGATATATGTCTGACCCGGGGCATCATTGGCTCGATTTTGGGACCCCATGGATCCACTTGTAAATGATAATGACACATTATATTAATTAAGTTAAAGTAAATACAAAAATGACATAAGCATATATCTTTTAGAAAATTTTTTTTTTTACATAGGGTTATATATATCTATTTTAGAATATAAATATTCATTATAAGGATAAAAACATTTACTACATAATGGTATTTTATTTATAAATTTTATACATTTAATAATTAAATTTATTTATGACACAATAATGATGCAGTATTTTCCTTATTAATGAAAGAATCAAATAATTGGTATTATAAATGTTAAAATAAATATTATTTGAATGTTTTGATGACATAAACGAATTTTATTGGTTAATATGACATGATAGGATTTCATAAATGCATTTTTTTAGAATTAATAATGTTTTTATGAATTTAACAAAAATCAGTTATGAAATAGTGTCAAAATTGACATGAAAGAGTTTTTAAAACAAATATTATATATTAATACATATTCTATTCATAAAAATATAAGGTTCTAAAGAATGAATTATATAATGATATTTGTATCATTAATGGACCACTTGGGGGTCTCTTGGAAGTATATAGTATGTTTATTAACCATATAATATAAAAATACAAAGTGACATGGTAAATGTCAAACTATTTAACTAAGAGTTCAATATAAATGATAAGGTTAATATAGTGACACAAACCTTTATAAAATCTATTGTATGAAAGGATATCAAATCACACCCACATTATTCTTTGAATAATAAACTTTGGATCCATTTGAAATAGAATATAAATTTATTATAAATTAATACTTTATGTTTTTCCTAAACACCTCTACCCCCCTTAAAAATGGACACCACTTCTAACCAATTCAGCATACCATAAAGGCCTTTTGGTTCGGCCAAACACTACCCATTTATCCTCTCAACTTCCCTCAATTTAACCTAGAGGCCTTCCTTTGGTCAGAAAGCCAACATAAAGATCTCTTTTGATCAAATCAAAAGGAAGAACCCGAAGAAGAGGAAATGATTTCACCGCCCTCTTTCATGTTCCTTTCTTCTTCCACTTCTTATTTCTTTGTTATTTCCACTAGGAAATATTAAATCCATTTTATTATATATACCTTTATGTTATTATAAATATGGTACAACCATATTCAGTATTCTGTCCATCCTTTGAATGACATGTCACCATAAGTGCGTACGTGCGGCCTACCATCTCCACATCGTGGTGTAATTGTCATTCAATATATTATTATTTTGATGGGTATAATAATGATGTGTAATTCATGTAAATAATAAATATAACATCATAATGATTCTTTATATATGATATAGCATCCAATTATATATATTTTAATATCAAAATAATGATATTGTCGCGCGTGCGTACGTACGGATTACCGTCTCCACGAACGTGATGAGATTTATTCCCCTATCATATCCATTCAAGACAAAATTTCATTTGATTATTAAAAATAATGTTTAGAGACATGATTTAATTCTGTATATGAATAATATACATCCCATCCATAACAAATATGGCTTACGTAACAAATAATATAAAGGTAAATGAACCCGTTAACACCCAAAACGACGATAATTCTAAGATATTATCAACAAATCAATGTCAAAAGATCATATATGATATCGTATTAACATATATGATTCTTGTATAATTTAATAAAAATTATTTCATCATTATAAAGGAGGTTAACTTACTCTTGACTAAGGAAAAAGTACAAAGTAATGGGTTTCTTATCTCACTTTTACCTCTGTGAGATTTACATTATTCACCACTTATTTATTGCATGTGGTGTGTGTACTACCCATGAATGTATTAATTGTGTAATATACAATAATTTCTTGTATATTTACATCATCATTGTATGATACAACTTTCATGGGATTTATGTTTCATAAGTTACCAAATTGGTAAGGGAATTATAAATTTCTATATCCACTCATTCGACATTACACATACTTTGTTAATTATTTTACTCCATGATTATGTGTGGAATCACTATTAATTTTCTTATGTCATAATTTCCACTCCCATTTCTGTGGATATACGTTTTATACACATAATAAATCCATTTATAGATTCTCATTTCATCGAAATGAACTTGATAAGATTAATTTTAACTCAATCTCCATTTATTGAGTTAAACATCCAATTAATTGGAGTTGTTTTTACAAGAATATTTGTGAATGTTCTATTATTTATTTACACTGAATATCCATTCATATTGAGTTTATTTATATTTTTCACAGATAATTATGTCGTTTATTTATCTTTAACCTAGGGATACAGTCTTTATAAGAGATTTCATCTAAATTTATATTCCAATGAGACTTCTTTGTTGTTATACACCAAATAACTTTTATATGGTGTATATAATGTACTTTGACATAGTGTATCATGAATAACTTTATTCCCATGATATTACAAAGTTTTGATTAACTCAATTATTTGTATTTAAGTGTCTCTCTTTTGGTTAGTAACTCTAACTAAAATATCATTTTAAATGTTTTAATGATTTATTATTATAAATATTTCTCATTGATGTCCATGTTTTAAAAATGGTTTTAAGGATTTAATTATATGGAAATTTATGTTCTAAAATAAATATTCCTTTTATTAGTTTAAAAGTGGTATGGGACACTTTGATTCAAAAATATATTTTTAAATGGCTTCTTGACAAAGAGTGTGTCTTTTAAATGATTTCAAGAAAAAGGTGGATATTTCTCTCTAATAGTTTTGATGATTATTTTCATCGATGTCAATATCCTTCATTATTATCGATTGAGGTTAATATGATACAATACAATCTTCCATATTGTATCGAATGAGTTATGTTTGACTCTATACGTGTTATTTTTATACCATTCATGGGTTGTGGATAAAGTATTGAAATTTCGTATGCTAGTTTTAATAAAAATTTTTATGTTATGTTTCAAAAATTTCATATGAGGAATGAATTAGACTGAGAAATTGATGGGTGGGGTGCGCTATAGCTCCTCGGTGCATCGGTAGGTCTCATGAGACAAACTAGTGTCTTGGAACAAGGCCTTGAAAAAATCTAATTTGTAGTCTTGGCACAAGGCCTTGACTATGTGGTTATAATAGTCTGGCATTATGCATTCCAGCATTATGAAAGTGGTTATTAATATTTCATATGATTATTTTACTAGTAGAATATCCATGTGAATAAGTAAATGAAATTATTTCATTTTTGTCTATATTATGATGATGTTCAAGTTTGAAATACTTTTTTAGTTATTCATTACCTTAAATGTTTATGCTTATTTATGAACGTTTTCTCTATATTGTTATCCTTACTGAGAATATGAGCTCACCCCTTTCTATGTTTTATTTTTCCCCGGATGTGAAGAAGTATATTATGAATTACTTGTAGGGATAGTCTGAGGGGATATGAGTGTGGTCTAAGGGAAACAATTTTGTTGTAGTTTTTCATTTTATGATGTAATATAATCCTTATGAATGTATCTAGTACTTTCAAGGATACTAAACTAATTAGTCATTCAAGACTTTATATTTTTTTAATCATGAAAATGTTATGTAATTATTTACCGACTTTGGGTAACTGGGGTAGGGGCATTATAGTTGGTATCAGAGGATGTTTAATACAAACCTTGGAAACTAGATTTAGATAAACTCTGATTAGAGCACATAAACCTATGATGGATATTGAGGATTAGTATAGAGTAACTTTCTAGAATTTTGGTATTGTAGATATTTCGTGAGTTTTGTGAGGAATACAACCCTGTCTGGATATGAGCTGGTAGAGGTGGCTCTGGAACAGATGTACCTAGCAGTAAAACCCAAAACCCCACTTTGAGTTAGACTCGAATGAGAACTGGTGCACGACAACAGGCCTTGCTGCACTCTTAGTTACGACACTCTCGGGGGATATGCTTAGGATAATTTACATTTCCTTTACAAACCTATTTGAATTATTGTAATATAAGATGAGAATAAATGACCATGGTTAATCCTAATGTGTTTCAAATTAAGAATATGGTGTCCTGATATTTTCTAAATTATTTTATGACTACTGTTTCTCACAAAATGCTTTCTGGTTTTAGTCAATGGCTGGATTCCAAGGAAGTCATAGTAACTTTGAGAATGATGTACAAGGTGGGAATAGTAGTGGAAATGAAAAACAAAATGGAATGTTGATAGGCATAAAAGATATCTTGTTTATGCCAAATCAGTTTTCCAAAAATATGATCAACAAAATATATATTAACCAACTCCCGGACTCAACGAAGAAGATAAAGGTGATGAATGATAAGAGCTCCAACAGTGGAGAACATGGAGAAACGAATCCTCAATTTTCATCATGAAGGAAATGTGGAAGGAGACACCGAAGAATGTGTCACAATGGAACAAAGAAATGCTTTATGTGTGGGAAAGAAGGGCATAAAGTTAAGAATTCCAGGGGAAAAATGAAGAGTACTATGGAAGAAAATAATAATGGTCCCAAAAATCCATTTACAGTCATTTGTCATAAATTTAGGGGACCTAGCCATTAAATTAGGGAATTACCTACTCTATAGGATATTTTATTGGTAAAAAAAGAAGCTATCTGGAAATAAATGGTTGGAGAAATTTTTAAAAGTACTAGAAGTTCTTGTTGATGGGATTACATTGGAATATTTTTCTCTTGTATTTGTAACCCTTCAGTTTGTCCTGTGAAAATGATATTTGAGGAAGACTTATCTTTTCTCTTGTGGATATAGTTATAAATAACCATTTGGTTTTATATGAGCATTGGGTTTGAGGTAATTACAAGTTATTATATTTTGGGATGAAAATCCAAGGTATGAGATAAAATTTGTGGTTAAATTATGTTATGGTTATTTTGAGGAATTTATCACATTTTGGTAATGTTATAAAATATTGTTTTTGGAAAAGGACAACATTAAGACCATGTGACAACGTATCGCATTGGACAAAGCTGTGGGAATCAAACCCACAACCAAAGTGCGATTGGGAATTATCGCCGACCACTGGACTATGTGAAGTCCCTGGTTAGTGTGACTAATTATTTTTAGTTAAATGATTTTATTGATCAATAATAAGTTGATTTGGGATCTTATGTCTTATCAAATGAATACCCTTACTATAGGAAAATGATTTGGTGATTAAGTGATAAATGTTATTTTGGAATATGTTCCCATTGTTTGGAACACTATATGCCCAAGAAAAAGAGAATACTATGAGATTTTGATTGAGATGTAATGGTGGATTCTTATCTATGTTTTTATTGTGGATTTATAGTGATTTGGTTTATTTATGGAAATTATTGACCAATAATAGAGAATATGTGAATAGGTTAATTACTTTTACGTAAGTGAATTTAATAGTAGTTGGTGTCATTTGGAGATACAATTTAACATGGAAGAATACATAACCAAATTCTTCTATGTATTGGGTTTCAATATTAGTTTGGATTATATTGAAGGATTTTAAGGAAAATTTTTTATTGATTTGTATTTATTTAACTTTGGGGTATTGTTGGTTTAGTTTTAGAAATTAAGATTAGTGTTTCTTTCTCTAAAGGAATATACTTTTGGGGGAACATCAGATCTTATACTAACTATTTTGGTTTTTATTAATCTCTAAAGACAAGGTAAATATATAGTTTATCCTTTGTGGATCATGTGATTCTATAGAAGTTTATTACAGATCTTATAGTGTGACCATGTCTTATTTAATACTCATCGTTTAAAAAAGAGTTTTTAGTAGAAATTTATTATTTAATTAAACTTTAATTAAATTGTAAGTATATCTCTTTATGTTCTTAGTAAATCTTAGAAATGAATTCCTCATCATTATGTAATGTAGCTGAAAACAAAAAAAAGTTTTCAATTTACTTTTCATACAGGGAAACTAATGACCATTTGTCCTATCATAAGATTTTGGTTTCTTATTGTTAACTTTCTCCTAATCATGTTTTCTATCCCTCTCCATCAGAACGTGAGACTTAGTTTATCACCCACATCCATGTTTTTCTATATGGAATCCTAGTATAGGTTATCTCAGGTGACCTTTGTACTTCTCTTTCATTCTTTTCAAGTGATAGTTTTATTAACTCTTATTCCAATGTGGGAATTTCCATTATATTCTCAAGGCCAATTTTAAAAATTGCGAGGATGTGATTTATTGAAGGAGGATTGAATGTAACACCCCAAGTTTCCACGGTACACTCCTCTTTGAATAATATAGTAGCGTGTGTTATACGCAACTTTGAGTTCTAACTCACCACAACCAATCAAACTTGCCATTATGAATAGTAATACCCACTTTTTGAAATTTTATAAATTTTATCTTTAAAAATGGACTTAATTTTTGGATTTGGAATATCGAAATTAGCTTAGGGTGAATTTTATTTACTTTTCAGATAACTTTCATATTTTGATGAATAGTGATAATTAATAAATTTTAATTAAAAACCACTTTTTCAATTGAAAAATTAATAGTGATAAATTGTAAATTTGAGTGATTTTAGAGTATTATTAGATTATATTTTTACCATTTAAACCAATTTTTTTTCATTTTATATAAATTCAAATTTAAACTGGACATAAGTAAGTGCCAATCTTTTGATAGTTATTATCTATTAAAAACACACTATTTGTTTTAACAACGGGAATTAATTTTAAATTACTTTCTGTCACTTATGTGTTTTGAATTTAGAAAAATGGATTCCATATTTAGAATTAGGAGGTCCAAATTGTGTAAATAGGTAACTTTTATTTTTAGACATTTTTAATAATTACTTTGGTAAATATTTTATTTACCATGGTTAAAGGGTAAATTCGGTAAATAAGGGTAAGCAAATAATATTAAAATAATAATAAATTACCCTAAAATGTGTTATAACCCTATTTTATGATACATTTCCGAACATGGGCATATTTGTGTCGATTTTGGGACCCCATGGATCCACTTGTAAGTGATAATGACACTTTATATTAATTAAGTTAAAGTAAATAAAAAAAATTACATAAGCATATATCTTTCAGAAAAACAATTTTTTACATAGGGTTATATATGTTATATTTTAGACTATAAATATTAATTAGAAATATAAAATGATATTATACATAATGTTATTTTATATATAATTTTTAGACATTGAATAATTAATTTTATTTATGACACAATAATGATTCAGTATTTTCCTTATTAATGCATGAATCAAATAATTAGTATTATAAATGTTAAAAAAAATATAATTTGAAAGTTTTCATGAAATCCACGAATTTTATTGGTTAATATGACATTATATTATTGCTTAAATTAATTTTTCTCAAATTACTAATGTTTTTATGACTTTAATAAAAATCAATTATTAAATAGTGTTAAAATTGACATAAAAGGGGTTTTAAAACAAATATTATATTATTAATTCATATTAAATTCCTAAAAATCTATGGATTGGCTGAATGACTTATATAATGATAGGTATATCATTAATGGACCACTTTGGGGTCTCTTGGAAGTAAATTGTATGTTTATTAACCATATAATATAAAAATACAAAGTGACAATGTAAATGTCAAACTATTTGACTAAGAGTTAAATAAAAATGATAAGGTTACTATAGTGACCCAAACATGTCTAAAATATATTTGATGAAAGGATTTTGAACCATACCCACTTATACTTTTCATAATCCACTTTGGATCCATTAGGAACATAATATTAATTTATTATAAATTAATACATTTTGTTTTTCCAAAAGAGCCCCTCCTCCCCTTTATAAAAGGACACAACTTCTATCCAATTATTCATACCTTAAAAGCCTTTTGGTATGGCCAACACCTGCCCAAATAACCTCTCAACTTTCCTTAGTTAAACCAAGTGGCCTTACTTTGGTCAGAAAGCCAACTTAAAGAGCCCTTTTGATAAAATCAAAAGGAAGAACCCGAAGAAGAGGTAATGATTTCACCACCCTCTTTCAAGTTCCTTTATTCTTTCACTTCTTCTTTTTTTTTTTGTTATTTACACTCTAAAATAATAACTCCATTTTCTTATATATAATTTGATGTTATTATAAATATGGTACAACCATATTCAGTATTCTATCCATCCTTTGAATGACATGTCACCATACGTGCGTTCGTGCGACCTACCGTCTCCATGTTGTGGTGTAATTGTTATTCAATATATTATTTTTTGATGGGTATAATAATGATGTGAAATTCATGTAAACAATAAATATAACATGATAATTATTCTGTGTATTTGATATAACATCTAATTATATATTATTTTAATATCAAAAGAATGATATTGTCGCTCGTGCGTACTTACGGATTACCGTCTCCACGATGGCGAAGAGATTCATTCCCCATCATATCCATTCAAGACTAAATTTCATTTTATGATTAAAAATACTTTTTAGAGACATGATATAATTCTGGATATTAATAAGATACATCCCATCCATAACAAATATGTCTTACGTAACAAATATTATAATGGGAAATGAACCCGTTAACACTTGAAACGCCGATAATACTAAGATATTATCAACAAATCAATATTAAAAGATCATATATGATATCAAATTATTGTATATGATTATTTTATAATTAAAGAACAATTATTTCACCATTATAAATGTGGTTAAGCTAGCCTCGACCAAGTAAAAAGTACAATGTAAGGGGTTTCTTATCACACTTCTAATTCCGTGAGATTTACATTGTTCACCACTTATTTATTGCATGTGGTGTGTGTACTGCCCATGATTGTATTCATTGTGTAATATACTTTATTTTTTGGATATTTACATCATCATTGCATGATCCATATTTCCTGGGATGTATGTTCCTTAAGTAACCAAATTTGTAAGAGAATTAAATTTTTTAATTTCCACTCATTCGGCATTACGCATACTTCGTTGATTATTTTACTCCAAGATTATGTGTGGAATCACTGTTAATTTTATTATGTCATAATTTACACTAACATTTTTGTGGATATACTTTTGATACACATAATAACTCCATTGATACATTCTCAGGTCATCGATATGAACTTGATAAGATTAATTTTAACTCAATCTCCATTTATTGAGTTAAACTTCCAATTAATTGGTGTTGTTTTTACAAGAGTATATGTGAATGTCCTATGATTGATTTACACTGAATATCCAATAATATTGAGTGTATTTATATTTTTCACACATAATTATGTCGTTTATTTATCCTTATCCTAAGGATATAGTCATTATAAAATATTTCATCTCAATTTATATTCCATTGAGACTTCATTGCTGTTATAATCCAAATCACTTTTGTATGGTGTATATAATGAACTTTGACATAGTATATCACGATTAACTTATTTCTCATGATATTGAAAAGTTTTGATTACCTCAATTATTTGTATTTAAGTGTCTCTCTTTTGGTTAGTAACTCTAACTAAAATATCATTTTAAATGTTTTAATGATTTATTATTATAAATCTTTCTCATTAATGTCCATGTTTTAAAAATGGGTTTAAGGATTTATTTATATTGAAATTGAAGTTATAAAATGAAAATATCTTTTAAGAGTTTGAAAGTGGTCTGGGACACATTGATTCAAAAATCTATTTTTAAATGGCTTCTTGAAAAATAGTGTGACTTTTAAAAGATTTCAAGAAATATGGGGATATTTTTAACTAATCGTTTTCAGGATTATTTTCATCTATGTCAATTTACTTCATTATTATTTATTGATGTTAATCTGATACAATACAATCTTCCATATTGTATCGAATGAGTTATGTTTGACTGTGGATGTGCTATTTTTATACCATTCATGGTTTGTGGATAAAGTATGGAAATTTCGTATGCTAGTTTTAATATGAATATTTATGTTATGTTTCAAAATTTTCATATGAGGAATGCATTGGACTTAGTAAGTGATGGGTGGAGCTCGCTATAGCTCCTTGATGCATCGGTAGGTCTCATGAGACAAACTAGTGTCTTAGCACAAGGCCTTGACAAAATCTTATTTGTAGTTTTGGCACAATCCTTTGACTATGTGGTTATGTTAGTTTGGCATTATGAATTCCATCATTATGAAAGTGGTTATTGATATTGCATGTGATTATTCTACTAGTAGAATATACATGTGAATAAGTAAATGGAATTATTTCATTTTTTTCTATATTATGATGATGTTCAAGTTTGAAAGGCTTTTGTTTTAGTTATGCATTTCCTTAAATTATTATGCTTATTTATGAAAGTTTCTACTATATTGTTATCCTTAGTGAGAATCCGAGCTCACCCCTTTCTATGTTTTATTTTTCCCAGGATGTGAAGACGTATTTTATGACTTACCTGCAGGGATATTCTGAGGGGATATGAGTGTGGTCTATGGAAACAATGTTGTTGTAGTTTTTCATTTTATGATGTAATGTAAACCTTATGAATGTATCTAGTACTTTCAAGGCTACTAAATTAATTAGTCTTTCAAGACATGATATTTGTTGATCATGACAATGTTATTTAATTATGAACTGACTCTGGGTAACTAGGGTCGGGGCGTTACAGTTAGTATCAGAGGATGTTTAGTAAAAACCCTGGAAACTATATTTATATAAAATATGATTAGAGCACATAGACCTAAGATGGACTTTGAGGATTAGAATATAAGAACTTTCTAGAATTTTTGTATTGTAGAGATTTTGTGAGTTTACCGAGAAATACATCCCTCTCTAGATAAGAGCAAGTAGAGGCGGCTCTGGCACAGAAGTAACTAGGGGTAAAACTCGAAAACACCGATATGAGCTATACTCAAACGGGAACTGGTGCACAACAAAGGGACATGCTGCACTCTTGGTTACGACACTCCCATGGGATATGCTTTGGATAATTTACATTTACTTTACAAACCTATTTGAAGTATTTTAATATAATATGAGAATAAATGAGCTTGGTTAATCCTAAGGTGTTTCAAATTAAGAATATGGTGTCATGATATTCTCTAAATGATTTTATGACTACTATTTCTCACAAAATGAATTCTAGTTTTAGGAAATGGCTGGATTCCATGGAAGTCATATTGACTTTTAGAATGATGTACATGGTGGGAACAATTGTGGAAATGATAAAAAATGGAATCTTGAAAAGCATAAAAGATACCGTGATCATGCCAAATCAGTTTTCTAAAAATATGATCAACAACATATATATTAACCAACTCCCAGAATCAACAAATAAGAGAAAGGCGATAAATGATAAGAGCTCCAGTAGTGGAGACCATAGAGAAAAGAATCCTCATTATCCATCATGTAGGAAATGTGGAAGGATACACCGAGGAAAGTGTCTCAATGGAACACAGAAATGCTTTACATGTGGGAATGAAGGGCATGAAGTGAATAATTCCCAAGGAAAAATGACGAGTACTATGGAAGAAAATAAGAATTGTCCAAAGAATCCATTTACAGTCATTTGATGTAAATGTAGGGGACCTTGCCATTAATTGAGTTAATTCCTTATTCTATAGGATATTTTCTTGGTCAAATAAGAAGCTATTTGGAAATAAATTGCTGGAGAAATTTTTAAAAGTACTATTACTCCTTGTTGATGGGATTACTTTGGAATAATTTTCACTTGTATTTGTAACCCTGTGGTTTGTCATGTGAAAATGATATTTGAGGAAGACTGTCTTTTCTCTTGTCGATATAGTTATAAATAACCCTTTGGTTTTATATGATCATGGGGTTTGAGGCAATTAAAAGTTATTATATTTTGGGATGAAAATGCAAGGTATGAGATAACATTTGTGGTTAAATTATCTTATGGTTATTTTTAGGAATTTATATCATTTTGGTATTGTTATAAAATATAGTTTTTGAAAAAGGAAGACATGAAGACCATGCGACAAACTATCACGTTGGACAAAGCGTTGCGAATCGAACCCACAACCAATGTGCGATTGGGATTTATCACCTACCAATGGACTACATGATGTTCCTGGTTAGTGTGACTAATTATTTTTAGTTATATGATTTTATTGATCAATAATAAGTTTATTTGGGATCTTATGTCTTATCAAATGAGTTCCCTTAGTATAAGAAAATGATTTGTGATTAAGTGATAAATGTTATTTTGGAAGATGTTTGCTTTGTTTAGAACACTATATGCCCAAGGAAAATAGAATACTATGGGATTTCGTTTGAGGAGTAATGGTGGATTTTTATCTATGTTATTATTGTGGATTTATAGTTATTTGGGTTATTTATGGAAATGATTAACCTATAATAGAGAATACTTGAATAGGTTAATTACTTTTAAGTAACTGACTTCAATAGTTGTTGGTGTCATTTGGAGATACAATTTAACATGGAAGACTACATAACCAAATTCTTCTATTTTTTGAGTTTCAATATTAGTTTGGGTTATATTGAAGGATTTTAAGGACAATTGTTTATTGAATGGTATTTATTTAACATTGGGGTATTGTTGGTTATGTTTTAGAAATTATGATTAGTGTTTCTTTATCTAAAGGAATATACTTTTGTGGGATAATGAGATCTTATACTAACCATTTTGGTTTTTATTAATCTCTAAAGACAAGGTAAATATATAGTTTATCCTTAATGGATCATGTGATTCTATAGAGGTTTATTCTAGATCTTCTAGTGTGACCATGTATTCTTGAATACTCATCGTTTAAAAGTGAGTTAGTTGTAGAAATTTATTATAGAATGAAACTTTACTTTAAAAGTAAGTATATCCCTTTATGTTCATAGTCAATCTCATAAATGAATTCCTCATCTTTATGTAATTTAACTTAAAGAAATTTTTTTTTCTCCATTTACTTTTCCTACTGGGAAACTAATGACCATTTGACCGGTCACAAGTTTGTGGTTTTCATATTGTTAACTTTATCCTAATCATGTTTTCTATCTCTCTACATCAGATCTTGACACATAGTTTATCATCCACATCCATGTTTTTCTATATTTAATCGTAGTATAGGTTGTCTCTGGTGACCTTTGTACTTCTCTTTCTTTCTTTTAAAGTGACAGTTTTATTGACTCTTATTCCGATGTGGGGATTTCCATTATATTCCCATGACTAATTTTAAAAATTTAAAGGACTAAATATATTATGGGAGGGGAGAATTTAACACCCTAAGCTTCCACGTTACACTCCTCTTTGAATAATACACTAGTGTGTTTTGTACGCAAATTCGAGTTCTAACTCACCACAACCAATCGAACTAGCCGTTAGGAATAGTAATACCCAATTTTTGAAATTTTATAAATTTTATCTTTCAAAATGGACTTCATTTTGGGATTTGTAATATCAAAATTAGATTAGGTTTAATTTTATGTAATTTTCTAATAACTTTCATATTTTGTTGAATTGTGAAAATTACTAAATTTTAATTAAAAAAAACTTTTTAATCAAAATAATTAATTGTGATAAATTATGAATTTGAGTGATTTTAGAGTATAATTAGATTATATTATTACTATTTAATCCAATTATGGTCATTGGATATAAATTCACATTTAAACTGGACATAATAAAGTGCCAATCTTTTGACATTTGTTATCTCTTAAAAACACACTTTTTGTTTTAACAACGGAAATTAATTTTAAATTAATTTATGCCACTTCTGTGTTTTGAATTTAGAAAAATGAATTTCATATTTAGAATAAGGAGGTCCAAATTTTCAAAATAGGTAACTTTTATTTTTAGACATTGTGAATAATTACTTTGTTAAATATTTTATTTACCGTGGTTAAAGGGTAAATCCGGTAAATAAGGGTAAAAATATAATATTATAATAATAATAAATTACCCCAAAATGCGTCCTAACCCTATTGGATGATATATTTCTGACCATTGGCATCATTTGGTCGATTTTGGGTCCCCATGGATCCACTTGTAAGTGATAATGATACTTTATATTAATTAAGTTAAAGTAAATACAAAAATGATATAAGCATATATATTTTAGAAAAACAATTTTTACACAGGGTTATATATGCTCTATTTTAGACTATAAATATTAATTAGAAAGATAAAAAGATTTAATACATAATATTATTTTATTTATAATTTTTATAAATTGAATAATTATATTTAATTATGACACAATAAAGATGCAGTATTTGCCTTATTAATGCAAGAATCAAGTAAGTTTTATTATAAATGTTATAATAAATATTATTTGAATGTTTTGATGATATAAGCTATTTTTTCTGGTTAATTTGACATGATAGGATTTTTTAAATGAATTTTTTTAGAATTAATAATGTTTTTAAGACTTTAAAAAAAATCAATTATTAAATATTGTCAAAATTGACATGAAAGAGTTTTTGAAACAAATATTATGCTATTAATACATATTATATTCCTAAAAATCTAAGGGTCAAACAAAGGACTTATATAATTATATTTCTATAATTAATGGACCACTTGGGGGTCTCTTTTAAGTATATAGTATGTTTATTAACCATATAATATAAAAATACAAAGTGTCATGGTAAATGTAAAACTATTTAACTAAGAGTTAAATATAAATGATAAGGGTAATATAGTGACCCAAACCTTTCTAAAATATATTTTATGAAAGGATATAAACCCATAACCACCTTATTCATTGAACAATAAACTTATGGGCCATTAGAATCCGAATATTAATTTATTATAAAATAATACTTTAAGTTTTTTCTAAAGAGCCCCCCTATAAAAGGACACCACTTCTAACCAATTCTTCATAACTTGAATGCCATTTGGTTCGGCCAAAACCTTCCCAATTATCCTTTAAACTTCCCTAAATTCAACCTATAGGCCTTTCTTTGGTCACAAAGCCAACTTAAGGAGCCCTTTTGATCAAATCAAAAGGAAGAACCTGAAGAAGAGGTAAAGATTTCAGCACCCTCTTTCAAGTTCCTTTCTTCTTCCACATCTTTTTTAGTTGTTATTTCCACTCTAAAATAATAAATAAATTGCCTTCTATATAATTTGATGTTATTATAAATTTGGTACAACCATATTTGGTATTCTATCTATCCTTTGAATGACATGTCACCATACGTGCGTACGTGCGACCTACAATCTCCACGTCGTGGTGTAATTCTTATTCAATATATTATTATTTTGATGGGTATAATGATGATGTGTAATTCATGTAAATAATAAATATAACATGATAATGATTCTATATATATTATATACCATCCAATTATATTTTAATTTAATATCAAAAGAATGATATTGTCACTCGTGCGTACGTATAGATTACCGTCTCCACGAACGTGATGAGATTCATTACCCATCATATCCATTCAAGAATAAATTTAATTTGATGATTGAAAATAATGTTTAGAGACATGATATAATTCTGGATATGAATAAGATACATGCCATACATAACATATATGGCTTAAATAACAAATAATATAAAGGGAAATGAACCCATTAACACCTGAAACGACGATAATTCTAAGATATTATCAACAAATCAATGTTCAAAGATCATATATGATATCATATTAACATATATTATTCTTGTATAATTTACGAACAGTTATTTCAACATTATATAGGAGGTTAACCTACCCTCGACCAAGGAAAAAGTACTATGTAAGGGGTTTCTTATCTCACATTTAATTCATTTAGATTTACATTATTCCCCACTTATTTATTGCATGTGGTGTGTGTACTTCTCATGATTTTATTAATTGTGTAATATACATTAATTTTTTGGATATTTACGTCATCATTGTAGGATACAAATTTCATGGGATTTATGTTTCATAAGCTACCAAATTGTTAAGGGAATTAGAAATTTCAATTTCTACTCATTCGACATTACAAATACTTCGTTGAATATTCTACTCCAAGATTATGTGTGGAGTCACTATTAATTTTCTTATGTCATAATTTCCATGCCCCTTTTTGTGTATATACTTTTGATACACATAATCACTCCATTGATATATTCTCATGTCATCGATATGAACTTGATAAGATTAATTTTAACTCAATCTCCATTTATTGAGTTAAACATCCAATTAAATGGAGGTGTTTTTACAAGAATATGTGTGAATGTTATATGATTTATTTATAATGAATATCCAATCATATTGAGTGTATTTATATTTGTCACACATAATTCTGTCATTTATTTATCCTTATCCTATGGATACAGTCTTTATAAGATATTTCATCTCAATTTATATTCCATTGAGAATTCTTTGTTCTTATACACCAAATCACTTTTATATGGTGTATAATGTACTTTAAAAAAGTATATCATGAATACCATTATTTTCATGATATTAAATTTTTTTGATTACCTCAATTATTTGTATTCAAGTGTCTCTCTTTTGGTTGGGAACTCTAACTAAAATGTCATTTTAAATGTTTTAAAGATTTATTATTATAAATATTTCTCATTAATGTCCATGTTTTTAAAATGGTTTTACGGATTTATTTATATGGAAATTGAAGTTTTAAAAGGAAAATTCCTTTTAAATGATTCAAAGTGGTGTGGGACACTTTGATTCAAAAATATATTTTTAAATGGGTTCTTGACAAATAGAGTGACTATTAAATTATTTCAGGAAAACGGGGGATATTTCTCTCTAATAGTTTTGATGATTATTTTCATCTATATCAATATCCTTCATTATTCTCTATTGAGGTTAAACTGATACAATAAAATATTCTATATTGTATCAAATGAGTTATTTTTGACTATGGATGTGCTATTTTTATACCATTCATGGTTTTTGGATAAAGGATTGACATTTCATATGCTAGTTTTAATACCAATGTTTATGTTATGTTTCAACCTTTTCATATGAGGAATGCATTGGACTTAGTAAGTGACAAGTGGAGGCTGGTATAGATCCTCGATGCATCGGTAGGTCTCATGAGACAAACTAGTGTCTCGACACAAGGCCTTGACAAAATATTATTTGTAGTCATTGTACAAGGCCTTGACTATGTGGTTATGATAGTCTGGTATTATAAATTCCATCATTATGAAAATTTTAATTGATATTGTATGTGATTATTTGACAAGTATAATATCCATGTGAATAAGTAAATGGAATTATTTCATTTTTTTCCATATCATGCTAATGTTGAAGTTTAAAATGATTTTTTTAGTTATTCATTGCCTTAAATGTTTATGATTATTTATGAAAGTGTCTAATATATTGTTATCCTTTATGAGCATCTGAGCTCACCCTTTTCTATGTTTTATTTTTCCTAGGATGTGAAGAAGTATTTTATGACTTACCTGTAGGGATAGTCTGAGGGGATATGAGTGTGGTCTACAGAAGCAATGTTGTTTTAGTTTTTCATTTTATGATGTAATGTAAACCTTATGAAAGTATCTAGTACTTCCTAGGCTACTAAACTAATTGGTCTTTCGAGACATGATATTTTTTGATCATTCCAATGTTATGTAATTATGCACCGACTATAGGTAATAGGGGTTAGGGTGTTAAAATATTTTTTAACACCAGAACCCTTTAAATACTTGGATTAATACCTTCAAAATATTTATCAATCTTGCACATCGTGTTGCATATATAATTTGTAGAATAAATGGATAACCTTGTAAAGGTAGTTTCATAATATATAACAATTTCATATTCCTTCACCTTTAATATTTTGAACATTCTATTCATCTCATTTTTTTGATCACAAGGGAAGTATTTATCAATGATTGTCTCCGTAAAGGTTCTCTATTAAATGAGTTCTATTTCTTATTCATCCTTAGTATTTTCGATCAGGGACCACCACTAATCTGTATTACCATAGATAAAATATACCATAAGTGAAACCTATTCCTTTTCACTACATACCAACGACATAAATATATTATCCTATGATTTAATCCACTGCTCAGATACAATAGGATTAGTAGTCTCTCTAAATGATTGATTATTTTTTCACATATAGTGATCCAAAATAAAAGATTATCTATCTGGAATACAATTCTCCATTTAGGAAAGGTTATATATCAAAACCTGATTATGCTTCCCCATTATCTCTATAATTTTTATCTTCTAATACTTTCTATATTGGTTACCTCATAAGGGAAACCACAACATTTTCAATGAATATTGACACCATTCATCCTTATCGAGTCCATTTCTAAACAACATAATACGTTATATTAGCTCATAGTTTCATAATATATATTTACTAATATGTTATAGAAAATAATATAAATTTATGCATCATAAATCTTAGAATCATAAAATTTGTTTACTTTGGGACATCTTTAATGTTAAATCCCTTATATAAGTATGTAATGAAAATTCAATCCATCCTAATTATATCACCTTGGAGTGTCAAACTAGGTGCATAATAAGAAATGTTGTCATGTACCAAGTTACACTGTGTGAGGATCAAGACACCTTGTTGGGGTTAATAGTCCTAAGTAGATCTATACCAGAACCACATACACTTGTTGTATCTAGACATATTTGTATTCTTAACAATACCCCCATAATCGATACCTCACCAAAATTATATGATTTTCTTATCTAATTATCCTCATAGTATCTCTTAGGTTTATTTTACAAAATATAAGTTTTCTAAAACTATTTTCCATGGTTCCTTATAAAATTTCTCAAATAAAAACTGTAATACCACAACTATAGAAGACCGAATTTGATTCTTTGTTTTATTACATTGGCATGATTAAAGGGAATAAAATCCCAAGGGACCGATCAGTTTAATAGTTTTGGAAATTCATATTACAAAAATAATACCGATAACACATTGGGAAATAGAAAATACAAACATGATACATAGTAAAATGAAATAAATAGCATCCTTGAAATATTATTCAATGATTTCTTCTTTATAACATGGGGAAAAGAAATAAATAAGGGTGATATCAAATTCTCAGTAAGGGCAATTTCAACAAAAGAAATAATGAATAAATAAATATGTAAAAGTAAATAACTAAACCCACTATCCTATTGAAGAGATAGATATGTCATAATCAATATAGAAAGGTAAATAACTTAAACACATATTATTTAATTAATAAACTCAGAATGAAATGTATCTATAGATATGTCAATGAAAAAGCTATTATCAGTCCCATATGTGTTATACATGTCCAACACATTCATCATTTATCAAATAATATATTTATGTCATGTATAATGTTCTCTATAAAATATCCATATTAATTAAAAGATACATATTTGTCAATAATTCCATAATTAATCTAATAACTATCAAAATGAACACTGTTTGTAAAATAGTATACGTATTAGGAAATGATAATATCCATTGCATGAGAGTATGGATATTTAATACAGATTTAATGTACCATAAAAATTAACATAAATAATGTTATTTCTTCAAGACAATGTTAACAATCACAAATTACTTTGATATTGAACATGTAATCATTAAACACATTCTTGAAAAAAATATAGTTAATCATTCGAAAGTGTCCCATAACACTTTGAAATATTTACATCATAACCCCCTTGAAGGAATAAAATTAAATTAATGTGATGAATACAATAAATATAAAATAATTCAGGATATAATATATACAAATGGGTATTATATACAATGAAAAAGAATATTAGGTGGTGAAAATGAAATTTATCTCATAGATGTAAAAAGTGATATGAAAATACCTTACATTGTGTTTCATTTTCTATGAAGGAAATTTAACATAAAATATAATGGTTGTAATAGTTATAGTTACTTATTATAAAACCATTTTCTTTTTTATAATATCATATTACGTGTTCTTATAATATCATATAACCTTTTTGATAACAATATTTCATCCATTTCACTATTTTGGGTGTTAATTTACTCTTTTTTTGAAAATGTTTGATATTTAATATGTTTTCTTATTACATAGATCCTGAATTAATCATATAAATAAATTTAATAATGAATTAAATATCATATATATTCAATATATATGAATTTATAATAATCCATAATATTTGGAGACAGGAATAAAACTCATCCTCTATATAGATGGTAGACTGTGCATACACATGAACAAAAATTTCATTTATTTGTCATATTTAAAAGAATGAAAGGAAAATGGTAAATATGTTTTTTTTATAATTATATTATCATATTATTGTCATATATTTAAAATATTTTTATCTAAATAATTTTTAATTCATTCCATGTATATTTTGAACGAATCACATCGCTTTGAGGAGGTCGTAGTCAATACCTCCCAAAACGATGTAAACGTATTTACAATAAATTGAAAGTATAAAGTTATATATTTTAAATAAATTAGATAATAATAAAATAATAATATGTATCTTATATATACATTATATATAAATATAGTTTACATTATAATTCACAACCATCGATGGTGGAAATGGAAAAAATGAACAATCATTGTTTCGCGAGGTGATAGTTAGCACTGCATGAACAGTATGTTCAATACCTATTAGATTTAAGTGTGTGTATGTTTAGGAGAAAAAGATAACATAAAAATATATCATTATATTTTGTAAAATATTGTTATTATAAAATCATGAAACAATAAGAGTTAAGGGGGTGAATAATGAAAATAAAACTAAAGAGTTTGAGGGACAATGTTATCTCTTATTTAGGTAAGTCCTTTTTGGTTTACACCCAAGGGATTACATGGATGGATTTATATCCCAATGGAGGATTATAGGTTTATTGGAGGAGGATTGTTTCGAGAAATTTGGCTGGATCTTGGTTTAGCCAATGTGATTTGAGAGGTGTGAGCATGTGGAAGGGGTGATGGACTTTTTATTTTGGAGGAGAGGCGCTCTTATAATTATTTGGAAAGGTAATTAATTTTTTTTTACCATGTAAAATGGATCCAACAAAGATAAAAGTTATATTAAAGGGATTATATGGTAAAAATATGTCTCTCCAATGGATTTTTGACAAGTGTATAGGTCATTTTGGGCCTTAAGTTTAAAGTTTAGTCTTCTGTTAAGCTATTTTTTTCTTAACCCCTTTAATTAATTTTAATTAATTTCACTAATATATTTTTCCAAAAAATTGAAATTATTTTGAATTATAAACTATTATTATTCTAAAAATTTAATCCATTTTTTAAAATTACAATCATATATGTGGTATAAATTAATTTAAATTTAATCTCATAGATGGGATGACAATGCGGGGTTTTAAAGTAACAATTTTCAAACATTTATGATGTTTTAATATTCAATTTAAAAGTAAAATGGATTAAAATGACTTAAAATAGATTAATTGATATATTTGATATATTTTACATTAAAACCAATTAAAAATACAATTTAACCACATAAATAATTTATATGAAAAATAAGTTTTGATTCCAATGACCTAATTTTTATGTTTCTATTTCGAAAATGAAGTTTATTTTTAAAAATAAATTTATAATTGTTTTAAAATTGATATTTAAAAAAGGAATACCATTAAAAGATGGTAAAACTAATTTAATAAAAAAATTTGTTTTAATGTGTAATGTTGGGTAAGTTGATATATTAATCCTACAAAATATACCGAATGAAAGTAAAAATATTTGAATAGATATATAAAATAAAAATTATATATATAAATTTTGTAAGAGTGTTATAATTTAATCGACAATAACAAGAATGACTAATTGGTGTTTAGTTTAAATTCGGTGTTGTGTGTATTGCAATATACCAACAAAATTAAATTTATTATCGAAGAAAAATATGGTAAAGTCTTGTGGAGCTATAGTATTCGCCATAAAAACCAATTATAAAAATCTTAGTAAAAGGATAAAATTATAATTAATATAACAAATTGTTATTATATTATATTAGAAATGCTAATTAATTTATTTCCATCCACTCAATAAACAAAATAATAATGATCATGCACACTTATGGACTACACTACTAGAAATTTACCCTATACCCATGGGTTGAAACCGTCAGTATAGGCTATACCCATGGTTTCAAGGAACTGAGGTTAATTAAGGCATCAGTATAACCATGATCTATACCCATTGTTTGAAATATCTACACCCATGGTTTACAGACTATAGGTATAGGTGTATTCCACCATATCTTTAACTCTATACCCACCATTTTAAAACCATGGGTATAACTTTTATAAAATAAGTAGCTATGGGTTTCAAACCATGGAGTGCCGGTTTACCATTTTAGAACCTGACCACGACCCCATTTTTGCTTATTTGTATACAAATATATATTTAATATTATATATTTATCTAAATCGTGGATATAGGTGCAAAAACCACAAGAATAAGTCATACCTCAATTTCTATTGTCCCACATATTTTTTCCCACTATAACATAGAAATGGTTTACCCATGGTTTTCCAAAACCTTGGGAATAGGTATTCCAAAAACCCCTATACCCATGGTTATGTTTTGTAAAACAATGTGTATAGGTCCTTAAAAAACCTTTTACTGATGGGTTTTTCAAAACCTGGGGTATAGGTGTTGAAAAAAACCTATATCAATAGTTTTTGAAAACCGTTGGTATTGGGCTATTTTCTAGTAGTGATGCCACCTCAATGATTCAAGATCATTAGTTTGTAATCGTAATATCTCAAGTATGATTTTAATAATGTAAATTATGGAAAATATGACATATATAATGTTATTATTATTTTTAGAAGAAGTTTTTTATCCACCACTATCCCCTGTGATTTGTTGAAGAATGATAAAGTTAACCATATGTACATGAAAACTACGACCTCTATAAAGTAACATGTTTCATTTTACATATAGTGTTTTTCTTTATTATTTTTTTTATAATAAAACTAAAAACAAAAATAACATATTAATAATTTCATTATACTTCTATTATGATTTTAATATTCCAAATGAAACCACTTTAATAATCATAATAATCCAATAGTTAGAGTATGATAATGTTTTGATTATTTTAACCACCTACTAGAACAATGATATAAAAAAATGTCATGGATGAATATTTGAACATAATCACTGACAATATATGATATTAATTAAACAAAAAAAATTCCATTTCTCTAGAGAGGTAATGTTATTATTAAACTGATTAGTAGAAATCTGAATGCTCGTTTGATAAAAATAATCGAAATTAGATCATACCTGATTTCATATTTAGGGATGATAACAAAAAATACAATTTAATGAAATTAGAAAATTATAAAAAATTTCCAAGAATCAATTATAGTACATTTTATGATATTGTACTGATTTAATTTTAGAATAGAATGAATATATAAACCACAATTACAATGTTGGCTATAAATGATCAAGATTACCCACACCTATAATATAAAATGGATATGAACTAACTAATATACATGTGGATAATATTTACATATCTGGGATAAGGTTCTAAAATAGGATTTTAGGATAAATATTTTAATTATAATTTCTTTTAAATAACATATTTTTGAATTAAGAGTCAAGGTAAGGGATTTGGTAACTCACACTTATTCTATTGAGTTATATGGCTTATTATTGAATTTATTTCCCCTATGTTCACTAAAATAATTGATTTTAAATGATTTTATATCCTATATATCTATACAACAATTTATTTTAATTATAATCAGCTTCCATGAAGTACATTCTTATAAATTGTTTTTAAGAAAAAAATGGTCAGTCGTTAAAAAGAGGCCCTTGAATATGACTTTTACATCGATGATCCCAATTTTTTTTAAATCCCTTTGTGATTCCGTTTTCATTTTTATATTTGTTCAAAAATATCAATCCCAATTAAAGTTATGATTTAGGTATCACCCTCAATTTTTCATTTATTTTTTTACCATTTTTAGATGATTTATTTTTATATGCTAATTGATTTAATTTATGTTGATATACTATTTATAAATATTATGAAACCCACATTTATTTCCATCAGTTATTTATTAAAAGTGAACTTTTTTCATTTAAATTATTTAGGAAACCCATGGGTTCTCTTTTATTTGATAATTTAATGACTTTCATGTGGTAATAATTTATGGATGATGAAGGGCGAGGTCTTATATTTCCATCCAATGTGATAGTTAATTATTTAAATCTCATGAGATATGTATACATAAATATAATTTAGTTATACTCAAGAATGGGAAAAAGTGTGTGACTCACGAAGATGATTTATACATTAGTAAGATTAAATAGTTATTGTATTATGAGATCAATTGTGTGGATCCAGAATGTAATGTTTACGTATGATAATGTTTTTTCCATAGTTGAAAGATGTAATCCATTTTGATCTTATGCAGACATGAGAGGAGGTTAATATTAAGTAATTTAAACAATGATATGTATCATATGTTTTTTGATGAAATTTTGTGTATTTATATTCTAATTACATGTCCTCTAAAACTCACTTATTTTTTTTGTAATTATCGTGCATGATGAAATGATATTTATTTTATACTCAAGTACTTTTATTATTCTTATGAAGTCCTCCTAGATTAAATATTAATTTCAATCCCAAAATAATCATTTGAGATCACCTCTATCATATGTTTTCATTACCTTGGCTGTAAGGATGATTTTCATTAATGATACATTTTGATGTTTTCCTGGAATAACAGACTTAAGAGGGACTAATTTGAAGAATCATAAAATGTGCTAATTATATATCTAGGATCCAAAGACATAGAACCTATCAGTCCATGAGATATAATTATTATCATTTATGAAATGAAATTTTTATATTATGAAAAAGGTGTAAATTAAATCATTTATATATTTGGTTTCTATAGTAGGCATGAGACTAAATGGTTAGATATTTTTATAGACTAGAAAAGATATTTTTTGTATAATTAGTGTTAAAAACATATTAAAACCCTAGTGCTTAGTATTTTTAAATGAAGATATCTGAAAATTTTGATAAATTTGTGAATATTTGATTATGCTTGAAAATGCATATCTTTCCTGATACTACCATGTGTATGTGGTTTCAGTAATGATGTATATAGTGCTAATCACCCTATAAAAGGCTTATATTTCATTGAATTGATCTTCACTCAGGTTCATGATAAACAAACCAAAGAAAAACCAACTAATCAGACACTTCTAGGGGATATTATTTTGTTATTAACATTATCATTACCAACAAAATCATTTATGTACATTTTTATTTTATTTTTTTTATATCCTAATATGATATAGACAATGATATTTGAAATTAAATTCTTAAAATATATATGTAAGGGAAAATATTTAATTAATCATTCATTCCTTCAAAGATTACATATTTTTTAGTCTATTTATTATTATACATTAGTTTAATTAATTTATATAATGGATGGGTCAAGGAGAAACTAGGTTAACTATAGATGCAATGGGAAATATAATGGTTGTCATAATGAACTACCAAATGTGTTGGAATCCAGTGTAGAAAATATCCTAAAAATGATCACCCATCATTAACAAGTTATGAATAATAACACAAATTATGTTGGACTTTTGGGAAAACCAAATAAGGAGAATAATGTTATCAAGTATTTGATGCGACTACATCCACTATCATATTGTGGAACTTATAATCCAATTATTTCAATGAAGTGGAACAATGTGATTAAAATTTTATTTTTCATTGTCTAATAGTCAGATCATGTGAAAGTCATTTTGTTTGTCTATAATCTATAAGGATAGGCCAAATAGAGGTATATTTATGTTAAGAATACATAAAAATGAGGAATATGACTCCCTAAAAGGGGAACTGTTTAATAAATTATTATTCATTATGTAATTTTATTAATCTCTTCTTAAAAAAATGCAGATGGAATTCATAGAGTTGAAATAAAAGGGGGATGGTTGAATTATCAATTATAAAGAAAACATTATGAGTCCTATGAAATATTCATCTTATTATATATCCCAATCACAATGTAAGATCAACTATTTCATGGTGTCTAAAGACCTTGTTTTTGAAGGGTTTTCTACATAAAAGACATTTTGAGTAATGTGGAGATTGTTTGATGTGTGATAAAGGTGGAGCTGGGAATTGAGTGTTGTATTTATTTCAAGGAAACAAAATGAAAGATGGAGTATCATTGAAGCTCTTATGGTATGAAACATAGGGGGAATAAATTTTAAGCCCCAACATTAAAAAAGTGTTGGAAGAAGAAAAAAAGTAATTTTTTAGAGGATTAAAAATGTGTTTTAAGCATAGTAAAGTAGTTCATTAATACCAAAACTACCAAAGTGAGTATAAGATGATGATTAATTCAACCTAAGATAATATGGTTCTAAATAAATACCCACATACATGAAAATTACTCATGTGAAAGTAAATTTTAATTTTTTTTGAATAAATAATCCCAACCCTAGGACAATGAATAAAATATGCCCCAATAACCTTCGAAACTATATGGAAAAGTAAGCGTATTCTTGATTAAAATCACTGAGGTTGATCATGAAAATGATGTGATGTGAGGTACAATTGACCACTTTCCTATATATACAAATTCTTTATATGATTATTGTCCATCACATTTAGTTTTGTTAAAACTTTTCTATGAAAGTGGAATCAGCAACTCAAGAAATATATATTGACCTATCTATAAAAAAATCAATTTGTATAATGATAAAAATTAAGATATTTATGTCTTCTATGAGTAATATATGGGGGATTATACTTCTTGAAAATCTTATTCATCTTCAGTTGGTTGAATATGAAATAATTTTGGGTATAGACTAGATTTACCATCATAAATAAAACATAAATTAATGGGGGAAAATATAATATCATAATCCAATTCATATTGTTATCAAGCATCAACATTTAAATAATAATGGACCCACAATCTAAAGAAAATAATTTGGTATGGGTTGTGATAACAAGCATTGAGGGACTCTGGGATAAAATTATTAGAGATGAAGTCTAATTTTGTGACTTCACTATTGTATAAGAGTATATTGATGTATTTATAAATCAACTACATAGTCTTCATATATCACCCTAATATTTAATTATATTTTTAAATTTAGATATATTTTATTTCTTTGATATATTTTTTAGACACAACACCATGTTTACATGAACCTCAATATAGTATTGGAATATTATAATTTAATGTGGAAGTAAATCCTAGTTGGTGGATTGAGGGTATAAATATGATTAATCACATTTGGTAAAAAATATATAAACAGTTATTTATTATAAATTTACTAACTAATTATTATTAAATAAGTATTCAATTTATAGTAGTAATTTTTGTATTTTAAATAAATTGTTTAAAAAAAAGATTTCATTTTATAAAAAAATATTATAATTAAGTTTTTTCACTTTTAAAAATTTATTTTGTTAAATAGGATATAATATTTGAAATTGTCATATTTAAAATAATATTATGGGGAACTTTTCGTATTTTTTAAAAGAAATTTATTTTTCTGTTGATAGTGAAGGATAATAATTTTTATAAAAGTGTATTTTATTTTAACTGAAATGGCACTTTATGATTTAATTTTATACTAAATAAAAAAAATCATTAAAATAATCATATTGGAATTATATTTATACTTTATTTTTTTATAAGATTATTTTTGGGCTTGAGAACATGTTTTTCTAAAAATAGTTTTTCATTTCATTTTACACATATTTATTTAAAAAAAATTAATCCAATTGTAGAAATTAAATTGGATAAAATGGGTTAAATAATTGGAATAATCATAATTAAAATCACACTAAAACTTTCTTTTATCAAATAGGGTGAGTATATTTGGCCAAATATATATTTATGGAGTTAAGTAATGTATTTTTAAAAATTACATTGAAATTTAGAACCCAATTTAGACTTTTTTAAAGATAAGTTATATTTTATTCAAATTAAAGACTATTTTTGGATATTTTCTTTTAATGGAATGGTTGGAATATTTCTTTTAGTTTTTTTATTCTATAAATTTATAAAAACAAAAATATTGTATTATTTAATAAAAAAATCAAATTAATCTAAAAAAGCCCAAATTTTATAAATGATATTTGTCTCTTGAAGTAATTGGGTGTAATAATATACTATATAGTATTATCCACATAAAGAAAACAACAAAATTTAATTTCTTTAGAATAAAACGTTACATGAATTAGAAATAATAAAATTTAAAATTTCAAACCTTATAATTGAAAAAAAATTATAAAATAGAAATCCTAAAGTTGGAAAATATTGATTTCCCTAATATTCTAGAATCATCACCTCAACTTCTGACAATATAGAAAAGAAACATAAAATTAGTAATCTATGAAAGTTATATAAAATGGAAATATAGAACCCTGAATGAATTTTTTTGAATAATTAATTATTGGGAGTATACACCTTTATTGGAGATAATGTGATAGTTGGAATTGCAATGTGACTGTTGGAATAGTAACATGACCATCAGGAATAGTAACCAGACTATTGGGAATAATAACCTGAATGTTGAGAATAATAACATGATCATTAGGATAATAATTTTACCTAAAAATAACAATCATTCATATAATTAACATTTATAATGTTAAATTTATGTAAATATAAATTTTATAACGCCAAAAAATATCACGATTTAAAAATTTATTGAAAATATGAGCACAATTCTTAGAAAACAGCATTTTAAAGTGTTTTGTAGAAATAAAATATTATATTAAAAATTAAAACAAATGAGTTAACATTTTAATTTTATAATATTAATATCATTTTTTAACTGAGTACATAAAAGATTTCAAACTGTTATTTTTTTGGAAATTTTATTAAATACTTTATTTTTTTGTAATGAGTAAAAATAGTGTTTTTCACATAATCGGTACATCTTAAATTGTATCATTAATGATGTTATAATGACATAATAATTTCTATAAATTGAGGTATATTCGTGGTATATTTTATGTCTTAAATTATTCATTAAATTATAGTAAACATAACTTCCAAACCTAGAAATTGTTTTCCAAAACCTAAAGTCAAAATTGATTCCTTAAAATAACCATTTCTCTTTTTTCCACTAAGAATTAAATAAAATAACTAATTTAAATTATAAATATGATTTAAATAATTAAAACCATTTTATTATACTTATATATAATTTATATTTTCAAAAATTCACTATTACAATTTTTAGCTTTGATATTATATTTTTTCGATATTTTATTCTAAAAATACCCCTATCCTCATATATAATTAACCCCACTCTCCCCATTTAAAAAAACACTAATCCCACCTATAAAAAGACTAAAATATTGTAGAATACTTCTTATAAATATCATGATAATCTTTATTCATATTCTCAATTAATCCAAATCCAATCATTAAGGTAGTTTTAGTGTTGTATAAGGGAAGATATACAATGAATTAAGTAGGTTTCAATTAACTCTTCCTTTTAATTATTTATTCTTCTCCTTATTTTACATTTTGAACATAATTTTTCTAAAAAAATCATTATAAGATTAATTATTCCATAAGTTAAAATTATATTAATTATGTTAACCTATATAATGTATCATAGTTACTATATATATAAATATCAAACATCCCTTTCCCGCTCTCCTGCCAATGTCCCGTCAAAGGTTGGTTAGCCACCTAAGAAACCATTTCCATGTGAACATGTATAAACATCAGAATGGATGGATATTATGAATTATATATAATAAATAATCTCACAAATAACATTATTATAATCTTTTTAATTAATTATTCCCATGTATAATAAATATAAACAAAATAGAGAAATCAATGAAAATTAAGAACTTTTCAAAAAAAGTGATATCAAAATGAACTCCCTTTAACCATGAAAAATATAAAATATTTTAAAATTATTATAATTTATAAACTGTTGTAAAAATTTAAATAATAAATTTTTTGAATAATGTTTTTATAAATTAATGATTATTATTCAGGAGTCATAATAGTGGCCCAATAAAGAGGGATTTAAGGTAAGGGCATTCTCAAACCTCATTACCTTCCTTGGGTTCTCCGTATTTCACATAAATTTTATTATTTATATTCCTATAATGATACATAAATATTATTTCATTATTCTCAACTTTTTTCGGGACGTACATGATTCTACATTGATTTTTAAGCCAAATAAAATGATTTTTTGAAAAGAAATTTCATTCCAGAAAAACCATGGAAACATCAAGTATTGTTCCTTATCCAATGAAAAATGATCTATTACTCCAATATATGATAAATTCATTATGGAACCCAATTTTTTTAATTAATATAATATTAATGAAATTCTTATGAAACTTATTCCATTCCATAGGTTATTTTATGACTATTATTGTTATATGTTCTATAGGAAAGGTATGCTTATGTAGATATTTTGATGTTATGGGTGGGTCTAGAATTATATATACATCCAATGAATTAGGTAATGTGATGCATCCAATGAGATAATGTCTAATATTCTGAAATTATTTTCTCGTTGTTTTCACAATGATTCTTTTATGATTATGAACATATGTTATGCATGAACACGATGCTAGATCTGTTCATCACTATGTGTGTTATTTGACCACTATGTCCCAATTTTTCATTTTTAATCCTTTCCACATTCCATGCATTTATCACAAATTTTTCTATAATGATGTTGATGAATACCTTATTCATTTGAAATGTTGAATACAATTATGAATTCCCATATTATATTTTTTAATGTCCCTTATCCATCCTCTTAATGAGATTTTAGCTCACCCCCTTCTTTGATGTATTTCATTAGGTGATTATATGCACTAGGGGGAATGAAATATTTTATAATGATAATGAATTAGGCTTTAAATGACTGTTTATGTTTCATTATATAAAAATTATGTATGATCCTAATTTCCCCATGACAGTAAACCTTTTGATGTCAAATTTGAGTCTCTATTAAGTAGATTATCTTAATAATGATGTAATTGTATTTTAATAAAAAATTACGGTCTATATAGTCGGTATCAGAGCGTAGTTTAGTTAATTTTTGAATTAATATCAGATAAATTTAGTGAAAACCCCTAGGATATGGTGATGTATATGTCAACATCAACGAAAAATTGTTTTAAAAAAAATTATAAACATCGGGATCCAAAATGTTATTTCTTTAGAGTTAATTGTGAAAAAAATAAATTATTTATTAAATAAATTATTAATTAAATTTTTTCCAAAACATTTCTTTTTTATAAAATATTTTGAACCAGGAGAAACTATTCCAAAAACCTATATGACAGATAATGAAAAAATAAAACAAACAACATCCCCATATCCATGGGAGGCCGAGTTCAAATATCTATAGAAATTCTTAGCTAGTTACCTCAGGCTGTAAATAATAATGAAAAATTTGTTGAATTTCAACCTTTATCCATGAAGGATCAACTGTACATTGATTCCATTATACGCAAACGGCCACCAAAATTTTGAAGATCTACTAATCCAATTGTCGTAGAATAGTAGGTTAAGTAAATGGAAAATAACTTTATTGTGCTCCACTATTCTTATAAGGAGAAGGAAAATCTTTCCCTTTATCATTCCGATGGAGAATCTAATAAATGGTGAGAATCGATAAATAACTCAAAAAAGGATTAAATGTAATATATGGAGTGAGAAGACTTTTTGGAACTATTTATTAACAATAATTTCACTTACACTCTTTTAAAAAGATAGGGAGAGAATTCATAAATCTAAAGAAAAAGGAGGCTTAATTTATTACAGATTGTGAGTAAAAAATCATAGTGAATGGATTATATGCCTGAAGGTTTTTATCAATAGTGATAAAAAATAGATAGGTTCTTTATTATTTTTCAACCACACCTTCAAAAGGCACTAGCTATCTGAAAATTTGGGTGTTATAAAAATTTTGTTTGATTTGATCACAAAGTACAGATAGAGTTTAAATATTAGTCATATGGTGATTGAGATAAGAATAGAAGAATGAAGATTCAAGCCAGTGGGTCAAATGATAAATTATGTCAGAGGATTTGACTACCCACATGACAAAAATGTGGGAAGAATCATCATGGAATTGTCTCAACAGGATGGGGAAAGATTCAAGTGAGGGAGATAAGGCCACCGAGATCCTGAATGTCTAAGATACATACATAATCTAGCCAACATGACAGAGGAATGTAAGGAACCTCCGAATGAACCACACAAGGTTGATTCTTTAACTATTATAGAAAGATAATTATACAAGACAATTCACTAAACTATGGGTATTTGACAGTAAAAAACTTCATAAATGGACAAACATTTAGGGGTAATGGAAAGCTTATTCCATCACTATTTCTGAAGTGGAGCATGAAAATGAAGTCATACATGGTACAATTTTTATTCACTCATGCACAAAAAAAGTTATATCTGACTATAGTTCAATGAATTCAATTATATACAACATGTTTTCTAGATATTTTGAATGAAGCTCATGATACATTGAATTAGAGATATATATAATAACACACAGTGGTTCAATCATTGCATTCCAACTGCCAGACTCTTCTCCTATTATCTTATGTGAGGAGATTCATCCAGTGTATCTCCTAGTCCTTCACATGCTAGAATTGAAATCTATTATGTAATTTAGTGGATCTCATTATATTGAAGACACATAAAATATTAGGAAAGGGAAATAAATTTTCATTTTATAAGTCATCTAATGATCATCTACAAATGTTTGTAAAATAATGAAACTCAATTGGAAAATCGATTAATGGTGTGGTTATTGATACCCTATGAAGAAACATTCCTTTCCCAAATGGTTAAGTTAATGGAACGTATAAACCTAGAGGAAATGACCATTGTTAGGGAATATACTCCTATATTTCATGAATAAATACCCAGAATTTCCCTAGATTATGAGGTAGATTTATCAATAGTTCTTATATTATGAGCCACTCCTATCTCAAAATTACCATACATGAGGGTCCCTATGAAACTAAATGAGTTGAAGAATCATCTATAATAGTATTTGGTAAAAGGTTTATTATGCCCTCGTTCATCACCACGGGGTTTACCCATGATCTCTTTCAAGAAGAAGGATAGATCAATGGGGCAATGTATCCACTTCTGGGAGCTAAAAAAAACCACTATTGGGAACAAGTATCTCATTCAAAGTATTAATGAATTGTACGATCAACAATGAAAGGATCAAAAATTCTATAAGGGGGGTATTCATTCAGCATATCATCAACTGAAGGTGAATAAGGAAAATAATAAAAATACTGCTTTCCTCAAAATTTATGGGAACTAATATTTCATAGTGGATCCCTTTAGAATTACCAACACCTCTTCATTATTATTGTATTTTATGAATAAAGTCATTAGATACTACCTAGATAGATTTTTATGGTGTTTTTTGATGATATTCTCATTTACTCCAAGAGAATGGAGGAACAAGAAGAGATTTAAATAATTTTTTTAGATATATTAAAGAATGGAAAAAATATATGCAAAGTTCAGAATGTGTGAAAAATGAATGTAGAATGTCACATTCATTGGTCATGTGATCAAAAGTGAGGTAATTTTTGTGAGCATATTAAATACAAATGTAATTGGGGAATCTCCTAGACCAAATAGTTTCATATAAATCCATAGTTATTTTGTTCTAATATGGCAGTGACAATATTTTTTGAGAAGTTTATCATGATGGGATAGTTTGGAAACTATGTTAACACAAAAATGTGTATTGTATGTCTGGATGGATGAATGTGATGATTGCTTCAATGATCTCAAAAATATGTTAATCACACCACTTGTACTAATATTATCATCAATTTGAGAAGTTTTTCTTATATAAAATTAATCTTAAAATAATGGATTAGGTTAAGAACATATGAAGAATGATAATGTGATAGCCTATACCTCACCAAAATTGAAGATCCATGAGAATAACTACCCAACGCATGATCTATATTTAAGAGACGTGATATTTGCTTTAAATATTTGTAGACACTAACTATATAGTGGAAACATGTGATATATATACTGATCATAGATTCTAAAGTACATATTAAAATAGAATGAGCTCAATATTTTTCCATGAATATGGTCAGAGTTAATAAAGGACTATAATTTCT
This sequence comes from Viscum album, assembly GCA_963277665.1. NCBI lineage: Eukaryota > Viridiplantae > Streptophyta > Magnoliopsida > Santalales > Viscaceae > Viscum > Viscum album. The sequence continues at coordinate 659,534,202 of OY728162.1, read as the reverse complement.
TTACTAACTGCCATCCTAGAAAGGCAAACAAGGGAGATGATATTCGTATAAGAAAAGAACATACTACTCTACCTATGATGTTTATTGAGAAAGACCCAATGTAATAGGATATGTAATGGATGAAATTGGAAATGATAATATTTTCTAATATATCCTACATTTAAAAAATTATTCCACAACCATTTATATAAGAGAATATAATGTAGGTACAAAGAGATTAGGTGGAGATACAGAAGAAGGTGAAACAGGTAAAGTAAGAGAATCTATATGAGATAGAAATCGAAGATGAGGATGTAATTTGGTTTGGTATGAGGCATTTTGTGCCTTCATAACCTAGGATAAATTAGGAGTTATTGGATAATTCATATAGATACCCTTTCTCTATCCATCTTGGATGTACAAATATGAACCATGATCTTCGAGAGCACTTCTGATGGGACAACATGACGAATAAGATTGAAGAGTATTTCTCACGGTGTTTGGTATGCCGCCATATTAAATTAGAGGAAAAAATATTGATGGGATGATCCAACCAACACCTATAACCATAGTTATGTGGGAGATTGTAAATATGGTCATTGTTATTGGTCTTCTGACGATATCTAAAGGCAACAATGTGATATTTGTTATGGTCGATCGACTCACCATGTCTGCCAACTTTATTTCTATTTGGGATTATTTTGTTCTTGAATAATGTTCCAAGATATATTGGAAGGATGTGGTGAGGCATCATGTAGTAAAACATTTGATCATCTCTGGTCATGATACATGGTTCATATCTAAATTCAAGATAACTTTTCAACATGATTTGAGTTCTGAATTGAATTTCAGCACAACCTATCACCCACAAAATGATTTTCAATATGGAAGAACAATTCATATGTTTAAATTCATTCTAGTATACCTCAAAATGGAACTCAAAGGTTAATGGGATCAACATATCCTATATGTTGATGGGATAAACATATCTTATATTTAGAACTCTAACCCATTGAGTTAATGCAATCGAATGAAAGATACTTGGACCTAACCTTGTGTAAGAGATTAAAGGTACGGTTCAAGCCATCCAAAAAACATATAAAAGATGCTTAGAGTCGGTAGAAGAGCTATGATGACAACATTCAAAGGGACTTGGAGTTTGAAGTTGGAAAACAAGTTTTTCATTGAATATCTCCATGGAATAGAGTCATGGGTTTCGAAATAAATGGAAGCATATACCTAGGTACAATTTCCCCTCATATTTACGGATTCTAAAGGTGGTACAACTAGAGAATGACCTCTCATGTGAAGAAAATACAGTGAATATATTTGACCATAGAGACAATGTTACACTCTATAAGAAAAGCCACCCTCATAAAGTGCTCTTGAGCAACCATAAGTATGAAGAGATTAAATTGGAAATAGAAGAAACAATAAAATAGAAGTACCCTAACATATTCTCAAATGAGAATTCATGTTGACAATTCAAGGATGAAATTTATAATTTGGGAAAGAATTTAAAAAACTATATTTTATAAATGATATTATTCTCTTGAAATAAATGAGGGTTATAACATATAACATAGTATCGTGCACATTAATAAACCGATAATAAATTATTTCATTAATGAATACTGTTAAATTAATAAGAAACTAAACCAATTAAAATTCCAAACATTACAATTGAAAAATAAATATAAAATAGAAAAGATAAAATTGGAAAATATAGATCACCCCAATCTTCTTGAATCATCAACATCACTGCTAACACTATAGAAAAAAATATATATTTTGAAACCAAGAAACATTATAAAAAATGAAAATATAGAACCTTGAGAGGAGTTGAGTTGAATAATGAATTACGAAAATTATATATTTTTGTATGAGGTAATGTGACCATTGAAATAGTAATGTGATAATTGCAATAGTAACATGACCATTAGGAATAGTAACCTTATCGCTGAGAATAGCAACCTGACCATCAGAAATAATAACATAACCATTGGAATAATAATTTTACCTAAAAATTATAAATTGTGATATAAAAAATATTTATCATTATCAATTTAGGTAAATATAAAATTTATAATTCCAAAAAAATAAATATTAGTATTAAAAAACTCTTATTAAATATAAGAATATTTTTTTATAAATATTAATTTAATTTATTTTGTGAAAAACATAATTATATTTTAAAAATTAATATTAAATATTTGTGAAATTTATTTTAATAAAATAATATTATTTTTGAAATCATAATGTCTTAATTAATAATGTTTTAATGTTTTTTGTTAATTTTATTAATGTTTTAAATTTTTGGACGAAGAGAAATTTTTTTTTCACAAATATGTTACATCTTAAATTATATCATTCAAGATGTAATAATAAAATAATAAATTAAAGACTATGAGGTTATGCCATGGTATATTTCATTTGTTAAATTACTCAATTAAATATATTAAAATTAATTTTCAAACCTTGAATGCACATTCCAAAACCTAAAGTCAAATGTTATTCATTAAAATAACAATTCCCCAATTTACAATTTTTTTTCAATAAACTAATTAATTCTAATTATAAAGGATATTTAAAGTCATAAATGCATTATATTTTATTTATATGTTATATATATTTGAAAACAACTACTATTACATATTTTACCATTGATATAATATGTTATCTAAAATTTTATTCTAAAAATACTCCCCTCAAGTATAAATAACCTCATTCCATCCCCTTGGAAAACCATTATAATCTTTCTTTACAAGAACTATAATAAGATTAAATCATTAATATAAATCTCCTAATAATTATTAGGGATGTCTTGGAGTAATAAAAATCCAAAAAGCATGGGATTTTTTGTGTAATGTAAGAGAAGCTATATAGAGGATTAAGTATGTTTAAATTAAATATTCCGTTTTTAGTTCCTATTCTTATTCAATTTCTTTTCCCACCACCTTTTTCACAAAAAAACATTATAAGATTAATTAGGTAGTAAAATAACTTTATATTAATAATGAAAACACAATTTTATTATCATATTTACTATATATATAAATTTTCAACTTCCCTTTTCCACTCTCCCGATAATGTCCCGTCAGAGGTCGGTTAACCACCTCCAGAGAAATTTCCACGTCTAAATGTATACACATCATAATATGTGGATATTATGAATTATATATATTATATAAATATGTAAATAAATTTATTATATGGTTCTATATTTAATTATAATCATGTTTAATGACTTTGAACAAAATAATGAAATCAATGAAAAATGTGAAATTTTTAGTAAAAAAAAAATTCGAATTGTCTTCCCTTTAACCTATGAAATTAATAAATATAATAAAATTATTATTATTTATAAATTTTGGTCAAAATTAAAATAATAATTTTTTGGATCAATCTTTTAATACATCTAATTTTATTATTCCATAGGCACAATAGAAGCGAAATAAAGAGGGATTTAAGGAATGGGTATTATCAAATCAAAATCCATTTATTTAGGTTCTCCCTATTTCTCATAAATTTAATTATAGACTCCTATACTTTTCCATAAACTTCATTTCATTATTTTTCCTTTTTTGTGTATAAATGTTTCCACCTCGATTTTAATGCAAAATACAATAAATTTCAAAAACTAAATTTCTTTTCAAAGAAATCATGTAATCCCCATGTTTTGTTTCTTATCTTAAGAAAAATGATCTCTTTCTTCCATGAATGGTATCCCTTTTTTTTGGGAACCCCAATGTTAATTCTTGAATTTATTCATTAATAAATTCTTATGAATCTTATTCTATTCCGTGTGTTATTTCATGACTCTGAATTTTATACGTTTATGTGGAAAGAGTGATTATGTAAATATTTGGATGTGAGAGGTAGGACCAGAATTATATATCCCTCTAATTAATTGGTTAATTTGATATATGTCATGAGATAATGTATAATATGAATGAGCATAAAGATATATTTTTTTTCATGATGACGATGTTATCAATATAAACATATGTTATATGGGAATATGATCCAATATTTTTTCACAAATATGTGTGGGATTTGAGCACAAATACATGATGTTTAATATTTATGTATTTATATAGTCCATTCCTTTATCACATTTTTCCATCATTATGTTAATGATGGTCCAATTCTTATAAAATAATGATGATAATTATGCTTACCCAAGTTATATTTATTAATGTCCCTTATGCATCCTTTTTGTTGTTTTTTAGATCAATTAATTCCATGATGTATTACCTAAAGTGATTACATGTACTAATGAGAATGTGATATTTTAGGAGTAAAAGGAAAAAGGATTTAAATAAATATTTATGTTTCATTATGTAATTTTTTCTGTATGATCGTCATTTTCCCAAGACACTAAACCTTTTGGTCCTATATTTTTATCCCTATTATGTTTTTATCCTAAAAAGTACGTAATATTAATTTACGAATATAGTAGGTCCCCTATAGAATCAAAATTATCACTTGATTTCAAGGTGAACATATTTTTACTCTTAAATCAGTCATTTTTCTATTCATGCATTTTCTTTTTCTTATATTAAAAATAATTTATACCATAATTATAAATTGAATCTGATAATTTTTTTCCAACATTTATAATAATATTGTATATTTTTTTATAATTCCCCATTTAGTAATTGTATTATAACTATGTTATTATTGTTAAAAGATATTTTATCACATCTAATGTTAAAATTAGTTTCATTAAGATGTAGAAGTCTTCACTAGGTACTATGAAATATATTTATTTTTACACTTTCTAAAAATATATTTCAACCATATTAAAGTAATTAATAAAGAATCATAAATAGAAAAATTTATTATTATTATAATGTGGAAAATATTCTACACATTTTACAACACATAGAATGTGAAAATATCACTTGCATGTATGCACGACTTGCCGTCTCCACATAACGATGTAATTTATTTTTCATAACCATTTTAATTGGATTTTTATAATGATATAAATAATGAATATATACAATATTTATAAAATATTAATGGTCCTAGTAATATAATGTTACATTTACATTTTTACCCTTCCACTCATTAAAAGACCATAATGTTTCTTGTGTGTTTGTGTGGACTACCACCTCCATGAAGCGATGTGATCCCTTTTTCATGTACACCATTATTATATTATTATGAATGTGTTAAAAATTAATTTATAGGACATTTATATTATTATTCAATGTATCTGCATGATTTAATAATGATAAATATGCAATAAACGAAACCACTAAACGTAAAGATAAATGAAAAAAGAAATAATTAACACCCACAAACCCTGATTTTAATAATGAATTATTAATAAACAGGTACTAAAAAGTTATAAGGGGATTATATATGATATTATAAGTATGTATAGGTTTTTGTTATATAATTATAATACATATGAATTTATTATATTTGACATTAAAAGAACATACAAGGCATGTCAAACATGATTCATGGTTGTTTATATCACTTTTATTTCTATGATACATATGCCATATTAACCAAAGTTTCTTTTTGAAGTGTAAATAATTCCACAAAAAATATTTTCTGATGAATATAATTAAAATTATGTGTATTTTTATATCCATATAAGGTTCTCTCATTCATGATGGTGTGATTCAGCGACTACCAAAGTGGTTAGGGTTTGTCATATAAAATTATCATCTTTTGGCATATGTTACATTTTATGACAATATTATCTTATATAGGGAATATAAATCCAATTTGATATGGTATATAATTAATATATTTTTTTCTTTATATTAAATATTAAATTTGATGTTATTATTTCAAGGGGATTATGATTCAAAAGTTAGGAAAGCTATAGGGGATTTATGTTCCAATCTAATCTTAAGTGGGATTATTTTTTAATGGAATTACCATTGAGTTAATTTATGTGATAGATATATGATAAAACCATTTAATTTTATCCTCTTATGGATGTTCATGAAATTTTCAATTAACAACATAGTTTTCCTCTTTTGGTACTTAAAATGATAGAGATTGTTTTTAAGGAAAACCGATTTTATAACATCTTTGGTCAAGAATATTGTTCTTCCATGTATATATATTCCTTATAATGTTATCTTGATTGATATTATTATTATAAAAACATTATTAAATTCAATTTAACCATTTTTATTTTATATATATTGATAAAAACATTATTTTTCTTGTTTTCAATACCAGGTATTTTATACCAAAAGTGTGAAAGAAATATTTAGTTCATCTTTCAACACTTGGAAATTTTTTCAAATATTTACAATCAATACTTCATTTGAATATTCCATTAAATTTTTATATGGTTTTCTTAAAAGAAATTCTAATATTCTTAAATATTTAATATTTTAAATAGTTAATCTCAAAATGAAATGGTTATTTTTTCTAGATATATTTCAGTGGTCTTTTAAATATATTTTCATCTATGACTACACCTATTGAATTTATTTAGAATATTATCCATTTATACCATGTATATTATTTTCCTATGATAGTTTATAATGATGAAATCTAACTAACCAGGCAGGAGAAGCCACCTGAACAATGCTAAACGTGTCGGGTGTTACTACCTTTGGCGCACCTCCCCGAATGCTAAAGGCTATCGACTAGAAGGGAGGGTATTATTGGTATAGTGGGGAGACTATACCCTCTAGGAGGATACTAATGGCACTAGTCCGAGCATGAAAATAATGAAGCAGAAGAATAGATGACTCAACAGACTCGAACCAGACCCCTAGAGTGGAAACACATTCAATATCTATAAACATCTAAAGAAATAAATAAAACAACAACAACGGAAAGTAAACACAACAGCATGTTGAACACCACTTGTTACTAGAACTGAACAACAAACATTCATCCAAAATAGGTCATACATGTATTTATATATAAAAAGGCGCCAAGGGCTAACCACCGTAGCTACAACAAGTAAGCATGATGATATAGAAAACAAAACAAAACAGAGTAACTCCATCTAGGTAAGACCTTAAGGTCCATACCATCTCTAGGAAAAAACTATTGTAGCCCACCTCCTGAAGCTGGTCTCTTACCTACATGTAAATCCATAAAGTCTACATGTGTTCTGAAGGGCCAGTGTAGTGTGTGATACAAATCTCAGTAGGATACCACCCAATGGTACGTACCTAATCTAAGTGTTTACATAGTCTTGAATTTATATGAAAATTAGTAAACAAAACAATGCACAAATAAACACTAACTCTAATGGTGCTCAGCAGCCCTTGGAGTGTCACCTGCTTTGGACAAAGCCGAAATCTCTGTCATATAGCCCGACACCATGTGACCCTAGACACCACATGTCTCAAGAACTGATGTCCCTACGGTATTCCCAAAACGTTACCTGGAGGAACTCCAATGCTTATCCTAAAATAAAATAACCGGAGGGACAACGATGTCTTCCCTCAAATAAATAGATTGAGGGTCATTGATGTCTGCCCTCAAATCAAGTAACTAGATTGACAAAGATTTCCACCCTCAAATAAAGTATCCGGAGGAACAACGATATCTTCCCTAAAATTAAATAACCGGAGGGACATAGATGTCTTCCCTAAAATAAATAGCCAGAGGGTCAGTGATGTTTTCCCTCAAATCAAGTAACCGGAGGGACAGTGATGTCTGCGCTCAAATAACGTATCCAAAGGAACATCGATATCTTCCCCCAAATAACGGTGAGACTCTTCCCCAACCCTATAGACTCAATGATATCCCCTGAAGGCTCCTCACCTCCTACATGGCTTTCTTCGGCAAGCACCCCCAACCAATGTAACTAAACCGCATCTACGGGGGCCTCTACCCACACGAGTTGTCAAAACCACCTCATCACAGAGTATCTCTGTGTGCACACTACTCAATGTTTCGGGTGGGTGGTAATCACCAAAAATAGTACCTAATCCACCACACATGTGACACCTCATTTCCCTGCGACCATGTCGCTCAAGTCTAATGGCCTCTCCATCCAAGTAACCTGGGAGAAGCCCATCCTAAGAGTCATACTACCTCAAGCCAATGTCCATGATCCCCAATCTCGTGGTCAAGACTATCCAAAGTAACCCGGTCCAAGCTAAACCTGTGATCAAAATCACTCAAGAAAATCTAGGCCATGCCCAACACCACCCGAAGGTTGCAATATATGCAAATCATCATGTACATATAAAAACATTTAAATAGAACACATAACTGGAAAAACCATCTAAACATATGAATTGCACAATGAAAGGTCTATTAAATACCAACATTGAGGTTTTATGGTCTCCAAAAAATCATATCAAGGTTTAAATAACTAAACATAACAGTATGAACCAAAACAATTCAAGTATTATCATTTTGGCAACCCCGACCAAAATTCCCCTTGTGTGAAATTACCACTCACCCAGCCCTGCTCAGTCAAGATAGGACAAAGAGCATACCCAATGGTATCCCATAGGTCTAATAAGAAATTTAAATAAGAAGTACTAGATAAATTAGGGTTTCTCTCAAAACACTCAAAAACATGATGAAGGACATGCTACCCAAATGACCACGAAAAAATAAAAAGTGGTATGCACCACCTACCACGTACTAGTACAATGTTACTCCTCTTATGATGGCCTCTAATTAGTTCTAAAAATCCATAGATATACAAGAGAATACAAACCTCTCTAACCCCAAAACTCATTCTAGAACATAAATCAAGAAAAATGACTCAAGGGGAATAAAGACCATACCGGGGGGGTTATAATGCATCAAATGATTTTTGAAATGGGGTTCAGACGATGATTCGGGAGGTATTTGAATGTCCGGACGTCTCTCCCTGCGTTAGCCACAAGAGGGAGGAAGAAAAGAGAGAAGAATGAAAAATACCGAGTGGCCCAGGACTTAAAGACCCTAAATTTAAGTGTTTGCACGGTTACCCCGCACGGTTTGGAAAACCTTGCGCCAATCGTGCGGTTTCCACTTCCTCACTAAGGAACAGCGCATGACCATCCCACATGGTTTGAAAAACTGTGTGCCGCCCATGCAGAAACCACTTCCTCATCTAGATACTTCACACAGATTGTCCGCAAGGTCTGTTCAGACCATGCACCAACCTTGCGCACCTGCACTACCTTCGCATCTTTCAAAAGTTTATCCCCAGAAACAAGTCAAAAATTCAAAAAGGGTTTGGTTTTTGACCCATTCGAAAAAAAACCCAGGTTCTTACATGAAATATTTATGTTTTTTATTCATGATTCAATATGGATAATTCTTGAATTAGAAGTAATTTTGAGTTTGATTTTTATTGTCTATTGCAAATATGATGAATTCATAGAAAGTGAATGTTATATGTAAGAACCTATAATATATTTCCCCAAGATAAACCAAAAGGTCTCATGAGATAAAAATATATACATTGAATAAGATATGGGTATTGGGTTTCCACTTACCCATTTATTATTATTAATTTCTTGGTTGAGTGGCCATGATGATAGGATCCATGATATGTTGGTCTAGTAGCCTTAATGATGAATGAATATAATATTGAATTTCATTTTTTAAGAATATACTGACCATTTTCCATATTATTTATTTTTTATGTTATCCTAGGTTGTTTGATGAACTGATGTTATTAATTTAATTACATGGATTTTGATAATCTATACCACTATATTGAATATTCCTTATTTTTTCATTATATCTTCCTTTATATGTTACCCTTTATAAGAATCTATGCTCACCCTTTATTTTTTCCTAAGAATATGAAGATGTATACATGGAATGAATTTTTGGGGGAAAGATTGTTTTTAATGAAATGTCTATTTATATTTCGAATGTAATATAGGAATAAGGTATGTATCTAAATTTTCTAGAAAATTAAACTAATAGATCATGAATTGTTAAATCCCTTGTATATTATACCAATGTTAGAAGTAAACAATGGATTTGGATAACAAGATTCATGTAATTATAGTTTGTATTAAATGAATTTTGGTAGTAACCTATGGATCTATATACTATATAAACATAACTTACATGGGAATATAAAAACCCCATATATTATATGATTACTTTTTCCAATAGAATGATTTTTATATTATGGATCATAAATCATGATTATTAAAATATAAATCAGTTTGTGACATTGTTTTGTGATGGGTTCTAATTGATGTAAGGGAATCAATAAGCATAGTAAATATATGGATTTTCATGTGGATCAATCCAATACTGATGTCATTATAACTAAGAAGATCATTGTCTTATTATAGTAGCTAACTCCAGGGATGATAAAAAACATTACTAGTATGGATAAACCTATTTTTCTAAAATTTGATTAACCTATTATAGATCAATTAATATAATCTAAGGTTCCATATTTTAATGGAACTAGTAATTTAATAGTATATAGAGAATGAATCAAGTCCTTTGAAAAAATATTCATGGCATTAGGATGTAATAAAAGTGAAATGTTTATTAAAATAGTGATTTTTTTAAAAATAGATGATAATAAATTGTGGTAATTGATCTAGAAAACTAAATATGTTAATGAAATATAAATTAGGGAAGAAGAATATTTGAATTGATATTTTTATGATAAATAATTCACACAAGAACAGTGAACTAAAATAGATGGGAAGTTTCTCACATTAATGTACAAAAATAAGGATTCACTGAGTAAGAGGATAAATATATAATATTACACATGCATGTTTGAAAAAATATTTGTCTTCCAGAAATCACGACTGACAATTTATTTGATGGGATTATATAGAATATATGAAGCGAACTGATTTCTCAATTTTTTTCATTATAGGATGATATAGTATCAAGTTACATCAAGATAGAGAATTAATTTTCTAGGTTTTATATCTTCAAGGTTTATCAAGAAAGGAAGATCCAGACTAAGAACCAAGAAAAATGAACTGCATTATATAATAAGAACATGGATTTATTTAACACATGTGATAATTTTAGAAAGACACACCCAAGTACATCTTAAATGAGAACATTAGTTTGTATCATATGAAGAGAAAGGGGTAATAGGGATATGAATATAGTTTTAGGAATTCATCCACTTATATCCAATAAGTCAACTTTAAAAATATGTGGTTTTCATCAAACTGTTGTCCCAAAATTTGATGGAAATTACAACAGAATAAGAAAAGGGGAGAATTCCCAGAAAATTAAATTACTACATCTAATGTAAAAGTTCCTCGTAATGAGGTGAAATGTACACTTACCATGCACTCTGTAAGTGAAAATGTCATATTTGATTCAGATTATACACATTATTTTATATCTAAAAGTCTTTATAAGGGAATCAAATCACCCCCTCAATGATTATATATTGATTTAGTAGTGAAATTACCAAATTGTACAACAATCAAATCATAGTTCAATAGCTCCTCTCTAATTTATGTTTTTGGAAATGGGATTCTTTTAAATCTTATTAATATTCCTCTAGTTAGATTTGATGTAATATTTGGAAAGTATTGGATCTCTTAGTCAAGATCCCATATCAGTTGTTTAATAAGCAGCGTTGTATTATATATATTGAATCAACCTATAATTTCATATCAGTGTTAGGATGAACTTGAACTCACAATATAAAATACATCCATTATACAGAATTTACTATCTATTAGTGGGGTTTTTTTATTTCCTAAACCCAAGGTTAAGAAGGAGGATATACCGAAAAAAATCCATATGTATGTGGTATGGTCATTATGAATTTATAGAAATTCCATTTTGGAATTGTGAGTGCTTAATCTAGGTTTATGTATTTAATAAATTAAGTCTTAATAGATTACCCTGATCAATTTGTGGTAATAAATATAATTTTTTTATTCAAAGAGGAAAGAAGAACATGAATAATAATTGAGTATTGTGATAAATACCCTAGGGAAGGAGAAGTTATATTCCAGATTTACCATGTCTGAACCTCGGCTACAAAAGTATCATTCTTCATTTATATGATTTCATGTTAGGGTATATCAGTAGATCTATAAAGGAAAAAAGTTATTGAAAAATAAACCAGACCAACCATGGAGAGTGAGATCGATAATTTTCTTAGATTAGAAGGAAAATATAGTGATTTTGTGAAACAAATCACCTAGAAACCAAATACACTAACCAATTTGACCTAGAAGGGAGAAATGTTTTGGGGAATAGAAAAATGTAAAGATAATTTCAAATAACTAAAGTGACAGTTGGTCAATGTTACTATTCTTAGACTACGTTATATTAGAGAAGCATTTGTGATATATATTATTGTATCAAGTAATTTATGTTATTAATCCTGATTATAATTACATGGTGATAAATTATTCCTCAAAAATATTGAAAATTGAAGAGAAATTTTACAAGACTTGTGATTTGGACCTAATAATGGTACTGTTTTCATTTAAGATACAATGAATATATATTTTTGGTTAAAGGAGTGATATATGTACTGATCATTAAATCAGGATGTAAATAATTACACAGAATGAGATAAATATGTTATATTGAATTTGGTTGATGTTGATTTAATATTTTTGAGATATTAATACATTACCATCTCCGGAAGGTGAACAATGCAGATGATTCTCTCAGTCAAAAATACCATGAATGTTTTTTCTTGTTGTGGATTAAAAGAGTTACATTATTTATTTATTTACAGAAGATGGATAATTAAATATTTAATAAAAGAGTAGAATTTTATATTTCATTGATTAATGTTAAACTATCCTCCCTTAGAGGATTAGGAAGGAAGAGAATGAAGATGTTGAATTGAAAAATAATGTGAGGAATATTCCTATGATCAATCATGATCATGTTGGATTGATAAGGCTTAAGAACCATGTATTTCGTCCATAAGTACAATACTCAAAGAATGAGATATTGGGAAAATATCATAATTCATCATTCCCAATTAATCATGGAAGTACAAAGATGTATAGAAAACATAAAGAGTATTTCTTATGGGATAACATGAAATGGGATATTGTAGTTTATGTATCCCAATTCATTATTTTTTATCATGTTTATGTAGAGAAATAAAATTATATTGGTATCTTATATCCAATACCCATACCATAACATAAATGGAAATAATTTACCATGTATTTCATCATAGGACTCCCTAACACAGTTAAAGGGAACAGTACTATTTTAGCTATAGTATATAAACTTACTAAATCATAAAATTTTATTAAAATTATATAATATTTCACTCTTGATCATCTTACCCATTTATACAATACAAAATTTTTGAGTGTATATAGGGTACAACTCTCAATGATATCTGATTGGGGTTTTTTATTTACCATGATGTTTTAGATAAGTATTCAACATGATCTAGATATCGAGTTGAGTTGTGGTACTAATTATAATTCTTTAAAAGATGTGTAGTCTGAGAGGACAATCCAAAATCTTAATGAAATTTGGAGTTATTTATATATGGAATTAAAATGTTAATGTGATCAACGCCTTCATCATCCTCACCAAAAGTAGGGATATTTTATTAGAGATGCTGGAAATAACAAAACACAAAACCAAATGAAGTTAAAGAGGATAAAAATAGTTTATGTCATGTTCATCAACCCTCACAAAACCCAAAAAATCAGTTATAATGGATATTAAACTAGATAATAATGTAGTGATCATAATGAGAGATCTATTAGATAATAAATTTGGGATCAAAATTTCCTTCATGTGAACTATCGAGAACCTTCAACCAATCATTCTGAAGAAGATCAATTCTACAAATGAGGTAGTGTATGGTCTATGGAATGTAGGTGGGTTAGAGAATAGAGTTATGTATGATCAAAGTGTCACATGTACACTAACTCCAATAAGAGGTCCCTATATTGTCAAAAAAGAATAACATTGAGCATTGTATAGGCCTCCAACATAAGGGATTCACCCTGAATGTTGAAAACAGAGATGACTGTGATGATTAACCCTTAGAATCAAATTATCACACTACCACTATGCATGAGGCCATTCATGTAATATCCTTTGGTATTAATTTTCATGACATGGCCAGGAGGACACCACTCACTAATCATCCACGTGTAATAAAATTATAAATTGATGGGGGATAACTGCTACTAGCCATATGAGTTCTTAGAGAAGAGCCTAGTCCCATTGTTTCAACTAGACCCCAAACTCCACCACTACAGTCCAGGATCTACTATCCAATGTTATCTACAAGCTAGGGGTTACCTTGTAGAGAGAATTATTCTTAGATTTCAATATTCCCTATTTGACCTTCAATTGGAGATCAACTGTATATTTATATTTGTGGTTCTTGTTCCCAACCATACGAAACCATATAGGATGGAAGTCAGTAATATTTACATTATGGAGGACGAAATAGAAGAATTAATCAATACCCAAATCATGTTTAAAAAAAATAAGTGAACCATCATTTCCACTATGGAGTCCGCACATTATGAACACCTTGAAGCAAGGGAAATTCCATTACACAATACTAATTTGTCTAAAATAATTCTATGTGATCTAATATTAAAGACCAAGAAAAAAACTTTTTTTGGAGATCTTGACCCATGTTAATGCCTTTCCACTCATCCCTTTGAGATATTCATTCCTCTGAGAGTGATATGCCTTAGCCAAAAAAATAATGGATTCTGAGTTCATGAACACCAATTTATCCTTCTCATCATACATTATAATAACACTTAAGATATCATGTTAGTAAAAAATAATAATCAAATTGAAAAAATGTTGGTATATGATAGCTTGGGAGAAGGAAATGTTTTGGAGTCATCCTCCCCGAAAAATAAAAAAAAACCTTCCCTATTCTGGTTTTAGAAATTATGTCACCATGGTGAATGATCCATGTCAACTGTTGTTGGGTCCCCTCAATGTGACCATGGATTATTTTCTATACCCTTGTGTTCTAGCGACATGGTTCAACAAGGACTGAACCAAATTTATTAGAGATAAACCTTGACCACAAAGATATTACATCCATGACATCCCTATCCATACTCATATTAATGTAGTGAATGGTTTCCGTAAATAATAAATGGATAATTCCTCCCCACCTCTAGCTCTTTTTCTATTCTCTACCATGATTCCCAGTGATACCTACAATCATCATACACTTCTAAGATGAATTAATCCATTATTTTCTCCATTCTTCTTAACAATGTTTTAGAAATAAAAAGGGTGGACTATAAATTAATTGTAATAAAAAATTTCACAATTAACAAGAATAAAATAGCCATTAATGGCAGAAAACGATTCATCCAATTGAGGATGTGGTTAGAAATGTTTTCCACAAAATGATTACCTTGATGGATATAGACTCTTCCTGGTGCAATTAGGGCCCCAGTTAATCCATTAAAAAATTATTTCTTTTAAAAATGAGAAAATTATCAATCATTTCAGATCTTATCCTCGATCATTGGTTATAAATATAAACATTAATGTTATCATTGTTGTTAATTTTCCACTCCACCTGGTGCACTCATAAAAAACTTAATAAGATTTCAGGGAGATCTTCTATTCTCATTGATAATGATCAATATATCATCTGAAAAGATAACATGGGAAATAACATTAACATTTCACCTACATCATAATGGAAGAATGATGCCCTTTTAAATGTTCCTTATGATATATTTTCTATTGGATTTTTTAACCATAATGAAAATAATTTTTGAAAGGGGTTCTCCCTACCTAAATCCCCGTACTGATAGAAAGAAATCACACTTTTTCCCATGAGAGTGATCGAGAGACATGGAGAATTATAAAACCCGAAGATCAGGTAAAAAACAATATGAGAAACCCAAAATTTTTATCACCATGATTGTGACACACCATTCCACTATATAATATGAATTATCCATGTCAAACATAATTTTAATTCTGGAGCTTGAGGTTTTAATTTTGATATCACAACCATTTCCTAAGACAAACCAATAACAACTTGGATAGATATATCATTGATAAAACCATGATGTTCCTATAACACCCAGTTATGAATTGGAAGATAAATTCTTCTTGTAAGTATGGTGTCCAGAAACTTATAAGGAAAATTTCACATACTTATGTATCTAAACTGCATGATGAATGATAAAATATTGACCTCAAAATTAGAACCATGGTTGTAGCACAAGCCACCCTTGGAAGACCACCACCCAAAAATAAATCATTGATGATCCTCACAACATTTATTTTGATGATATCTTAGGAGGCCATATAGAAGGACTATGGGAATCCATCAAATCCATGAGATATCTCAAAATTAAGGGAAAAAACCATCTCACACACTTCTTCCTCCTTAGGGGTATTGGTAAGATTTTTTTTTGACCATATCGATCACCACCATCGAAATACAATACATAGTGTATGACCTCCCATTCAAGTACCCATGATAAATAGAGGTATTGGGTTGATAAATCAAATAAATAAATTGAGAATCCATCATACCTCCCATTGTTTCCATGTAAATAATATATGAGTAATTTATAATAAGAATATTGGGGAAAATGGAATATTATTCTTATAGATACTAAAAGGTAAATAAGTTGAATTCTGATCTCCTTTCTTATTCTGAAAGGCTCTTGATCACTCATTAGATACACATTCCTCTACTAAGATCATTTTTGAGAATTCATTTTTATCTTTAAGACCACTGAAATGAGACTTATCCCAAATTTTCTTTAAGCTATCCCATAGACTCTAAATATCTTAAAATATTAACACCGTCATTTCCAGTCATGAGGGATTCTTATGGATCAACATTTGAATATCTAGTTTTATTCCCATAATTTTGTTATGATAACCCACCCAATATTGATCATACATGGGATTAATCCAGGATATGAAAACCACATCGGGAATGCAGTGATCCACTATCCACCAACAAGAAAATAAAACATTTTATCTCCACCTCTTCTATACTCGATTGAGATAAGGATAAGTGGGTGATCAGAAATAGACCAAAAAAGATTGGAGACACTAGAATTCAGAAAATATAAGAAGGTGTATATGTTTTCAAACATAAATCCAGACTAATACAAGTGCGGTAAATTCCGTGCTTTTTTATTTTACTAAGTACATCTATCACTTGAATTACCCATAAAAAGAGAACTATTTTCGTATGGAAAGGAGGAAAAATACCCTCTAGCTTCCCGTGGAACATGACAATCACTTTTATTTTATGAATCATCTGAAGTCATATTAAAATCAACACTAACCAATAACATAGAATTAATTGGATTAAAGTATCCTAGATCATTCCATAAAGGTTCTGTCACCATAGACCAACATTTTACACACACAGTGGAGAAAAATAAAATAAGATTTCTCAATCAGAACATCATTGAGATATGGTGGTTAAAGACTTCAAGATATTCCAAGTTGATCATGTAATTCCAAAATATCTAAATGTGTATGTTGGTAGGGACACCATGCATACATTAAGAAACAAATATCTTCCAAGGGAAATCATAGAATCATGACGTTTTTTTGGTTTACGACACAATGGTAATGGAAGATTTTTGGTGACATGATTCAATAACATGGAAATTATAATTCAACCAGGAACTGAAAAATTGAATTTCTAGATAATAAGTGAAATAATTTAATAATATATAACATGGATTTAGCTTCGTGAAAATATAGGATCCTCATTAGAAAAGAAGAAATATTAAGAAACTCCCATTTGGAATAGGACCAGGTGAGCAGACCACTGGCCAACGAAAAAACCATCAATCAAGTTGAGAAGACACATCTGTGATGAAATATTGAAGTTATGGTTATGAATGGACATAATAATCATTCAAATATTCAAAATTAGAGACAAATATGAATAAAGGATCTTTAAATATGGGATCATCAGATGACAGAAAGGGAATAATGACTAACATACCACTACTAAATTCATCTACAAAATCCAAAAAACAAGGAAGGAGGAAAATTATATTGGAATAAAAAAATAATTCCTAGATTGAAGGCTAACAAATCATGACTGGTGGAATCCTCAGTAACCAATATAGTCTAGGGATAAAATTAATCGATTGTTAGAGAAGAAGCCATGCCGAAGTTGGAATATGAGGCCTGATCTACCTCTTATATAGACTCTTGAAAGGGTGGAAACATGAGTTTCCTAGAATACTGGGCATATTTCATAGATTTTATATAGGAATTTCCCTTCCAAGGTGATTTGAAACCATATCAATCTTAACTACATATTGAGATAGAAAAACCATGCTGGTGGAAAAGAGAGAAATACCTCTCTAACTAAGGATAATGGAGAACCTTATTATTGGATAAACTCTCCCTAACACGGTGAAAAATATTAAACATAGGGGGATTATAAATTTCAATTTCCACCCATACACGAGAAGAACTTGAATCGAGGGGATGGATAATTATATTCTCCAAACAGAGAAAAGAGCCCAAAGATTTGTCCATACATTGAAGGAAGGGTAGATTACGGGAGGGTAGAGGAAGGAATGGAAAATTAATCTAGAAAGGTGACTTGGGATGATCTCTTCCAAGGTGAACATCAATAGCCTATATAAATTAAGAGAATTATAGTTTTCAAAAGGACGTAGTCGGGAAATACAATAGTTTAATGAAATCACCCTATGAGGAAATGACCATCTAGAATGATCTAGAGCTCAATAGAAAGATCCTAAACAATGAATGGAGGCCTTATGTATACTTGAAGGATTAGAAAACAAAAAATAGTGGTTTATCTATCAGAAACTACACAACCAGTGTCCATGTCAAAATATCACCCACTTTTGATAAATATTAACTACCGATGAAGACCTCCTATAATCCATCTATCTAGATTGACTGGGAAGGATCTCTCCTGATTTATCAAATCATTGGAGGACACATATGAGGAGGAAGAGGGAGGATAAAAATATTTATGAAGGTAAAAGCCTCCCAAGATTCTCCATTCACTATACGAGAGCCCAACCCCTTATTTTTTTGATTTTTTCTAATATTAATTACATTCACAAGACAATTCATATGGTTCCTTATAAATCCCTATATAAAATGAAGTGTTGAACACAAACATGTTTGGATGAAGATGCAGAAATAAAACTATTAATACATGATATAGTTGAGGAAATGGAATATAATGTTAGATCCATTAATAATCACATAAGGGATTCTCATAGTCGATACAAAAAATATTTCTAACAAACATTAATGAGATATGGTTTTTGAAGTTGGTGATAATGTATTCATAAAACTGTCCACTTAGAAGAATAATACACGATTTTGAAAGGAGGGATAGGTGATACATAGATATATTAGATCCTTTGAAAGTATTTATCATAATACGGTGGTTGATTACCTCTTAGAGCTTTCCTAAAACCATTATCTAGTTCAAGATGTGTTATATATATCTTTCTTGAGGATGTATATAGATAATCCTTCACAAGAAATGAAATCTATGGTTTTATCATTAGTGAAAGATCTATTTTAAGTGGAATTACTATTAGAGATTCTAGACAATATATCAATTTTTTTGAAACAATACCACACATATAATCAATGTTTTGTGGTGAAACAAGGAATTTGAGGAAGCTATATGAGAACCTAAGGATGTGATGCCGAAGAAGTATGCTCAGTTTTTTTTATTCGAGTAATGGAATTTCAAGGGTGAAATTATTATAACTGCAGGATGAATGTGACAGCTTGATATTTTATGATATAATTCTTATTAAATAAATTTTATTTCTCTAATATATTTATTGAGAAGAAACAATGAGTTTAAATTTACCACGATATCTATTAAAATAATATTATTTAATTTGAAAATTAATGAAGTATTATTGGATTTATGGGTATGAATAGTAGAAACCACATTTTGAAATTTTTTAATAACCTATTTATTTAATAATAATGCATTTATTAGTTTTTAAGAAATAACTAAACTTTTTTTAAAATAAATTTATGATTTTAAATTATTTTCCTTCAAAAAATGATTTTGATACTTTTTATGCATGGTTATTATAGTTAATTTATTCCAACAGTGGAAATTTTATTCGAAAAAATGATATCATTTTTTAAATTATTATTGAAAAATTATTTTTAGGTGAAATTGTGAGATTTTTTTTTGGAAATATGGGTTTTTATGTGAATAATAGAAAATGCTGTTTTTTATAAAGATATATTATATGTTTATTGGAAATAACCATTATGATTATGATTTTATCTTAAATAAACATAAGTATAATTTTTGAGAAAAAATATAATTAAATAAACATGAATCATATATATATATATATATATTATTTTGGTATATTTTATTTCTGTGCTTAAATATAGATGTTTAGAAAAATATTTTTTATTTAATTTTACAAATTTATATTTTAATTGATTTCTTCCAAATATAGAAACTTAATTTAACAAAATTTAATCCATATTTATAATCTTCATAATTGATATATTTTAATAGGATCAAGTTAATTTTTGTTCACTCCAGATAGTATCCATGGTAATGATATGCCACCATAGAAAGGGTAAAACTAGTAAAACTAGAAGAAAATATTAAGGAAAGATTTAAATTCTCTCTAAAATATTTTTTTATCCTAGTAGTTGAGTGTTTTTATACCAAATAAATTTTTAAGGTTTATATAATGTGTTATGAAACATTATATTTGAATTTGTAACCCAATATTGACTTTTATTATGATATCCTATATTTTATTAAAATTTATATCTATTTTCAAATATTTTCATTTAACGGTTTTTTTGGATGTTTTAATTAGTCATTTAATTGATAAAGATCTATAAAATCCTTCCTTTGTTTATTATATTACCAAAAATAACAATTTGTACAATCTTATTACTTGATTTCAAGGAGAAATGAGATTTACTCTTGAATTGTGTATTTTTTTAAAAACTATTTTCATGTCATTGATTATTCTTGTATTAAATGATATTTCATACTTCTCTATATAGTTAATATGATAAAATGGATTAAAAATTATTAATCATCCTGTTATATTTTTATAATTACCCTTTTATTTTTTAGCATAAAATTACGTCGTCATGTGGAACATTTAAATTACAATGGTTATGTTTAAAAACAGTATAAAGTGGTTTAACTAGGAGATAATGGTTAAAATGTATGAAAAAATTTTAGATGGTTGTTGTTAGAGTTTATTTTTACCCTATAACATATTATGTTCTATGTTTTCCCTCTATTATACTTTATATGACCTTGTTTTATATATTTTTTATTCTTTTAAGAAATTCCATTGTTTTTGTTTTCCTCACAAATTATAGGGCACCACTTCTTATATCATATTCTCATGGTTTTGGAATTATAGATTGAAAAATAAATACCATAGTACCATAAATTATTCATTCACCATTTCATATAACTTTTTTATTGCAATAATACTATCCTTTAAATGATTATGGTGTATTCCCAAGGTGGTTTCATAATGAACATGTATAATTATTAACCATATGCATTCAATTTTATGTCATATTACACTTACTATGAATATAAGATTACATTAATAAAATAATTAATCTATTTTAATAAATATAATTTCATATTATTATTATTACATTACAACTATACTCCACCTCTTTCTTATCATATAAAAATTGAAAACATCACTCATGCGTACTTACATCTTACCGTCTCTATGTAGTAGCATAATTTGTTTTTCATCCCCATTTTAATTGGATGGTTATAAATATGGATCTGATGAATATATATGATATTTATTAAATAATTTTGGAACTAAAACTTTAATATATCTATTATCATTTTCCCTTCGACTCGTTATTAAATTATAATGTCAGTCATGTGTATGTGTGGACTAACTCCTCCATGAATCAATGCGATCCATTTTTCTTATCAACATTTCTATGTTTTTTTAATATTTTAAAAAATAATATTTATTATATTAATATAAATATTTCAATTCTATATATGATGTAATCATGATAAATATCCAAGGAAAAAACCTAACAAAACAAAACATACATTAAAAATGAAACAATTAAAACTTGAAAATAATGTTTTTAGTATAGAAATATTAATAAACCATTATTACAATGTTATAAGTTGTTTATTTAATGTATTTTAATAAATTATATGTTTCAATGATTTAATTAAAACAAATAAAATTTTATTACATAAGTGGTTAAAATCATATATGAGGAAAGTTAAATATGAGTTAAGGGTTTCTCGTATAACTCTTTTTTCATTTAGACATATTCAATATTCACCACTTTTTTCTTTTTTATGGTGTATATAATTACCATGAATGAATATTATGATTCTTCACATGAAAATTATAGGTTTTTTAAAATTAATATATGATTACCTCATTCATTAGGTTTTGGTTTGGTTATTACCAAAGTGGTAAGTGTTTATCATCTAAAATTTTCTTCTTTGGGGCATATGTTAAGATACATGTTTATCTTTCTTTATTTGATAAATATAATTCCCATTTGATTTGTTATATCATGAAAATATATTATTCATGATATTAAATGTTTTATTTTATTTTATTCTTCCTTTGGAATTAGGAATGATAAATTACCATAAATATAATAGATTTATGTTCAAATGTTATTTTAATTAAGAAAATTTATGCTTTAATTTCCATAGAGTCAAATTATACGATCTATATCGGATAAAAATAATAATTTTATTATCCCCCCAGATATTTAAGTTGTTTTAAAGTAAAATTTCTAATTTTTCCCTTTGGTACATAAACTCATAGATAAAATGTTTTTAAGAAAAAGAAGACATTATTTCATTTATATTTTGTTAATAATTATTTTCAATGATTATATTTTTTTTAAAAAAAAAACCAAAAATGAATTAATTACTATAGAATGTTATATTGAAATCATTTATACCCATATTTAATTTTGTACAAGGAATATTTTTTTAATTTTAGAAATAATGTACTTTTTACCAAAATATTGGCTATAATCATTATTTTTACATACACTCCACATAAGACTTTTTCCACTGTCATGACTAGTCTTTACATCGAATATCACTTTATATGTTTCCATGGTTATTTTAAAATAAAGTATATTACCTAATATTTTTAAAATTTATAATATTTTAAAAAGCGATTTAAAAAAGAAAAGGGTATTTTCCTCAAGAAATTTCATATAGGTCTTTTAAAGGTATTTGGAATTATGAACACACCCATTCATGTTACTGGGGTAATGATACAATTGTATAATATTTATTATTTCTATGGATGGTTTATGATAATGAAATATTTATGTTCCATATTCAGGATTAAATACAAATAATTATTGACATATAAATAATTTTCAGAATAAATTTTATTGATCATTAAATATTTGGGGAATGAATAAGGAATGAAAGTGAAGAGTGGGTACTTGTAATAAATATCCGATTGATAACTAAATAGGTATCATGAGAAAAAAATATCAAGCATATCATATTATATGGTTATTTGGTTTACTATTATCCATTTATTAAAAATGACATCTTGGTTGAGAGGATACGATGATAAGATTCAATATATCTTGGTTGAGAGTCCATGATCAAGAATGTAAAGAATTATAAAATTTCTTCATTAAGAATTAATTTTCTATTAGCCATGTTATTTGTAGACTTATATTATCCATGCATGTTCATTAAACTCAAGTTTCTGATTGAATGAATTATCTTTTTATTATCAACTCTATCATATTTATTATTCATTATTTACGCATGATATATTCTTTTATACATAACCATTACAGACCATCTGAGCTAAACCTTTATTATTATTCACCCCCATGATATAATGAAAGATATAATGAATGAGTTTATGGAAGAAAGATTATTACTTCTGCAATGTTTTTTATATATTTACAAATTTAACATGGGTATCATTTATAACTCTGTTTTTACGAGACATCTAATCTAATATATTCTGAATTGTGAGATCACATTATCTTATACCAATATAATAAGCAAACAAAGGTTCTAGGTTAATAGATTCAATCTGTTACACTTCCCCCAGAGCATGAGCCTGAGTTTTAAATTTAACATATACATGGAACCCTGAAAATATAAAATATTCTATTTAGAATGAACTCTATAGAATTATAGAAATTGAAGAAGAAATTTTGAGAAAATCTAGATAAGGGATTTATATACTTGACTTCATATTCATGAGGTTCATTATTACTATTTCTCAAAAATAAATATGGATCGAGGAATTTTTTTATTGTTTATAAAGAACATAATAGAATCATTATATATAACAGCTTTCCACTACCACCAATAGATTATCTTTTTTATCAATTCTGAGAACATAAATACATCTCAAGTATTAACCCTTGATCTATATATCATTTGGTAAGTTTGAAAAGAGAGGATATTTTGAAAACAACATTCCACCCATGGTATGGAGTATATTTAATTATTGTAATTACTTTTGGACCTATGAGGTATACTTTAGTCATTATTTATTTTATGAAATCATTATTTTGGTATTACCGTAACAAATGTTTTTTAGTCATTATAGATGATATTATCATATATTATAAGAGTAAGGAAAATAATGAAGACAATTTTTGAATTGTGTGGAAAATTGTAATAAATGATAAATTTTATTATATGTTTATGAAGTGAATATTTTTACTATAGTATATATCATTTTGGGGTCATGTAATAACTATAATTTGAATAAATGTATATATATATATATCCTTCACAGATAAAATTTATTGAGCTATAGGATAAAACTACTATAGAAACTGATATATATTGTTTTATGGGTTTATCTTGGCACTTTAGATGGTTTATGATAAATTTATCATAATTACCAAATCCACTAACCAAGATAAAATATAAGTGGGTGATGTTTCTTTGGATGGAGCAATGTGAAGAAATATTAAATGAACATGCAAAGTGGTTGGTCACATCACTAATACATACATTACCCTATTGTGGGGACGAGTCTATAATATATATTTATGTTCCAAATAAGAGATTAGTATTTATCCTCTTATATAATGATAAGGTTATTTTATGACTCACATCAATTAATGAATATTGGGTAAAATTACCAGACACGTGATTTAGAGTTTGAATCAGTGATATTTTCATTAAATATTTGGTTATATTATCTATTCGATGAAAAATGTGATATATATACTAAACATAATATATTGAAATATTTATTCCCTTATAAAGAGGTTAATATGCACCAAATGAGATGATTTTATTTGACAAAAATTATGAATACACAATACATTATCACATGGGGTAAGGAAACAAGGTTTTTGATGTTTTGATTAAGAAATATCATTCTAACTTATCCAAGAATAGGATTAAAAAGGGTCTAATGTTTAGTTATTTTCAATGGAGAAATATTTAATTTTTATATGAAGGAAAAGAAAAACTATATTTTCCAAATTATTGATGAATAATTCATCCTCACAATGGTCAATGAAACCCAGAAAGATAATGTGATTCTATAAAAAAACGTTTTTGGGTTTTCAAGAGATTAAATTTGATAAATATGATGTTATAAGGATTAGAAATAAGAAATAATCCCCATAAAAAGTATACTTGAAGAGTGAACTTTGGATGATGCACATAGCCCATCCTTATCTTTCCATCCAAGAAGTAGGAATATGTATAGAGATTAAATGAAACACTCTTGGTCAGATAACATTATGATTGAAAGAAAAGAATAGACATATTATTTATTGGTATGATAGTAAATTGAGGTTTAATATTAGTTATCTATGGTTATGCTTAAACCATTAATCAAACTAGTTTTAAAATGGGAAAACAATTCAATAGATTTTATTATGGGACACCCGAGGAGATCTAACATCCAGAAATCCATTTGGGTTGTCATTAAACATTTACTAAGTCCACACATTTTTTTTATAATAATGAGAATTTATATCTTGACCATATCATGGTGAAAAACCTATGGGATGTGTGAAGTCTACCAGGAGTACCTCTATCCATTATATCAGATAAGCATGTGAGTTTTACATCAGGTTTTTGGAGAATGTTTTGGAAATAATTGGTGAGAGTGTTGAGTTTTTGAACTTCATATCTTACTGTGAATGATGGTAAGTATAAAAGGATGATGAAATCATCGGAGGATTTTCTGAGATAAAGATCGATATAATTTTAAGGATTTTTGGTTCAACACAACCCCATGGCTGAGTTTCCATATTAAAACCATTTCTATTCCATAATTTAGATAGAACAATATGAGGATCTATATAGTAAGAGATATTGGATTCTTACATGTTGGGATAAATTTGGAGAGAGGAAGCTAACATCTGATAACCTTTTATAACATATTATGGAGAGGTTTTAAAAAATTTAACAACATATGAAATCATTATAATGTCATAAAAATTAGTATGTAAATAATTATCAATGAGATGTAATGTTTGAAGTTAGTGATAAGGTGTTACTTCAGATAACTCCATGGAAGTGGGTTACTAGATTTGGGAGGAAAGGGAAGTTGAACCTAAAGTAAAATTAACCATTTGAAATTCTTGACTATGTTGGGGTTCTAACTTAAAATTCATCACCCCCTCAACTCCTCTATAAATTTTACAATATTTTTAATGTATCATTTTTGAGGAAGTACATTAAAAATATATGAAATATAAAAAAATCACAAGTTTTATAAAACCAATATGACCATTTATATGAAGAACAAGATGTGTAGATCTTAGAATGAAGAGACAAGGTTATAAGGAGTAAGATCACCCATCTAGTCAATGTTCTATTAATGAACTATATATTTTTTGATGATAAATTGAAAGCTGGGGATATGATTAATGAAAAGTACCCTCACCTTTATCCACTTTTAGTAAAAAATTTGAGGGAAAAATTCTTTTTATAGGGGGTAGAATGTAACAACACACATTCAAAATAAATATGTTTCCTTAAATAAATATCATATTGATCATGTTTTCTTACACACAATGTTAAAATAAAAAACCATGATTACTTAATAAAATAATTTTTTTAAATTACTCTGATATATTGTGCCAATTATATTGGTGGGTAAAAATAGAAATAATCACCCAATGAAAACTATACATAAAATATATTACTATTAGAGTCATTTCCTTAAAATAATTTTTATTTCCACATATGAATTTTTATATTTAAATTTTTTTCTATCACATTAAAAAAATTAATTTTATTGAATTAACATAATTTCCCAATTTTATATATCAACGCTATCTAATGATGATATTTAAGAGTTTTCTAAAATAATTTATTTTTAGATGAAAGTGAGAAAATACAATATTTTCCAAAACAATGATTTTTATTACTATATTATTATATAATAAGGACATCTATTTTTTCTCATAATATAAGTATTTAAATAATAAATTTATCAAATTTTTAAATATTTTTTTAAATTTATAAAACCTATTTTTAAACTTATAAAACATAAAAAATATATTAATTTTAATAAAAATTGGATTTTTGGACTTTTCAGTTAATTTAAAATTAATTTGGTAAAATTCCATTTTTTATTTATTTTAATTCCTAATAAATATTTTATATAATAAAATAATCCTATTTATTTATATAAATTCTAAAAAATTTATACACAGTAGTTTTAATATAAAAAACACTTTTCCTAAAAATTGTTTCTAGGAATTATGTGTTTTTTTAAAATAAAAAGGATTTTCAAACCATTAAAAATTTTATTTTAAAAAAATAATTTAAAATTTAAAATTATAATGTTATAATTACGTAAATATTTTAATTTTAATTTTTTTATGAACAAAAATTACTATGATTTATAATTAATTATTCCGTTAAAAGTAATAATGGTAAAATGTTATTTTCGAAGAGGAATGACCCAATAGATGTTAAAAACTGATTAGAAAAGGATGTTTGAGATCTGAGTCAACCATAAAAGAGGATCATTCCACCACCTCATGTTACAAATTTAAAATAAAATTTATATCTAAAATAATTTTATTTAGTTCCTCCTATAACCCCCCTCACACATCCATAAGTCTATGTTAAAAATTTCTTAGCCAAAGGCCTCTACATCCAAATAGATTTTTGGAAAAAACTCAAGCTCTCAATATAAGTATTGTGTCCTAAATCCTTTCTGCTTGATATTCCTCTACCAATAAATATATAAAATACATAATATAATTTCAAAAATATAATAAATATACTAATATGTTATTATATTAAATTAACTACAATGCTTTATTAATTTTCATTCACTATTAAAAACAAAAAAACATCGATCATGCATATGTTCTGACTACAGCCTACATGAATCAGTGTATTACATTCTTCATCATTATCTATCAAGGATTATTTTAAATATAATAAATAAGAAAATATTAAATATAAATTGTAATTATTATCATGGGATGTAAATTTAATATATACCGTTATCCCTTCACATTTTCTAAGAAATAATAATGCTAATGATGTGTACATGCGAACTACTTCCTCTATGAAGTACGGTTATTCAATTTTCATCTTGTATTTTTCTTTACTATAAAAATATTTGAATATTTGATTAAGAATATTAAAATTATATAAAGGGTGTCTTTATTTTTCTTTAATAGTGATATTAATAAAAAATTAAAAAACCATCAAAATAACATTAGCGAATTAGAAATGTTATGTTCAGGTGGGATTCAGTCTAACCAACTACCTGAATAGTTCTATAAAATAACAACATATATGACTATAATCACATAATTACTTATAATATATGATATATATAATCAAATAATGATTTTATTTTTGTTTTGGAAGGGTAAAGTTAATATTAAATTCATTATTCAAGATACCAACGTCCATTCTTTAAAAATCACTGAAACAAGCTCAACGTTGATTTCATATTTAAAGATCATAACTGAAACTAAAATAGAAGGAACTAATAAAAATATAAATAATTAAAAATAATTAAGTTATTATACGTTTTATTATCAGTGAATAATGAAAATTTTAATAATAACAAATTAAAACACTCCAATTATGAATATAGTTCATAATAATCATGATTACTCACACCTAAAATTTAAAATGGATAAGAACTACCTAAAATACATATAATGAATAATTATAAATCAAGGGTAAGGTTTTTAAATAAGAAATTAATATAGTTATGTATAATACATAAGTTTAAAAAACTTCTATTGAAATCAATGGTAATTGTTAGTGATTTGGTAAGTCAAACAACTTCCTTTGAGTTCAGTAAGTTCTTAAAGAATATATTCCCCCTTTATTCACTATATTAATTGGTTTTCGATGAATTTTTTTATAACATGTGTACTAAAATTGTCATAACTGAATTTTATATTTTAATAAAACTATAAAAATGAACATTTTAATATTTAATGACACAAAATTCTATTTTGATTGGGCGAATATCGATATAGAACTTACTTAAACAAAATAATCCAAGAATAAAATTTTCAAATTTTACCATCAATATAATTTTTTTGAATAATTTTAAATGTATCATTTCACTATTAATATGTTTATTTACCTAAATATGTTACAATATACTAAATTATCCATGTATTTAAAATAAATTTAATATAATTAGAGACAATATGAGAATGTAAAATTGATATTTGTCATAAAACTAATCTAAAAAAGGAATAATGGATTTACATTTTAATAAATTAAAATAATCAATAATAGTGAATGATTTAAATTTAGATTATAAATTATATAATGAGCTATATGATTTTAAAACCATATTATGATTATTATAAGAAAAATAATTAAGTTAATATCTTCTTATTCTTGAAAAATGCAATTATTGGAAAACCTATTTTCAACACGCTTTGAAAGTTTATTTTTAAATTAAAATTTTCCACTTCTATGTATTTAATATGATAAAATGGATACAATTTGGGAATCGTAATAATTAAAATTATGTAATTATAAAAATATGATTTTGGTTCATAATGAATAATAGAAATAGTAAATATTAATTACTACAGTTAGGGTTAAAATGGGTTTAATGGGTGTTAACAAAAAATGACAAGGATTAAAAGTAACTAAAAAAATGATAAAACCCCATTTTATTGATTTATTTTGACCATTCCCTTATTATAACACCCATAGTTTTTTGAAATATATTTTTGATTAAATTTAATTATTTTGAAATTTTCATTTAACCCAACACTGAATATAGCTTGTGTTATATGAAAGAACAAATTTATTCATTTTTTTTCACGTAACACAAATTACATATTGAGATACATGAAACACTTTTATTGTCTTTTTTTCCACACAATGAAATGTTCCTTCGATAACATTCCTCACACATAAGACCTAGTTTTACCATTCTACAATATAATATTAATATTAATATTATTATATTATTATAGTTGTATCCTAGCTGTTGGAATGGAGGTTATGAAAAATAATAATTAAAATAATAAATAATGGTTTATTAATATATATAAAAAAAATTGTTTATTTAACAGTAAACTAGAAATGAAAATTTATCCATTTTAAAAATATAGGAAATCTTTTGCGATAAAACTATATTTGGGCAAGAAAACAAGTTTTACCATAATAAATTAATTAAAAAAAATTATTCATAATTTCAATGAAATATATATTTATATATATTATATTAAATACACCATTTAATGTTCCTCTTATGTGTTTTGTAGATTATAGCTATGAACAAATCCAATTTTATGCATAAAAAGTTATATTTTGAAAAAAGTTGTTTTAGCACCATTTTATGAGGAACCTACATTAAATACATTTTTTTAAACTTTTATAAATTTTATTTAACAAAATAAACATTATTTTCAAACGTGGGATATAAAATTTTACTTTGGGTGGTTTTTTGGAATTCTTTGTAGAAATTTGATTTTTTGATGAATATTGGAAAAAAATTTATTGTAATGGAAACATTCATTTTCATCTAATTTATTTATATAGTGAAATTATATTTTACATTGTTTTTAAATTATATTTAAATAAATAATACATATATTAATTTGTGTGATTTAATCAAATTCACATTGAAATTGGATATTAAATCATTTCAATAATTTAAAATTTTCTCTTTTAAAATTTTCATCACATCTTATCTATTGGACTAAGTTTAAATTATTTTATGAATATTATGTGTTTATAATTTGAAAAAATGAATTAAATATTTGAAATTAACATAATTTATATTTTATTTTAAGGTTAATATTGTTTCTTACCAATAATATTAATGAATGTAATTAAAATTAATTACAGTGCTTAAGGAAAAATGAATAATAAAAGGATGAATGACCTAGAAACTTCTCCAATTTTTTTGGAAATATCTACACAAAATAATCCATTATATATAATTTTTATCCATATATTTGGATCATTATGTTATGGAGACCTCTGAATAGTGTTTTACTTTTTTTTATTTAATGGAATGTCACTCCTCCTCTATAAGAAAAGGTGACTCGCCCCATCACTTCTTTACACCTCTCAATACCATTATATTAGAAAAAATATGCCAAAAATATTAAAATAATCCCTTATATTATCCTTAAATACCCAATTTTTTCATAAATAAAACCAAGATATTCCTTTGGGGGAAACAAAAAGTGATTACCAAAATAAGAGGTTAAGTCCATCAAAAAGAACTCTTGTTTTATTTATTTCTCTACCCCTATATTATTATTATTACATGATTATATATTAAAATAAGTATTAAAAATATAATTATATATTTTTTTATTTTAGAGGTATTACCTACACCCACACACACAACCATCAAATAGGATACTCAATCATCATTCGTGTGTACGAGGAAGTACTGCCCAAGGAATCAATTGCGTTGTTCTTTCATGACATCATTTTAAGGTTGGTAATAATAATATATATATTATTTCTATTTTATATATATGATATTTATAATATTAATATTCTTCTGAAATTATATATAACACATACCTTCAGGGTTTCCATTTTTTGGGAATGTGATAACTTCGTTTGTGGACGCTTGGATTACTACCTCCTCAAAGCGATATGAATCGTTCACAATTTATATTGAATCTATTAAGAAGGGGTTTAATAAATGTATAAAATATTTATAAAATATTAATCCTACATGAACTATAATATTAATATATATACATATATTTCATTTACATTCTTCTTTTCAATACACCATGAAAATAGAAACAGCGTTCACGCGTTCGTACGACCTACTATCCCCATCAACGATATATTTAATTTTCTATTAAAATTAGTTTATATATTATTATAAATACAAATATACTGAATATATTGGATACTTATATCTTTTTTTAAATTATGGAAATTATAAATACATAATCTAAGTAAGAGGATGAATAATAACAAGTCTAAACTTTTATGAAAAACAAAGCAGTTATTATCCAAAATGCAACTTCAACCAGAAATTTTTAATCGAAGGGTAATATAAATTAATAATAAAATAATATATGGAATTATATATAATAATATGGTTCTTTTTCATATTTATAATAAAATTATATTTATTATAAAGGATTTTTTAATGTGTAGGAAGAAAGTCAAGACTTATGGTTAGGGTTTTCTAATATCAGTATTATTTTTGTGAAAATGATAACATATTAAAAAAAATTATTTTGAGTGTTTTATATTCTTAATAATAATTTATTATATGATTATTATAATGAAATTTATTGGTATTTACACATCCCATTTATGATCCATCATTTTGGGGGTTATGGTTTGATAGTTACAAAATCGGTGAGGTAAATTTGTTTCAATTTTCCTTCTTTGAGACACATGTTTTGTAATGAAACTATATTGGTTTATAGGGTGTATATACCATCCATTGAAATGTTTTATAATTAATCTAATTACTTTAATTATATTTTAATCTTTAAGTGATTTTATTCTCTCGTGTGTATTATGATTCAATGGTACCAAATTGGAAATAATTTATTACTACAATCTCATTATTTCTCAAGACTGTGTATGATTATGCTTCCATTGATGAAATCTTATGATTCATATCTCAAAATATCTCATTAAATTTCTAATACTCTATTTATTCTTGATAAACTCTTGTATTGGTACAATTTTTTCACTCTTTGATTCTTAAGATAAATAATAATTTTTTTATGAAAATACGAATTTATTACATTTTTTCGAACAGAAATAAGAATTATTTGAATACCACGTTTCCTGAAAAGAAATCAAAAAAAATATACTATTTTCCTATGGTATTTAAAATAATTTTTACCCATGTTTTCGATATTTAATTTTTTTCAAAAACTAATCTTCGTCTCATTTTTAGATTAATGCTCTTTTCAAAAAAAATTACAATGAAAAAGTAATTTTAAATTTTTATGGATTTGTCTACCACTATGACCGTAATTTCATTAAATATTCCCTTTAAAGTTTAATATATTAATTTTGTTATGAATTTTTGGTTTTTATAATATTCTAGATATTCATTGTATTTAAATTGGTTTTCAATGAAAAATGTTTTTAGATAGATTTTATGAATAAAAATTGTATTAAATTATTTTCAAGATTGATTAATATTTTTTAAAGTAATAGGTTTTCAAAATGTCTACAATATTAATTTATACGTTTTTAACAAAAAAATTAATCGTTTTTTGAATCAGACATTATATGTTTTCAACGAATTTTTTTTACATTTTTTTTCATTCTTTCATTATATGTTTTCATGGAAAAGGTTTTCAAAATTTTTTCAAGATTACTTTATATGTTTCCAAGGTTATTTTCAATGAAAACGGTTTTCAAAAGGATTTATGTTTTAAAAAGTTCTTTTCAACAAAAAAAGTATATTTTCCTCAAAAATTATTCTTAAAAAGATATTTTAAAAAAAAATCCATCTAAAATGAAATCTATTGGTGTCACTCCGAACATTATGGGGATATAATCCTAGGGTACCATTCATTTTATTTCTCTAAATGGTTTATGATTTGGTGGTATGATTTCTATGAAACAAATTTCTCATATATTTTTTATATGATTATAAAACATTTTTCTATTTTATAGGTTTTATGCTTATAAAAGATGATTATTTCATAGGATATTATTTAATGAAATGTTTATGAAACCTATCACCTTTTCATAGGTTATGATATAATTAAATGTTTATGAAACCCACTTATTTTCATGGGTTATGATATAATTTTTTATGATGTTATGGAACACATATTTATGATTTCTTTATGAGATTTGTGGGACTTATATCTCTATAAAATTCATAGAGTAATGTTTTATATATCATAAGATATACATGGATTGAATGGAGAGTGAACTTAGTTGGGTAAAAAACATTTTATACGAATTTGGTCTTGGGAGTAAATCATGTCTAGTAAGATAGTTATGGGAGTGAAAAATGAAAACCAAGATGGTTTTGGGAGTTAACCCATTCCTCTACGATTTAATTTTCATTAATCCATGAAAACAATGAAAATTATTTTATATGTTTACATGGCAACAAAAATTCCACGTCTTATTTCTATGTTAGGATTTCATTGATAATGTCCTTGATTCCCTTATGATTCATGTCTTATGAACTCGCAATATTTATTCCATGACTCTTGATTATGAAATTTTTATCCAATATATGATCTTATAACATTATGATATTATTATCATACCCTCAAGCTCTTGATTTTTCTTATATATCTTCCTTGTTTACCCTTATTGAGCATCTTATCTTACCCCTTTGTTTTGATTCATTTCACCGGTTTATGTTGAAAGGTTTTAAGTATGTTTTATAAATGGGATGATCTTTATAGGGGATTTTGAATATCTTTCACGATGATATAATATTATGTTTCAATGTTTCCAAAGACATTAAGCTACTATGGTCCACAATAATGTGATTTTATAATGTGTTGAATAATCAACTAAAATGTTATAATTTCCATGAATGTTATGCATGTGCCACTATGGTTAATATCAAATGAATGTTTTAATAATACATTGGAAACTATTATGAGAAACATTTGGTTCATTCAAATGGATAATTATATGGATATGTCTATGGATGACTCTAAGGATTATCCTAAGGTATCATATATTTAAAATAATATATCATAATTTAGACATCCTATAATTTATTTTTCATGATTATGTGGTTTTATACTGGGATAAGTGTTTCTCTCACTATGTTTTCTAGTTTTAGTTAATGGTGGGAATAAACGGAAATGGGTTAATGTTGAATGTGTTAGAAAATTTGTCGATGAGCAGTTAAATGGGATGATCACTAGAGTGAAGGATGTTGTGATCATTCCAAATAAATTTTCCTGGACCATGACTTTTAAAATTTACATTATAAACTCTCAGACTCACCAAAAATGATAAGGAGGGAGTTCACTGAGATTTTAGGTAATGGATACCATAGAGGAAAAAATATTAAGTTTTCTTTGTGTTGATAATGTAATAAAAAATCACCCAAGTGAATGTAATAGGGTAATATGAAGATGTGTAGATAATAGAAAAGAAAGACACAAATAAATTATCTTCAAAGGGACAAAACGTTTGGTCAACCCTATGAATAAGAATAATGGCCTCCCAAATATATCCTTGATGGTTGAATTGTTTAAATTTAAACTGAATGGGAATTATGTAAATGAATTTCCTAAATTGATGGATCTAAAAGAGAATCAGTAGGGTGGTACAAGTAATGGATATACTTTTCGTGATGATGATAATATAGATGAAATTTGAATGTGAAGATTTATTAAGTAATAGGATGAGGTAGCCTTCTAATGTATTCAGGATGAATAGTAATAATCAAAGTGTTTATGATATATTGGATAAAAATAAATTAAATTGGACAGTACTGATTACCATGGAAGTGATCAAGGATTTATTGGAAAAGTTGTTTATTCTACCATGTATGGAATTTATGGAATTTGGGGATTTAAGGAATATATAAAATAATATTTGGAATAATATAGCATGAATTTTATTGATAAGTATTTATGGGAATTTTTTATTAACATGTTTCTAGAGAATACACGATTAAGATATTCACATGTTTGGTATGTGACAATTAAGATCAACTTTATGGTATATGAAGGATTAATGCTAAGATGATATTAAGAGATTTCGTGAACATCTTTCTAAAGACTTTTATTTTCTTATTTTGAAGGCGTTATAAGGTTAACCCTTTAGGGAGTGGTTTAAGTAATTATTCTGAAGTGGGTTTAGTGGTTAAAGTTTTATCTCACTATATGTGTATTTGTTCATATTGGATAAACTTTGCTACTTTTTTTATGTTAACTAAAGACATATAGAATAACCTGTAATTCCTTTTATGGATATCATGATCTTCAAATGCTTTATTAACGAAAAATTCACCTTCCTTTATTTGAATTATGGGTAAAGTAGAAATTCATCATGAAATAAACTAATGTTGATATTGTGATTATGGAATGGAGTGAAATCAAGAAACTAAATTTTTTCACGAAAATGTTTCAATTTTAAAAAGGCCCGGAAAATTAAATTGTGTCCTATAATGATCATTTTTATGATTTCAATGACATTTTTACAGCATCTTTTGGTTATGGATTTTTTTGTCATTAACTTCATCCTAACCATGTTCTCTATCACTCTCCATAAGAACATGATAGTTTTATGTCTATTCTATTATCCATTTTTTCAGATTCCTCTTATGTTATTCTATGTGGAATCTTAGTTACACGTTATTATGGGTAACCATTTTCATTCAAACATTACATTTTTAGAGGAGGTTATAGTACTTATTTTTATGATTTGGTACTAAATGAAAGGAACATTAAAGTATTAATCCTTTGATCACCCAAATTTATTTCGTCGTATAAATTCATTTTAAGGGGTTTGGAATGAAACACCAAGAATTTTTATGAATTATTAATTCTCAATTTAATTTTATATTTTTGATATTATCTATTTAATGGAACAATGAATATATATTGTGCTATATGAAAGGACCAAGATATTAATACATGGAATGAAACATCAAGTCAAGCATGTGCTACATGAAACACTGTATTTGGATTGTGTTCTACACAATGCTGGGTTCCTTTGATAACTTGTGTGAAATTCAAGACCTAGTTATACAAAACAACAATGTATAATTAATAATAATATTAAAATACTATAATATTTGTCACCTAGACTGTGGATTAAAGGTTATGAATAATATTAATTAAATTTGGAAAATATGTTTTACAAATGTATATAATAATAAATATTTTGTGACCAATTACTAGAGATAAAAATTAAGCCCTTTTAAAAGTACAAGAAATCCTTATCTAGAAAACTATACTTACGAAATAAAACACGTTTTACATCATTAAATTAATTAGGAAAATTTTTATATATTTTGTTATAAAAAATATATATTTTATTCATTCGACTATTTAACATTCATATTATGTGATTTCTAGACAATATATATGAATAAATCAAATTTTATGTGCAAAAATATGTATATTTCTAAAATTTAGTTTTAACAACATTTAATGGAGTATATATTTTAATATATTTTTTGAAAATTCTATAAATTATTTTTAAAAAGAAAAATTTATTTTTTAAATTGGAATATCTTATTTTACTTTAGTTGATTTTTTTTATTTTTTCGGAGAAGTTTCATTTTTTCATTAATGTAGAAAAACCCAAAATTTCAATTGAAAACAACATTATCATTTAATTTATTTATATAGTTAAATTATATTTTAAATTGTTTTTAAATTATATATAGATCAATTATACATCTATTAATAACATTTATAAAATTTATTAAATTTTACAGTGAAATTGGATATAAAAACATTTCATACCTTTGAACTTTTCCCTTTGAAAAACCTATCATCTCAACTTTTCTGTAGGATTTATATTATATAAATATCTATCACTTATATTTTTATAATTTGAAAAAATAGATTCAATATTTTTAATAATAGTAATTTATAATTTCTATTATGTTCCAATTAGTTTTTACACAAAATATTAGTTAATTTTATTAATATTAATTACATAGAATATGGAAAAATGAGTTTACATAGTTGTTAAAAATTAATATTAAATGTCGAATTGAACAAGAAACTTGTAAAAAAGAAATTTTCTGGAAATATTATGAACATATAACCCATTATATAAAATATGGGATATTATTTTAGGAACATTATATAAGGGATACCTCTCAAAACTGTTTTTCTTTTTGTATTTACATGAATGTCATTCCTCATCTATAATAAATTGGGACTCAACCACTCACTTATTTACACATCTCAAGTCATTTTTCTTAGAAAAAAACTACCCAAATTTCTTCTAAACATCCCAAATATATTATCATGAACCTCTATATAGGATGAAAAAAACCATGTTATTCCTTTGCTACAAACCAAAATTGATTACCCAAAGAAGATGTTGTATCTTTCAACAAAAACTTTGGTATTATTTATTTCTCCACACCATTAATTATTATTATTCCATAATTATATAATGAAATATGAATTATAAATTTAGATATATGTTTTTATGTTATGTTTTCAACCTATAGACATGGCCACATCCATCAAATGGGTTAAAAAATTATTATTCGTTTGTACAACGAACTACCGCATCACGAATCGATGTCATAAGATCTTCTATTACCACATTTATAGGTTTGTAAAAATGATTTATTTAATATTTATATACTATATATATGATATATATGATGTATTTATTCATCTTAAATTATTGTATAACCTATACCATCATACATTCCATTTTTTGGCAATACAATAACTTCATTTTGGGGACGTGTGGACTAACGCCTCCATGAAGTGATACGACTCATTCAAAATTTACGTGGAATGTATTAATAATGAATTTATTAAATTTATACGATATTTATGAAATAATAATTCTATTGTAATGATAATATATATATACATGTATTGATTTATGTTCTTTCTTTCAGTAGATCATGAAAATGGAAACAACATTCATGCATACGTACGACCTACTGTCTCCATGAATGATGTATTTAATTTCAAATATCTATATTTTATATATTGTTATATTTTTATATATAAGGAATATATATGATATTTATATAATGTTTTACTTTATGTAAATAATTAAATAATAATCTAACTAATATTATCATGAATAAAAAGTCAAAACACATATGAAAAACAAAGTGGTTATTAACTGAAATGTAACAATAACATGAAATTTTTAATAAACGACTAATAAAAATTCACAATAATATAATATATGGTATTATTTATAATAATATTATTATTTTAAATACTTATAATAAATTTGTATTTATTATATAGAAGGTTTGAATGTGTACGAAGAAAGTCAAAACTTAATGTAATGGTTTTCTAGTCTGGTTTTATTTTTGTGATCGTTATGCCATATACACTATTCATTTCATTTTTGTGGTGTATATACATCACATGAAATTATTATATTATTATTATCCTTAAATTTATTTTTATTCTCATATCCCTTTTATTATCTATATTTCAGGGGGATTATGGTTTGAAAGATATCAAATTGTTAGGTATTTTATCTCACTTTTCTTTCTTTGGGAAAAATGTTATGTTATGAACCTATATTATATTAAGTGTATATATACTACCATTTGGCATGGATTATCATGGATAAAATTATTTTCATTATATTTTAACCACAATATTATGATATTCTCTCATGTGGATTATTATTCAAAGTTACTGAAGTGGTATTCGTTTTTTTTTTGACAGTCACATCGTTTATGGCAATTGTTTATTATAATGCTTCTATTGATGTATATTATGATCCATATATCAATATATCTCATGTGTTTTTTCATAAATTTTTATTCATGATATTTTCATGTATTGGTAAAAAAATTTAAATCTTCGGTACTTAAGATAAATATGAATATAGATTTAAGAAAATTTGACTTTATTACAATTTTTAGTCAGAAATATGTGTTCTTTAAAAACCATGTTTAAAAAAGGTTCTACTATTATCCTAAAATTTTTAAAAGAAAATTTTAACCATGTTTTACCTTTAAAAAATGTTTCTTTGAAATGGAATATTCATCTCATTTTTTTATTGAGATACTTCTCAAAAAATTCTACAGAGAAAAATTAATGTCTAGTATGTACAGATTTACCTTCCACCATGACTATAATTTCATTGACTCTTACACTAAAAGTTTACACGTTAATTTTTTTATGAAATTTTTTTTCCTAATATTTTGGTTAATCATTATTTTTGTAGTCATTTTTTAATAATTTTTTTTCAATTTGTTCTTTAGGGTGTTTTAAATGATTTAGAATATTTCCTTTTATGTTTTAAAATAAAAATGTTTTAGAAAGGTTTTAGAGAATCAGTTAAATGTTTCCATGGAAAAACTTCTTCAAATTTTTTCAGTACTCCTTTATAATAATTAAAGGAATGTTTCTTCATGCTTCTTGACTCTGTTTTAATAGAAAAAGGTTTTCATGTTTTTCTCATGATTCCTTCATATGTTTTCATCGTTATATGAAAATAAAATGGTTTTATAAATGATTTATGTTTTAGAATGTTTTTTTAATTACAAATGACATTTTCCAAAAATTAAAAAAAGGTATTTCAAAATTATTTTCCATCCTATATAACATCCATTGGTGGTACTGATGCCATTGTGGTGATATTATTCAAGTGCAACATTTATATTCTTTATCGGAATGGTTTATGATTTGATTAAATATATTCTATGAAACCTATTTCTAATTGACATGTTTTATTAATATAAAATCATTTTTTATTTAATGGTTTATATAATTATGAAACCCTCTTCTTTAGGGGGTATGCTTCGATGAAATGATTATGAAACCTATATCTATCTCATAAGTTCTAAAATGATGACATGTTTATGATACCTAATTAATTTCATGGTTTATGATATGATTTTTATGATCATGTGGAACAAAAATATATTATTTTATTATGGTATGGATGTGACCAATATCATACTCTAATGAATTAGGTAAATATATAAATTTCATCTGATAGTCATGGAATGAATTAGGACTAATCACTATTCAGTAAAGAAATATTTCCAATAATATGGTCTTGGGAGTCAACCTTAACTACTATGATGGTCATGGGAGTGAAACAAAAATACTATGATGGTTTTAGGAGTGAACTCATTCCACTATGATGGCCTTGTAATTAATCCATGATTACTATAGAAATAATTTTATATATTTATGTGTCTACAACAATTCTATGTATTTTTCAGATGTTATGACTGTATTGATTATGCTATTGATTCCCTAATGAATATCATCTAATAAAATACCTTTATTTATTTTATTACTCTTTATTATGATCTTTTATATGTAGGGTATGATCATCTAATGTTATTATTTAGTTCTCATACCCTTAAGTTAATGATTATGCTTACATATATCACTTTTTTACACTTAAAATGCACATGAGATCCCTCATTTCTTATGTTTCCATTAAAATAGTTATGAAGAATGGTTTTAAGTATAATTAATAAATATAAATATACTTAAGGGATATTTCAATGATAAATCTCTATAATAGAATATTATGTTTCCACATTTTCGAAGATGCTAACTGTTAAGGTCCTCAGGCATGCACATTTTTAATGTTCATAATATTAATCTAAAATAATGTAATATCCATTTATGTTAATCCCAGGTCTCTATAATTATCACCTATGAATATGATCAAAATTAGATCCATTTTTTCAAATAATGGTACTTGAAATTGTTTTATATCTTGGAAACATTACAAGTGTTCCACTAACCTCAACTATAAAATGTAACATCCTCCCGTTACTAATTCATAACACTTATTAAATTAATTTCAAAAAAACTACCAAGAAATTAAAAAAAATTATTATTATCATTATATATCTATTGGTATACCCAATAGAGCATCAACATTGTTCTTAATAAGAGATAAATATGTGGTTTTTTAGGAAAAGGTAATCATTTTCACCGAAATCTTTCTTTTTTTTACTTCTTATTTTACCATATTTAATTATTTATTTATAATTTCAATATAGTAACACTAGAATAGTATATATAAATATATTTATTATGTTTATGAGTTAATTTTTATCTATATTATTCTCTATTAAATGGGAAACAGATCCATTACTCATGTGTACGGAATAATAACACTTCACAAACCGCTGTTATTTTTTTCATCACCGACTCAAATGTATAGTCATAGTAACAGATATGGTAAATATGCGTATAATAATTATGAAATAATAATAATTTTATTAA
This sequence comes from Viscum album, assembly GCA_963277665.1. NCBI lineage: Eukaryota > Viridiplantae > Streptophyta > Magnoliopsida > Santalales > Viscaceae > Viscum > Viscum album. The sequence goes on along the minus strand of OY728162.1, from coordinate 659,491,968 downwards.
AATTAATATATAATCCTCTTCCTTACCATTTTACCCTCTAAATAAATGATAACATGGTTCATGCACACATACAACATACCATCCCCATGAAGTGATGTCATTCATTTTCCATTCAAACATTTCAATGATGATTCTAAAAATTTATGTAATAAATAAATATCATATTTATAACACTAATATAATTTCTTACATTATTTAATTTCATCCTATGAACATTAATCAAAACATACATGAACAAACATGCATTTGAAAACGAAGCAATTAAAACCCAAAAAATGGTAATAATAAAATTGTAGTATAAAATGTTTGTTAATATGTTATAATAGGATAATATATGATATTATGACTATTAATACCATAATGGTATTAATTAATCACCTATTTAAAATCATTACACATGAGGATAAATAATGATCATCTAAAGGGAATTATGTGGTAAGCAATTTCATCTAAATTTCAAATTCATTGAGTAAAATTTGATATTATGATCATATTTACATTTTTATAATGTATATACTACCAATATGATATATTTAACATAAAAACTACGTGTTTCAAATTTACAAGTTACCATGGAGGTATATATTTATTTTACACTATCATATTTATTGGGATTGATTAAATTTTCCTTGATGGAATCTTACAATCCACCCTTCATAGAATATATATATTTTAAAATCCATAGGATATTTAATGAGTTTAAATATTTTCTTATAAATTTTCTCTATTTCTCACTTGAACCAAAAAAATAAAAATTTAAAAAGAACAAATTATTTTATTTCTATATTAATGAGATATATTTTTCTTCCAGGCCCGTTTTTTTCTCTATATTTTTAAAAATTATCCTTTTTGACACTCAAATGAGTTATTCCAAAAATATTTTGTCATACATGAATTTTTAAAATATTTTAAAGGAATAATTTTTTCATTTTGAAAGGTTATATTTTTAATTAATTAAAACATTATGAAATGAATGTTTTTAATGAATACTACATTAATGGGAATCCCTACCACTGTAACAATTTCCTGTTATTTATATTATTCTACATTATATGAATTTTTTTAAATGAGAACCATTCAATGAAATATTATATTAATATATCACTTTTATTTCATTCTTTTTTCTAAAGGACCTGATATTCTTACAATACGAATTTATCTAATGAACAGATGGTTATCTCTTATATCTTATTAATATTTTGATCATTAATTTCTCATGAAACATTAACTTTCTTATGATTATTTGTCAATATAATTTTTCCTAAATATCTATATTAGTTTTATAATAGATATAATAGTTTCCTAAGTGAACTACCATTTTTAACATATGTTATTTTACTATGAAATTTACTTGATGGATTAAAGAAAATCTTAATAAATCCTTATCCATTTCTCAAAATGGATATTTATTGATAAGTAATACTATTTATAAATTTAATTGATAATTTCATGTATATTGAATACATTTGACATGTAGTTATTGGTGGGTCCCGATTATAGATTTCTCTAAGATACATCTTTGGGTATTATGAGTCAATTTTGTTGGAGAGATTAAATGGGTTTTCAGTGTATAACTAACCATCAATTAAATTTTATTAACCTTGAATATTTATGATAAAGATATCATGATATTTTTAATCATGATTTATAATATAATTATTTTACATCATTGAGAATTAACTATTTTTCTTCCATGATATTATAGCATTGATTTTAATATTGATTCATTTCATACTCATGTTATTAATTAATTAATTTATTTTTTAGTTATCTACATTTCCATATTGATTATCATCATCATTCATGCATTATTTAGGATTCTTATAATATATATATGAAAATAAATTATAGTGGAAATGATGGAGACCCATGGTGTCCCCCATAACGACGAGATTACAATCATTCGGTAAAGAGATGGTACGTAAGAAGATAATAATGGGCTACCTAGGATCCAACATGATTTACAAATCATCTGCAACAATGTTTTCTTCTCTAAAGGTATGATTGATCCTTACATTATGATCGATAGTCATTCTAAACCACCAAATGATATATACAATACCCCAATGGGGATGATCCATCCTTTCCTTAGGTTTTGAAGAAGAAATATTTTAATGGGTTTCAAGGATGCATGATATTTCCTTTTTTACATTTCACATTTTGTTCCTAATGTAAAATGAGTATAATTTACGTATCTGGTCCTCAAATACTACTAAATTATTGGTCCTTCTGGATTAGGTCTCTTATTACCATGTCAATGTAATTATGTGACCATATAATCTTGATTACTATATTAAGGGTTGATATAGTTTTTATCAAAGGAATTTTAATAGAATTCCTAGATATTAGTGTTAATAAAACATAAATTAGGGAACATAACCCAATCACTAACTTTGAATATATGTAAAATTTTAGGAAAACATAATAGATTACTTTTTAAAGATATAAAATATTTTTTTATCGTTGAAAAACATCCCTTTCTTTATAATACACGTGGATGTGGTTTTGGGAAAGATTCATCTAGGTGTAGTAACCCCAATTAAAGTAACTACATTATTACTTATCCATTATTTGGGTGGACAGTGTATGTGCCCTTACTACACACCTAATTTGACACCCTTGTGTGATATTTTTGGGTCATTTTCCATTTTTTTTACAAATTTTGATGAATTATTTGGAAATATTTTCATGACTTAAGTATATTTGAAAATAAATTTCCAAACTATGAAATCAAATATAGGTGTTTTTAGAGATGAGAATATCATGGCTATATTATGAAAATTTTTCTAGGTTATGAAAAATAACCATACATTTAGTTATGCATGATGTTCCATGGAATGATAAAAGCATATTGGATCTTGTAATGTGAATGAATACCCTATAAATTTGTGGAAATACTAATCTAGTGGTAGAAGAATAATGGAATAAGACCATAGAAAAGTTATTTATGTCTTTGGGATGTGATGGCATAGAAAAATTTATAATTTGAGTATATATTTCTAATGTATAATCTGATAAATAGTAGTATTTGATCTAGATTACCAGAGAGGGAGAAGAAATATAACACAAATAATGGAGATATTTTAATGTAACATTCTTAAAAAAAATTCCATCATATGAAATAAAATAAAATTAAAATAAGGTTCCCTATATTAATGAAAAAATAATAATAAATTGTTCAAGATAATTAGGCTAACATTACAATAATCACTAGGTTTGCTAATAATTAAATGGAAAAATATATAAATAATTCATCAATATTTCATTGTAGGGAATAATCCATGACTCTGATGAGAACTATTTTCTCAAAAATATTAATCATATGATGAAATATTATTTTTCTCCATAAAAATAAGGAATGAATTTGATATAACCTATACATTCAAGGTAAATTTATAGAATCATAGGTTATCAGAACTCCAAGAAAAAGGTAAAAATTCAAAGAATAATTGGAATATGAATAAATTCTTACCATGTGAAAAATATTGAAGGAAACAACTTAGGAAATAGTTGAAGGGCATGATAATTTGTTAAAAGTGTTGAAATATGGATCATATGGATAATGAATATATGCTTATGAAATAAATCACTACTGTCTTGTTTTTTATCTTTATCAGAATGGATCATTATTCAAGCCAATTTGTAAAGTGTCATGGTAACTTACCACAAAAGGGGTAATAGGGAGAAGGTTAATCTTATGTGATCACAACAGCTAGGGTTTACGTTCTTTAAGATGTATTGTTAGGTACATTAATAATATGTTTATATTTACTTAATGATTTGTTTGATTTGGGATCCTCTCACTACTATATTTTTTTGGAAATCAATTAAAATTAGATGTTTCCCTATAAAATTAATATGGGACCTGTTAGAAAAAATACGTACTGTAAATATCATTACAATGAGGTTTTTCATGATGTTATCATCTATCTGGTGATTTTATAATTATACCAATGTGTGACTTTGATTTAACTATTGGTATTGACTAGATTTTAATATGTGATACAAAATTTTAGATTAAATAGAGGGGAATTATTATTCTTGATGAAGATATGGAAATCCATATCTTTAGAGTAGATACTTCATCATACTGTTCATGTCTAGATCCACCCCTTATAGCTCTTTTGAATGAGATTTTAGGGAAGAATAGAATAAAATATCTACAAATGGAAAAGGTGATCTTAAAATTGATTATTACATACTATACAAAAATACAATGATATATTTTCTGAGGAACTACTTGGACGTACACCAGATCATGAATTAGAGTTTTATATTGATTTAATCCAAGATGCAAGACCCACAAAAAAACTCCTTATAGAATGGCCATTGGGGAATTAGTGGAATTAATATAATAACTATAGGAGTTGTTTAATTACTAATTTACATTCTGTAGAGTATCACCTTATGTATCCCTTATCATTTCATTAACAAGAAATATATATCTATGGGGTTGCGTACTGATTATTGGGATATCAATGCTATTATTATTAACAAGTATCATGTGCGTCATATTGATAAATTATTTAATCAACTTCATGGAGTTCAATATTTTTTAAAGATTGAAATTTGTTATGGGTACCATTAATTATGATTAAAATAATAATATATATCAAATAAAAAATTTATAATAAGGAAGTTTCTTTAAGATTTTACAATAATAACATTTGGATTGACTAATGCACGTTCAATTTTTTTGGATTAAACAAATAGAGTATTCAAGGAATACCTTGATTATTTTGTTGTGGAATCTATTGACGATATATTGATGTACTTGAAAATCTTTAAGGACTACGATAGTCACTTCTAGCTTTTACATCAGACTATTAGAAGGAAAGAGTTATATATAAAATTTACGAAGTGGGAAATAAGGATTCTAAATATTGATTTTCATAGAACACTTTTTAGTGAGGTTGGAATATTAGTTGATCCTATAAATTAAATAGAAGAAAAAGATTAGAATAAAAAATGAAAATAACTACATGCTATATTTTCAATGGTTTTGTAGGTTTCTATCGATGGTATTTTGAAAAAAATTCCTAATTATCTAACCTATTAACAATAATTACATGTAACATGTTTTAGTTCACATAGACAAAGGAATGTGAATAATGTTTTGATGAATGGAAGATGAGATTGGTTAATGCTCTGAATCTGACTATGCCATCACTAAATGGTAGCTTTTTTATATATAGTGAATCATAAAAATGGTATTTTGTTTTTTCCTTATACAAAATTATAAATTTATTACTTATACATTAAATTAGTTAATGAAACCGGAACAAAACTATAAAACCCATGATCTTTAGTTGGAGGTTGTAATATTTTCTTTGATGATATGGATAAATCATATATATGGTTAAAGATGTGATATATACATTGATTCTAGGAGTCTTAAATAAAAAATTTCTTATAAATAGATCAATGTGAGACAAATATTGCGGCTCCAGCTACTCATGAATTATGATTCCTCAACACAGTACCACCCATTGAATGAAATAATGTATAAAAAGCATTAAAAATAAATGGTCATGGAGTTCTAAAAGAAATTGCGATTTAAATGGTTCTTATGTTCACTATAAATATGGATATATGAATTTTTAATGAAAGAGGTACATCAACCCATTTATAAATGTTTTCTAATCAATATTTGTGGAAAATATGAAAAAACATTCTAATTATGAGATATTTGAAAATAAAATTAAATGAAATCAATTATGGGGAATTAGAATACTTATTATATGAAGTTGGAATCCTAAAATTGGGAATGAGGCTATGTTTTTTATATATATCTAAACTAAAAATAAAAATATTGGATTATTATAATAGCTCAAATTTATTTATACTACATGGTAACTCCAAGATGTATAGGGATTTTAGGGAATATTTTTGGTGTGATAATATAATGTGGGGAATATATAATAATGTATCTAGATGATTAGATTTTCAATAGGTGTGTGCTAAGAAGAAACGTCTAAGAGGAATCATAATACCTATACCTATTCCTAGGTGGAAATGATGTTACATAATGATGGAATTGGTTACTATATTACTATTGGAAAAAAAATCCCTCAACAGGTCCTCTTAGTATTTTTTCAGTGTGGTTGTGTTTTTTGACATCGCTAGATGACCAAAAATGAGTATGGTTGGTTTTTTCGAAGATATGTTTTTAATTTGGCATAGTTTCCCAGTTCTTTCCAAATTATCGGGCCTTAAAATCGGGAGTTTGATGTTAGAAAAATAAGTATTTATTCATAGAAGTGAACAATATGAATAACGTTGATTTTTTTTTTTGCAAATGATGAGAACTGTATATCACAATTCATGGGCAATGTTCTATGTGTTGGGAACGATATGTAGAGTAGTGGGGATGGTATGCCAGAGTGGTTTGTGAAACCAGAAATTGTTCTCGATGGAAGGCAGTGCAGTATGCCGATGGCTTGATGTCGGTGTATGAGATCGACCATGTAGGAGTAAAGGTAGTTTATAGTATAGATAAGAAAAAAATTTCATGGGTGGCTCGCGGTTCATAGCGGCTGAAGGATCGATATGTAGTGAAGGCTGGATTGATGATTTGGTAAATCTTAAATTAACATATTTTTTGGGTATCTTTTCCTATATAATAATCGTTAATCACAATGATTACTATACAGTATGAGTATTCTTAGAGAACATATTTTTTGTTTGTAATTTCAGGAAAGTTTGAAGGAGGTTCAAAAGGATGAATTTTGTGAAATCTGAAGCAGTTTGTGCAGAAGAAATTCTGCCAAAGGAGTTTGTGGGAATTCTTAACCCACAAAGGAAGAAATTATATGCAGAGGAGGAATATTCAGTATACAAGTGAGATAATTATACAAGTGGAACGCATAGGGGGAGCTCCGATATAAGGAAGAAATTATATCCCACAGACAGAGAATGGTTCACGAACGAAGGAATGTTCACAAAGTCGGAGCGAAGGCAGTGGTACGTGGATGTAGTTGCGGTTTCTGAAAGGCATATGTAGTACACTGAGATGCATTCCATGTACCAAACCTGCAACATAGTATGCATAAGAACATGATGGTTCATGGTATTCTCAAGGAATCTTGAGTAAGGTTTCGATCAGTTTTCAAAAGTATTTTCCAGTACCTAGCAGTACTCAAGAAGTTTGAATTTATCTACGAGTGAAAAAGGAACTTCAACAGAGTATTAACCTGCAGTTGAGGACGTGGGAATTATTACAAATTAAGGGACCTACATATCCATAAACTGATATTGACTTAAAAGTTAATAAATGGTGTATAGATTGCTTTCCAAGAGAAGTAAGCGAAGGAATATCAAGACGATGAGACTTTCCACAGGAAGTGATCCAGAGAAAGAGGCATTGGGAGAAACCCTTGGGAATGTAATGATCGGAACCTAAAAATTGTAAAGACAGTGATCTTGGGTATAGAAGATCTTGCTCAAACATTTTACTCATTGTTGGTAGTGAGCCTTAGTAAATTTGGTACATTGTCACATTACTATTTTAGGCTCCTTGAACGTAGCCCAACGAGGGTTAACCAAGTAAATAATGATGTGTACTATGCATGATTTCATATCTGTTCCTATACTGCTATGGGATGACGTAAGAATTGGGTTTTGTTTAACAACGTAAGAAGATCGAAATGGATGAATGTTTTAATCTATCATACCCTGATTCACCCCCCCACCCCAGGGTGTTCGATATGTGAGTGCTGAGAGGCAATATCTTATAAGAGTCACAAAACCTCTACCTATTCCAAGGAGGAAATTATTTTTCATTATGATAGACTTTTTCAATATATTACAAAAGGAACCTTGAAATAATGATGTAATATGGAAAATTTATTATCACATAACTGAATAATATGATTTCCTTAATATAAGAGAATATTTTTATTGAGTGAATTACACTACTCTATATTAAATGATTTGGACTAAATCATGGAATAATTATTTCAGTTTTTCTGCATTATGATCAAGGAATTATAAGAAAAATTGGAAAACTCTTCAGAAATATCTAGATACATAACATTATTTGAGAACTACTTATCAACCTCAAATCATGGGATGGTTTGATAGGACAATTAAAACCATAGAATACATGTTGAGATTATTCCCACATGACTTTAATGGAACATGGGATAAATATTTTCCTTTTTTAGAGACTTCCTATAACAATATATTCCATCAGATTTTTCAAATGGTATTGTATAATGCATTATACGGTAAGATATTCCATACTTCAACTTGTTGGTGTGATGTTGGTGAAAAGAAACTTTTTGGCCCAAAAAATGATGAGATAAAATGAAACTTTTAAAGAAAATTTAGAAACATATTAAATAATATCAAATAAGAAAAAGTTTTATGCTTATATCTATAGTAAATATTTCTAATTTCAAAAGGGTGATCATGGTTTCATGGATGTATCTCCATGAAAGGTTGTTAAAAAGTTTGGGAAGAAAGGGAAACTCAACCACAAGTATCTCAAGACTATTTGATATTTAGAATGAATTGAAGTCGTTTGTTACCATTAGTAAATTACACTATTCCACTCTAAAGCATGTGCTTTTTTATTTATCTCATTATTAACGAAGTACATGCAAGACACACACACGTTCTCACCACTGAAGAAATTTAATAAGAACTTTATCTATCTTATTCGGAAGAGACTATCCACATTATCGACACTACATAAAATGTTTTAAGGAATTTAATGACTCAAATCGTATAAGAAATTTGGAGAAATCATAAAATAAAATAATTAACATGAGAACAATAGTATGTTATGAAGAGGAACTACCATTATTTTTTTAGAAAGTATTATCCAATAAAATGTAGAGGTTGTAATTTTGGGGGTAGGAATGAATAAAAAAGATAATCTTAAATTATAGTAAATGATAATAATATTTTATTAAAACTATAATATAAAGTTCACCTTAATTTGTCATGGGAGAAAAATTATATTTTTATAGGATGAATATTGATTCTGAACATACAAGGTCAAAATAATCCTAGAATGTGTTTTTGAAAATTTTCCATTAAAATAATATATTATGATTAATTGAAAATATAGTATTCAATTTCTCATCCATTTAATCATACTATGATGTTATAATATTTAAAATTAAGTATTTATTGTAAATAAATTCGAATAAACAATTTTAAGATCATTTGGTTGTAATAAAGTAATATTTTTTAGAAAACTACTTTTTATGTCATAATGAATCTCATTTAAATAATTAGAAAAAAATAATGATGAATGATTTAAATGAAATTTATAGATTTTATATCTTTAAATATGAATATAAATATATATATTTGTGATTACTGTTCATATAGTTAATGCAAGATCAACTGGTGATTTAAATTTTATTTTCTTGAAAAATATTTTTTTGACATATTATATGGGTTTTTTAAATTAAATTCTACCAATTCCATGAATATTTTTTTGAAAAGATTCATTTTTTTTAATTTTATTGTTTAACTTTAGTTAATAAGACCAACAACATTTTTCTCAAAATTTATAGTTAATGTATTATAATTAATTACTTTTCTTTAGGTTTAAAAGTGTTTTCCAAGGGGGAACCAAAAAAGATAAGTATTAAAATGTTCTAAAAAATGATGAAACCCCTTGGGTTTCTGGATTTATATCTTAAACTTATAACCTTATAATGTAAGATATTTTTGTGCATTGGTTTCATGAAAGTACCCTTACATTATTTTGAAACATCGAAAAATTAAAAGTGTTCCACTCACCTCAATTAGAAAATGGAACCTCATCCCCAAAATTCTTAATCATAATATTCTATTTAGATTTACCAATATTTAAAACATACTTTGAATGTTTATATCTTATCTGGTATTCCTAAAATACCAACATTGGGGATCTTAATAAGGGATCTGAAGCATTATTTTTTAAGAGAAGTTAATCATCTTTACAATGATCATTCAATTTTTACTTATAATTTTCCCACATAAAATTATCGAAAAATAATTACAATATAATAACACCATTATCTTTCATATATTTGGATTTTATTATTTGTATTTAATATTATTTATCCATCTTTTTCTCTATCAAATGGGAAAAAAGTATCTCTTGTTTGTACAGTAGACCACCGCCTCACAAACCAATGTAATTTGTTTTTCATCACCATCACACATGTAGTGTAATAATGTTGGAAATAATGAATATATATAAAAATTATGAAATTTTTTTAATTATTTAAAATTAATAAATCGTTTACTTCCTTACGCTTTCACCCAAAAAATAATAATAACGTGTAACGACCCAAAGTGTTATCAATGAAATTCCATTATTATAATTATTCCTTACAGTATAATCCCAATAAGAAGAGTAATGGAATATTATCACACTAAATACTATGTGATCATTAATCATAAATTTTCCACTTCTATGTTTTGAATTTCGAAAATATGACATACAGGGTTCTGTTTAGGATATTTTTTTGAGTCTAATAGAACAAACATAATTTTTGGTGAATAGTAACCCACCCCTATGAATAGTAACCTCACCTATGATAGTATCTATGTAGGATTTAAGTTAAATCATGATGTACATATGTTTTGGAATATGTAAAAAAATGTTTTAAAAACTGTATTTTTCCTATGAATTTGGATTTTAATTAAAAATTAAATTATTCATATTTAGAAAATTATTTTCGAAACATGGACTTCATTTTTGGGTTCCACACATTGAAAAATGGTTGGGGGATTTTTTTGGATTTTTAAGAAATGCCTTAATTTTTGATGAATAGTGAAATACCATAAATTACAAAATAAGCTAAATAAGATAATTATAGTGTCATGCATGATGTTCTGCTGATTTATTCCCAATTGGGTCCTGTTCACATGATAAAATTACAATTGTTGGTCGTGGAAGACTTATTATTCATTTTCTTTTGGGGAAATAATCAATTAATGAATTATATATTGAGAAATCGCCTCTTCCCTCCACCATAAATACCACCCACCGCACCCTAATTTTTCTCACACCTCTCAAACATAAATCATTTCCTAAAATATTCTCAAGAATCTTCCCTAGGTCCTCCCCCTCATCCAAGAGCTTCTGGAATCATCAAAAGACTAAGCCTAGCTTTCTTAAGGATGATTTCAATAGGAGGATTCAAGAGGTAATTCTTATCTCTCTTTTCATTCATTTTTTCCTTTAAAATTTTATTTCATTTCTTCTCTTAGCCTCACCTTCTCGTATCAAAATTTCTTGATAACATCAGTATTCTTGATATACTAGTATGATATCATGTTAATGTATGATTACTCATTATACTCCCCCTCTCTTTCTTAATAAAATGAATTGGTTGCCCGTGATGTGTTAATTTATCTAAATAATGGGTGATGCACTTCCTTTTTCCTTCGAATCCTTCAAGGATTCTAATAAAACCATAAAATGGTTGAAAATAGATATTAAATTTTATGTATTATCCCCTTCTATGTTCTGTAACTAACTTATTTACATAACACTAAGGGATGAAATGAAACAGGTTCACTGTGATTAAAAAACCACCCAAAATAATAAAAAAATGATCATCATTAAATTTTATCTAATGATTCTTTCTCACGGTACATAACCAAATTCATTATAATATAATTTATATCTGTGGAATTTTACTAATAATATATATTAACAATTCTGGGTTTTCAACCACATTTCAAATGAACATTTGTTCATGAATACAAGTGGACCGTTCATAAAAGATATGAAAATTAACACTACTAAATAATGAATCTATGCTCTATAACTCATCCAAAATCCCATAAAATAACTTAATGAAATAATAGAAAACCATGTTCATGTAACAAATGGTTCTGTAATTTCTAATTTGTCAGTATAATGTCATTATATAAGACATTAAACTGAAGGAGTTGTTCAGATACAAGGTAAGTGGAAAATATCAAACCCAACTTTCTTTCAGTAGGTTCTCCCTCTTTCACCCCATTTTTGGTATGATCACTCCTTGAAAATTATTTTTTTATCATTATCTTCTCTTTTCTGTGATATAATTGTTTTCTACTGATGTTTATGTCAAAAAAATGTTTTCTAAAAGAACTCTTCTTTCAAAAACACACCTTTTACATATGGTGGATGGTTATCATATCAAGTGTGTTATTACCACTTTATTTTTGGGACCCAATGTTTATCAATGTGTTATTATGATATGAAACCCATTACTTTAACAGAGTTTTTTATATTAATTTTTTATATATGTTCATTGTGACATGCATGATAATGATTATGTTATGATGTGATGAGTTCACTAGGAATTATATACCGCAATATGAATGTTTCAATGTGATGGGTGAACACAGAATTATACAGTGCTCCAATGAATTGGGTAAAGTGATGAATCTCATGAGTTTAAGAGAAATTATGTGTGAAAAAATTCTAGCTTTGTCCACAAGTATTTGTGGTAGTAAACCAATAAAACATAATCTTTCATTTTTATGCATTTCCAAATTTCAATTCTTTTGTTTATGTTTCCTACCATGTTCATGATCCTTGGCCTCTGTTAGGATTATGAAAACCCATTGATATATTTTTCATATGTATCCTATTACTAGGCTTTTATCTTACCCTTTTTATGAATATCCTCAGGGACAACATGCATAAAGGAGAGGTCATGTGCCAATAAGAATCTAGAGAAGAAGCAATTAAATAAATGTTTACGTTTGATGTTGTAAATATTCTGTATAGTCCTAGTTTTCCCAAGAAACTCAACCTATGGATATTTATTGTGTAATACTATTTTGTTTTTTATATTTATAATGATGTCATAATAATTTATGAAAAGGATCAGTCTCTATAGTAGGTATTATATGTGAGGTTTAGTAAATCTGGGAATTAGGATTAGCGAACCCTAGAGAAAACCTCTAGTATGAGATTAGTAAAAACATGAACACCAGAACCTTTACATATGGATACCATAAGTGATTCTTTTAGTGTAAACTATACAAATGAATATTTTATTCATGATTTGTTGACTTATGTTTTTTTCTAGCCTTTTATATATTAGTAAATGGTGTGAACCATGAGAAACAAGGACAACTACTCGTGCGAGGGTTAATGCAACAATTTCCCTAATGACATCCCTAATGATTTGGGAGATGGAGTTAAAAAAAATAATGGTGATTCTTACCCAACTATCTCAGGTAATGAACAATAACCAAAATAATGGGGAACTTTCTCCTTCACCAATGAGGGAGAAAATGGATATAAAGTGTTTTATGCAGCAACACCAATTGAAATTTAGTGGATCTTCTGATTAACTAGTTACGGAACAGTGGGTCAACTCCATGGAGAATTTTTTTATGTGCATCATTGTTCTGAGATAGAGAAGGTGACTCTAGTTATTTATCATCTAGATGGAGAGGCCAATCAATGGTGGGATTTGATTAAAAAAACCAATTCATGGGATGAAATTGAATAGAAGGAATGTGAAAGAATTAAGATAATGTTTATTAAAATTTATTTCCCAAGTAATATTCAAAAAAAGATGGGGAGAGAATTTATAGAGCATAATAATAAATAAAGAAAATATATCACAACCTATAAAGAAAATTTCATAAGGTTTTAAGGTACACTTTGGGTTTTGTTATCAAAAATGAAAATAAAATTGATAGATTATTTAGGGGATTAAAACCATGCCTTCGAAAGGGTATTTCAATTCAAGACATTGGATGTTATGATGATGTTTTTTGATGTTTTGTCAAAGTGGATATAGAGGTTAGAGAATGGTCCTATGGATATAGTTATAAGAAACTAAAGATGGGGTTTCAATGTAACACCTGAGACTTTTATGTTATATAAATCATCAAAGGAATCTTTTTCTACACAACACTTTCTTGGCTTACTTTACACTAAATCACGACCTTCCTCGATAGCTTGCGTCGTATGCAATACCGAGTTTTACTAAACAACGATATGCTTTTAAAATATTATTAAAACTAGCCGTTATGAATAGTAATAACCACGTTTTGAAATTTTATAAATTTTATTTTTCAAAATGGACTTCATTTTTGGATTCGGAATATCGAAATAAGCCTAGGGTGAAATTTTGGTATTTTTCTGAAAACTTTCAATTTTTGATGAATAGTGAAACCACTAAGTGGTAGTAAAAAAAACAGAATTTTTCATAAAACTTAATTTTACCGCTTCTGTGGTGAAATTTCGAAAATCCGAGAGACACGGTTAATATCAAGGACTAAAATGTGGTTCAATGAGATGAAAATAATTTTTTTGTGAATAGTAACTTTTTACTTTTTTTTACGACGGTTAAAAGTAAATAGGGTAATTAAGGGTAAAAATGTTATTATTATTACCCTAACACATGTCCTAATTCTATTGGACAAGTTTAATTCGACCAAAAACAAACTTAGGAATAAAATATGACCATTTAGGCCCACTTGGATTAGATTAGTACATTTATTATTAATTTATTTAAAGAAGGGTTAAAATAGTTAAAATCAAAGTTTAATAAGTAAATCATTTTTATGGAGTTATACATAAGATAAATTCGACTATAAATATTCATTAGAAAGATAAAAATATTTCCTACATAATGGTATTTTATTTGTAATTTTTAGACATTAAATAATTTAATTTATTTATGACACAACGATGATGCAGTAATTATCTTATTAATGAAATATTGACATAATTGATATTATAAATACCCAAATAAATATAATTTTAGACTTTTTATGAATTAAACTAATTTTATAGGTTAATATGACATGTTAGTATTGAGTTAAGTAACTTGGTTCGAACTAATCATTTTGTTATGAGTTTCACAAAAATCAATTACTAAATAGTGTCAAAATTGACATAAAATAGTTATTAAAACAAATATTATAATATTAATTGTTATTTTATTCCTAAAAATCTAAGGGTCGGCCAAATGACTTATATAAGGTTATATATATTAATAATAAACAAATTGGGGTTCGTTTGGCTGCTTATAGTAAGTTTATTAACCTTATAGTATAAGAACACAAGAAGACACGGTAAAAGTAAACTTATTTAATTTAATGTTAAATCTAAATGATAAGGTTAAAATAGGAACCTAAACATGTCTAAATTCTATTGGATGAGAGGATTTCGACCCATCCCCACCTTAGCTTAGAAATATATCAATTTAGAGCTATTTAAATCTGAACTTGACTTTATAATAAAATAATATTTTTAGTTCTCCCAAAGGTGCCCCTCTCCTCCCTTACAAAAGGGCACCTCCTCCCCCTTTTCCTCACACCACATTGTGCCTTCTAGCTCGGCCGACCCCTTCCAATTCCTCCTCTCCACTTCCCTAGAGACATCCTAGAGGTTCTGGTCTTCTTCAAAGACCCATTTTAGTTCCCTAAAAGGAGGTCTCAAAGAAGCACTTCAAAGAAGAGGAGGTTCGGACACTTACGATTCAAAACAGACCTAAGGTAAGGGAAATATCACAATCTCATTTTTATCCGAGATTGTTTATACTTTGGTATTTACTGGGGTGTATTTTATCATCCACATCCATGTTTCCTCAATATGTAATATTTATATCTTTCTACAATAGTTTATATTCTATTTTACCTTTCTGTGGGTTTTTAGTAAAAGATATGAAAGGAATCTTTTGTCGTTTTTCGTACGAGGTACTTTTTGACTTTTCCGTAAAAAAGTACGAAGAATGTTTTTTTAACTTATACGGCATGAATGGATTTTTAAAAAATTATTTCCAAGAATCCTCCTTTACAAGTTTTCAAGTTTATTTTTAATCAACTTCTTTTAGTTTATAATTGTACGACATGTTAAGAAAGGAAAAGTGTTTTTGAAGCAGAAAGGATATTTTCCTCAAGAATGGAGTTCAAGTGTTTTATCAAAATTATTTTCCATATAAGATAATAAAGGGTTCTGTTTTTATCCCTATTATTACATGGATTTGATTATGTTTTGATGGAAATATTTTTATTAATTCCTTTATCTTATATGAAACGTTTTATGATGTCATGTTGTTTAAGAATCCCATTTTTCTTACATGGGTTATGCTATGATGTATGGTTTATGATTTTGTGGCACACATACGAATGGTATCATTATGAGATGGGTGGGACCTATATCTCCCTCCAATGCATTGGGTAAAGATTTTATATCTCATGATATAGACATGGCTGGAACGGTAGGTTATACCGGTTCAGTGAAACAGGACTGAAACGAGGGTAACTCGGTTCAAAAAGGGACTTTGTCCACTAAGATAGTATTGGAAATGAGTCTTGACTAACAAGAAATGATTCTCTATGATTATGTGTGTATGCCAAAAAGTTTCATGTTTTATGTTATGATTATTGTGATTACATTTGACTGCCATGATTTATCCCATGTTATGAAATTATGATCTCTTTTGCAGGTTAAGATTTCCAAAAGTTATGTGCTTGTGTATACGATGTGATTGATATTTCTTTTGTTTACCCTTACTGAGCATTTGAGCTCACCCTTTTGTGTGTTTTCTTTCCCCAGGTCAGGAATAAGGTTATTAAGTAGGATATTCCAAAAAGGGACTCCAGATATGATGAAATAAGTTGGAGGCAAAATTGATGCTTTATGAACCAGTTGTTTATGTATCCCAATTTCTAAAGACACTATACCTATACGGTCCTTTCGTGGTTTTTTTATGTGTTGTAATAAGTATGCCTCAATTTTGAAGTATTAACAATGTATGTAAAGTATGGGTTGTTATAGTTGGTGTCAGAGGAAAGGTATAGTCAACCTTTGGAAACTAGGATATGAAAGGCTTAGTATGAACCCTAAGGATAAGTCTAAGCACCGAACACAATATTAGTGTTTTATAAATGGCCATGAATAACCTAGGATAAGACCTTAAGTGTGAAATTTTATTCTTGATTATGTGGTTTTCCTGTTATAATTAGTGTTTCTCACACTATTCTTCTTGGTTTTAGTCAATGGATGGAACCCGAAGGAACCGTGTTTATGCGGAATGTGACGGGAAATGCAATGATTGTCCCCCCTGAGCAACAAAACTTTATGGGAGCTGGAATGCAAAATCTTGTAGCCATGCTCACACAACTTTCTCAAGCTGTGAATCATGCAGGACTTCCAAACGAGCAAAGGAAGGAGCAACATTCTGTTGAATCCTTTATGAGGCAGCGTCCACCTTCTTTCAGCGAGTCTACTGATCCATTAGTTGCTGAACAATGGATTAGTACAACTAAAAAGATATTTTCAGTTCTTTAATGTTATGAACATGATAAAGTCATCCTAACAGTGTATCGTTTGGAAGGAGATGCTGATCAATGGTGGAATCTTATTAAGAATACGAGGCAAAGGGATGAAATTGAGTCCACAGAATGGGACGAGTTCAAGAACTTATTTTTCAATAAGTACTTCCCTCGTATTCTCCGAAAACAGATGGAGAAAGAGTTTCTTGAATTGAAGCAAAAGGATGATGAATCTGTTGGTACCTATGAAGCAAATTTTACAAGACTTCAAGGTACGCTTCTGGTATCATTATCCAACCTGAGAGTAAGATTGATCGATTCTTTAGTGGCTTAAAACCAAGTCTCCGAAGGGCCTTATCCATAAGGGACTTCAATAGCTATGAGGAAATCGTTCGATGTGCTCTCAAAGTTGAGATGGAAATTGGAGTAACCAATCAGTCATATGGGTTTGATAAGAAGAGGAAAATGGAATTGAAAGGAAAATCTAAATAGCCCACTAAAAAGAAGATGAGCTTTCCCTTATGCTCAAAGTGTGGAAAGAAACATGGAGGGAGTTGTCTTAAAGGAACAAGTAAATGTTTCAAATGTGGAAAGGAAGGTCATCGGGCATTTGAATGCCGCGATGATGGGAAGAAAATGTCTAATGATGAAAACAAAGGAAGGGATACATAGAATGAATCTACTACACTTCAGTGTTTCAAGTGCAAGGAGATGGGGAATTATGCCAATAAATTCCCTAATCCAAGGGTTGATGATGATGGTCGATGTCAAAAAACTCTTAAGGCTAATGACAAAGGAAAGTCACATGCAATTTCTATCGGCGATGTGGTGTACGATAACGATGTGGTGAAAGGTACACATACCATCCACTCTAAAGTAGCAAATGTTTTATTTGATTCTGAATCCACCCACTCCTTTATTTCTGAAAAATTTTCTAAGGGTATCACCATATTACCTCAACAATTAGATGTTGAGTTAGATGTGACAACACCTAATGGAACAACAGTCACTTCAAAAGTTTATAATTCTTCTCTGATCGAAGTTTGTGGGAAAGTGCTTCCAGAAAATCTTGTGATCCTTCCTATAGTGGAATTTGATGTGATTCTTGGCATGAATTGGCTTTCTTTATATGGATCTCATATAAATTGCCAAATAAGGGAAGTCACATTTCATATTCCAGATCAATCTATGATCGTCTATCAATGCAAGGATGAACATAACCTTCCAGTGGAAATTTCATCCATTTTATGGGTATTGATTCCACTAAATGAAGGTTATTTATCTCAAATGGTTGGTGAGAAACTCACGATTAAGAATATGCCCATCGTACGGGAGTTTGATGATGTCTTTCCGGAGGAATTACCGGGTCTTCCACCAAATCGTGAAGTTGAGTTTTCAATAGAACTCGTACCAGGTGCTTTTCTTATTTCAAATACACCTTATAGAATGGCCCCAATTGAGTTGCAGGAATAGAAGAAGTAACTCCAAGAGAATCCTGATAAGGGATTCATACGCCCTAGTGCGTCACCTTGGGGAGCACCTGTTCTATTTGTTAAGAAGAAAGATGGATCAATGAGACTCTACATTGATTATCGAGAACATAACAAGAGCACTATCAAGAACAAATATCCTCTCCCGCACATTGATGACCTATTTGACCAACTACACGGAGCTCAATACTTTTCCAAGATTTATCTTCGTTCAGGGTATCATCAATTAAGGGTCAAAAGGGAGGATATACCAAAGACGACTTTCCGTACAAGGTATGGACACTATGAATTTATAGTGATGCCATTTGGTCTTACTAGTGCCCTGGCTATCTTCATGGATCTAATGATTAGAGTCTTTAGAGACTATCTTGATCAATTTGTGGTAGTCTTTATAGACGATATTCTTGTCTATTCAAAGAGAAAGGAAGAACATGAAGATCACTTGAGAATTATATTGAAGACCCTGAGAAAGGAGAAGCTTTATGCCAAATTTACCAAGTGTGAATTTTGGTTTCAAAAAGTAGCATTTTTGGGTCACATAATCTCAAAATAGGGGATATCTGTGGATCTAGCAAAAACAGAGGTTATTGAAAGATGGTCGAGACCAACAACAGTAACTGAGATCCGATATTTTCTCAGTTTGGCTGGATATTATCGACATTTTGTGGAAGATTTTTCACGCTTATCTAATCCACTCACAAAGTTGACTCAGAAAGGAGTTAAGTTTGTATGGACAGAGGAATGTGAAGAGAATTTCAAGGAGTTGAAAAGAAGGTTATCCAGTGCACCTGTGCTCACACTACCTTGTAGTGGAGAAAGGTTTGTGATCTATAGTGATGCATCCAAGAAGGGATTGTGGTGTGTTCTTATGCAAAATGATATGGTGATAGCTTATGCCTCATGATAGTTGAAAATCCATGAGCAAAATTACCCAACACATGATTTGGAGTTAGCTGCGGTAATCTTTGCATTAAAGATTTGGAGGCATTACCTTTATGGTGAAAGGTGTGATATTTATACGGGTCATAAAAGTTTAAAGTATACTTTCACAAAAAAGGAGATGAATATGCGCCAAAGAAGATGGTTGGAGCTGATTAAGGATTATGACTGCTCAATCCATTATCACCCTGGGAAAGCAAACAAGGTGGCAGATGCATTAAGTCGACAAGACCATGCTAGTTTATCCATGATGAGGATCACAAAAGATCCAATATTTATGGATTTACAAAGGATGGATCTTGGAATTATAATGGAAGGGGAAAAATAATATCTTTCTCAAATGAATGTTCAACCATCTATACGTGTGAAGATTAAAGAGGCATAGAAAGAAGATTTCTAGTTACAAAAGAAGGTGAGAAATGTTCCTGAATTCAACCTCGATTGTGATGGGATAATAAAGTTCAGGAATCAGGTTTGTGTTCATACCATCCCCGAATTAAAGAAGGAGCTGCTGGATGAGGCTCATAGTTCTTCATTCTCTATTCATCCTGGAAGCACGAAGATGTATAGGGACCTGAAAGAGTACTTCTCGTGGGATGGCATGAAAAGAGATGTTGCTGAATATGTCTCTTGATGCATGGTTTGCCAACAAGTTAAAGCTGGGAGACAGAAGTCTAAGGGGATGTTACAACCATTACCCATACCCGAATGGAAATGAGAAAACATTACTATGGACTTTGTCACAGGACTTCCTAAAACATCCAAAGGTAATAATGCTATCTGGGTCAGAGTTGATCGTCTTACAAAGTATGCAAACTTCATTGCTATTAGAGAGGATTTCTATCTGGATCAGCTTGCCAGGATATATGTAAAGGAACTGGAAAGATTGCATGGAGTACCACTTTCTATTATATCTGATCGGGATCCAAGATTTACCTCGAAGTTCTGGCGAAGTCTTCAGCATACTCTGGATACAGAGTTGAGTTTCAGCACTGTTTATCATCCTCAGACAGACAGTCAGTCTGAGAGAACAATTCAAACCATAGAAGATATGTTGAGAGCTTGCTCTATGGATTTCAAAGGTGGTTGGGATCAACACCTACCATTGGTGTAATTTTCTTATAATAATAGATTTCACTCCAGTATTCAGATGGCTCTTTATGAATCTCTCTATGGAAAGAAATGCAGGACTCCAACTTGCTGGGATGAAGTTGGGGAAATAAAGCTATTAGGACCTGATCTTGTTGATGAAATGGAAGAAAAGGTCAGATCTATTCAACAACACATAAGAGCAGCTCAGAGTCGACAGAAAAGTTATGCCGACAATCGAAGAAAAGACCTAGAGTTTGAAGTGGGTGATAAAGTGTTCTTACGAATATCTCCCTGGAAGAGGGTTATGAGATTTGGAAAGAAGGGGAAGTTGAGCCCTAGATATATCGGTCCATTTGAAATACTGGATCATGTTGGGAAGGTAGCTTACCGATTGGTGCTTCCACCAAATCTCTCTCAAGTTCACGATGTGTTCTATGTATCTCTCCTGAGAAAGTACATACCTGATCCTTCACATGTACTCAGCTCAGAAGTTGTACCGTTGGAGCAAGATCTTTCTTATGAAGAACAACAGATAGAGATTCTGGATCGTAGCGAAACAATCCTATGAAACAAGACCACTCGATTGGTGAAATATTTATGGAGGAACCACCAATTAGAAGAAGCTACATGGGAGCTTGAGGATATGATGAGGGATAGGTATCCTCATCTTTTTTTTACAAAGTGACGAATTTCAAGGGAGAAATTCATTTTAAGGGGGGTAGAATGTAACACCCGAGACTTTTATGTTATATAAATCATCAAAAGAATATTTTTCTACACAACACTTTCTTGGATTTCTCTACACTAAATCACGACCTTCCTCGATAGCTTGCGTCGTACGCAATACCGAGTTTCACTAAACAACGATATGCTTTTAAAATATTATTAAAACTAGCCGTTATGAATAGTAATAACCACTTTTTTAAATTTTATAAATTTTATTTTTCAAAATGGAATTAATTTTTGGATTCGGAATATCAAAATCAGTCTAGGGTGAAATTTTGGTATTTTTCTGAAAACTTTCAGTTTTTGATGAATAGTGAAACCACTAAGTGGTAGTTAAAAAAAACTGAATTTTTCATAAAACTTAATTTTACCGCTTCTGTGAGTGGAATTTCGAAAATCCGAGAGACACGGTTAATATCAAGGACTAAAATGTGGTTCAATGAGATGAAAATAATTTTTTGGTGAATAGTAACTTTTTACTTTTTTACCACGGTTAAAAGTAAATAGGGTAATTAAGGGTAAAAATGATATTATTATTACCCTAACACATGTCCTAATTCTATTGGACAAGTTTAATTCGACCAAAAACAAACATAGGAATAAAATATGACCATTTAGGCCCACTTGGATTAGATTAGGACATTTATTATTAATTTATTTAAAGAAGGGTTAAAATAGTTAAAATCAAAGTTTAATAAGTAAATAATTTTTTATGGAGTTATACATAAGATAAATTCGACTATAAATATTCATTAGAAAGATAAAAATATTTCCTACATAATGGTATTTTATTTTTAATTTTTAGACATTAAATAATTTAATTTATTTATGACACAACGATGATGCAGTAATTATATTATTAATGAAATATTGACATAATTGATATTATAAATACCCAAATAAATATAATTTGAGACTTTTTATGAATTACACTAATTTTCTAGGTTAATATGACATGTTAGTATTGATTTAAGTGACTTGGTTCGAACTAATCATTCTGTTATGAGTTTCACAAAAATCAATTACTAAATAGTGTCAAAATTGACATAAAATAGTTATTAAAACAAATATTATATTATTAATTGTTATTTTATTCCTAAAAATCTAAGGTTAGGCCAAATGACTTAGATAAGGTTATATATATTAATAATAAACAACTTGGGGTTCGTTTGGCTGCTTATAGTAAGTTTATTAACCTTATAGTATAAGAACACAAGAAGACACGGTAAAAGTAAACTTATTTAATTTAATGATAAATCTAAATGATAAGGTTATAATAGGAACCTAAACTTGTCTAAATTATATTGGATGAGAGGATTTCGACCCATCCCCACATTAGCTTCGAAATATATCAATTTGGAGCTATTTAAATCCGAACTTGACTTTATAATAAAATAATATTTTTAGTTCTCCCAATGGTGCCCCTCTCCTCCCTTACAAAAGGGCACCTCCTCCCCCTTTTCCTCACACCACATTGAGCCTTCTAGCTCGGCCAACCCCTACCAATTCCTCCTCTCCACTTCCCTAGAGACATCCTAGAGGTTCTGGTCTTCTTCAAAGACTCATTTTAGTTCCCTAAAAGGAGGTATCAAAGAAGCACTTCAAATAAGAGGAGGTTCGGACACTTACGAAGCAAAACGGACCTAAGGTAAGGGAAATATCACAATCTCATTTTTATCCGAGATTGTTTATACGTTGGTATTTACTGGGGTGTATTTTATCATCCACATCAATGTTTCCTCAATATGTAATATTTATATCTTTCTACAATAGTTTATATTCAATTTTACCCTTCGGTGAGTTTTTAGTAAAAGATATGAAAGGAATCTTTTGTCGTTTTTCGTATGAGGTACTTTTTGACTTTTCCGAAAAAAGTACGAAGAATGTTTTTTTTAACTTATATGGCATGAATGGATTTTTAAAACATTATCTCCAAGAATCTTCCTTTACACGTTTTCAAGTTTATTTTTAATCAACTTCTTTTAGTTTATAATTGTACGACATGTTATGAAAGGAAAAGTGTTTTTGAAGCAGAAAGGATATTTTCCTCAAGAATGGAGTTCAAGTGTTTTATCAAAATTATTTTCCATCTAAGATAATAAAGGGTTCTGTTTCTATACCTATTATTACATGGATTTGATTATGTTTTGATGGAAATATTTTTATTAATTCCTTTATCTTATATGAAATGTTTTATGATGTCATGTTGTTTAAGAATCCCATTTTTATTACATGGGTTATGCTATGATGTATGGTTTATGATTTTGTGGCACACATAAGAATGGTATCATTATGAGATGGGTGGGACCTATATCTCCCTCCAATGCATTGGGTAAAGATTTTATATCTCATGAGATAGACATGGCTGGAACGGTAGGTTATACCAGTTCAGTGAAACAGGACTGAAACGAGGGTAACTCGGTTCAGAAAGGGACTTTGTACACTAAGATAGTATTGGAAATGAGTCTTGACTAACAAGAAATGATTCTCTATGATTATGTGTGTATGCCACAAAGTTTCATGTTTTATGTTATGATTATTGTGATTACATTTCACTGCCATGATTTATCCCATGTTATGAAATTTTGATCTCTTTTGCAGGTTAAGATTTCCAAAAGTTATGTGCCTGTGTATACGATGTGATTGATATTTCTTTTGTTTACCATTACTGAGCATTTCAGCTCACCCTTTTGTATGTTTCCTTTCCCCAGGCCAGGAAGAAGGTTATTAAGTAGGATATGCCAAAAAGGGACTCTAGATATGATGAAATAAGTGGGTGGCAAAGTTGATGCTTTATGAACCAGTTGTTTATGTATCCCAGTTTCTAAAGACACTATACCGATACGGTCCTTTCGTGGTTTTGTTATGTGTTTAATAAGTATGCCTCAATTTTTAAGTTTTAACAATGTATGTAATGTATGGGTGTTATATTCAAGATATAATATCTAAGGATAATTTTGGGAAGATAACCCAATGAACCACACACCAAAAATGTTGGAAGTTGAATCATGGAAACTGCCTCAAAGGGATGGGGAAGTGCTTCAAGTGCCGAAAAGAAGGACACCATGCTCAAGAGTGTTGAAATGACATGAGAATTAAAGAGAATGTAGCAAAATAAAGTAGATAACCACTCATGCTTCAATGCTAAAACTATAGGGAGCAAGGGAAATATGCAAGCCAGTGCACTAAACCTCGAGTTCTTGTGTGTAATTAGCATCTATAACCACCAAATCTAAAGGAACAAGGGAAGTCTTAGGCCTTCACAACTGTATAAGAGTATCTAGATAATGAAGTTGTACAAGGTACACTTCCTATTCAATCATGAATGGAAAAAGCCTTATCTGATTCTGGTTCTACGCATTCTTTTATATATTGAATACTTGATAGAACTATAGAATCGAATCCCTGAAACATTGAAGTATAGATATCTGTAGAAACCACTAGTGGTGAAATCATTGCAACCCAAGTGTTTGACTATTCTTCTCTTGGCGTATGTGGGAAGGTTATTCCAGCAAATCTCATAATACTTTCTTTGGTGGAATTCGACGCTATAATGGGAATGGATTGGCTCTCATTATATAAAGCACATATAAACTATCGGGAGAATAAATATCTTTTGATATTCAGAACCATCCAATGCTCCTCTAAAAATTCAATGAAGATCATAAATATCATTTGGGAAATCCTTCATCTATGTGGGTGTTGATTCCCTTTAAAGAATCAAACCTCTCCCAAATGAGAGGGTCGAAGGAAGGTGTCAAACTTGTAGAAATTCCCATCTTGAGGGAATATAGTGATGTATTTCTTGAAGAGTTACCTAGACATCCCCCGGATCGTGAGGTATAGTTCTCCCTAGAACCTAAACCAGGAGCTACTCCTAACTCAATGTGTCCCTATAGGATGGATCCTATAGAGCTGGAGGAGTTAAAGAAGCAGCTGCCGGAGCATCTGGACAAAGGGTACATATGCCTTAGTGCATCACCGTGGGGTGTGCTAGTTCTCATTCTGAAGAAGAAGTGGGATGGAACAATTTGGTTGTGTATCAATTATTGGCAACTCAACAAGATCACAATAAATAACATGCATTCTCTTCCAAGGATTAATGAATTGTTTGATCAGTTAAGAGAAGGTCAATACTTCTCAAAGGTGGATATTCATTTTGGATATCATTAGCTAAATGTGAATAAGGAATATATTCATAAGACTGCCTTCAGTACAAGGTATGGGCACTATGAATTTTTGGTAATGCCTTTCAGACTTACTAATTCCCCTGAAATATTCATGGATTTTATGAATAGAGTATTTAAAAAATTACCTTGGCAAATTTTCGGTAGTGTTTATTGATGATAATTTCATCTACTCCATGAGAAAGGAGGAACATGAATGACGAGTAAGGCTTATGTTTGTAACAATGAGAAATGATAATTTGTACACTATATTTAGAAGGTGATACTTTTTGATGAAGCAAGTCACATTCATGGGACATGTGATCACAAGTGAGTGAATTTATTTGGTCCCTTAAAAAACAAAGGTGATTGAGGAATGGACCAGGCCCTCTTGTGTTTCAGAAATACATAGTTTCTCTTGGATTTACTAGGTACTACCAATGTTTTGTGAGAAATGTCTCGTGATTGTCAATCCCACTAAATAAGTTAACAAGGAAAGGGGTAAAGTATGTTTGGATTGGGTAATGTGAGGTAAGCTTCGAGGATCTAAAGAGAAGGTTGATCACTACACCTGTACAAACATTACAGAAATGTGGAGAATGTTTTGTGATATACAGTGATGCTTCAATGAATGTATTTGGTTGTGTACTCATGAAAAAAGTTAATGTGATAGACTATGCCTTACCGAAATTTAAGATCTATGTGCAAAACTACCTGACGCATGATCTAGAGCTGGCAGTTGTGATTTTTACCCTGAAAATCTTATGGCACTACCTTTTTGGTGAGAACTGTGACATATACACCGACCAAAAGAGCCTAAAGTAAATATTAACACAAAAGGAGATCAACATGCATCAAAGGTGATGGTTATAGCCAATCAAGGATTACGATTGCACTACTCACTATCATCCTCGAAATGAAGACAAGGTAGCAGATGCACTATGTAGAAAAGAACCGGTTAGTCTATCCATGATACAGATTGTGAAAGACCCTATCTTCTTGGATATGCAAATGATGGATTTAGAAATAATAAGGTTAGGGGATAAATCCTACCTTTCCCAAATTATTTTATAACCATCTATCTAAGATTATATTAAGGATGCAGAAAGGGATGATGTGGAGATATAAAAGAGGGAGAATGATGTAATGGAAAGGAAGCTGCAAGAGTTCCATATCGATGATGATGGTGCGATTGGGTTTTGAATGTGCCTTTGTGTGCCTTAATCACCTGGGATGAAGAAGGACCTATTGGAAAATGCACATAGCTCATCATTATCTATCCATCCTTTGAGTACCATGATATACTGTGATCTCTTAGAACACTTCTGGTGGGATTACATGATGTAGGAGATTGCAGAATATACCTCATGGTGCTTGGTTTGTTAGTAAGTTAAGGCAGAGTGAAAAAATTCCAAAGGGTTGACCGATCCATTTCTTATAACCATGTGGAAATGGTAGAATATTACTGTGGAATTTGTCACAGGTCTCCCAAATACAACGAAGGTAAATAATGTGATATGGTTTGTGGTTTCCCGACTCACCAGGATTTCCCATTTTATTGATATTTGGGAATACATATAGCTTGAAAAACATGAAAAGATTTATGTGATGGAAGTGGTGATATTTCATGGAGTTCCACTCTTGATTGTCTCTGACCATGTTCCATGGTTCACATTTAAATTTTGGATAAGTCTTCAACGTTCTTTGAGTAATGAATTAAATTTCAGCACGACTTATCACCCCAAAACTGATGGCCAATCTGAAATTACTATTGAAATGCTTGAAGATATGCTAAGATAATTTTCTTTATAATTCAATGGTGTATGGGATCAACATCTCCCATTGGTTTCTTCTTATAAAACAATAGATTCCACACGAGTATTCAGATGGCACCATATGAAGCTCTCTATGGAAAGTGATGTAGAACTCCAACCTGTTGCGATGATGATGGAGAAAGAAAGCTACTTGAACCCGATATTGCACAAGAGATGAAGAATAAGGTTCATGTCATACAAAGATACATCAAATATACTCAGAGTCAGTAAAAGATCAATGCTGAAAACCATCGAAGGGACTTGGAGTTGGATGTTGGAGATAAACTCTTCTTTTGAATGTCACCATGGAAGAGAGTCATGCTGTTTCAAAGAAAGGAAAGCTAAGACCAAGGTACATTGCCCCATTTTAAATCCTTGAATTAATAAGAGATATTGACTATAGGATTTCACTTCCATCAAATATGGATCAAGTTCATGATGTGTTTCACGTATCACTCATGATGAAGTACATACCTGATTACTCACATGTATTAAACTTATAGGTGGACCAGAGATTCTGGACCAGACAGAGAAGGTTCTATTCAATAGGGAAACCGACCTTATCAAATGTTTTGGAGGAACCATATGTTTGAAGAAGCTAAATGGGAACTAGAGGAGGTGATGAAGGGGAAGTACCCTCACCTGTTTGAGTAATGTGAAATTTCAAGGGTGAAATTTAATAAGGGGTGGAGAATATAACGAACCTAAGTTTTATCAATAAAATTCTCTTCTTATAATTGTTCCTTATAGTATAATACCCTTAGTAAGCACCATGAAATATTATGATACTAAATAATATGTGATCATTAAACATAATTTTGTCACTTCTATGTTTTGAATATCGAAAATCTGACATACATGGTTGTGTTCAGGATGATTAATGCAGTCTAATAGAACAAACTTAATTTTTGATGAATAGTAACCTACCATTATAAATAGTAACCTACCATTATGAATAGTTACATGCCATTATGAATAGTAATACACCATTATGAATAGTAGCCTCACCTATAATAGTATTCATGTAGGATTTAATTGAAATCATGTTGTACATATGTTTTGGAATAAGTAAACAAATGTTTTAAAAATTGTATTTTTCTATTTATTATGATTTTAATTAAAAATTAAATTAATAATAATTAGAATTTTTTTTGAATAATGGACTTCATTTTTGGATTCTACATGTAGAAAATTGGTTATGGTGAATTTTTGTGATTTTCAAAAATATTTGAATTTTTGATGAATAGTGAAATATCATAAATTACAAGATAAGTTATGTAAGATAATTATAGAGTCGTGCTTGATGTTCGGCTGATATAAGACCAATTGGTTTGGGTTGACATAATAATATTACTATTATTTGAGATAGAATATTCACTATTTTTTGTCCTGTGGGGAAATAATAATTAATGAATTTTATATTGAGAAATCCCCTCTCCCTCCACTATAAATATCACCCTTCACACCCTCATTTACTCAAATCTCTCAAGATTTAATAATTTTCTTAACTCTACCCAAGTATCATACCTAGACCCTCCCTCTAGTCCAAGTTCTTCTGGTAACATCAAAATTCCAATCCTAGCTTCTTTAAGGAGGATATCAAGAGGAGGATTCAAGAGGTAATTCCTCTCTATCTTTTCATTCATTTATTCCTTTCAAATTTCTTTTCTTTTCTTCTATTATCCTCTGATTCCATTATCCAAATTTCATGATAACTCAATTATACATGATATACTAGTTTTATATCATGTTAATGGAATATTACTCATTATACTCCTCCCTCCCTATCATTGTTAATAAAATGAAATTCGTGCCCATGATGTGTTACTTTACCTAAATCATTAGTGATGAACTTCCTTTTTCCTTCAAATACTTCAAGGCTGCTAATAAAACCATTGAATGGTTGAAAATAGATTTTAATGGGTATGAATTATCCCTTTTTATGATCTATAACTATCTTATTTAGATGACACTATTTGATGAAATAAAACAAGTTCATTATTATTAAAAAAACCACCCAAATAACAAAAAATGACCGTCATTAAATTTTGACTAATGATTCATCCTCATGGTACATAAAAAAATTAATTATAAAATAATTTATATCTCTTGAATTTTAATAATAATATAAATTAAAAATTCTGTATGTTCAACCAAATTTTAAATAAATATTAGTTAATGAATACAAGTGAACCGTTTATAAAAGCTATGAAATTTAACACTCTCTAACAATGAATCTAATCTCTATAACTCATTCAAAGGACCAAAAAATAACATAATGAAACCATAGCAAACCATGTTTAGGTATAAAAGGTTCTATAATTTCTAATTAATGAATATAATATCATTATACATGAAATTAATGTGAAGAAGGGATTCAGTTATAAGGTAAGCGGAAAATCTCAAATAAAACAGTCGTTCTCCAGGTTCTCCCACTATCACGCCATTTTTGGTATGGTCACTCTTTAAAAATAAATTTTCCACTATTATGATTCCATTTATGGTATAGAAATTTTTATACTGATGTTTATTTCAATAAATATTTTTCTGAAGGAATTGTTCTTTCAAAAACAAACCTTTTCCCTAAGGTTGATGGTTATCGTATCAAGTATGTTATTCCCACTTTATTTTGGTGACCCATAGTTTATGAATGTGTTCTTATGATATGAAACACATTCATTTACAGTGTTTAGTTATGTTAATTTTTGATATATGTACATCATGGCATGCATGATAATGATAATGTTATGATATGATGGGTGTAACCAGAGTTATACAGCGCTCCAATGCACTGGGTAAAGTGATTAATCTTAAAATTTTATGTGAAATTATGTGTGAACAGGATTCTAGCTTTGTTAACATGTATGTGTGGTATTTTAACACTAAGACTTGATGATTCATTTTTATGTTTGATGTTTTAAATATTATATATAGTCCTAGTTTTCTCAAGACACTAAACTTCTGGATCCTCATGGTGTAATACTATTATGTTTTTTATCTTTATAATAATGTAATACTAATATATGAAAAGGTTGGGTCTCTATATAATGTCACATATTAAAACTTATGGACAACCATCTTCATGAAGTTATGTAGTTCATTTTTAATGTCCAAATTTTAATGATTTTTAAAAAAAGTAATATATTTTATAAATAATATATTTAATAGAGAAATAATTTTTATATTATGGAAAAATATATGCTGTATACGAATTGTAATTTCTGTGATAAAACATGCATGAGAAAACTAAAAAATTAACACCACAATAATAGTAATAATGAAATGTTATTAGAGAAAAAGTGATAAGATATTATAATACGATTATTTAAGTTATTATAAATTTGAATATGGTTCTAATATAAATTAATATACTTTTTAAGACCATTTTACAAGTGGATATATCAAGTTCCAAAAATGGTAAGTGTGTGGTATGAGAGTTCTTCCAAATTTCTATTCCATTTAGACACATTTTATATAATAAAACTATTTAATTTTATGTGGTGGATATAAAAACCATTGATATATTTAACATAAATAATTTTTTATTATTTATGATTAATTTTTCAATTCATGTTTATTATTTTAAGGGAACATAATTTTATAGTTACAAAATAGGTAAAAATATATTTTACATTCTCCTTTTTTTCTGGGATTGCCTTAATTTTTGTTGATGGAATATTATAATCCATCTGTCAGAAAATCTATCTATTTTCATTTCCTCTATATATATAATTATCTCACATATTTTCTTCCAATATTTTTTTATCAATTTGGATATTTATTCATGAAATGAAATATATAAAAGAAAATTCATTTTGTAATAAAATATATTTTTCCCTTCTTGTCCATATTTTTATTTTATTTTTTTTACAAGATTTATTTTGTTACTCATAAGAATTATTAATGAAATTATTAACTATCATTAAATTATTGAAATTATTTAAAGGAATAATTACAATTTTTTTACAAAAGGGTCATTTTTAACATTCGTTGAGAAAAGTCAAAAGGAATGTCTCTACCAAATACAGTGTTAACAGAATATCCCACCATTAAAACCATTTTTCGGATATTTATCTTTTTCTATATATTTTTAATTATTATAAAAATAATAATCATTAATGAAATATTATTTTAATATTTAACTTAAATTTCTTTATTTCTTTAATGGTCTTATTTTAGTACAAAAACTATATCTATAGTAAACATATGGTTATCACTTTTCCCTTATTAATTTTATGACCAATATATCTCTTGAAAAATTCACTTTATTATGATAATTAGAAATTAAATTTATCTTAAATATATGTATTATATTAGTTTAAGACATTATTATTTCCAAAATCATATACCATTTTTACAGACATTGTTTTATTATGAATGTTAATTGATTGACTTGGGAAAATACTAAAAAATACACATTTTATATTCATTTAAAATATTTTTTTGATAAGGAATATATTTTTTCAATTGATTTTATTATTCAATATATGGGGAATGTATTGGACATGATGTAATGGGTGGGACCATATTATAAATGGACCCTCTATGTAGAAACAGGTCTCATGAGACAAATTAGTTAGCCAAATTTAATGGGTTTTTGGTGTATTCCTACCAATATATTAAAATATATTCATGAAAGGTCATTACATTATAGATATTATGATTTCTGAGATGATGGTGTCATATATTAAGAATTTCCTTCATTGAGAATTAAATATTTTTTATTCATGAAATTATTTCATTGATATTATCCACTGATTAATTTCATGACCAGGTTATTGATTACATGGAATGTGCATTAATTTATCTGAATATAAATATTGAATATTCCTTATTTAATCAAGCTCGATTCTGTTATACATAACCCTTATTGAGTATTTAAGATCAACATTTGTTTTCGCTTTTCCCCATGATATGTGGAATATATCTTCGAATGATTTTAAAGGATGTACAACAGTTACTTTTTATGAATCATATTTTATTACTAATGTAAAATGGGTATTATATATAAGTTTATCTCTCCAAGGATACAAAACTTATTGGTACATTAGTATTGGATCCATTGTATCAAATCCATAATAATAAATTAACCATTTAATCTGGATTACTTGAGTTTGGGTTTTCACATTATCTCTTATATCTATGCGGAAAAATATATTTTCATTCTCATCCACTTCCACACAGTGTTTTATCAATTTTCTTAACAAACAATAAGGTTATTTGTGAAAAAAAAATCTTTCAATAATGACTTTTAAAAAAATGATTACATTTTGTTTTCCAAACATCCCATGTTTGATTTTGTTTAATTTTATCTATCTTAAAAAAGATAAATCTATGATGGTGTCATATTTCATGTATCAAACACCATTTTTATTTTATAATGTGTTTATTTTTGGGTGACCACATTTTTTATGTGAATATATTTAATTCATGTTTTTATAATATTAGAAAATATTATTAAAAACAATTTTTTTCATGTGATCTTTATAAAATGTGAATGATGTTTATTTAAATGTTTTATGAAACCAATTACATTTCCACACGTTATTTATGATCTTATAATTGAATAATTTTCAAGTGGAACTCGTAAGTTTGAATGATTATGGGTAGGGTCCAATACTTCCATTTAGTGAATCGATTAAATGTTTAAATACCATGAGATATATATACTTTGTCACTATTTAGTTGTTTACAGGAATGGTTGATAGTGGGGGACTCCGAATGATGATGTATACATGAGTATGGTTATATTTTCTCAATAGCATGGGTGTATGTATGTGAGTCATCAAAATAATGTATCCCTATACTAATTTATAATCCATTGTTGAGTGATTTTATGTATTTTGATATTTTTCTCTCTGGATTCATGGTTTATGTTAAATGCTCGAAGCCATGATATGGCTATTATCATTCCTTGTTGGTATTTCACGGCTTAAGTTCTTTTTTCTTGTGCTTTGAATATCACCAATGTTTTATGATTATCATTTTTGAGGATATGATTTTTCTCTTATAGTCATGTATATTTCTTATTCTTTTGAAATCATTCTTTATGAAATGTTTATTTCACCCCTCTAATATGTCTTTGATCTAAACCCTTTATTCTGTTTTCACTAGCTAAGTCATGAAGATGTTTTTAAAAAATGAGGTGTTTGGATGATGGTCATGTTTGGATCTCCAATAATGAAATGACCACATTAATTGTAAAGTGGGATGACTATATAGTTTGTTTCAAAATAAACTAAAATTATTGACCCTTGGGATATTTATATTTTCATAAAGGAAATATCGGCCATATGTGATGTAAAACATATAAAATCATGGCATGTTTATTTGGGGTCGATATATAAAGATCCAACCCTCAGTCCAATACTCAATGGTAGGGAGACTATTGATTGATTGATGAAATACGGAATCATGGTGTTGTATTTTTGAGATTGTAGAGAAATTATTCCATTTTATCATGAACAACATGTTTCTACATATTACCATTAAAAGTATGTAATTCATACTAGTATATAAAAAATGCATAAGGAAGAGAGAACCAATTTTCGGTGGTTGGGTATAAAATATAGACTGTGAGAATACATTTAAAAAGTACCCATCTATCAACATGTCAAGTATGGACATCGATGGCCAACTAGTATGTTGAGATCCTTACCAATATCAGTATTAAAGTTGAAGAAAATCAATAACACCAAGATATTGGATATTATATATCACTTAAAATAAATCAAATCTCATTAATATATTTATTTATAGGAAATAACATGTTTAAACAATAAACAATCTACTATTAAAATATTATTTTTTAAATGAGATTACTTTAACAGATACATTTAAATTATCTTTAATAATAGGTATACCAAAATGATAAATATTATTTATAAAGGTGATATATAAATAAAATAAATTTATTATTGTATAATATATAATTTCTCATTTTTTAGTAAAGTTATTTTTGGTTTTGAATATATATTTTCTTCAAAAATGTTTTTATATTTTTTATGTGAGAATATTATAGTTAATTTCCCCAAAAAATAAAAATTATATTCTTCACTATCCCCTTCATCAAAGGTTCTCGACCAAGGATAACAATGAATTAAGGGAGATAATTAATCTTGAGTCCCACCTCCAGTAGGCCCCGACTAGATGAAAAACAATGATTGTATAAAAAAAAATATAGAAGCCAATACCCTCTATAATATATGTATGATTTAGATATAGGAAATTAGTAATAAAAAAATCCATGAAAATATATAAAAAGGATACCTAAACTATACCATAATGAATTTATAAAGTAATTATTTATCGATAAAATATCTCCAAAAGTAAATATTCAAAAGAAATATTGGGAAATGACACAAAAATGGTCTAAAGGATCTATCTAGTAATGTCCATAATAGCCCACATAGTCTTCACATATTCATGAAAATCAGTTTTATATACTTAGGGTGAGAATACAAGTATAATTAGTATAAAAAATAATGTCTCCCATGAACATGTGAAGGAAGGATACAAATGCACCATTAAGGAAAAACAAAAAACCAACAACACCAAAATATGTCTACTAACCATCCCATCCCCACTTAATCATTCCCAATAAATAATGAATTCATTTAGAACAACAAAAAATAAATAATACCAACAAAGGGATCCCAATCATTATTTCCCCCAGAATGTCACTCTCACACCCCAACATCTACTTCTTGTCGCTCCCATATCATCTGTATAACATATCACATACCACCACCCAACAGCAACGTCACATCACACATCACCAATATATACCTTGGATAACACAAATGATTTCCACACCACAACATAGTTACATCACACCATGTCCAAAAACACCTGGTAGAACACATCAAGTCCCAAACTAGAGAAGTAGGGTATCATGAATAGGAAGTACATCATCCATGAACCCATACCATGAATGATCCCACTATATGTAACTTAATAACCACTCTCCCATATAGACCCGGGACATCATGTCACTTATTATTTTTGTAGCTCACTTTTTTTACTTTTGGACTTCATCACCCATGAATGTCAACATCTTCAGAAAGATAGTGTAATAAAGAGTGGGTATCCATCTATCCATTCACCTCATCAGGATAATAGGGAAAAAACTCTTAAAATATATGGGTTTTAGAAAAAAAGAGATCTAAAAGGGTGGGTTTCATATGACAATCATAGGGAAAATTAGATTTAATTAATATCATTACACAAAACCCCAACATATGGGTTCATAGCACAAGAACTAACCACCTCACAACACCACCTATTTCACTGCTACTACTAAATGAAAAACACCACACAATAAAC
The DNA here is from genome assembly GCA_963277665.1 of Viscum album. Taxonomy (NCBI): domain Eukaryota; kingdom Viridiplantae; phylum Streptophyta; class Magnoliopsida; order Santalales; family Viscaceae; genus Viscum; species Viscum album. The sequence goes on along the minus strand of OY728162.1, from coordinate 659,456,166 downwards.
CACAAGAGACATGTCACATTCAACATTTTATATTCTTTCCCAACTTAATCAATTTTCCACTTTTCACATTTACATGAAATTATATTAATTTTCCCCATTCATTTCATTATTAAACATTAACCACAATTAATCCCACTTCCCATTTTAATTCAACAATAATTAACTATTACAACACATTCCCTTTCAATAATCAATTTTATAATTTAATTTTTATATTTACTAGGAAACAAGAACAAACCCAACCACACAAACAAGACAAGCAACACAACTTCCCATGCCTAACAACCCATCATAAAAAAACCCACCCATTACTAGTCCCCTTTTTCATGAAATAAAACACACATCACCCCCACATTACCATCACAATAACCCCATATCATGACACTCATCACCACTCCTCAACACAGTCATACCAAAACATATAAAAAACCTTCACATCATATTTATATATATTTTTCCATATATTTTGTAGGTATTTCATCACATTACATTTTAATTTTAAGTGAACTATCACAAAAATACATATATCCTTCTGGAACCAGTTTTTTATCAAAGTATAAGTGATTAAAAAATTATTTATGATTGTGTCAAAACAATAAAATAGTAATCACATCCCAAAACATATATATTTAAAAAAACTAGGGCTACCAACATCAATTGTGTTCTCTTTCTAATTAAGTGTGTATAATATTAATATCACAATATAAATAGTTATAAATTTATGTGAATCAATCCCCCTTTCCCATTAAATTCAAATAAACTGATTAATTTATCTTTGTTAAGTCTGATGAAAAGATACTCCCGAGATATAAAAAGATTAATATTATCCTAAATTTCACACAAAGTGATAAATGAGTAATAACCTATATAAAATGATGATAAATAATTCACATCACAATGTTGGGTCAATAAAAGGACACCAATGATCACTCATTCAAGGGAGTACACCTGTACTATCAAAAACACATTAACCCTATCAATAACCCATTTTAAAAACATAATGACTATATATGTACCTTGGTGTCACCACTACTAGGTGAAGAAATTAAAGGAAACTAGAGAAATGTATGGAAAAATTCACCTAAACTATCATGCATTAATCCACATGGTCTGGGGTCCGTATATAAAGGAATAAGATGAATGTAGTCCTTGTTACACAATCGTGTTATTCATGAAATGATAGGAACAATGAATATATTACCATATTTGAGTGGTTTTAAGGATTTATAGGTGGTATATAAATCATAATATTATTATTAATCCCTTATGACCACACTATAGAGTGTATAAAAAATATGGAGACTACATCACAGTCATGAAGACCACACTGGATCCTAGCCAGTCATGGTTCCCTACAAGGGAAATTACAACACTCATGGAGGAGATCCTATAAAAATGGAGACGGGACTACACAAAAAAATACACAATACCATAGATCCTTGAAAACCCAAATGTACTACATTATATGCCCCTAATCCATGAAATTATAGTTCCCGAATTTGAATAATCACTGAAAACCAACCCCCAGCACTCAACACCATAGTAAAGGTTTCCCTACGACATCAATTAATTACCAGGAATGGGTTATGTCAAACCCCAATCACTATGGTATAACTTCCCCCAAATTGAATGTAGCACTAAAAAGTCTCCACCTGAGCCACAACACTACAGTGGTCCACTATACGCTATAACAACCCATTACGGTGAAAGGTTAAGGCTCCAAGACAAAACCATTCCTAAATAGGCATTTGTTCCTCCCTTACCTTATAAAACCACACCAAACACCATGATGTCCCCCAGACAACCCCCATTACTACAATTCATACAATAAAATGGGATGGAGGGTCTGAGTTGATATATTAGATACCTCATAAATTATTATTTCCCTCAAGAATCAAAACCAAACAAAGGATAATGAAAGGGTCTAGAAAATTACTATATAAGATATATCTCAAGGGTATTTTTACACCTCAACAAAACTACCAAAAAAATAATGCTAAAAAACTTATAAAACATATCTCGTGACAACATCACCACTCAAACACATCACTACCTATCACTGGTTACAACACCAAATTTCTGTTACCACCCACATGCTACTAAATTCAACAAAACCAACCATATAAACCTCTACACATCCCAAGACAACCAATATCACAACTAGGCCATGACACTACACCAACCAAACATGTAAATCATTAAATTACATCTTCCATGCCAATATACAATCCCGTTTGGGCTGCACTAACTTTACCATGCGGTTTTAATGAAAATAAAGTATTATGAACCATGATTAGGATTTAATTTTTCCCTCATAATATGTATGATGTTTTATCACACATCAAAACAACAAGAAAAACACATCTCATAAAATAACTAGATCCAATATCACATCCAAATTTGACACCAAATAAACCAATAAGATTTTAAAATTTACATTGTCAAGATAAAAATAAGGAATACAAACAAGATAAAAAAACATAGGGTGTGGGGTATGAATATAAGTCTTATGCTTCCAGGTACTATCCTCTAGGACATTGTTCAACTACAACACATGAACCGAAGGCATAATCCTTCCATGTAACACCTTCTCTCGATGATGTTGGATCTCCACAAGGTTCTCCACAAATGTCATGCCACTATTTATATCAATATCTCCCCATTAAATTGTATAGACGCAATTATAATGATATAGAGTGAGATGAGAGATATGGGATACATCATGATTCCAATCCATCTTAGAAAAAAGATAGAACCGATAATCCACCTTTCCAACACGCCCCAACAAGTCAAAAGTCCCCGAAATCTTGGGAGAAATACTGATTCCCCTTCCAAAGCTCTGTATCAAATATTTAGTGGATAGTTTTAAGAACATGTCAAACTCAATGGTCATCCTCATATGATTAGAATATGACTTCAACTATTCTGTATCTTCTTACATACTCTAATGAACAAGTTATACACTTTCAAATGGGCTCTATATAAAATCAAGACCAAAAATTTCTACCTCCCTAGCCTCAATCAAACATAATGGATAATAAAACGAAATCCCATATATAACAAAAAACATGGCCATATAGATTGATTTTTTATTGATTTTATGATATGAAAACTCATCCAAGTGCTTTTTTTCAACGATCTTCCAATTTTTATGATGCATGCCACTTACATATCATAGAATTCCAAGATGTTCCACTTCATATGTCAATCCGTTTGAGGGTAGAAAATAGTGTTGAGGTGTATGTGAGTGAGAAAATAATTATTCAATACCCTCTAGACACATGAGGTAAAAAAAGAATTTATCTGAGAAAATGTACCATATAACCCGAAGAAACCTCACTACCTCATCCACATACATCTTTTTATGATAATCTGTGGCACCCGACACCTTGACCACTAAGAAGTGGGACAAATTTATCAACTAATTCATGATTACCCAAATAAAATAACCACCTATCTATGATCAAGGAAATACTATCATTAATACCATGTATATATCATCACATTAAATCTTGAGAACATCTATAGGTCTCAATAAACAATCCGGTATACAACAATTTGACTTTACCTACAGAAAAACCCAAAGTTAAGCAATAAAAATTTCCATTGACCCTTAATCCTAGGCCCCTAAAATGAATCCTTAGCCCATGAAACATATTGGATACAACTAGGTGTACTACCAATGGTTAGAAATGAAAATCATAGGTGACTTCATCATGCATAATTACCAATGAAAACATCCTCCTTTCAAAAAATCTAATTTTATGTATATGTTGAATTTCCCTCTTGAGCACCACCATAAACAACATGATCTTGAATCAACTCTAGCTAGGAGTCTCCCCACCGAGTCTCTGACACCTACTGAATTATATAATATTGTACCAACATATAATAAGTAAAACTCCATCATTAACCATCCTTGCATCTAGGTGTAGGGTTCCCAACACCTCCATCTCTCTCCATGTATATTTTTATTCCTGAATGACATCATTTATCAATTTATTGATCAAATAATTGGCCATGAAACTATAATTTCCTAAGGTATATAAGATATCATATCCATATTCGTGAATAAATTCCATCCACTTCAATTTTCATAGATTCATATCATGATGAGAAAAGTAATACATTAAACTCTTGTGAATGTTGAATATCATAAAGTGATCTACAATGAGGTAATGATGCCACAAATTCATCCTAGATACAATAGATTCAAACTCCTGTTCATGGATGGAATATTTTTACTCATGAGGATGAGACTTCTCATACACATTATAGATCACAAGCCTCTTCTAGAATAACATTAATCCCAAACCATGATGGTTCGTATAAAAAACCACAAACAAGATAACCTACTTATGAAAATAAATCACTAAATCATAGACCAAATTCTCTTATAGACATCTAAAGGACACCTAACATTCATCATTCTATACAAAATCCTAGTCCTTCATGTTCAACGCTATTTTTGGGGCTTCAAATTGAATTAAATCAGATAGAAACCTTCAATAATAGCATATGAGTCTATGGAAACCAATATACTCTTCCATATTCTCGAGAGATGTCCAAGAAACAACATCGTCAACCTTCAAAAGGTCCACTACAACGCCCTTTAGAGACACAAAATTCCCAATGAATTACTCCTCTTATTTCAAGAATATACAATTGGAAAACCTTCCATAGAGTTGGTGGTCTCGAAGAATATGTAAGACAACATTGAGATGGTCGACCTACTCCTCCTAGAACATCTAATATATCATTATGTCTTTAATGAAAATAGCTATGAAACAGTCTAAGAATAAATGGAACATGGAGTTCAGGATCCACCAAAACACAACTGGGGAATTCATTACACTGAACAACATTAACATGAACTCGAAGTTCCCCTACCTGCATCTAAAGGCAGTCCTCTAGATATTCACCTCCCTAACTCTAAATTATTGATATCCAGGCTACAAATTAATCAATGAAACCAAATTTTCACATATCTGCTATTCGAAAAGATCATATATCATTATAATAGGGATTTTTATATTGTCATCTTATTCAATCGTAGGTAGTTTATACAAAACGACATATTACAATCCATATTCATTGAGAATAACATTATAGCATCCCACAAAGACACACTAAGCTGGATTAAACCCTTTTTCAGCAGTTCATTTATCCTGGTCCTTAACTCCCACATATAATATCTTAAAATCCAATATGTATTCATTGATATCGAAGAAGCATTGGGCTTTACTAAGACCATTGTATGGCACAAAAAATAAATTCACTTCTAATCCAAATGATTGGGTAGCTTGCGGAACACAGGGTTGATTCCAAACGGAATGATAAGAAAAGAAAAGGAAAATTAAATTCCGAAAGGTTTATCCAATTTTCTATTCAATTAAATAAAATTTAATATGTAATTAAAGAGCGAAACAATATGAGAAAATCTATTGAAACATAAGGTGGAAATTAATGAAAAGAAAATAGATGTGTCAAGGATGTAACATGATTAGGGTTTATTGAAATACTTATTCTATAGTATTAAAATGTCATATTAAATATTTTTACCATGAGGATTCAAAAATATTATTGTTTCTTGGTCGAAAAATTGGTAATTGTGCATTTAAAAACTGATCCCGTGGTTTTTTGACTGAATGTTCAAATACACAGTAAAATAATTACCAAAAATAATGAAAACAGTATTACCTAGTGGTCATAGATTCTCTTATTGAAACCTCTCTAGTTTTCTCACGTTTTTCCATTATTTTTGTAATATGACACCCCCAGTGAAATTTGTAAAATTATGATTAAAATATTTATAATGGAAAATAACATTAAAATTAACACATCAGAAGTTCAATTTCACTAATCACAGAACCTTTTTACAACCCCAATATAAGAAAATCAGCTACTTATGGACATGGTCATGGTTTACAGATTCAGTAAAAACTCAACCAGTGTAATGAATACAAGAATAGAAATGGAAATGAGATGAATATAACTTAAATATAAATAAAATTAAGAAGAAACAGAACATGAATTGGGGATAGATCACATCAGTAGAGCAGCAAAACCAACCCCTAAAATGTCAAAACCTAAAATCCAAAGGGTTGACTTTATATTTATAGAAAATTGAATTACATAGTGTGTATTAAAAAGTAAATGTCATATACTATGCTCATCCATTGTTTTTTTCTCCATTCATATTTTACCATCCATGTTTTCTATTGAATATGAAGCACCAGCGGTCTGTTGGAGGAAGTACATTGTGTGTAGTGTCTTTATACATGGTGTGTATCCTTTATATTATCCACCAACCACATCTAGAAGGGTGTAAATGAAATATATAGTGATGTTAATAGCATTTTGGTTCTAGAAATAAACATGGATGTGTACTCAGGCTGGTCAATTCATTATTAGGAATGGTACATGACTTGGGACTATAAAGTAGAAATAGTATATTTTTTAATTTTTGTTTTTGTAGTCTTTAAATTAATCATTTGATTGGAAACTCTGGAAAAACCACCACGAATACAAAATTTAATAATTTGAACCATAAAAATATGTGTATCCTCTTAATTTTTTTATAATCAATAAAATGAATGAATTAGTATACACATATTTAGTACATCAAACTCCCCCACACTAAGTTATTTTCAATCCTTCATAAAACATATTCATATTGAAATAAAAGTATACATACTCTAAAAAGGGAAGAAAATGATTAACTACACCTATAAAAATTTAATTTATAGAAAATGATACTAGAAGTAAAATAAATTTATTTCAAAGAAACTAAAATGATGCCTCATATTTAGTTTAATTATATACTTCCATCCTAATTATTCCAAAAAAAAATAAACTTTTCATAAAGATACATTACACTTGATGATTTACCCCACTAAGAAATTAATAAACTCATTACTGATGATCATGTAATTATATTTAGGCTCAATATTATGTATATTCACTTTATCTATATGCTTCCATGTAATGTATATCTCCATATAGAAATTAAGTCATAAAATTAATAAGGCCTTTCAATAAGGTTATGAATATTCTAAGGAAAATGGTATGTAGATAATAACGTGAAAATAATCTCAAAGGCTTGAAAAAGGAGTCTGAATCCTATTATAAAAAAAATCATGATATTTATTTAAAAATTAAAATGAAAATACATTCTGGAAAATATTTCTCAAAGCTCACTATTATCATTCTCTTACCTTTCTAATACAGTTTCATAACCCATTTGTATATGTAATGAATTAATCAATACCTCTTCTCTATTTCAAATTTCATAATAGAAGAGGATCTCTTATGTATAAAAGGAATGTTAGTTTTTGAACCATTTTATCCTAATGAAAAAGTGATACCCACCCACACACTTAATTTTACATTCACTGAATGATATATACCATGAATAACCAAACTCCCTCATTAAATCTCAAATAAATAATCATGAAATATTATCAAAGAATTATGGATATAAGGATAAAAAGTATTTTAATTTTGTTTCCTATTAAGGTAGTTCATGGATTATGTTAGTTTCACAATGATAAGATATAAGGTGGGTCTCCATGTCAATAGGGGCTTAAAATATTAATTAATTTCCTTAGTAATTTTATTATGATTAAAAATATTAATGTTTTTAAGAGAATAACATGAAATTTTTAGATGTTATCCGTATCCCAATAATCTATATAAAATGTGGGAATAAGTATGAATATTATAATGGTTTTATAATTAATCTAATGAATGAGGCTAAAAATGGCTCAATCAGGTCATGACATGATTATATATGATCAATATAAGAAATAAAAAGTATAATAATCTAAATAATAAATAAAACCATATAAGATATCAATTTAAAATAATTTAATGTAAAAATAAGCATGTAATGTTTAAAATGACAACTTATATCTTTATTATTTTTAATTATAATTAATCAATTTTTCTACATTTTAAAATATTTAATCTAATTAATTTGGTCTCCTATATTAGACTAAAGAAAAATACTAGTGTAGTAAAGAGACTTTCCCCCACACTTAATATCACATGTGTTCCACCACATGAAACCGAAATTAGGATAAGAGTATGCATATTGACACAATTGGACGAGTTCTAGAGAGGGTAGTAGAAGAAGTAATCCAAACAAGGTGAATGAAAATAAATGAAAAAAACTACTTGTGGATTGATATAAAAATAGAATGAAGTCAAAATAAGACATATTGTTGGTGCTAGAGGACCTGTGATTATTGATTAAATATAAAAATTATGATACAAGCATGAAAATCATCGCATACAAAATCCATAAAAGAACGAATATATATAAATAAGGAAATGTGTGTTTGAAATAATCACTATGTGGATTCCGGAGGGGAACTATCTAAAAATAGGGGATCATACATGGAGGGGTAACTACATTGAATGATGGTTGTATGGGGCCCTTATCATGCTAATATGGTGTGGTAGAAATATCCTTCAACCCATCAATGGTAGTGTCTTCTATACTATTAAAAGTTAAATTCCTAGAGTAGGTGGAATATGATGTGAACATAGCCTATGATACTGATGGCTGAGGATATGTTGGAGGAGTATTTTTAGGTAGAATAGATGTCCTAGGTGACACAAATGTAGGCCCAATATGCCCTCTATCTAATCAATGTAGTTGTCTGCGGCGTCGAGGTGGGACTGAACTAAAGTGTCGATTGAGAGTGCAGATGGTGGTGGGGTTATGGAAGGTTCATCAGATTGGATGGAATAAGATGCGGGAAGGGTGGAAGAACTTGAGTGGGGTGGATAATGAATTTCCACTGGTGGAGGAGGTGGTATGGAAGAAATAGTACCCTTGTGGGAAGGTGGGTCCATTCTCACCATAGTTAAAGTTGGACGATCCTATATTAGCACATAGGTTCTCACCACATTATCAAACATATCAATGCAAATATGAATGAGATATTTTATCAATTGGGGAGAACTTAAGAGATCATGAGTAAAAAAGTTCTCAAAGGCCAATAAGTGATGTTCTAAGAAGGTGGCATAGAAACCTCCAATGTGGATAAACTAATGGATGATGAACCTGGAATGGAAGTATGAGGTAGTAAATAATGAGATTTCAGGGTAATCATTTTGAAATATGCAAGTGAGAATCTCCATATCATGATCGAACATGAAACCCATGTCATTATTATGGTGGATACGTATGGAAATCAAATAGTAGTGGATGAAGGAAATTATAGATGAAATGATCAATGTTCACTTCTATGATGGTAGAGTATACTGGACATAAGGTCCCGCAAGCTCCCACCACACATAAGGTTGGTCAGAGTGGTCAGGGTGGTTTAGGGTGAAAATAGGGGGTACGTAGATACAATTGGGAATAAGCCACACCATTGCACAAACATAACCATTTTCAGTGATAAAAATAATCTACATTGTCTAAATCTGATCGACGACACTTTGTCACTATTAATCTCGTAATATGTCATCCCATCAAACTCGAATGTCATAGAAAGATACCAAAAAAACCCCAAAAGTTGGAGTGATGACCCGAAGTATAGAGATTAGATGGGTTTGTCCATGTAACACCTCAATCTCCTCCAATAGGCCTAGTTGTTTTGGGATACTCATGTCATGAAATATACCACATAGATAAATGTGCATCATGTAAACTATCACATTCGGTCTACCGCAAGGAGTCTCACATCAATGATTTGGCTAGGGTATAATTAAGAACATGCACCTGAGGGTGCTGGTTGAGGTGGCACACTAGCCATTGGAGAGGAAGGACATGGTTTCACAGTCGCTATGGATGGTTTCAAGGTGTCTGTCGGAATAGGTGTCTTATAAGTTGTATTTTAATAATTCTATATGGTACTCGAAGATATTTACTGAAGATGAGGTAACCCGTAACAATGGTGGTTGAATGGACAAGGATAAAAGAAAATTTAGTTGAATGGAATTCTTCCCTTGAATTTTCATATAAACCTTGCATTGAAAAGACTACTCTTAAATGTATGGAAAGGGAAACTTCCCTATAGATCGATCTCCATCATCCATTATATGGAACTAAAAAAAGGTGGAAGAACATGAAAAAATAATGTAAAATAGTGAAAGTAGAAAAATATATTTACACTAAATGTATGTGTGGAGTACAAAATATGTACTATGATTGGGATTCCACCATTTTTTCCGTTGATACACATTCTTAGTGATCTGTTGGTTGGCTACATCAAAGTAAAAGATATGTAAAAGTGGAACACACCATATATAGGGACATGGGTATCCTAGAAATGTATCCATAAGAAACGACCTCATCCAAGTTGGTGTAGATATAAAAAGGACACTACATATCCCAATTAAACATTCCATGTGTTTGATCATGGGAATCCTGTCAAGGTATGTGCCTTGATATGGGTAATTCAATAAGGAAACAGTACACAATGTGTACAACACGCATGCATTGTGTTATGGTACATCTGTATATTGGCCTTGTGGGATCAGTGCCATAGGGTCTACTAAGTCAATTAGAGGATTCAGTACATGTCGTGTACCATGAATACACACCATGTATTTTCATATTTATTATATAGAAAATGCGGCTGTGTCCATGTAGTACATGGTGTGTATTCTTCATGCATGCTTATGTACTGTGGGTTTTCACCTGAACACCTCCTCGATCCATAAATCACCTAAAATCTAGCAAAAACCCTAAAATAATGGATGAGGTATAATATACCTGGATTGTTTATTGAAAAAAGAATGAAATATGGGCCTCATTCACATCGAAAAAAAGTATTGGGGTAAGGGGTTTGAGAAACATATGATGGAATCCAGGAGAAATGAGGAGAGGCATATCTAGACACCAAGTTCGCACTTCTATCTTTTATATACATGAAACATGGAATGTATAATCGCACACACATTGAGTTTTTCTTAAATATAAATATTTAAATCATAGATTTATTACTATAATGTTTTTATTAATATTTATTTATATTTGAAAATATATATTCATATACCAAAAAACTGATAGATGTAGTGTATTTGAAGGAAAACACTTCTTGTTATCAAAAAATATAGAAAGGGAACTACAAACTCTGTTCAACTATTCAGATGCAATTTGAACTGTCAACCAGTTTGATCGATGTTTTAACCCCCCAAATACTAGAGAGAAGTTTTTATAACTGATAGTTTTATTATCCTTTTAAATATTTTCAAATGTTCATTTATATATAAGGTAGAACAAAGTCCACATGATATTTAGTTTTAATTATTTAAAGATTGTGATGATGTATAGTGATTAGTAGAATCCAAACCTAGTTTTTTGACCCTGGGTTACGACTCTACCAATAAAACCAAATCAACCTTATGTGATTTCTTTTTTAAAAAATATTTATAAATTATTAATGAAAATAATATATAAATGACACATTATGTATTGTGAAATTTAGAACATGTGGTGCGAATTCGGTGAAAAGGGATGGAATTGAGTCCACTAGAATGTCTCGAACTTGAGTAATTTGAACCATGGGCTATGAATCTGCCACAAAATTCATCCCCACCATCACATATCTTTTATTTTGAAATTATTTAGATGACATTCATAATAACACACATGCTAATTAATAAAATACAAGGTGAAAAAGAATTAATCATTTACCAAATGAGTGTAAAGTTGCATTAAAACTAGCAATGAATCAGATATACATGAGTTACCATTCCATCAAGAAATAATTTATTCACATTTATTAAATTACATAATATTTATTTATATGTAAATTAATATTATATTATACTGTAAATAGTAAGATACTTGTAATTCATAGTTTTACGCATGCTATGTAACCACATTTTATTCACGTTTAAACAGTCGTTCTAAGAAATTAAGAAAAATATGTCTCATGATGTGTTAAGGATAATTAAAAGATGATTTTTCTTATAACATTAAAAAGTGACAAATGGAAAGAAAATATATTTGGGCTCTAAGAAATATTCCTTGTTTCATGTCTTTGGCTCTAACTGAGTTTGAGTACATACCCATAATCAAAATGACTATGTGTCTTCCGCTATGCGAACATCCACATATTACTGATTACATAATCTTTTAGAAAAATTGCATGGCATTTAGGTGGTCTAGTTGGTATCATGTAGTAAATTCCTTTTGTGGATAGAAAATTCCTAAGGTGGACTGGTGACTTGGTATGTTCATATTTTCTCTCCATCTCCATGGGATCTTTCTCTGAAATACTGAAAACGTAAAAAGATTTGAAAGAGTTATATGGGTAATCATCATACAAAAACCCATCATCCATATATAGATAGTTCCCTTTTGGATAGGAGTGTGACATTTCTAGATTATGAGGAAATGAATCTTATCCATGTGAACTATATCATCCTCTAATCGAATAAATATTCACAGGGATATACGATCAAGGTTCCCAATAAAGAATCAAAATGTGAAAAAGAAAAGACTAGGTAAACTAGCCAAGACTCATACTCACGATGCTGCTTTCTGGTCTTCCCCAGTATTGTGGAATTTTTTTTACAGTGATCATCGAGAGGCGTGGAAAATTTAATTACCTACTAGACAAACTAACTAGGTATCTATATTCAATTAGGTTCAATCCTATAAGGAATTTTTTGAAAAGAAAATTTAGATTCCTGTTGTTGAATTTCAACCCATAATACAATCATTAAAATCCTAATGAATAAGTGTTGAAAGCATGAAATGATTAGAAAAAAATTAGTTGAAACATAAGAATGGAAGGAATAAAATGAAAATAGATGTGTTGGTTTTTTATTTTATTAGGGTTTATTTCAACATTTTTTCTTTAGTATTAAAATTACTAATGAAAAAATATTACCATAGGAATTCATATATAATAATTTTTCATCGTCCTATAAAATATAATTGTGTATTTAAACACTAATCACTTTATCCGGTGATTGAATGTTCAGCAAAAATTAAAAATTTCCCTTAACATAATAGACTCTGGATCACATAATAGCCATGGATTCAGATAATGATAATCCATTAATTTCCCCAGTTGTTTCATTCTTGTTCTAATATAACACAACTAGTGTGATTGAAAATATTATCATTAAAGTAATTATAATGAAAAACCACAATAACATAAGCATGTAAAATGTTAAATTACACTAAACCCATAATGTTATTAAAAGACCAACATCATAAAATCAACCTCGTATGACCCTGGTCATGGTTTTCAGATTGAGTTAGAATTAAATCTCTACCTTGGATATGATATTATAAAGGAAAATGTTGATTAATTACGCATAAAAAGAAATAAATTTAGGAAAAAACTCAACTAGTATTGAGGAATGATATCATCATTAATGAAGAAACACCGCCTCCTTAAATTTCCATCTCCAAAATATAGATGTATGCCTTTTTATTTATAGAAAAATGAATTACATGACGTGTATTAAAATTTTCATGGTTTGTAATCTGGTCAACCATAGTTTGATTCATTTTCTCTTCTGTTAGCAGATGATACATGTTGATCATTTTATCTTAACTATCAACGGTCGACTGGTTCATGTACAAAGAATTTAGTGTTGGCATACATTACATGTATACTCTGTGTTAGCCACTGAATATTTCCAAAAGTATGTACATAGTGTGAAGAGTGAATTACATGGTGAGTTGGTTCTGGTTGGAAACATGGGTGTGCCCTTAAGCATGCTAAGCCTTTCCTGAGCAAGGTACACAACATGTTTTTATAAAGTACATGCCATGTATATGTTGTTTTTTGTTTTAGTCAACACCAAATAGTAAATACAATAAAAAACTCCTAAAAATAACCATGAAATAGAAAATAAATCATTTAATCCATAAAGAATTGTTTATTGGGTGAAAAAAATGTTTTTATAATCAATAAAATGCTGGATTTAGTATACAAATATCTACAACATTTGGGTTGTATGTCTATCCTGGACTCAGTATCACACCGAGTGGTTAGTGGAAAATACTCCTCATGTATAACATCTGAAAAATACCTGATATCCTTGGTAGCCTCCTCTATTCTAGAATCCACTGAGTTCACATAAAAAATATCTATAAAGGAATGAAGGGGCTCTATACATCTACTGCACCCCTAACATCTATGATTTCACATGAAAACAACACACAACCCATCCACATGTAATAAAATGACTCACATCCAAAAATCAGTCAATAATAGCTTTCACAAATTACAACCAGTTGATGATGATAATGCCATTATACAACTATATATGAAGTAGTAACAAATCTCCATGTGATTTATTTTTCCCAATCACCAGTCTACCCCCAATACAAATCAAATAAGATGGTCTAGCCACTGACTAGCATATTTAACACCATGGGACTAGAATTATTCTCTACATATAATACCAAAAATTAGATAAGATATGGTGCAATAAAAAATTATAAAGCACATAAATCAAAAAACAATTACAGTACATGAAATTAAAATTATACCTCTAACCCTCTCTAGACCATCTTGCATTACAACTGACACTCCATGAAACTCGATACACCTATCTCTTATACCACTATTGATGTCCACCTCTACAATAATGATACATTCATGGACCCTAATCATGAGTAACATCCACAGAGTAGACCTACCTACATTATACCCTCTTAAACGATCATATGATTATTTCCCCTTCTACTGATATTGCCTCACTAGAAACTAATGTAGAGGATACTGCTGAACCAGACAGTCTCCACAAAGATAAGATCAATGGGACACTACTCACTAGTTATAGAAATGTTTGTGAATATTATAGAAAAATAACACTACAATAAATTCCCTAGTAAAATAATAGAAATCAAATAACTAATGAATATGAGAGGGAAGTTGTTGAGGTCGACTCCCCGCTAGTCAGAACTTTGAAGACCCATGTTCCTGAGACCTACCACAAACAACGATTCCCCTTAAATGAACCCTACTGGTTCCCCTCTCTTAGTAAACAATTTTATGGATACATAATCTCAATCACCTCACTCTCCTTAAAAAAATATATATAAATAAACAATGTAAAGTGATTAACTTTATATTGGATCATTGGATAGAGTGCCTCATCAAGGCTTCTCACACTAGAATAGTCATCTGGAAAGAGATAAAAAATTAGTTCCTTGAACTTGATTCCCATATCTAAAAAAACAAACTCCCCATCTAAATAAAATACAACTTCTTTCTCTTAAATCTGTCCATTCTTGATGAATGAAACTCTGAACTGTACTCCTTATAAAAGACAAGAAGCAACATCTCTGCCTCTTTCTTCTCTTTAGGTTACATCATCCACTATAGACATGCAACTCCCTACATGGGACTAAACTCAAAAGGGACCCACTACTCCTAAATGGGCATGATCAAATTAATTAAAATATCAATCTCTTCTAGAGATCCATCTAACTCTATATCCAAAGGTGTTCCCCTTATATCCCCAAGGTATGTCGTTGAAAAGTTCACAACACCTAGTACCAGTCCTAAACCTACTATATTGGATCAACTCTATAATGATCGACCATAAAATCATATATAACCCCCACTATATAAGAAACACGTACAATGACGTAGATACATAGTGAAAAGGGATGATCAGATTTTTTATTATTGATAATAGGGAATTTTATTAATATTTTTATTTATTTATTTTGACATCCCAAAACCAAAAGAACCTAATTAAAACAAGAACTCATGTTAATAATGATACACACACCTCTCACATGTCTCTACCCGAAATGTTGTTCTACCTCACTTTGTCTTTCAATTAGCTCTAATCCCATACAAAAGATCTTGGGTGAACCTAAAATAAATTATCCCAGATGGTTTCTCTGGCCTATATCATGCACTAAGATAAACTATTACTTTCTTCATACAAACCCTTGAAATCCCCACTATGCATATATGAAAACATTATCAAATATCTCAACAACTGAGATTTTATATCACTCTCTTATGACCCCCTCCATCTTAGGTACCTCTCTTTAGCCAACAATAAAGTAAATGAGATAATAAACCCTCCATTTCCCACCTCCAATAGCACCCTCGTTGGAAACCAACACTGAGTTTATTAAATTTTTAATATTGGATGCATTTTCCTACGTAACATATATTGGATTAGGACCTTGGATATCAATGATCAATATAATCAGTGAAATAAAATAAAAATGAAAAAAATGAATCCAAAATTCATGTATAAATTGTTCAGATATAGATAAGATGTATCCAAATGTAATTACCCAAAAAAATCAAATGGTGGGACACAACAATAGTCCATGTTTCCGAGATAGTAATGTTCATCACAGTCTACATAGTCTTCCATGATACATAAAGATTAGTTCATCTATGTTGGATGATCATACAACCATACCCAGTTAGATAACCAATGTTACTCTTGAACTTGTGGAAAATGTACCCTAATTGGCCAGTGAGTAAACAACATAACCAATATCACCTAAAAAGTAAAATAACCAAACCATCCTCACTTAGGCCTACTCACCAAATAAAAAAATCATTTTATGAAAACATAATATTAAGGATATAAATAAAGTGTACCCCTCATCACATTCCCAATAATTTTCTACTCTCACACCCTAATTTCATTCATCTTTGTTCTCACATATCTTCTGAATAACATATCTAATACCACATCCTTACACAATGTTCATGTCACACCTCAACCACAAAAATATTGGCCAAAACATCTGATCACCACCACAAAACATAATTACACAACACCATTCCTACAGACACTTGGGGAAACATATCCAAGACATATCCAAAGTAGTAGGGTATCATGATCTTGAAGGAAAAAACATCTTTCCCAACTCGTATCCTTCACAACCCTCACTATATGTAATCGCATTAAACCACTTAGAGACACATGGTCCATGACATCAAACCATGTTTCAACAGTTTGAATTTGAGTTCTAGTCATCATAACCCATGCATGTAAATGTCTCATAGAAGGGATATCAAGTTAAAGTGTCTAGCCATCCATCCATCCTCATCATTGGGATATTTTCAACCACCAAAATATGTTGGTGTTAGAAATTTTTTTCTTGATATGTGTGAGATGCAAATGGAAAGATCAGGGAAAATAAAATGTATATAATATCATAGCATGAAATCCCATCCTATGGGTGTACAACATGAGATCGAACCATATCCTAACATTACCTATTTCACTACCACCACTATATTTAAAAACAACACAATAGAACACAATCAACATGAAAAAAAATACAAATTTCAACTTGTTTATCAACTTAATCCATTTCCTAGTATTCACATTATTAAAATGTTCCATTCATTTATCCAATTTGAATAATTATAAAACCTTTACCACATTTAACTCCACATATAATTTTGATTCAAAATTCATTAAATATTTCATCCAATGAAATTCAAATCGTCAACATTATCATTTAATTCCAAAACTACCTAGGAAACTAGCATAAAAAGAACCATGGAAACAAGCCAAACAACCCAATTTCACATTCCAACAATCCCACCATACATGAAATAATTTATTCCTCGTCCCTATTTTATGCCAACACACCCCATGTCACTACTAAATTTCCATAAAAACCACTATATATCACTTCCAATAATCCCCACTTCTCATCATGGTCAAACCACCACATACCACGACACTATCACATCACCTTTTCATAAGAGTTTAAAAAATATTGAGGTAATATTTTGACATTCTCTTTTACTTTTAAGGGAATTATCACATGATCCATATATGCTTGTGTAACGAATTATTTAGCTAACTATAATTGATTATCAAATTATTAAAATTGGTGTAACAAAAATCATATTTTAGGGGCCTCCCAACACATATAGATTCATCACAAACAAGGGATACCAATAAATAGGATTGTAAGTGGCACAAAAACAATGGAAAATATTAATATCACAATATCAACAGCTATAAAATAATGAAAAAAAATTCCCATTTCACTTTAAATTCAAATAAACTAATTAATTTACATTTATTAAGCATGATGACACCATCTTTCTAATAGAAGAAAAGTGGAAGCCCATCCTGCATGATAAAAAAGTGTTAAATAAGGGATATCCCAACTCAAATGATGTTTTTTGGTCTGTTGTGCATGATTGAAAGGAGAATAAGGACACCAAATATCACCACATCGAATGAGAGCACCTCTACCAGCATAGAAAACAAAAACAATGTCACTATCCCATTGAAAAAACACTAACATTGGTGTTGTGGTATGTGGTGCAGGAAGAAGTGTATCTTTAAGAAACACAAGGGTATCTTAAGAATGATTGGAACAAAGGATATGTGACTGGGTACATGAGGGTATTAGTATTTATAAGTGGTTTGTAACACATAATACCACTAAAAAACCCCAAAGATGACACGCCGTGATTTCTGAAATTTAAGTATACCATGAAATAGTCCTGAGAAAAATTATATATCCCAGATGATCAATGTACCCTCTAAGAAACATGACTATCCCTATAAGATAGAACTTATAAAACATGTAGGAAACTATAGTGAATTTAATGATGGTATGCTAGAAACCCATGAAAACCCTAAATGACTATTCTGTAGCTTCCTAATCCATGGTATAATAGTGAAAAAATATGAAGAACCAATAAAATATTTCTCCTATGACTTCACACCACATCCAAGGTATGCACGTTGCAGCCATCACCTACTGAGAAAGGGCTATGCTACCACAAAGATCTAAGAAAAAGCTATACCCAAATTGGTAGTAGACAAAAAAAGGATCCAACCAAGACACCACTCTTAAACCATATGACTTATATCATAGACCCCACTATTATGTTTCAACCTCAAGGATCCACATTGTATCCATTAAAAAATTTGCATTAGATCCTCTCTTCCCCTTCATAACACCTCGAAACACCTTGGAATACCCCCAATCACCATTATTAATAGAATTACCACAAATTAATTGGATATAATGGAAATTCAATTAAATTATTTCAGGAAACAAATATCATTATTTAGATTTATAATATCAATAGATACATTGGATGAAAATTTTGGATATTTTTGAAAACATTTATTTCTTAACAAATAATGAAAAATACTTTTTTTTGGAACTGTTAGAGATTTCATTAAAATAAATTGATTTAAATGTATATTTGTATTTTTTATTTTCTTTATATTAAAAAAAGATTCAATTTAATAATCATGATCTAAATAAATTCATATGAATCAATATTAATTTTTATTTTTCTATAAGGTTACTTTTAGGCTTAAAATCACATTTTTCTTAAAATAATATATATGTTCCGAATTTTTCTCTATTTTAATTAATATAAATATTTTAGAATGATGAATGAATTTTGATGAAATGTTTATTTTTTTACTATCTAAATGAATTTTTATTCTTATAATGATGAATACAAGTCATAGTGTTATTGTTTGAGAGTCTTCTTTTGAAAAAATTAATTTTCCTAAAAAACCATTTTTCATCACGTTTTGCAGTTTAAATTTTAAATTAGTATTTTCCAATTATAAAAATTTAATTTTATAAAATGGATTTCATTATTTAAATTATTAGTTTGAAATTTGTTAAAAATGTCTTCTTTATTTTTGGGCATTTTGAATAGTAAGTGTGATAAAAATTGGAAAAATATACATGCATGGGTTTGGTATTTTTATTTTAATTTAAGGGGAAAATGTATTTTTTATTTTGTTATATGGGTTAGCATAGAACCAATTGAATTGGCATTTTCGAATATATCAAAAAATTCCAATTAAATTGGATCTTTGACCCCACCCACCCCTTTATATATATAAAAATATAATTTTATATTAATAATTATAAATAATTATAATAAATATAAAATAATTATAATAAATATTTATAATGTTAGCTACTTGTGGACCTTGACATAAGGATGTATTTTTTGATGAAATGAGTGGTGTAGGTGAAGAAATGGGTGGCTTTGATCACTCAGGCGGCGAGTTCGGTCAGAAGACGAGGGTGAGTGATGTTCGGGGATGACAACATGAAGCTGGTAGCAGACATCAGTCTGGTTGGAAGATGAAGTTTGGTTCCTGAGACGATTGTAGTTCGCTAAGAGGGTTCTTTGGTTCAGTCGAGAAACGACCATGTGATGGGGATTTCATAGATCTGGACAGAAGTTGTCGAGTACGGCTAATGAGGAAACAACTATTTGATAATGGGGCATGTGACTTAGTGAGGTGGGTCTTCACATGGAGACGCTGGTTCTGGGAACATGGTGGATGGAGTCACATGCGGTGCCTTGGTCCACAGGTGGGTGACAGAAAACTGACGTCGGTCAAGATCAGGGCATGCATGCGGCGATCTTTTCTACAGTCGACTAGAGGCACAATTTTTTGTGAAGATCGGCAAAGAATAGGTGAATCACGTGGTGAACAGCCTCGTTCAGGATGGTGCCTCACGAGTAATCGATGGCGGCCTCCCTGGCAGGTAAACCCCCTTGTGTGCAGACCATGAGGGAAGAGACTATTTCATGATAGGACCGGTTGTGGTGGACTATTTTCCAGGCTGCTTAACTAGAGGGATGCAGGCACGGTCCTCGGGGTGTTGCAGGCTGGCCGGCGTTGGCGATTGCAGAACTGTGCGGTGACCTCTAGAAATCGATGGTGCTGGTGGAGCAGGTGGAATCTTGTTGACATTATGTGGGATGTCAGTGTGATATGGTGTATTGAGGGCGAAAAGTTAGTGCTTTAACTATCACGTGGATCTCCGATTAGGATGACAACTTCTTCACTGGGATATTGACATGGTATTTAGCGCGATGCGGACTGCATGCCACAGGATCCTATTGGATGGAACGGGTTGGTGTGTTGATTTATGATGGGCAATTAGGTTTTTGTGTGTGTTATTTTTGGGTCGTGTGAGCACTTTATTTCTGGATGGTATTTTTCTATTTCCGGTGGCATTGGTTTTGCCACTTCATGTTTTGGTGGAGTTGTGTGCCACATGCTTATGTTCTTCGTGTACTTTATATTCATTAATAAATTTTTAGGACCGAGTAAGCTCGGCTCGAGATCCTTCTTAGTAATTATTTAAATATAAATATAAATAAAATAAATATATAATTATAAATATATCTAATATATAAATATAAATATAACTAATATATAATTAATATAATAAATATTTATATTAAATATATAAATAAATATAATAAATATTTATAATATATATATAATAACTACAATAAATATTTATAAATATAATAAATATATAATTACAATTCATTAAATAAATTTATAATAATAAAAATATTTATTTAAATATATAATTGTTATTAAATTTACATATAATTTTATAGTAATAAATCTTTATTTAGAAATCAATATTTATATAGTTATAAATAACCATATTTAATATACAATTTACTAGAATAAATATTTTTATCAAATTTATAATTATAAATATTTATAGTAAATATATAAATTACTCTAATTAATATTTATAATATATGTATAATAACTATAATAAATATTTATAAGGAATATGTAATTTCAATAATAAATATTTATAAACATTTATAACTATAAAAATATTGATTTATAATTATATAATTTTAAATATATTTATAAACACAGTTATAATTATATATTTTAATTACATTTTTATAATTATATATTTATTTTAACTATTTATAATTATATATTTATTATGAATATTTATAAAAAATATATTATTAAATATTTATTATAAATATTAAAAATTATTTATTTATTATAAATATATATATATATATATATATGACAGTAATGATATATTTATTATAAATATTTATACTTATATATTTGAAGTTAAATTTTTGTTAAATTAGTAACATAAAAGATTATAATTTTTTATAATAATGTTATTATTACAAATTTTATAAATGTTTAAAAATATTTCAAATTTATTTATAAATAAAAACTGATAATAAATATATATTAAATAATGTTTATTCATGACTATATAAATATAGAGTTATAAATATTGAGTTGTTAATATATAATTATAAAAAAATAATAAGGATTATTTTTATGTATCTAAATCAATATTTATATAAGTATAAATTTATTTAAAGAATTATAAATATATATTTATTATATAATTATTATATATTTAAAAAAATTTATTATAGTAATTTATATATTAAAAGGGTTTATTTTTAGCTATATATAAATAAATATTTATTATAGTAATTATATATTTCTTATAAATATTTATTATAGTAGATATATACTAATTACAAATATGTTTATACATATAAATATAATTATATATTTTTTATAAATTTATATATTTATATATTTATTACAAATATTAATACTTATTTATTTATGATAGTAATGATTATTTATTGTAAATATTTATACTTATATATTTTAAAAAATCCCAGTTAAATTAGAAACATAAAAAATATAATTTTTAATAAAAATATTCTTATTAACAATTTATTATAATTTTCAAAATATTTAAAATTTATTCATAAATTACTATTTATAACTATATAAGTATATATTTATAATTATCTTTATTAATAATATAAAAAAAATATTGGTTTATAATTACATATATATTGATAATTATATTTATCTATAATTGTATATAATTATTTATATAAATAAATTTATATTTTAAATATTTATTTATAATTTATTATATGATAGAAAATATTTTAAATTTATTTATAAATATAATTATAAATAGATATAAATATATTTTTAATTATAATTTTTTTAAAATATATATATATACATTTAAAATGTATTTTTAATTGTATAAATATTGAAATATATTTATAATAATATAATTTTTATAAATTTAAATTTATATAGTTATAAATATATATTTAAATATATATATAAATATATTATATTTATAATTATATAATTATATATATATTTGAAATGTATCTATATAAATGTATATATTTATACTTATGTATATATATATTTATAATAATGTATATATATAGATTAATAAATATGTATGTATATATATTTATAATTATGTATATATTTATAATTATATTTATTTGTAATTATAAATATATATTTATATAAATAAATTTATATAAATATTATATTAAATTTTTAATATATATATAAATATTTTAGATTTAAAATTATAAAAATATAAATATATCTGAAATGTATAAATAAATATATTTTTATAATTATATAATTATAAATATATTTATATTTATTTGTAATTATATTTATAAATATATTTACAATTATAGAATTATAAATCAATATTTATAATGTTATAAATATTTATTTATTTATAAATATATATTTATTTATAAATATATATTTGTTTATAAATATATTAAGAATATTTGTAAACATATAATAAATTATAAATAAATATTCATAAATAAAATTTTTATTTATATACGTATTTATCTACAAATACAAATAAATATATATATAATAATAAATATATATTAATAAATATATAATTATATTAATGTTATTATATTTTTATATTTATACATATAAATTTAATAAATATAATTAATATATATAAAAGTATATATATTTTTACTTATTTAAAAATAAATTTAAAAATACATATTTATAATTCTTTATATTTATTTATAATGATATAAATATTGACTTATAATTAATAATATACACTTTTATAATTATATATATATTTAAAAAAATTTCTAGATATTTATATATTAGCAATTATTAATAAATATATAGATATTAATATATTAACAATTAGAAATAAATATAATTAAAAATAAATATAATTATAAATATATATTAATATAAATAGGTATAATTATAAATATATACATACATATATATATTTATATTATATAATAAAAAATAATTATTTATAGAGAGAGATTTGTAATTATATTTAATATTATATTTTTTTTATTTATGATTATATATTTATTATATTTATGATTATATATTTATTATATTTATGATTAGATGATTATTATATATATATATTAAATATATGTTTTTATATATAAATTTATTTATATAAATATAAACGTAAAATTATAAATAAATATAATTATACATTTTAAATTTATTTGTTTATATATAATTATATAAATTTAAATAAAACTAATATTCTAATTTTAATTAAGGCCGATTTATTTAAAAAAATTATATAAAATTATATAAATAATTATATATATTTCTTTTTAACATTATTATTATAATTAATTATGGTTTATTTATAATTACATAAATATAGATTGAAAATTATATAATAATAAATATATTTAAAAATATAATTATAAATAATTATATATTTTCTAATAAATTTTAATAATTATTTTTAGAAATTGTAATTATTTACTTTTAAATGTAATTATAAATATATATTTATAAATATATATTTATAATTTATATTTATTATGGGTAGGGGATTGGGTGTTTGGAGGGAAAAGCACCACGTCAAGTTGTGTTTTCGATTCGAAAATCTCCAGCGCCACTTCTAGTGGAACTGGACCACCCCTCTTTCCCAAATAATAGAAACCCAACCCCCTTAAATTAAAAAGAATTAAAAAAAAACTCCCACCAACCATATTTAAGAAAAATTTTATCACCACAATAAAGGGTAAAATTGGGTTAATACTGACATGAACCATCTTATTGGTGCTCGTGTCGCGAATCCCCAAACCCACCTTCAATAGGCAAGGGGCTATTGACTAGCACTAACAAGACATATCACTAACACGAGAGGCATTACCTATATACCTGGACACACACACACACATATCTCATTTCCCAAAAATACTGAAATGTAAAATCCACTAAGGAACAAAATGAATGCATACCCCAAAACCCAACCAATAGAGTACAACAAGAAAGAAATGTCCAGTAAAGTAAACTGGGCTAGAATACAAGCCCACCAAAAGAAGGAGTATACAAACTACAATTTCCAACCTGAAAACAAGATATGTATAGGGGATAACACTCCTAGTCGTAGGAACACCTCACCCTATTTAGAACCCACTAATTGTTGTCCTTTCCAAGTCCACCCTAGACTTTGTCAAAACATCACTAATCTCCACAAGACAAGACATGAGTAGGCAATGACCATGCAGGGGTGAGTATAACACTACTCAATAGGACACCACGAAAACAACAATGTAATACAATGTAAAGATAAAGTCAGATGTACACCGCATATGTCTACATTATATATAATGAGAAAATATCCAGATATACTTGACCCGTACATGTAATCTAAACTCAAGTCACAAAGACCACATACCCAGGATAAGGATTCAGTCAAAAGATTCCACAAGGCACTCATATGGAAGAACACACTACTCTTCCTGGTAGAAGAGATGATGTCCATGTGAGAAGTAATGTTCACCAGGAACTGCCTTGAGAGAGAGTCATACACTAATATATCTAAAGATAGAATTTAATACACTCATTCTAGGAGAGCCAATATTACAAGTGGGGACTATCATGATACGAAGATAAGGATCATTTCTAGGGCCATTACATATACAACGACTCATCTGAATTCACATGCTCAGCAGCAGATCACCATCTAGTTGTATTGGTTATGCCAATACCAAGACTCTAATTATGGCTCAAGAATGGATAGATGATTCGCCTACAGGCCTCTCAGAGGGGATTCCAGACACTATCTAGAATGACCTACCTGAAGGGATCATATTCTCATGAATATAAAAGGAAACCAATTGACCATCTGGAGAATGAGAAAAGGTAACCAACCCAAAAAAAACATGTCTATGATATAGTGGATATGGAGATCAATCCATGTAAGAGATGGTATTCAGTGTATATAAGGGTAACATTCCGTGTCTTTAGACCCTAGTTATAGTTTGTGTACAACAGACCCTTCTGGAAGAACATGTAGGTTAGAAAAGGTATACCCAACCTGTAGAGAGGGTCACATGTCATGCCCTACTATCTAGGGTCTGCTCCATGTACACTGGCTAAGTGCTAGTGCATGGCTTCAACCCTTGTCTGCCTGCCTATATACCAGTACACAAGGTTGCCCATGTAACCGGTCTGGGTCAGGATGTATTGTAGAGTACATGTCATGTAGTCCACCATGTGTCCATGCATCTCATGAGATACACAATGAGTCTTAGGTAAGGACCCACACAACATGTGACAGGTGTCACATGCCGTGTGGCACTATACGATTTCCTGAAACACCAACCACCTATCCGTGGGGCCCAGACATCGTGTAATATGAAATAAACACCGTGTTCATCATGATTTTCCATAACCACTAGTTTCCTCACCACCATTCTTTTTCATTGCTATCAGCACTATTCTGGTTATGAGTCATCAAGAAACTCTAGATCCAACGTCGTCTGGTCCTGTCATCACCAATTCGGTAAGTTTTTGGTCTCCAATCACCTTGGAAATCCAAATATGGTCTTCCACATTAAGAACAATCAATGAATTATATCTTCTAATAAAAATACAATCCATCCATTTCCCTTTACTTATCAACTCTGATAGGTCATCCCTATTCCGAATGTACAATCCTAGATCATTGCGCCCGGAATTGGAGGTGCGCGATCTTTTCTTTATAACCCCATGAAGAACAAAAAACGCACAAAGATAATGGAGGGAGAAAACATATAAAAAAAACCATAGGAAAAAATCTAATCCAATGTTCATTACATCCTTGATCCATTCCGCCATAAGGATCAAACAAAGTAAATAAAAATATGAATCACACCCTCAAATCAAATCTGAAACCACTCATCCTGCTAGAATGAACGAACCATAGGTCATACTATTCTTGGGATGATTTGCGTTTGTCGTTGAATCCCATAATGGGAATGATGTAATTGAAACCACATCAAGTACCTTAGTTTTTGACCATTCATTGATGAATATTTATCATTGCACCTCTTTTTTTTGGCAACATCCATCAATGTGGTGTTCATCGATCTCTTATCCAAGATCCGCTGTCATTTGATTGAAAGAGGATTATTTAGGTTCTATCTAGAGCCTCCAAAATGTTCTCTAGGTTATAAACCTGACCTTGGGATCCTTCTCATTTAAAATTATAAAAGAAATATCTGCATCTTCTTAACATCAAAATAAAATAATTCCTTAATTATTTTTTTAAAATGTCCAAAAAAATTAACTTTCGCAGTCGAACCATGCTAGTTGATGATATTCCATTTCTAGGATACATTTTCAGCTCTAAACACAATGGTACCCCCAAATTTCTAATCAGGGCACCCATTTATAATTTATTCAATTTTTTTAGTAAAACTTCTCACACATGCAATTTAATATATTTAATATATTTCAAAAATTTATTTCAGGATCATTGGGCCTCAGAATGTCACTCCGTGTAAGAGGTTTGTCTCAAATTAATTAAACAAAATATTTAAAAATAATAAACAAAAAAATACAATACATTATATTCTCCCCACCTTGGGGCTGTAAATCATCAAAAATCCAAAAAACAAATGCTATGCAAAATGATGTGGGTACTACAAATGAATCTAAACCTCCAGCTCCAAAATGCTCTTTTAGAGATTCCGGTACTGGCACTAGAAACAAATCAATAGAATCCATCTCTCATAGTGGATCCTCTCATCCAAATCATCGATCTCCACAGGGTACTCAGAAAATCTCCCTCAATCATTAAAGGCGAGATCACCCTAGTCAACAATGTGTGATGGGTCATGCACGTACCTCCTCAAATGTGACATGTGGAAGACATCATGTACCAGATTCAACTGTAGGGGTATATCCAAGTGATATTCCTCCATGAAAACTCTACACAGTATTTGAAAAGGGATGATGAACCTAAGAGATAACATGCCACCCCAGAGAAATCTTTGTAACCTTCATCGACGTGAGACCTAATGGAATATATTGTCTACTTCCTCAAACTCAAATGTTCCCCACTATTTATGAGTATAATATTTATATCATCTATGTGCATTCTTCATCTGCTCCTGGATGATCTCTACCTTATCAGTAGTAGCTCATACCAACTCCCACCTAACTATCCCGAGCCAATCCAACAAAGTGGTGACTGACAGAGTCACACATAGAAAGCCTCGAACAGTTCCATGTGAACTATGGAGTGATAGCTATTGTTGTATGCAGACTCCACCAATGTTAGGTGGTCCTCCTAGCTACAGCTGAAGTCCAACATGGAGGCCTGCATCATGTCCTCTAGGACCAAAATAAACTTCCCTATCTTGTCATCTATTTGGGGATAAAGCATTATACTCATGTGTAACTCAGTCTCAAAATCCTCCTACAATATCTTCCACAATCAGGTTGTGAAACATGCATCACAATATGAAACTATCATCGATGGGACTCCATGGAGTTGAACTATCTCCTACATGTAGAGGAGTCCCATGATCTCTACTGAAATATGCTCTTAGACAGCTAGGAAGTGGACAATATTAGTGAGTTTGTCAACAATCACCCAGATGGCATCATGTCCCATATACATACATGGTAAACCCATCACAAATAACATCGATAATCCATCCCACTATTATTACAACACCTAAAGGTGGTGAGATAAACCTGACCGAACCTGGTACTCAACCATCACCTGTTGGCATAGAAGTCCTTGAGAAATGGGGTTTTCTACAACCTTCTTCATCCCTGACCATTAGAACTGACATTAGAGGTCCTGATTCATTTTTTGGCACTCCAAGATGTACTGCCAAGGGGTATGTATGAAACCTGCCTAGAACCTCCTCCTATAATGCCACTGGTACGACTGTGTGTCCTCTAAGAAGAATTATGTGCTCCCCACCTTGTGAATATCCATTAAGATCATGCCATATGTATATATGAGCATGTATGGTCTCACATTCATCATCCAAAATCTATGCCTCCATGAATCTCTGTAAGATTTGATGGGTTACAACCATTTACTGGAGGTATGATACATCATCTCTATCTAGAAAGGATAACTATAATGATGCCAAATTCCTCTATGCTTCATTTAGTAGTTGTGATATAGATCTCTTGATAAGATAATTTTCCTCAACGTTCCCATTCCCTGGATTATAGATAATCAAAAAGTCATATTCCACGATGAAATCTAGCCATCACCTCTATCTCATGTTCAAATACTTATATGAGAATATATACTAGAGACTCTTATGATTAGAGTAGATGATAAACCGCTCACCCATCTGGTAGTGTCACTACATATTTAACTTGATGACTATCACTACCAACTCAAGATCATGAGTTGAATAGTTATATTCATGTGTCCCCTACTAGAATGAGACATAGGTAATCACCACCTTCCTCTACATCAAGAAACAACCAAGTCCAAATCCTAATGCATCATGAAATACAACGTACTCAAAACCCTCCTCAATCTATCTCTAGATTCAAGTGCTCGTCAGCCTCTACTTAAACTGCAGAAAATCCTACTGGCACTTCAATATCCATATTAATGGCATCCCATTTTGAGATAAAGCTATAATTGATTATGATATTTGATAGAAATCCGGTATGGATCTTTAGTAATATCCTGTTGGCCCAATGAAGCTCCACAAATCTGTCCCGCTCCCCGGTGGCTCTCATGCTAAAACTTTATCCAGCTTGGCAGATTCCATTGCAACTTTATCCAATGAGATAACATTTCCCAAAATGTGGACCTCCTAAATCCTGAACTAGTACTATGAGAGCATCCCATAAATCTATTTCTCTCGGAGTTTGTCAAGAACCATCCATAGGATTCTTGTTGGATCCTCCTCAGATGCTGATTACACAAGGATATGATTGATGAATGCCACTATGAATCAGTCTAAGTATGGCTTAAAGATACATTTCATGAGTCACATGAACACTGCTGGCGAATTTTTCACACCCAAAAGAATCACAATGTTTTCATAATGACTATAGAGACATTATAATGTTTTCTTCAGTATGTCCTCTTCCTGTAATCTCCAATGGAGATAGTCTGATAGAAGGACAACCATTGAGAACTATCATGCTTCTCTCAACTGGTCGAAGAGGTCATCGGTACTCAATAGTGAATAATTTTTATTTACTATCACCAGAATCAAGCACCAGTAATCCATACACAACCTCAAATTCCCATATGTATTTATGGAAAAAAATGTGGCCACCTATGGTGAAAATATGGGTCTTCAAAATCCATTCCCCTTAAAGTCCTCTAGATTCACCCTTATCTCATGAAGTTGTGTGGGTGAAATTTGATATTCTATAGCTCATATCAGTTCCATCCTAGGGTGTAAGTCGATGTAGATGTTTATCTCTTAGTAGAATGGTATTCTTGGAACAACTTCAGGAAAGATGTCCTTGCACCCTGCCACAAATTCTAGGAACTAGAATCTCACCACATCTGCTGCTTCAAGGGTAAGGCTAGTGATTAATGAGTGATCTCTTTCACCCACTTATGCATAATCTCATCCTATTCTTCATGGGTTTCCACTTCACAATCAAACAAAAACCTCATCCCATCATTATAGACACAACATAACCTTCACCTAAAATATTCAATCTCGGTATGGGACAAAGAATGCCAATCTAAACCAAGAATGAAGTTGTAAGGCCTTGATGCTACAAAAAAGAGGTTCCAACCAAAAATATCAACTCCAAAGGTAATATCACGGTATCAAAAAAAGTTTTTGATCACTCAGTCTCCTCCAATAGGTGCCTCCAAGCCTAGGGGTCGAGTGAGTTGTTCTTCCAGAATCCCAAGGTCTCAGAAAATATAGGGGGAGAGGAAGGAATGATCAGAAACCATTCTTATAAGTACTAAATCTAGATTATAAAGGACACAGATCATTCCTCAGATCAGCCTTGGAGTCCCTAGATCATATGCCTCGATCGCATACAACTATCTCTGATTCTGTCCTTCGGATCCCTACGCCTGGTGTTGACAACCTAGGGGTGTCAGTGGTGGTAGTATGTCAAAGATTCTGCCACATCCTATAGAACTCCCCTAACCTATTCTATTTCCAACACCTGGAAGTTCTGCCTACTCCACTCATTACCTCTACCTCGATAGTCCATCCACCACCTCCCTATCAACAACTCGACAGGTTGGACAATCTCTAGCGAGATGTTATCTTCCATTATATGTGTAGAATCACCTCTCTATAGGATTACTTAATATAGAATAAGAGCCCTAGAATGTAGATGCCGTATCATGGGACCCCCTTTGGTGTCTCCCATGTCTTAATCCCTTTGTGTGACATCGGCTCCCCTCTTTCGGGGTCTCTGCACCTATCTTCCAACTAATGACGGTCACTAGTTTCTTCTACACATCCCAAAAGATCTCAACCACCAATGATCACTCTGGAAAACCTTCATTATTCAAAATTCATAGAGGTATGATGCTAGCTTGGATGTCGCAATGTAGACCTCACTCGATGGTCTGAGCTTGGATGAATTGTTCCATAACTATATCTATCATGTACCTAGAGGGGTTGGTGAACCTTGATTAATAGTCAGCCACTTTCAAGCAACCCTGCTGGAGTTGAAGAGGACCCAATATAAACAATTATCGTAGTGTAACTAGAGCGAACTCCCCTCTAATGATATACTCAAACTTTTCCCATTAAAGAGTCTCCTCATCGTGAGACTACGTTGTCAAAATCGATCATCACCCTATTGAACCTTGAAGAATGCTTGCTATTAGGATCACTATATAGTTTATTAGTGTCCTCACTAGATAGAAATATATGTTCACTACCTCAACCCATTCCTCGGACACCTGAGGGTTGGTATCACATCAGAACCTTAGGGGTGTAAATATCTGAAACACATGGATCACGCTCATCCTATGCTCATCATCCGCTGGTACTGCAGGAAACACATGGTGCATCACTAGTAGTGGTATAGATGGTGAAACACACAGAGGTGATTCCTGGGGAACATGACCCTATATCAATGCCTCATTACTGATGTGGTCATCCACATGAGAGATCTACTGAATACAAGATGGTGTGCATCATGGATTCATCTGTTATGAAAACATGATTTACCACAGTCAATGAGAGTATTTGGAATCCTAACTCATAAAGGACATAGAAACCAAAACCCATTCTAATAAAATGTATTTATAATTATTGTATACCCTATAAAAAGTGTTCTCATCTACCAAGTTAAAAAGTAGGTTATCATTGTTCTACTATATTGATACATCAGCCACTCACACAAACACTAGATTCGCTGGCCTGAAAGCCAAACTCAGAACACTAAACACTATTGTTGAAAACCAATCTCACTGAATCATGATCTTAAGGGTGAACCAACGAACTCTAACAAAAAAATTTCATGACCCATCCCTATGGGTTCCAATTCATGACTCCCCATGTATGAATCTAATAGGATAGGGCTCAGTGGCTAGCCCCGAGTAGGCATATCACTAACTTGGAAGGCACTGCCTATGTACCTGTACACACACACAATCACATCTATGAGCCCATGAATACTAAAATATAAAATCACTAAGGATCAAAATGTATGAATACCACTAATCAAAACAAATAGATTACAAAAGGAATGAAAAGAGTAGTAAAGTAAAATGGTTCAGAATACAAGCCCACCAAAATAAATATCCTACAAACAACAAAGCCCGACTTATAAATAAGATTGATATTTGGACTAAAACATGAAGCTGTAGAAATACCTCAGACTATCTATAACTCACTAATCTATATCTGGTCCTTATCTTCCATAGACTCCATCAAATGGCCCCAAATCTTCACAAGACATGACATGTGTAGGAAAATCATGTGTAGGGGTGAGTATAACAACACTTTGAAGAACACCCTAAAAATGAAAATGAAAAACAAGTAAATATACATTCATCTGTACACAGTATATGTCTACATTACATATAATAAGAAAAAAAATCCATATATACTCATCCCATACCTATATTTTTACGGTAAGTAACATGAAATTCATACCCATGTTAAGGAATCAATCTGAAGATTCCACGAAGCACTCATCCGGGAGAACTCACTCCTAAGTCTGATAGAACTGATGATGTCAATTGGAGAAGTATTGTTCAACAATAACTGCTATGAGAGAGAGATACAATGATAGATCTAAAGAAAGAATATTATAAACTTTCTCCCAAGGAACCAACTCCATGAGTGGGGAAGATAATGATACAGAAATCTGGATCACTTTCAGGGCCATAGAGTATAACATGAATCATCTCAATTCATTGTCATGATCTCTTTTATGAAAACTTTTCAAAAATTCATCTTGAACTCTTATAACCCCTTAATCATACTTAAATATTCAAAAAAACATTTTTGAAAAGTGGTATGAGTTTAAAAATATATTTAAGAGTTACAAAAAAAAGAAACTGATAGTCCATTGATAAAAATCAAAACAAATGAAAACAAAATTTCTTGAAAAATAAAATTCAACTACAAAGGGAAATATAATTCCATTAAAAAATATCATTTATTTTAGCTTTATAAAACAAATTATTCTCATAAAAAATAATTATAAAGAATAGATAATTAATATAGGTACCTTGTGGTATCATTATATAGAGCCCTTACAAAACCCTTTCAAATTATTATCAACATACGACCAACTTCTAATATAATTATCTGTTGAATATAATCTTTAACCAATGAATGAGAGTGCTATCTGGGTGCTCCCATAATTTAATCTATAATAGGATCACTCGATACTATTTGGGTACACCAATCATTTATACTTTCCATGAACCACAACTTGAATAAATCCTGTCATAAATTGAAACTCTTTCAAAAACTTATGTAAATAACATTCAGATATAAAAATAAAATTTTCGCTAAAAAACCAATTTTCCATACCAAACAAACTTTTCTTTTGGAAAACCATTTTCAATTCCAAAATACCAAAAAAAGAAAGAAGAATTTTCATTAAAAAAATATTTTAATGTAATCCAAAACATAAATAATGGGTTTGGTGGAAGAAATATCATTATCACCTTGTTTGTTAAGAATAGAACATTCCTTTTTTCATTTTCTAGAAATTTCTAAATAAAACACATAAAAATAATATTTATGAAAACCATTGAATGAAATGAAAAATATAAATAATATTTTCTCATAATTAATTTTATATAAATAAACCTATAAAATATTATAATGGATGAAAATATTTTGAAATTAAATATTTATTTTTTTGAAAATATATTTTTATATCAAAGTTCCCCATACCACATTGAAATATTTTAATCAAAATACCCAAAATGGAATAAAAATTAAAAATAAATTAAATAATTTTAAAAAATATAAATTGATGCTAAAATATTTCAATGGGTTTTATTATACACCTCATAAAATAATAGAGGTTTATAACATAATAATTTTCCTCAATGAAAGGAAAATGAGACAATGTCCCTTACCCTGATTTTGACATGTCATGTGTATCTTTATATTTTTTAATCAAAAGCTTATTATAATTATTTACTTTATTTTTAAAAATATCAAATTTATAATTACTTGAATTTCACTTATTCTAATGTTTTTAAAAACTACTTAAATAATTATTTTTGCATCATGTGTTTTCACTATATTCGGTTTATGTGTCAAAAATGACTTTGGTAAGTCAAACCTGGTCAAAGGGATCACAATTAAAACATATATGAATAATAATTATTACATAAATATAAAATTTATATATAAATTATACTATTAAAACCAATAAGTAAATATGGTAATGAAAAATGAACCAATGATACGATCATAAAGATGTTTTTCCGTATGTACTTATGAGTAACATTCCCATTTCTCAATGCTCATTATGGAATGAATGTGTGTAAAATTTATGTTTCCAAAATTATAATTATGTATTAAATAAAATATTATTTATTCATATTGGATTATATATATATATATATATTATTAATATGATAAAAAATTAATCACATCTCATCGAGGAGATGGTTGTATATACATACACAAATGATATTATTACATTTTTAGTGTGTGAAAATGTAATAAAGAAAATATTATATTATATTTACAAAATAATAATTATGTCATAAATATCATATATATTTCATTTATAATATATAAATATAAATATATATAAATATATATATATTTATATTAAAACCATCCATAATACTTTCCATTAAAAGTGTGAATGAATCAAATCACTTTGAGGAGGCGTAGTCCGCACGTCCACAAACAATGTTATCATTTTCTGATAAAATAAAAATATTCAAGTTATGAGTTATATTAAAAATAAAAAATTAATAATAAATCATAAATATAATATAAATCACATAAAAAATTTCTGTAAATCCATGAGATCTTTTCAAGGGAAAATGGATGACATTGTTTCGTGATGCAGTAGTCTGTCGTACACACGAACAGTGTTTTTATTACACATTTTATGGAATTGTGTATAGGTGTTGGTTTTACACTTAGATAATAAAATAACATTATATTTAAGAGAATTATGTAATTATATAATAAATATATTAAAATAAATTAAGGTATCAGATAAGGAAACAAAATAAAAATGCACGATGATGAACATTACCTCTTCTTCGGGTAAATCCTTTTAGTTTGCACCAAAGCACTTCCTTAGTTGGATTAATCTAAAAGTCAGGCTTCTAGTATATGGGGATAAATATTTAGATATTATTTGATTATTTATTTGGATTATCCATGGATTTTGATAGGATTGAATATTTTAGGTGGTGAGTTCCAATTTATAGCGGAGGATGAGTGGTATTCTTTTAAATAAAAAGGTAATCACAATTTGGAGGTCTCTCATACATATTGTGCCACGAATAATGAATAAATTCCTATAAAATATTGTATATGATAAAATTATGTCTATAAAATGTGATTTTACCATGTTTCGTGGTAATTTGGGAACATATTATTAATGTTTAACCACTAAGTAAACTTTTTTTACCTAAATCAATGTAATTGATTTCATTTGATTTCAATAATTTTTTTTGAAGAAAACTAAGATAAAAATGATAAAAATTAAACATTATTTGGATGAAAAATATGGATTTCATTTTTCCTAATTCAAAATACTTAATTGGGAGAAATTAATTTCACATCGGTCCCATATATTGGATCAAACAACAAGTTTTTGAAGTAAAAATGTTCAATATTTTCAAATGCTTTCATATTCAATATAATTGTGAAATTGATTCCATTAACATAAATTATATTTATTGATGTATTATATAACTAATTATACTTAAAAAATATTAATATAATTTATCTCAGTAAATAAATTATTTAAAAATTATGTTTTCAATTAAAATTCAGTGGTTTCTACTATTTATAAAAAATTGATACTTCTCCACAAAATATAAAAAAATCACACAAAGTAGATATTGATATTATAAATTCAAAAAATTAAGTTCATTTCATCAAATAAAATTCATAAAATTATCAAAATTTAGTTTGAAATAAAGTTTACCATTAAAAGGTGAATAATATATTATTGTTTGGAATAACTCTATATTGTATGAAATAAAAGATTTTAAACGATATCATTTTTGTGTTTCAAATATTCTATTGAACAAAACATCCATGTTAAATTTAAATTACTTTATAATTCATACATATTAATATATATGATAAATAATAATTACATCATTACCTGGGCTGTTAGAGTATCATCCTCAAGAAATATTTCAATGATATTTCTAAAAGAATTTTTTCTCATTTATAATATACATTGATGTAAGATATTATATAATGGGTATATTATCTATTGAAACTAACTATATTATTTTTCGGGATTAATTTTTTATGATGATGAAATATAAGTGAAACACATTTTTCTTTCTGTAGGATAAGTTGTGATGAATGTTTTTATGATCTTATGATAAACACATGAATGTATTTATAATTATGCGATGGGTAGTCCTTGAGTTATACATACCTATAACCCATTGGATAAATATGGATAACTATTTTGGGTAATATGTTTTGTGTGAACATGATTTCAGGTTCACAATTTTATTCTGGGATATGGTTTCATGTCTACAAGAATATATATGGACTTGGTTTTAATATCCATAAGTTTATATATGGTAATGACCTATATTTCTATAATATTATGTTTGGACCTAGTTTTATGTCGATACATTTATGTGAGATCCAGATTTAATGCATTTAACTTAAAGAGTGAACCCCTTTCTTTTTATTAATGGTCACAATTTCATAATATTATGTTTTTTCTACTTTCGAAAGTTTATCTTATTATCTGAGGGATCATTCCCTTCAATTCCTTTACTATTCATATGTTATGAACAACCAAGAATTATTCTTTTAATTTGGACTATGATTTAAGATATTTACACTATGTTTTTAAAATGGTATTCCCATGTTCTCATACCAGTATACTCATGTTATTCATAGTTTATCCAATAAATATATATTTTTCACACCTCATTGATATGAAAATTCATTTATTTTATTTTGGTTTTAAATGGTTAACTATTACCTGAATATCTAATGAATCTTTCATTTTTTTAGTATACAAGGATTGGTTGAAAATAAGTAAAATAGCACATTGATCATGATTTAAACTAAAATAAGTTATCTCATGATGTCGGAAGCCGATGGGAGGTTCTAGAGGCTCGAAACCAAAAATGGATAAAATAGAGATTTTAGTTCTATTAATTTGTCAATAACATTTTTAATATACTATTCATGATGTGAAAAATAGTGGAAAAATAATAAGTGAATACATTTCTTGAAAAAAATTTCATTTGGGAGAATTCTATAACTTTCAATGAAAGACATTTATTTCATGTCATGAATGTGTCCAGACATTCCTGAATTTGACTGATTTGACCTGGAATTCCAAAAAATACATACATAAATGACCCGAAATGACTTGTAACACTATGATTCACCCAATAAATATTTATTGATAAATTTATTACACATTTCTAGGTAAAATAAATCAAAAGTAACAACCCTAGAGATTTATAAATAGAGCATTGGGAAACTGTTGCTATGAATTGATCTGGTGGCCAATGCCTGAGGCAAGTTTCTAAAATTCTTTAGAGTCCTCCCCCAATTTTCTTCATTACTTTTCATTATTATTTATTTTTTCCTTTATACTTCATACTTACTCCCTTATTTCTACAATAAGGGGTTCAATTTAAAATAATTCTAGGGTTATGTATTTAAAGGGGGAATGTTCATTGTATTTTTGTTTTATAATTTCATTGATGTTGGGTTTCCATACTAAATCAATTTAAATTATAATGTCTTTCTTTTTATTTTTTCATGACCATTGAAAAAAAATATAGATAGTCACTTTAAAAATTATGCAATTAATTTCCGAAAATAATTTTCATCATCATTGATTAGTACTGGATAATTAGGTATTTTAAATGTATTGGGTTTAAATAATTCATTAACACCCATATTACATGACCCTGAGAAAAAAGAGATTTTATATTAATGTGGGGTATTGTGACTATTGGAGGTCCTCCATACCAACTCTAACACAAATATGTCAAGTTATTGAATAAGTATTTGAATATTTATATTCTCAATGTTATATCAAGCATGATAGTGGATAAAATTTTATTAACTCATTTCATCCCTAGATGGGATGAGTTAGTAAGAAATATTTTCAATTTATTATTCCCTCCATAGAAATCCATGGATATTTGGGAAAAAATTAAATTTCAATCAATTTGAGGATGAGTCCTTATATTGCACCTATAATTGATTTATGGAATTTATTTAGATACACCAGAATTAAGGAATTGATATTTTCTACTAATCCTAACATTTTATAACTATTTATACTTAGGTAACAAATCCATATTGGATATTGTTGTTGGTGGATCCCTGATGTATAATTTTTATAAGGATATCTATTATCTACTAGAAGAAATGGAAATAAACAACTTCTAAGGGAAAGGTGAAGGGAATAAATGAGGAGGAACCTATATTGTAAAGTCCAAATAATGGATGGTAGTAGAAATTTAATCCATCCTAGAGAATATGGATAATATGCTGATACAACAACCAAAACACCAAAGAATGTATGATGAAGAATCAAATTACAGTGAATACAATCATGGTTTTAATTTTTAGGGTTAAAATCCATAAAAAAGACACAGTAAGTGGTACCAAATGAGGACACTGACTTTTCAAATACTGGAAGGACTATCATTGGAAAGAAAATTCCATACACTAGATGAGATTTTGCCGATATTCTTGACTATAATGGGACAAACTATTAATGAAATGATTGACTATTACGAATATAAATGAGTGATAGTAAAAGAGATGAAGGATGAATCAAATGATTATAAGGTCACACTTTTAAAACTAGAATTGCATACAGGGAAAATTTGAGAGAAACTATGAGGGAGTCTAAGAAGAGTACTTCCAGGATGCGACAAAGCATAACACCCATATATTTAAAAGACATAAACTTGATAATGATGAAAAAAGAACACAATAATAACTCATATAATGTATAATAATAAATATAAAAGGTATTGAAAATACTAAGGATGTAATATCTGATGATGTAATGGAAGAACCTCCATATTATAATCTGAGACTACCACTTTATAATAGACGTGTAAGGGGATAATGACACAAAAAATTTAAATTTCATAATTTTGTTAAAAAATACATACTAACATCACTTTTCTTGAGTTTCTCACCAAAATTATAACATATTAAAATTTTATTAAAGATATATTGACCAATAATAGGAATGTAGGGGAAAATTAGAACCATTCCACTCACTTGAGAGTGTTTGGTGGTTATTTATATGAA
The DNA here is from genome assembly GCA_963277665.1 of Viscum album. NCBI lineage: Eukaryota > Viridiplantae > Streptophyta > Magnoliopsida > Santalales > Viscaceae > Viscum > Viscum album. The sequence continues at coordinate 659,416,378 of OY728162.1, read as the reverse complement.
GCTACCAAAAAATAAAGAGGGCATAAGTATCATTTCAATTCCGATTAACATCGAGTCTAAAAAATTTGTCAAGCATTAATAAATTTATATTCCTATGTAAAAATCATGTTATATTGTACATTCATGTGATTTTGGTTAGAAAAGATGATGAATAACAATTTTTTATTCTAGCTAGAAGATTCCATAGTAAAGTACCCAAGGGTTCATTGGAATCATCATAGTAAAATTCAAAAAATTATAATTCCTTGTAAATTTGTTATAATTTTTCAAGGATGAAGAGAGGAAAACTCTAATTTTTGAAAGTCAAATTTTTTCTATATGAAGAGAAATAATCAATTTAAATAGTGGATAAATCTATATCATTGTTTTTTTTGTTAATATGTATGTTTAAAAATTCACTATGTGAAGAAAAATTATGATGAGAACGATGATGATGAGATGGTAGAAAACAAAACACAAAAAGTCTAGGATATTGCTAAAGTGGAAAATGTACATGAGATGATTTTTATTGAATGAGAGGATATTAAATTTAAAAGTAATAAAAATATGAAATGGAAACAAAGGGATCAAACCACTAACAATGTAGGAGTGGATGATCAAAACAAGTTAGGAAATTTCAAATAGGTACTAATTATAAAAAAACACCCCTTTAGTATTCCAGGATTAATGAAGAAATGGGGGATTAAACCAATGGAGTTTCATAAGGTTCTTCCAATTGAAAGATCTAAACAATTTTTGGATAAAGGGAAGGGGATGACATATGTTGGCATGGAATAATTAAGGATATTTTTAGACCACAATCTGGAATAACCTTTTAAATTATTTTTCAATAGAGTTAAAAAGGTATGATCAATCCAATGAAATTAAACAAATTTCTTCTGATAATAAACATGAGGTTTTATAATTTTTACTTTTTCTATTTTTAGGTTAATTTACTCCCTATAAAAAATATTTTTAAATTTATTGGAAAAAGGTCTTGGACATTAACTTATGGTTTTTATTCTATAGGTTCTTCAATACACTATTATGCAGCATGAATAGAAGCATAATGATCATTTCTCGATGTGGGAGGATGATTCATATAATGATCTAATATAAACATATCCTTAACATCCCCATCACTAATCATCATTTAAAAATTGTTTAAGAACATTAATTAAGATGTTTTCTGTAATATTCTACAAAACTATTTATTTTTAGCAGTTTTGATATTCTTATTACATGCCTTCTTTGGATTATTTATATAATCAATTGAATTATGAGACATTCAAATAATAGTATAAATACTATTCTATGTTATTGAATTTATTTATAAATAATTTTTAATGAGAAAATGGGGAATATAATTAGTAGATATTTTCATCGGGATTTAGAAATTCAATTCATGATTTTGAGAGAGTGGTTAATTCATGATAATAATTTGTTTGATAATATTTATCTTTCATTAAGTTTAAATTATTTGAATTAATTGATTTTATTATTCATATAAATTTCCATAATTTATTTTCCCAACCATTCCCCTCATTCCCAAAACATTATCTTGGTCCAATATTTCGACATTGGATTTTTTTCATGGGGGACTCAGGATTCTTAACTCAAAGAACATGCATGGTATATTATTAAATATATAACTAAATAGAATATCATTTAAAATGATTGATTCATTTTATTATTTAACAATTTATACTTTGACAGGCCTAACATTAAAATTTTTAATATAATAAATGTAATGGATTACCTTTATAGGAAAAGGGACACTTTTCAAGACTATTATATAATTTCCTACTATATTATTAGTGGTCTATATGATATTTAAAGGAATAAGTGTGGGGTATAGGATATCTATAGTGGATAAAGAAATATTTTAGTGAGAAGACATTATTGTGTGTTTTTCTAATTATTTGGAGAGGCCAAGTTATCATTTATTGTAAATTATTATTCACATCCATTGAAAAAATGAAACAATATATACATGGTTTTTATCTTGAGGAAGATAAAAATTCATAATTTCAAGTTGGGTGATCATTTGATCATATGTGGTTAGGTGGTTTGTCTGATATATTTCTTATAAATTAATTTTTTTAAAAATAAAAATATATAAAATCAAGAGAGGGTGATTTATTTATTTTTCTTATTTTAATCATGTTCCCAGTTGTAACTTTGGGGAAAGGGGTGATGAAATATATGTTTTTTTAGTAGTATTACATTGAGATTTTCTTTTAGATAATTTACTATGATTTATAGTAAAACATATTTTTCAACTTATTTTATTCATTCCCATCCTACCCTAATCCTAATATACATTTGTATGTTAATGAAAACTCCTCATTTTTATCTATGATATCTAACATTATGCTGTAGAGATCCTAGATGCGTTTAAAACATATGGGAAGTAACATGTATTCACAGTATTTTCATAACACTCTTCACATTTTTAACTTGATTATGTGTACAAAAATTAAAATCGAGGTAAATGAAAAATGGTATACATATCGATAATGATTTGAAAAAATAGAAGAATGAAGTGGCATGGTTAATTTGAAAGGGTAAAAGTAAAATAGATTATTGACTTGTTTCATTGAAAATATAAGAGTTAGTGAAACTTTCATTGGTCATTATAGAAAATTTGACTCCCCATTTAATCAATTTTATTTATTGAAAATATATTTAAAGAATGGAAAGGTGTGCATCATCTATAGTATGTAGAGATAAAATTATTGAGGAAAATCTTGATATAAATTGTGTGGGGGAGAGGAATTGGAGACCTATATTTCATGTGTAAATATTTGATATTAAATTGCATTAATTTTGTGATTTAAATGGTTAATTAAATCATTTAAATATAATGATTTGATTATCTATTAAAGGATACATTGTTTGGTTGAAAATAAGAAATAGGATAAAATTTTATCAAGATTTAAAATAAATGAAATATTCCCATGATGTAGAACATCCATTGGATGTTCTCGAGGATCAAAAATAACAAAACAAGATAAAACAGAGCATATGGGATAGTAAAGAGTTCATTATAGTCCTTAATGTCCTATTAACGATGTTAAAATGGTGGAAAACAAAATGAGAGTATATAGAGTGATGAAAATGGTGTTTTTAAGAAAGCTAAAGAATTCTTGGTCTGACACATATGTGACACCATGAAATTGTCTATACATGCATGGATTTTGTCGATTCAACATGGAATTCGATGGAATATTTTCATTTATAACTCAGAATTACATAAAATACAAGGATTGATCTGGGATAACATTATGACAAATTTAGAGTTGAATTTATGGGTGAACTGAAATAAACATGAGAACCTTGGAGATCTATAATCTAATGTTCAAGATATTAATACCAATAATTGATCGGGATATTGAATACCATGGTCAGTTTCTACACTAATGAAGAGTCATCCACCAGTCCAATATTATCCTTTTCTTTATGACCTTTACTTATTTTTTCCTTCACGTATACTCTATCATTACCAGAAGAATTATGGTAAATGTTGAATTGTTACAGGGTTATCTAGATAAAGGGGAAGGTGCATTTTATTTCTATTTTATTATTTATTTAATAATTTATTCCCATAATAAATAAATTATAATTACAGTATCCTTATTTATTACTTTCACATGACAATTAGGAAAAAAATTGGAAATTCATTTCTTAAATTTTGTAAATATTTGACATAAAATATTTCATAACCGTTGAATATTTTAGGGTAATTATCTTTAAAAATTTTATCGGGATAATCCTAATTAATCAAAACCCTAAATTATCAAACCATTGGAAATTGGGTAGTTATATATTATGAAGGGGAAACCTCGACCATTAGATCTCCCATATTCTCAAATTTGACAGTAATCATGAACATAAAAACTAAATATCTAAACACTTTTAAAAAAAATCCTAAATATACAAAACCAAAACACATTTTACCAACACTTTAATCACAACCTAATTTTGATTATTTTGTTTCTCTATTTTTCAATAAAAATTTAATTATTTTTTTATATTTAATTCCTTAAAACATAATTATATTATCTATTAAGGGTTAACCAAAAACATACCACTTTATTAAATTAATTTATTACTCTAATTGATGGAGTTTAACATGTCAAATTAAATTTTCTTAACCCTATATGATATATATAATTCCCTAGTACTGGTTATGATCATTGATATCTCCATTTTTTACACTTACAAAGCACATGAGCTCGCCCTTTCTTATGTTTACTATTATCAGGATAAAAATAGTGGTATTAAGTAGTGTATATATATGAATATTACTACATGGGAAGATAATTGGAGGAGATTTTGAAGATATTTCAATAATTGATAATATTATACGTCTAGGCTCCAAATACACTAAATCTTTATGGTCTTCTGACTTCTATTTATAATATATATTGGATATTTATCTAGTAACATGTATTTTCATTGTATAGAAATTTTCGGTTACTATAGTTAGTATCAAAGAAGGTTTTAGTCAATCATTATTAATTAGTATTGTAGAATGTTATGGAAAACCCAAAGGATATTTATATATATAGGATAATATCTTAACATTTTAGTGAGGAAGACAATATGTGATTTTCATAGAAATAAATCCATGTTTGGATAATACATGTGGATCTGGTTTTAGAACTAATGCATCTAGGTGTAATAACCCTAAAAATAAATGGATGATTATATCTCAACCATCATTTTGGTACGAGGTGTGTAATCCCTTACTAAACACCTAGTTTGACACTCCATAGGGATATTCTTGGGTTAAATTTAATTTTAATTATGAACCATTATAAATGATTTTATTAAATTACAACCATGCATAGACCTAGTTAAACATTAGGTGTCATATATTGAAAAGATTGTGTCATGATTTATATATCTTATTATTGATTATTTAGTATCATTTTATTTATCACTTTGACTATTGTTGTTCTGCATATTGGTTTTGGATTTTGTAAATTAGTGAATCTTCAACGAATCATGTGAATAACAAATATGAAAACCATTGAAACGATAATACTCAAGTGATAAAAAAATGTATTTTGATATGAGATACAATATTTTTTTATTCTGATCACATAACTCTTTTAAGATATGATTGTAAACACATTCCATGTGGAACATCTAAATCCACCATAGAAGAAACAAAATGACGTTGCATATTTATTTGACAATTTCCAACCTTCTTACATGGGTGTTCAAGTCCACTAGTTTTTTATAAATAAATTAATTTGATGGAAAATATGTTATCTATCCTTTAGTGATCACACCCTAATCAAATATTCCAAGTATTTTATTGTTTCATATGGCAAGAAGATCAATGTTGGAATATTTTTAAGAATAATATTAAAGAAAATGAATATTACTCCATGGAATGGGGTGAGTGTAAGAGAATATTTTTTCTTAATTAATCATCTTCTATTCCATGAAAAAAAATAAAAATGGAATTCACTAGGATTATGGAGGATGATGGATACATTGGTACTAATGAAGATAATTTTACAGGACCATACTAGTATGTTTATTTTTTAATCATCATACCAAAATGAAAAAGTGATCAATTCATAAATTGATTGAAAGAAATTTTTCAAAATGAATTATCCATATGGCCATTTGGAGGGTATGAAGAAACAATGTTATTATCACTCAATATGGGGATAGAAGAAGGAAACCATCATGGTTTTGGGGAAAAGAAAAGGAAGGTGAAGTTACAAGGAAGTTTCATTGGTACTCCCCATGGAGGGAAGAAATGTTTTCAACCTTATTATTTCTAAAAATGATTGAAAGTGAAATCAAGTTATCACCTAAAAGAAACAAATAGGTGTTTCTAGTGTAGGAAGCCTAACCATTGTGTAAAATAATTTCATAGTTCTGTGAATATTCTAGTCAATGAAATAAATATAGTGGGAGATAAAAAACACACCACTCACAAATTATTTATAAATATGCAAGGATTTTGGGAGTTATGTAACTCAATGACTGGATATAAGGGATAATTATGATAATAATCCAATAAAACATATGATGTAATTGGAAAATGTGAAACCTTAGGCAATCACAGTAGTCAACGTTAATCACGATAGTAATAGTACAATTATAATCTTCTCCATAGTTGGAAATTACATGATGATTTTTGTATGAATGAGCTCAATGAAAATCATACTATTAATCCTTAGTGGAATTTAATCTGATTCTGAGAATTTACTCACTCTCTCTTTATAGGTTATATAAAAAGGACTTAAAGAAGGAAACCATATTCGATATTCATAATCAACCAATGATCATTTTTTTATGAAGGAAGAATTCAATGGAAATACTTTCTAACTATGATAGTGGATTATTTAAAGAATAAGTTAGGAATTATTTTTTTGAAAAATATATCTTATTATTTTGAATTTATTTAGGGAATGATTGGTATATTTTGGTGAATGTATGATGAATTTATATAGATTCTATTATGAGAATTTATGTGTGATTAAAATTATTTCAAAATAACTATAATGTTGATCATGGAAGGATATGAGATAAAAAAATTATAATCTATAGCTCTTAATATTTTTTATATATAATTTTTATAATATGAATGATTAACTATCTATTTAGTATATTATGTTTAACATTGGGTGTTATTGTTGAGGTTTTATATATTATGGTATTATCATTATCCATATTGAATAACTTATTCTACCCATTTTTGTTTTAGTAAATATTTAGAGAAGATGGAGTGATTTATGGAAATCCTGATCCAAAAAATATATTTTTTTGAACCATTAGAGGAAAATTTATCATAAATATTTTTTTATTTCAATAATTGATGATGAATACTCAAAAGGCCCAAGAGTGAGTCAGACTCGATCCTACCAAATTTTATTAAAAAAGTAAATAAAAGGATAGAAAATCAAAATGGGGGTTTACACAGCATAGTAAAAGACATGCCACATGAATCAGCCTCAATAAAAGGCACACAACAATCAAAAGCCATAATATACCATTCTGAACTAGACTCCACAACAATCTTCTTTGATAAAACTTTTTCAACCTGATTAGAATCCCTATAAGCATGTGTCACCACAAAAATAACACCATCAGGAAGACGAAGACACTCGATCTAGGAGGGTAACATCCTCCATGGGACATTCCTCGACCGTCTCTGAAGGATATCAACAGCCACTATTGAGTTCGACTCCATCCAGAGAAAACACCAACCATAAAAAACTGCATATCTGATAGCATTAATCATAGCCCACAACTCATCCTTAATGGAAGATCCCTGCCTGATGAAAGGATAAAAGCAGCCCTTAACTAAGCCCCGATATGTACGGAATACACCACCATAGCCAGCAAGTCCGGTTTCACCTGAAGCCACCCCATCAACATTAACCTTCACCAAAGAGTGAATCAGAGGAATCCATCTAATTGACTCCATCACCAACGGTTTTTTAGTCCTTCCAGTGACACAAAAATTCCTCAAAATAAAAAGATCATTAAATTCATTATTCATATAGCCAAACTGCTCTTTGGAGGTTGTAAAAACTGCCCTGTGAATCTCCCTGAATCCTGACCAGAAAGTTGGAATTATACCTGTAACACCCGAGATTTTTATGAGTAATATTTTGTTTTTATGTTATATATATATCATAAAAGGAATCTTTCACTACACACTAGCTTGACTTACTTTACACGCAATCACGACCTTCCTCGATAGCTTGCGTCGTACGCAATACAGAGTTTCACTAAACAACGATATGCTATTATAATATTATTAAAACTAGCCGTTATGAATAGTAATAACCACTTTTTGAAATTTTATAAATTTTATTTTTCAAAATGGACTTCATTTTTGGATTCGGAATACCGAAATTAGCCTAGGGTGAAATTTTGGTATTTTTATGAAAACTTTCAATTTTTGATGAATAGTGAAACCACTAAGTGGTAGGTTAAAAACTGAATTTTGCATAAAACATAATTTTACCACTTCTGTGAATTGAATTTCGAAAATCCGAGAGACACGGTTGATATCAGTAAGTAAAAGGTGGTTCAATGAGATAAAAATAATTTTTTGGAGAATAGTAACTTTTTACTTTTTTTACTGCGGTTAATAGTAAATAGGGTAACTAAGGGTAAATATGATATTACTATTACCCTAACACATGTCATAATTCTATTAGATAAGTGTAATTAGACCAAAAACAACCTTATGAATATAATATGACCATTTAGGTCCACTTGTATTATATTATGACATTTAATATTATTTTATTTAATGAATAGTTAAAATAGTTAAAATCAATGTTTAATAACTAAAACATTTTTAATATGAGGTTATACATAAGATAAATTCGACTATAAATATTAATTAGAAAGATAAAAACATTTCCTACATAATGATATTTTATTTATAATTTTTAGACTTTAAATAAATTAATTTATTTATGACACAACGATGATGCAGTAATTACCCTTTTAAGGAAATGTTAACATAATTGATGTTATAAATGCTCAAATAAATGTAATTTGAGACTTTTTATGAATTAAACTAATTTTCTAGGTTACTATGATATATTAGTGTTGATTTAATAAACTTTTTTAGAACATATAATTCTGTTATGACTTTCAAAAAAATCATATATCAAATAGTGTCAAAATTGACACAAAATAGTTTTTAAATCAAATATTATATTATTAATTGTTATTTTATCCCTAAAAATCTATGGTTCGGCCAAATGACTTAGATAAGGATATATATATCAATAATAAACAACTTGGGGTTCGTTTGGCATGTTATAGTAAGTGTATTAACCATATACTGTATGAAAACAAAAAGTCACGGTAAAAGTTAAATTATTTAACTTAGAGTCAAATCTAATTGATAAGGTTAAAATAATAACCTAAACTTGTATAAATCTTATTGGTTGATAGGATTTCGACCCATCCCCACTTTACCTTCAAAATAAGACCCTTTGGAACCATTATAAACCGATTTTAACTTTAATATAAAATAATATTTTGAGATATTCCTAAGGTGCCCCTCTCCTCCCTTATAAAAGGGCACCTCCTCCCCCTCCTCCTCACACCAATTTGAGCACTCAAGCTCGGCAAACCCCTGCCAAAATCCCTTCTCCACTTCCCTAGAATAATCCTAGAGGTCCTGGTCTTCTTCAAAGACCAATCTTCGTTCCCTAAGTGGAGGATTAAAAGAGGCGTTTCAAAGAAGAGGTAATATCCATTACCGATATTTTCAATTTATTTCTTCTTCAACTTCTTCTTCTTTAGTTTTTTAATGATAAAGTAATAACATCAGTATTACATAAATACTGATATGTTATTATAAATATGAAACAACCCTAATTAACCTTCTATCCATCCTACGAAAAAATGAAATCACCACGCGTGCGTACGTACGGAATACCATCTCCACGCCGCGGTGTAATCTATTTTCCACCATCACCTTACAAGGATGGGTATAATGGTGTAATGAGTAACTATATATGATTATTATAAAGTGATATTGATACTTAAATATTATAAATACACTTAAATACAATTCCACGATCATGGGAACAATATCATCGCTCGTGCGTACGTACGGAATACCGTCTCCACGATGTGATGCGACCCGTTCTACATGATCATCATTACATAGTAATTATATAAATGAATTGAATGAATAAATATGATATCTGTTACACTAATACCATTATGGATATAAGGTATCTATAACCTTAAAAGAAGAATAAGAATTTATTCGGCAAAACACACATAAGAACAAAAGGCAATAAAGACCCGAGTAATAAGTAACAATGAAATATTACTAATAAGAAGCTAACAATATGACCATATATGATATCATATCAATATGTATGATTCTAGAATAAGTCAATAACATTATTTAAACCATTATACCAGAGCTTCGGACACGTACAATGAAAATCGCACCTAAGGTAAGGGAAATATCACAATCTCACTTTTATCCGAGATTGTTTTTACTTTGGTAATTATTGGTGTGTATTTTACCATCCACATCCATGTTTCCTCAATATGTAATATAATTTCCATACACCTAAAATTTTTTAAATCCAATTTTACCCTTCAGTGAGATTTTAGTAAAATATTTGAAGGTAATCTTTTGTCGTTTTTCGTACGAGGTACTTTTTTTGACTTTTCCGACAAAAGTACGAGAAGAATGTTTTTTTAATTTATACGGCATGAATGGATTTTTAAAACATTATTTCCAAGAGGATTTCCTTACAAGTTTTCAAGATTATTTTTAATCAACTTCTTTTAGTTTAGAATTGTATGACATGTTATGAAAGGAAAAGTGTTTTTGAAGTAGAAAGGATATTTTCCTCAAGAATGAATTTCAAGTGTTTTATCAAAATTATTTTCCATCTAAGATATTAAAGGGTTCTGTTTTTATCCCTATTATTACATTGATTTGATTATGTTTTGAGGGAATTATTTTTATGAAGTCATTTACCTTATATGATTTGTTTTATGATGTCATGATGTTTCAAGAATCCCATTTTTGTTACATGTGTTATGAAATGATGTATGATTTATGATTATGTGTCACACATAAGAAAGGATTCATTGTAAGATGGGTGGGACCTATTTCTCCCTCCAATGCATTGGGTAAAGATTTATATCTCATGAGATAGACATGGCTGGAACAGAAGGTTATTTCGGTTCAGTGATACAGGACTGAAACGAGGAGTGAACTCGGTTCAGAAATGGATTTTGTTCGCTAAGATAGTCTTGGCAATGAGTCATGACTAACAAGAAATGATTTTCCATGATTATGTGTGCATGCCACAACGTTTCAGATTTTATGTTATGATTATGGGGATCTCATTTTCACTTCTATGATTTATTCCATGTTAAGATATTATGATCTCTTTTGCAGGTTATGATTTTCAAGAAGATATGATATGATTTTTATTTCCTTTATTTTCCCCTTCTGAGAATTTGAGCTCACCCTTTTTTTTATGTTTTCTTTTCCCCAGGTCAAGAAGATGGATATTAAGTAGAATATGCTAAAAGGGACCCTAGATATGATGAAATAAATGGGAGACACTGTAGAAGATTAATGAACCAGTTGTTTATGTTTCCCAGTTTCTAAAGACACTATACCTATACAGTCCTTTCGTGGTTTTGTTATATGTTGTAATAAGTATGCTTCAATTTTGAAGTACTAACAATGTATGTAATGTGTGGGTCGTTATAGTTGGTATCAGAGGAAAGGTATAGTCAACCTTTAGAAACTAGGATGTGAATGCCTTAGTAAGAATCCTAAGGATAAGTCTATGCATAGAACACAATCTTAGTGTTTTAGAAATGGCCATGAATAACCTAGGATAAGACCTTAAGCGTGAAAATTTTATTCTTGAATTATGTGGCTTTCCTATTATAATTAGTGTTTCTCACACTATTTTTCTTGGTTTTAGTCAATGGCTAGAACCCGAAGGAACCGTGTTAATGCGGAATACGATGGGAAATGAAATGATTGTCCCCCTGAGCAAGCAAACGATATGGGAGCTGGAATGAAAAATCTTGTAGCCATGCTCACACAACTTTCTCAAGCTATGAATCATGAAGGATTTCCAAACGGGCAAAGGAAGGAGCAACATTCTGTTGAATCCTTCATGAGGCAGCGTCCACCTTCTTTCAGTGGGTCTACTGATCCATTAGTTGCTGAAAAATGGATTAGTACTACTGAAATGATATTTTCAGTTCTTCAATGTTCTGAACATGATAAAGTCATCCTAGCAGTGTATCGTTTGGAAGGAGATGCTGATCAATGGTGGAATCTTATTAAGAATACGAGGGAAAGGGATGAAATTGAGTCCATGGAATGGGACGAGTTCAAGAACTTATTTTTCAATAAGTACTTCCCTGGTATTCTCCGAACAAAGATGGAGAAAGAGTTTCTTGAACTAAAGAAAAAGGATGATGAATCTGTTGGTACCTATGAAGCAAATTTTACAAGACTTGCAAGGTATGCTTCTGGTATTATTATCCAACCTGAGAGTAAGATTGATCGGTTCTTTAGTGGCTTAAAACCAAGTCTTCAAAGGGCGTTAGCCATAAGGGACTTCAATAGCTACGAGGAAATCGTTCGATGTGCTCTCAAAGTCGAGATGGAGATTGGAGTAACCCATCAGTCATATGAGTTTGATAAGAAGAGGAAAATTGAATTCAAAGGAAAATCTAAAGAGCACACTGAAAAGAAGATGAGCTTTCCCTTATGCTCAAAGTGTGGAAAGAAACACGGAGGGAGTTTTCTTAAAGGGAAAAGTAAATGTTTCAAATGTGGAAAAGAAGGTCATCGGGCATTTGAATGCCGCGATAATGGAAAGAATATGTCTAATGATGCAAACAGAGGAAGGGATACACAGAATGAACCTACTACACTTCAATGTTTCAAGTGCAAGGAGATGGGGAATTATGCCAATCAATGCCCAAATCCAAGGGTTGATGACGATGGTCGACGTCAACAAACTCTTAAGGCTAAATACAAAGGAAATTCACATGCAATTTCTATCAGCGATGTGGAGTACGATAACGAAGTGGTGAAAGGTACACTTACCATCCACTCTAAAGTAGCCAATGTTTTATTTCATTCTGGATCCACCCACTCTTTTATTTCTGAAGAATTTTCTAAGGGTATCACCGTATTACCTCAACAATTAGATGTTGAGTTATCTGTGACAACACCTAATGGCACATCAATCGCATCAAAAGTTTATAATCTTTCTCGGATCGACGTTTGTGGGAAAGTGCTTCTTAAAAATCTTGTGATCCTTCCTTTAGTAGAATTCAATGTGATTCTTGGCATGGATTGGCTTTCTTTATACGGAGCTCATATCAATTGCCTATGAAGAGAAGCCGCATTTCATATTCCAGATCAATCTATGATCGTCTATCAATGCAAGGATGAACATAACCATCCAGTGGAAATTTCTTCCATTTTATGGGTATTGATTCCACTAAATGAAGGTTATTTATCTCAAATGGTTGGTGAGAAACTCACGATTAAGAATATGCCCATCGTACGGGAGTTTGATGATGTCTTTCCGGAGGAATTACCGGGTCTTCCACCAAATCGTGAAGTTGAGTTTTCAATAGAACTTGTACCGGGTGCTTTGCCTATTTCAAAGACACCTTATAGAATGGCCCCAATTGTGTTCCAGGAATTGAAGAAGAAACTCCAAGAGAATCTTGATAAGGGATTCATATGCCCTAGTGCGTCACCTTGGGGAGCACCTGTTCTATTTGTAATGAAGAAAGATGGATCAATGAGACTCTGCATTGATTATCGATAACTTAACAAGATCACTATCAAGAACAAATATCATCTCCCATGCATTGATGACTTATTTGACCAACTACGCGGAGCTTAATACTTTTCCAAGATTGATCTTCGTTCAGGGTATCATCAATTAAGGGTCAAAAGCGAGGATATACCAAAGACGGCTTTCCATACAAGGTATGGACACTATGAATTTATAGTGATGCCATTTGGTCTTACTAATGCCCCTACTATCTTCATGGATCTAATGAATTGAGTCCTTAGAGACTATCTTGATCAATTTTTGGTAGTCTTTATAGACAATATTCTTGTCTATTCAAAGAGCAAGGAAGAGCATGAATATCACTTGAGAATTATATTGAAGACCCTGAGAAAGGATAAGATTTATGCCAAATTTAACAAGTGTGAATTTTGGATTAAAAAAGTTGCATTTTTGGGTCACATAATCTCAAAAGAGGGGATATCTGTGGATCCAGCAAAAACAAAGGTTATCGAAAGATGGTCAAGACCAACAACAGTAACTGAGATCCGAAGTTTTCTTGGTTTGGCTGGATATTATCAACGTTTTGTAAAAGATTTTTCACAATTATCTAACCCACTCACCAAATTGACTCGGAAAGGAGTTAAGTTTGTTTGGACAGAGGAATGTGAAGAGAATTTCAAGGAGTTGAAAAAAAGGTTATCCAGTGCACCTGTGCTCACACTGCCTTGTAGTGGAGAAAGGTTTGTGATCTACAGTGATGCATTCAAGAAGGGATTGGGGTGTGTTCTTATGAAAAATGATATGGTGATAGCTTATGCCTCACGACAGTTGAAAAACCATGAGCAAAATTACCCAACACATGATTTGGAGTTAGATGCGGTAATCTTTGCATTAATGATTTTGAGGCATTACCTTTATGGTGAAAGGTGTGATATTTATACTGATCATAAAAGTTTAAAGTATATTTTCACACAAAAGGAGCTGAATATGCGTCAAAGAAGATGGTTGGAGCTGATTAAGGATTATGACTTCTCAATCCATTACCACCCTGGGAAAGCAAACAAGGTGGCAGATGCATTAAGTCGACAATACCATGCTAGTTTATCCATGATGAGGATCACAAAAGATCCAATATTTATGGATTTACAAAGGATGTATCTTGGAATTATAATGGAAGGGGAAAAATCTTATCTTTCTCAAATGAATGTTCAACCATCTATACATGTGAAGATTAAAGAGGCACATAAAGAAGATGTCGAGTTACAAAAGCAGGTGAGAAATGTTCCTGAGTTCAACCTTGATTGTGATGGGATAATAAAGTTCAGGAATCGAGTTTGTGTTCCTCCCATCCCCAAATTAAAGAAGGAGCTGCTGGATGAGGCTCATAGTTCTTCATTCTCTATTCATCCTGGAAGCGTGAAGATGTATAGGGACCTGAAAGAGTACTTCTAGTGGGATGGCATGAAAAGAGATGTTGCTGAATATGTCTCTCGATGCTTGGTTTGTCAACAAGTTAAAGTTGAGAGACAGAAGTCTAAGGGGATGTTACAACCATTACCCATACCCGAATGGAAATGGGAAAACATTACTATGGACTTTGTCACAGGACTTCCTAAAACATCCAAAGGCAATAATGCTATCTGGGTCATAGTTGATCGTCTTACGAAGTCTGCACACTTCATTTCTATTAGAGATGATTTCTCTCTGGATCAACATGCCAGGATATATGTAAAGGAAGTGGTAAGATTGCATGGAGTACCACTTTCTATTATATCTGATCGGGATCAGAGATTTACCTCGAAGTTCTGGAGAAGTCTTCAGCATACTCTGGATACAGAGTTAAGTTTCAGCACTGTTTATCATCCTCAGAAAGACGGTCAGTCTGAGAGAACAAATCAAACCCTAGAAGATATGTTGAGAGCTTGCTCTATGGATTTCAAAGGAGGTTGGGATCAACACCTACCTTTGGTGGAATTTTCTTATAATAATAGCTTTCACTCCAGTATTCAGATGGCTCCTTATGAAGCTCTCTATGGAAAGAAATGTAAGACTCCAACTTGCTGGGACGAAGTTGGGGAAATAAAGCTATTAGGACCTGATCTCGTTGATGAAATGGAAGAAAAGGTCAGATCTATTCAACAACACATAAGATAAGCTCAGAGTCGACAGAAAAGTTATGCCGACAACCGAAGAAAAGACCTAGAGTTTTATGTGGGTGATAATGTGTTCTTACGAATATCTCTCTGGAAGAGGGTTATGAGATTTGGAAAGAAGGGGAAGTTGAGCACTAGATATATCGGTTCTTTCTAAATACTGGATCTTGTTGGAAAGGTAGATTACCGATTGGCGCTTCCACTGAATCTCTCTCAAGTTCACGATGTGTTCCATATATCTCTCCTGAGAATGTACATACCTGATCCTTCACATGTATTCAGCTCAGAAGTTGTACCGATGGAGCAAGATCTTTCTTATGAAGAACAACCGATAGAGATTCTGGATCGTAGTGAAAAAGTCCTACAAAACAAGACCACTCGATTGGTGAAAGTTTTATGGAGGAACCACCAACTTGAAGAAGTTACATGGGAGCTTGAGGATATGATGATGGAGAGGTATCCTCATATGTTTGTTACAAAGTGATGAATTTCGAGGGCGAAATTCATTTTAAGGGGGGTAGAATGTAACAACCGAGACTTTTATGTTATATAAATCATCAAAGGAATATTTTTCTACACAACACATTCTTGGCTTGCTTTACACGAAATTGCAACCTTCCTCGATAGCTTGCGTCGTACGCAATACCGAGTTTCACTAAACAACGATATGCTATTAAAATATTATTAAAACTAGCCGTTATGAATAGTAATAACCACTTTTTGAAATTTTATAAATTTTATTTTTCAAAATGGACTTCATTTTTGGATTTGGAATACCGAAATTAGCCTAAGGTTAAATTTTGGTATTTTTCTGAAAACTTTCAATTTTTGATGAATAGTGAAACCACTAAGTGGTAGGTTAAAAACTGAATTTTGCATAAAACTTAATTTTAGCGCTTCTGTGAATGGAATTTCAAAAATCCAACAGACACGGTTGATATCAGTAAGTAAAATTTGGTTCAATGAGATAAAAATAATTTTTGGTGAATAATAACTTTTTACTTTTTTTTACCGCGGTTAATAGTAAATAGGGTAACTAAGGGTAAATATGATATTAATATTACCCTAACACATGTCCTAATTCTTTTTGATAAATGTAATTCGACCAAAAACAACCTTATGAATATAATATTACCATTTAGGTCCACTTGGATTAGATTATGACATTTAATATTATTTTATTTAATGAATAGTTAAAATAGTTAAAATCAATGTTTAATTACTAAAACATTTTTAATATGGGGTTATACATAAGATAAATTAGACTATAAATACTAATTAGAAAGATACAAATATTTCCTACATAATGATATTTTATTTATAATTTTTATACTTTAAATAAATTAATTTATTTATGACACAACGATGATGCAGTAATTACCCTTTTAAGGAAATGTTAACATAATTGATGTTATAAATGCTCAAATAAATGTAATTTGAGACTTTTTATGAATTCCACTAATTTTCTAGGTTACTATGATATATTAGTGTTGATTTAATTAACTTGGTTTGAACATATAATTCTGTTTTGACTTTCATAAAAATCATATATCAAATAGTGTCAAAATTGACACAAAATAGTTTTTAAAGCAAATATTATATTATTAATTGTTATTTTATCCCTAAAAATCTAACGTTCGGCCAAATGACGTAGATAAGGATATATATATTAATAATAAACAACTTGGGGTTCGTTTGGCATGTTATAGTAAGTCTATTAACCATATAGTGTAAGAAAACAAAAAGTCACGGTAAAAGATAAATTATTTAACTTAGAGTTAAATTTAATTGATAAGGTTAAAATAATAACCTAAACTTGTCTAAATCTTATTGGTTGATAGGATTTCGACCCATACCCACTTTACATTCTAAATAAGACCCTTTGGAACCATTAAAAACCGATTTTGACTTTAATATAAAATAATATTTTGAGATATTCCTAAGGTGCCCCTCTCCTCCCTTATAAAAGGGCACCTCCTCCCCCTCCTCCTCACACCAATTTGAGCACTCAGGCTCGGCCAAACCCTGCCAAAATCCCTTATACACTTCCATAGAATAATCCTAGAGGTCCTGGTCTTCTTCAAAGACCAATATTTGTTCCCTAAGTGGAGGATTCAAAGAGTCGTTTCAAAGAAGAGGTAATATCCATTACCGATCTTTTCAATTTCTTTCTTCTTGAACTTCTTCTTCTTTAGTTGTTTCATGATAAAGTAATAAAATCAGTATTACTTACATACTGATATGTTATTATAAATATTAAACAACCCTAATTCACCTTCTATCCATCCTACGGAAAAATGAAATCACCACGCGTGCGTACGTACGAAATACCGTCTCCACGCCGTGGTGTAATCTATTTTCCACCATCACCTTACAAGGATGGGTATAATGGTGTAATGAGTAACTATATATGATTATTATAATGTTATATTGATACTGAAATAGTATCAATACACTTAAATACAATTCCACGATCATTGGAACAATATCATCGCTCGTGCGTACGTACGGAATACTGTCTCCACGATGTGATGCGACCCTTTCTATATGATTATCATTACATAGTAATTATATAAATGAATTGAGTGAATAAATATGATATATGGTACACTAATACCATTCTGGATATAAGGTATATATAACCTTAAAAGAAGGATAAGAATTTATTCGGAAAAACACGCATAAGAACAAAAGGCAATAAAGACCCGAGTAACAAGTAACAATGAAATATTACTAATAAGAAGCTAAGAATATGACCATATATGATATCATATCAATATGTATGATTCGGGAATAAGTCAATAAAATTATTTAAACCATTATACAGGAGCTTCGGACACGTACAAAGCAAATCGGACCTAAGGTAAGGGAAATATCACAATCTCACTTTTATCCGAGATTGTTTTTACTTTGGTAATTACTGGGGTGTATTTTATCATCCACATCCATGTTTCTTCAATATGTAATATTATTTCCATACACCTACAATTGTTTAAATCCAATTTTACACTTCAGTGAGATTTTAGTAAAAGATATGAAAGGAATCTTTTGTCGTTTTTCGTATGGGGTACTTTTTTTGAATTTTCCGACAAAAGTACGAGAAGAATGTTTTTTATCTTATACGACATGAATGGATATTTAAAACATTATTTCCAATAGGATTTCCTTACAAGTTTTCAAGTTTATTTTTAATCAACTTCTTTTAGTTTAGAATTGTATGACATGTTATGAAAGGAAAAGTGTTTTTGAAGTAGAAAGGATAGTTTCCTCAAGAATGAATTTCAAGTGTTTTATCAAAATTATTTTCCATATAAGATAATAAAGGGTTCTGTTTTTATCCCTATTATTACAATGATTTTATTATGTTTTGAGGGAATTATTTTTATGAAGTCATTTACCTTATATGATTTGTTTTATGATGTCATGATGTTTCAAGAATCCCATTTTTGTTACATGTGTTATGCAATGATGTATGATTTATGATTATGTGGCACACATAAGAAATGATTCATTGTAAGATGGGTGGGACCTATATCTCCCTCCAATGCATTGGGTAAAGTTTTATATCTCATGAGATAGACATGGCTGGAACGGAAGGTTATTTCGGTTCAATGATACAGGACTGAAACGAGGAGTGAACTCGGTTCAGAAATGGACTTTGTCCGCTAAGATAGTCTTGGAAATGAGTCATGACTAACAAGAAATGATTTTCCATGATTATGTGTGCATGCCACAAAGTTTCAAGTTTTATGTTATGACTATGGGGATCTCATTTTCACTTCTATGATTTCTTCCATGTTAAGATATTATGATCTCTTTTGTAGGTTATCATTTTCATGAAGATATGATATGATTTTTATTTCCTTTATTTTCCCTTGCTGAGCATTTGAGCTCACCCTTTTTTGTATGTTTTCTTTTCCCCAGGTCAGGAAGATGGATATTAAGTAGAATATTCTAAAAGGGACCCTAGATATGATGAAATAAATGGGAGACACTTAGAAGATTTATGAACCAGTTGTTTATGTTTCCCAGTTTCTAAAGACACTATACCTATACGGTCCTTTCATGGTTTTGTTATATTTTGTAATAAGTATGCTTCAATTTTGAAGTATTAAGAATGTATGTAAAGTATGGGTCGTTATAATACCCTCAATGTCTTGGGAATTCCGAGGCTTCCAAATAAAGCCAATGATTTCTGCAACAGCCACGATAAGAATGTTTCAGACCAAGTCACTATAGCGTTCAACAGTAGTAGAGAAGAAAAGTCCCTCCAGCATGCTCCTCTCCAAAAAACACCCCACCATATATTGAATGTATTTCCAGAGCCTGCATATGAGAGTGCAATGCAGTAAAATATGAACAATAGATTCCACAACATCTAAACAGATTGGACAATCTGAGGAAAGATAGATGACAGTCCACTGAAGAATAATTTGCACCAGGAGACTTCGCTTCCATACCCCACTTAAAAGAAAGTACTTAGAAGGAGTAATAAAGAATGTCCAGAATGCGGAAAGCCACCGAGGATATGGACACTGCCCATTTCCCATCAGATGATAACCTTCTTGAGTGTTAAGGGTACCATTTGAACATGGTTTACAGAAAAGAGTGTCCTTATCATTGAAGATGTATCAATGAAATTCATCTAAGATCTTATGAGGAATGGACTCAAAGATGCTTAAACAGTCATCCTGCAAAGAAGTAATCGATCGCTGTAACCAATCCCGTGGAATGACATCATCCTCTTAAATCGGTCTGGACAACCAAGAAGTGCTCCAAGCATTCATATTATACTCACGACAAACAAACCACTTAGAGTAGGACATTATCCCATTGAAAGATGATCTCAACACAAGCCATATAGAAGAAGCAAGATAATGGGAAAAACCATCCCATAGCCTTGTGTAAATACGGGATAAAATAAATTCCATATAACTGTCTTGAGAAGTGATAAGACACCAGGTGAATTTAATGAGCAGTGGCTCATTAAAAAAGATCAAGTCCTTAATGCCAATACCCACATCTCAACTGATTTAATGTACTCTTTCCATGCCATAGAAAACAACATTCTTTCATTGATGAAACCGGTCCATATGAAATTTCTGATGTGCCTTTGTAGTTCCTTGATAAGATTCTTTGGCCACCTATAAATGGAAATCACCTAGACAAACATTGAGGTAATCACTGAGTTGAGAAGAAAAATTCTTCCTGCTTGAGACAAAGCTTTCCCCTTCCATATTTATATATGAGAAATAATACGAGAGAAAATGATTCAAGATATCTCTTTTTCACACGTCCCCAAAAAAGGGACACCATGATAATTTAAAGGTAATGCTCCCTTTTTAACCCCAAGAGATCATGTGACTTTATGTTGATTTCTAATGGGAATTCCCTCCCCAAAAACCACAAAATATTTTTGAAAACTAATGGCTTGCCTAGCCACATCCTCATAATGCTTGAAAATGCTCTTGATTAAAGACACAGTCCTTGTGTTAGAATTAACAAATAAAAGAATATCATCTGAATAAAACCGGTGGGTGGGGGAAAAAGATCCCTACCATCATTAATCAGATTGTACAAACCAGCTTGAACGAGGATATGAAGGCATAAACTCAAATAATCCTCAGCAAGCACAAACAAAAGACCGGAGATAGGGCGCCCTTATCGAAAACCCCTGAAGCACTTAATGAAACCCCTTGGTGAACCATTTACTAGAATAGATAACTTTGAACTCTTATGAATGGAGTGAATCCAATTAATAAAACTTTTAGAAAATCCATGCATTCTAACAATAGAAAGAAGAAATATCCATTTCATTGTGTAAAAGGCCTTAGAGATATCAATTTTCACCGCAAGACATCGTTGTTTCACCTTCCTTCTTAGGGAATTGATGCATTTAGAGGCAGTGAAAATACATATTTGAATACTTCTTCCTGGAACAAAACCAAATTGATTCTGAGTGATGATCCACTTGACAACATTACAAATCCTCATGGCAAGTATCTTGCTGATGATCTTAGGGATAGTATTTCACATACCAACTGATCATAAATCCTGAATATACATTTCATTATCCTTCTTCGTTAAAAGAGAAATGAAATTAGAATTAGCACCACAATTCATGGAAGTATTGGTAAAGAACTCTCTAACTACATTGATAAACTCATAATGAACAATTTCCCAGTTAAACATGAAAAACCTATTCGTGAAACCATCCATCCCTACAACATTCTCAATATTCAGAGAGAACAGGGCTTCCCGAACCTCCTTTCCCCCATGTACCTCCACAACTTTGTCATTTGTCTGATCGTCGATATTTGGGTTGATGTTTTGCATAATCTTATTTGATATGTCAATCCCATTTTTATAATAGAGTTCAGAAAAATAACTCACAGCCACATTTGAAATATCATTCTATGAAGTGAGAGTTCTTACATTAATTTTTAAGGTAGTGACTCCCCTTATATGTTTTATTTCCTTATTAAGGCGATGGAAAAAACTAGAGTTCCTGTCACTTTTTATTGGACACCAGATATTGTAAACAGATCTGGCCAAATTTTCCTTAGTGTTGATTAAATCATCCAGCTTTGATGAAGCCTATATTTCATCACATGAAGGCATTGAATTTACTTGATTTAAATTTTGACAATTATAAAGGTGACTTTCAAAAGCCTGGATATCTTCATCCAGCTTAGAGAAAGAATGCTTACTCCATTCCCTCAACCTCATCTTAGTAAATTTAAACTTCGAAGACAGAATCTGAGAGGTAGATCCTAGATTCCAAGTGCTCCAAGAAGCAATAACATTCTCCCAACACCCTTTAGACAAAAGCCATGCATTATTTAATTTTAAAGGAATAGGATCCATCCAAGGACCACCAATGGAAATATACACCACCAAAGGATTATTATCACAGTGGGTTTTTGGAAGAAGAAGACTAGAGGCACTGAGGGAATCATTTCTGTCATCAACCCCAAAGAGGAATCTACAAAATTTACTAGTCTGCCTCACATTGAGAGTGTACCTTACCCAGGTAAAATTTGCACCAACATTCTACACTTCAATGAGGTTATAGGTATCAATACATTGAGAGAATTCCTTGGCAGCAACCGGGTTGAAATTGAGTCTAGTTTTCTCATTAGGCCGTAGAACTGTGTTGAAATCACCTATAATTATCCAATTAATAGGCAATTGAGAGATAATGGAAACAATGTCACTCCATAATTCCATCCTTTTCAAATAATAGTTCGCAACATATACACAAGACACCAAAATGGTGACCCCATTCAGATTAACATAGATAGAAACAATTTGGTTTCCTTGGAAACAAAAAACAATTTGGTTGAGTCATGTTTGAGGAACCAATGACTCTCAACATTATCATCATTCTGATTTTCATTAACACATGAGTAACAAAGGGATTCCTATTTTAATGCTTTCCAATTGGAAAAAATCATCCTTGGATCAGTAATACCAATTATCAATGGCTTTTTGGTCATAACAATATGTCTATGGGCCTTGACCGTGGGATCATTCCCAAGACCTTGATAATTCAAGAATAAAATCTTCACTTATGTAGGGCTGACATGGCCCTTGTTTGAGCCCCACCCCTAACATTCTAATCAAATGATATCTTTTTAAAAACCACCTAATTTATTTTTTTGGTCTTTAATGTTTT
Source organism: Viscum album (assembly GCA_963277665.1). Lineage (NCBI taxonomy): Eukaryota > Viridiplantae > Streptophyta > Magnoliopsida > Santalales > Viscaceae > Viscum > Viscum album. Next base: position 659,393,243 of record OY728162.1, on the reverse strand, counting down.
CTTGACCATGTTCTCTATCACTCAGTATTGGTCCTTATATGTTTTTTTTATTATCCATGTACATATATTAAAATTACACTAATGTTACAATTATCAAAAAACATGATTATATGATAATTTATATGAAGGTTATGTTTTCTGCATCCATTTTTCAATGGAAGTTTTATTATCCCAATCTATAATGTGGGGTTTTCAACAAAGTTTGAAACATTGATAACTTAGACAATGCTTCAAGTGTGAAATTTATTTAAGGGGAGAAATTTAACACAAGAATATATTATATTTTATTTGTCATCAAAGAAATTAAATTTCATTCATATGTAATTCTAGAAGTAAATTTGTTTATAAATAATCCATAATATTATATTAAAATATCAATTTTTAAAAGTGACCATGATAAGATAGCCATTAAAATTGGATGTATGGATAAGTAAAAAATTATCAAAATTATGAATAAATGTTTTATATAACTAAAATATTTTTATTATTGTTTAATGAATTAGAACACATTTTTTAGTAAAATTTATTTTAGGTTTCAAATATATGTTTTCTTAAAAAAAGGGTTTTTTGACATATTATCTTTGAATATAATAACTAATTTATACCAATTATAAAAACATTATTTGAAAAAAATTATATCATTTTTGTATGAATCATATCAATATTTATTTAATATGAATTTCTTAGATCTTTAATATTGGATGTATTATTTAATGCATAGTTGAAAATAAAAATTTTTCTAAAAGTTTCATTTATTTTCCTAAAATAGATTAATTTTAAAATCTAATTATATTTTTGATTTGGATTTATAATAATGAAAGTTTCATTTTAATAAAAACTCTAAATAATTCCTTTAAAATCAAACATTTTTTATTTTGTTATAAGTTTACTTTTATGCTTAAAAATTCATTTCTTATGAGACTATTTTTAAGTGAAAAATGTTTCAAAATTTAATTAATTAAAATATTCCCAAATGAAACATTAATTTGATAAAATGTGTATAATATATATATATATATATGTTAATTGAAATTCATATAATTATCAATACTATTCATATGGTTTTTGTAAGACCACCTTATTCTATAAAATGCATTTTCCTAAAAAATATAATTTCTTCATGTTTTAAAGGGTTATTTTATAAATTGATTTATATGGATAGAAGAAAAATAATTTTATAAAATTAATAACATATTTAAAATTATGAGGTTTAGTTTTTTTTAAATATGTATGTTTTTAAGCAATATGAATAGTAACCATGGTAAATTTTATCACCTCGGTACACAAAATGTTGTTATTTAAACCATGTGATAGAAAATTAAAATATCTATCAAAAATTCCATTATACTATTGGATATGTTGTGTTAGACAAAATTTATTATTATTGAGTTGAATAATTTATTATAAAAAATTATTTTGAATTTCGTAACCTTAGGTTGACTTTTCTAAAGATATGTTTTATTTTATTCATATTAAGAACAATTTATTGGTTTAATGCATTTAATGGCATTGTTGGAAAATTATATTATATTTTGGAAAACCCAAAACATCCAAAACCATCATTTTTAATTATTTAACTATAAATAATAATATAAACTAATTTTTACTTCCTATTAATGTAAAATTAATTTTACATTTAAATTAGTTATTTGAATAAAAACTATTTTCCATTAATTTTTGGTCATTTTATTAAAATTTAATTTTTCCAAATGTATATGTAAAATTTAATAAAATCAATTAATAATTTTTAATCCAAATTTATATTTTTTTCATATAGAACCACATATTTTTTCCATATAATTATGTTATCGTAGTAAAAAAGTTGAGTTTTCACAATTTAGGTATAGATGAGTTTAAACTGGTTTACCTAGAAGATAAGGATTTAAATGCATACAAAACACATAAAAATGTGATGGGTTGATTTTATATTAAAATTATAAAATATTTAATCAAAAATCGTTTTTTCTTGGTACGAAATTAAATTATTATGAAATATATATTATTTAATATTTTAACTAATTCTATGTGTGTCCTTTCCCTCCACTATAAAAGGATATCAGTTCTCTTATCTTATCCATACATAATTTTCCTTATAATATACAAAATTAAATTACTAATACCTTATAAAAGTGTATCCACGTGCCATAGATCTTATTTTATAACCAAAAGACCGTCATTTTAGGGCTTAATGTTCAAACTAGAAGGGTTTCTCAACAAAGTGGTACAACCCTTAAAAAGTAATTTCAATGTTTTTCTTTCTTTTAACACTTATTAATATATAGTATCCACTATATAATAATTAATTATGTAAATTAAACATATATATTTGATATTATTATATTGTAATAACCATCTCCCCCCTCATTTCTATTATTTGAAAAACAAAAACATCGCTCACGCGTACGTACAACGTACCCTGACCACGTTGTAGTATAATTTGTTTTTAACACAATTTTATTTGGATTGTTATAAATATGGATTTTTTTTTCATATATTACATTTAGAATATTAATAAATTAATTTAATGATACAATTATTTGTTATATTTATTTTCCTTTTTTTTTCATTTGAAAAATGAATACAACGTTCATGTGTACATATGACCTACCGTGTCCATGAATGTTGTAAATATGTTTTCTATATATAACTAAATTGTATGAATATATATATATAATTAATATATATGATATATATATATCTCAATTTTAAAATTATTTATTATCTTAACCCTGGTCAATGTTCAATGTCTGGGATAGTCGAACTGAAACATGCATAAAAATTATGCATTTATCACTCAGAATGGTGATTTAAAAAAATAATTACAAACAAATAGGTGATAATATGTTATAGGTAAATTACATGTAGTATTATATATGTGAGTAATATTTATAATTCATGTATAATTAGTTTATAATTATTAGAATTAAGGTCTGAACACATTCGAAGAAGGACGTGACTTGACGTAAGGGTTACTCGTTTCACTTTTATATTAATATGATATTCTCTAATTTAACTATTTGATCACTTTTAGGGGTGTATATAATTAACATTAATTAATTTTATGATTATTATCAGGAAACTTATTGGTATTTTCTTATTAGTCTATAGTTCTTGGTTAAATTAGGTTTTTATTTAGAGATTATCGAAGCAGTACAGATTTATCATCTCAAATTGGATGCTTCAAGATATTTGTTATATTATACACTAATTTATATTTATGAGGCTCATTTACTAACCCATTTATAGTTTATATAATTATTTTCATTATTTTTATTATATGTAATGTTTTAATTTTAGTTACCCTTACATTAGGATAATTATTCAAAAGCTACAATAGTGATAAAGGATTTATGTTACAATCTCATTCCTTATCGGGTTTGTTTATTATTATATTTCCAATGATTAAATTTCATGTTTCAAATATCAATAATATAATGAATTTTATAATCCTACGACCATTTCATGAGAATAAATGTTTCAATTTCCCTTTCCCCACTAATGGAACTCAATAGACTGAAATAACATTTTTAGGAAAACTAACAATACATCTCTCCTCAGTAAAAATACCTTTTTTATCCATTCCTATTTTTTATAATAAATTTATCAATAATTTTTTTATATTTTATTATTTATTTTTAATGAAACTTTTATGCATATTGTAAATTTAAATTTTTTTTCAAAATGAATCACGTTGTAGAGTTTTTAATGAGGTTTTTTTTAATTTTTATCGAAAATATGAACTTAATATTTTTTATTCTAAATGAAATGAATAAAATTTATTATCATTTCGACTGATAAATGTTTTGAATATTCATTTAAAATTTTCTATGTTTCTTTTCAATGAATTTTTTCCCTTAATATTTTTAAAATTTTTATATTTTAATATATGATTTAGAAAGGAAAAGGGTATTTTTCTGATGAAATATTTCAATAATCGTTTTATGGGAATTTTTTTATCATAAATAAAATCCATTGATGTTACTTATGATTTATTGGATATATTATACAATGATACCATAATTATTCTTTCTTTGGATAGTTTTTTCTTGTGATGATTAAATTTCAATGAAACCCATTTTCATTTCTCTAGGTTATGTTTTAATGAATGTGTTTACGATCTTATGGAATATATATTTATGGATTTTTGATTATGTGATGGGTTGGGCCGTTATTATATATACCTTGAATGATTTTTATTCATATAGATAACTCATGAGTCCGATATTCTATGCATGATCTCTATTTAATGTTCACAATTTTAAGTGTGCTCCTGGTTTTATATCTTTATGATTAATCAATTAGTTAGTTTTCCTGTATATATGTTTTTTGGGTGGAAAATTATTTCATTAAAAAATTATTATTTGTGGTCCATGTTTTATTTAAATAAGATTTAAAAAGGTCTGAATTTTTTGTTCCTAACTTAATGAGTGGACATGGTTTTGATTATACAAGTTCAAAATGTTAGAATATTATGTTTTTCCATATTTCTAGGTTTATATTATTATCTATTGGACCATGTTATGAGATTCCATTATGATTAATGTCATTAAAAATTATAATTAGGTTATGGTTACCAAATGGTATGATCTTATTCTATTACCCTTATTCTTATATTATTCTTTAAGGATAATTGATATAACTCTTTTTAACATTACTGAGAACAAGATATCATTGTATCTTTTGTTACCCTTCCTTGGGTTATGAATAAACGTTTTATATTATGTATTTTTAATAATCGTACAATATGGGAATATATTTATGGGATATGGTGAAGATATTCAATGAATTGAGAAGACTGTGTATATAGACTCCAAAGACAGTAAACATTTACATTCCTCAAATTTGTTCCGATAAATTATATTTGATATGCATCTATTAAGATTTAATATCTATTTATAAAAATGCGGGTTGCAATAAAATCACTATAGACATTTTCACTAGCTTATAAAGAATAATTAAGAAATGTGAAACCATCTGGGTGAATGTGAACTAAATCACAAAGTTATCCAACTTCATTACAATACATGAATCCAATTTGATAGATGAAGTAGAAAATTTTTATATTCGATAAGTAATGAAGTTATATGGTATGCCATTTTTAATCATTTTTGATAAACAACTTATTATTGTCCCTCACCTTTGGTTATCTTTCATTAACCATGTGGAACCCAACTGTCTATAATCATGACATGTCATCCTAAAATGGATATACAGATTGAACATACCATCCAGACATTAGAAGACACGCTTAGATCTTGTGTTATTGATTTTATAGGCTCATGGGAGGACCATTTACCTTAACTGGAGTTCTCAAATAACAAACATTATTCGGAAATTATACGTATGGATCTTTTAAAATAATGGTATTTTTTCCATGGGGAACACTAAATTTTTTGGTCGAGACAAGATAGGTTTAAAAAATTTGACATATCCTTGTGAATGAAATGACGGAGAAGATTTAGATGATCAGAAAAAGAGTAGTGTCTGCTTAGAGTCAGTAGAAATATTATGTAGAGAATCATTGATGACTGTTGTTGTTTTTAGGGGAGGACTATGTTTTTAAGGAAAATATATGGTTGGGAAATCATTTTTTTGGTGAATGCCAACATTATCTCTTCTATATGGTTGACCTTTTTTGATACTTTAATGGATTGGTGGTGTGTATTATTGATTGAAATTTCAAATTAGGGTGAGTTTGATCCATAATTTATTTAAGGTATCTCAACTAAGGAATTAACATAATGGTAGTAACCATGTGATTAGATTGGATAATGATTATCTCTATATTGATGTATCATTTATGCATACACCAATACATATTCTGTAAATACAGGATAATAAATTCGTTGGGAATGTAGTTGGGCGGTATGAAATTTTTTGATAAATTGTAAAATTTATAAACAATGTTTATTCAAAAGATTTGTGTTCCAATTTTTCCATTTTTTACATTTCGAGGAGGAAGGAGAGATGAATCTGGATTCTAGTTACTAGAGTCGGTACACAGTATGGATAATTATTCTCTACAAGAACTATTTTTATGTTGTTTTTTTTGTAATTTGGTAGAGCACATTCAAGGAATGAAACATAAATATATGGATGGAATGGTATTTATAGTATGAATATATTTCAATGATTATAATTAATGGAATAAAAAATTTATAAATATGTGGGATTCAACTATTTCATGACATAAATACTTATTTTACACTAAGAATGATTTAAGGTCCATAATATTTAGTAATTGAATCACCATTCGAGTTTAATAAGAGTTACCACTTTTTATCTCATAACCGAGTCCCTTTAATGTTTTTTTATCTAATTACTTCTGTAGATCATCTACAATGAATCATTAAGAATTGGACCTATGGAATCAAAGGTAAGACTTCAGTTTCCCATTCTCCTTCTATATAATCTCATTTTCCTCTTGGAAGAACCCATGATTGGGATCTCCATGACCAAATCTATAGTTTGGGATATGTTTTTATGAGGGAATATGATTCATTTAAGGAATTTAAAGATGAAAATACATCTATAAAAATATTATTGTGGTTCTTTAATAATGTAAATTGTTTTAAGGAAGGAGGTTTCTCACTCTCTATCTCTTCAATTCTTATATAACATGATGGAATTGGATTTCGAAGGCTATTTCTTTTTTTAAACCCTTGATAAAATATTATTAGAAATGCTACATGTTATATGGTTTTAAATTAATGGTTTTAGGATAATTAACAAAACATATTTTCTTAAATTCCAAAAAGAGAAATTGTTTAAATAAAATATGTTTTGAGATAGACATTGGAAAAAAATTATTTTAATTTTTTTTAGGATTTCATTGTGAAGAAACTTTTGGGATTTTGATATGGTTTTATTTAGTAATTGAGGAATGAATGTTCATGACCATGTGACACATGGTATGGAAGATGAATTTCACTCATGAGTATGGGGACTATAATATTGGATGCATTAATGTGTGTCTATGTGGGAAGGGTATTCCAAAAGTAAATAACAGATAATCTAAACATTAAAAAACATGGTTTTATAAACAAGTTTTTATAATATTTTTATATTATGGTTTTGATAAAAACTATTTGAGTAGTTCTATTTATAACTTTTGTATATAATTCTCTAGATATCTATTTTAAAATTCCATCTTCTTTTATATAAGGATTGATAAATTTTGGTTTATTGTAAAATGTGTTGGAAGCTTATAGAATATTACCTATAGGGATTTATACTCCCTCCCATAATATTTACCTTAGTAAAAATGCATATTTTTTTTATCATGACCCAATTAAAGGGAATATTTTGTACCTCTCAGGTGAAATTTTTTTTTTGTGGTATTTATTTGATAGAACATGGAGGTTGTCTAGTAGTGGATTCTAATGTACTGTAACTTTGGTTCTAGGGTATTTTCATCCCTGGTATTTTAAGGCATTTGTATTATATCATACTTATGGATGCTACAATGATTTATTTTTTGTCTTGTTATTTGAGTTTTCTTGTTTACTCTCACACAACATTTAGAATCTTGTTTTTCATGAAATTGTTGTCCGGATTTTAAAATTAATGGAAAAATCATCTTATAATTTTTTTATTCTCCCAAGTAATTTTTTCCATCCATTAGTTTCTTAGGGATAAAACCTTATCTCTGTTTAAACTCTTCCTCTTCCAAATCCAATGTTTTAGGGTAAGGATGATGTATTGTACTTAAAAAATATATTCCCCTTAAAATATTTCAGAAATCTAAAACATAATTTCCCATTAATTAAACATAATTTACATTCTAATCATTTTAAAAATTCAAAATTTAACAAATAGTTTTTCAAAATTCTAATAATATGTAATGTCTAATGAAATTTATAAAAATAAAAAAATGATTCCATTGATTAATCAATGTTAGCAATATAAATAAGTTTAAAATATATCCCATTTTAGAGATTCTAAAAAATCCATCACCTCAGTAATCCTTTTTCTTTGTAATAATTTTTTCACATGAGTTATTTATTTTATAAATGAATAAATTGGATCAAAATATATTTATTTTAAATGTATTTTCTTATTTCCTTCATGTTTTAGAAATTTTTGTTATAATATTACTTAAAATGAAAAAAATTCTATTTACTTATTTATGGGCGATTTATTTATGATATTACAAAAAAATCATTACCTTCCTCTATTCTAACATTATTCTTAATAATTTAACCATTTCCCAATGTATAGATACATACATTGAAATATTTATCAAATTTAATGACTTGTGAAACAATTATTTTTTTCATCTCTCTTATTGTAACCAAAACACCATGTTTCCAATTTCCTCATGTGACATTTCTTCATTAAATTAAATTTATTTAAATTCATTTCTCTTGAGACGTTGATTTAGATTCTAAAAAACATTATTAGTATATTTCATAATATTATAAAAATATTCTTGAACATCTTCTAGATTATATTATTAGTAGTATTTTACCACTTAGGGGCTTACCTAAGTGGTAATGTGACTATGTAATACTACATGAATCATAGGTTCAAATCTACGTGGATGATAAAATCTTTTGAAATTTAGTACTACCATTACATTGTAGTATTTTTGGTACTATAGTTTTGTTAATATTATTCCATATAGGATTTTTTTATGAATTAGGCCTTATTTATTGTTGACCTAGGTACACAACTTTTCATTATGTTATAGGGCCTCTGAGTAACCATTAGAGGGCCTCTAGTATATGGGGACCGAATTATACTAGTGGATGGGATAGTATAATAGTGATTAACATTGATGAAATAGGAATGTTGATCATTTGTGGGACTGAATATTTTCCAAAAAAGATCAACCTTCATGAGTACATCTAGTGCCTTAGATTATGGTGGAATATGTCAGGTTATATATGTGTTGTTGGATAATTAGGCTAGAAAACAAATTTATAGAGGCAGGGGATACTTTATATTATATTTTTATTCTTATTAAAATTCATTTCATATACATTAGTGAAACCTGACCTTGTATTATTAGAATTTTATGCCATATAATTATTTTCTATAGACTCAACTAAGAATTGTTGCTATCGGAAACAATTATTCTAAATAAGAGTAATGTTATGGATATATTTTTGGGTAATATTTCGTTATAGAGATGATGTTCCCAATATACACAATGTTTTATAACTATTAAAATTACTTAAAATCTAAATATTTACACAATTATTATTGACTATATCCCCCCCAATATTTATATCATTTATTTCTCGTTAAAAAACTCAAATATGAACTGTTTTTTTTTACCAAAAAAACTCATAAAAACTATTTTTGGAATCATTATATTTTTTAATTATAAACATTTATACATTCATTTTCAGCTCTAGTATTTTTCGATTTAGATAAAACTAAGACTTCTCAAGTTTTCAGAATCGTGGAAATAACATCTAATTTATCTGCACTATCTTCATTCTGATAGTACACTGGATAAAGTGATTTAAAAAAATTATCAGCAATTTTAAATTTTATTTTGATTTATCCTATTGTAATATTTGAAAAATAAAGACTCTTGTGATACATCATGTACTTCTCAACTTATTTTTATCTTTTAAAAATAGATGGAATATTTATTCTCAAAAGTTTATATTTTATAGTCTTCTTATTTAATTTTTCATACTACATAAAAATGTATTACTCAACCCATATAGATATATTTTTAACTTTGGTTAATCTTGTATGAGGCATTTACATTCAATACTTATTTTTATTTTTATAGTTCCAAATATTACTTCTGATTTTTTATTAATATTTCTCATCCAATAATTCTTCCATAACATTATATTATCCTAAAACATTAGGTATCTTTTATATTAATGATTCAGTAGGATGTAATTTGTTTTTTCTATTTCTCTGACTACATGCTTTTCTTTTATTTGTCATTTTAGTCTTCTAAAATTCTTTTTTACTGAACTACTTATGTGTAATTATATAAGAACTTTTTCCCATGTCTTTATAGATTTTATTTATCATATTTCATACTTCATTATTTATTTTATTCTCCTTCATCTTTATATGAGTTATAAAATAAATTTAATCATCCTAATCTATCATTTTTACGAGAATTTTATTTAATATATGAGAATTTGACGTTACAAATAACATAACTAACCCAACATATATAGACCCAATATAACCCCCAATTAATTCCATAATTATGAACATCAATATTATATATTGAATCTATATAACATATATTATTTTACTTTGATTATGTCCTTACTTTTTTTTATGGAATGGGGAAACTGTGGATCAAATACAATAAAGATAATTCTTATACCTATAATTAAATCATTTTTTGAAATGTATTCCTCTATTAGAAATATTTTTCCCAATAATAAGCCTTTTAAAAAAATTCAAAACATTTATAGATGTTTATAAGACAAAATCACGATTATCTTTCTCAATGATTACTAGCAGCTTCTATAAATTTTTCAATAGTCATCAAGAAAATCGTGATTATAAGGTATAAAAAAAGATCAAAATTTCCCCTTAATGGTTTTCATAAACCAATAATAAATAAATTTTTTTAAATAATGAATCATTAATCAAATAATCAATATTACTAGGTAGCCGTTTTAGTTTACCTATCTAGAACACCATTACTCTATTTAGATGAAATGTGCACTTATTGGACAATTTCTAATCAAGTAATATTTTAAGATCAGTTTCTTGAGTAATAATTATATCAGAAATAAAAAATTTGAAATGTCTATTTGAAAAACAAAATATATGATTAGAAAATATATGATCTATAGAAAATTCTATAGATTTTCATACTAAAATTACTATAGTGAAATTTTATTTTCTAAAAATTCTGAATGATACTATTTATTATTCGAATATATAGATCTTGAGATATATGGATTGAAAAATAATTTTTCTACAAATGAATACATATAGAAAAATATCTTTTTCAAATATAATAATAAATTTTAAAAAAAAGTTTATTTTCCAAAATGTTTGGATTTATGAGTGAAAACTAAACAAAAAACATGATACTAGTTTATAATTTCAATTTATTATGATCTAGGATGAAAAGTTATATTTGGACGTTATATTTTGATATATTTGAAATTTTTTGATTCTAAAATGATTAATATGAATGTAATTAAAAATATCTCTCATTTGTTTTCCAATAATCTAGAATATATATAGTAGCTTTATGAAAATTCCACATAATTATATGTATATGAAATGCACTTCCCCTTTATCGATGAGTTATCTATATAAGAATAATAAATCTAAAAAATGTAAAATTATCACTTAAGTTTGATCAACACCGGGTTCTGGTTAATACATATTAATATCTATGAATGTAAGATTTTATGAAATATATTTGAAGGATGATTTTTATTTAAGATATATTTACAAAAATAAACAACTCATTTGTATTAATGATACAAAAGAAATTCATGTATTATATCGATAGGTTTCATAGGAATGATGTTATAAATTATTAGGAAAAGAAATTACATTGGGTTTATAAACAAGAAATAGAGTTTCTGTAAAATTTATTCAGAAATTAATGAATTGATTCTATATCTGCAATAATGACATACAATGTCATCCAAATGTTATATATTTATCCTCAAAAGTAGAGAGTGCGCTGAAATGTTACTTTATAATGGACCAAAAAACTAATACATGTGTTTCGAATTTTAATGTTCCATTTTTAATTATCATATCAATCCTAGTAGATCTAATTTCATTATCCAGATAACTCTTATGAATAATGTAATATCTAGAATAATACAGACTATACTTGTTCCAAAGATACTTTATGATAATAGATGATCCATCTTACTAATTTTATTTAGGTTTTCATTAGATTAGATTTAAATCTATTATATAACAATAAAATGTAAATACTATGTAATTGAATAATATTCATGTAAAATAAGTTTTTGATCATCATCCTATAATGTTTTTGATCTACCTGTTTTTCGAACTATTCAAGATCATGTTTACATGAGGTACATATTAGAGTATTAATACTTGAGAAATTGTGGAAAAAATATTCTATGATGTTCCTATATATATATATTTGCATTTAGTAAAAATGTTTCCTTTTATTATGAGCTATTTATAAGAAATTAAAGATGTTGATTTCACCCATAATACTCATCTAAAATATGCATTGATTTTTTTAGAAGATATAATTATAGATGATTTTTAGGAGGCTTCAAAAATTTTATAAATGACGTAGATTTTTATGATTAGGGTTTCATTATAAATGTTTTTGAAAAAAATTATATTATTAACTCATCCATTAAAAAAACTTCTTTATAACATATCAATATAATCATTCGTTCAATGACCTTGGGTCATGTTTATGTTAAAAATGTTCCGTGCTATTTTTATGACCATATTTCAAATAAATATGATCCTTTAAAACCAAGTTGTTGTTAAACATAACATTCCAACATAAGATAACCATTATGGAATAAAATATTGACATCCATTTGAGAAATAGTAATTTTTAGATGTGTAATGATGTCTAATATAATTTATATAGATTAAAATATATCTACCAATTATTTTTTTATCAGGCTCTATTTCTTTTTGTAAATTATAAACTATATAATTACTCATATCCTTATTCCCTAAATTTTAACTATTTTAATTACATTTATTTTGTAGGACCCACTTTACTCTGATAATCGTAACATTTTTACAATGTTCATCCAAGTTAAATTTTTTTATTAAAATTGGTTAATCACATCTTACAAAGACATAATCCAATTTTCATCACCTAATGCATAAAAATCCATTTTATTTTCATATTTTTAGTATAATATAATATGATCACATTTATTCTATATTGAATTTCTAGTTTTGACCGACAGATCATTATCCCCATTGACATTACTATTTAGTGGTAGCTTAACAATTATTGGTTTTTTTAAAGGTATATCGATCCATATCAAACCAATTTTTTTTCTTCTAAAAAACATATATACATAATGATATTAATATGTGTATATGGTTCAAATAGTAAAAATAGATTAGTTTCATTTTCAAAAATATAATCCAAATCATTTTCAAAATCTAAAAAAAAATTCCAAGAGGATTAGTTTCATGAAACTCAACATGTACCATATATTTAATGGTCTTTGTTAATCTACTGAAAACATGATAATCCTTACTTGTGGTTTAGTAAACAAGAATATTACATTATAAACTTCTATAAAAAATTATATATATTATCTTATGTATTCATAAAAAATACATTTCATCCAAAAACTCTAGAGTAACAACTCTTTAGATTCATATCAAACTGTAACCTGTAGTGGATTTCATAAAACATTTGGTGAAGTGAAATCTAATTTATAGTGTAACAAAAACTATTAATGATTTTAATCCACATTATTATACCAGAAAATTATACACACAGTATAGATCATGAATTTTTTTGGAGTATTTTGTTCTTCAATTAAATGAACCCATTTTTTATGTAGTTCTTATGGTGAAAAATTAATATTTAAACAATTTCAAATTAAAAAATATATAAAAATATTTATTCTAAAAATATATAGCATGTTCATTTTAATTATTTATAATGGTATGATTTTCACATTTTAAAAAGTAAAAAAATAGTAAAAATAAATTTAGTGCTGTTAATTTATGTATAAGAAAGAAAAAAAAGTAAGTGTATTGTAATAATCAACTATGACATGGATAAAGTATTTTAATTGTACAATTATTATTTTTTTTGTCTAAAAATATACATGCGAACTAGATATAAATGTTTAAACTATAAAATTTAACAAATTTTTTTTTAAAAAACCTTTATTTTTAACTATATTGGCAGGGGACACAAACTTTAGAAGATTAAGAAACATGTTTGGAATAGTTATTCATAGGTATCATTATATAAATTTCATGAATGTATTGAAGAGTTTTGTGTCTTATTGATATATGACAGAGAATATTTGTCTCCCCTATTTCACTAAGGAAATGACTTTTTTTAAAAATATTCATATATACCTATAGTGAAGATATTATCATGACTATTGATTGATAAGTTGTCAAATCCTTCCAAAATTTTAATAGTTAATTTATCATTTCCAATGTTCATGGAGAAACAATAATCCCATAATTACCATATACTGATATGGAAGTGCATAAGTATAGGAACCTAAAGAAATTTTTTAATTATATTCTCTCCATTGATATATACATTACATATTCCCATGACTTTCCCATGCACATTTTATCTAATTTTACTATATCTATCCCTTACTTTTTTTAAAGATGCAATTACTATCTATCATATATAAAAATAAAATTCTATCCATGTATTGTGTTTTTTTACCATATATTCCCACCACTTTCTAAAAAAATAGAAGAAACAAAAACATGGTACCCAAACTTCTTTGGGTCTATCTAAATTATCAAACATGACTTTAGGAACCCACATATATCTATATATTGGCTGTTTATTAGAAAAATATTTAATATAATTGTATTCACTATCCATTATATAAAAATTATTATTCTAATGGGGAAAAATTCTGTTTTAGTGTCCTCCCATTTTTCATTTTTAACCAAAGGGGTACTTATTGGGATGAATTTTTTATAAATGTGACATACCATATGATGAATTAGTAAATCATGATGAATTATTATATTTATTATATTATTATATAATTATATCCATTTTATATGTTGGATTGTAAAATTCGTAAGAAACTTCCTTGGAATTATTCATCTTCTTTCCAATCATTGAAATGTAATGAAAAAACAATAGATTTGAAAGTCATTGTGGATGTTATCTTAGAAATAATCTCTCTAGTATTAGAAATTTCTATTTTAGGATTCTCATATTTATTATATAAACTTTATATTTTATCTAGAGGATATTTATAAATTCCTATATTTTCTTAAATGATGGACTTTTATCTACATAATTTAAAAATAAGATGAATCTAAATATTCAATAAAAATATATTTACTATCATTATCCGTGACATATGTTTAACTTTTTTCAATTTTAAAAATAGATACAGTTATGTTATTAAGACCATCATTATTTGAAACATTTTCATAAGATTAATCAAAATTCCAACTCTAAGTATCTATTAAATTCATAATGTTATTAATTATATATTTAAAGGATCTTATAGAATCCTTCTCAATTTTTATTAATGTGAGAAAATAAGTTTTAATATTTTAATTCATGATTTCATTAATAAATAAATTAGTATATTTTTTTCCATCTATTCTTATACACATATCATTTATGTATTATATATCCATCATATTATTCTTCTAGTAATACTACTTCTTAAATATCATGTGCATCCATTTGGCTATATGGGAATATTATCCTTCAATATGATGCATATCTCTATCCCAAGAATATTGTTTGGATGAATTATTTGATGTAGAAGGATTTGAAGTTTTAGATTCAAAATAATTTATAGTAAATGAAAGAATATTCTTAACATTTTATTTCCATGTATCTTTAAACCACCTATTCTCAAATTAACTTAATGTATAAATAAATTCATTAGGAAATAAATCTCTATAATTTATTTTTCTATTTTACTATATTTTAAACCATATTTTAAAAATTAATAACATAATATGAATTAAAAATATCTTCATTGTTTCACTGTAATATTCATAATCATCTACATTAATGATTAGTGGCTGATTCATAATAAATTTCTATAATATTTCAACTAGTATATTTCATACTATAGAACTAATATTTTTTATATTTATTTGTCAATATATGGAAAAAATATTTAGAATTAACCTTATAGAAAAACTATTCCTAGTTTGAAAGATTAAAGTTGGGGGGTGAATCAATTTTTTTATAAAATTATAATGTTTTCATTCTTTCATGTAATATTAGTCATTAATATATCTTGTTTTGTCTATATAAGACTAATCTAAAACATAAAACATAGAAAAAATGAACAATTACCAAGATATAGCTATCTAAATTAAACATAGTAAAATGAATAAAATATCAAATAAAAACATATAATAATTTGGTAGAGTTTAATTTTACAATCTATATGCACCTGAATAATTTGGATTAAAGTGGAATATTTGGTTTTTTATACTCCTAACTACTCACTTTTAATCCAATGTTGTAGGTGCATTAATCATCTATCTAAATTCAAAATAGGATATATAATAAAACATTATCTACTAATAGTTCAAAATTAACATGTCTTATAACTAGAATTATTTTGTTAAGGGTCATAAACACAAGTAGTTAATTCAATGATTCTTCAATCATGAAAGAACATCAACCACATTTCATTATTCTTAATACTTATTCAATCTAATTGCACTAAAAATTAATATTTATGTATAGGAAACCTATGTGATTTTATATTAATAATCCAATAGATAAATAACCTCTTATTACACATTAAAAAATAAAAAATTAAAGCCTTTTACAGTAGTGTTCATGATTCAGTCATGAATGTCAACACATCATTGTTTCGTCCATTTAACATATGGTCCTCAAAATATCCATATAATATTCATAGATGATATTTAAAAAAACATTAAAGATATTAAGGATGGAAATTTATCATACTACCCATTTTGGAATCCTCCACATCCTCTTATATTTCCAAAATATTCTCACATGATTCTTCAGGATGATCCAAAAAAATTATGATTCTTTATGATGAAATTTAGATGTCATGTACTTTGAAAGATATATTTTTGAAAAATAATACTTAAAAATAATGAAGTAGTGATAAGGAAAATAAAATGTATATTATCATTTATCAAAACAAGAATATGTATGATTTCATTTATAAATATTAAAAAACAATAATATATTTCTTCCAGAATATTTTAAGAAGTTATTCATGATTAAAATTTTCAATATATAATGTTTTAATTTATATGGGATCTCACTTTATATGAATATGATCCTAGAAAAATTCACACTGATTTCTAGATACCCATAAAATATTAATTGAATTTTCTTATATATTACGTAAAATAAAATTTAAGTGTATTTCTGATAATAATCACTGAAAATTACTTTTTGTTCCAACTATACAACGGATTCCCCACATGCATGGCACAATCATTTCAAGCATGTACTTCCATTTTATATTTAATATATATAAGTTAATTAAATAAATTTTTATTCCCTAGTTTATATCTACAACATTTACATTATACCATTATAATTATATTTTAAAAACACACTACATAAAGCATTTATAAAAGACAAACTTCAAGCCATCGACCTAGATATACCTATATATTATAAATTTTTTCCTCCCTTCTTGGTAACCAAACACATAATTATTTTAAATTATATTTTTTTAATTTTTTCAAAGGGTGTAGAATAATTATATTATAGGTACACATATAGAGGTAAATCTAGGACAATTTAGAAACCGTTAATATAATAAATGACTACATGGAAACACCATACATGGAATCCAATAAAAATTATATAACATATATATAAATTTAATTAAGTTTACAAAATCACATTTCATGATTGCGTGGGTTAATTTATGGAGATATTATACAAGAAAAATTTACATTTTTTTTAAATCACTATAATTTTATCTAGATATTATTTATTATATCATTGAAATACATCCACTATTTATAAACCATAATTTGAAAAACTAAATATTTCCCATTGTTCACATTCAATAAAAAATTGTTCAATCATGTTATATATGAGTAATTTGACTACCAAATTTAATTATCTATATTAGGATAATATGAAGGTATTGAGTGTAGTGGACTTTCCAATTTCCCAATACTAACCCATATTTTTGTTATAATAAATTATTAATATGAGATGTATGTGTAAAAGAACACCATGAACAATGAAATTGAATCAAATATTAATTATTTTGAGAAAACCAAGAATAAAAATATAATAATAACATAATTATTTCCATTATTTAAAAGAGATAATGAATAACCATTCGATGAATGTTTTCTTCAATGATGAATTTAACAAAATCTAAATATTGTAGCATCATTGCATCAAATTAATCTGGTTTAGATTCTCAACAAAAGTTATATATATACACACTGTAGACCATCAAGCGTTCTGAATAAATATATATGTACTAGAACTTATGATTCTAACACTAACACCTATACCCTTTGATGTCTACAATAATATCTTTGAAAAATGACTCTCATTGTTCTCTATG
This sequence comes from Viscum album, assembly GCA_963277665.1. Lineage (NCBI taxonomy): Eukaryota > Viridiplantae > Streptophyta > Magnoliopsida > Santalales > Viscaceae > Viscum > Viscum album. The sequence continues at coordinate 659,375,040 of OY728162.1, read as the reverse complement.
GAACTGATATTGGTGATGAAGGAGGATAGAAATCCATTATTGAGATTGGTTTTGAAGCGGAGCTCTCTTTGGCTCTATAGGATTCTATGGATGAAGTTGTGCACACCCAAACAAATAAGTGGACTTAGAGTTAGAAATAATATAATTGGGTTTATGATGTTCTAGTGTTAGATAATTTTAATTGCACATATCCTCTTATGATATTCTAATCCCTACAAAACCTCATTTCTATAATAATAATAATAATGTTATAATAATAATAATAATAATTATTATTATTATTTTAGGATGTGCACTAAACTACCCCTCTAATTACATATTATTTCTTAAATAACATGTTTTAGAATTTATTAATATAATATTTATTATATAATACTTCTTAAATGTTCTTTAAACTATTTTTATCATTCCCCCATAATATATACAAGGCCTTGAATAAATTTTATTTAATTAATAGATATATAACACACCATTATTCAGAAAAATATATATTAATATTTCATTTACTAAATAGGAAATAAATATTTATCAAATATTCTTCCCAAAAATATTCTTTAAAATAACTAGTGTCTAGATATACGCGATCGATAAAAATTTAATAATTATTAAACCATATATGGGAATAATATTTATTCCACATGTTAAATAATTAGTAATTTTAAATATTTAATTGAGGGTTTCAATAAACTTATTGTGTGACCTTTTACAGACCTTTCTTAGTAGAATTTGGTATGATGACCTAATGTCCAAAGTGTAGTATCTGGCAACATTCTTGGGATCCCATGGAAAAAGAAGTTATATTTTATAATGACATACAATCTCATTTTAATTTATACTATGTAATATTATTATTTTTTTCCAAGGTATCAAATTAAGTAGGTTGTATGGTAGTATAATTATCATATTCTCTTATTATCTCATTCATCGAAATTCTGCGAATGAACATACCTTTGATCACTATAGACATGGATTTACATTATCTATTATATTACCATCAAATTAAATTATATATCTACTATAATATTAATTAAAAAGGGATATATCCTTCCTCTCATAATATATTTATGCAGTGTTATTTATGGTGGATCCATCAAATCCTACTTCATCTTTAAAAAATGGCATCATGGTTTTTTGTTGACGCATCCAATAACATGACTTATAATATTCATTAATAACAATCATTAATTATAAGGTCCATGAAACACATCCATATATAGGAATATAAAATGACACATGAATATATGGATTTATTGCAGGCGAGTCATGTTTTCTAAATCAGGTTATCTAATTATTACTTAGGGTGTACACCAAGAGATAGTTTCTAAATGTTCTATGAGTCTCAAAAAATAAAATCCTGTATCATTTTAGCCTATAAAATTATTTCATCTTTCCAAAAAAATATTCAAGAATACTATCATGGAATATATAGTTTCTCATAATTGAAGGGAACTATTATGAAATTTTTCTATGAATGTTATCATTGTGAAATTATCACATACTATGTCACAAATAATATCAATCATGATGTTATAAGATGTTAATTAATATTCACAACAACGTATATAGGTAATCGTATAGTATAAATGTAACGCCCTGACCCCATCTACCCAGAGTCGGTGCATTACTTCGTAACATTGGCATGATCACAAAAGATCAAGTCTCGAAAGACCGATTAGTTTAGTAGCCTTGGAAACACTAGATACATTCGTAAACGTTACATTACATCATAAAGTGAAAAACTACAATAACAAAGTCTCCACAGTCCACACTCATATCCTCTTCTGAAAATCCCTACCGGTCATTCATAAAATACTTCTTCACATCCTGGAAAATATTAAAACATTGAAAGGGGTGAGCTCAGATGCTCAGAAAGGATAACAATATTGCGGAAGCTTTCATAAATAAACATTAACATTTAAGGCAATGTATAACTAAAACAAAAGCCTTTTTAAACTTGAACATCAAAATAATATGGCAAAAATAAAATTAAATAATGCCATTTACTTACTCACATGGATATTCTACTAGTCGAATAATCACATGCAATATCAATAACCACTTTCATAATGAGGGAATGTATAATGCCAGACATTCTGAAACATTTTGTCAAGGCCTCGGCCAAGACGTCTAAAATGTTTAAGGCCTCGGCCAAAACCATAAATCAAATTGGGAAAGGGCCTCGGCCAATTCCACGTCTAGTTGTCTCATGAGACCTACCGATGTATCGAGGAGCTATAGTGGGCTCCACCCGTCACTTATTAAGTCCAATGCATTCCTCATACGAATAGGTTTAAACATATCATAAACCATAACATAATCGTATCACATAAAACATGGATAAAGGAAACATAAAATTTCCACATTTCAATCACAAGATATCAATACAACACATTGATATAATAAAAATGCTTTCAAAACCAATTTCAATACCAGAATAAAAGAAAGTTAAAACTTTGTATTTATTTTTCATTAAAAAAACGTGATGGCTTGTAGAGGAAGCCGGAACTCAAATAATGGTCACGGCGGCAGAGAAGTCGTTGTCGCTGCATATGTACGGAAAGAAAAACATTCCCTTTTTGTTGTTTAGTAAAACTCTTCATATAAAAGAGATTCCTTTTGAATAACATAAAAGTAAAAGGGGTTTATACACCGTATAAAAGAAAGTTATGTATAAAACCAAATATGCCTCAATGTAAGGGGATTGAGACGAAGTCCTTAAAAAGATCATTTTTAAAATAAAATAGATCTATTATGTGTATTCAATATAGGTAAACATAAAGAAAGTAAAAATACAAAATAGGACATAATAATATCATGACATAATTTGAAATTAGGAGATTAACCCAAAGAATGGAAATTGGGTTAAGAAGTTCTCTTACCTTGCGTCCTGTCCTGACTCGACCGTTCTTTAACCTCCTGAATAATAAACTAGAGTTAATTTATATTTACTTAAGAACCTTTTTCATGTTCATTATTCCTTTTATATCACTTATTACGATGTTATTAACATTATGTAATTATTTAAGTTAATAACGGTTGTTTTGTCGATCTTTGGTACTTGAGTCAAAAATAAACTTCTTATAATTACAAGTTGTTCATGTGGTGAAATATCTATTATGTACAGAATTATATTAATGATGTAGATATCATATATATCATATATATACAGTATATACATTCATTTATAACATTACGTAACATTTAGAGCTAAGAAATGGAATGCACCGTTCATGGAGACGGTAAGCCGTACGTACGCATGAACGCTACTTTCATTTCTATTTCGTATTTAATGGAATGAAATCATAATGATATAAATGAATAATATAATTCCAGAATAATATCATATATAATATCATTTACTCCATCCTTTATACATCCCACATGTGGCATTAACGATTCACATCACTTTGAGGGGGCGGTAGTCCGCACTTCCTAAAATGAAATTATTGCGTTTTACCCATAATGGAAATCATAAAGTATGCCATAAATGAGAAATACAGAAGCATAAGTAAAACATAACATATAATGTATCATATATAAATATAGTGACATCTTAGTGGCCACCTTTGAAGGTGTTATATGAGTGTTGAACAATCATCGTTTCGTGAGGCATAAATTCGCCATCCACTGAAACTGTATGTTCTTTAACCATTAGATGTAGGTGTGTGTAAGTGTAGCTCGAATCCTTCTTATAAAAACATCCTAGTATATTTAGGATACTGTTGTTATTACAAAAGAAATGAATAAAAAGAGTTTATGGGGTGGGAGAAGAAAAATAAAACAAAACAACATTAGAGAAGACATTACCTCAAAATCGGCTAACTCTTTTTGATTTGAGCCAAAGGCTTCCTTGGGAAGAGTTATGCCCAAAGTGAGGCTTCTAGGAGTAAGAGGGGGAAGTTGGGAGAGTATTTGGGCATAGGTTGGCCGAGCCAAATGGCTTGAATGTGTGAATGAGGTGGTAGAGGCGGGGGCCTTTTATAAGAGGAGAGGAGGGGCACTCTTGGAAAGTAAGGAACTTTTACATTATTATACAATGATTTTCGGATTCTAAAGGTCCCACACTTATATAATTAGTGGATAAGGTGATAATGGTTCGAAATATACCCATACAATAGTCTTTGGACAAGTGTAAGCCTTGTATTGTACATTATCTTTTCATTTTATTAAAATCGTTAAATAATGAGGCCATCATTGCATCATAATGATGTCATAAATAATTTAATTTATTTAATGTCAAAAAATTATAAAAAAATATTATGATGTAGAAAATCTTTTTAGTTTTCCAATGACTATTTATAGTCAAAAATATGACTTGTATAACCTCATGTAAAAATTGTTTTAGTAAAACATTTCATGTTTGTGTCATTTTTTACTTTAACATTAAATAAAAGGTATTTATGTCATTTTCCAACTAAAGTGGCTCCATGGGGTCCCCAAGTTGACTCATGAATTGTCTTGGTCGGACATGGCACATCCAATGAGGGTAGGACATGTGTCAAGATCATCTCATATTATTAAAACATTATTTTTACCTTAAACTACACTAATTACCTCTAATCGCGATTAAGAACTTAAAAGCTACTAATCACCAAAAATTATTTTAATACCATTGAACCACATTTTACATATTAATGACAACCATGTATGTCGGATTTTTGAAAATCAAATCACAGAAGTGGTAATATTTCATTTAAACGAAAAATCAGTTATTTAACTACCACTTAGTGGTTTCACTATTCATAAAAAATTGAAGTTTTTCAGAACAATGCCAAAATTTCACCCTAAGCTATAATTGATATTCCGAATTAAAAAATGATGTCTATTTTACAAAATTCCAAACATATAAGTTGCATTAATTAATTTTATAATTAATTCCCGCTGTCACAACAATAGCGTGTTTTTTAGAAACATTTTATATCAAAAGATTGGAAATTGTTTATGTCCAATTTCAATGTTAAATTAATTCTAATGACCATCATTGGATAAAATGGTAAAAATATATTCTAATTATACTTTAAAACCACTAAATAGTATAATTTATCACTATAAATTATTTTGATTAAAAAAGTTGTTTTTAAGTAATTTTCACTATTCATACAAAATTGGAAGTTCTCAGAAAGTTACAAAAAATTAAACTTAGGATAATTTCGATATTACGAATACAAAAATGAAGTCCATTTTGAAATATAGAATTTCTATAATTTTAAAAATTGGTTATTACTATTCATAACGGCTACTTTGATTAGTCGCGGTGTTTTAGAACTCGAAGTTGCGTACAATGCAAGCTATTGCATTATTGATTGAGAAGAGTATCATGGAAGCTCGGGGTGTTACATTCTCCCCTCCTTCAATAAATTGCGTCCTCGCAATTTGAAATTTTTCTTTGAAAATAAAAGGTTGAAAAGAGAAAATACCTTTGAGGAAAACCCACATCGGAAATAAGGTTAATAAATATATAACATTAAAAGAAAGCAAGATAAGTACAAAGGTCACCCGATATAGCCCATTCTAGGATTCTATGAAAATATGGATATGGAGGAGAAACAAACCATCAAGGTCTGATGGAGAGTTATAGAAAACAGGATTAGGAGAAAGTTTAACTACAAGAAAATCACAAACTTGTGATTGGTTAAAAGGTCATTGAATCCCCAGTTGGAAAAGTTAACTGACAACATTTTTGTTTTAAGTTACCTTTTATAATGTTGAGGAATTTATTTAGGATATTTACTAAGAACGTAAGGGAATATACATACTTGTTATGTATACTTTCATTCGTTAATAAATTTTTACCACAAACCCATCTTTTACTCCAAATGGTAACAGAACTCAAAAATATTCTATTTATCCTAATTGTATAAGGTTCCAAATGTTAACACATACCATTTAGATTAGTAAAATTATTTTGTAATAACCAGGGACTTCCTGTAGGCTAGTGGTAGGAAATAAAGGCCTGTCACACTATGATTGTGGGTTCGATTCCTGCAGCTTTGTCCGACGCGACGGGTTATGCCCCACCCTGTAGGTTGTCCTTTTCCTAAAACTATAATATTCCAAAAATAATCTTCATAAATGTTTTAATATTAAACAATACTATCCAAAGTTATCCAAAATACCTCTGTCCAGACTTTTTCTAAAAGGTCTTTAAATTCTAAATTCAATTGTAACATCAGATTCCCCAAACAATGTAAAGTTTCTCTTATTGTCACATACTAAAAATATGATTACCTTCATCATATTAAAACCATAATGAAAAAAACAAGTACTGCAGTACAATACTTATATATATCACATTATTATTATAACCAGAATATAATCCTTGAGTCCAAAAGCACCAATACATTAATTATTCCACTTCAACTGTAGTCACAACATAAGATTGGCCTTGATCCCTTGGCCTTTTCTGAGGTAAGTTTCCCTGAAGGTTAGGACATTCATTTGCATAATGACCCATTTCTCTACAATTGTAGCATTCAACATTGATAGCCTCTTTCTTTCCCTTACAATCACGAGCCTGGTGACCTTTTTCTACACATTTGTAACAAACTCTCATTCCTTTTAGGCAAGTACCAGGGTGATTCTTCCCACAATTTTCACATAATGGAAAATCCTTCTTTCCCTTTTTTCCATTATCTATCTCTTGTTCCACCATTCTCTTCTTCTCTTGATTTACTTTATTGTCATAAGACTTAGAGAATTCTTTTTCTGTCTTGATAGCACATGAGACAATATCTTCATACGATGAGAAGGATTGTGATACTAAAGATCGACGGAGAAATGGTTTTAACCCATCAAAGAAACGATCAATATTACTTCTTGGGTTACGTATATAATATGCAGCATGCCTCACTATCCTTGTAAAGTTGGCCTCATACTTTGCGACATTCTCATCCTCCTTTTGTTTCAGACTCAAAAATTGCCTTTCCATATCTGCTCTATGGTCATGAGGAAAGTATTATTCTAAGAAAAGATCTTTGAACTCCCTCCATTCCATACTCTATATGTCATCATCTTACTTTGTGTTTTGAATCAATGACCACCATTGATCAGCATCTCCAGTGAGGCGGTAAACTGCCATGATAACTTTTTCCCTTTCACTGCTCCCCAAAGCCTGAAATATTTTTTCTAGGGAATTTATCCATTGCTCGGCTACTAAGGGATTTGTACTCCCATTGAACATTGGTGGTTGTTGCCTCATGAATCGATCTAACATTGATCCTCAATGCTGTGGATCATGGTGATCCATATGAGTAAGGTTATTATTCATAACTTGAGTGAGTTGTCCCAGTATGGTAATAAGTTGATCAGCACCAATTGTATCTCCAGATCTACAATAATTATCTTGAGCAGGAGGGAAATCCCTACACGGAGTGCGTGCATTGTTACGGTTTCCATTCCTTCCACTAGGTTCCATTTCTAAACAATGGCATAAACTAGATTAGTTTATGAATCAAAATACATAATTCCATACATGTAAAATACTTAACATAAATTGAACTATTTATGGATATAATCCATAATCATAAAAAGGTTTTATTTGAGGATGTAAATACTCATAACCGTTCATAGTGGTTTGTAAAGAAAATGAGAATTATCCTAAGTATATCCCCCGGGAGTGTCGTAACCAAGAGTGCAGCAAGGCCCGTTGTCGTGCACCAGTTCCCATTCGAGTCTAGCTCAAAGCGGTGTTTTCAGGTTTTACCCCTAGGTACATCTGTGCCAGAGCCGCCTCTACCTGCTCGTATCCAGACAGGGATGTATTTCTCGGAAAACTCACAAAATCTCTACAATAACAAAATTCTAGGAAGTTCTTCTTTACTAATCATCAAAGTCTATCTTTGGGCTATGTGCTCTAATCAGAGTTTATCTAAATCTAGCTTCCAAGGTTAGTACTAAACTGCCTCTGATACCAACTGTAACGCCCCGACCCCAGCTACCCAGAGTCGGTGCATTACTTCGTAACATTGGCATGATCACAAAAGATCAGGTCTCGAAAGACTGATTAGTTTAGTATCCTTGGAAACACTAGATACATTTGTAAACGTTACATTACATCATAAAGTGAAAAACTACAATAACAAAGTCTCTACAGTCCACACTCATATCCTCTTCTGACAATCCCTGCATGTCATTCATAAAATACTTCTTCACATCCTGGAAAATATTAAAACATTGAAAGGGGTGAGCTCTGATGCTCAGTAAGGATAACAATATTGCGGAAGCTTTCATAAATAAACATTAGCATTTAAGGCAATGTATAACTAAAACAAAATCCTTTTTAAACTTGAACTTCAAAATAATATGGAAAAAATAAAATTAAATAATGCCATTTACTTACTCACATGGATATTCTACTAGTCGAATAATCACATGCAATATCAATAACCACTTTCATAATGAGGGAATGTATAATGCCAGACATACTGAAACATTTTTTCAAGGCCTCGGCCAAGACGTCTAAAATGATTAAGGCCTCGGCCAAAACCATAAATCAAATTTGGAAAGGGCCTCGGCAAATTCCACATCTAGTTGTCTCATGAGACCTACCGATGCATCGAGGAGCTATAGCGGGCTCCACCCGTCACTTATTAAGTCCAATGCATTCCTCATATGAATAGGTTTAAACATATCATAAACCATAACATAATCGTATCACATAAAACATGGATAAAGGAAACATAAAATTTCCACATTTAAATCAAAAGATATCAATACAACACATTGATATAATAAAAATTCTTTCTAAACCATTTTCAATACCAGAATAAAAGAAAGTTAAAACTTTGTATTTATTTTTCATTAAAAAAACGTGATGGCTTGTAGAGGAAGCCGAAACTCAAATAATGGTCACGGCGGCAGAGAAGTCGTTGTCGCCGCATATGTACGGAAAGAAAAACATTCCCTTTTTTTTGTTTAGTAAAACTCTTCATATAAAAGAGATTCCTTTTGAATAATATAAAAGTCAATGGGTTTTATACACCGTATAAAATAAAGTTGTGTATAAAACCAAATATGCCTCAATGAAAGGGGATTGAGACGAAGTCCTTAAAAAGATCATTTTTTAAAATAAAATAGATCTATTATGTGTATTCACTATAGTTACACATAATGAAAGTAAAAATACAAAATAGGACATAATAATATCATGACATAATTTGAAAGTAGGAGATTAACCCAAAGAATGGAAATTGGGTTAAGAAGTTCCCTTACCTTGCGTCCTGTCCTGACTCGACCGTTCTTTAATCTCCTGAATAATAAACTAGAGTTAATTTCTATTTACATAAGAACCCTTTTCATATTCATTATTCCTTTTATATCACTTAATACCATGTTATTAACATTATGTAATTATTTAAGTTAATAACGGTTGTTTTGTCGATCTTTGGTACTTGAGTCGAAAATAAACTTCTTATAATTACAAGTTGTTCATGTGGTGAAATATCCATTATGTCCAGAATTATATTAATGATGTAGATATAATATATATCATATATAAACATTATATACATTCATTTATAATATTACGTAACATTTAGAGGTAAGAAATGGAATGCACCGTTCATGGGGACGGTAAGCCGTACGTACGCATTAACGCTACTTTCATTTCTATTTCATATTTAATGGAATGAAATCATAATGATATAAATGTATAATATAATTCCAGTATAATATCATATATAATATCATTTACTCCATCCTTTATACATCCCACATGTGGCATTAACGATTCACATTACTTTGAGGGGGCGGTAGTCCGCACTTCCTAAAATGAAATTATCGCGTTTTACCCATAATAGAAATCATAAAGTATGACAAAAATGAAAAATACAGAAGCATAAGTAAAACATAACATATTATGTATCATATATAAATATAGTGACATCTTAATGGCCACCTTTGAAGGTGTTATATGAGTGTTGAACAATCATCGTTTCGTGAGGCAGAAATTCTCCATCCACAGAAACCCTATGTTCTTTAACCATTAGATTTAGGTGTGTGTAAGTGTAGCTCGAATACTTCTTATAAAAACATCCTAGTATATTTAGGATACTGGTGTTGTTACAAAAGAAATTAATAAAAAGAGTTTAGGGGGTTGGAGAAGAAAAATAAAACAAAACAACATTAGAGAAGACATTAACTCAAAATCGGGTAACTCTTTTTGATTTGAGCCAAAGGCTTCCTTGGGAAGATTTCTGCCCAAAGTGAGGCTTCTAGGAGTAAGAGGGGGAAGTTGGGAGAGTATTTGGGCAGAGGTTGGCCGAGCCAAATGGCTTGAAAGTGTGAATGAGGTGGTAGAGGTGGGGGCCTTTAATAAGAGAAGAGGAGGGGCACTCTTGGAAAGTAAGAAACTTTTACATTATTATACAATGATTTTCGGAATCTAAAGGTCCCACACTTATATAATTCGTGGATATGGTGATAAGGGTTCGAAATATACCCATCCAATAGTCTTTGGAAAAGTGTAAGCCTTGGATTGTACATTATCTTTTCATTTTATTAAAATCGTTAAATAATGAGGCCATCATTGCATCATAATGATGTCATAAATAATTTAATTTATTTAATGTCTAAAAATTATAAAAAAATACTATGATGTAGGAAATCTTTTTAGATTTCCAATGAATATTTATAGTAAAAAAATATGACTTGTATATCCCCATGTAAAAATTGTTTTAGTAAAACATTTCATGTTTGTGTCATTTTTTACTTTAACATTAAATAAAAGTTATTTATGTCATTTTCCAACTAAAGTGACTCCATGGGGTCCCCATCTTGACTCATGGATTTTCTTGGTCGGACATGGCACATCCAATGAGGGTAGGACATGTGTCAATCTCATCTCATAGTATTAAAACAATATTTTTACCTTAAACTACACTAATTACCTCTAATCGCGATTAAGAACTTAAAAGTTACTATTCACAAAAAATTATTTTAATCCCATTGAACCACATTTTACTTCTTAATGACAACCATGTATGTCGGATTTTTGAAAATCAAATCACAGAAGTGGTAATTTTTCATTTAAACGAAAAATCAGTTATTTAACTACCACTTAGTGGTTTCACTATTCATCAAAAATTGAAGTTTTTCAGAACAATGCCAAAATTTCACCCTAAGATATAATTGATATTCCGAATTCAAAAATTATGTCTATTTTAAAAAATTCCAAACATATAAGTTGCATTAATTAATTTTATAATTAATTCCCGCTGTCACAACAATAGTGTGTTTTTAAGAAACAATTTATATCAAAAGATTGGAAGTTGTTTATGTCCAATTTCAATGTTAAATTAATTCTAATAACCATCACTGGATAAAATTGTAAAAATATATTCTAATTATACTTTAAAACCACTAAATATTATAATTTATCACTATAAATTATTTTTATTAAAAAAGTTGTTTTTAAGTAATTTTCACTATTCATAAAAAATTGGAAGTTCTCAGAAAGTTACAAAAAATTCAACTTAGGAAAATTTCGATATTACGAATACAAAAATGAAGTCCATTTTGAAATATAGAATTTCTATAATTTTGAAAAGTGGTTATTACTATTCATAATGGCTACTTTGATTAGTCGCGGTGTTTTAGAACTCGAAGTTGCGTACAATGCAAGCTATTGCATTATTGATTGAGAAGCGTATCATGGAAGCTCGGGGTGTTACAATAAAAAATTATCCTATAGCAAACCTACTCTAATAGGCATCTAATTGATCTAGAGAAAATTTCATACAAATTCCATTCCGATAGCTCCCCAATAATATTTATTCTTCTTTTGAGACAAGGATTTACTCAATGTGCGTACATTAACATAGTCTATAAATCCACTTAGATTTATTGTGAATGAATTTGATCCCAGGAAGGTAGTCTTTTTCATTTATGTCCTTAATGGGGAAGAAGTTTTTTAAACAGTCCTTAATGAACTATAAGATAGGCACATCATTTCCAATAATTAATACTTCATTGATAGATACTACTATAATGCAACCAGATTCCCACTAAACCACTAGTAAACACATGGATAAAATACATAGATAATGAAAAAAATATTTTATGGATTAATCACACTGAATGTTTAATGACATTGATGCTTGCTTCAGTTTATAATTTGATTTGTACAACCTAAAAAACGTTATGGAATGACTTGGAGTTAGAAAGCCTTCGGATTGTTTCATATATACATCATCAAAAAACATCTATTCAAGGAATGTTTATCAGAAATCCATATTTCAAATTTCATAGTGATGGTATGATTTAATAGTAGGTATTGTTCTGATGGATTTAATATAGAAAATAGATAATTTTTTTGTTACAATAAATTCCCTGAAAAAGTTTAAAATCTTTAACCGGTAGTCTTTATTAATAGTTTTTTACATTATCTTCCATTTTAGTTTTTTACTTTAATAAAAATTTAAACCTAAAACTATTTAAATCAATAGGTGTTTCAATTATGACCTAATATTGGGTATTATACATGTAATCCATATCATAATTCAGTGCTTCCTTAAATATTGTATCTTTTGAGCGGTCTACATCCTCTTTGTAGGACATACGAATAATATTGTCAATCAATAATGATTTACCATCTTTTATGACTAAAAAATCATATCTATCCTGTTCTCTTACCTTTATGATGCTCCTTTGTAGTACATTAGTTTCACGAAAAATTTCATTATCTAGCACCTTTAGATTCTATTTATATACTAAATCTTGTGTATTGGGAGCATTAACATCAATGATGTTAATATTTCTCCCACCATCATTCTCTTTGATGTTTTCTCCCTTATGGGAGATTAAATTTCTTAGGAATTTTACAGTCTTATGTAAGGGATTTTATAGACACTATCCCCTTGTTACCTTGATATATAATATATAGATACACTACATTCCTTGAGGTGCTACTTTTTTTCAAATATGTTCTCAACAGACACCTCACAACCCCTTACATTAGTTTGTGACAATACATATTTCATTTAGTAGATTAACTAAGATAATTTTATAATTTTATCCTTAGCTGGTACTCAGTTTTGAATATGTGAAATAAAAAATAATTCAAATCCCAAAAAGGATAATAAAAGATCGTCAAGACTCATCATTGTCCTCATCATGTTGAGAATGGTATGGTTTCTCTATTTTTTGCATACCATTTCAAAAAAAATTCATGGATATCTTCTAAGGGGTAAGTGAGAACCCTAAAAAAATAAGGTTGTCCCAGAAAATTAAACTATATAAGACATCACCATATAATTATAAAAATATAGTTTTGGAATTTTTCACCCTTTTAAATCTACATTAAATTGATATTACCTTCATGTTCATATAATCTTTGATGATATCCTCCATTAAGTAGGCTATTTATTTTAATTCTAATGATACTTCTGCAAAAAAAATTCTGTTTATTGAATATTCATGTTAAAATATGATCATGTTTCATGAACCAGGTATGTTTTTTACTGTTAGGTTCATCTAGAATCACTCTCTCAAATATTTTATTTGCATCCCCCACTAATGAATTGATGAATAGATCATCCTCCAACATCTCTTTCGTAGAGTATATAATTGGATATAGGGGTATTGTTTAATAATCATTATCATTTATTAAATCCTACATCACACATGTACCATTTTTGATAGATAAATTATATTATTACAAAACATGATCATTCATTTTTGATACAATTCTTATCCAAACTTTTCTTTCCACCTACTTTTGTTCCACAGTCTTCCTAACCAAAACTGTCACTTTTCTAGGAGAATAACGAAATGTATTTGGTTTTTTAATTTTACCCAAGGATATGGTGATCATTATTTTAGGGTGTTATGAATACTATTTATAGGTGCTAGTTTTTCTTTTCAATATTAGAATAATATCCCCTCTAGTTGAACATTACCTTCATCATGTTCTATGAAAATTAAACTGATGTAAGTATATTCAATTCATATTTAGAGGAAACAACATAATTATTTATTCAAAATCAGACCAACCTAATGAGTTTTATTTAAAACTAAATGATTATTATTTGATGCAACTGGCCCCTTTATAGAATAATAACATGACCTCATATGCATTATTAACTCAGTATGTTACCCAATAACACTGATCTACTTCCTATTACCATTTTAATTCAGTATTTACCCTCCTTTCACATCAATATTATCTATGTTGTTACCTAAAAATATTTTAATCCTATTTCAAATAAAAACTCATGTTTTTTCCATTTATATAAAAAAACATAGAATTGTGATGAACTGTAGACCCATCTTATTAACTAGGAGCGAAAATATGAAACCCCGTGCCTATAAACAGAATATATGAATATCATATAGACATAAAGCTCCATATATTTCCCTGAACATCTTATTTCAATCCCTTATAAAGACCTCCAATTCAAATAGATATCCAAAAATAGGTATAGATATGGCCCTAGAAATAGACAGAACTTCATTCACCCCAAGGCAACATAGAAGGTCATGGTTAAGTTGCACAATATTTTCAAATGATGGGTGAGGTCATGTGACTCCTATATTCCTTTTAATGTTGCTCCATTCTATAATAGCATTATAGTTTTGTGAAAAATGTTTAGTGAGTTGATATAGAATCCCTAAATCGTAGAATAATTTCATAAAATTTTGGTAAAGATATTTACCTCATCAATCTAGTTGATGTGGATTTATCTTCTAACCAAGTTTATTGTCTACTTCATTATAAAATTATTTGAATATCTAATGGGACATAGACTTATCATCACACTGAAAACATATCTACGTAAAAAAAAGTCTTTAGTAAAAGATATTAATTATGAATATCCATCTGTAGGTTCTACTTGAAAAATTATACACACATCTATGTGTACCAATCTTAGAAGCGGTATGGCCCTTCCACACGGCCACAAAATGGTGTTCTGGCCAATTAACCTTATAAAAAATCATGATATATTTTAAGTGAATTTAGATAACAAGTCTAAATAACAATATTGGTATAGCATTTACAAATGATTCTTGTTTGAATGACCGATATGATGATGCCACAATTGAGTGTAGAATAATCCATGAAAATTTTATTGATTATATATTGATGATACCTCATTTTCTTATTCCCATACATAAATACTTTTATTTAGTTGTTTCATAAAATAAAAAATGTTTTCATCGAAAAAGTAGCATTATTTCTTTCATAATTTTAACATAAATCGATCCATACACAGAAAATAAATAGAGAAGATGTTCTTAGTGGAATAAGGCCCAAAATAAAAATTCTTCAAAATAAAAATATTTTCTATTATAAATGGATGGTGTTAGTATCCTACTAAAAAATATTAAGTCATAGTCTATAGTATTCTTTAATGTACACATATCCTCTAGAAATCATTTGAAATCAATATAGTTCATCCATTCAGATATAGTTTTGAGCACCACAAGATGTACCCAATACTTAATGTGTAGACATAGTAATAGTAAACTAGATAAAAATACAAATTTAAGTTCCACATATTTTTGGGTGAAATTATTCTACTAGTGGGCTATTTGGACACATTCAAAACATAATGTATCTTGTTCCCTTTTCCTATCATTGAATATTATTCTTCTATGACAGATAGTTTTTGGGAGCCATATACATGAAATGAATACTAGGACCCCTTACCATGTTCTTACTTTTACTGTTTACCATAATGAATGTATTTTTCTACATCCTAGGTGTTTTTTAGCATATAATGTGAGAGTAATATGTTCGAGAAGAGGCTTCTCATAATTTCTAATGTTGTAATTAGTAATAAAAGTAGAGAAGGATTTATGCATTGATGATAGAATTAGATAAACCCATAGATCATTATGTAATTAAATTACTTTAGTATCAAAATTCTCTCTGTTTCATATTATCTTCATCACATTTGTCCTATAAAATGTTGACACTCTATGTTTTCACATGAATAGTGAATAAGAGATCTTATATCCCTCTTATCCTGAATATTCGTGATAGAGGTAAAAATGGTAATACATGACTAAATAATCAACCATATCCACATGTTGCATTATAAGATCATTAAAATCCTTTGGAATCCCCCAAAAATTTCATATAGAGAGGGAATTCTTCTTTTTTATCTACATTTTTAGGTGATCTAGGAATGTGTTTCTTCATGTCATATAATTTCCTTTCATGGAATGTCTAACACACAAACACCTTTACCAATCATGGAAATTAGTCTCATTAATAATGTTATCCTTATCATGAATTGGTCATAGTGGTTTGGTTAAATAGATGTAGATTTCTATTATTTCAATTAAAAAAAAGAATTTTAGTACATTATATTATAGAATATGATAATTAATATATATTTTTATCTCAACATTTTTTCAAAACCGAATATACAAAACAATTACAATAGGATATATCATTAAAGATATATTTTTAGTGTAAATGATTCAAATCACCATTATCATATCCCAAACTAAGGTCTGGCTTACTATTCTATGGAATTTTGTTAGGAACAACTTGCCTACTACATTACCTCACAAATTGTTGATATTTTGAGAAGAATTTCCAATCCTAAAATCCATAAAAAGTATTTCCCTAAAAAATTTCCTACAAATTGAAATATTTATCATTTATGTGATCATCCGTTAATGTTTAAAATGTTATGTTAACCGAAAAATCACAATAGAAATTGACCAATAATTAGAAGAACCTAAATGTAGGTTAGTCAATTACATCGAATTATGGTTCGATTCTATCCGAATTTTTTGATGACTATATTATCTTAATATTTATAATAGAGGTATTTTTATAATTATTATTAAACTTCAAATTTTATCAATATTACATTATTGTTAATATTTAGTAGGATTACTGATATGACTGAGGATGAATTTGATAAATTTTATGTATAATTAAACTTTATTTAGTTCTATAATTCATTCTAGTTATTTTAAAAATTTATGTGGTGAACATATAAAATCTAAAATGAAAATCACCATTTACCTTAAAATAAATAAAATAATAACAGTGGTATAATAATGAGTTATTTGTAATGGTTATTTTATCTAGATTATGAATATAAATTCAACATTCCATTGAAAAAACACATTGAACTCTAACTTGGTTTATGTTTCAACATTGAAACATTCCTCCCATGAATCTCCTATATTGGGTTTTCTTATCACTAAAGATAAACCACCATCACTCAATTGAGGTACCCATCCATTATAGAAGCTTTTACTCAATCATAGGTGAGGGAAAAAGTATTGGTTTTTGTGTTTTACGGAAAATGAAACTATTAGGATGATTTCCATTGAATTATTAGAGAATATATGATGAAAATTATATGAATTTTATTTAATAATAATAATAAATTAATAAGAAACAAATATCATTAAATGGTCCAGTCTATTCTCTTGATCATCCACATACATGGAAGAATTAAGCATTTTATTTAAACTAGAATTCATTCTGAATTTTATTATTTTTAGATGAATCAAACCCAAATAAATTACTTATATTTTTTAATTAGAGAATTATTTAATCTTAATTAACTTCTAGACACTATGGAGATCACCCTATATCATTATTTTAGAAAAATTTAATACTCTATTTAAAAACTATTAGCTCAAAATATGTTCCTTAGAGGCAATCCAATGAGCACCTCTCTAAACTTCCTACCATGTATTATGGTCATATCTAGTTTACTCACATGAAAAGTAGCATAAGCATCTTAACACAAAATTTTATGGTGTTTAAAGTCAAATAAATACCAAATAGAGACATTTTATTTATGTATAATTTTATCATTTTGATACACGTAGAGAAATCAATGTATTAAAACATATATGTGATATGTAGTTATGAACATTTCGTAAAAAATAATTAATTTTTTAGGACATATGAAACCCATCACATGGAATGTTTGAGTGAAAAATGTCATATATAATATAAAATGATGAGGATTAAATAGTATAATTAAATTCATTTTAGATTCCTCCTAAATATTCCATATATTCAATATGTACTGGCTAGCTATATATCGTGTATAATTCATCACCATCTATTAATGACACAAACCTTGTGGCTAGGATTGTTTTCATAAAACATACATTAAGGGAGTACAGAATGTGAAAATGTTTATATGTCATGTGGTGTTAAAATTTCCTCGCTACCAGTCACACATGTCCTCTAACAAACACATGAATCATCTTTTTCAAATAAACTGAACAATGGGTACAGATGTTAAACATTGTGTAGTTCAACCAACAGTATGCCATGATGGAATAGTCATCACATGGCGTTATTAGTTACCAAAAACATGAAATAATTAATGATGCTACAAAATAATTCATGATTCATCATGGTGAACTACAAAATGTTACACGACATGTACCTTGGGGCTACATGACGCGTACTCTTATTGTAGGTAGCTAAAATCCTTGGAACCTTAGGATGGGTTATTATATTTTTCCTTGTTTATAATTAGTACTATATTTATTATATATTTAATAATGAGGAGGATTAATATAACATATCATACTTTCAATTCAGATATATATTTCAACAAAATATAAAACTAATGATAAATGTATAAATCAATGAAGAATTTAAATAATAATAAATTATTATGTGACAACTCTAAAACCACTTAATTGTTATGGGAATATTAGAAGTGTATGTTGGGAATGCCCAAATAACATCTCATTATAATCAATGATGTATCTGAGAGGTACATGGTAAATAATTCCATGAACAATGAAATTTAATCAAATATTTATGGTCCCGAGAATGTCGAATCTAATCACCATATCATCAGATATTGATTTTTTATTGATTTATGGAGATAAAGAATTACCTCTTAATGAATTCATTTTTCGTAGGTAAATATTAATAAGTATCTTTGTTGAGCCATCATTTTTTTCTAATAGTCAACTATATATCCCACCCTTAGTGATCCACATGTCACAATCAAGATATCAAGATTAGTCAAACATTATCTCACCACTATTTAGAATTCTTCCAATATAATAGAAATTAGAATCCTCTACATGACGAAGATAAATCTGGCATATATGGAAATCGTTCCTTATACACAAGTCCAAATCACATACTCTTCCTTCTCTTCCACATTCATCCGCATTCCAATACAAAAACCTCATCAACTACCATTCCCCCATATATTCCTTTTCTACATGGGTTGGTATTTTTCATATAAATTCATCATCGAAAAATTATACTTTCCATGGAATATAAAATATATCAATGTAAAATTATGGATACACTCCATCTGGTGTATTTATGATGGTTCAAATTCCTCTAGGTGAAAATTAAATTCAGTTTCTTATGCCTAGAATATACTGGAAACCGCTCAAGAAAATTTAATTTAACAACAACATTATTGATTTACATAAAATAACTATATCTATTTTATGATTGGGTCAATTATTCTTATGTTGGTTTACCTAGATTGATCCATACACCACCACAACATTAATACGAACTAGTGCACACCCAGATCCCAAAATTGAAGCATTAGAATACAAGTCATAACCCTAACCCTTATTAGGGTGATTCATAACCGAATATTAGTTAACCAAACATTCATCTTCTCAAATGACCATCAACAATTTTAGGTACATTTTAACTTCACCTCATATAAATTCATGGATTTAAAGGGAAAAGACAGCATGAATTCCTTGCGAAAACATATTTAATCTCCAGTAAGACCCAATAATCTCTTGATCTGAAACATATTCTTGTGTGGATCACAATACATTACATCACGTATTTTATTATGTTATAACTTTATATCCTTAATAGAAATCACATGACCCAAGAATTTCACCACTAAAACATATAATTGGGATTTAGATAGTCTATTATAAATGTGATTCACTCCAAAGGACTCAATGAAAGTCACTAGGGAGTTATCCTTTTTCCACCAAAGAAGTGGAGTGAACTTGGAAGTTATCCATATATACCTCATTGATGAAAAATATATAGGTATAAATGATTAATTTCATAAAACCACAGAAATATACAAGATATAAGGTAAAGATGAATTACATATCCAAATTTTAAAACTTTCTATACCCACTATTGATTGTTGTATTAAGAACATACACATTCAGATAACTAAACCGATGGTATTATAATATAATATTAGTCCTTAAAAACAATTGACCTCCCCATAGCTGGACAAAGAGATCATAGGTCCTATAAATTTCATACTTATTTTTAATGTTCACCTTGTTTTACTACTAGTAATTGATTCACTGATAGAGACTTCCACTTATCTTTATTATAAATAGATCTACTATTTCAAATGGATATACACTAAACCAAATAAATCCATTCCCTTAAGTTCATCTAACTAAAGATTCAACTCCTTTAACATGAGATAATTTATCTTGAAAGATGTAGAGATATAAGGCTTCTCCAAAGCAGTATTTAAATACAGAACTCTACCTCTTGATGGGGAAAAAACCCCAAAATATTATCCCAAAAGACCTCGTAATACATACATTCCACAAAATGAAGTTAACCTACTTAACCCCTCTCTACCATATCAAATAAAAATAATAAAAAATGGAAGGAGATCAAGATAATGTCTAGTAAAACTGGTCTACCCTCTATAACCTAGTGTCCCACTCACCGTATAAGGAGTAAATATTTTTGTTGGGAGATAAGAACCGAACTATATAATAATAGAAAAAAATATCATACTTGAATTTAAGAATCCATTCAATATTTAAAATTAGATAAAAAACATCTATTTCATTCCACTATGAAGTCCCAAAAATTCACAAAATTAGAAATATGAACTCGCCCCATAACAAGCATGGTACCTTTTTTATTTATATTTCCCATTGATGTTTAACTATCAATCATATAAAATATCTACTCTGATTATATCCCCAAATCATTAAATTATTTGAATTATTTTAATGAATGAGGTACACTCGATAACTCATAGTATGATAAAGGTTCACAATACTACCATAAGTTGTGAACCATCTATAATGTTTGAGATTACCTATGAACACAAATTTATGATTGGTCATCGCATCCTTCAAATAAATATTTTTAGTATACCCGATAATACCACACTGAAAATATCCCACTAAATTACCTCCTAAATATCGTCCTAAGTAGATTAAATATGTTGTATTCTACTACTTCTACGTCATAGTCTACTCAAATTCAAACCATTGAATAGAGGCAGATCTCTAATGATAGTTTTTGTAGTTTCAGAACAAATGATACTAGTCAAACTGGCTATTCCATTCTCAACAGTTATTTCCTAGTCTACTAATTCTACATTAGATGGAAGAAAATGAAGTATGATCCTAAATATGATATATTATTTTTAACCTGTCTGAAAATTATGTACCTTCAGATAATCATTTATGAGAATCTCAGGTGAAATATGAACCAACTGGTCAATGAGGGTGGCATATTCCAAGGAAAATAAAATTTCCACATGATCATCATGAACCCCCTTTCATTATAAACTCATAATGTCACAAGATAAAATAGATGGTTGAAATTATATATGAATATAGTACAAGAAATATCATAATATAACATAGTCAACATGATCGAGACTCAAAACCTATGACTATGATCTACTAGAACTTTGAAGGAAATTCCTACCTTAGATATATTATGAGTCTAAAGGAATTTGAAGAAATTTTTTAAATTTTCTATCGAATTATATATTTCTTAAGGATATCAGAAACATTAAAATTATGGTGGATTCTAATTCATAATCCTTGGGCATGATCACCCATCCATGATTTTCCAAGCTCTCTACATTTCCCAAGTGGCTAAATGGTATGGATAGTTTATTCATTTATAGGGAATCTAATAGATATTTTACCAATATTTTCTTCCCTATAGTTTCCTCCATTAGATTGATATAAGCAATTTGGTGTGGTATATTCTATAAAAAACAAAACATAAAATGATGTCAATATGAAATTTCAATTTTAAAATAATCAATGTACTCAAGAAATCACTTAAATTTCCTTTAATAATAAAATAATTGTAATATCAATAATTAAAAATACTAAAAGGGTGAAAAAACAATAAAAATTAATTATTTTACTATATTTTTACAACCCATGAAATCCTATAATTAAATATAAATTGTGATTTATTATTTTTTATTTTCTTCATTTATATTTATAGCAATTTTATAAATAAAATGTTAAGAAGTTTTCAATTAAAAATTAATAGTTTCATGTAAATAAAAAAAATTAAAGAATTAAATGATTTTATTTAAAAGATAAATTTTAATCTTTACTTATCTATATTTGATAACAGATACTTCATTTTTTAAATAAATATATCAAATACAATCTAAGATATATTTTTTGGATTTATTTAAAAATATTATTTTTTAGTGAATTGTAAAAATTATGGATTTTTCAAAATTTTCACCATTTTTTCATAGAATAAGTATAAAAACCTTTATCCAGGGGCCCGTGTTGTGGCTACACTAAGCCTGCCTTTGATAGGCTTGTGGATGGTGACTAGTGCCGAGTAGGAATAACCCACAAATGGGAGGCATTAGCCTATGCACCTGTACACATGCACAAAAATCCAAGCCAAATATCCTGGAAATTAAAAATCCCAAGGAATCAATGCATGAAAACCACTATGTAAAACACAACTAGAGTAGAATTGAAATTAATGTATAGGGTGAAGAATTGGGAAAGTATAGAAGACCACCAAATAAAAGAAATAACACATGTAAAACACCAAGTCCCTATTGCTCGTCTACTAAAAACCCTACTTGAAAGGTAGTTGAAGGGTAGCTGCCTGATGCAACAGGAGTACGCCTCGTCTATCCGATCTCACTAAGAACCATGTAGTCTTGGACCTACCTAAACATCATAAAACCATCGATCTCTTTCACTAGACACAACACTTGCATGAAAATCCCATTTAGGGGTGACTGAAACAATACTCAGTATGACACCCTAAAACCAGAGTGGTAGTGGAGAAGGGAAAAACCGCAAAGAAATGAACAATCAGCTCAAAATAGGTATATTCCCATACATATACCCAAAACATCCAGATATAAATGTTTTAGACACTATAAATTATAAGGTTTCAACCTTATATCAAGCAATAGGATTCTCATCGTAGGATAGAATGGAAACAAATAAAACCAAGAGAAAGACGCACCACTAGCTCAACCATCATAGATGGAACCTGTGCAATAGGTACACTTCATTGGGAAAAACTATACCATGCTTAATGGTACATCTAAGAGAACATGCTCCGTCAATAACATCCTACTATGTTACACTCTAGTTCCCAACACTGGAGGTCCAGTCATCGCTATCTAGCACCCAACACAATACTAAGGAAACCCAACTGAAAATTCCCTCCCACACCACTGTACAAAGACGAGGGAGCTCTACTCCTAAAAATCTCATGAAACCTCTATAGCTCCTATAAGAAGGGGTCTTCAGCTCAGTATATTTATGGATAACTATCTCCTCTTTATCTATCTTTTTCATCAAGAGAATGGGTCGGTTCCTCACAAATGTGTACAAGAGCCAAGGGAGATCCAACCCCATTAGAGGTCCTACTCCCCACCGCTACCTAGGATAGGAGAATGAAACTCCATAAGTGATGACCAACACACTGATTACCCAGGGGAGTATGTCAGATGAAGGAATCACACCCTCATCCCATAGCGTGATATGACTTTGTAAGTTGGGTTCTAGCACCTTACCTAGTTGGGGAGTACTACTCAGTGACTAGAGGACATGCGCCCTGGTATGATAGGGGAGTACTAACCCAGTTAGATCGTGTGTGGAGAATCTATGCCCAAGAATAATAGGGGAGTTCTAACTCAATGTACATCAGATATTGAGGACCCATTCTCTAGTTCTATAGGGGAGTACTAACCCCAAGAATAGAGGACCCACTCCCTTGTCCCATAGGGGAGTACATACTCTTCCTTAACAATCATTTTTGAGAACCCGCAACCTAGTCCCTTTGGGGAGTAACACCCCAAAGGAAGCTACCCAAAGGAAACAAAATCTCTCCCACGATGTGGGGAGTCCCAAATTAACAAAACACATCGATTCCTGCTCATGAGAGCTTGTAATAGGAGGACCTACTCCAAAAACCATTAGTCCATCTATCAACATCCAGAAAAACTCACATTGAGTATCACAAAAGGACCGTCTCATCAGAATGGACCCAATTCCATAGGTAGATCATTGATTAGATGCTCCATTTGAATGTTAAATATGTTTGAGAAAAAATGGGGTCAGTGCCCTATGGACGGACCTGGAGATCAATCCACCAAATGTGGCTATCGACTACTGTGGTTTGACTGCACCCACAGTTGACCACACCATGAAAACTCGACCTGCCGTTGCAGTCGACTGTGGTTGAGATGTCGTGATCGCACACCAACATTACTAACCATGGGTCACGGTAGAACACCACCGTCGACCATGCCTCGATCTGGATTTCTTGGTCTAACCCCACCCACCATGTTCGACCCGACCCACCTAGTCTGATCCGACCCACTAGGTCCGACCCAACCCACCAGGTCCGACCAAACCCACTCGCTCAACCAAGACCAGGGGTCCGCCAACCCGACCCTGGTTTGACCCGCCCATTGGGCCAGGCCCAGTGTCTCCAGCATAGATCACTCCGAGCAAACATGATATTCTACCCCAGAGGTGAATTGTTTCCACGTTCGCTCTATTCCACACATCATAAGGGCACTGCACCCACTCATCCATCTAGTCCGCTCATTCAGATAAGAAAACTCCCACATTGCCTGTTGACTATTTGACACTAGCTTGACACAGTATTATCGCATCACCAGCTCTACTGTGGCCCACCCTAGTCGCAACCCTCGACGCCACCCATGGCTGATCCACCGTGGGTTCCTCCAACCACCTCCTCGAGCGGCCAACTTATGCTACACCAGCACGTGGCCGCCACCACATGCCACCGGCAACCGCGGCCAGTTCCGGTGTACTGGTGTGTTGTTTTATTAGCCACCAGAGATGATCTAGTTGTCTATTCATTGAACTTAATGAGTCTCTGTGATCCTCATGTTGCGTTCATCACCACTATGGGATCGAATCCACATTTCAACTCATTCCACTATCAAACACTCAAGTGTATGTAACTCATGTTTCAATTAGATCTGCTTTCTACTATCATCGTCACACCTACTCTAGGTTATCATGAGGCTGGATTGTTGATTTTTGATCATTGCTCTTTGAATCAGACTCTTAAATATCTATTTTTCATGACTCTACAAAGAATGTGAAGAATGTGAAGATCACAATGTATGTGAATAAAATGACGATCAGAAAGAATGCGAAGATCGTGAAGAACATGAAGAACATGTGTCAAAGGGGAGAGGAAAACCAAACATGAAAGCATAGAACGATCCTCTGTCATCATTCATCATGGAATTATTCCCCTCTATTAGAAGGATTTTTTAGAACAATCAAACACAAAATAAATTCAATTCTCCCCACCCATCCTGCAGTCAAGAACCTACCACAAGAACGATCGTACCGTGGGTCACCCTATTTGTGGTTTGATCCATGTTCATATTTTAAAACCTAGAATAGGGAAAGAACAGAATCAAATTAATCCGGTTGTATTGTAGTATAATTAGCATATTCTCTTATTATCTCATTCTTTAAAATTCTGCGAATGAACATACCTTTGATCACTATGGACATGGATTTACATTATCTATTATATTACCATCAAATTAAATGATATATCCACTATAATATTAAATACAAAAGGATATATCCTTATTCATGTTATATATTAAGGCAGTGTTATTTATGGTGGACACATCAAATCCTACTTCATCTTGAGAAAATGGAATCATGGTTTTTTTGACACATCCAATAACATGACTTATAATATTCATTAATATCAATCATTAAGTATAAGGTCCGTGAAACACATCCATATATAGGAATATACAATGACACATGTAAATATGGATTTATTGTAGGCGAGTCATGTTTTCTAAATCATCTTCTCTAAATATTACTCAGGGCATACACCAAGAGATAGTTTCTGAATGTTCTATGAGTCTCAAACACTAAAATCCTACATCATTATAGCCTTTAAAATTAATTCATCTTTCCAAAAAAATATTCAAGAATACTATCATGGAATATATAGGTTCTCATAATTGAGGGGAACTATTATGATATTTTACTATGACTATTATCATTGTGAAATTATCACTTACTATGTCACAAATAATATCAATCATGATGTTATAATATGTTAATTAATATTCAAAACAACGTATATAGGTAATCATATAGTATGCAAAAGTTTCTTATAGGAATCCTACTCCAATAGACATATACTTGATCTAGATCAAATTTCTAACTAATTCCATTCGGCTAGCTCTCCCATAATATTTATTATTCTTTTGAGACAAGGATTAACTCAAGGGGTTTACAAATTCTTTAGCTCAATTCAATAAAAATTTACCCTTTTGAGAAATATACTTCAAGATTTTATACATATAATGTATTTAATTTTTATGTTGGTGTTCCCTTGACACAATTTTTAGAGCCACCACTATAGTATAATCACAATATATTGTGATAGGTTCTAACTATTATGTACAACAACAAGGTCTTAGAAAATTTAACATATCTAAAAAAATCATTAGATATATTAGTCGCTGCTATATACTCAGACATTGATCCAAAATTGGTGAAAACATGTTTTTTAACCTATTCTTACTCACAACTACTCAATATGGACTAAATTTATATCCTAACTATGAATTCATATCAATATAATCTATATAAAAAATTTCATCTATGCAACCCCATATTATTCACCCCTCATCTCTTCCATAGACCAAAAAAAATCCCCAGTCCTACCCAGATACATAATAATAGCCTTAAAATAGACCAATGTTGTCATTTGAGATTAGATTCATATCTACCTACTACACTCATGGAAATGGAAACATCAATCCGTGTACATAATATGTAATATATGATATATCATATAATTTATGCCTATGTGATGTGACTTATTCTCTCTCTATATCCACTTCCATATATGGATATACATTCTTGGATAGATGTATAACACATGACACAAAAACCAATTTCCTCTAAGACTATTCAATACTAATTATCTTCAGTATGTAGTCAATGTGCGTACATTAACATAGTTTATGAATCCACATAGATTTATTACTAATGAATTTGATCCCAAGAATGTAGTCTTTTTAATCTATGTTCTTAATGGGGAAGAAGTTGTTTAACTAGTCCTTAATGAACTATAAGATAGGCACATCATTTCCTATAATTAATATTTCATTGATATATACAATTATAATACAACCATATTCCCACTAAACCACTAGTAAACACATAGATCAGATACATAGATAATGAAAAAAATATCTTATGGATTCATCACACTGAATGTTTAGTGGCATTGATGCTTGATTCAGTTTATGATTTCATTTTTACAACATAAAAAACATTTTGGAATGACTTGGAGGTAGAAACCGTTTGGCTTGTTTCATATATACATCATCAAAAAGGATCTATTCAAGGAATTTTTATCTGACATCCATATTTAAAATTTCATAGTGAAGGTATGATTTAGTAGAAGGTATTGTTCTGATGGATTTAAAATAGAAAATAGATACATTTTTTTGTTACAGTCAATTCCCTGACAAAGTTTAAAATCTTTAACAGGTAGTCTTTCTTAACAGTTATTTACATTATCTTCCATTTTAGTTTTTTCTTGAATAACAATTTTCACCTAAAACTATTTAAATCAATAGGCGTTTCAATTAAGACCCGATATTGGGTATTATACATGTAATCCATATCATAATTCAGGGCTTCATTCAATACTGTATCTTTTGATCTATCTACATCCTCTTTGTAAGAGATAGGATTAATATTGTCAATCAATAATGATTTACCATATTTTATGACTAAAAAATCATATCTTTCTTGTACTCTTACCTCTATGATGCTCCTATTTAGTACTTTAGTTTCATGAAAAATATCATTAACTATAACCATTATATTTTATTTGCATACTAAATCTTGTTTATTGTGAGCATTAACATCAATGATGTTAATATTTATCCCACTATCATTCTCTATGATGTTTTTTCCATTAAGAGAGATGAAATTTATCCGGAATCATGCATTCTTTAGTTAGGGATTTTATAGACATTATCCTCTAGTTACCTTGATATATCATATATAAATACACTATATGCATGGAGGTGCTATTTTTTTCAAAGATGGTCTCAACAGACACCTCACAACCCCATACATTAGTGTGTGGCAATACATATTTCATTCAGTAGATTAACTAAAATGGTATTCCAATTTCATCTTTAGTTGGTACTCAGTTTTAAATATGTGAAATAAAAAATAATTCAAATCCCATTAAGGATAATGAAAGCTCTTCAAGACTTATCATTGACCTCATCATGTTGAGAATGGTATGGTTCCTCTATTTTTTGGAAACCATTTCATTTTTTCATGGATATCTTCTAAGGGGTAAGTGAGAACCCTCAAAAATTAAGGTTTTCCCAAAAAATTAAACTATATAAAACATCACTATATAATTACAAAAAAAATAGTATTGTAATTTTTCACACATTTAAATATACATTGAATTTATATTAGCTTCATGTTCATATAATCCTTGATGACGTCATCCATTTTGTAGGACAGTTATTTAAAGTCTAATGATACTTCTCCAAGATTATTTTATGATTATTGAATATGCATGTTAAAATATGATCATGTTTCTTGAACCAGGTATGTTTCATACTGTTAGGTTCATCTAGAATCACTCTCTCAAATATTTTATTTGCATCCCCCAATAATGAATGGATGACTAGATCATCCTACAACATCTCTTTCGTAGTGTATATAATTTGATATAGGGGTATTGTTTAATAATCATTATCATTTATTGAATCTTACATCACACATGTACAATTTTTTATAGATAAATTTGATTATTACAAAACATGATCATTCAATGTTGATACAATTCTTATCAGATCTTTTCCTTCCACCTACTTTTGTTCCAAAGTCTTCCTAACCAGAACTGTTACTTTTCTAGGAGAATAAAGAAATGGATTTGGTTTTTTAATTTTACCCAAGGATATGGTGATCATTAGTTTAGGGTGTTATGAATACTATTTATAGGTTCTAGTTTTCTTTTCAATATTAGAATAATATCCCCTCTAGTTGAACATTCCCTTCATCATGTTCAATAAAAATTAAATAGATGCATATATATATATATATATATATATATATTCTATTCACGTTTAGTGGAAACAACATTATTATTTATTCAAAATAAAACTAATCTAATGAGTTTCATTTAAAACATAATGATTATTATTTGATGCAACTGGTCCCTTTATACTATAATAACATGATCACATATGCATTATTAACTCAGTCTGTTACCCAATAACACTGATCTAATTCCTATTTCCATTTTAATTCAGTGTTTACCCTCCTTCCACATCAATATTATCCATGTTGTAACCTAAAAATATTTTAATTCTATTTCAAATCAAAACTCATGTTTTTTCCATTTATATAAAAAAATAGAATTGGGATGATCTTTAGACCCTTCTTATCCACTAGGAGCGAAACTATGAAACCCCATGCCTAAAAACAGAATCTATGAATAAAATATAGACATAAACCGCCGCATATTTCCCTAAAAATCTTATTTTAATCCCTTATAAAGACCTCAAATCCCAATAGATATCCAAAATAGGTATAGATATGGCCCTCAAAATATTCATAACTTCTTTGACCCCATGGCCCCATAGAAGGTCATGGTTTGGTTGTACATTATTTTCAAAGGAAGGGTGAGGTCATGTGACTCTTATATTCCTTGTAAAGTTCATCCATTCACTAACATCGTTATAATTTTTTTGTAAAAGGTGTAGTGAGTTGATATAGAATCCCTAAATCGTAGAAGAATTTCATAATATTTTGGTAAATATATTTACCTCCTCAATCTAGTCGATGTGGCTTTATCTTATAACCATGTTGATTGTCTACTTCAGTATCAAATTATTATAACATCTAATGGGACGCAGACTAATAATCACACTAAAAACATATCTATATAAATAAATTCATTAGTAAAGTATATTAATTTTGAATATCCATCTGTAGGTTCTACTTGAAGATTTATATACACATCTATGTGTACCAAACCTAAAAGTGGTATGGCCCTTCCACTCGGCCACCAAATGGTGGTCTGGAAAATTCCCCTTATAAAAAATCATGATATATTTTAAGTGAATTTAGATAAAAAGTCTAAATAACAATATTAGTAGAGCTTTTACAAATGATTCTCGTTTGAATGACTGATACGATGATGCCACAATTGAGTGTAGAATAATCCATGAAAATTTTATCGATTATATGTTGATGATACCTAATTTTATTATTCCCATACATAATGACTTTTATTTTGTTGTTTCATAAAATAATAAATGTTTTCATTGAAAAATTACCATTATTTTTTTAGAATTTGAACATAAATCCATCCGTATCCAGAAAATAAATAGAGATGATGTTCTTAGTGACACAAGGCCCAAAATAAAAATTCTTTAAAATAAAAAAAATTCAATTAAAAATGGATAGTGTTAGTATCCGACTGAAAAATTTTAAGTCACACTTTCTAGTATTCTTGAATGTACACATATCCTATAGAAATCATTTTAAATAAATATAGTTCATCCATTCAGATATAGTTGTGAGCACCACCAGATGTACCCAATACCTAATGTGTACACATAGTAATATTAAACTAGATAAAAAACACATTTAACGTCCACTTATATTTGGGTTCAATTATTCTACTAGTGGACTATCTGGCCACATTCAAAACATAATGTATCTTGTTTCCTTTTCCTATCATTGAATCATATTCTTCTATGATAGATAGTTTTTGGGAGCCATATACATGAAATGAATACTAGGACCCATTACCATGTTCTTCCTTTTACTTTTTACCATAATGAATGTAGTTTTCTACATCCCATGTGTATTTCAGCAAAGAAAGTGAGAGTAAGATGTTCAAAAAGAGGCTTATCATAATTTATAATGTTTTAATTAGTAATAAAAGTAGAGATGGATTTACGCATTGATGATAGAATTAGATAAAACCACAGCTAATTATGTAATTCAATTCCTTTAGTATCAAACTTCCCTCTGTTACATATTAACTTCATCACATTTGTCCCATCAAATGTTGACACTCTATGTTTTCACGTGAATAGTGAATAAGAGATCTTATATCCCTCTTATCCAGAATTTTCTTGATAGAGGTCAAATTGGTAATACATGACTATATAATCAACAATATCCACATGTTACATTATAAGATCATTAAAATCCTTTGTAATCCCCCAAAAATTTCATATAGAGAGGGAATTCTTCTATTTTATCTACTTGTTTAGGTGCTCTAGGAATATGGTTCTTCATCTCACATAATTTCCTTTCATGGAATATCTGACACACAAACACCTTTTACAATCATGGAAATTTGTCCCAGAAATAATGATATCCTTATTATGAATAGATCATAGTGATATGGATAAATATATGTAGGTTTCTATTTATACAATTAAAAAGAAAATAATTTTAGTACATTATATTATAGAATATGATAATAAATATATCTTTTTCTCTCAACATTTTTTCAAAATCGAATATACAGAACAATTACCATAGGATATCTCATTAAAGATATATTTTTAGTGTAAATGATCCATATCCCCATTAT
Organism: Viscum album; assembly: GCA_963277665.1. Taxonomy (NCBI): domain Eukaryota; kingdom Viridiplantae; phylum Streptophyta; class Magnoliopsida; order Santalales; family Viscaceae; genus Viscum; species Viscum album. Next base: position 659,343,203 of record OY728162.1, on the reverse strand, counting down.
CATATCCCAAACTAAAGCCTGTAATACTATTCTAGGGAATTTTGTTAGGCACAACTTGCCTACAACATTACCTCAAAACTTGTTGATATTTTGAGTGGAATTTCCAATCCTAAATTACATATAAAGTATTTTCCCAAAACATTTCCAACTAATTGAAATATTTCTCATTGATGTGATCATCTTTTAATGTTTACTAAGTTATGTTAACTGAAAAAGCACAAAAGAAATTGACCAAAAATTAGGAGAACCCAAATGTAGGTTAGTCAAGTACATCGAACTATGGTTCGATTCTATCCTAATTTTTGGATGACTATATTAACTTAATATTTATAATAGAGGTATTTTTAGAAGTATTAGTAAACTTCAAATTTTATAAATATTACATTATTGTTAATATTGAGTAGGATTACTGATATTACTGAGGATATATTTGATAAATTTAATGCATAATTAAACTTTATTTTGTTCTATCATTCATTCTATTAATTTAATTAATTTATGTGGTAAAGATATAAAATCTAAAATGAAAATTACCATTCACCTTAAAATATATAAAATAAAAAGAGTGGTATAATAATGAGTTATTCTTCATGGTTATTTTATCTAGATGATGATTATACATTCATCATTCTATTGAAAAAACACATTGAACTCTAACTTGGTTTATGTTCCTACATTCAACCTTTCCTCCCATGTATCTCCTATATTGGTTTTTCTTATCTCTAAAGCTAAACCACCATCACTCAACTGAGGTACCCATCCATTATAGAAGCTTTTACTCAATCATAGGCAAGGGGAAAAAGTATTGGTTTTTGTGTTTTAGAGAAAATGAAACTATTAGGACGATTTCCATTGCATTATTAGAAAATATATGATGAAAATCATATGAATTTAATTTAATAATAATAATAAATTATTAGGAAACAAATATCATTAAACAGTCTAGTCTATTCTCTTGATCATCCACATACATGGAATAACTAGGCATTTTATTTAAACTAGAATTCATTCGGAATCTTATTATTTTTAGATGAATCACACCCAAATAAATTACTTATATTTTTTAATTAGACAATTATTTTTTATTAATTCACTTCTAAACACTCTGGAGATCACCATATATCATTATTTTAGAAAAATTAAATAATTTATTTAAAATTTATTATCTCAAAATATGTTACTTAGAGGTAATCCAATGAGTACCTCTATAAACTTCCTATCATGTTTTAAGGTCCTATCTAGTTTACTCATATAAAATGTAGCATAAGAATCTTACCACAAAATTTTATGGTGGTTAAAGTCAAATAAATACCAAATAGAGACATTTTATTTATATATAATTATATCATTTTGATACATGTAGAGAAATGAATGTATTAAAACATATATGTGATATGTGGTTCTGAATATTTCATAAAAATTAATTCAATTTTTATTATATATGAAACCCATCACATGGAATGTTTGAGTGAAAAATGACATATATAACACAAAATTATAAGGATTAAATAGTATAATTAAATTAATTTTAGATTCTTCATAAATATTTCATATATTCAATATTCACTAGCTATTTATATATACTATATAATTAATCACCATATATTACTGACACACACCTTGTGACTAGGATTGATTTCATAAAACATACATTAAGGGAGTATAGAATGTGAACATGTGTATATGTCATGTGGTGTTAAAATTTCCTGGCTACCAGTCACACATGTCATCTAACAAACACATGAATCTTCTTTGTCAAATGGACTAGACAATGAGAACAAAAGTTAAACATTGTGTAGTTTATCCAACAGTATGCCATGATGGACTAGTCATCACATGGTGTTATTAGTTACAAAAAAAATGAAAAAAATTAATGATGCTCCAAAATAATTCATGAATATCATGGTGAATTAAAAAATGTTACATGACATGTACCCTGGGGCTACATGTTGCATACTCTTATTGTAACTAGCTAAAATCCTTGGAACCTTAGGATGGGTTCTTATATTTTTCCTTGTTTATAATTAGTACTATATTTATCATAAATTTGATAATTAGGATGATTAATAAAACATATCAAACTTTCAATTCAGATATATATTACAACGAAATATAAAACTAATGATAAATGTATAAAACAAAGAAGAATTTAAATAATAATAAATTATTATGTGACAACTCTGAAACCAATTAATTATTCTGGGAATATGAGAAGTGTATGTTGAGAATGCCAAAATTACATTCTGTTATAATCAATGATGTATCTAAGATGTACATGGTAAATAATTCCATGAACAATGAAATTTTATCAAATATTTATGGACCTGAGAATGTCAAATCTAATCACCAGAATATCATATATTGATTTTTAATTGATTTATGGAGATAAAGAATTACCTATTAATGAATTCATTACTTTTAGGTAAATCATAATACATATCTATGTTGATCCATCACTGTTTTCTAATAATCAGCTATATATCCCCCCCATAGTGATCCACATGTCACAATCAAGAGATAAAGATTAGTCAGACATTGACTCCCCACTATTTAGAATGCTTCTAATATACTAGAAATTAGAATCTTTTACAAGACCAAGGTAAATATTTTCATATATGGAAATTGTTCCTTATACACAAGTCCAAATCACATACTCTTACTTCTCTTCCACATTCATCCACATCTCAATACAAAAACCTCATCAACTACCATTCCCCCATATATTCCCTTTCTACATGGGTTGGTAGTCTCCATATCAATTGATCATCGAAAAATTCTACTTTCCATGTAATATAAAATATATCAAAGTCAAATTATGGATACAATCCATCTGGTGTATTTATGAGGGTTCAAATTCTTCTTGTAGAAAATATAATTCATTTTCTTATGTATAGAATATATTGGAAACCTCTCAAGAAAATTTAGTTTAACAACATCATTAATGTTTTAATTAAAATAACTAGATCTATTTTATGAGTGGGTCAATTATTATTATGTTGGTTTACTTATATTGATCCATACACCACCAAAATATTAATATGAACTAGTGCACACCCAGATCCGAAACATGAAGCATTAGAATACAAGTCATAAACCTAACCCTTATTAGGGTGATTCAGAACCAAATATTAGTTAACCTAACATTCAACTTCTCAAATGACCATCAACAATTTTAGGTACATTTGAACATCACATCATATAAATTCAAGGATTTAAAGGGAGAAGCCAACATTAATTCCTTGACAAAAGATCTTTAATCTCCCGTAAGACCCAATAATCTCTTGATCTGAAATATATTCTTGTGTGGATCAAAATACATTACATCACGTATTTTATTAGGTTATAACTTGATGTACATAATAGAAATCACATGAACCAAGAATTTCACAACTAAAATATATAATTTGTAGTTAGATAGTCTATTATAAATGTGATTCTCTCAAAAGGACTCCAAGAAAGTCACTAGGGAGTTATATTTTTCCACCCAAGAAGTTGAGTGAACTTTGATGATATCCATATACACCTCATTGATTAAATAGATAGACATATAAATGATTCATTTCATAAAACCAAAGAAACCCACAAGATATATGGTAAGGATGAATTACATATCCAAATTTTAAAATTTTCTATACCTACTATTGTATGTTGTACTAAGAACATACACATTCAGATAACTAAACTGATGGTATTATAATATCATATTAGTCCTTAAAAACAATTTACCTCCCTAGATCTAGACAAAGAGATAATAGATTCTATAAATTTCATTCTTATTTTTATTGTTCACCTTGTTTTACTACTAGAAATTGATTCATTGTCAGAGACTTCCACTTATCTTTATTATAAAGATATCTACTATTTCGAATTGTTATACACTAAACCAAATAAATCCATTCCCTTAAGTTCATCTAACTAAAGATTCAACTCCTTTAACGTGAGATAATTTAACATGAACGATGGAATATATATGAGTATTATACAAAGTAGTATTTAAATACAAAACTCTTCCTCCAGATGGGGAAAAAACCAAAATATTATCCAAAAAGTCCTTGTAATACCTACATTCCACCAAATGAAGTTAACCAACTTAAACACTCTCTACCATATCAAACAAAAATAATAAAAAATCGAATTAGTTCAAGATAAAGTCTAGTAAAACTGGTCCAACCTCTACAACCTAGTGTCCCACTCACCATAGAAGGTGTAAATATTGTTGTTGGGAGATAAGAACTGAAATATATAATTATAGAAATAAATTTCCCGCTTGAATCTAAGAATCCATTCAATATTGAAAATGAGATAAAAAAAATATATTTCATTCCACTATGAAATCACAAAAAAATCTCAATATTATAAATCTGAACTCACCCCATAATAAGAATGACACCTTTTTTATTTATATTTCCCGTTAAAGTTTAATAATCCATCATATACAATATCTACTCTGATTATATCCCCAAATCATTAAATAATTTCAATTATTTTAATGAAGGAGATACACTCTACAACTCATTGTATGATAAATGTTCACAATACTACCATAAGGTGTGAACCATCTATAATGTTGGAGATTACCTATGAATCCAAATTTATGATAGTTCCTCGCATCATTCAAATAAATATTCTTAGTATGCCTGATAATACCACACTGATAACATCCCAATAAATTCCCTCCTAAATATCCTCATAAGTATATTAAATATGTTGTATGCTAATACTTCTACTTCATAGTCTACTCATATTCCAAATTTGAATAGAGGCAGATCTCTACTGATAGTTTTTACAGTTTCAGAAAAAATGATACTAGTCAAACTGGCTATTCCATTCTCAATAGTTATTTTCTAGTCTACTAATTATACATTAGATGGAATAAAATGAAGTATGATCCTAAATATGATATATTATTTTTAACCTATCTTAAAATTATTTACCTTCAGATAATCATTGATGAGAATCTCGGGTGAAATATGAACCAACTCGATAATGAGGGTGGTGTATTCCAAGGAAAATGATATTTCCCCTCGATCATCATGAACCCCCATTCTTTATAAACTCTTAATGTCACAAGATAAAATAGATGGTTTAAATTATATATGAACATAGTCCATGAAATTTCATAATATATCATAGTCAACATGATCGAGACTCAAAACCTATGACTAAGATCTACAATAACATTCATGGAAATCCCTACCTTAGATATATTAAGAGTCTAAAGGAATTGGAAGATAATTTTTAAATTTTATATACATTTATATATTTCTTAAGCATTTCAGAAACATTCAAATTATGGTGGATTATAATTCATAAACCCTGGGAATGATTCCCCATCCATTATTTTCCAAGCTCTCTACACTTCCCAAGTGACTAAATGGTATAGATAATTTATTCATTTATATGGGAATCTAATAAAGATTTTACCAATATTTTCTTCCTTATAGTTTCTTCTGTTAGATTGATATAAGTCATTTGGGGAAGTATAGTCTATATAAAACAAAACATAAAATGATGTCAATATGAAATTTCTATTTTAAAATCATCAATATACTAATAAAATATCTTAAATTTCCCTGAAACATAAAATAATTGTAATATCAATAATTAAAAATATTAAAATGATGAAAAAAACATTAAAAATTAATCATTTTACTACATTTTTATAACCCATGGAATCCTATAAATAAATATAAATTGTGATTTATTATTTTTTATTTTTTTCATTTATATTTATAACAATTTTATAAATAAACTACTAAGATGTTTTTAATTACAAAGTAATAGTTTCATATAACTGAAAAAATTTAATGAAATAAATGATTTTATTTAAAAGATAAATTTTAATCTTTACATAACTAAATTTGATAAAAGTGACTTCATTTTTTAAATAAATATATCAAATACAATCTAGGATATTGTTTTGGGTTTTTAAAAAAAAATATTTTTTAGTGAATTGTAAAAGTTATGGATTTTTTCAAAATTTTCATCCTTTTTTCATAGAATAAGTATCAAAACCTTTCTCCAGGGGCCTGTGTTGTGGCTACACTAAGACTGCCTCCAATAGGCTTGGGGATGGTGACTAGTGCCGAGTAGGCATAACCCACAAATGGGAGGCATTAGCCTATGTACCTGTACACACGCACACAAATCCAAGTCAAAGATGCTGGAATGTAAAAAAACCAAGGAAGTTATGCATGAAAACCACTATGTAAAACAAAACTAGAGTGAAATTGAAATTAATGTATAGGGGGGAAAATGGGAAAGTATAAAATCCCACCAAATAAAAGAATGAACTCAAGTAAAACCCAAAGTCCCTAACACTTGTCTGCTGAAAACCCTACCTGAAGGGTAGCTGAAGGGTAACTGCTTGAAGCTGCTAGAGTACTCCTCGTCTATCTAATCTCACTAAGAACCACCTGGTCTTGGACCTACCTAAACTTCATCAAAGCATCAATCTCTTTCACTAGAAACAACACGTGCAGGAAAAGCCTATTTAGGGGTGACTAAAACAATACTCAGTAGGACACCCCAAAACCAGAGAGGTAAAGGAGAAGGAAAAAACCGAAAAGAATTGAACAATCATCTCCAAACAGGTATATTCCCATAAATATACCTAGAACATCCAGATATACTTGTTTTAGACATTTTGAATTATAAGGTTCCAACCTTATAGCCAGCAATAGGATTCTCATCATAGGCTAGAATAGAAACACAAAAACCAAGCGAAAGATGCACTACTAGCTCAACCATCATAGATGGAACCCTTCCAATAGGTAAACTTCATTGGAAAAAACTATAACATTCTTAATGGTACATCTGGGAGAACGTTCTCCATCAAGAACATCCTACTAGGTTCCACTCTAGTGCCCAACACTGGAGGTTCAGTCATCGCTATCTTGCTCCCAACGCAAGACTAAGGAAACCCAAGTGGAAAGGCCCTCACAAACCATTGTACAAAGATGAGGGTTCTCTCCTCCTAACCATATCATGAATCCTCTATAGTTCTTATAAAGAGGGGCCATCAACTCAGTCTATTGATGGAGAACTAGCTCTTATTTATCTAATGTTTTCATCAAACGGATGGGCTCGATCCTCACAAATGTTTACAAGAGCCAAGGGAGATCCAACCCCATTGTATGTCCAACCCCCCCACCACCCAGGATAGGGGAATGAAACTCTATAAGTGATGACCCACACACTAATCCCCTAGGGGAGTATGACTCATGAAGGAATCACACCCTCATCCCACAGTGTGATAGGACCTTGAATGTTTTGGACTAGCACCTTACCTAGTTGGGGAGTACTACTCAGTGAATAGAGGACATGCACCCTGGTATGAAAGGGGAATACTGAACCAGTCAATTCATGTGTGGAGAATCTATGACCAGGAATTATAGGGGAGTTCCAACTCTATGTACAATAGATATGGAGGACCCATGTTGTAGTCCTATAAGAGAGTACTAACTCCAAGAAGAGAGGACCCACTCCCTTGTCCCATATGGGAGTACATACTCTTCCTTCACAAACATTTTTTCAAACCCACAACCAAGTCCCTCCTGGGAGTAACACCCCAAGAGGAATCTTGTAAGGGTTGGTGTCCTCAAAACCAACTTTTTTGTACTTTTTTTGCATAAATGTTCACTTATTATATATTGTTCATTGTTCTGCATGACTATAATATAATAATGTCCTGGAATATTTGTTGCATTAATAAGGTCATAGCAGATCCCCGCTATGATGAGAACCTTCAAATGCTATAACAATATTCATAAATAAAGTTCTATGATTGGATGACATACTATGATAGGACACATAGTATACAGACCGTCATGTGCGAGTACTCGTAAGAAGATGAGTCTCTCTCTCATGGAGTTTGCACTTGGTAATCTCTATGATGGGAGATTATGAGAACAGACCTGCCAGTAGTAATTCGGCATGTCTTGGTGTCATCAGATATTTCTATCTACGAGTGTGTGTAATGGTCCTTAGACTGAAAGATTATCATTAACTCATGTCATGACTCGCGCACTTAGATTTACTGACGAAAACCGTCATGCAGACATTTAGCGGGAAGTAGTGTACGTTGGGTGTGTCACGAGTGACATGTTGTTAATGGATAAGTCGAGGAAGGATTTGTCCCTTACATTTATGGAAGCTTCTATCTCGGCCCTTTGATTGAAATAGAACTATCGCATTAAATTCCATGGCCATGGTGTAAACGACGAGTTTATTTCAGGTAGTCAAAGAACGAAAGATCAAGCATATACATTTATAACACTTCCATGAAACCTGCTTGATGAGATATCGAGACAAAGGGATTAGATTACACATTAAGCGTTCGTATGAGGTGATACGTCAATGCAGCGTCAACTTCTTTCTCTAGGGTGCCTTGACCCATTGCTAGACTGTAATCTTGGACATTAGGCAAGCCTGCCTAATGCCAATGAGAAAGAGGCCTAGATGGTCACACACTAAGTTTATCCAAGTATCTCAAGTTGAATAATGATTATTCCCGTACGTGGTTTAATAATTATTCAAGGAAGCTTAAGTTGTTTTAAATTATGGAGGAAAAATTAAATAAAACAAGTACACGCCATGTATTATTAAATGTACATGCCGTGTAGTTTTATTTTGGAAAGGAAATGAATAAATGAAAACAAGATATACACACCGTGTACATTTAATGTACACGCCGTGTAGTTTTCAATGAAAAACAAGTACACGCCGTGTATTTATTATTACACGCTGTGTAGTTTTTCCAGTCGGGTTTTTGAGGACATAATATCGTTTTATTAAATGATATTTATTATAATCAGCGTGAGCACATGTCAAAGAATTAATTATTCGACATGGTGGTTTTCAATAAGAGTTAATGAAATAAATGAAACATGTAACGCGTTTATTTATTGTCATAACTCTACAACCTCAAACTTGATTATAAATATCCTCACAACCCAACTCTTTTCCTACACAAGAGAATTATTGTGCACAACATCTCTAGATAATTCTTTCAAGACCGAAAGAACCTCTTCCTCCAAGTACGCTCTCATGACCCAGATAGATCCTCTTCCATTGGATCAAGACGATCTAAGGCGGACAACATAAGCAAAGGTTTCTCCACACAAGCACCCGGAGAATCCTTTGGCGACATCCAGAGATACAAGGTACACGTGAGGATCACCGTTAGAGGGAGTCTACACTTGGCTTCTACGACGCAATGATGGATCACATCGACAACATGATCGAGAATATCAATGAATAAAGAAAACCCAAAAGGTATTTCTTTATAATTAATTAAATTAACAATAATCAACCTGTAACGATCCTTGTTTGTAGTTCCAGGACATACCATCTTCATTGTATTTTTCTGTGATTTGATCCATGGAGACTGACGTTTAATGTCGTATTCATCCCAGATTGATCATTGCTAATGACAAAAAGCCAAGTGGCCACAACCACCCATGCGCTTTCGCTACACCCGGAACCTTCAAATGGTATCAGAGTGAGGTTACAACGTTGATTATAGTTATTTAATTTTCGTTGATAATTTATGCATTCATATTTGATTCAATTTGAAATAAATCGTTCTATAAATATGAATTTACGAGATCTATTCTTCCTCCTTTGTTTCTCGATTCATATCACAGAAACAACCTTATAATTTTATTTTTGATTAAAATAAAAATGAGGAACTCATCCGGAAGAGCTGCTCTTTCTGTCTGTACAACACGGGATTACACGGCGTGTAATTAAAACTACACGCCGTGTACATAGGTTCAACGAACCGGCACTGGTCTGCCAAACCATGCCGTGTGAATTGATTATGCCTAAGTTTTAATCACGCTGTGTTGACCAGAGTAGAACGGTGCATTGGAACAACACGTCGTGTAGTCTGTTCCGACCTAGGTGAAAACTTGTACAAAGATAAGCCGCGTACCGCGTACACGGGATCGCCAGGCCAGTTACCGCATAATAAGGAAGTACACGCCGTGTATGATTTATTTACACACCGTGTACTCAAAAAATTTCCAAAGTAAAGAAAACACGCCAATGCCCCGACGTGTACTTTGATTAATGTATGAAAAGAAAAATACACGCCGTGTAATTATAAAATACACGTAGTGTACTTTCCAGAAATGGAATTTCACCAGGTTTCCTCCAATGTACAAAGAATCGTACAAGGAATATGGATGAGAAGAATCTCAAGGAAATTCAGAAATAAATTTAAGATAAATAATTGATTAATTATAAGATCATAATTAATTGAATTCAAGTGCGTATTATCTTAAATAAAAGAATGATTGAAAGAATTTGAATTCTAAATATGCGTAAATATCATTGCATACTATGGATGATCATGAGATAGACCAAAGAGCCTTTGTATGTGTATGGTTTCATTTAAATTTATTTAATTTAAATTTGTTTGCCTGCGAGCCTTCTTCCAATAAAATATAGGGCCTGCCTGCCCATGGTTTCTTTAATGCAAACCCATGTAATGGAGGATCTCCCAAGCCAGAGGAGATGGTTCAAATCCCGAAGCCGATGCGAAACCGACACACGAAGATACAAAGGTGGACAGGTGGGAGCTGAAAAACACAAACCATCAGGTTCAAGGTGTTTTCCCTAGGTCAGGGTTAGCTTATCAAAACCGCTAGATAAGCTAACAAATAGAAGCTCATGATCATGCCATCTTATTTTATTTCTGTCCGATTTCATGGTTTATTTATTATGTATGTGTTGTGGCGATCACATGATTAATAAAATGAACAAGAATGCAAATATGGAATAAAATTAAAATCGGACTATGCATAAACATTATCAGAACATGGTTAATCACTTAAGCAAGCATCACTTAATATTAACGAACATGAGATAATGTGAAACTACGCATAAAGGAATAAAATCCCTCAATACCATATTAAGTCAGACCAAGCCTTCTGTTACCTGATTAAGGGCAAGACTCAATAAAACTATGTGTTTGACCAACCCTTGTTGGGACACTTACTTTTATAAAGGAATCCCTTATGAAAGGTTTCGATTTGAATTAACCATATTACATCAAGAGAAGTATCCCTTGCTAGACTTGGTGTAATATTGGAGGCAAGATTTGAGGAAATCGATGTCAGGATTTCAGGATTGGGGAGTCCACTCAACAGATCAAGGAACTGTAAGCCCACAGTTGGAAAAGACCTGCCTACCTAAATTCCTTCAAATATCTTGACCAACCCTTGTTGGGGTTATGTGAAGGGTAATATGGATCCTTTCCACTAGAATGTCAAAGCAACTGGACATTCCGAGTTCAATGGTGAGGGCCATTGGGACTTGATAAAATAGTGGGAGACTTAATAAATTTTATTATTTCTCATAAAATGTAATCAAGAATGTACTGATGAATCTTCTCTATTAATTTGTAGAATCAATATGACAAACACATCAACCACATTTTCTATGTGATGAATTCTGGATAAAGACAACATCCTCACCGGCAGTAACTTTCAGGAATGGTTTAGGCACCTTTGGTTTATCCTACGTCATGAATGGAAGTTTTACGTGCTAGAGTCCTCACTTCCTGATTCTCCTACCCCAGGGGCAAGTGATGAAGATTTCCTAGTCTATGATCAACATTTGAACGTTGCTCTCGATGTTCAATGTTTGATGCTATCATTTATGTCTAGTGAGCTCATGAAGTCTCGTGAAGACATGGATGCCTACAGCATGCTCGAGCACCTCCGTGGTTTATACCAGGAGAGAGAAAGACAAGAAAGGCTTGAGATCTCCAAGGCTCTGATTCAGAGAAAGCTTGGAGAGGGTTCCCCAGCTGGGCCTCATGTAGTCAAGCTCATTGGAAACATTGAGCGCTTGGAGGTTCTAGGGGTTAAAATCCCTGAAGAACTGGGTACTGATCTCATTCTCGCATCACTCCCCCAGAGCTTCTCAAACTTTGTTGTGAACTTCAATATAAACAACATTGAGAAGTCTTTGTCTGATCTTCTCATTATCATTCGCCAAGTGGACACTGACATGAAGAATGAAAAGACTTATATCGTCATGGTGAATAAAAGGAAAGGGAAGGTGAAGTGCTTTAACCCCAAATCTTCTTCAAGGACTTCCATGAAAAGGAAGATCAAAGGGGAGGCAAAGGAACAAGATGCTGTTTGTTTTGCATGTGGCAAGAAGGGCCACTGGAAGAAATCCTACACCCAGCCATGGAACCAAGGGGAAGCTTCAGCTACGTTTGTTATCGAATGAAATCTGTCTATTTCTACTAATTGGGTATTAGAAACTTCTTGTGGTGATCACATATGTATCCAAATACAGGAACCATGTAGATTCAGGAAGATTGATCGAGGGGAGGTAGATCTACGAGCAGCCAACAGAGCCAGACTCGCTACTATAGCTGTCGGAGACTACCACCTCACATTGCCTACTGGGATGGTCTTGGTTTTGAAAGGTTGTTATTATGTTCCTTCTGTTACTAAAAACATTATTTTAGTATCCAGATTAGATACTGATGGATTCATATTCAATTTTGGAAATGAATGTTGCTACTTTTATAAAGATAGCATTTGTTTTGGTGGGGTACATTTATATAACTACCTTTATGTGTTAGACTAAACAAACCAAGTAATGGAAATCGATAACAAAGTTAATTCACATGACTCATACCACACCCAACTTTGGTATCACCTGCTAGGTCATGTCAATGAGAAACGTATGAAAAAATTACAACAAGATGGGTATTTAGATTCTTTCGAACTAAAACCACTTGGTGTATGTCATGCGTGTCTACAAGGAAAAATGACCAAAGCCCCATTTAGTGGGAAAGGTGAAAGAGCTAAAGAGCTTCTAGAATCAGTTCACACAAATTTGTGTGGACCATTTCCAGTTGAACCAAGGGGTGGGTTCTCATACTTCATAACTTTTACTGATGATTTTAGTAGATATGGATATATCTATTTAATGAGGTATAAGTCAGATTCTTTTGATCGGATCAAAGAATACAAGAATGAAGTTGAGAACCATCTTGGTAAGAAGATTAAGAAACTCCGCTCAGATAGAGGAGGAGAATATCTTAATCAAGCCTTCACTGATTTCTTACGGGAGTTTGGGAGTCTATCTCAACTCACTCCTCCTTACACACCATAGTGGAATGGTGTAAGTGAAAGGAGGAACCGCACCCTATTGGACATGGTGAGATCAATGATGAGTTATGCGAGTCTTCCATTATCCTTTTGGGGATATGAATTACAAATAGTAGCGCACATACTAAACCAAGTACCAACTAAATCGATAAATGGTATTCTATATGAATTATGGAGTGGACGCAAATCCAAGTTATCGAATTTACATGTGTGGGGTAGTGAAGCATTTCTTAAGTCCTATTTAGGTAACAAACCTGCACCCCGAGGCACAAAGTGTATCTTTATAGGATATCCCAAGGAAACAAGGGGATATTACCTATACAACCCCTCAGACAAAAAGGTTTCAGTGGCAAGACATGCCATATTCCTTGAGAGGGAGTACATCTCCAAAAGAGGTACTGGGAGCGAGATAGACTTCGATGAATTCGAGGCTCAAGATACACCTAAGTTGGTAAAAGAACAAATTCCACAAAGCCCCGTGGAAGAACAATCTGTTCCAGAGATACAAGAACTGCGTAGGAGAACAAGATAGATGAGAGAACGAGAACGATAAGGTTTTCCTGTCACCAAGGATGGTGACTCATTATTGGTTGACAATGATGATCCTCTTACCTAAAAGGAAGAAATTGAAGGAACAGACGTTGCCAAGTGGCAAGAAGCCATGAATTCTGAAATGGATTCCATGTACCAAAACCAAGTTTGGATATTGGAAGATTCTCCATTAGATGTAAATCCTATTGGTAATAAATGGGTATTCAAGAAGAAACTGGACATGGAGGGGCAAGTCAGCACCTACAAGGCACGACTGGTTGCAAAAGGATTTAGACAGCATCAAGGAATTGACTATAATGAAACCTTTTCACTAGTTGCAATGCTGATGTCCATTATAATCCTACTGGACATTTCAGCTTACCATGACTATGAAATTTGGCGAATGGATGTCAAAACAGCTTTCCTTAACGGGAACCTCCCGGAAGATGTCTACATGACACAACCTGAAGGGTTTGTGACTCCAAAGGATGCCAACGAGGTATGCAAGATGCAGAAATCCATTTATGGATTAAAGCAAGCATCAAGGTCATGGAACATTCGTTTTGATGAAGCTCTTATAGAATTAGGCTTTGTTAAGAATGAATGCGAGCCTTGTGTCTACAAAAGGTTTATTGGAAGTGTAGTAGTTTTCCTAATAGTTCATATTGATGACATATTGCTAATTGGAAACGAAGTACCTGTCTTACAGTCCGTTAAGGCATGGTTGCATAAATGCTTCGCCATGAAAGACTTGAGAAAAGGCGACATATATTCTTGGGATCAAGATCCATCGTGATAAATCCAAGAGAATGCTGGGTCTGAGTCAAAGTACATACATTGACAAGATACTGAAGAGATTCAGTATGTAATAGTCCAAGAGAGGATTGTTTCCAGTGTCACATGGAATTCATCTTTCCAAGAAAATGTGTCCTCAGACACATGAGGAAAGAAAAAGGATGGAAAGGATCCCTTATGCATCCACGATTGGGTCAGTCATGTATGCTATGCTATGTACGAGGATAGATGTTGCTTATGCATTAAGTGTGGTAGGCAGATATCAAGATTATCCAGGAGACCGCCATTGGATGGTAGTAAAGACTATCCTTAAGTATCTGAGGCGTACTAAGGATATGTTCCTGGTTTATGGAGGAGATGAGGAACTACTTATCAGAGGACATGTAGATGCTAGTTTCCAGACTGATCAAGATGACATGAAGTCGTAGACCGGATACATCATCAGTTTGAATGGAGGTGCAGTGAGCTGGAAGAGCTCAAAACAAAGTGTGGTGGCAGATTCTACAGCAGGGTCCGAGTATATCGCAGCTTATGAGGTAGCTAAAAAAGAAGTATGGATGCGAAGCTTTGTCCAAGAGATGGATGTAGTACCGAGCAGTAATGATCCTATCACACTCTATTGTGATAATACTGCAGCAGCGGCACTTGAAAAAGAGCCAAGGTCACATCAGCGGAAAAAGAACATACTTCGGAAGTATCACCTCTTGAGAGGTTTTTCTCAGAGAGGTGAAGTTGCAGTGAGTAGTATTTCCATGGAAGACAACGTGGCAGACCCATTGACTAAAGCCTGGACTCAGCAGAAACATGATCATCATGTGATGTCTAGCGGACTAAAAGTCATAGGCAGTTGGCTCTATTCCAAGTGGGAGTTTGTAAGGGTTGGTGTCCTCAGAACCAACTGTTTTGTAATTTTATTACATAAATGTTCACTTATTATATATTGTTCATTGTTCTCCATGACTATAATATAATAATGTCCTGGAATATTTTTTGCATTAATAAGGTCATAGGAGATCCCCGCTATGATGAGAAC
Source organism: Viscum album (assembly GCA_963277665.1). Lineage (NCBI taxonomy): Eukaryota > Viridiplantae > Streptophyta > Magnoliopsida > Santalales > Viscaceae > Viscum > Viscum album. Next base: position 659,327,702 of record OY728162.1, on the reverse strand, counting down.
CTTGAAATGCTATAACAATATTCTTAAATAATGTTCTGTGGTTGGATGACATACTATGATAGGACACATAGTATACAGACCGTCATGTACGAGTACTCGTCAAAAGAAGAGACTCTCTCTCATGGAGATTGCACTTGGTAATCTCTAAGATGGGAGATTATGAGAACAGACCCGCAAGTAGTAATTTTTCATGTCTTGGTGTCATCAGATATTTTTATCTACGAGCGTGTGTAATGGTCCTTAGACTGAATGATTATTATTAACTCATGTCATGACTCACGCACTTAGATTTACTGATGAAAACCGTCATGCAGACAGTTGGCAGGAAGTAGGGTACGTTGGGTGGGTCACGAGTGACATGTTGTTAATTGATAAGTCGAGGAAGGATTTTTCCCTTCCATTTATGGAAGTTGATATCTTGGCCATTTGATTGAAATTGAACTGTCGCATTAAATTCCATGGCCATGGTGTAAACAAGGAGTTTATTTCAGGTAGTCAAAGAACGATAGATCAAGCATATAGGTTTATGACACTACCATGAAACCTGCATGACGAGATATCAAGACAAAGGGATTAAATTACACAGTAAGCATTGGTATGAGGTGATACGTCAATGCGGCATCAACTTCTTTCTCTTGGGTGCCTTGACCCGTTGCTAGACAGTAATCTTGGACTTTAGGCAAGCCTGCCTAATGCCAATGAGAAAGAGGCCTAGAGGGTCACACACTAAGTGTATCCAAGTATCACAAGTTGAATAAAGATTATTCCTGTACGTGGATTAATAATTATTCAAGGAAGGCTAAGTTGTTTTAAATGATGGAGGAAAAATTAAATAAAACAGGTACACACCTTGTATTATTAAATGTACATGCCGTGTAGTTTTATTTTGGAAAGTAAATGAATAAATGAAAACAAGATATACACGCCGTGTACATTTAATGTACACGCCGTGTACATTTAATGTACACGCTGTGTAGTTTTCAATGAAAAACAAGTACACGCCGTGTATTTATTATTACACGCCGTGTAGTTTTTCCAGTCGGGTTTTTGAGGACATAATATCGTTTTATTAAATGATATTTATTATAATCAGCGTGAGCGCATGTCAAAGAATTAATTATTCGACATGGGGGTTTTCAATAATAGTTAATGAAATAAAAGAAACGTGTAATGAGTTTATTTATTGTCATAACTCTACAACCTCAAACTCAATTATAAATATCCTCACAACCCAACTCTTTTCCTACACAAGAGAATCGTTGTGCACAACATCTCTGGAAAATTATTTCAAGACCGAAAGAACCTCTTCCTCCATGAACGCTCTCAAGACCAAGAGAGATCCTCTTCCATCATATCAAGACGATCTAAGACGGACAACGCAAGAAAAGGCTTCTCAATGCTAGAACCCGGTGAATCCTTTGGCAACGTCCAGAGATACAAGGTACATGTGTGGATCACCGATAGATGGAGTCTACACTTGGATTCTATGACGCAACGATGGATCACATCGACAACGTGATCGAGAAAATCAACGAAGAAAGAACACCCAAAAGGTATTTCTTTATAATTAATTAAATTAACTATAATCAACCTGTAACGATCCTTGTTTGTGGTTCTGGGACAAACCATCTTCTTTGTCCTTTTCTGTGATTCGATCAGTGGAGACTGACGTTTAATGTCATATTGATCCCGGATTGATCATTGCTAATGACAAAAAACCAAGTGGTCACATCCACCCACGCGCTTCCACTGTGCCCAGAACCTTCAAATGGTATCAGAGCGAGGTTACAACATTGATTATAGTTATTTAATTTTCATTGATAATTTACACATTAATATTTGATTCAATTAGAAATAAATCATTCTATAAATCTGAATTAATGAGATCTATTCTTCCTCCTTCGTTTCTCGATTCATATCACAGACACAACCTATTAATTTTAATTTTGATTAAAATAAAAACGAAGAACTCATCCGGAGGAGCCGATCATTCTGTCTGTACAACACAGGATTACACATCATGTAATTAAAACTACACTACGTGTACTTAGGTGCAACGAAACGACACTGGTCTTCCAAACCACGCCATGTGAATTGACTATGCCTAAGTTTTAATAACGCCGTGTTGACCAGAATAGAACGACACGTAGAAACCGGAATACACGGTGTGTATGTGGGAACAACACGCTGTGTAGTCCGTTACGACCCAGGTGAAAATGTGTACAATGATAAGCTACGTACCACGTACACGGGATCACCAGGTGAAATTTTGGATCTTTTCGGATAACTTTTATATTTTGATGAATAGTGAAAATTACTAAATTTTAATAAAAAACAACTTTTTAATCAAAATTATTAATAGTGATAAATTATACTATTTAGTGGTTATAAGGTATAATTAGAATATAATTTTACCATTTTAGCCAATGGTGGTCATTAGAATTAATTTCACTTTGAAATTGGACATAAACAATTGTCAAACTTTTGATTGATATTGTTTCTTAAAAACACGCTATTTGTTTTGAAAAAGGGAATTAATTACAAAATTAATAAATGCAACTTATATTTTTGGAATTTTTTAAAATTGACATCATTTTTTAATTCAGAATATCAATTATAGCTTAGGGTGAATTTTTGGTATTGTTCAGAAAAACTTGGATTTTTGATGAATAGTGAAACCACTAAGTGGTAGTTAAAAAACTGATTTTTTTATTAAATGAAATATTACCACCTCTGTGATTTGAATTTCCAATATCTTACATACATCGTTTTCATTAAGAAGTAAAATGTGGTTCAATGGGATTAAAATAATTTTTGGTGAATAGTTACTTTTAAGTTCTATCAATCGCGATTATAGGTAATTAGTGTAACTTAAGGTAAATATAAAGTTATAATAATATAAAATTACATTTACACTTGTCCTACCTTTATTGGTCGCGTCATGGCCGACCAAGACAATCGAATGGTCAACTTGGGGACCCCATGGAGCCACTTGGGTAAGAAAATGACATTAATAACTTTTTATTTAAAGTAAAAAATAAAATTGTCACAAACATGCGTTGTTTTACTAAAAAAATCATTACATGGGGTTATATAAGTTAACATTTAGACTATAAATATTCATTGGAAATTTAAAAATATTTCCTACATCATTTTATTTTTTTATAATTTTTAGACATTAAATGAATTAAAATTTTTATAACACCATGATGATGCAACGATTAGTTCATTAATTAACGATTTAAATAAAATGAAAAGATAATGTAAAATCTAAGACTTACACTTGTCAATAACCTATTTTATGAGTATATTTCGAACCCTTATCACCTTATAATCAGAATATATAATTTTCAAACCTTTGAAATCCGAATATCACTTCATTATAATTTAACATTTCATGACTTTCCTAGAGTTCCCATCCTCTCCTGTTATAAAAGGCCCCCACCACTACCACCTTATTCACACATTCCAAGACATTTGTCTCGGCCAAACACTGCCCAAATAATCTCTCAACATCCCTATCTTTCTCATAGAAGCCTCAATTTGGGCAGAAGTCTTCCCAAGTAAGCCTTTGGCTCAAATCAAAAAGAGTTACCTGATTTTAAGGTAATGTCTTCTCTTATGTTCTTTTGTATTATTTTTCTTCTCCAACCCCTTAAACTCTTTTTATTACTTTATTTTGTAAAAAAAACCAGTATCTTTAATATAATAGGATGTTTTTATGAAAATTATTCGAGCTAAACTTACACACACCTCCATCTAATTGTTAAGGAACATACTGTTTCCGTGGATGGCGAATTACTGCCTCATGAAACGATGATTGTTCTATCTTCTCCTACCACCCCTCATGGTATACATTATGATGAAACTATATTTATTTATTATATATATTATATTTATTTCCTCTATATGATTCTGTATTTTAAATTTACAACATACCTTTATGCTTTTCATGGTGTGAAAATGCGATAATTTCATTTGAGGAAGTGTCGACTACCACCCCCCCCCCCCAAGTGATGTGACTCGTTCATGAAATACATGGAATGTATAAAGAATTAAATTAATGAAATTATGTGACATATATAACATATATATTATACTATAATTATAATATATATATATATATCTCATTTAGTTTTAATTCCATTAAATAAAAATGAAAGTAGTGTTCATTTATTCTGGCTATATATGATATATATGATATCTACATCATGAATATAATTCTGGATTTGATGGATATTTTACCACATGAACAGTTTCTAATTATAAGAAGTTTATTATTGACTCAAGTACCAAAGATCGAAAAAACAACCATTATCAACTTAAATAATTACATAATGTTCATAACATGGTAATAACTGATATAAAAGGATGAATGAACTTGAAAAGGGTTATTAAGCCAGTATAAATTAACTCTAGTGTATTATTCAGGAGGTTAAAGAACGATCAAGTCAAGTCAGACACGAGGTAAGGGACTTCGTCTCAATCTTCTTTCATTGAGGCATATTTTGTTTTAATACAAGACTTTCTTTATACGGTGTATAGACCCCTTTTAATTTGACATTTATTCAAGAGGAATATTTTTTATACAAATTGTTTTACTAAATGAGAAAAGGGAATGTTTTTCTGTCGTACGTATGCGACGACAATGACTCCTCCGCCGTCGTGACCATTATTTGAGTTTCAGCTTCCTCTACAGGCCATTACATTTCATAAATGAACAATCAATACCATATTTTAATTTTCTTTTATATTGGTATTGAAAATTGTTTTGATAATGTTATTATTATATCAATGTGTTGTATTGATATCCTATGATTGAAATATGGAAATGTTATGTATGTTTTATGTGATATGATTATGTTATGGTTTATGATATGTGTAAATATTTTCATATAAAGAATGAATTGGACTTAATAAGTGATGGTTAGAGCCCGCTCTAGCTCCTCGATGCATCGATAGGTCTCATGAGACAAACTAGTGTCTTGGAATAGGGCCTTGACAAAATCTTATTTGTAGTCTTGTCACGAGGCCTTGGCTACGTGGTTATGATAGTCTGACATTATGCATTCCATCATTATGAAAGTGATTATTGATATTGCATGTGATTATTTTACTAGTAGAATATCCATGTGAATAAGTAAATGGAATTATTTCATTTTATTTTTGACATATTATGGTGATGTTCAAGTTTAAAAGGCTTTTGTTTTAGTTATAATTTTCCTTAAATGATTATGTTTATTTATGAATGTTTCCGCTGTATTTTTATCCTTACTGAACATATGAGCTCACCCCTTTCTATGTTTTAATTTTTCCAGGATGTGAAGAAGTATTTTATGAATGAACTGCAGGGATAGTATGAGGGGATATGAAGACAATATTTTATTGTAGTTTTGTTTTACTTTATGATGTAATGTAAGACTTATGAATATATCTAGTGTTTCCAAGGATACTAAACTAATCAGTCTTTCGAGACATGATCTTTTTTGATCATGCCAATGTTACGTAATAATGAACTGACTCTGGGTAACTAGGGTCGGGGTGTTACAGTTGGTATATGAGGTAGTTTAGTACTAACCTTGGAATCTAGATTTAGATAAACTCTGATTAGAGCACATAGCCCTAAGATAGACTTTGAGGATTAGTATATAAAAACTTCCTAGAATTTTGGTATTATAGAGATTTTGTGAGTTTTCCAAGCAATACATCCGTGTCTGGATACGAGCAGGTAGAGGTGGCTCTGGCATAGATGTATCTAGGGGTAAAACCTGAAAACACCGCTTTGAGCTAGACTCAAACGGGAACTGGTGCATGACAATGGGCCTTGCTGCACTCTTGGTTACGACACTCCTAGGGGATATTCTTAGGATAATTATCATTTTCTTTACAAACCATTATGAAGGGTTGATGAGTATATACTTCCTCAAGGAAAACATTTTTATGATTATGTATTATATCCATAAATAGTTCAATTTATTTTAAGTGTTTTGCAAGTTTGTTATTATGTATTTCAATTCATAAACTAATCTAGTTTATGAGATTGTTTAGAAATGGTGCCTAGTGGAAGGAATGGAAACTGTATCAATGCACGCACTCCATGTAGGATTTTTCCTCCTACTCAAGATAATTATAATGTAGCTGGTGATACAACTGGTGCTAATCAGCTTATCACCATACTGGGACAACTCACTCAGGTTATGTACAATAACCTTACTCGTATTGAGAACCCTGATATGCATCATAGAGGATCAATGATAGATCGCTTCATGGGGAAACAACCACCAACAATCAATGGGAGTACAAATCCATTAGTAGCTGAGCAATGGATAAGTTACCTAGAGAAAATATTCCATGCCTTGGGGAGTAATGAAAGGGAAAAAGTTATCATGGAAATTTACCGCCTCACTAGAGATGTTGATCAATGGTGGTCATTGATTCAAAACACGAAAGAAGATGAAGAAGTATCTAATATGGAATGTAAGGAGTTCAAAGAGCTTTTCATAGAAAAATACTTTCCTCGTGACCATCAAGAAGATATGGAAAGGCAATTTCTGAGTCTGAGACAAAAGGAGGTTGAGAATGTCACAAAGTATGAGGCTAACATTACAAGGTTAGCGAGACATGCTACAGATTATATACGTAACCCAAGAAGTAAGATTGAGCATTTCTTTGATGGGATAAAACCATTTCTCCATCGAGCTTTAGTATCACAAACATTCTCATCACACGAAGATGTTGTCTCGTGTGATATAAAGACAGAAAAGAAGTTATCTATGTCTTATGAAAACAAATTAAAGCAAGAGAAGAAGAGAAAGGTGGAACAAGAGATAGTGAAAGGGAAAAAGGGAAAGAAGGACTTTCCATTATGCGATAATTGTGGAAAGAATCACCCTGGTACTTGCCTAAAAAGAATGGGAGTTGTTATAAATGTGGAGAAAAAGGTCACCGGGCTCGTGATTGCAAGGGAAAGAAAGAGGCTATCAATGTTGAATGATACAATTGTAGAGAAATGGGGCATTATTAAAAGGAATGTCCTATGTGTTAGGGAAACTTAGCTCAGAAATGGCCAAGGGATCAAGGCCAAGCTTATGCTCTTACTACAGATGAAGTTGAATAATTATTGTATTTGTGTTTTTTGACTCAAGAACTACATTATGGTTATAAGAATAATGTGAAATATATATAAGGATTGTACTGAAGTACTTATTATTTTCATTAAGGTTTCAATATGATGAAGGTAATCATATTTTTATTATGTGACAATAAGAGAAACCTTACTTTTTTTTGGGAATCTGATGTTACAATTGATTTTGGAATTTAGAGACCTTTTAGAGAAAGTCTGGACAGAGGTATTTTGGATAACTATAAATGTTGGAATGGATTAATTTGAACTTTGGATAGTATTGTTTAAGGTTAAACATTTCTGAAGATTATTTTTGGAATATTATTAGGAAAAGGACAACCTGCAGGTCGGGGGATAACCCGTCGCGTCGGACAAAGCTGCAGGCATCGAACCCACAACCACAGTGTGACAATCCTTTATTACCTACCACTAGCCTATATGAAGTCCCTGGTTATTACAAAATATATTTCCTAATCTAAATGGTATGTGTTGATATTATGAACCTTGTACGATTAGGATAAATATAATATTTTCGAGTTCTATTACCTTTTTGAGTGAATGATGAGTTTACGGTAAACATTTATAAAAGAATGAAAGTCTACATGACAAGTATTTATATTTCATTACGTTCTTAGTAAATCTCCTAAATAAATTCCTCAACTGTATTAAAGGTAACTTAAAACAAAAATGTTGTCGATTAACTTTTCCTACTGAGGAATCAATGATTGTTTAACCAATCACAAGTTTTTGATTTTCCTATAGTTAACTTTCTCTTAATACTATTTTATACAACTATCTATCAGACCTTGATGGTTTGTTTCTTCTCCATATACATGTTTTCATATAATTCTAGTATGGGCTATCTTGGGTGACCTTTGTACTTCTCTTTCTTTCTTTTAAAGTTATATTTTTATTAACCCTATTTCCGATATGGGTTTTCCACAAAGGTATTTTCTACTTTGAACCTGTTATTTTAAAAGAATAATTTAAAATTGAGAGGATGAAATTTATTGAAGGAGGGGAGAATATAACACCCCAATCTTCCACGGTACACTTCTCTTTGAATAATACAATAGCATGTGTTGTACGTAACTTCGAGTTCTAACACACACCACAACCAATAAACTAGCCGTTTTGAATAGTAATTCCAATGTTTTAAAATTTTATAAATTTTATCCTTCAAAATGGAATTCATTTTTGGATTCGGAATATCGAATTTACCCTAGGGTGAAATTTTGGAACTTTTTGGATAACTTTTATATTTTGAAGAATAGTGAAAATTAATAAATTTTAATTTAACACAAATTCTTTAATCAAAATAATTAATAGTGATAAATTATACTATTGAGTGGTTTTAAGGTATAATTAGAATAAAATTTTACCGTTTTATCCAATTATGGTCATTATAATTAATTTCACATTGAAATTGGAAATAAACAATTGTCAATCTTTTGATTGATATTGTTTCTTAAAAACACACTATTTGTTTTAACAATGGGAATTAATTATAAAATTAATTAATGAAACTTATATTTTTGGAATTTTTTAAAGTATACATCATTTATTAATTCAGAATATTAATTATATCATAGGGTGAATTTTTGGTATTGTTCTGAAAAACTTCAATTTTTGATGAATAGTGAAACCACTAAGTGGTAGTTAAAAAACTGATTTTTCATTTAAATGAAAATTTACCACCACTATGATCTGAATTTCCTAAATCCTACATACATCATTTTCATTAGGAAGTAAAATTTAGTTCAATGGGATTAAAATAATTTTTGGTGAATAGTAACTTTTAAGTTCTTTTAATCACGATTAAAGGTAATTATTGTAACTTCAGGTAAATATATTGTTATAAAAATAAGAAATTACCTTTACACTTGTCCTAACCATATTAGGTATGTCATGGCCGACCATTAAAATCCATAGGTCAACTTGGGGACCCCATGGAGCCACATGGGTTAGAAAATGACATTAATAACTTTTTATTTAAAGTAAAAATAAAATTATCACAAACATGTGTTGTTTTACTAAATAAATTCTTACATGGGGTCATATAAGTTAAATTTTCGACTATAAATATTCATTGGAAAGATAAAAACATTTCATACATCATGGTATTTTTTTTATAATTTTTAGACATTAAATAAATAAAATTGTTTATAACGCCATGATGATGCAACGATTACCTCATTAATTAACAATTTAAATAAAATGAAAAGATAATGTAAAATCTAAGACTTAAACTTGTCAAAAACCTATTGGGTGAGTCTATTTCGAACCCTTATCACCTTATCCTTGAAATATATAATTTTTGGACCTTTGAAATCCGAAAATCACTTCATAATAATTTAATAGTTCATGACTTTCCAAGAGTCCCCTTCCTCTCCACTTATAAAAGACCCCGACTACTACCACCTTATTCACACCTTACAAGACCTTTGACTTAGCCAAAATCTACCAAAATACTGTCTAAAATTCCCTCTATTACTCTTAAAAGCCTCCCTTTGGGAAGAAGTCTTCCCAAGGAAGCCTTTGGCTCAAATCAAAAAGAGTTACCCAATTTTAAGGTAATGTCTTCTCTTTTCTTCTTTTGTATTATTTTGCTTCTCCAACCCCTTAAACTCTTTTTATTCCTTTATTTTGTAACAAAACCAGTATATTAAATCTACTATGATGTTGTTTTGACAATTATTCAAACTAAACTTACACACACCTTCGTCTAATGGTTAAGGAACATACTGTTTCTGTGGATAGCGAATTACTGCCTCACGAAATGATGATTTCTCTATCTTCTTCTACCACCCCTCAAGGTGGCCATTATGATGACACTATATATATTTATGATATATATTATATTTATTTCGACTCTATGATTCTATATTTTACATTTAAAACATACCTTTATGTTTTGCATGTTTTGAAAATGCGATAATTTCATTTGAGGAAGTGTGGACTACCGCCCCCTCAAGTGATGTGACTCATTCATGCAATACATGGAATGTATAAAGAAAGAAATTAATGAAATTATTTGACCTATATAACATATATATTATAATATAATTAATATATATATATAAAATTTATTTTTAATTCCATTAAATACAAAAAAGAAATGAAAGTAGCATTCATGCGTACGTACGGCTTACCGTCTCCATGAACGGTGCATTTCATTTCCTACCTCTAAATGTAATGTAATATTATAAATGAATGTATATGATGGATATATAAGATATATATGATATATAAATCTAGAATATAATTCTAGATATAATTTATATTTTACCACATGAACAACTTGTAATTATAAGAAGTTTATTTTTGACTCAAGTACCAAAGATTTACAAAACGACCGTTATTAACTTAAATAATTACATAATTTTCATAACATGGTATGAAGTTATATAAAATAAATAATGAACTTGAAGAAGTTTCTTAAGATAGTATAAATTATATCTAGTGTATTATTCATGAGGTTAAAGAATGATCGCGTCAAGTCGGACACGAGGTAAGGGTCTTCGTCTCAATCTTCTTTAATTGAGGCCTATTTTGATTTAATACAAGACTTTGTTTAATACGGTGTATAAAACACATTAAATTTTAGTATTATTCAAAATGAATCTTTTTTATAAGAAACATTTTACTAAACAACAAAAGGGAACGTTTTTTTGTCGTACGTATGCGGCGACAACGACTTCTCCGCCGCCATGACCATTATTTGAGTTTCGGCTTCCTCTACAAGCCATAACTTTTTTTAAATGAAAAATCAGTACCATATTTTACATTTCTTTTATTTTTGTTTTGAAAATGGTTTTGATAATGTTTTTTTTATATCAATGTGTTTTATTGGTATCTTGTGATTGAAACTTGGAAATGTTATGTATGTTTTATGTGATACGATTATGTTATGGTTTATGATATGCTTAAACCTTTTCATATAAGGAATGAATTGGAATTAATAAGTGACGGGTGGATCCCGATATAGCTCCTCGATGCATCGGTAGGTCTCATGAGACAAACTATTGTCTTGGCATGAGGCCTTGAAAGAATCTTATTGGTATTCTGGGCACGAGGACTTGGCTACGTGGATATGACAGTCTTGAATTATGCATTCCATCATTATGAAAGTGGTTATTTATATTACATGTGATTATTTGACTAGTAGAATATCCATGTGAATAAGTAAATGGCATTATTTCATTTTATTTTTTCCATATTATTCTGATGTTCAAGTTTAAAAGGTATTTGTTTTAGATAAACATTTCCTTAAATGTTTATGTTTATTTATGAAAGTTTCTGCAGTATTGTTATCCTTACTGAGCCTCTGAGCTCACCCCTTTCTATGTTTTAATTTTTCCAGGATGTGAAGAAGTCTTTTATGAATGTCATGCACGGATAGTATGAGGGGATATGAAGACAAGATGTTGTTGTAGTTTTGTTTTACATTATGATGTAATGTAAGACTTATGAATATATCTAGTGAATCAAAGGCTACTAAACTAATCGGTCTTTGGAGACTTGATCTTTTGTGATCATACCAATGTTACGTAATAATGCACTGACTCTGGGTAACTAGGGTCTGGGTGTTACACCAGAAATAAAATTCAAATAAATTATTTTTATTCCAATATTTTAATCATGTTCACGTCCAAAAACTAACTTTTATCCTCGACCAACACCAGTTGATGTTAACCCCCACCTAGAGTAAATATGCTATTCTAGATGCAATAGTTCCCTCATATTTTTAATCTGATCTCCTGTTTAGATGTTATCTTGTTCAAATTTCACCACCCAAGCATTTATAATTTAAAAATAAAATTTATTTACTGATTTATTTTAGGCACACAAGGCCTTGGAATCATACAACGTCTCAACACCCGATCTTGGAATTTTATCAAATATTTTCATAAAACAATCCTTGAATTTTCAGTGTAGTAATTTAAAAGCACCATTCTATTTTTATTTATTATTATAACATAATAATCATTTTATACACATAATATAAATAAGTACACAATAACAAACATCATATTTCATACTGTTCTATGTTCATTTGTAATATCAAAACATAATTTTTTTTAAAAAAATTTATTGTGTTTTTTGCACTTATATTAAATGTAATTTTTAAAAAATATTTAAATTTCATATATAAAAATGGATTTCATTTATGTAATTAGGTCGTTGATATTTAGTAATCATGTCAATTTCATTTTTCTTTATTATGAATACTAACGATGATTAATAATGTGTTTCATTGGTAAAGCATTAATCCGATTAATTAAGGTAAAAAATAAGTGATAAAGATGAAAAAACATATCATATTTCTAAAGTATTGTAACATCTCTGTTCTGAGTGCCACCCAGAGGTTCCCCTTACCTAATTGGTCACATGGCCTCAATTTCATTTCCCCAAATGCTAGAGGATGCCGACTAGATGGGAGGGTATTGGGTGTGATTGTTGGGAAACTATGCCCTCATTAAAAGAGAAACACATTGGAAACAACAGATAACAAGAGAAGAAGTAGTAATAATACCATACAGAAGTAAATTGTAGAATACTGGTAGAAATAAACTGGAGCACATATATAATTATGCATGATACATATTTCTAGGAAAGTATCCAAACATGTCAAAATGTGGAAATACATTAATAATCCAAATTATAAGAAAAAACAAGTAAACAACTCCTCAGCATCGCAAGCCTCAGCTTGGTCTCTTTCTCTCCACCTCTAAGCAGTCACGAACCTGATGTCGAAGGGTGATTTCCCTTATCTATACCCACAACAGTATAATCTTTTTGGGCCTAAAAGCTTGTACAAAACAATTTGTGAGACTAATCCCTATAAGAAACCACCCCATGATTTGTGCTTAACATTCAATGAATATATAAGGTTTGTAATATTAAAAAAGAAGCAGTAAACAAGGATTTACTCAACGGTAAACAATTCTACAGTTTAAATTACAACATTTACATTTAATAATATAATCAACCAAACATAAATACCAGAAACCCTCTGGGAATGTTCTCAAAAACTATCACCTCTGATTCTACCAACAAACTCAAGTGACCCTCTAGGTAGTTCTCATAGCCTAACCTCTCTGGTTCAGCTTACAATGATATAATAATGATTATCTGATGAAGTAATCATCATCAATTCCCTCTATATTCTAGTATAATCAATGACTCTATGAGGAATAACTAACCGTCAATTCCCTCTATAGTCTTTTAATGGTAAAATACAAACACTCAAGGGATTCACTCAACATAAATTCCTCATGTGGCCTCATAACGTATCTATAGACACTCTAAGGGAGCAGTCAACTTCAACCCCCCACTGTGGTATTGCAACCTGATAATTATTATAGACACTCTGGGAAAGCCCTCAACGTCAATTCCCCCTATGGTCTCACTACACTAGTTTCCCACAGCCCCGTGTAAAATAATCACGCACAATAATTAAGAAACATCCAAATTAAACATCAAATAACAACTTGGAAAAATTTCTACAAGTCATGGTGCAATATATCAAATAAAAAAACACTTCATATTAACAACACTAGGAATGAGAAACAATGGACTAACAGGAAAGGTAACACCAAACGAAAAAAATCAAGCAAACATGGGTAACCAAATCCATATCACGGAAATAGACTCTCTTCATAATAATAACCTCTATTCAACAAGAAAATCATAGTAGGAATTATCAGGGTTATGATCCCTAAATACGCAATACCCCTAACTATGGTATTGGGAACGTTTTCAAATATAACTCAAAGAATATCTATGGAATTGAAAAAACCACAAATCTCGATGTTTTACGGATGATATACATGAACCTCATGTCTTCAATCACCCTAGAAGATTGTATATCTAAAAAACATCCAAAACATTTAACTAATGATATCTCATGAGAGAAGAGAAATCAAGAGATGAGGATCCAGATGAAGGAAGAGATTACCATGTTGATTCCAACGCAATCGACATCAGTTAACTCAGAGGACGGATGAAAAGTTAGGGGCTTAGGGAAGATTCACACCGAACAGTCACTCCTAGATGTGGCAGGTGAAGAAGAAGAAGGTTATGTCCAATAGAAGCAACCCCATTCCACTGAATGAAAAAATTAATGTACACAAAAGTTTCTTTAAAAATCACACAAGCTATACTTGCCCTTATTTAGGTGACATCCAGGCCACCACACATAGCCGTGTACTAGGCTGTTACATTGCCGTTACACAGTCACCCATGGAAACCGAGTTCACAGCGTGTAATTTTAAGTACACTGTGTGTACTCTTAAAATTTTCAGAAACATCTCTTTTTCAATAAAACAACCGAAATGAAAACACATACCTAAAAAAAACATCCTACCTCTTAAAAACATCCTCTATTAAAGAAAATAATCCCCAAATCTTCCTAGTGAGGCGGCATAGAAGAATAATCCTCAAACTTCTCTAGACACTGCAGTCGTACATCAGCCTCCCTCTCCCATGTCTCATCCAATTATCACTTGTGCTTCTATAGAACTCATAACAGAGGAATAAACCGACCACTAATAAGCTTCCCACTATGATCAATAATCTAGATAGAACGGTCCTCAAATGAGGTTTCCACCTCTAAATCAACTTCTTTGGGTTGAAAACATGTGACATGCCTGAGAAGTAATGTTGAAGCTAAGAAACATGAAAGACATCAGGCATAGCTCGGTACCGCTTAGGTAACTGCAAGAGATATGCAACCGGCCCGACTCTCTCCAAAACCAAAAACGGACCTAAGTACCTCAGTGAAAGCTTTCTATGTCTCTTATAAATTATGTGTCCCAACCTCCATGTGACATTTAAAAAACATGATCTCTGAAGTTGAACTCCAGAGGTCATCTTAGTTGATCAGCATAAGGGTGATCAGTATGGAATACCATACAAATCCCCAAAAGGTTACATCTGAATAGTTTCGTGAAACCCATTATTTTAAAAAGATCTACTAGCAGTATATTCTTCTCCAGAGAACCTCCAAAATCTAGGAAGCATGCTCGTCACATGTCCTCTAGCACCGGAATAGTATGCTCGGACTGGCCATCTTTCTGGTGATGGTAAGCTGTAATCATAAGTACTTGTGTACTGAGAGCCCTCTGAACTCCCTTCCTGGTCTGAGAAGTAAAATGTAAGTCCCTATATGAAACAATGGTGTGTGTAACCCCATGTAGACATACAATCTCTCAGATATAAAACCTTATCCTCTCATCAACACTAAAGGACTCTTTCATCTGCATGAAGTGAGAAACCATCGTGAGTTTGTCAATGACCACAAAAAATGAATCCTTCCCTCAGTGTGACCTCGTTAAACTTGTCACAAAGTCGATCACAATATTATTCCACTTCCACTCGGAAATGGGTAACTACTACAGAAGCTCTTCTGGTCGTTGATGCTCCGAATTCACCTACTAACAGGTGGAAGACCTCATTAACTTCCTAAACCATGGAATGAATGTCATGCATCAACCCTTCGCGTATGTCTGATGAAACCCATATGAATCTCTGAAAGCACAAGATGTCATTCTCTCCAATGGTCCATCTAGGCATAGGGTTCTCTCCTAACACACTATACCATAGAAATAGGCCTTCTGAATCTGAAAGTTACCTCATTTACAGTCGATCAAGACGATTTGAGGGGATAGCTATATAAGAAAAAATGTATCCCCATATCTATCGTACACCTCAAAATGAATTTCAGAGAACAGAGCCATAAGCTTCCACTCACTACTGGCCTCCTGGTCTACTTGTAACTGAGTCCTCCTACTCAACACATCAACTACTTTGTTTCCTTTCCCAGGTGTGTAGGCAAGATCAAATTCAATGGAATGAAGGTAATCAACCAACCTCTTCTTTCACAAATTCAGGTCATGCTGAGTGAAGACATAAATGAGACTTTTATGGTCGGTGAAAACCCCAAAATTCTCTCCCAATAGATAATGCCTCAAATATCGTAAGGCATGAACGACTATAGACAACTCGAGATTGTGCGTCAGGAAATTCCACTCATGTGGCCTCAACTTCCGAGACCTATATGTAATGAATCTTTCTCCCATTAAAAGTACCACTCCCTTCCTAATACATGATGCATTAATGTAAATTGTATAACTCTTTCTCAGTTCTAGAAAAACTAGAATCTGTGTGGAATTCAACCTCCCTTTCAACTCTTGAAAGGCCGAATCACATGATTCTGACCATAAGAACATCACACCCTTCATAGTCAGACCTGTTTGTGTCTCTGCTAAGATGGAAAAGTTATGTATGAAATGTCTGTTGTATCCAACCATCCCTAGAAAGCTTCATACTTCAAATATATTCTTTGGATTCTCCCAAGAAACTATTTCTCTCAATTTTGATGGGTCTACTCATACTCCAGTCTCTAAGATAACATGACCAATGATGTGAATTTGGTCTATCCAAATGTGGAATTTTGAGATCTTAGCATATAAATGATGCTCTATCAGTGTATTCAAAATGATATCAATATGGTTAACATGGTTGTGTCGAGTAAGAGAGAACACCATGATATCATCCACGAAGACTACCACAAAATAATCAATGTATGGATGGAACACTCAGTTCATCAGTTCCATGAAGATTGCAGGTGCGTTCATTAGACCGAATGGCATAAACACATATTGGAATAGACCATACATACTCAAGAAGGATACAAGATGTATATCTGATGGTCTAACGCGTAACAGATGACAACCAGATCTCAAGATGATTTTCGAGAACACCTTGTCTCCTTGAAGCTGATCAATGGGACCATTAATCCTCGAAAAGGGATATCGGTTATTGACCGTCAACTGGTTCAACTTCCGCTAATCCACAAAAAGTCAGTGGGTACCGTCTGCGTTCTTCACAAACCGGACAAGCGAACTCGAATGAGAAGTACTAGGTCAGATGAAACCCTTAACTATTAACTCCTCTAACTGCCTCTTTATCCCCTGTAACTCTAGTGTTGCCATCATATAAAGAGGAATGGACACTGGTGCCGCTCCTGGAACAATCTCAATAGAAAGGTCCATGACTTTCTCTATAGGAAAACCTGAAGAGTACTCTAGAAAGACATCCCTAAAACAATAAGCCACTAGAGAAAATTCCAACTAAGAAGATCTCTAATAATCTATAAATAGACTAGTAATCTGGGCTATAACTCCTCTCAACCGAGGATGCTCGGGTCCTTCTCTACTCGACTAGACATCCGATTCACCCTTGTGTAAAACGACATGCCCTATGGTGATGTGAAACTCACCATACGACAATAGAAATCAACAAAATCTTGGATTGGGACTAACCAGTCCATTCTGAGAATGAGATCATAGCCTCCCATCTCTAGGACATAGAAAACCCATAAGATGTGACACCCACCAACCTCAAGATGGAACTCCTTTCTCTAACGTACAGTAGAATTTCGATTTCCAAACGAGTTTTTAAAGTCAAGAAATCAGGAAAATAAAAAGATACAGAGCCCAAGGCTCTCCACAGCAGAAATATATATAATGATAAGGGAATACCTTGTTACGAAAAGGGAAGAAGCTAAAACTGAGGAAACTAGGATCGTACCATGATCTATAAATGGTCTAGGATCCTTCTCCTACTGGGTCTCCTCAACCACAAAAGTCTGACCTGCATCGCGACCCTATGGCCTTTCCTGACCACCCTTAGCTGATCCTCCCTGCTATTTCTCAAATCATGTTGATTAGATACCACGACCGCGACCTCCACCTCATCACGGATGGTCGGAAGAACTCTAGTTCTCTGACTGATGAGAAACTGGTGGTGCTGATCCTGAACTAGGGGTCATAAAAGAACCCCACTCACAAGCTGTCAGAGATAAAATCTAACATAAACACTAAAGATATCCAATCTTTCAACAAGATCGACACTCTATTGGGTCTCTCGGGAAATGCGACCTCGTATGCCCGACCTCCCCACACTGGTAGCATAATACATAAATACCTAAAGGTTCATCCTGACTACTCTAATCTCCCTGCATAGACTCCCTTTGGTGCTTCTTGCCATCATCCAGAGAAGCACCATCTCTGGATACTGAACCGACCTTTCTCATAGCTCCATAATCACTCAGATTGCACTCCATGATCAGTAGTTGGTGGACTATATAAGTAATGGAAGTTATCCTAATGATGTTCACCTAAGACCAGATGTCTTTCCTGAGATCATCCTCACACTTCCTCACTAGGAAAAAGTCATCTCCCCCTAGATTGGGTGTATAGAATTATAGCTCTATAATGTGAGAAGAATACACCATAACTGAATGAGTACCATTCTTGAGACTCATGGAATCTTGGGATCGATCGACCCTAAAGGTATTCAGGTAGAAGTGATCATAGAAGGAACATAGGAACTCATCCCACGCCATAACTTGCTGGAATCCTACCTATGAGATCACATCCCACAACCTCTTGGTGGAATCCTATAGCATATACGTATCGAGCTTGACTCTCCTCTCTAGAGTCGTCTACAGATTCTTGATTATTGTCAGCTTGGCTTCTAGCCATGACTCTATAGCGATGGGTCCTTCATCCCATTTAAAGGTGGGAGGATGCTACTACTAGAAAACCCTCCTCATCTCTTCCATCGATGTGGCAGGTGGTGGTTATCCTTGGACTTTCATCATCAACCTCATAAATCCTTCTTGGAAGTATCCATCATCTCATGTATCCAGAATAACGGTTGGTGCCCAGACAATCATGAAGAGAGGGTCTGCTGGTAGTCCCAGATCAGCCAAGTCTAGTTTCTGAACACTGCCCTGTAACTAGTGTACAATCGGAGGGTGTCTCGGTGGCATGACTCTGCAAGGTCAAGTGCACACCTTATATCATTATTATCGAGGTATGAAATGTAGAAGTGAAAGAAGGTAACAGGAGAATGAAGTATTCAAGTTGTTCAAAACATGGATACACATCTTTTATAAACCTTAAATGGCATGATTCCTTAATCCCTCACATGGGTGTTCACTCCTGCCAACTGTGGTTGTGTAACAACGCAAACACATGGTCTCTACTCAAAAAAATAGCGTGTACATGAATTGTGTTCCCCTGGATGAGTTCTTATACCCAACTAACTAACACTATTCTCCAATGACAAGACTACATGACATGTTTGTGCCATACACGGCGTGTACCAAAAAGAACTTCACCGACCAGTGTTGCTAGTTACACTGTCAGTTACCCGGTCGACTCAATACGCCGTGTTCTCCAAAGACACGACGTCTACTAGCTACACATAATCCACCCATGTCGTTGGACACACAACCAGACATGTGGTATCTATGACATGGCGCATACATCTGGTACATGGTGTGTTCCACCAAATATTTCTCAACCTCGTGTCTCTACCCACACAGTCCGTGACACAGTTAGGGTCTACATGACCTGTACATAAGTACATGATGTGTACTTAAAAAAAAGTTCATTCCTGAACAAAAGAACATATGGCATGTATTTATCATTAGATGTTGTGTATTATGGTTTTTTCTAGACAATAAGCCTTAGAAACTACTTTGGAACCTATAAAAACATTGAAACGAACATTAAAGTGCCAAATTATGATTTGTGAGGCCGCATTGTCATGAACCGTCCTCGGGGCCCGTGCCGTGACTACCCCAAGCCTGCCTTCCATAGGCCAAGGGCTGGCGACTAGCACCAAAGGCGTAAATCCTGATAAAAAGGGAAGGCATTTCCTTTATACAAGTAAAAAACACAAGAGTATGCAAGTTTAAGTAAACACAAAGTAAACTGAGTACAACAGTAAGTGCTGAAAAGTAAATGGGCCAGAATACAAACCCAACTGAAAGTACCGTACAACTAAAAATAGAGTACAGCAGTAGTAAAGTAAATCAGCAACCACCGAGTTGTCCTCCGGCCATCCCACCTGAAGGGTGGGTATAGATGGTCTCCTCAGCTCCTCGTGTCTGGCCGTCTGCTCTGTGTACGTCCCGCCTGATAGTCCTCCTCTAGATACCATTCCGCTCCACATGCCTCAACCACGTTCAATGATGTATGTCGTCTGCAACCAACATAATGTAGTGCGGGAATAGCCCATTCAAGGGTGAGTATATGATACTCAGTAGGGACCCAGAGACCCCCGAAGGTCTCCTAGAATCCAAAAAGGATAATCCACAAAGGAAGTATAATAACACGAAGTATCAACCAACTCTTATTAGGTATATGCGAACACATATACCTAAGTCATCAAATTCAGTTCGACTGCAACTCACGAGCCCAAGTACAATCCAGTCCACACAGGAAAGCACAACCCAGTCCACATAGAAAAGCACGTCAATCATATCGATGATATTGATTGGAATTCAAGACTCAGCTCACATAGGTATACTACTCACGAAGAGGGGTGGAGATGATTAGATGTAATCTCTAAATGGTCCTCTCTTCTGAATCCACATAGGATCCATGTATAGAAGTAATCGCTACTAAACCCACGTAGGATCCAAGTAAAGTCGTCATCACTGCCGAACCCACGTAAGATACAAGTACAGTCGTCCTCGCTGCCGAACCCACGTAGGATCCACGTGAAGTCGTCATCGTCTTCGCAGTCGCAACTAGCTCTAGGGTTCCCGAACACAGCATGCTCGATTCCGGGAGGGTCCAATCCACGAGCCAAGAGATTCAATATATCAACTGTCACAAAGTCCAGAGATGATGTATCCTCAATTTCTGTCTCATCAATAGGAACTCAACGTGACAAATGTCTCGTCAATCGGACGCCCGGTCTGAGAGATATTGGCTTTTTCCGTCCCAGGGGCCCGATTGATTTTTAAGCTAAGACAACCCGACTGTACTCCAGCTACATCCAAACCTCGAGTGGAGTAGTCCAAAATAATAGTCTCACTAAGAGGAATTCAACGTAATTGACGGCATGTCAATCAGACATCTGGTCCTTACGTTATAAGCGTTGACGCTCCGAGGGCCCAGTTGGTTTCGTGTATGAAGCAACCCGTCCATACACAAAGTTCTCCGAAACCTTGAGTTTAATATACCGAAACTACCAAATCGTTCCAAGGATCTCAACACAACTGACGGCGCATCGATCAAAAATCTGTAGATCAAGTTATGGGCATTTGAACGAAGCTAGTCCGAAAATAGGGGGTTTGGGCCCGGTTCGACCCGGCCCAATACCCCTAGGTCGGCATGAACTGGTTCGACCCAACCCGGGTCCGGGTCTGGCTCGATTGGGTACAGCCCGGGCTAGATGGTCCGGCCCGGCCTGGCTGGCGCGGCCTGCGGCGTAGCTCGGAAGCCGGCTGTGGCTCGGCTCGCGGCCGAGCGGGGTGCGAAGGGGGGGGGGGGGCGCCCCCTTGTCTCCGAAACAGTGGACCCTATGGGGTCCACCCTATGTCCTAGATGGGGGTTTCAACCCCCCCCCCCCATTTTTCTGGAAAATGGTAGGCCATTATGGCTGGCCAGTTGAGATGCCGCGGGACCTGCGGGTGTCCCGCCTCCTAGAGCGCTGGCAGCCGTTTGTCCAGCCACCCATGCTGGACCGCCGCAACCCAAGGCCATGGTTCTTCCTCAACCGGCATGGCATGATGGCACCTTGCCCCTCTTCCGTGACCTCCATTGATTTCTCCGACGCGGCGCGACGGCGCCGTGCACCTTCGCTGTGGCCCGTTACGGCCACAGTTCCTCCGACCTCACCTGTGCAGCACGACAGCGCCGCCCACCACCGTTGCGGCCTTCTCTGGCTGCAGTCCACTTCGTTCCTGCACGGTCCAATGGCACCACGCTGCCTTCTCCACAATGTTAAATGAGGATCCTTCAGAAAAGGGGGTGGAGGATCGGTCATGTTTGTGTGGTCCGATCTTCCCCCGTTATGACGATAACAAGCATCCAAATTAATCAATGAAGTACGTTAAATTGAACATGAACGAAGATAACCCCAACCTCGATAAACAATTTAATTTTCCGGTGACGTGAAAGAAGGCGTCGCGGGGTGAGGTTTCGAAGATGGAGTTGGCGTGCTTCCAAGGAGGGGACGATGTCTCACACTAGCTGCAAAGAGAAGAAGGAATGGAACGTCCTCTCTCCTTGTAGTGACAATGTTCTTCATCGAAGTCTTGGAATTCTTCAACGAAGGAGAGGAATTTCTTTAAGAGAATATAGCTCTCTCTCCAAAGTCTTCACACAACAAACTAACCACAAAATAAAATAAGTCTCACCTTATTTTATTAATTCAAGCCATGCATTAAAATTTTACCAATTCAAATTTTAAAACACTTAATTAATTGAACATGACTTGTCTAATTAATTATGTGTTAAGTTTGAAAGCTTTAAAGAGGGAGAGAGAGGAGTTACTCAAATTAAGGGGGAGTTAGGGAGTTAGGGAATGTGAAGAGTTGGAACTCGTGTGGGCCCTACCTCACCTTTATCCTCTCAAGGGTAGTTAGTAACTAGTGGGTCCCACCCCAACTCCCACACCTAGGATATAACCACTTAGAATAAAGAAATAAAATTTTAACACAAATTTTATTTTACTTTTCATTTAATACACATTTTTTTACAACTCCTCCCAAGCAAACCCACCTTCGGTAAAGGTCATCTTAAGCAATTACCGACGATGTGTTTTCATTTGTGCCCTCAGATTTCAATTCCGAGCATTTGTACAAAAGATAGAAAAACCCCCTCGTTCGTTCACTGAACGTACCCGAGCTAAACATCAGAAATCGATTCTGGAGCACCGGGCCTCGGAATCTGGTGCTTTCAGAAATTGAGTACTCGTAAAATCCCATAGAATTTAAGAAAAAAATTTCCCAAAAATTTAAGGGTCTTTACATTACTCCCACCTCAGGGATTTACATCCCTATATAGATACATCAAAAACTAGGGATACAAATGAGGGTATTGTGCATGAATTTGAGCCTCTCGATCCCATGTGCTCTCTTGGAGGTTCTCGTGCTGCCACCAGATGCGCACCAGAGGAATCGACCATCCACATAAGACCTGCTCCTGTCGATCCTCGATCTCCACCGGGACGTCTGCAAAAGTTGCCCCATCATCGATTTCCAACTCCCCGGGATCAATGATATGCATTAGTTCATGCACGTATCTCCTCAGCTGAGATACGTGGAAGACGTCGTGCACCCGGTGTATCTCTGATGGAAGAGCTAGGTGATAATCCACCTCACCTATCCTCTTGGGAACTAGGAATGGTCCGATGAACTGTGGAGATAACTTGACACCCCGACCAAATCTATGTAATCCATGTCGAGGTGAGATCCATTAGAAAACGTGGTCACCATCCTCAAACTGTAGTGGTATCCGCCTCCTATCAGCATAGGACTTCTGTCGGCTCTGGGAATTCCTCATCCAGTCCTAGATGACCTGCACCTTCTCCGTCGTGGACTCGACCATATCTGGTCCTACAAGTGCTGACTCCCCAGGGTCTGTCCAGCACAGAGGTGATCTATATGGTCGGCCATACAATGCCTCATATGATGTCATCACGATGGTGGAGTGGTAGCTGTTGTTGTTTGCAAACTCCACCAAAGGAAGGTGATTTTCCCAACTATGAACAAATCCGAGGACACATGAACAGAGCATGTTATCGAGAGTCTGAATGGTCCTCTCAGTATGGCCATCCGTCTGAGGGTGAAAGGCAGTGCCCAGGCGTAGCAGCGTCCCAAATGCCTCCTGCAACCCCTTCCAAAGTTGGGAGGTAAAACAAGTGTCTCTATTGGAGATGATAGACGATGGTACACCATGAAGCCATACAATCTCTTGAATGTAGAGGCACCCCAATATCTCCACTGAGCCCTTCTCTCTAATAGGTGAGAAGTGGGTTGACTTGGTGAGTCGGTCGACAATGACCCAAATGGAGTCATGTGCTCTAGAAGTACATGGAAGTCCCATCACGAAATCCATAGATATCCAATCCCACTTCCACTCAAGGACCTCTAAGGGTTGTACCAAGCCTTCTGGTACCTGGTGCTCTTCCTTCACCTGCTGGAAGGTGAGGCATCAAGAAATGAACTCTGCCACAACCTTCTTCATACCCGGCCACCAGTGCTGTCGTCAGAGATCCTGGTATATCTTCGCTACTCTTGGATGTACCTCCAATGGGGATGTGTGTGTAACAGCCCAAGATTTTATGAAAAATATTCTTTTTAATTTTATTAATGTCTTGTGTTGTACGCTACACCAAAAGGAGCTTGCACGTCACGCATCCTTGACTTGCCTTGCATTACACGCAATCGCAACCTTCCTCGATAGTGTGTGTAGTACGCAATAATGAGTTTCACTAAACAACGATATGCTATTAAAATATTATTAAAACTACCCGTTATGAATAGTAATAACCACTTTTTAAAATTCTATAAATCTTATTTTTCAAAATGAACTTCATTTTTGGATTCAGAATATCGAAATTAGCTTAGGTTGAAATTTTGGTGATTTTCGGATAACTTTCATATTTTGATGAATAGTGAAAATTACTAAATTATAATTAAAGACAACTTTTTTAATCGAAATAATTAATAGTGATAAATCATTAATTTGAGTGGTTTTAAAGTATATTTAGAATATATTTTTACAATTTAATACAATGTTGGTCATTGGATGTAATTTCACATTTAAACTAGACATAAACAAGTGTCAATCTTTTGATAGATATTGTTTCTTAAAAAACACGCTATTTGTTTTAACAGCGGGATTTAATTATAAAATTAATTAATGCAACTTTTATGTTATGAATTTGGTAAAATAGACATCATTTTTGAATTCGGAATATGAAATATAGCTTGGGATGAAATTTTGGCATTGTTCTGAAAAACATCAATTTTTGATGAATAGTGAAACTACTAAGTGGTAGGTTAAAAACTGAATTTTGCATAAAACTTAATTTTACCGCTTCTGTGAATGGAATTTCGAAAATCCGAGAGACACGGTTAATATCAAGGACTAAAATGTGGTTCAATGAGATGAAAATAATTTTTGGTGAATAGTAACTTTTTACTTTTTTTTACCGCGGTTAATAGTAAATAGGGTAACTAAGGGTAAATATGATATTACTATTACCCTAAAACATGTCCTAATTCTATTGGACAAGTGTAATTCGACCAAAAACAAACTTAGGAATAAAATATGACCATTTAGGCCCACTTGGATTAGATTAGGACATTTATTATTAATTTATTTAAAGAAGGGTTAAAATAGTTAAAATCAAAGTTTAATAAGTACATCATTTTTAATATGGGGTTATACATAAGATAAATTCGATTGTAAATATTCATTAGAAAGATAAAAAGATTTCCTACATGATGGTATTTTATTTGTAATTTTTAGATATCAAATAATTTAATTTATTTATGACACAACGATGATGCAGTAATTATCTTATTAATGAAATATTGACATAATTGATGTTATAAACACCAAAATAAATGTAATTTGAGATTTTTATTGAATTCCACTAATTTTCTAGGTTACTATGATATATTAATGTTGATTTAATAAACTTGGTTCGAACATATAATTCTGTTATGACTTTCACAAAAATCATATATCAAATAGTGTCAAAATTGACACAAAATAGTTTTTAAATCAAATATTATATTATTAATTGTTATTTTATTCCTAAAAATCTAAGGTTCGGCCAAATGACTTAGATAAGGATATATATATTAATAATAAACAATTTGGGGTTCTTTTGGCATGTTATAGTAAGTTTATTAACCATATAGTGAAAGAAAACAAAAAGACACGGTAAAAGTTAAATTATTTAACTTAGAGTTAAATCTAATTGATAAGGTTTAAAATAATATCCAAACATGTCTAAATTTAATTGGTTGATGCGATTACAACCCTATCTCATCTAATCTTCGAATATGAGTCATTTTTGGAGGTTTTTAAATGGGGTTAGATTTATTATAAATTAATATTTTTAAGAATTCCTAAGGTGCCCCTCTCCTCCCTTATAAAAGGACACCTCCTCCCCCTCCTCCTCACACCAATTTGAGCACTCAAGCTCGGCCAACCCCTGCCAAAATCTCTTATCCAATTCCCTAGAAACATCCTAGAGGTTCTGGTCTTCCTCAAAGACCAATTCTAGTGCCCTAAGAGGAGGTCTCAAAAAGGCACTTCAAAGAAGAGGTAATTACCGTTACCAATTCTTTCATCTTTATTTCTTCTTCCACTTCTTCTTCTTAGGTTGTTTCATTATGAAGTAATAACATCAGTATCACTCATATACTGATATGTTATTATAAGTATGAAACAACCCTATTTCACCATCTATCCATCCTACGGAAAAAAAAATCACCGCGCGTGCGTACGTACGGAATACCGTCTCCACGCCGTGGTGTAATCTATTTTCCACCGCCACCTTACATGGATGGGTATAATGGTGTAAAGAATAACTATACATAGTTATTACAACATCATATTGATTCTGATATATTGTATAATCCACTCCAATTCAATTCAATATTTATAGAAATGATATCATCGCTCGTGCGTACGTACGGACTACCGTCTCCACGACGCGATGAGATTCATTCTCCATGTTAACCATTTAAGAATGATTATAATGTATATATAAGAAATAATAATGAAATATATGACATTATAAAGCTACTGGATTTATGTATATATACATATGTATTTCATCTACTTACTTCCATTTCAAGACAATAAGGAAAGAAAAACAGCGTTCATGCGTACGTACGGACTACCGTCTCCATGAACGGTGTTTTTCATTTTATTTATCTACCTATTATTTATATATATATACTGAATATATATGATATACAAATCATATTTTATATTCTGGAAGTAAGTAAATCATGATATAAGTAATAATGATGTCAAGAACAACAAGTCAAAACACCTACGATAAATGAAACGATTTTACCCAAAACGCTTCTTTAACATGGAATTTACAAAAGAACGGGTAATATAATGTAATAAGTGAACCATATATGATATCATAACAATGAATATGATTCTGTAATAAGTCAATAACATGATTTAAATCATTATACAGGAGGTTCGGACACTTACAAAGCAAGTCGGACCTAAGGTAAGGAAAATACCACAATCTCATTTTTATCCGAGATTGTTTATTCGTAAGTACTTACTGGGGTGTATTTTATCATCCACATCCATGTTCCCTCAATATGTAATATTGTTTCCATCCACTTACAATAGTTTAAATCCAATTTTACCCTTCGGTGAGTTTTTAGTAAAAGATATGAAAGGAATCTTTTGTCGTTTTTTTTATACGAGGTACTTTTTGACTTTTCCGACAAAAGTACGAGAAGAATGTTTTTTTAACTTATACGGAACGAACAGATTTTTACGGTTTTTATAAAGCCTTATTTTCATGAACCTTCCTCCAAAATATTTCATGACTATTTTTAATAAAATCTCTTTCTTTTAAAATTGTATGATGTTTTGTGAAAAGAAATTTATTTTGAAGAAGAAAGGATATTTTCCTCAAGAATTCATTTCAAGTGTTTTATCAAAATTATTTTCCATCTAAGATAATAAAGGGTTCTGTTTCTATCCATATTTTTACATTGATTTGACTATGTTGTGATGGAATTATGTTTATGAATTCCTTTATCTTATATGAATGGTTTTATGATGTCATGTTGTTTAAGAATCCCATTTTTATTACATGGGTTTTGCAATGATGTATGATTTATGATTTTGTGGCACACATAAGAATGGTTTCATTATGAGATGGGTGGGACCTATATCTCCCTCCAATGCATTGGGTAAAGATTTTATATCTCATGAGATAGACATGGCTGGAATGGTAGGTTATACCGGTTCAGTGAAACAGGACTGAAACGAGGATTACTCGATTCAGAAAGGGACTTTGTCCACTAAGATAGTCTTGGCAATGAGTCTTGACTAACAGGAAATGATTCTCTATGATTATGTGTGTATGCCACAATGAGTAATGTTTTAAGTTATGATTTCATTTCACTACTATGATTTATCCCATGTTATGAAATTATGCTCTCTTTTGCAGGTTAAGATTTCCAAAAAAGTTATGTTCTTATGAAAATTATGTGATTGATATTTCTTTTGTTTACCCTTACTGAGCATTTGAGCTCACCCTTTTATGTTTTCTTTTCCCCAGGATATAAAGAAAGGTTTTAGGTAAAAAAAAAAGAATGACCTTTATGGGAGATATTGAAGAACTTTCACCACGATTAGAAGATTACGTTCCGAGTTTCCAAAGACACTAAACTATTACGATCCTTTAGTGTGTGTTTTTGTTATGTACTAAGTATTCCGCAAATGTAATGTAATGTCCATGTACGTCAGGCTACAGGTCTCTACAGTTGGTATCAGAGGAAAGGTTTAGTCAACCTTTGGAAACTAGGATGCGAAAACGTTAGTGAGATCCCTAGAGATATTTCTAAGGTATGTCTAGGGATGTCTCTAAGGTTAAGTATACGTATAAGTTATAGTACTAGAATTGCGCTAACGATCTTAGAATTTAACCTAAGATGTTAGATATTGAGGGTACTACCCCTTTATTATGTTGTTTTCCCTAGCATTATTTTTGCCTCTCACACTATTCTTTTGGGGTTTTAGACGATGGCTGGAACCCGAAGGAACCGTGTTGATCAATGCAATGGACAATGCAATGATTGTCCCCCTGAGCAACCAAACGATATGGGATCTGGAATGCAAAATCTTGTAGCCATACTCACACAACTTTCTCAAGCTATGAATCATGCAGGACTTCCAAACGAGCAAAGGAAGGAGCAACATTCCGTTGAATCCTTCATGAGGCAGCGTCCGCCTTCTTTCAGTGGGTCTACTGATCCATTAGTTGCTGAACAATGGATTAGTACTACTGAAAAGATATTTTCAGTTCTTCAATGTTCTGAACATGATAAAGTCATCTTAGCAGTATATCGTTTGGAAGGTGAAGCTGATCAATGGTGGAATCTTATCAAGAATACGAGGCCAAGAGATGAAATTGAGTCCATGGAATGGGACGAGTTCAAGAACTTGTTTTTCAGTAAGTACTTCCCTCGTATTCTTCGAACGAAGATGGAAAAGGAGTTTCTTGAGCTGAAACAGAAGGATGATGAATCTGTTGGTATATACAAAGCGAATTTTACAAGACTTGCAAGGTATGCATCTGGCATTATCATCCAACCTGAAAGTAAAGTTGATCGATTTTTCAGTGGCTTAAAACCAAGTCTTCGAAGGGCATTAGCTATAAGAGACTTCAGTAGCTATGAAGAAATTGTGCGTTGTGCTATCAAGGTAGAAATGGAAGTTGGTGTTACATATCCATCTCATGGTTTTGACAAGAAACGAAAGATGGAGTTCAAGGAGAAATCTCAGAATAATGGTGAAAAGAAGATGAATGTTTCCTTATGCACAAAGTGTGGAAAAAAGCATGGTGGAGATTGTCTTAAAGGGACTAGAAAATGTTTTAAGTGTGGAAAAGAAGGTCATCGAGCAGCTGAGTGTCGAAGTAATAGAAAAAGGGTTTCTAATGATGTGAATAAAGCAAACACTGCAGAGAACGCACCACCAACACTTCAATGCTTCAAGTGCAAGGAAATGGGGCATTATGCTAATAATTGCCCTAATCCAAGGGTTAGTGATGATCAACATGAGCAACCACTGAAGGCAAAGGACAAAGGGAAATCACATGCGATCACTATTGGCAATGTTGAATATGATAACGATGTGGTGGAATGATTAAGTGTTTATGTAATGGGATTCCAAAATAATGTTGTATCATGGAGTATTGGAATATTTATGTATTGGTTTAATGTGGTATTCAAAGTGATTGAGATATTTTTGGAAATAAGATGATATGCGCATAATGAAGGGAAAATAAGAAAATGAAATGTTTAACAGTATTCATGAGCTCATGATTGATATAAGGACTAAGTGATATCATGGTTTGAGTATATAGAATTTTGAGGATTTTGGTATGTGGAAAGTGTTAACTTTAAACTGCATTCATGTTTTCACTAAGGTATTCAAGAGAATACATGATTAAGGACTTTGAATGTTTAGAATGTGACCAACAAGACATATCTTATGATATGTGGGGATCAACGACAGTATTAAATCTCTGGTAATCGATATCACTATATTATGAGAGTGGACTGCAGTATTATGTATAAGCCTAAAGATTAGACTGGATTATGTTGGACATAAGTTAGTATTGTTTAAGGATATAAGATTTTCGATATTATTGATGGGATGTTATAGTAACGTAGTTTTAGAAAAAGGGACAACCTGCAGGACGGGCGACAGCCCATCGCTTCGGACAAGGCTGTAGGAATCGAACCCACAACCGAAGTGCGACTGGCCTTTATCGCCTACCACTGACCTACAGGAAGTCCCTGTTTAGTAGAAACTAGTGTTATTATATTAAGCAGTATGATATATGAAGTATAAGCCCATTTTAGGAACCATATATGATTAATCTCACTATAGATCGACTTATGTATATAATTTTTGCTAACCTTTTGTTTGAGACAGATGGAATGACCCGTCATTCTATCACATTATCTTCTAACACTTCACGAATAACAAATTCAACTTCATTTATTTAAGAGATGAAGTGGAAATTGTTCAAGGCACGAACAACAGTGAGATTGTACCAAAATAAAGTAAGTATTTATTCTAATTCAAATTTTCAACTTTAGGGAAATGATCTTGAAAACCAAAAATGTTGTCCTAGTGATCTTATACCTGAGGAATCAGATGGTACCTTATATCATCACAAATTTATGGATTTGTGATTTTTGGCTTTTCCATAGCCATGTTCTCTACCACTCTCCATCAGAACATGATGGTTAGATTTTTCTTCCATATCCTTATTTTTACCTATGTGGAAACCCAACAATTAGTTTATTTGGGTAATCGTTACATTTCATACTTTAGTTTTTAAAGCCAAGTTTTGGTATTCCTTTTTACGATGTGGGAAACTTTCGAATAGAAAACCATTTATAACCCCGACGAATTTCGAGGGCGAAATTCATTTTAAGGGGGGTAGAATGTAACAGCCCAAGATTTTATGAAAAATATTCTTTTTAATTTTATTAATGTCTTGTGTTGTACGCTACACCAAAAGGAGCTTGCACGTCACGCATCCTTGACTTTCCTTGCATTACACGCAATCGCAACCTTCCTCGATAGTGTGTGTAGTACGCAATAATGAGTTTCACTAAACAACGATATGCTATTAAAATATTATTAAAACTACCCGTTATGAATAGTAATAACCACTTTTTAAAATTCTATAAATCTTATTTTTCAAAATGAACTTCATTTTTGGATTCAGAATATCGAAATTAGCTTAGGTTGAAATTTTGGTGATTTTCGGATAACTTTCATATTTTGATGAATAGTGAAAATTACTAAATTATAATTAAAAACAACTTTTTTAATCGAAATAATTAATAGTGATAAATCATTAATTTGAGTGGTTTTAAAGTATATTTAGAATATATTTTTACAATTTAATACAATGTTGGTCATTGGATGTAATTTCACATTTAAACTAGACATAAACAAGTGTCAATCTTTTGATAGATATTGTTTCTTAAAAAACACGCTATTTGTTTTAACAGCGGGATTTAATTATAAAATTAATTAATGCAACTTTTATGTTATGAATTTGGTAAAATAGACATCATTTTTGAATTCGGAATATGAAATATAGCTTGGGATGAAATTTTGGCATTGTTCTGAAAAACATCAATTTTTGATGAATAGTGAAACTACTAAGTGGTAGGTTAAAAACTGAATTTTGCATAAAACTTAATTTTACCGCTTCTGTGAATGGAATTTCGAAAATCCGAGAGACACGGTTAATATCAAGGACTAAAATGTGGTTCAATGAGATGAAAATAATTTTTGGTGAATAGTAACTTTTTACTTTTTTTTACCGCGGTTAATAGTAAATAGGGTAACTAAGGGTAAATATGATATTACTATTACCCTAACACATGTCCTAATTCTATTGGACAAGTTTAATTCGACCAAAAACAAACTTAGGAATAAAATATGACCATTTAGGCCCACTTGGATTAGATTAGGACATTTATTATTAATTTATTTAAAGAAGGGTTAAAATAGTTAAAATCAAAGTTTAATAAGTAAATCATTTTTAATATGGGGTTATACATAAGATAAATTCGATTGTAAATATTCATTAGAAAGCTAAAAAGATTTCCTACATGATGGTATTTTATTTGTAATTTTTAGATATCAAATAATTTAATTTATTTATGACACAACGATGATGCAGTAATTATCTTATTAATGAAATATTGACATAATTGATGTTATAAACACCAAAATAAATGTAATTTGAGATTTTTATTGAATTCCACTAATTTTCTAGGTTACTATGATATATTGATGTTGATTTAATAAACTTGGTTCGAACATATAATTCTGTTATGACTTTCACAAAAATCATATATCAAATAGTGTCAAAATTGACACAAAATAGTTTTTAAATCAAATATTATATTATTAATTGTTATTTTATTCCTAAAAATCTAAGGTTCGGCCCAATGACTTAGATAAGGATATATATATTAATAATAAACAATTTGGGGTTCTTTTGGCATGTTATAGTAAGTTTATTAACCATATAGTGAAAGAAAACAAAAAGACACGGTAAAAGTTAAATTATTTAACTTAGAGTTAAATCTAATTGATAAGGTTTAAAATAATATCCAAACATGTCTAAATTTAATTGGTTGATGAGATTACAACCCTATCTCATCTAATCTTCGAATATGAGTCATTTTTGGAGGTTTTTAAGTGGGGTTAGATTTATTATAAATTAATATTTTTAAGAATTCCTAAGGTGCCCCTCTCCTCCCTTATAAAAGGACACCTCCTCCCCCTCCTCCTCACACCAATTTGAGCACTCAAGCTCGGCCAACCCCTGCCAAAATCTCTTATCCACTTCCCTAGAAACATCCTAGAGGTTCTGGTCTTCCTCAAAGACCAATTCTAGTGCCCTAAGAGGAGGTCTCAAAAAGGCACTTCAAAGAAGAGGTAATTACCGTTACCAATTCTTTCATCTTTATTTCTTCTTCCACTTCTTCTTCTTAGGTTGTTTCATTATGAAGTAATAACATCAGTATCACTCATATACTGATATGTTATTATAAGTATGAAACAACCCTATTTCACCATCTATCCATCCTACGGAAAAAAAAATCACCGCGCGTGCGTACGTACGGAATACCGTCTCCACGCCGTGGTGTAATCTATTTTCCACCGCCACCTTACATGGATGGGTATAATGGTGTAAAGAATAACTATACATAGTTATTACAACATCATATTGATTCTGATATATTGTATAATCCACTCCAATTCAATTCAATATTTATAGAAATGATATCATCGCTCGTGCGTACGTACGGACTACCGTCTCCACGACGCGATGAGATTCATTCTCCATGTTAACCATTTAAGAATGATTATAATGTATATATAAGAAATAATAATGAAATATATGACATTATAAAGCTACTGGATTTATGTATATATACATATGTATGTCATCTACTTACTTCCATTTCAAGACAATAAGGAAAGAAAAACAGCGTTCATGCGTACGTACGGACTACCGTCTCCATGAACGGTGTTTTTCATTTTATTTATCTACCTATTATTTATATATATATACTGAATATATATGATATACAAATCATATTTTATATTCTGGAAGTAAGTAAATCATGATATAAGTAATAATGATGTCAAGAACAACAAGTCAAAACACCTACGATAAATGAAACGATTTTACCCAAAACGCTTCTTTAACATGGAATTTACAAAAGAACGGGTAATATAATGTAATAAGTGAACCATATATGATATCATAACAATGAATATGATTCTGTAATAAGTCAATAACATGATTTAAATCATTATACAGGAGGTTCGGACACTTACAAAGCAAGTCGGACCTAAGGTAAGGGAAATACCACAATCTCATTTTTATCCGAGATTGTTTATTCGTAAGTACTTACTGGGGTGTATTTTATCATCCACATCCATGTTCCCTCAATATGTAATATTGTTTCCATCCACTTACAATAGTTTAAATCCAATTTTACCCTTCGGTGAGTTTTTAGTAAAAGATATGAAAGGAATCTTTTGTCGTTTTTTTTATACGAGGTACTTTTTGACTTTTCCGACAAAAGTACGAGAAGAATGTTTTTTTTAACTTATACGGCACGAACGGATTTTTACGGTTTTTATAAAGCCTTATTTTCATGAACCTTCCTCCAAAATATTTCATGACTATTTTTAATAAAATCTCTTTCTTTTAAAATTGTATGATGTTTTGTGAAAAGAAATTTATTTTGAAGAAGAAAGGATATTTTCCTCAAGAATTCATTTCAAGTGTTTTATCAAAATTATTTTCCATCTAAGATAATAAAGGGTTCTGTTTCTATCCATATTTTTACATTGATTTGACTATGTTGTGATGGAATTATGTTTATGAATTCCTTTATCTTATATGAATGGTTTTATGATGTCATGTTGTTTAAGAATCCCATTTTTATTACATGGGTTATGCAATGATGTATGATTTATGATTTTGTGGCACACATAAGAATGGTTTCATTATGAGATGGGTGGGAACTATATCTCCCTCCAATGCATTGGGTAAAGATTTTATATCTCATGAGATAGACATGGCTGGAATGGTAGGTTATACCGGTTCAGTGAAACAGGACTGAAACGAGGATTACTCGATTCAGAAAGGGACTTTGTCCACTAAGATAGTCTTGGCAATGAGTCTTGACTAACAAGAAATGATTCTCTATGATTATGTGTGTATGCCACAATGAGTAATGTTTTAAGTTATGATTTCATTTCACTACTATGATTTATCCCATGTTATGAAATTATGCTCTCTTTTGCAGGTTAAGATTTCCAAAAAAGTTATGTTCTTATGAAAATTATGTGATTGATATTTCTTTTGTTTACCCTTACTGAGCATTTGAGCTCACCCTTTTATGTTTTCTTTTCCCCAGGATATAAAGAAAGGTTTTAGGTAAAAAAAAGAATGACCTTTATGGGAGATATTGAAGAACTTTCACCACGATTAGAAGATTACGTTCCGAGTTTCCAAAGACACTAAACTATTACGATCCTTTAGTGTGTGTTTTTGTTATGTACTAAGTATTCCGCAAATGTAATGTAATGTCCATGTACGTCAGGCTACGGGTCTCTACAGTGTGAATCTCTCTCAGCACCTAATCCTTAAATGAAACTAGTGCCATGGCACATCCTCTGAAAAGGATGATGTTCTCTCTGCCTTCAGAAAATCCATCGGGTGCCAACCCTGAGGATATCTGAGCACATCGTGCCTCACAGTCAACATCCCCACGATGTGCCTCTCTGACCCGCTGAAGTAGTGGAGGAGTGACTGTGAGCGACTGTAGAAAGGCTTCCCCATCTCTATCCATGATGGATATATGAAAAGAATCAAACTTCTCTATCTCCTCTCCAAGAAGCTGAATTCCCGACTTCCTACTGAGAGAATCAACTACTACGTTCCCCTTCCCAGGAGTATAGACTATCTCAAAGACATAGTCCTGGAGGAACTCGAGCCATCGCCTCTATCTCAGGATCAGGTCCTTCTGCAAGAATATTTACCTGAGACTCTGGTTGTTAGAGTAGACTGTAAAGCACTCGCCCATCAGATAGTTCCGCCACATCTTCAAGGCGAAGACCACCACTGCTAACTCCAGGTCATGGGTAGCATAGTTCTGCTCAAGCTGCCTCAAAAATTGTGAACCATAGGTGATCACTGACTGCTCCTACATTAATACACACTCGATTACAGTCCCTGATGCATCGCAGTAAATTATGTACCCTAATCCCTCCTCCGGTAGCCTCAAGTTGGGTGCACTTGTAAATCTCTGTCTCAGCTCCTGGAAGCTCTGCTGACATCTATCTGACCAAACGAAGGGTTTCCCCTTCTTTGTCAAAGATGAAAGTGGTGATGCAACTTTGGAGAAGTCTGGAACAAATCTCCAATAATACCCAGCCAGACCTAGCAAACCTCGCACCTCCATCACGCTCCTAGGTGGCGCCCAAGCTAGCACTGCCTCGATCTTCACAGGATCCACTGCAAGTCCCGCCTCAGAGATGACGTGTCCCAAGAAGTGGACCTCCTGAATACAGAACTGACACTTCGAGATCTTACCATAAAGTTGGTGCTCCCGGAGTGTGTCCAGTATAACCAGAAAGTGGTAGGCATGCTCCTCCTCAGTAGTCGAGTAAATAAGTATGTCGTCGATGAAGACTGCGACAAATGGATCGAGGTAAGGCTGGAAGATCCTATTCACGAGACTCATGAACACTGCTGGAGCATTGGTTACCCCGAAAGGAATAACCAAGAATTCATAGTGGCCATTCCGACACCTGAAGGTCGTCTTCTGCACATACTCGTCTGGAACTCTGAACTGGTGATAGCCTGACCTAAGTTCTATCTTTGAGAACCATCGTGCTCCATTTATCGGATTGAAGAGGTCATCAATCATCGGATGTGGATACATGTTCTTCACAGTCACCTAATTCAGGCAACGGTAGTCGATACACAGTCGCAAGCTCCCATCCGCCTTCTTAGCGAACAAAATCGGGGAAGCCCAGGGCGAAACACTGGGTCGAATGAATCCCATGCCGCGCAAGTCCTCCAGCTTTACCCGTAGCTCTCGAAACTCAGCGGGAGCCATCCGATATGCTGAGGTAGATATCGGGGCTATCACGGGGTACATGTCAATATAGAATTCTACCTATCTGCGAGGAGGTAGTCCGGAAAGATTGTCAGGAAAAAAGTTCGCATACTGATCCACCACAACATGAAAACTCGGAATCCACACATAAACTACTCCTAGGGTGAGACTAGCCAATTGATGAGTGATCAGATGTCCTCTCCTCTGCGTGAGTCCATCAAGCGCTACAAAGGCTCCCTTCCCACCAGTGAATGTGAACCTGATCCCATCGTTGTAGACACACCACACCTTGCACCTAATATATTCGATTAGAGCCTAGACCGTAGATAACCAATCCATGCCCAAGATGATGTCGTAAGGCCTCGATGTCACTAAAAGAAGATCCCAGCCGAAGCTCTCACCTTCTAGAGTAAGCTCACACTGCCGACACCAGTGTGTAATCATCGAGTCTGCTCTCGTAGGAGTCTTTAGCTATAAGGATCGAGTCAACAGCTTTGTTGGAATATCTAAGATCCGAACAAGGGCAGCGAAAATGAAAGAATGACTCGCTCTTGTGTTTATAAGAACTGAATCAAGGGTGGAGTAGACCCAAATAGTACCTCGAATCATCTCTGGTGCACTGTGGTCATAGGCCGCCACTTCTTGAAGCTGAGCCTACCTCTGTCCTCCAGCTCCCTGTGGTCGGGGTGGACCTTCTGCTTGTGGTGGTGTTAGTGCTCGGAAGCGTCATCCACCGCCTGCTGCTTGGCCAGATCCTCTACCTTGTCCGCCTACTCCCTGCGGACCACCATGGTCGAACCTCTGCCTATACCTGGGTGGTCCCCCAACCATCTTCTACTACTTTGCATGGCGAGTCAGGTAGTCCCGAGCCATGTGGTCCTCCCCTCTGCATGCATAGAACTGTCTGCCTCTCATATGACTGGATCTGTTGCGTGTGACCCGCACCTCTGAACCAGTATCTTGAGGTTGCTCACCTGATGGTCTGGTCCGCTTAGACCTCTGGGAAATCTTTCTACTGCCAACTGCAGAAGACTCCGCTACATGACTCCCTACGATAGGTCTCTCTACTGGTGTAGGCTCAACAAGACATCTCTCTACCAGAAGGGCTCACTCCAGTACTCCATCCTGCGTCAGAATGCTGAGGGAGATCACCGAAGACCTGATCTCATTCCTCAGTCCCTGCTCGAAGGACTAGACCTAGAAGAATGTGTATCGTACCATGTCTGTGGAGTAGGGCGAGAGGTCGGTAAATCTCGCTGAGTACTGGGCTACTGTCATGCTGCCCTGTTGCAGTTGTAGTAACTCTTGAATGTGCACCACACGAAGGGTGTCTAGAATGAACTCTGAGTTGGAGAGGCTCTCAAAGTACTTACAATGAAGAGATGCCTCATCGTGAACCTAGAGCATCATGCTCCACCATCTACCTGTTGCCACGTGCAAGAGACTCGCCACAAGGATCACCATGAGGCCTGCTGGTGTCCCGACAAATCTGTAGACTCGAACAACAGCCTCTAGCCAATCCTCGGTTGCCTGAGGGTCTGTCTCCCCGCGGAACCTGGGCGGCCTTTGACACTGAAACTCATGCAGTTCACTCAGGCGACGTGTACTCTCAGCAGCTGGGGCTGGTGGCATCGGTGGCTCGGCGGGTAGAGGTACTGCTGGTGCCTCCGCTGTAATGGGGCCCTGCACCGAGGCCTCATCGCTAGCTGGGCTGCCATCTCTCACAAAGCTCGGAACCCTAGCTGGCTACTGTCGTGGGGCCATCCTAAAAAGAAACAGGTGCGCCACAGTTAATACAGTATACCTAGTGATCTGACACAAAGTAATCAAAAAACAAACTTTTGAAACACACATGCAATCAATGTTTTCATGCACTGAATTGGAAATCAGAAGTCAGGGTCCTGGTGTACGGATACGTCGGCCACCGTACCAACACTAGACTCCCTGGACTGATAACCACACTCAATACTCTAAACATTATTTCTTCAAATAGAATAAATTATCAAAGTCCTAAGTTCTGCGGTAGAACCGACTCCTCTGATTCCAATTTGTCACGACCCGTCCTCGGTGCCCGTGTCGTGACTACCCCAAGTCCACCTTCCATAGTCCAGGGGCTGGACACTAGCACCAAAGGCGTAAATCCCAATAAAAAGGGAAGGCATTGCCTTTATACAAGTAAACAACACCAGAGTACACAAGCTGAAGTAAACACAAAGTAACTGAGTACAATAGTAAGTGCTGAAAAGTAAATGGGCCAGAATACAAACCCAACTAAAAGTAAAGTACAACTAAAAATAGAGTACAACACCAATAAAGTAAATCAGAAACCACCGAGTTGTTCTCCGACTATCCCCCCTGAAGGTTGGATACAAATGGTCTCCTCAGCTCCTCGGGTCCGTCCGTCCGCTCCGTGTACGTCCCGCTTGATAGTCCTCCTACGGATACTGTTCCGCTCCACAAGCCTCAACCACGCTCAGCCTTGTCCATCGTCTGCAACCAGCACAACATAATGCGGGCATAGCCTATGCAGGGGTGATTATACGACACTCAGTAGGGACCCCGAGACCCTCAAAGGTCTCCCAGAATCCACAAAGTATAATCCACAAAGGAAAGATACAAACACGAAGTATCAACCAACTCTTCTTAAGTATACGCACATACATATACCTATGTCATCAATTCCAGTTCTAATCCAACTCACGAGCCCAAGTACAACCTAGTCCACACAGGATATCATAACCCAGTCCACACAGAAAAGCAAGTCAATCATATTGATGATATTGATTGGAAGTCAAGACTCATCTCACACAGGTATACTACTAACGAAGAGGGGTGGAGATGATTAGATGTAATCTCAGAATCATCCTCTCTATCGAAACCACGTAGGATCCAAGTATAGAAGTCGTCACTACCGAACCCATGTAGGATCCAAGTACAGTAACAATCACTGTTGAACCCACGTAGGATCCAAGTATAGTGGTCATCGCTGCCGAACCCACGGAGGATCCATGTACAGTCGTCTTCGCTGCCGTACCCATTTAGGATCAAAGTATAGTTGTCCTTGCTACCGAACCCACGTGGGATCTAAGTACAGTCCTCATCGTTGTCGCTGTCGTAGCCAGCTCTAGGGTTCCCGTACACAGCATGCTCGATTCCAGGAGCGTCCAATCCACGAGCCAAGAGGTTCGATACATAAAATTTCAAGAATTCTAGATTTTATGTATCACCAAGTTCTGTCTTGTCAATAGGAACTCAACACGATAGACGACACGTCAATTGGACGCATTGTCTGAGAGATATTGGCTTTTCCGTTCTAGGGGCCTTGTTGGTTTTAAAGATAAAACCAACCTGATCGTACTCTAGCTACATCCAAAACTCAAGTGGAGTAATCCTGAAGAACGGTCTCACTAAGAGTAATTCAACGTAATTGACGGAATGTCAATCGGACATCTGGTCCTTATGTTATAAACATTTCTGCTCCGAGGGCCCGGTTGGTTTTGTGTACGAACCAACCTGCCCATACCAAAAGATCGTTGAAACCTTGTGTTTAATATACCAAAATTACCATCTCATTCCAAGAATCACAATGCAACTGATGGTGCATCGATCGGAGGTCTGTAGCTCAAGATATGTGTGTTTGAATGAACCTGGTCTGAAAATAGGAGGTTTGGGCCCGGTCCGACCTGGCCCAATACCCCCTGGGTCGGCCCAAAATAGGGGGACCTGACCCGGGTTCGGGTCCAGACTGATTGGGTGTGGCCCGGCCCAGCTGGCACATCCTGCGGCCTACCTCGGCTCGCGGCCGAGCGGGGTGCGAAGGGGGGGGGGGGGGGGCGCCCCATTGTCTCCGAAACGGTGGACCCTACGGGGTCCGCCCTATGTGCTGGCCGGGGGTTTCAGCCCCCCTGGTTTTCTAGAAAACGGTCTTTCATTATGGCCGGCCGGTTGAGCCGCCGCAGGACCCGTGGGGGTCCCAGCTCTTGGAGTGCTGGCAGCCGGTTGTCCGACCTCCCCTGTTGAACCGACACGACCCAAGGCCACGGGTCTTCCTCGACCGGCGCGGCGTGACAGAACCACGCCCCTCCTCCATGACCTCTCTTTATTTCTCCAGCATGGCGTGATGGTGCCATGCCCCTCGGCAGTGGCCCTCTCCAGCTGCGGTTCCTTCGGCCTCACCAGCGCGGCGTGACGGCGCCGCACGCCACCATCGTGGTCTACTCCAGCCGCGGTCCTCTTCGTTCCCGTGTCGTGCAACGGCACCGCGCCACCTTCATCGCAAATTTCATCGAGGATCATCAAGAAAATGGGGTGGAGGATTGGACGTGTTTGTGCGGTCCGATCTTCCCCCGTTACGACTATAACAAGCGGCCAAATTAATCAACGATGTTCGTTAAATTGAACTTGAACGAAGGTAACCCCTACATCGATAAACGATGTCGTTTTCCGGTGACGTGAAAGATGGCGTCGCGGGGTGAGGTTTCGAAGATAGCGTTGGCGTGTTTCCAAGGAGGGGACAACGTCTCACTCTATCTGTGTAGAGAAAAAGAAATGGCACATCGTCTCTCCTTGTGGTGATGGCATTCTTCTTCGAAGTCTTGGTGTTCTTCAACGAAGGAGAGGATGTTCTTCAAGAGAATAGAGCTCTCTCCCCAAAGACTTCACACAACAAACTAACCCCAAAATAAAATAAGTCTCGCCTTGTTTTATTAATTCAATCCAGGCATTCAAATATAACCAATTCAAATTCAATCACACATAATTAATTAAACATGACTTTTCTAATTAATTATGTGTTAAGTTGGCAGGCTTTAAAGAGGGAGAGGGAGGAGTTACTCAAATTAAGGGGGAGTTAGGGAGTTAGGGAATGTGAAGAGTTAGGGATCGTGTGGGCCCGACCTCACCTTTATCCTCTCAATGGTAGTTTGTAACTAGTGGGTCCTACACT
This sequence comes from Viscum album, assembly GCA_963277665.1. Taxonomy (NCBI): domain Eukaryota; kingdom Viridiplantae; phylum Streptophyta; class Magnoliopsida; order Santalales; family Viscaceae; genus Viscum; species Viscum album. The sequence continues at coordinate 659,285,849 of OY728162.1, read as the reverse complement.
AACTCCCACACCTAGGAAATAACCACTTAGAATTAAGAAATAAAATTTTACACAAATTTTATTTTACTTTTCATTTAATCCACATTTTTCTTACAACTCCTCCCAAGAAAACCCACCTTTGGTAATGGTCCTCAAAAACAATTACCAGCGTTGCAGATCCATTTGTTCCCTCATATTTCAATTCCGATCACCGGTTCAAAAGATAAAGAAACCCGCTTGTTCTTTCACTGAACGTAGCTGAGAAAAACATTGGAAATTGATTCCTGGAACACCGGGCCTTGGAATCAGGTGCCGTTAGAAACTACGTACTCTTAAAATCCCAAAGAATTTAAGAAAAAAATTTCATTTAAATTTAAGGGTCTTTACAACCATACTCCCAACAAACCAAATATTTTCATCTTATACATGTTACATACAAGAATAACAATGAAATGTTCCCCCAAATTTCGATACATGAGGGCCTATAACACCTCAAGAACCAATGTTTGGAATTCATTCAGAAAAAACCATACAAAAAAAATACCCTATCAAACAACCAGTATTTTATCAAGGAATATATCACAATAGCATTTCATATCTAGCAAAACAACTATCACAAAAAAATGCAATCCACAAAGCTTCATAAATGGCATGGCAAGAATGCATGAAATGTGATCTCTAGAAAGTGCTTATTTGAAGAATGAGATGGAATTCCCTCATCTCATTGGGTTTCAACAAAAATAGAACCTTAATGATATCAAAGATATCAACAAAAAACATGCGAATCTCCCAATGGTGAAATCAAATCAAATGTAAAAATGAAAAACTAGAAAATTGAAATTATCAATGTAGATTAGCTTTTCCCTATACACGTGTTTGCTACTCTAGGGCAAAAATTATTACTAATTACATCTTCCATCCTATCCCCAGACTAGAGGCTCCAAATAGTAAGTCAAGAAGAAAAGAACTTGCTATGATACCACATTGTTAAATCCCAGTTCCGGTTTCCTCCCATAGGTTCCCCATACCAAGGTGGTCACGTGGAGTCAAGTGCAGTCCCCTGAATTCCAGTGAATTCCGACTAGAAGCGAGGGCCTTGCGTGTTATAGGGGGGAAACTATGACCTCATTGGCAGAGTAACACAATGGAAACAACATATAACAATTGTAGGAGAAGTAAAAATACCACACACAAGTAAACAACAAAATACAGATAGTAATAAACTGGACACATATATAATGAAACATGATACATATGTCTAGGAAAGCATCCAAACATGTCACAATGATGAAATAATGCACTAAAGCAATGTAAAAGAAAAAAGTAAACAACTCCTCAACATCGCAAGCCTCAGCTTAGTCTCAAGCTCTCTATTTCCAATCAGTCATGCACCTGATGTTGAACGGTGATTTCCCTTATCTATACCTGCAGCAATATAATCTGTTTGGGCCCAAAAGCATGACCCAAAATAGGGTTTGAGAATAATCCTAGTAAAAAACACCCAAATATTTGTTCCTAACAGTCAGTGAATATATAAGGCATATAATATGCAAAAAGAAATAGTAAACAAAGAAGTAATCAAAGGTAAAAAATCCTAAAGTTTCAATTGCAACATTTATATCTAACAATTCAATCATCCAAAATAAATACAAGAAACCCTCTAGGAATGTTCTCCCAACATATCCCCTCTGGTTTAGAAAAGAATATCAAGCATCCCTATGGGTAGTTCTCACAGTGTAACCCCTATGTTTCAGTTTACAAGTATATAACAAAGACTCTCTGAGGAAGCACTCATCGTCAATTCCCCCTATAGTCTGGTATAATCAAAGACTCTCTGAGGAAGCACTCACCATCAATTCCCCCCTATAGCATTTTAATGGTAAACTAAAAACACTTTATTGAAGCACTCAACATTAATTCCTCATGTGGTCTCGTAACGTATCTATAGAAACTCTGGGGGAGAACTCTTTATCAATCTCTCTTGGGGTCTCAGAACATGATAATTATAATAGACACTATGGGAAAGCCCTCAATGTCAATTTCCCATATAGTCTCACTACACTAGGTTCTCGTAACCCAGTGTAAAAAAATCATGCACAAGTGTTAAACATCAGCCAAAGTAAACCATAATGTACTACTTGGCTAAATAGCTACAAGGCATGGCACAATATATCAAATAAATAAACCCTCAATCCTAAAAACACTAAGAATGGGAAACAATGACCTAAGATGAAAGGCTAGACCAAACAAACAAAATAAATAAAACATGGTTAAACACATCCATAACATGGAAATCGACCCTATTTACTATCAAACAACCTCTCTTCAACATACAAAGCATAACAGACATTATCATGGTTAAAATCCCTAAATACGCAATACCCCAAAAAAGGGTATTGGGAACTTTTTCACATATAACTCAAACACTATCTACGAAAAGGCACAAACCACCTACCTCAGCGTGGTATGGAATATATACATGTATCTCTAGTCTTGAATCACCATAGAATGTTGTAGATCTACAAAATCATCCAAAACATTCAATCAACGATATCTCACGAGAGAGTAGAAATCAAAAGACGAGGCTCTAGAGAGGTAAGAGAATACCGTGGAGATTTCTATGCAATCGACGGCGGTTGAATCTAAGAATGGATCGCGAGTTGGGGGTTCGATGAAGATTCAGGCTGTATGGTCACTCCTGGATGAGACATGCAAAGAATAAGATGGTTCTGTCCATCAGATGTGACCCTGGTCCATTTAATGAAAAAAGTACACGACGTGTTCTTATAAAAGTACACAGCGTGTACTTTCCCTTAATGATCCCTGATTTAGGTAGCCTCCAAGTCACCCCACATGGCCATGTATTCATCCATTACGTGGCCAGTACACGGTCACCCGTGGAAACCGAGTACATGACATGTACTAATAAGCCAACGACGTCTACTCCTGAAATTTCTAGAAACAAGTTTTTTTCTCAAAAACACTAGAAAAGAAAACCCATACCTGAAAACAAGATCTGGGTTCTAAAATGGATGATGTTATTTATAACCATACCACCTTTTCATATAAATTTTATATTTTTGGAGTCTTTTTACAAAGATATAGACATTTAAATTTTTAAATATTTAGAAAAGATTCATGTGTGACACTACCCTCGCTTATAAAGGAAGCCACTATCTCCTCCATTCCAAACAAAATTTGAGAACTCTACATTATAAAATACCTACCTAAATCACTCAAAAACATTTATACCTACATATTAGTAGTATTTTTATTCTAAAAATACATATTGTAGAAGGATTAATATGCAATAAAAAGTTTATATATCCAAGAAGAAGTTAGAAGTCCTGACCGAACTATTTTGAATTTATTTCTTCTTCTACCTCTATTAAATATTCTAAAACCATAATGAACAAGTAAAATCAGTATATAATATAAAATAATTTTTTTAATATAATGTTAAAACGCTTTTATATGATTTTTTATGTTATGGGAAATGAAAACATCACTCACTTGTACATCTGGACTACTGCCTCCGCAAATTAACTAGTTTAATTTTTGATAAAATGATCTTGTGGATAGTAAAGCTGATTTAAGAAGTGAATATATATTATAATAATGAAATAATAATGTTTTTGGAAGGATTATATATTACTTACCATCATAATATTTCCTTCCATTAAAACTTGATAATGTTGCTCGTGTGTATGTTTGGAATACCTCCTCCTTGAAACAATGTGATTTATTTTTCATTTTAACATTTTAAGGATGATCATAAGAATAAAACTGAGGAATAAGAATGAAATATATAATATATTAATGATTTTTTACGGAAAAAAATTATCCATTGTATTTTTTATCCACCAATTATAAAAATTATAACATCTTTCATGCATATGAACATACTAATGTCTCCTGGAAATGACATGGTTAATTTTTCAATAACACCTTAAATGAATGGTTTTAAAAGAGTATATATTATATAAATATAATAAATATAACATGTTTAATATTATAGATGTAATGAGGCCATAACAACATTTTCATAGTTAATGCACCGATGTTGTTTTTAGGTTTTAAATCAAACAACCCCAAAACATCCAATGTAAACCAAAATATTTTGACTAAATAAAATATGGAAATAAATGAAATAAAAAAGGGATAATAATAATTCACCAAAAAATAGATTAGTTTATTAAGAAAAATATAATACAAAAATAATATTATTATTTAGGAGATAGAGAATGGGAAAATCTTGATATGACTTTAGGGATGATATTTTTCTTTAAAACAATGTTTTAAAGCATTTTAATAAACTTGTTTTCCTACATTTCAATGTTATTAGAAAAGGGACAATAATGCTATTAATTATAAAAAATTATTTTTAAATGAACTTTTATATTACTTTTGAATTTAGTTTTTAAATTTAAAATGACTCTTTTAAACATTTAAAATTTGTGTCATTTTTTCATGATAGTGAAAAAGTGATTTTTAATATATAGAGTTTGATATAATTTACCTACATAGAACACACTAATAGTTATTAGGATTACTTTAAAAAATTTCATGGTTATTTTTGAAGAAAAATATTTCTATCAATATTCAATGAATTTTTAGTATTAAAATGTATTTCGAAGGAATATTACTCCTTTTCAAATCTTAATGAAAAATTTAATTTTTTTTTCTTCTCATTAGAATGAATGATAATTAAAATTGTTTTTATGATTAATTTGAAAATATATGTTTTTTATTTATGATTTGAATCATGGAAATATTATATAAATGAAGTGTGATATGTATACAACATTGATGATGGGTGGGCCTGATATATCTATTTACTAAATTTGGGTGTCTCATAGATTTTATTGATTATAACAAACTCATATGAGAACTTATAATTATATAGAGGGGCGATTCAATTGTAAGGGTCGCATATGGGTGAATTAAAGGATTGTTACCTAAGGTACATGAATGGTATTGTTGAAATAGTTTATAAATGAAATATTATGATTTTAAAAAGGAAGGAAATAGATTTTATGTTATTATGGAATGTTTAAAATGACATATTTATATAAAGGTGAATGGATTGTTTTAATGTAAAATTATTTGTGAGTATTAATATTTCCCATTAAAAAATAATGAATATGATTTTCCATTATTATTTAATCTGAAATATCTTATGAAATATATTATGAAATTATGTCGTATTAATGAAAAAGTTACAGATATTTGAGGTCAAATGTTAATTGTGAAAAATCAAAACATTCATATGGATTTTTAATTATTACAAATTAACTAAAAAGTTTATTTTTCTCTGTGTCTTTTAATGGGTTATTTGTTTCACTTACAACATTTTCAAATGATTTTTTACTGGATTTAAGGGTATGAAGAATGTTTATAAAGACATACATCTAGATATTAATGTCATCTTGAATAATGAAATTATGTCTTCATAAAGAATATTTTCTTTGGGACAAATGGATTCTATGTGAAAGTGTAAACACTTTATGTAATTTTTTTCCTAATTATATATGAATCTAAACAAGACTGATCTAAAAAATGTAATAATGTGCAAGCAGTTTTAAAAATCAGGTAATTATTGGTTGTTTATTGTATTAGTCTTATAGTTGGTATCAAAGAAAATGATTTAATAACATTAAGTGTTAGTGTGTTTTCAAAAGTGACATTAAAAAGATAATAATTTATGGTTATATTATATTGAGATAGATTTTTAGTATTTCCGTTTCACTTAACCAAATATATATCTATTGATAATAGATTTATGAAGAGGAAACTAGTTGGTCGAGGTAGAAAGGCATATGGAGGATAATATACTTCCAAAAAAACTAGAATGATTGGAATTATAACATAACATATTGTATGAATATTGAATTTGTAAATACAATGTATATTTAACATCATTCCACCTTGACCACTGATCGGTTCTCAAACAAACAATCTTCATTATATCTCAGATATGCCTCCCTATACACTAGAGGCTAAAAACCATCATCTAGGATCTAAGGTGGATATATGGGGAGAATATAACCCTTTTATTAGAGTTTGAAAAAATACAACCAATAAATGATAATCGTCCACATTATTAAGTAATAATTAGAGTATACATGATAAATAAAACATCCAAAAATAATACATGTATTGCAATAAATATCTTAATAACCATTCCATACAAGAACTATCTTCCCACATGGATAGATACATACATATATTAAAATCAACGAAATAAACATAAAGGTCTCCACTACATCTCCAAGACTATCTTCATCTAGTCTCCAAATACCAACCATACTATCCCACATACTCATGAAAACCCTGAATAGAGCCTCATCCCAACCTATCACCACAACCAATAGTATATCTACGGAGGTAGTGAAGTGAAATAGAAGACTAAGTAGTGTGCGAGTAAAAAATATTGTAAGGAACCACTGACATGGTAAAATATTAATCCACATATGATGGGATATGTGTATGCAACTTGATTAGATAAAATAATAAAGTTAAAAATGAATAAATATCAAACTATTAATCTTGATATCCATGAATTGATCAACCATACCTACATTAGTGAATGTTGGGATGTATCTGAGAATACTTCATAATTATGATAACCATAACAAAACAATCAGTCATCAATTTTTTTATTCCATAAATATTTCACATACCACTATATACAAGTGTTTTCTCACCCATGGTGTAATCAAATAGGTAATAGAAACCATGATTCAATCTCTAAATGATATATAATACCAGTTATGCATTGATAGATACCAAGCTCCCCTAAATATTGGAGGCCCCAAGAACCCACGGTAAGGGCCCTGTTGTACTAAAACATGATGCTACAACCTGAAAAATCCCTTCTCCCAATACAATTTCTTCCCAACCATATCTAGTATCCAACCCTATTGAGGATTCACCCATATCTGAATCCAAATATCTATATCTCATATAGTGTCAGACACCACCCCTATGGGAGTTTTCCATCTAGAGCATATTACCTCTATAACATTTAGCATCACTTATGGGAGATTATATATATTAATTAAAACACACAATGGTGTATACTATATCAAGAATCAATTTAAGAATTACACTATGTGTGGACATATTCCCAACCCATAGGTAACTCGTTGCTGAACTCCAAAGAGATCGACCTATCTTATTAAAGATTAAATAAGCTCAAATAGCTTGTCTAGTTTCTAAGGTGAAACCCATGATAATATTATTATATTTTCATTTCTAAACTATTTGAAGGGTTACATATCATAGGGAATATACTAGGTTACTCTAAGTCTTAGTACAGTAGAGTCCTCAATACATGGATTCCCGATATCGATTATAGTATTCGATTAGCACCCAACACTCTTCGTGATCATGTCTATTGATATTGTTGACTATTTTTCTTATACTCTCATGTAAATGGGATTCTATATATACAAATAATTCATGAGATGGACAAAATGGAGACTCCTTCCTCAAATAAATTCATGGATCTCCCACTCACCCAACCAATATTTGGCTATTTCATGGTATGTACACTAAGGCCATGTCGTAGTATGTGGGTGATAATTTCTCTTCCTTCACCTCAATGAGCCCAAAAATATCAAAATAAATAAATTATTCTAAAGGACCACCCATCTAAGGCCTCTAGAGCCTTTTTTCACCCCCATCACAGAAGTATCTCAAGCTCTTTAACATGGGCTAGTTTGTTATATCAGTTACAACCTAACCATTAAGGATGTCTGGCGGCAAGTATTATTTCCAATAGTCCCATCCTTGTCCTTTGATGACAGAGGATACCATCTAGTATATTTTTTTTCTTCACACATGGTTTTCATTCATATTATTTAACAATTCTTGTTTTATTAAATCATTCCATTGAATTAAATTAACCATGGTCATCACCCATGGTTGAGTTCCCGAGCATCGACATGCCACATTAAAAATGAATGCAATCCATATGACTAGTACATAAGACCACATATATTTTACAAGTATTTCAACCTTTATCTCTATGAGTTGGATGTATCTTCCAAGGCCCATCCATGTTCATCCATCCACATCCACTATCAACAATGATCATCTCAACAAAAAAAACTACTAACTAAAGACAAACAATAAAAATTAGTCAATTATAAAATTTATAAGTTTTCAATTTATTATTTACCAACTTGGTATAACATTGAATAACTCATAATATTATCATGCCATTCTGGAATAATGACAATGTTCCTTCCAACATCTCATGGAATAATATGTACTCAATTTGGAAAAATACCTAATCAATTACCCAAAATGAAACATTTATTTTATATTAATTTTATGGATCAAATGCAATTATAATTCCCAATGAAAACATTAATGTAATAAAAAATACATAAAAATGTACAAACGACATCCTCATATGTTCTCTTCTCATGTAGGGAGAAATACTTATCACCGATATCACATTCCACCAAGATATAATGAAACTAGGATAAAACCCCTAAATGGAATAAATAAAAAGTTGAAAAAAAGATAGGGGTCAATGGAGGAAGCATGGGGATGAGCCCATTGGACATGCATGATAGAGGAAGGGAAAATAGGATCCAGGGATTAAAATCACACACTAGAAAATTATTATTTTCCTACTTTTAATGGGATACAAAGTTTGGATCTTATTTTTCTAAACCATGCACTTACCATATAGATTGCATTGACTTAATAGCTTTACCAAACATACTTTGATGACATGGTTTTCCAAGCCAAGAACTAACCATGAGTGTGGATCTAAAACACTTTAAAATACTCACATAGTTTCCTCTACGTTATTTCATTGTTTGAATTTAACCAATCTAAAATCCTAACACCCAACCTTGGTATTTACAAAATGAACTACATTTGTATTGATTCTTAGGGAGCCACATGGTTTCCCCAAAACTAACTTCCACAAACTACATGCATATAAAAAAATATAAAATAATATTGAAAATTTCATAATGGTCATGAGGATCACCTGAGAACTATATTTACCCTTCATGAATCATTATTTATCTAAAATAATCACCTAGAGGCATTCAAACTCTTGTAATTATATTCATAATATCTTATCAAAATTTGACCCATCCTGTAATTAAAAATTAATATTACTTTGAAATTTTCAACTCATATAGACATGGAATCTTAAAACTACACCATGATAACAATTGTTATATCAGAGATGTATATATGGATATATAAACAAAAAAAGTACCTTCATCATTCTCCAAAACCCATTAAATTAAATGTGTTCCACCCCTATGTTCTAAATACACCAATAAAGCCACACCTTGAACACTAGGTTCTTAAACCAAAAAAACATGAGACAATACTTATAAACACCGCAGAATAACTGAGATGACACTCACATAAAGTACTGTAACCTAAAACATCACCATGTCATCATTAAATTATTCATGTAAACTATGGCACACCCCACCATAGGGCTCAACTCAAATGGCTAATTTTGGTTGTACTGACTTTTCCTTGAAATGCCCAGGAAAATCCTCAAAACACTGATATCGCTTCCAAAATGAAATTATTGATGTGGTTACCATCATACAACATTAATCTTCTCAAAATAACACTGTTTGAGCATCCTCTATCTGAACCTCCTTCAAATTCATTTTATCTAGCTATCAAATCCATTAAAATCCCCAATCAATATTCCATTATCCGAAGAGGAATCCCTTGATCGTTAAAGCATGCTCAACAGACATTCTTGAATTTCTGTTCAACATCTTAATTGGATTTTTAATCGATAAGATCAATTCTTTGGGTCTGAAATAATTATGTAACGTAATTCTAGTCCAAAATATACTTTCATCATACTAAAACAATACTAATCCCAATGCCCATGCTCAACCACCACTCAATTATATATCTTATCTTTTACATGGAGCACATCGATGAATGAATTATTACATGGGTCTATTTAGCCACTTGTTTTTCAATGAATGAAATGGATGATAATAATACGTTGACCCTTCTTACATGAAGGTTTTATGATTATTAATGAAATCAAACTCCCTGTATTAGGCATATCATTGTCATTATACTATCCAAACAAGTCCCAAGATAGTAAGTTCCATGCAACATCCCTTACGAGATATAATGAATGGAATGGCTCAACCTGCTCATAATCAAGATCCAACCTGAAATACCAATTCTTTGCCCATTCCCAAAGATGATTATTCTGAAAGATATATTCCTCATGTTCTCAAGATATTAGGCCCTATGAAAACCAATGAAATTATATCAATCCTTAGCCTTTCATAGTTATCACTGATTCTATTCAAAACCCATACTCTTATGAGGCATGCTCTATCAATCCCATGTTAATTATGCTCTAGACAAGTCATCCTTTGTATTTCAATATTTACCTTGGATCTCTAATTCAAAAGTAGTAAATATACTCATGACATTATTTATCTCTTGATCGACATGCAATAGGGATCATCTATCATTGTAGGAACTAATCCCTGATCAATGGTGTGTCATACTCATCCACACTCTTAGCCACCACATGATATTTTCTAGTCATGATCACTCACCCATGCTATGACAACCGAGCTAAAATCATCAAAATGAATATAGAATAATGTCACCTTAGACCAATACTCAAAACCACACTTTGATTCTAAATTCACTAATAAACAAGGTTTCCATCATGAAAACCCCATGAAAGTCTCATTAACATGTCTCATAACCCAAAGAACCTATTCTTCTTTACTCCAATAAAGGAAATAAAAAGCATGATGCCCAACATAAACATTCCTAACACCCACTCCAATGGTCTCACATATAATGTCATCACATGCCAATCAATTCACACAACAAGGGAAATTATTCCCATGGGTATCAAAAAAGAGACTACACTTTGGATGTTCATGTATCATTGAACATTTGTTCCCATAGCCAATGTCATCATCCTAGAAGACCAATACCACAGGACCACAAACCAATGATTCTGTTAAGCAGAATTCCATTCCCTGGTAAATCAAAAAAATGTATATATTTTGTTTCTAGATTTTTATATAATAAAAAATAATGAAACACAACCCATAAATTGTTCTTCATTAGGAAACCATATTCATGATAACCCACAAGAGACTCAACTCCTCTTGTTCATAATAACTTCATCATCATCCTCATTATCAATCATCTCATCATAGATCAATGTGAACATCTATCAAAATAATATACATAGATAGGTCAGCCTATTTGATTATAATTACACTATGTACATATATGGTAAAACAAATATGAGATGTTCTTGAATCTTAAAGAAACTCATCCTCTAGAATTGGTGAAATAACAAACTAACTGGATGATATTCCATGTGAATATTACATAACTAATATAATGCATCAGAAGCCTATAGCCCATATCAGGAATGATAAAAAAATCAAATTAATTTCCTCTTTACAATGTTCCATGTTCTAAAAATAGTTATAACATCATAAATAATAAATTCCATACCGCATGTGCATCAGTCAAACTAAAATTAATAAACAACTATATCATCACAAACCAAGAACATCAATCATATCCAGGATAACCTATACTTTCTACCAAAACATGTGTTCTGAATAAACCATCATAGTATCCATCATAGGATTTAAAAAATATTAAATATCATGAATTTCAAATCCCAAAAATTTAACAAAAATAGTTACAATGCCAATTTATTATTTCCCTCCACGCCAAACATTCGATTAATTCTAAAAAAATTGTCACCATTATACCATAGGCATGAATCCCCATACCCTAGAGGTTTCCAAATAGAAGTGTGGGTATAAGGTGATACAATGGGAGGATTATACCCTCAATATTAAAGTATATGATAATTAAATAAATAACCTATCATCATCAATAATAGTGAATAATAATAAAAGTACACAAGAAAAATAAAATATCTAGTAATAATACATCTAATGTAGTAAAGGTCCAAACATCCATGCCATATATACACTGGCCTCCCACTATACTGATTAAATTTATATACAATCATAAAATAAATAATACTAAATGGATCCACTATATATCTAAGCCAAACCTCATCCTGTCTTTTGATACCATCAAAGATATCCTAGCTGATCATGAAAATCCTATCATGGGCCTCAATAAAACTTTTCCATGAAACCAAATGAACATCTTATTGGGTACCCATATGAAATTACATATCATGATTGGTGCGAGACAAAAATATTATGGAACCACTAGTGCAGTCCCATACAAACCAATATATATGATGATATTTGCATGTGACATGCTCAGTTGATAAAAAATATCTGCCCAAAATAAATAAATATAAAACCATCAATCTTAGGTATGCGACCCAGATCAACCATACCTATATTTTCATTGGTCGAGGTGTCTTTGAGCCGGCCACATGATCATGGAAACCATATGAACAAAACCTCCTGTAAGGTTCACTTTTCCATAAATATATCAAAGTCATCCCCTTATAGGATTTTTCTCATCCAAGTCATGCAGAGATAATATTTATAAACAAGGATCCAGGATCACCCTGATATACCATATCCTACTTGTCCATATTAATATTAATCACCATAGAATATCATAGTCCCCATGATCATAATGTAAGGTCCCTACCATGCTAATACGTGATGATCCACCTTCAAACTTCCCGACTCGTAATCCATGGAATCCCAACCATATCTTATCTCCTATTTCATTTCAGAAATATGTATATATGAATCCAAATCATGAAATCCCAAAAAATATTACATACATCCTTTATGAGAGTTTTCTTTCTTTGGAATATTTCTTATAATAATTTCAACCACACCTATGGGAAATTCCATCTACTCATTTAAACATTCTAAATCATATAATATATCACGATTCAATATAATAATTACAAACATGGGTGATCATATTTTCTACCCACAAGGAAAACCATTTTCTGAATCCCCAAAGCATGAGCTAGACTTTAATTTCCTAAACAGTGTCAAATTATCGATTCTAATTCTATGGTGGTACCCATGATTTTCTCCACCTATTTCTATATGAACCCTATCACTAGGGTGAAATATCACAGAGAAACTACAAGGTTTTCCTCGGTCTAAGTACAGTAGAAGAACCCTCACATCAGGCCTCAGTTATGGTTATGGTCTCGAAAAAATTCTCAATGCTTTAGGACATCATGTACCTCAAAATCTTTATCCAAGTAGCATGAACTCACTGACTACATGAGTCTCAACCCACATACAACAATTAAGAGTTCTCCAATGAAACATATTAACTATCTTGGTCATTCTAGGTTTTTCCCTCACCCAACCCAATCTTGACCTACCTAATATTTTTTCACACAAACTTAATCATAGTAAAGGTATAGTAAAACTTTAATGGAAGTTATCTTGGTGATCCAAAATATAAATACAATCATAAGGTCATCCTATGAACTACCTAGTCATGTTATCCAAATCCTACAGTCACTATTAGTGTAGTGGTGTAACAACCCCTATAATATAGGATTATTAGTCTCATCAGGTTTGGAATCACCTCTCAAGTGGTCATGAGGCTAACCGGTTCCCCAAAAGTTCCATCCTTGGCCTTTGGTGCTTGAGGCTTCCAACTAGTGCATAAGTGTTATTCATTACCCCCCACACTAATTTTTTTAATTAGACATTCTAATTTAATTAACACATTAATATTAAATAAAATAACTAGGGAAATAACCCTCATTGTGGTTCTCAATAATCTATATGAAACATAAACAATGAATTAAATTCACAGGGCTAGTGAATGAGGCCACCTAACTCATACTGAAAATTTTGCATTTTTCTCTAAGGGTCGATATTAGCTTCCAATGGTTATCCAAAGTCATCCAGCCTCATCCATGGTAAACCAATCTCATTTATGTAACCTAGTATCCTAACCCAATCCAAAAAAAAATTAAATATATATTTCATTTATAATTAATTAATTTCTTACTTGTCCAAATATCAAATAACTGACTGAATCATCGTGCCACTCTAGAATCAAAACAAACATTCTTCCAAAATCTCATGGAATGCCTCAGTACTCATTTTGGGAAAAGATTCTATCAAATAACCCCAAAACAATTTTTATAATTTAATTTAATCACTAATACCTTTAAAATTACCCATGGGAACATTTCTTATCAAAAAAAAATGTGAAGACATGTAGATGACATCCTAGTAGGTCCTTTTACTAGGAAAACAAAATACCACATCAATGGTATCTACTTCCAACATTCTCTAGTGAATTAATAATTAAAAACCATAACTAAGAAAACCAAAAAAACTAAAAAAATGATATTTTTATGTGATGAATGGAAATTGGTGTTGAAAAAATGACTCAAATCAACATAAGACAACACAAATACACCAAAAATCAAAGGGGGATAATAAGATTAAGAGTGGGGAGGATGCCTTTATCCATACCTGGGAGGGAGAAAGAGTGGAAAAGTTGGGGGACTAGCACTTAAAATACCATAAGGGAAAATGAGAATTTTCAAACTTTTAATGGGTCACACAGTTTGGCTGCACAATTTCCCAATCGATGCACTAACCATGTGAATAGCACAACCACAATCCAGTCACCTTGTACAATTAGATAACTTTTCTTTCTAATCTATGTCAAAAACATGCTTGTAGATATGTAACCTTATAATTATATGGTTCCATATATAGTATCACATGTTTTTTCCATAATCGTGCACAAACTAAGAGACCCAACCATTCTCTTTTCAATATGATCTAAAAGGTTAATGAGTATTAGGGTTCCACATGGTTTCCTCCAAACCGTATGCCTCAACCCATGCACCCTAAAAAGCCTCCAAGTTTCCAAAAACATACCAAATATTTTGAGGCTCACCCGAGAAACCGAAATAAAACAAAAGACTCACTACTAATCTAAAAAAATAATTTTAGTCATTAGAACATAGGAAATATCCTTTACAATCGTTAAAAATATTTAAACCCATCTGGTAATAGAATATTGAAATTTCATTTGAAATTTTAAACTCATTCAAATATAAGATATTCCAAACTCACCACATTACCACTTCTCTTCCATATAAATTCATGATGGAAATGTGAATATAAAACTTCACCTACCCCAATCACGAAAAACCATTCAAACAATTGTGTTTCACATAAGAACATTCAACAATCCTCTAAAGTGAGACCTTCAACAAAATGTTCTTAAACCATAAAAATATGATCCAATTATATTAACAACCATAAAAAATTGAGACAATAGTTACCTTATCCAATAATGCAAGAAACCTATCTATTTTATCATGTAATTCATCATCTTTCCTGTGGATCTCCTGACTATAGTGCCTAACTCAGATAGCTAATCTCTATTAGAAATGATTTTCCTTGAAAATCCCCTGATGATACTCAAAAATCAATTTTCACAAACCAAATGAAATAATCAATATTATTCCTAGATCACCTTATTCATCATATTACAAAACAAAATTTAGGAATATTTATGTATACCATCCCTATATACTCTTGGTACCAACTATCGAGGTGTCGCCATAATATGACCTTGACGCCTTTCTCCTTATAGGAATTCCCTAACCATTCAAGATTCATCACAGAATTAAGTGGGTCTACTTATATTGTACTAGAAAATTAGATTTTTAATCCCCCAAATATGTTATTAGGTTATATAATAAGTGATGCATCACATATGATACATCACATGATCTGATCAAACTAAAACTATCATCAGCCTAATTCACATGCATGAACTATCTTTGATTCCATATTCAAACCTGCACTAGACATTCACCATGGAATCCAATAGCACTATGGAAAAATTATTCCCCATAATCTAATTATAAAAACAATCATATAATGATAAGTCTCATACTCCCATGCCCCTTGTCACATGAGTATCACACACTCATGGACAACATATTACTCCCAAAATTAGGATCATCCTTATCATTTCACTCCTGAAATATGTTCTAAAACAATATAAACCATAAATTCTCCATCACCATATGAAATTTATTTCCGTGATGAAAACGCTCAATCCCAAGATCCAACCTGAAACACTAATTCAGTTTCCATTCATAATTATGACACTACTCCGAGACATGATAATTATGTCCTTGGGAAATTAGTCCCATTCACATACCACTGAAATTTTATTAGACCCTAGACCACTCGTATCCTTCACTGATTTCACACTCAACTGATTATCCAATGAGATTTGAGATATTAGGTCTAGTATTATAGTGATCCATGACACATCAATATTGATATGCCTAAAGCTCCATTGGAACTCCCCTTAAAACCATACACCATACATGTTCCATGGTTCATCTCAAAATGCTTGCTAATCATTGTCATCTTGCACCATATGTTCTCATCCTTGGTCAATATCATTCCAACCTCATCCATGCACATAGATTACACCTGAATTAATTCCATCCACAAGCCTCCACTCATGGTCTGACCGCATTTCCAAAAGTATCCTAACACATAGGGACAGATGTCACCTTGGTCTTGTCCTCAAAACCACACTTTGATACCTTAGGAAAAAACATCCAATGTCCAAATCACAAAACCCATGAAAAACTCCCATGAGTTTTTCCCATACCCTCAAAGCACATATTGTTCTCACCATCATGAGAGGAAATACAAGTCCTATAAGATCCCCCTCCCAATATCCCTTAATCATAACAAAATCTAAAAATCTATGTTTTGATTCAATGTTATGGGCCTCTTGGTCTCACAACATTCCCTATAATTTCATGTCTCAGAAAGTGTCATATCTAATGGGGAATCATTAATTCTCTCACTTTAATCCATGACCAAAAAATTCCAAACACCAACTCTTGTTTTCTCACATAAAATGGTATCACACACTAACCACCACACAAAATTGAGGACTCTATCCCCCTAAGCATCCATATATGATTATTTTACTTGAATCATCAAAACTCATTGAACTAATCTCCCCATAATAAAAAACATCATAATAGATGACATGTACCTAGGGACTACTGACAAATAGTTCATTTAATTAGAATTAAATTCCATGATGTGGTGGAAAACACTATCTAGGTTGTTACTATAATTCAAAAAAACTAATCCTAAACCTCAAAAAACAATAATATGTTCATCATTTGGAATACAATTCCATTATGACCCACCAAGGTCTCATATCTGCATGTGAACAAGAACTACATTGTTGTCCTCATTTTTGAGTGCCCCAACATATATCCCTATGACCATCCATTAGAAAAAGATACATATATTGGTCAAACTAGTGGTGTAGAATACCACCATGTACATATATATCAAAACATCATATGACAAGCTATAGAAACATTAAACATATGAGCCTACATCATTAGTGAAATCACACACTAGATGGCCTATATGTCTTGAGAATATTATTTTCTTGATATGATGCTTGAGACCTTTTTTCCTCTATGGTCCATGAGTCAAAATCTAATCATCATCCTCTTACAAATGGTTCAAGAGCCATAAATCCAAAAAAAACTATCATAAATCATAAAATCCAAACCACATGTGAATGTCTTGAAGATAAAATAAAATATGACCATAAAATTGAAAACTAATATAATATATATGATGAATTCTCCACTAAGGAACATGTCTATGGTATATAATTTCATGAATCATCACCCTATGGATGTGGGTGGTTCCACATACCAAGTGAATAAATAATTGTGGATGACTTCTTGAGATAATATATTATATATTCAAGGATGTTTGGAACATTATAAGGAATCCAGTCATATTTATCTATTTAAAGGTGGTGTTGATCAATGGTGGTATATTATTAAGAAAACTAACAAAAAGGAAGATGTTGATTCTATTGATCGGATGTTATTTATATATATATATATATTCCCCATAAACTATTCTTCTAATGTTCTTTATCTCAAAATATAATGATAACTTCTAGAGATGAATACAAAGGGATAAAAATCAGCAGCTGTTTATGAGTAAAATTTGACTATATTGGATAGGTATGAACTGAATTTCAATCTGGGCCATGATTTTAAAATTTATTGATTTTACATAGGATTTAAGGAATATTTACAAATCAATCTAGTCACTCATGAGTTTTGAAATTATGGAGAAACTGTGTAGTCTACTATGAATTTAGAGATGAAGTATGTGGAATTTTACAACAATAAGGATAAAAATGAAAACCATGTGGATGAAAATGAGGAAATTTTAATCAAAGAAACATTAAGGTATGAAAATTAAATTATCCTCTAGTGATAATTATTTAAATAATAATTTTAGTGAATGTATTATGAGATCTGGGAAGTGTTTCCAATTTAGAATGATTGGAATAATTAGTCATGACAATTAGGAAAAGATTAATGGAGATGGTTGGACAGGTAATGAAATTACATAAGTGAAATGAATTATTAGAAAAGATTTTTTCCATTATGATAACGTATGACCAATGTTTTTTACACAATAAAGGGGGAATGAAACACCATGAAAATATAAAGTATGAATATTTTATTTGATAGCATGTATGACAAACAACACCAAGAACATAAGGGAATATAATATCTTAGGACTTAAAAATATATTTATTATTATAAATAAATTAAATATATGATATGGAATTGAAGGGACATGAAAAAGAGTTAGATAATGTTACATGAAACAACAAGTTTTTTAAATATCTTACGTCACATGTAGGATCTAGTTTTTCCGATCAACTATATATTGTTAAAATGTTATTATTTAATATAATAAGAAACAAAATAGCCATTAATTAGTGGTTATGAATAAAATTTACATACTTATAAAACTATATGATTTAAAAAATCTTAAATTAATTTATTGGTTACAAATTAATTAGAAATGAATATATGAACCAATTGAATATAAAAGGAATGTTTTATAAAAAATGATTTTTATTGTTAGAAAGATATTGTATCTTAATAAATTATATTAATTATAATTAGTGAATGATATTAATAAAATTTATATGTTATTTATTCAATCAATATGTTTTGTCCTTTATCTAATATATTCAATAGACATTAGATAACAACAAACACAACATTACACATAAAAACCTATATTTTTTTAAAGTCAATTTTACCACCTTCAAATGGAGAAACTATTTTAAATCCACTTGTTTGGAAATTTTATAAATTAATATGTAAATGGAAAATTTAATATTTGAAATTGAAACATAAAATTTTGGTTTGGGTGATTTTTTTTGTTTTTTTTTGAATATTTGTTTAGGAATAGTGAATAATACCGAATTTTATCTCACAAACTACTTTTTATTAGAACATATTTATAAGGATAAATTAGGTTTTTCCTTTATTTTAAAGACTAATTAGGTCAATTTTATATATTTTAATAAAATTTAGGTCATTTTAATAAATTTTACATTGAAATTTGATAAAAAATTACATTAAATGTTTCAAGATTTTTACTTTAAAAACCCTCATTGTTGTCCCATTTGTGAGAGTAAATTTTAGTCAAATTTGATAGATTTTTATATTTAAATTTGGATAAATTGATTCCATATATTGAATAAGAATATTTTCTAATTACTAATAATTTCAAATTTATTTTTGACCCAAAATATCAGAGAATTTATTTAAAATTATTTATAATGATTAATAGAGAAATTAGCGAAACCGAAGACTAAATATTAACATTATGTGCCAAAATGACCTAGAAACTTGTTCAAAATATATTTTATGGACATATTTAGACCATATATTACTTTTGGATGTATTTTGGACCATTATTGGAGCCACATGACATGGGAAAATCGTGGGTGTAATTTTCTTTCAAAAAAATTCATAAGATTGGCACTCCTCCGCCACAATAAAAAAAAACTCAACCCTCCCACATACTCACACCTATCAAGACACTATGGCACAAAAAATATCTTCCAAAATAGTACCTCAAATTACCTCCCCTAATCTTAGAAGAATTGTTTTTTAATTAACACAAACAAATCAATTCCTTTGGTGGAAACAAAAAAGAGTTACACAAAGAAGAGGTAACTCCTTTCCTCAAGATCATTAGTTTTATTTCCATTATTAGACCCATCAAATAACATTATTCTATTATTATATAAAAAACCATTATCCCCAATATAATTGCATGCTTCTATGTCAAGGGTTCTACTTAAAAATACACACACTTTTATCAAATGGGTATCAAACTTAACATTTATGTGTAAGGTGAACTATCGTGTCATGAAATAAAGATTGTTCATTATTCCTTTACCACTTCTCATGGTGGTAATTAGGATGAAAACAGTTTTTATATATGATATATATGATATTTATAATTTCCTTATTCTTATTTTATTTTTATTTTTAGCGTACCATTATTCTTTCCATTTTTTGTAAATATGATAACATTGTTTGTGGACGAGTGGACTACCACCTCATAAAGGTTACTTGATTCCTTCAAATGATACATGGAATGTATAATTGATGGATTTAATTAAACATATGTGAAATAAAAAACATATATATAATATACATGAAAAAATTACCTTTATGGAAACATGATATATATATTATTTTCTTTATTACCCTTTCACACATATTAAAAAAGTGATAACGTCGTTGGTGGATGTGTGGACTACCACCTCCTCAACACGATGTGATAAATTTTACATAGAAATATATAAATATTTAATATTATATTATTTAATAATATGGTATTTATGATATAATTATAATTATGTAAATTTTAATGTTACTTACCTTCTTTCTATGACGATTATTGAAAAATGGGATTGTTACTCATGTGTGCGTATGACCCACCATCTCCATGATTATAACATTGATTCATTTTTAATAACCATATTTAATTATAGGTTTCAAAAGTATAAATGATGTAAAAAATAATAATTATTTCATTATTATTATTATTATTATTATAGAGGTGTTATATTGAGACCCCTTGGACCATTGTTGTCCTACCAATGTTATTTTGTAACATGAAACAAATTTGGTCAAAACACCCAATATAAAATTAATTTTTTATGTAGTTTTATAAATCATGGTAATAAGTGAAATAAAATTAATGATAAACATGAAAAAGTATACAAATCTATTAAATAATTTACACATGTTTATTATTCGGGAATATAAATACACACAAGACAAGTCGGACTCAATATAATGGATTTTCATCTCACATTTTAGATCTGTGAGACAAATGTCATGTTCACCACTTAGTTCCTTGATGTAGTGTATCTACTTCCCCTTTTGACATATTATATCTCTAAATATATTATCTTCATTTCATTTGAAACTTTAATTTAATTGTTTCCTTGACAAGTCTTATAATTTTAGATTTTCAAAAGTGGCATGGGACACTTTTGAATGTTTAATGATTATTTTCATTAAAAAAATTAATAAATCATTTAAAGGTATTTAAATTGGAGAAAATTATATAATAATTTTCAATAAACATGTTAATATTATTATCCCCTAGTTATTAATGAATGTTTCTAGTATTAGTACAATTTTTCGACATTATGGTACGCAAAATGATTTAGAAAACATTTTTTTATTAAAACCCGACATCATTTCTATCTTTAGTAGGAGAACCTATATTCATCTAAAACCCTAGTTTCTAGAAATTGTTTCAATTTTTTAACCTTTCAAAAATTATTTATTAAATACATGTTTACCCTTTTTCTTTCTACCAATATTTTTAGAGGAATCTTCTTCTTTCTTTTAGATTAAGGCATTTTTATAATATTTTCAATGAGTAAAAGAAATATTCTTTTTAACTCATATGGTATGTATTGATTAGCATGTCGTTATTTATTTGAGGATTTATTTTTGATTATTAAAAGGTTAATTTATAAAGAAATTATTTTACTATGTGATTTTCAAAGAAATGGATTTTCAAAAAGTATTTCAAAACAAAAGGATATTTTCAATATGAATGTTTTAAAAATATTTGTTATAGTATTTTTATTCATAAATGAAAAAAACCGATTATTTTTACTCCACCTTGGATATGTTGTATTGATATAAACCTTAATTATTCCACTAGATGGTTTATGATTGATTTGGGAAAGGATAATATAGACATTCCCTTCCTTTATTAATTTTAGTCCAGTCAAAATATTTAATTTACTATGATCATTGCACATTGAATTTATGATAAATATTCTTATCATTTATCATGTATATTATTGTTTCCATAACCGTATTAAATTTTAAAATATGGTGTTCACTTTGAATATTCTTTGATATCAGAAGATATATTGATATATCATTATCTTCTAATTTATATAGATATTTGAGAATCCACATTGTTAAATTTATTATTGAATAAATTTGGAATGGGTTGGATAAGTATGACACCTATGGGGACTAGTTATAGATATCCCCTTAATATATCAGTATTCTCTTATGATGAATTAGTTGCACAAATTAGATGGGTTTCAACCTCATATTCATAACTGTCTTCTGAATGATCGTCATGGTAAATGTACTACGTACCTAGGAAACAAGACATGAAAAAATTAATCATTTCACTCATTTAGATTTAGTTATTTTTTATGCATGAGATTTCATGTATCCATATATATAAATTCATTCCATTATCAGTTTTTTGATTAAATGGAATGTGATTTAGTTTATTACCTCACCAAATTTATTTTTCTAATCCATTTATTTTAAGGTCATTTGGTTCCTATTATTAAATTCTCATATTATTTAGGCACTTACTTTATAGTTTTTTGGATTACATGGTATATTTGTTCAATTATTTACCATGATATAATTATGACTCTCATTGATTCATTATTACTTCCACTATAATTTTCCCTTATTAAGCATTTTAGCTCAATCATATTTTTATTCTTTTCCCCATAAATCCATGAAGCATACTGTGAATGATATGTAGGGATATACTAGATATAATAAGTTTATGCTCAAAAGGAAACAAACTATTTTGTAATTGGTGTCTTTATTAATAATAAAAGACCCATTCAACTATATGGTTTTCCAAGAATATGAAACCCTTTGGTCCGTTGAGACCTGATTCATTGTAATCATGAAAATGTAAACAAAATAGACATGGGCTTTCGGATCTCTAGGGTCAGGACACTATATGTAGTGTCAAAGGATGTTTAGTAGAAAATATACAACTAGATATAGGAAAACATAGATTAGGGAAATTAACTCTATGTTAGAATATAAGGATAAGTAAAGAATAACATCCTAGAATTTTTGTTAGATAGAGATTATGTGTTTCAAAGAAAAACATCCATTTCAAGATAATAAAATTTAATGTCGTTCTGGAACATATGTACCTATGAGTAACCACTCCAACAAGGAGTGTTGGGACTGACTCTATGTAACCTATTACATGACATTGCATCTTATTCTGCATCAAATTTGAAACTCCCGGGGGATATGCTTAAGATAATTAACATACTCTATAAAACAAATTTTTAATTAATTGAATTGATAATGATAATAAATTACCTAGGTTAAACCCCAAACGACGGAAGGAACTATGATAAAATAAAACCGAAGAATTATTTATGTATTGGGGTTATATTTAATTTTTTTTGATAAAAGTATACATAGTGATTAACCTTATTTCTAGGATTTTCATTATATTTATTTTGAAAATTATTTAAATATGGTTTTAGATAAGGATAAATTGTATGCTGGGTGAAAATCATAAAATACAGAAATGAATGAGACATTAACCCATAACCATTGGACAAGAAGGGTTTAATGCTGACCACAATCCTACACAATTTTCTAGTTAATATGTCATTATTTCTAGTTAAATAATATGATGAAGAATTATCAATTATTAAATGGTAGTGTTTGTTTTTTTGTTTATAGATTAATGTATTAACCGAATTTACTTCAGGCAATTGATAGAGACAAAGAGTTTTAATTTTTACTCCATATCATTCATAATATTCCTAAAAATATTATTTTAGTACTTCAGGAAACAAAGTATATTTTCAGATATCCATTTCATAAAGTATGGTATGAATTAGAATGTTAAAGAAGAAATGCCAAAAGTTGGATTTTTTCATTTGGAATCAAAATGTATCATGTATGTAATTTTCCATATATTCTTTGTAGTAATGTAATTCCTCAACATGATGAAAACGACCTTAATATTGGTTTTTCCACAATGTCTTAATTGTTTTTTGAAGGGATGTTCCTCTAAATCATCATAGATTTATGGATTTCAGACCCCAAAAATTTCCTTGGTCATTAAATGTTTTTTTATTAACGACCTCAATCACTACCTATAAATATTTACACATTTCCTAGATATATGTATCTCTACTTTCCACTAATTATACCCCACTTAGATACCTAGTTATATGTCATTCCATCTAACCTTTGTACTTCACATTCTCTCTATTCTAGAGGTTAACATATGAAACATTCTCAAAATATGGGATTTAAAAAATAGAAAATATCAAAAAAAATTACCAAGATTGAGTTTAAATTTAGAGGTTGAAATTCGATTATGTTTGGTATAATGTAACATCCTGAAAATCTAAATTAGGAACATTGTATTTGATAGCATGTATGACACACAACACCAAGAGCATAAGGGAATACAATATATTGAGACTTTAAAATATATTAAACTTTTTAAATAAATTCAATATATGATATAGCTTGCAATGAACATGTCACTGAGTTAGAGTAAATTTCTTTCAACAATGAGTTTCTTTAATATCCTACATCACATGCAAGATAGAGTTTTATCGAACAAAAATATATAATTAAAATATTATTATTGAATATAATAAGACATAACCCAGACATTAAATTTGTTGTCATGAATTATATTAACTAAATTATGAAAATATATGGTCCAAAAAATATATAAAATGAATTTATTGGTTAAAAATTTATTATAAATGAATATAAGAATAAATTTAAATTTAAGGGAATGTTTAAAAAAAACATTATTCCCACAAATCTAATTTAGCATAATAAATTAAATTAATTAAAATTATTGAATGATATTAATGAATAATATATTATATATATTAAATACAATATTTTTGACAATTATACAACAGATTTGATAGATATAGGATAATAACAAACCCAATATTACACATAAAAACCTATTTTTTTGTAATGGTGTGTTTCTCTCTTTTTAATGGCGAACCAATTTCAAATAAAATTTTTAGAAATTTTTTAAATTTTATATATGAAATTTTTTTATTATTTTAATTCTGAACATAAAAATGAGGTTAGGATGAATTTTTTGTATTTATATTGATATGTTTCATTTTTTAATGAATAGTTAAAAATACAGAATTTCGACTCAAAACTAAATTTTAATTTAATTTAATTATAAGGCAGAATTATATTTTTATTGGTTTAATGATTAAAAAAATAAAGTTTATATAATTTAATTACTAATAGAAAATTTTAATCATTTTCACTTTTAAAATGGATATAAAATTTTAGAAAACCATCAAACATATTTACATTAAAACCTCGCATTGTCGTCCCATTTACAGAATTAAATTTATCTTAATTTCCACCACTGTTGTGATTGAAATTTAAAAAAAATGATTCGATATATAGATTAAAGATAAATTAAAATATAGAATAATCTAAAATTAGTTTTTAACAATATTATTAGTGATATTAATTAGAATTAATAATAATGATTAAGAGAAAAATTAGCTTAAAAAGGACTAAACCTTACTCTTAGGGGCCAAAATGACCTAGAAAATTGTCAAAAAGGCTTCAGGTGTCCCTCTTTAGACACTATACTACATTTTATCTAATTGGCATGATTATTTGAGTGACATTTAATGTTATTAATGAGGGTGGAATTCACTTTCCAAAAATTTACATGAGTGCCACTCCTCCTCTATAAAAGGGAAGTCAAACCTCCAACTTCCTCAAACATCCATACCCCATTGTACCATACAATCTATGAAAAAATATATCCTAAAAATCTCATACCTCATTCTAGAAATATAATTTTTTTCATAAATTAAACCAATGAATCCCTTTTGTGAAAACCAAAAATAGTTTTCCAAAGAAGAGGTAGCACCATTCCTTAATCTCTCTGGTTTTATTTCAATTATCCACCCCATAAAATCACATTATTACATGATTATATAAAAACACAGGTATCCATAATATAATGATATGTTTTTATGTTAAATTGTTTACCTACACTTACACAAACTACCATCTAATGGGTAATGAATTTACATTTTATCAGTATAGTGAACTACCACCACACAAAACGATGATTGTTCATTCTTCTTTTACTACCTCTCATAGTAGGAATTATGATATAAAATATATCTATATATGATATTTATGAAATTTATAAATTCGTTATGATTATTTAATTTTTATATAGAACAAAAGTTTATTTATTACATTTTTTTAATACGATAACATCATTTGTGGGAGTCTGGACTACCACCACTTAAAAGCGATGTGATTTGTTCACATGATACATGGAATGTATAAAGTATTGTTTTAATTAAAAACATATTACATAATAATTTTTTTTCAAATAATATATATATATATATAAATTTTTTATTACACTTTCATACACATAAAAATGGAAAAAGTCGTTCTCAGACTTGTTGACTACCGACTCCACAACAAGTTGTGATTAATTTTATATCACACCGAATTCTATATATGTGTATATATGATTAAATAATATGTTACTTATGATATAATTATCATTATTTAATTATTAATATTACTTATATTCTTTCCATTATGATCATTGAAAAATGGGAACATTACTAATGCGTACGTTTGACCTACTGTCCCCATGATTGTAGCGTTTTTAATTTTTAATAATAATATTTATTAATTGGTTTTAAAAGTATAATTAATCATTAAATATGATAATTATATAATTTTTATTATCTTTTAAATGTTATATATTGACCACTTTGACCATAGTTGACCTACAAAAGTTTATTTGACACATAAACCTTATTTGGTCAAAACACCCGACCTAAACATAATTGTTCAAGTATCTATATGCAACATGGTAAGAAGTGAAATAAAAGTAATGATAAAAATGAAAAATGTTATGAATTAATTAAATAATATTTTTTTATTATTCATAAATATAAAGACACACAAACAAGTCAGACTCAAGGTAAGGGATTTTCATCTCACATTTTACATCTGTGATATAAATGTCATATTCAATACATAATTTTATAATGTGGGGGTATCTACATCACCATTTGATATATTTTATCACCAGTGCATTCATATTAATGGTATTTAAATCTTTCATTTAGTGTTATTCATTTATTATTCTTATCATTTAAAATGATTCAAAGTGGAATGAGAGTCATTGGAATGTTTTAAGATTATTTTACTCAAGATTAATTTTAATGATATCTCAATGGTATTTCCATTTGAGTAAAATATATAAAATATGTTCAATAAACCCTTTCATTTTACTATACTCTAGTTATTTGTGACATTTTTCAATTATTATTACCATTTTCCCACTCATTCATACTTAAAACGTTTTAAGACATTTTATTAAGAAAACATCACAGCATTTATATTTATAGTCGAAGAAAAATTTTTATTCTAAAGACCCAATTTTCAAAAATTATTTTCATAAAGAATTTAGCAATTAAAATATGATTTATTAAATAAATTTTTAGCCTTTTCTCTTTTACATATTTGTTTTTCAAAAGAACCATCTTGTCGCTTTTCGGAAAAGGAATTTTTCTTTAATTTTTCCCATGCAATCTGAATGTTCTTTTTTCTTATAAATAATGTCTGGATTTACCCACCATAATTTCCTTGAAGACCCATTATCATGTCTAAAAGGTTTATTTTTAAAGAAAAATGTTTTGCAATGTGATTTTTAAAGATAAAAGTTTTCAAAAGTTTTTTCAAAACAAAAGGATATTTCACTCAAGAATTTTATTAAAAGTTATTTGTAATTTATCAGTATTAAAAAACTATTAAAACCCTATATTTTTACTCCAATTTGGATATTATATATTTATTTTATTCTTATTCCTCTTTCAGATGGTTTATGGTTGATTTTCTTAAGGATAATATTAACATTCAGTTACATTATTTCTTTTAGTCCGCTTGTAATATTCAATATACTACGATCATTGAAAATTGATTCTCCTCTTAATATCCATATAAATTTTCATGTGTATAATTATTTCCTAAACCATATATAATTTTTAAATACAATGTTCACTTTGGATGATATTTTATAATAGTAGATATATTGATAAATCTATATCTTATATTCCATACAACTTTTTGATAATGAACATTGTTAAATAAATTATTTGATATGTGAGGAATGATTTGGATATGTATGGCAGAAGTGGGGGTTAGTTATAGACATCCCATTTATGTATTGGTAGTCTTATAAGACGAATTAGTTTCTCAAATTACATGGGTATCTACCCAATATGCTAAAGTGTATTGTGAATGATATTAATAGTAAATGTGCCATATACCTTGGAAACATGGAATCGAATAATTTAGCATTAACCCTATTTATATTACCTTATTATTTATATAAGATATTTTTTGTTGATACATCTACAGATTCATTTAATTCTCTATTTATGGATTAAATGTCACATGTTTCAATTTCATACATTTCCATATTGATTTATTATTATATATTTATTAGAATGGCATGTGCTTTTAGATATTTCATTATTATATTTTTTATGCAATTCATTCTCCGTTTTTTGATTACATGGAATGTTTGTTCAGTTATATAGCATTCTATTTTTATTATGCTAATTGATTCGTTATTTATTCTTATATACTTTAACCTTAGTGAGTATTTGAGATCAACCTTTTTTTGATCCCTTTCAACAAGAATCCATGTAGTGCACTATAAAATATATATAGGGGTATAATATATGAAATAAAGTTATCTTAAAATGATATTTTTATTATAAACAATTTAATCATTTTTAAAAAAAGAATCATTCATTTTTCTAGTCTAAAAAGACTATTAAACTCTTCAGTACTTCTAGATTTGATTCCTTGTAATCATGATAATGTATTGGTAGTAGACACTAACTCTATGCTCTTCGGATTCTAGTCGCTACACAATCTCCATGATTCAAAAAAAGTTGTAATAATATATTTCTATATGAATACTACAGATTATGGCTCTCCATATGATGTGGTTATAGGTACATTAATTGTTTGTTCAAAATATTCCAATATCATTTTTGATTCTAGATCAACACATTCATTTCAATCTACGAAATTTTATATTAATATGGTAATACCCCCTCAACAAATAATTTCATATTTCTTGGACAAAATACATTGGTAATATATAATTGAAAATATAATTTATTGAAATATTCATATTATTATATGGGGAATTATATTTTCTAAAAAAACCTATTTATTTAGGATATTACAGTTTGATTTTATTTTCACATTATATTGGATTATATTTTATCTTGCTATGAAAAATTACAAAGATAAAAAAATTATTTTTATAAATTAGTTTCCATTATTATATAATAATAAATTTATACCATTGATATCATATCAAGAAGATGATAAACATATAAAATATTGAAGGGAATTTATATTTTATATTTTTCTAAGAATAAAGGAACAATTGAAATATGTGAGGTTTATATTATAAATGAATATATAGAAATATTTCTTAATGAATATCTTTATGTTTACCGTTATCAAAAGGTTCAATTTACAATTGAGTTTGCTCGAAATGATAATACAATTCTATAACCTCTTAATCAAAAGGATTCGATTCAATTGTTAGAATTAAAAAAAATTTAGGAGTTCCTTAATAAGTATTTTATCATTCATAACACTTCACTCTAGGGTTCTCCTATCCATGTTATAAAAATTTATTGTTCCATTAGACGTATTATTTATTATGTACGTCTTAATATCATAACTATTATAAATAAGTATTCATTATTATCGATGAATTGTTTAATCCACACAAGGATAGACATAATTTTCTGATGATTGATCTCAAGACTAGGTTTCACTATATAAAGGTGAAGTAGGATGTAATTATAAGTAAAATGTTCTATAATTACTATTAAAATTATGATTTTCTTGTTATGAATTTTGGGTTAACAAACAAACACACACACACACACACATACACACACACACACACCGTATTTATGGTTATAATGAATAGAGTGTTCCCTAATTATTCAAATAATGATATTGTTTTTTAACAAACGAAGATATGGTATATTCTAAAATTTATGAATATTATGATAAACAAATAAATATTAATTTTTACAAATAATGAAATAAGGATTTATGTGAAATTCATTGAATGTGAATTTTAGCATCATCAAATTTCTTGGGAATATTGTTTCAAATGATGTTATAAATGTTAATCTAATAGAAAATAATGTTGTCGATGAATATAAAAGACCCAAAAATTTCACTAAGATTTGATGAATTATTTTAGTTTCAGGTTACTACATTTTATTTGTTAAAAAAGTTGATCAATTATCCAACCCCCTAACTATGTTAACTGAAAATAGTGTTAAATTGATCTCGACAGAGGATTAGGATACATGCTTTTCAGAGTGGACATAAAGAATGTTTAATTCCACAATGTTATCCTTAGTAACATGAAATAGTGAATTTTTTATTATCAGTGATTCTTAATTGAAGGAATATGGGGTTTTCTTGACACAAAATGATAGGGTAATCATGTATTTATCTCTTCAATTAAAACCATATAAATATAATTATCCAAAAATTACCATGATATGGATGTAGTGAATTCTCTTTAAAAATATATAAGTATCACTTATATGAAGATAGATGGGAAATAAATACTGATTAAAAAATATTAATGTATATTTTTAATAAAAAAGAGATGAACATGATGTAAAAAATATGTCTAGAAGTAGTTAAGGATTATAAATTAATACTTTACTCTCAACTAGTTAGTTATTACATGATATTAGATACATTTATCCTTAGAGATACAACATCATTAACTATTTTATGAGGAGAATAATTCCCTTAAGATTAATATTTAATTAATGTTGTCATTGAAATTATATATGAATAAAATTATTCCATTTTTGATCATGTATCATTGTACTCATCCATGTAAGAAAAAAATTAGGATTCTCATAATGATGAACATGTTATGTATGAAATGCTAAAACTTGTCAAGAGGGGTATGTTTCATGAGTTTAATTTAGATAAATAAGATGTTATCTGATTTAGGAAGAGGTTGTATATGCCAAATTATTTGAAAATAAATAAGGATCTGTTAAGTGATTATCACCTATCTCTATTTACTATTCATTTAGGAAGCACCGATAGGTACAGAGACCATCAAGAATGATTTTGGGGGGGAGGTTTAAATATTGATATAGCCAATTTTAATATAAAATATTTGACTTTTAAGTATGATATATCAATTAATATACTATTAAAGGTGATGGTTCATCCTTTTTCAGTTCTAGAATGGAAATAGAAATTTATATCCATGGATTTTATGGTATAATTACCAAAATATATATATATAATAATTCGATTAAGGTTGTTACTGATTATTTTACTAAATCCATGCATTTCATAGTTTTACAAGCTATTATGTAATTAGATAAACATTCAATACTTTATCAATATTATGTAGTTAGCTTGCATAGATTTTCCCTCTAGCGTATTTTATAAATATCTTAGATTAACCACATTTTTTTAAATGACATTAAATATTTTTTAGTACTGAATTGAATTTCATCACAGATTTTCTTCCACAATATAATAGGCACTCAGAATAAAATATTCATAAATTAGATGATATTAATTATATAATTCAATATTATTTTCAATGAATTTGGTATCAAAATCTATCTTGGCATTAATTTTCATCTCATTATTGTTTTCACTCCCAACTATAGTTTGATTTTTTTGAGGCATTATATGGAAAATATTATAAGAATCCATCATGTAGTGATACTATTAGTGAGAAGAAATTGGTCAGACCGTAATTGGTAGATGAAACGTTATAGAATATAATATGTATTCATTAGAATATCTGGAAATATAATATTATTGAAATGATTTATACAGAACTCATATCGAATGACCACTCATCCATGGTAGGAAATTATTTTTTTGTTAAAATATCTCCATGGAAAATTGGTATGTGTCTTACAAGAATAGTGAAGTTAAGTATATAAGTAATTGGGCCATATGAAATAATGGAAAAGGTAATATTAATTTCATATAGATTAGATTTAACACAAATTTTAACTTATGTGCTTGATGTATTTCCTGTTTCCATGATATGAAAATATAATCCTAGTGAATGTCTTGTTTTGATATATAAAGTGAAAAAAATTGTGGAGAATACATCTTTTACGGAAAATAAATTTTTGACTTTGGATCAAAATGAGATTGTACTATGGAATAATCTTATGATCTAGGAAATGGTTTTATTGATGAATCTTATAAATAAGGAAGTAACATAAGAATATGAAAATATTGTGGGGGTAAACTATGTTCAGTTGTATAAATAATAAATAATATTTCAAGGATGAAATTTCCAAAGTGGAGAAGAATGTGAAAAACTAAATAATAATTTAAATATATCAGTCTTATGAATTATAGGTATTCATTTTATGAGTATATATTCGTCAAAGTTTTATAATTAATTTTATAAATAATTTACATCAAAAAGTGAAATAGTTTTATTTAACTAAATTATTTTTCAATGAATTATATTGTTTATTTAAATGGTAAATGTAATTATTTTTGAAAAAATAGTTGATAAAAATTAAATCATTTTTTGAATAATAATTGTATTTACAAAATTGTATTATATTTTTGGTATTTTTTATAAAATATTGATTTTTGGGTCAATAGTGAGAAATTATGATTTTTTCTAAAAAAATCATTTCATTAAATATAGTAATTTAAAATACCCATTATATTTTTAAAAATAATTTAAATTATATTTTTATAAATTTTATTAAAAATATTTCATAAAATAAATCTGAATAAAAATTAGTTTTTTTGTATAAGGCCATTTTTATGCTTAAAAAAATCTTCTAAAATCTATGTTGGTTTCTATTTTGAGAAATTGCATTAAAAAAATTTAATAAACATAAAAAATTTAATATTTTAAAATTGATTCCATATTTTAAATTTTGAAGTTCAAAATTATTAATGAGTGTAATTTAATTTTTGACCATTTTGAACAGTAATAATGGTAAACATTTTGTCACCTCGGTAAAGGGTATATCAATTTAATTAATGTAGACAATAAGTGATAATGCCAAATAAGTATGTATTAATTCGTGTAGGATGATATTATTTTTCCCTTATCACCTTATATTTTGAACTTGAAACTTTTGGATCAATTTTTTCAATAATAATACTTTATAACATTTAAATGTTTATAGAAAGTACAAGTGTGACACACCCCACACCTATAATATAAAACCTCATATCCTTCATCCCATACACATTTTTAGAACACTAGTTATGGAAATTATTACCCAATAATATCCTAAAAACATATACTTCCATGTCTTAAGGTGATTTTATAATTAAAATGCCAGTACTATAATCGTTAAGGTTTAATCTGAAGGGAGATATATGAGAAGATGTTATAAGTCCCAGGTGACCTATTTCATGAGTATTTTTTATTCCACCTACTTAAAATAATTTTCGTTCACGATGAAATAATAAATTCATTATTTCTGATATAATGAATTATTCAAATTATTATGGTATGGATATTTTTCAACTCCTTTTCAGTCTTATGAGAAATTAAAGCATTACTCATGATTATATGTGGACTACCCCCACCACGTTGTGATTTTTCAAAATCACTAGATATCATGGATCATTAAATGAATTACAAAAATAATATAAATTATATTGAAGAAGTAATTAGGATTTTTAGCTATAATATATAACATACCGTCCTAATCCATCCATCTATTGTGAATTTATAACATTCCTTGACCGTACGTTTGGAATACCCCCTATAAAAAGAGATGTGATTCAGTTTTCATTTTGACATTATAAGTATGATATCAATGATGGAAATGATTAATAAAATAAAATATTTATAATATAGTTATGATTCAATAGTTATAATAAATTTATTATTTTATTTTTTCCCCATTAATAAAAATTGAAATGTCGTTCATGTGTACGTATGGACTACACTCTCAATGAAACGATGTATTTCATTTTTAAGTATTGGATTACCTACATTGTTTCAAAAGAATAATAAATATATTAATATGATCAATATCAAATTTTTATGACTTTAGAGATTATTGTACTATAAAACCCATTACCTCAATTAACACACTGATGTAGTTTCAAGGTTATAAACTGGACGACTCCAAACCATCAATTTTGATCCTAATATTTTTTGTAAAAAAATATAACATGGTAGTAAATGAAGTCAATGGAATAATAATATTGAAATGAACCATAAAAGGATATTAATAAGGAATAAAAATAATATAATTTTATTATTTTGGAATTATAAAATGTGTGATGCTAAAAATGATATATAGTGAGGGATTTTTGTTTAAAACTGTTTGTAATATATCTATTTAAACACTTTTCCCCCAAATAAATTTTCAACAAATTGTTCCAAGATGATTATCAATTATAATAAAATGATAGTTGTAATTTAGTTTCAACAACTGTTCACTTAATTTTTATAGTTTTAAAAATTTAACATTTTAACATTTACCTTATGGGTAATTTAAATATATTTTTACCAATGGGAAGAAAGACATGTTTTTAATGTATATAACATGAATACATTTTTCTCCTATCATATACAGTATTCATTACAATGATTATAATAAATTTTTCATTTTTTATATTCAAATTAAATCATTAACTCAATATTTTATGATTTTGCTTAAAAAGAAATACTATATAAATAGAAAATTTCTCTCACAATTATGATATAGTAGAATGTGTTAATTATTATGTGATTGAATAATAATTCAAAGGGGTTTTATGATTTAATTGAATTCAATATATGTTTTATTAAAGATACTATTCTGGTATATTTTATCTTAATGACGTGTGGTCCCGATATAGCTCAAATAATGAGTTAACTTGATATATCACCACAATGTATTGGGTAATGTGACTCGATTTTCCATCCATGCGTTACTCATAAGAGATATGGAAATTATCTAGTTATGTGACTATATTGAATTGGTTTTTTATGGTTTAGTGTTAGTATAATTTCCCAAATTACCAACATGACAGTCTTTAGATTTGATAAAGTGGAAATATTTTGATTTCCAAGGGTATAAAATTATGCTTATGTTTTTATAGGATGCTTTTGAAAATTTTGTAAAAATAATGGTGAAAGTAATATTTCAA
The DNA here is from genome assembly GCA_963277665.1 of Viscum album. Lineage (NCBI taxonomy): Eukaryota > Viridiplantae > Streptophyta > Magnoliopsida > Santalales > Viscaceae > Viscum > Viscum album. The sequence continues at coordinate 659,250,406 of OY728162.1, read as the reverse complement.
TGAAAAATTAATAAGGAGATTATTTGTTTTCTAAGAAAACCATTTAATTATTATTTATTATTTAGGATTTCATATTAAATATCTTATAAAATCTATCAAAAAATATTTTATATTCACAAAAGGAAAAATAGACATTTGTGGTCGAATCTTAATAGTAAAAATAAAACTTCTTTTTGATATTTCATGTTTTTAAATGGGATAATGAGTTTCTTTTAATTTATGTCCCTAATTGATTTTTCATATAAAACCATGATTAAAAAAGGATATATGTATGGTTAGAAAATTTAACAAACTAAATGTTACAAACATGGGAGTTACCATGAAAAAACAAATAATTTCAATATAATGAAAATTATTTCTAGAAAAATGGATACTATTTTGATATTCCCACTATATTATGTAATTTTTTAATTAATTATATAAGATAGTAAATCAAAAAATTCATGGAAATATGAAAATATGTAACCCATGTTATTAATCATGTAATTATGGATTATTTATGTTATGGGGGGTTATAAACTATGTACATTTTGGTCTCATATTTTATAAATAATGAACAAATTGGGAAAATGGAATGGAGAGTATTATATACATGGTTATATTGATTCCAAAATATTTATAGAAACTATGTATCTAAACCATTAACCACTATTATGATCCCCATCTAACCCTAATCCTAGAATGTTTTCAAAATAATAAATAGTTACTTCCCAAAACAATGAATTGACTATAAAAAACATAAAATATCCTTAAAAATACCCAAAATATGTTCAAAACAAAGTCACAAATCATGAAAACATATGGTAACTTGAGGATATAAAAAAATAATAGTTGACTGATGACTCCCCTAAATCTACCTCTAATTATCCAATAGTATTATCAATATAGTGACTTTACAGCATTAGTAAAAACATGGGCTTCAATATCATTTTGCAATGAATCTACCAAGCTCAACTTGACCCTTCACATGATGTGGTACACCACAAGGCTAGAATCATGTTCTCGATCATACATGAATAATGAAAAACCTTGTGGAATAAACCAGATCCTCTTAGATTGGTTTCCCTAAAATAATGTAATAACTATATCATGTATATCCCCCTAAAAATTATTCATGAACTATTTGTATGATGAATTACCATTCCATTAAATAAAAAGTTTCAATAATTAAATACTAAAAAATATATTGTAAGTAGTATCAACAATAATCTATAACCCATTGATATAATATCATCAAAATAAATAAATTATAACAAAAATATGGATATAAAAAACTAAAGTGAGTTCATGGTCATAGAGGCCCATGAAATATTTCCCAAAATCACGGAGTATCACAAACACTACACTAGATCCTATCCTCTTAATGATATTATCCAACCTATAGAAATAGACTATGGAAGGACTATGGAGATCATTTAGATCCACCATAATTTATGGACCTCTTCCCTTTACTTGTATTATCTTAGAACTAGTCTATATATACCAAAAATAATATAAAGTGTGTGAAGAAAATCCTAGTTGGATACCATAATGATTCAAAATAACACATTTCAAAATTTTAGGTCATTATTGTTTGCAAATCATTTTGAAATACATTTATGTTTTGAAAACATGTCCATAATAACTTCTATTTTATAAAAAAAATCCAAAATTTATAAGAATAAGAAATGTATACAGAATGAATTAGGGAAAATAAACCATAATCATTTCATCATAAATGGAACATTATAATTAATAATAAAAAATCATTAACTAAATGATAATTTAAGAATAATGGGAAGAGATTCGACATATATGTTCCAAATGTAATTAATACATGATCCTAGAACACTTTCCATACCATGTTACCCTAAATAATTTTGCTTTATTAATGCATCATGAGGCCTCATTGAAAATAAACCCCATCTAGATCATAAATAAATATTGGGAAAAAATCTCCCGATCACCCATATTTATACGATCTCTCATGTACCAAAATGATCAAATTCATGCCAAATAATTCTTTATGACAGACAATACCATACCATAATAAATAATATAACTTGAATTAACATTTAAATTTAAATATTCTCTAATAAATATGTATATAATCAATTTGTTTGGACCATTTTAGAAAACACAATGTATGTATAAAATTTATTTTCAATGGAATATTCATAAAAAGCAGTTGTTCACCTAATACAACCCAACATAGAAATGAAATCATAACTAATATCCCTAAAAATATAATTTAAAACATATTTCCAAAATAAAAAATGGAAATATCTTGAATAAATGGAATTATAAAGGAAAATTTATGTTTTATATAGATAATTACCACTAATGTGATGAGAATATTTTTACTTAAAAAAACAACATTAAGGATGAAAATGTGGGAGCCCTGTGAAAGAAACCCAGTAATAAATTCCATTAAAATACACACCTAACCCTTGGTTCATCACCAATGTATCTATATAGTTTCTATAACTAAATAATGTGGAATTATATGAAATAAAATGGATTTACAGTGATGAAATGATTGGAAAATGGAATTTATCTCAAGGAAAATTACCAAGCTAAAGTTGGAAAGCACAATGATGCAAGGGAGTGGAATCTATAACGGATATGGATGATGATATGAATAAAATGGATTCATGGTAAGATAAATACTTGTTTAAATATATATATATATATATACATTATTTTGAATTATTGCATAATTTAGGAATGCTATATGTTTTGGTAGAACAATTTTTCAAACAGTGTACTAACTATACGGGTCACATACCATTTAAAAAACAAGACACAATGTTTTTCTAGAGACTCTCTACAGTGTTAATAACTATGAATTAACAACTAATAGCATCATTGGTCACTAAAACCCCGACTCGTATTGTTAGGTTCATAGTTAGTAGTAACTGTTCACTAACTCTACACCTTGTCATGTTTTATAAAATATCTTTATTTTTGACCCCTATGTTTATAACACTCAAAATTAAATAAAAATAAACAAAAATATGTAAATAAAACATACATAGGATAATGTGGGTTCCACATATCTAGAGTATATTAATGTCATATGGATTTATATAACCTCAAACATTCCTTTAGAAACAATTTTCATTTTGTGGTGAAATATTTTATTCTTATATGGGGTAAGAAAATAAATATAATATTCCATGATGGAAAAATATGTAATATATAGGCCCCCCAACTAGTTTCATGTTCATAAATATAGGAACATGGTCCTATATATTAATTTATATGAATAGTCGTGTGATAAGATGGTGGGGAAGACCAAGAAAAATAGGATACCACTGGGGTAACAACACAGACATTGTGAACATTATCATGTATAACCTCAATTTAATTCACGAAAGTGTTATATTGATCATGATATAGATTCAAATATTGTTTTTAAGTGATAATTTGAATCACCTCTCCCCTTCATACTTTTTGATGGGGAAACAACTATTATAGAGTTAGAACTTAGAGTTTTTCCTATATTAGTGTCTGGATTTGAATCACATTGTCATCGGTGTACATATTAATCAAAATTCTGCCCCATTATTGATAATGGTGGTTTATTGTAGAGATCATAAATTAGTGCCTTAATTCTATTGTTGTTCTTTATAAAAAAATTAGTAACATATGTGTGTGGAAATATTAAATGATGATTCTGAAATAAAGTGGATGGGAGGTCAACTTATCCTATAAAAGATCATTATGTCTAGTATGTGACAGACTTATAAATTTGATAATATTCATGTAATATATCTATATAGTAATTGAATTGAATATAATGAAACAATGATTGATATTGGAATATATAAAATAATATTAAAAACCATAGGTCATATATTAATCAATTTATAGGTAATCTCATATTAATGAAGAAGGGAATAATGGTTGTGATAATGTTTCAATCCATATAAGAAGGTTATATAAAATTTAAATCCATCCAGGAAGCCTCTAGGTGTGATAAAATGAGTTTTGGATTTTACCATTATAAGGCTACCTATGTATCATTTTTTAGGAATTAGAAACCTATATAGTTTGGGGACATATTCAAATGACACAATATAGGTTATTCCACTCTATAATGATAAAAATGGATTCTAATTTTAGGATAAGTAAAAAAGGAGCACCACTTTATTTAAAATCATTAGAGTGGGGATCAAAGTTATTCCTTGATAACAAGTCTTATGATGTGCATCGATATAAGCAGGCAAACCATGAAACATAATACTATCTGAGAAGTATAAAAAACAATATAATTAAAGGTAATGTGGTAATGAGTGATCTATGCAGTTTAGAACAATATAGGATACACTATTTTTGTGTATTTAATATTTTTTTGTAAATGACCAATTGTATAATGTTGTATGTTCATACGAGAAGGGGATATTATGTTATTTATATGAAGTTACTCCCTTAAAGGAACCCATTCCTCTAGAAAATGAATGTATAATAGGTGTGATAGTTAGGAGTTATGAAATATTGGAATTTTATATATATAGACTTAGAAAAGGTGGAGAATTGTAGGATTGAGGTGAAAATTACACCTAGGTATCATGTAATTATTATTTCTATTGCTACACTAGGTAATGGTATAAGAGTTCCAGCATGAAATTATGTATAAGGATGTGGTTTCTAATAATATCATTGAGACTTATATAAAAGATACCTTGAGCGTATTATAAACCCAGATACATGAAAAAATTGATTATCGACTATATAAATAATGTTCATGATTTATATAGGTATTACATACAATCATATGAAAATTTTAAGGGATAATCAATTAAATCGGTAATAAACATCTATATATCTGACTTATTCATATGAATCCCAATGTATAGGGCCTATATAATAACATAGTGCTTGTAGGTGACCGTCATGGGGAAATAAATTGATAAACAACAACTCAGGTGATCTTACACTATTGAAGATAAAGAAACTTATCCAAAAGATGGCATGGTTCTACTAAATTATGAAGTGATTATAACAAAAAAAATTTGGTGAAGATTATATCCTAGGTCTAGGACCATGAAGGAATACTTATATTCATGATAGTATGGACACCTAAAAACAATGGAATAAATATCTATGATAGGTGAACTTAGTAAGATATCAGGTCTTCTTGAAACATTATTGGGTTAATGGAGATATGGTGAATATTCCCTTTACTGAGCCTAATTTAAAATCATATTTAAAGGGTTACCTTAATAACAACTAGGATTTTGGACCATGAAAAAATTGTCTATCATGAAGGTATAATTCTTGAAACTTATTCTCCCTCATGTTTTTATTCTATTATCACCCAATGGGATTTATTTTACATTTGGATCTTGGATCTCACTTTGGTAATGAATCCTCAATAAACTATTTTATTCTCTTAGGTTTCATTATATTCTTAAATTTAAATTTAAAAATCTCTTTTTTATGAAATGTTTCATTGTTTTCCAATCATTTAACAAGGTGTATATTAACCCTCATTTTTAGGATGAACCGATATTCTATATTGTTGTATGATAAGCATCAATAATTGTATATAATGAAAATTGGATTTAGAATGAATCAATCTATGATATTAAAAATATGTGTTTAAAATAGATTATATTTTTTTCCCAAACATCATACCATTATTTTGAACACATTTTGAGTACCCACAGGTCTCTTCTAAATAATTTTGTAACCAGAAATAATGAATTAGAATGTTCAAACAAGGAATTTTCATTGTACAGATCACAGATATACTCTAATAGTTTTGGCCTCAATTTATAGGATTTATATATCATCCTTGAATTATTAATATTACATAATTTTTAAATATTTTATTATTTCAAAATTTTAAAATGTTTGAATGATTAGGAAATTATATAATTAATTTTTAATGTTCACATATTCATGGGAAAATTATAAATAATTTAAATATTTCATAATTTATCATTAAAACAGAATTAAACATATTCTAATGATTATAAATACAAATATGATATCATGAATGGATGAAAGATCAATAAACATAGAATACCATAAAATATATACACTATCATGCACAAAACCACATTGTAATAACGTTTACCTGACATGGTTGACACATCACAAAACATGAAATGTTTTATGTAGCTATGTCATGGGTTTTTATTTAGTGTATCATTATATGATCTCTCTACTACATAGCTTATAGGACATCCACATATTATATTTCATAACACCGAATGTAACACCTATGGTTGTATCTCAAACATTAAAGGAATATACTACCAATGTACCCATTATCGGTTATATCATCATTATGGTATCCACATACCAATGCCTTCCTATCTTGTAGGAATCAATGTCACACCCATATTGATATCACAATGATATAAATATCAAGATATTAGGATTGTTGAAATTATAATAGTGATGTGTATTTTATTTATGTTGAATTGTCTGGACTTGAACTAAAAAAGTTTTTACTTTTGATAACCTGAATATATGTATATTATACTTATCTCATAATTGTAGTTTATCTGAGTAAATTTATGTGATAATGTTGTTAAATTTTTTTTGGATCAAATGTTTATTTTTATTTCCCCCAATAATGATATCCTAGAGATGATATGCCAAAAGTCATAAATCAAAATGTTTTATGGTTTAGGTACAACAATCTCACATAACATAAATCATATTTGACTATCAGGGGATGGAGGATCATATATATTGAGTCGTCTTCTCATGATGTTCACACATAATGATCTATATGAAGGTAGGTCATGATGACAAAATTGACAATATAAATTCCAAATATTTTATGCGTTGATGGATATTTGAGTACATTGATGTGTGGTTTGGTCCTTATGCCTGATGTCATTATGAATGGTTATCATAAATCACATGATTAGATACATTTGTAAAGACTATGAAAAAATATTCTCATGACTTTGTAGTATGAATCCATTGAGAATAATGTGATGGGAAATTATATGAGTGTTCAAGAAAAAAATTTACATTCAATATTAGATGAATACTATATATATATATATATGGTTATTTGATGGAAACATATATGTATGGTATAAATACATGGCCATGATAGTTTAAATAATTTTTTATTCAAAAATAAAATAAGCATAAATTGATAATATGTAGTGATAACAAAAGAATGTATCATTCAAGAGAAGGAATTATTTTTTGAAAATATTATATTACACGGTAGAGTTTTTAAGATGGTTTTTATAGTTAATTCACTAACTTCATTCACAATGGATGAATTAATAAATTTCTATAAGTGGATGTTTTAAATTTGATAAGATAATATATTTCCATATTAGAAAGAGGCGTTGTGGTTAACAAACAAACTGTATTTAGAAACTCACTAAATAATATTCAACAAAAGAATATCATTACTCCATGGATTTCCAAATGTTATTTGTTTAAGGAAGATTTGATCATAGAAATTCAGTTACAAGGTATTTAATATTATATTATATACGTTGAGTTTTGTCACTTATTTAATTTTACAAAATGTAGTTATTAAATACTTATTTATTCAATAGTTTATTAAATAGAATAATATAAATATATATCTACGTAAGGTTAATGTTAAGAATAAATATTTATTTATAATTTTAGGAAGATAATATTTCGTGGGAGGATATAGATGGAGTTTAATGGTTTTTTTTGAAAATATATTTTTTAATTAATACCATTTAATTTAGAATTAATTTCTTTACATGAGGAATGATACCGACTTAACATTTCCTAATATATAATAATAATTGTAATATATTAGATATAGGGATTAAATTAGAATAAATGAACTAAGAGACATTGTTAAATAATTATTATTTAAACCTATGTAAATAATATAGAAGATATAAATTTTTATTGATGGATGTGTGGATAGGATTGAGACCCTCTCTATAATTCAATGAATACCTAGATTTAAATTACCCCATATCACTCCCAAGAACATACCTAGAGAATTAGAGAACATTTTTGTGATTGATGATGAATTCTGTGAAACCCTTGAGTCTTCTATTTTTTAAATTGAAATATTGAGAGTATTTTTTAGATATTTTATAATAATGTGTATATAAATCTCATAGAAATAACTTTTAGATTATCAACTTTAATTATATATCATTGAGATTAGAGGTGAAATTTTGATTAGGAAATATTACCCTATATATGGTAATTATTATTTAAATTAATTTTAGAATAAATTTGTGTGACCTATCTATGAGATTCAGGGTAGCATTGAATTAGTTATTAATATTTATCTGTTTATTTTGATATAAACCCAATTTAAGGATTCAAACCATCTATTCTAATTCACCCAATAATGATTAGCTAATGTTTATGTGGTTATAATTAAATATTTAATTATTTATAATTTATTTTTCATTTTCATGAGTTGATTTCCACTATTCTTATTCGTATATTCTTTTTTACTCTAATGGTATATATGGGGTACTATTATGAAATCATAATGCCAAGAACTGACCCAAATCAAAGGTAATAATGCCTAAAAGAACCAATTCATGGGATATAAGGTTGTTGGGTAATTGATAGAGTTACACTCTTTGTATCAAAATAGTACATACAATATAATCAGTTTTTCCACACATAAGGTACACACGATGTTAATTATGGGTTTTTTGTGTGTGTAAATATGAATTATTGTTACAAAACCGATATTCACTCTCAATATACTAGGTTAGATGACAGGGACTACATTGCATGGAACTAGTTAGTTCATTCTATGTAACCACACCTGAGGTAAACGCTTTATAATTTATGGATTATTGTGTGGGTTATCAAATGAAACTCTTACATGTTATATACTGAAAACCATCTTAGAACATGGAATTACATATATTAAATGATGTGTATCTAGAATACACATCATGTGACATGTGTCACACTACGTCAGGTACACATGGTGTGATTTTTGGTATATCATGAGGCCCAATATACAATGTAATAACCCAGTGAGTATTGAATTCTATTAGATAACATGTAACAATTCATTACATTTCATTCAATTCTTTCACATTATAATAGTTAATGCTACATATATTAATGGTGTGTCATTTTTTAATTCTTGATATGATTACTATACTATTGTGAAACATATCAAAACACCTCATATATGTTATGAAATTTTGTGTGGGATTAAATTTCATTTGGTGTATGATAAAAGATGTGAATTTAATGCGATTTATTCAATTTCTAGAAATGTGGTTGAATATGATATAAGAGGTTCATTCCATGTATCCTTTTAAGCAAACTTCATGTACATAGATATTTTAAAATAAGTTGTTTAATTTATTTAATTTATTTTAATAATAAATAATAGGGTTTTATAAATTATCCAAAACCATAATTTAAGAATAATTAATCATAAATAAATAAATAATTTATTTATTTATTCTAGATAATTTTACTAAATTATAAAATTATGAAATTAATTTTAGAAAAACTACATGTGGTTATTAGTTTAGGATTTGATTGATAATGAGGTTTGAATGACCTATAAATGTTTGAATCAACTTATTAAATTTTATTATTAATTGAATAGTATATTATGTGGTAATTATTAAGAAATTGAATATGATCATATGTGAACCATCCCTCTGTCATCTATTTTTTACAATCTAGCATATCATAGAATTATAAAATGTATCACTAAACATTGGTACTCCTCACCTACGTGTGAGTAGACATTTGTAAAGAATGGAGTTTTGTGCTAGAACAATTATTTCAGGACCTCAGCTGAGAAGGATCTAAAAATTAGATACACATGTTGATAGTGAAATAATAAAACAAAACCTAAGTAAATTCCAAATGAATTATATTTCATGGGGTTACAGATTTTTTATCACCACTTGATAAACCAACCTACAGATCAAAGAACATAACCATATCACATATTTATTTTTTTTAGGTATTTTTTAGGAAATTTTTTATGAAATTAAGGGTTTATTTGAATGATTAAACTCAAAAATATATTATATATAAATTAATATTCATGATGTAATAAAATAAACTAAAGTGAATAATTTTATTTTGTCATGTGTGTTTAATTACATATATCTATTTCATAGAATATAATTAACAATGAAAATAATAATATCAATTATATGAGTAAAATAAATATCTATAAACCATTTTATCATAAATGATTAAATATATTAAAATTATTACATAAAATATACAATCATGTAAAGAATACAATGACTTATATTTATGACTATGTTAAACAAAATCTTCCAACCTAAAATATTATGTCATTAAGAGTTGTCCAACATTAATTTTAGGATGAAACCATATTTGAAAGTGTGGGTATTTTCATACTTTACTGAAATTTAAATTATTTTTGATTCTTAATAATTATAATGATACAACCTAACAAATATTTAGGGTAAAAAAATAATCTATCAAAAATAATTTTTATCCAATTATTATGTAAATTTGTGTATATGATTTCCCAATTGGGGAGGCCACTAAAAAGATTATTTAACTTTGGGTTAATGAAAATGTGAAGAATAGACATCCAAAATAACATCAAGTTATTTTTATTTCCATTTAATTTCTTATCAGTAAGAAAATATAGTTCATTGGTTTAATAATAACAACGGGACAAGATATTCTAAATCCAATGTTGTGGCTATTGGTATTTGATAAATTGAAAAATTATTAATTAAATTATTCGATATGTAATAATTGGAAACAAAGATAAGGTAATAAACTACAATGTTTACTATAAGTAAATAAATGGCTCACCACACTATAATTTTTTGTATTCATGGGAAGAATACTCTCATAAAACATATAAAAATATAGTAATGGTACAAGAACATGCACCTAGTGCTATGAGAGAAATTAATTTATATATTTTTGATTCTTCTATTTATAATGAGCCTTCTAAAGAGGAATGTGAAGATTATAAAATTTTATTTCAGAAAAATTTGGATGATGCATTGGATATCTAGAGCCTCCTATTATCATCTATGATAGTTGAACATTAAAATATTCATGAATATATGGATTTTTAATTCATGTGGTTTTATCTCTGTGAATTTTTTCAGGGTAATTTAAGACAAGAGTTGTATGAAATATATATGAAACACTATAATTTAAATTCATGAAAATGTTTCATTACTAGACCTAATGTATTCGAGATTATTGGTTAAATTGTGAATCTAAAAATTCCTGGATTCAATATACATAATGAGATACCCCCAAAAAATTTCCTCTCGCAACATCCTCGAAGAATCTTTATTTTTATTTCAAATTCATTAGGACTATTATAAATATTACTATAAAATTTATTTAATCATTTATTTTAAAATTTCATATTCCATAAATAATGATAATAATTATGTATATATGGTGAAAAATTATAAATTTTGGTCAAAAAAGACTTATGTCATGTTTGAAGTTAAAGACTCTGTTATAGAAACCTTATAAGAACTAAGAGATACATAAAAAATTTAATGAATTAGATATTTTTTCTTATATATAGAAGAAACATAAGAAGAATAAATATTCCTTAGTGAAGAAGAAAGGGGGAAAATAGAGGGATTTTTTTATGAATTGTAATAATTTGATTTCATCAAATTTTGTTTTAAATACATCTTTCAGTTATCACCTTTGAATCTAGATATAGGAACTAATAATATTATAAATTATTTTTTAAGGAGGGGTGGATCTTCAACTTACTAATTAAGTGAAAAATGTCATTCTTGATATAAGATATTATAATCTCACATTTCCAATTAAAATGATTTTAGTTTTTTTGAACTATTATTATTTTCCCAGTGTAACCAATAACATCATTTCAATGTCTTGTTTAGACATGGATGGGTATATAGTCTTTTTTCTAAAAATTAGGAATGTTTATTTCATAAATATGTTATATGATAGAGTATAGAAGATATGAATAATGTTCTTTACATAATATAACATTAAAGATAAGTTCTTTGGAAACAATTACTAATCTAGTTAATATGTGTCTTATTACAACCAATTACCAAATGAAAAACTCATTCATATAAAATAGACCATTTTTCTAATTTTTTATGAATATAGGTGTCTATATTATTTTGAAAGGATACCCTTAGAAAAATTGAATTATTATTTATATGTAATTATAACAAAGGTAATTTATAGTAAAAAAGGAACAATCATTTTATAATTAGTCGACACTAATGTGTGTGAACATTTTCTGATAGCAGACATATAAGGATATCCTACTTAATTAATCATATTGATAGTATCAGAAAATATGGACATATCTAAGTGATTTGGAATAATTTAATTCCTTATAGAAATGTAATATATAAAATAATGATGTAGATAATCGTCTTGGTATGATGATAAACAATATCTACATCGATAGAGGCATGCAATATTTTACCTTTTAATTCATTGATTATGTTAAAGAGTTTCAAATATTATCTCAGCATAGTCCTCCTTATACACTATAATGAAATGAAATCAGTGAAATGAGTAATCAAAACCTTTTAAAATTGGCAAGATCAATGATATGTAATACAGATCTTCAATTGACAATTTGAAAATATATATTGAAAAAATTATTATACACACAAAACAATGTTCCAACAAAATCGCATGTGGTATCCTATTTGAGTTATGGAATGAAAAAAAATACAATTTATAAAATATTCATTTATGATGGTTTATAGTGTTTATTGAGGTCAATTATAGACATAAACTAATGTTATGAGTAATGATGTTAATATTTATAAGATATACTTAAAAATAAAGGATACTACATAAATAATATAACTGTTAAAAAGATCATAGTGGATAATAGTTCTACAATTACAGAAGGGGAACATATCACTAAAAGAGATAGTGAATGAAAGGTATAACTTGATGATATTAAAGATAAAGATTAACAAAATGTTTTATAAGAAAAAGTTTTAAAAAATGTAGTGGATGTTGTTTCTATAGAGACACAAGTGTTATATAGGTGTACTCGTGAGTTTATAGAACTAGAGATATACATTTTTATGGTCATTGAGGAAAGTGACACTTTATTAGATGGGAATAATGAACATCTATAACAGAAGGAAGAAGTGAATATCTTATCTATTTTTAGTTTCCATGATTATGTGAATTATGAATTATATTCCATGTTCCAAAATCAAGTTTCGGTTTCAATAGATCCTTGATTCAACATAAATCCTCCCAGGCATAAATTGTTATTTATGATGAAACTGGACATTAATAGAAATGTTTGCACCTATAAGTAATAATTTTTTGCTAAAGGAATCGTGTAATATCATGGGATATACTCTAATAAAAACTCTTTAGAAGTTTCTATACTAAAATCAATTATAATTCTATATTTTAAAATTTCATTCTATGATTACAAAAAATTTATAATATATATCATCACATCGTTCCATATTAGAGATATTATCTGGGATATCTATAAAACATAATCATAAGGGTTTAAGGAATAAAAGGAAGCTAATGTGGTATGAAAGTTACATAGATACAATTATGGGAGGAAGAATCTCTCAAGAACTTGAAATATTCATTTTGAAAAATCCAAAAGATAATTTCATTGTGCTTAGTATGAATGTGAGAAATTTGTTAATATGTGGTTTAAGAGAGCTTTATTATTCTCATTATGATATATTATTATGATATATTACTAATGGTAAATTAGATACTACTATTACAATCACATAAAATAGGGTTGAATAATTGATTCTCCATAAAATACATAGGTGAAGTGGCTTATATTATAGGGATAATGATCCAAAAAGATTGATCTAAAAGGATTCATAGACTAAGTTAAGGTATATATATTCTAAAGGCATTGAAAATTTAAATATTTCACAACATAAAAAATAATTTTTTCAGTTTCATATGGTATATCTCTCTATTAAAAAATTATGCTCAACAATATAGAGGGAGAAAAATGATGAGTAAAATTTCGTTAAGCATCAGTGAGTAGATATGTCTTGCCTGTAATGTAATTTTATATAATTTAAGTTTTCCACACCATGTTTGTAACACATTTAAATTTTAAATTATACCAATGTTTGATAGAATATACTACACGCAATACTGAGATTGAAAAACCATATAGTATTTATTATTTAAATAGGACTATTATAACCTAACTGTTGAATTGGTGGGTATGAATAATATTAAAAAAATTATGAAACGTATACATATATAATAGACATACTCAATAAAAATTTAATTCTTAATTCATTTAAAATAATCACTCAATTTTTAGTAATTTTATTTTATTCTATAAAAGATAATTTTTCTACGCAATATTCATTTATTTCATATAATGAGAAAATATTATAACTAAATTATAGAAAATTTAGAAATATATTTAATAAAGTTAATATCATTTTTCAAATTATAATATCCAAACTAGCATATATTGAATATTTTTGTATTTTTTGAAAGGATTGATTTTACTGTGAATAGTTAAAAATAATTTTTTTATTGAAAACAGTATTTTTTATAGATTTTACAAAGTTCCATTTTTATATAATTGTTTAAAATTAAAAAATAGGTCGATTATATAAATTTTAATTTATTTAAGTTAATTGGAATAAAATTTATTGTTTAATTTAGTATAAAATCATTTTTATACATAAAAGGAATTTTTTTGAAAAATAAAATTTCATTGTGTTATTTGTTTTCATATTAAATTAATATCTGAATCTTATATGTTCTAAAAAATGAGAAATATATTCTATATTTAGAATAATCAAGCCTAAATTTGGTAAATATAGTCCTTTTATTTTTTTCATTAGGAATTGTAACCAATGTAAATAATTTTCACCATAGTAAAGGTAAATCAGATAATTATAGATAAAAATAATATTATAATGTCTATAAAATGATCCAAAAACCTGAATTGATATTATTAGATTAACCAATTTCCCCAATAATAATATTATATATTAATAATTTTTTTTTCTATATTCTTATGTGTTTGACCATTATATTATTTCATTTTATAAAATGTAAAAAATAGCATTCCCTTTGTTTTATTATATTTAAAATTTTGAATTAATAATAAACAAAGGATATTCTAAGTTATAAATATATATTTGAAAAATATGTTTTTTTAATGGTTATTTATTTATGATTTTTAATATGGAAATAATTATCTTTATTGATCATGCAACACTAACACAATATATATTCAATTAATGGGAAACTATAATAAATAATTTTAAAAATGTTAAAAGTGTTATAATTTGAAGTGGAAAATGTCTCATAATTTTTTTTAAATGTATATGAAATATTAGGGATGTTTGAAATAATTATATTCAAATTACCCCTTTATATTTATATATTGAACATACAATTAAATGAATTTTGATGAAAATTACATTAGATACATTTTTTAATAAATAAAACTTTACTAAATCATTTAAAATTTATAAAAATATCTGATTCATCCAATTGAATAGGATATAGTCAAAAATAGAAAAGATTTTCTCTTTATGGATCTTTTATCCCCAAATTTTCATATTCCTAATAGTTAAATTATGGCAAACATTAATGTTGTGGTAAATTTGAAAGGGTAAACGTGGTGTTAAAACAAAATGATAAGGGTGAAAACATAGATAAAACTTGATAAAAAATCAGATTATATTATTTAGAATTATTATCATATTATATTAATTTATAACTATTTTGGGCCATTTTTTCATGGAATATAATCTATATTAATTTTGTACTTCAGGGAATTCAAAAAGTTCCCCTTCCATTAGTCATAAAATGACATCTATTTTTTCTCTTATTTAAGTACATTGAGCCATATAGATAGACCTACACAGTAAAATAAATATTATAAACATTATTTACGATGTTATGTAGATTCTAGTGCTACCAAAAAACTAAACCTCGGTCCCTTAACAAGATATGTAATATTAGTCAACCGAAGAAGAGGTAATCATATTTACCATCTCTTTCAAGATTATATACTCTTATAAAAATTCTTAATGTGTTTTTCCATCCTAAAATTTTAATTAATGTATAATAAATATATTGAGATTTTATAATTACTATTTGAAACCCATATTCATTGTATTCTTCATCTTAGTAAAACCGAAAACATCACTTGTGTGTACATACGACATACCATCTCCACGTTGCAATGTAATTAATTTCCCACCAGCACATCACTTTGATGGTTATAACTATGTAAATAATGATTATATATTATATTTATGAAAAAAATGACTCTGGAAGCATCGTATCATGTATACCTTCTTACCATCCTATATATTGTAAAATGATAATGTCGGTCGTTCAGACGTGTGGACTACCATCTCTATGAGTTGATAAGAAATGTTTTTTATTTTAACATTACATGGTTTACAATAAGTATTAATTTTGTGAATATATACTATATATATGAAATTATAATTACTCTTTAATGATAAATTAGCAGTTACCTTTCTTTTATTCCATCCTTCATAAAATGAAATCAATTTTCAGGTGTACATATGACCTACCATCTCCTAGAACGATGTAATTAATTTCTATATATATATATATATTTTGGATTACTAGAAATATATATCTATTTAATTTATTTTAAATTTATAGCATGAATAGAAGTTTTCATATTATTTAATCATTATAAATGTACAAGTACAAGATCTACCCAAAAAATGATTCAAGAAAAACGAAGCACATAACAACCAAAATATTAAGACTAATAAATGATTCAAAACAAACAAGTGATCAAATATTATAAATGGATCAAATATGATATTTTATATATTTTGATATTTTGATATTTTATAAATAAAAAAATCTAAATTTATTAAACTAGAGACTAAATCACATTCATTTAAAAGAAAATATGATGTAAGAGGTTTCTTATCAATTCACACTCTCTTGGGACATTTGTATCACTATTCACCTATTCATATTAATTTAGTGTGTATATATCTGCGTATATGTATTTAAATTTAATACCTATTTATTAATGATGATTAACGATTCAATTTATGTATAATAATTTAACGAGATTCCATATTCTGTCAAAAAAATTACTCTCTTTATAACTTTATTTAATTGAAGAAGCATTTGAATTAAAAATATATCTTATTTCTATCTTGATCAGGTATATTTTTCTTTAATGATACTTTTTTTAACAAAAAATCATGAATTTTTATTCTATTCTATAGTCAAATATGAAATTCCAGTTTTACCCATAATTTAATTTTAATAAAATAGATTACAATGAATCTTATTATCATTTTCCAAATGTGGTAGTTTTCTTATAAAAGTGTGAATAGAATAAGTTGTTTTCTTATAAGTAATGGCTTTATTTTTCCATTATCACGAATGGTCAATATTTTGGATATTTCTTTACAAGATTATAAGATTATTTTCAAATAATTTTTTTCAAAATATGTTGGTTATTTATAGTTTTTAAAGAAGTTATCTCAAAGTGGAAAGATTATATTTCTAAATTATGATTTAATGATATTATTATAGTATTTAAATTATTAATTAACCAAATAAATTAATTTTAGTAATTCTCCACTAGGGATATGTTTAAATGAAACCATCTTTGAAAGTTCACTTTCATGTGATCATTAGAACGTACATTTCCCTTAAATATCCATATTATTTATATAATGAAGATTATTTTTTTTCATAATAATTATTAAATTTTTAATTAAAGTTGTTTTATTGACTAGGTAAATATTGATAAACTATACTAGTTACTCTATAAAAATATTTTGGGATAAGTAATTCTATTCTTGAATTAAATCAATCATGCGATATATGGGGAATGAATTAGAAATGTGGTGACATGTGGTGCCCAAAATTAATTATCCACAAGATTCATCATCATACCTCATAAGAAAATTTAGTAAGTTATCATTAAATGATTTTTTATATGACTACACATAGTATTAAACTATCCTAGCACAAGGTCTTGATGATATAAAAACTGGGATTCCTGAGATGATAACATCCAATATTAATGATGTATTCCATAGTGAATTTAGTTATTATTATCGATGATCTTACGACATTGATATTATCCATGGATGTATTTTTTGATCAAGTTATTGATTAAATGGAATGTGTATTCTGTTATTTACAGTACAATATTTTTTATTCCTTATTTACTCATGATAAATCCCATTGTATATAACCCATAGTGAGTATTTTATCTCATCCTTTTATTTTGTTTTATTTTCCATATAATATGAAAATGGATAATATGAATAATTTCAAGAATAAATGATCATTTTTTATGTTATGTATTTTATATTTATAATATAATATAGTAATCATGTATTTATATGGTAAATAAATTCTATTAAACTGATGGGTCATTTGGAATTTGATCCAATGAATGTATGTCAATGTTTTGAAGTATGCAACATCTCTGGTTTACTAGAGTTGGGGTTGTTAAATTGTTTATAATATCAAGATATTAATAATACACATGATATCTATATTGGTTTTGAGTAAACAAATTCATAATTTTTCATATCCTTATATAGGATAAATTCTATGTTTATTGAGGAGATATGGAACAAGTTATAAGTGGAAAAATATGTGTTAGCTTCCAAATAGATCAAAATGATTTGAAATTACAATCAGGATATTTGTTTTTAATTAATGTTGGAGATATGATATGGAAGATTTATATGATGCTAATGATCATTGATTCTATATCATAATATTTGTATATTTTATCATTGAATCAGCTGAACATTTATTATGTAAAAACAAATTCATCAAAGAGTTTTATGTTTTATTAAGAATTATATAGATTATTATATTGTATTCTGATAAAACAAAAGTGTAGTACAAGATAAAGAGTCATTGTAATATCAATAATCTAAGAATATCATATGGAAGTATAATATCAAAATAGACATTAGCAAAATTGGAGAAAATTTAATTAGATTTTTATCGAGAAATTAAATTTTGGTAGACCCATTGGCTAAATATATATCTTAGTAAATGTATCAAAATAATGTGAGATCTATCAAGTTATACATTATTATTATTTTTCTCTAGCTAAAGTATCATTTTTTGGAGTTGGTGATAAAGAACCTACTATTTTTTTACCTTCCATTACAAAAATATTTTTATATATTACATACAATATAATGTGTTCTCTTCTAGGTAACATTTATGTGATAAATTTCTTTGAATATTTTTTATATCAAATAGATATAAAAAGTTTACATTTATAATTAAAAACTAAATATGTTATGTAAACATTTATAAAGAAATATGTATTTTGTTATAGATACATCTATTTGATGGGAAACAAATGATGTTTTACTATTGGGATTTGGTGGCTCATTATCATTTTATTTCATCTCATAAATCATTCAATTGGTGATCATCAATAATGGATTTAATGTGAACATACTTTGGAATGTTAATTCCACATGCTTTATGAGTCCACGAATATGCCAATCTATGGATGGGTGTGTTCATCCATAAAATTTAGGACATTAATAATATATATCATGATTTATGTGATTAAATAAATTGATGAAAACTAGCAAAAAAATTCTCACATTGTTGTAGTATTTGTCAGGTGTATCCTAAAAAATATAGAATTTATAGAATGTGAAAGAATGGATTTGCACCTTCCATGTTAATAGATGGATATATCTCTATCCCTGTGATTGAAATTGATGTATATGGTATAAATCCATGTCCATGGTAGTTTAAATACATGTTTGATTTATAAAATCATTGAAATATAAATCAAGCATGTAGGGGGTGACATAGGTATGCATCCTATTTAATGATATAATAGTTAATAAAAAATATTATGTAATTTAGTAATATTTAGAGTAAGGTTAGTGTAGTTTATATATTAATGTATTCCCCATTGTAGTCCATAACTTGGTATTAAAAATTGACCTTGGAAAATAGGAAATTCCACCAAATTTCATTTTGGAAAAAGTCTTAATGGTTAACAAACTAATCATATCAAGAATATTATTAAATTATATTGAATTTAATAATAAAATTATTCTCAAGTTGGTGGAATATAATTTTTTCAGTGTTAAATATGATCATAGAAATTCAATAACAAAACATTCATGTTTATAACACATGTTTATTGTTTTAAATTTTGATTAATTATTAAAAAATTAACACATAAATAACTATTTATCAACATGTTCAGTAAATAATGTATTACAGATATTTATTTATGTTACTTGAATATTAATAATGACTATTTAATCATAGGTTTAGCGACTGAAATAATTTTTTAGATGATGCAGATCAATTTTAATTATTTTATGTAAGTAATATATTATATCTGATATGATATAAATCAATCCATATCTATTAATTTAATGATTAGTAATATAATAAATAGATGTTAAGAGATTTTTTATTATACAAATGTGTTGAATGACATGGAATGAATAAATTATATTAGTGTCATTTTTCAATTATCATAATTAACTCTAAGAATATATTACAGAATATATCATTTTAATCGACAGATGTGTTGATATGAAGGAGACAATAAATATAATTCTCTAAATCCCTACATAAAAATTCTTCTTAGGTCCCTATTTTATAAACAAAGAGAGAGATATAACAATATAACATTTTTTTCATCAGTGGTTGTTGACACTCCTTTTCGTCACAGAGTCTAAAGATTGGAAAAGGGAAATACCTTAGTCCAAATTGATTAATCCTTTAAAGAAAAATCAAATAATCGATATAGGGATGAACAAAGAGAACATTGACCATAGGTCACGCAAGTTCCCTCATGGTCGCGCAGGTATTCTTGTGTGCCGCCTAGTGGTCGCGCAAGTGACTTGCGCGACCTAAATGATAACCGCCCTGGTCTTCTCCAGCCTATAAATAGACCCTATGGGCCCCCCATTCAGGGAGGAATGTTTTCCAGAAACTCAGATTTGAGCTCCCGACGCCCTAGTCTCTTCTCAATGATTCCAAAACACTTCTAAGGTAATTTCATACCTATAACGGAAGATCTAAAGGGGGGAGGAAGGAAAAAGTGTTGAAACTCATCAACACTGGCGCGCCTGAGTGGACAGCCCTTAAGGGAAATGGCCACACTTGCGCCTTGCCTATCTCCTTCAATAGAACTTGCGTGCCACTATTCTGGAAGAACCCCAAGATGATTCTAAAGGCTTTAACCAAGAGTCTCTCAAGTATTACCCTGCTGGTTAATCGTCGTGCAAGTACCCATGTGTCACACATGTATACCTACGCGACCAGAACTTGCGCGCCCACACAGTACCTGTGCGCCTGCTAGGACTTGCGCGCCCCTGCCTTTTTGGGTGCCCTTCTTACCCATTTCATCCCTCTTAAGCCATTCCACCTCTCCTATTCAAGATTCAGACTTCAAGACACTCATCAAAGCCATTTATGGCATGATTTCTTGATTTGACTTCCTTATCTGAAAGGAATTCTGTGGAATATCTCTCAAAACCTTTTGATTTACACATATTTATGTCACTAAAGATTGTGATTTCATTCATTCAACCTCATCCTTTAAGATGAGAGAACTCATTAACCTGGGACTCCTTTTCAGGAGTAATCCCAAGTCCCCTAATATGGGCATCCTCCTTAGGAGTAAGCCCCAACCATAATTCTCTTGACCTGGGCCTCCTTTTCAAGAGTAAGACCCAGTCTCAAATATGGGCATCCTTTTTAAGAGTAAGCCCCAGTCATAACTCCATTAAACTGGGACTCCTTTTCAAGAGTAATCCCGAGTCTCAAATATGGGCATCCTCTTCAATAGTAAGCCCCAAGTTCCTTAATTTTTCATGTATCTTAACCTGGGCCTCCTTTTTAGGAGTAAGCCATAGTCTAAATTCATCTTAACCAGTCCTAATTTACCTTTGATCTGGGTTTCCTTCTCAGGAGTAAAAACCCAATCATATGTCCTCTCTTAATTTAGGCCTCCTTTTTAGGAGTAAGCCCCAAGTTAGAGTATTCAAATCTCCATGAAGCACATATACCTTTATGGACCCTGTTCATGGATTTCATCCCTTATGTAAATCCAAATCTTCATTTATCTGGGAAGTCATACATACATATGTCCCGCCTTATTTCTTATGATTGCATCATTCATGGCACAATTGTCTGATTTTTAACAATACCTCTTGTTTTTTCCAGCGAGCATGACTCACGTGAGCTTAGAGTGTAAAAGTAATTATGGAATCCTTCATTGAGCCATCAATCATAAACATCATACTCCCTTACTCAAACTACATGGGTTCTGATTCCTTTTCTAAAACAAAAGATACGTAGGTAGCCCATCTGCGGGTTCAATCCCAACTCTGAAATAATCCATGTCCTTCTGAATGACAATAAACTTCAAGTGCCCGCACTGAGTGGCTTTAAAACCAGAATGGTCATCATAATGACCAAGAGACTTCTATATAAATGTGCCGAAGGATACAATCGATCAAGAATCTCTAAATAAATACGGATGATTCTCTATCGATTAAGAACCTCGAATACATATAAAATATTCTCTAAATTTCCTACATATATAATCATTGAATGTCAGATCTAAAGGAAAGCTCATTTTATACTTAGTAATGTAATAAGGATTCATGAACATAAATTAAATATATAAATAGAGTCCCAGAGTAGACAACAATTCCCCTTAAAAAGGTGTGATGAGTCCGACCTCCCATCCTCTCGACCAATGAAAATTCCTTAGCCTTATCAGTTCACAAACTAATGAGCACCTACCTTTGGAAAGTAGGTCCAAATGGATGTGTAATCATTGGATGTTTCCGGTTCTACGAACAAACCCGTGAGAAACCGATCAGAATGTTTGAACCTCCCATCAAGGAGGTCATCCCCTAATTCCGAGGGAAAAAAAATGGTGAACCCGACGTGAATCCTTAACCAAGTTAAACTGATGTTTTACTTATCTATTAGGCCCCGATTTAAAACTCAATAAGAGGGACAACAAAAACAATCATTGACATATGTGCTCATCCAAAAGATGTAGTGGCTGAATTTATATTGATTACGTATGTTATATCAAAGAGGTACTATCTTCCAAGATATTCTGAATTTCTAGAATGTCTGCTCTCAAATTCACACCTGTGAATACTACTGCTGCAAATGCCACTACTACTACTCCTGCTAGATCATCGTCCGCTCTGAGGATGACATCACCTACTGATCGTCTTCAACACTGGGTATCAAATGCACTGGTTAAGGAGTACCGTCAACACGGTACCATCCCAACTCTAGAGGCTACCTGACAAGCCCTCCGTGTGAACAACTCACACCGGTCGTCCAGACAACGACGTCCAGGGATCAAGAAGCAGGCGGTGCTGACTACCATCTCCAACCGTTTTGGGTCGTTATCCCCGGAACGCAATCACCATTCTCTCCCTTATTTTGAGGAGGTGAATGAGCAGGTCCCTCAGGGCCTTAATTCAAGTAGACAGGAGTCCTTCTCGAGGGCTCCCACCAACAATCGCCGCCAGACTCGTGCGGCAGTGTGCCCTCAACATGATGAGGGTACCGACTCCAGGTATTCGGCTCAGGTTCCTCGAACCCGAGCAGGCAAGACGAACCGGCAGAGGCGGAATCCGGTCAACAGTGAGAAGGTTATAATCTCAGCCATCTACAGAGAAGTCCTCCAACCCAGCTTGGTGGAAATCAATGAGCGGGCACACACACCTGCCCATTTTAATTCTACTGTCTAGCAGACTCGTCTGGAAGCAACACACCATTCCTGTTAGGAAATTCCGGCGGAATATTATAGATAGGAACATACACCTGTTTATACATCATCAGCTAGTCAGCATGCTCATCTAACTACATATGATGGAGCTCGTCAACCACGTTTGGAGAAGTGAAATCAGCAGGCACATACACCTGCTAGTATTAATCAAGACTAACAATAGTCTCTCTTGGTAGCATTCGGAGAAGTCAGTCGGAAAGCTCCGGTGACAAAAAGTAGGCCGACTCAACTCTCTGCGCCTACACTTGAGTACTGTAAGGATTCACTGAAAGGAAAAGGAGGACTGGAGCAGGCACACACACCTACTCCAAGTATGGAATGGGCGTATATCCCTGTTCCGGCAGCTGAAGTCACCAGGAATATTTTATCAATGGTGAAATAGCAGAAGCAAATCCATGCTCAGATTCTGGACGCTTTCCAGGATATTACAACAACTTCAGTGGAATCTCAGGGAAAGACACATAAATATATCCCTACCAGTGGAGTGACACATCAACAATTCAGTCCGGAACAAACACACACATCGGTTCCCATCCAAGAGGGTTGTGGGGCATACTCCCCCATATCATACGGACAACCAAGTCAGGCACATACACCTGATTTGAGTGGAGATCATCAGCCTAACCTGGCCATCTTTCCTGATCAGGCACATACACCTGCTCAGAGCATCCACTTTCATCAACAAGTGGTTTTCAAGGAGAGTAAGAAGGCATCTAATAAAAAGACATGCCCAGCATAGTCAGGAGATCAAGGGCCAATCTATAACAAGGCCCTGCTCGATGCTAGAGTTCTTGAAGCCCTCAAAAATTTATCTGTTGGAATTGAAGATTCTACTCCCTCATTTCCCAATAGTGGGAACATTAATTCAGAAAGTCTTCAATAGATACTTCCTCATGAAGTCTTTCTTCATGAAAATTTTGTCGATCTCGAAGATTCATCTTCAGATAAGAGCCACAGGAACCCTCTGTGTGGTCATAAGACCAAGGAGCAAGAGATCTCTTCTTTTGCTGTAACCCAGCATGGTGGTTCTCCTGATGATGATGAATTTCACAGTGAAACTCCTCTCTGTAGCAATGATGCACATTGCCCGGAAAATGCTCCAGTAGACAATATAGTATCGAGAAAGCCCTCTTATCTTGAGGAACTTGAAAATGCGAAACCAGTCATGTTTTATGCTTCATCACTAGCAGGTGAAATAATTTCTCAATCCGAAGATAGCCCAGGGTGTAGGTCATTCTCTGAACCACCCCTAAGTCATGCATCTTCTAGTTTGATCAATGATTTCTATACCAATATTGTTGAATCCAATGTATCAACAAGGAAGCACCAGCTCTGGTCAAAACAGGTAGAAGAATCTTCATCAAATGATAAAGAGGAAATTCTGAACATGATAAAACAACTGGCGAAAGGGGAAGTGCCAGTCATGTTTTGGCCTCTGGCTGACTCTCAGTATGACATTCCAGAATTGTTGATGGAAGATGGAATTCATGATATTCGTCTCAACATATAGAAAACTCTTTTTCAGGTGAAAAAGAAATTATTATATTATGATGAATATGAAAATCATCTTTAGATAATAGAAGGGTTACAACGTTAGATTGATTTGGCATCTCTATTAGTGTCTCGATATCCGAAGGCTGAAAAGCAACAGAGAGCCCTTCAACGTTCATGCCATGGAATACTAAGAAGTTGTGTCAGTTAATTGCCAATGACCCATCTGGTATTCATGTCAGAGGATGGGGTGTTCATGGAGCACTATATTTCATGGTTCTCTCTAGTCAGAAAAGCCCGCCGAAAATGGTATCATGCAATGTAATTTCCCATGGCCGGCCACAAATACCATGATTTGTTTTTAACCAAATGCTTGCCTAAGAACATGATTAAACTAGTCCCTCTCAAAATCAAGAATACAGAGAACAAGTTGTTGAATTACTCCTGCATTAAGAAAACGAGAATATTGAACAGGCCTCTCATTTGGAGTAAGCACCTCACCAAGTGACCGAAGTGTCAGAAATCATCCAACGGTCTTTTGAACTAGGTGATAAAAGTGGATACAGGTTAATACATCCAACTAATTTCTGGACTAAGATTCGCAAGATCAGGAAAGCTTTTAAGAAAGTCTCATACATAGCATGTCAAGAGCCATCCCAGCTTTCCAGACTGGGGACACTTTTAAACCAACCCTCACAATCAACAAATAGGATTCGAGGAGTTGAGCGGGAACAACCCCGGTCCACTAGACTAGGGACTTTTTCAAATCGTCAAACCTCTCCTCAGAGAAATTCGGTCTTTTCTCAGTTGGGGAAGAAGCCTCAAGAGGAACGAAGAGCCAAATTATCAGGAGATTCCCTCCAAATTACGGTTCGTCAAGAAGTTCCTAAGGGATCGAATCAACAAAAGGCAATGTCTCATCAAAGATATGGAAGAAGACAATATCACAGAAATGATGATAGAAGGGATGTGATGCGTTATGCATTAATCAATTTCATCAATGTCGTTGTTGCAGATCTACCAGATGAGGCTCACTCAGGGGACTCAGATGAAGAGGTTCATGCTCAAGAATATGTACGCACCGACACAAATGAAGAAGGTGTGCGTACACGAAATCAAAGGGTTACTTAGAACCTAGGTTATCTTTCGAGAAACCCACAACCCCCTCTCCGAAAAGGATCCAACAAAGTTAGGGAAAAGAATCAGGTTACATATACTTCCTCTGGAGAAGGCCAATCGCTCTCACTAGAGCAATGGTTTTCACAACAGGAGTAAGAAATGAAGGAATTAAGAAGGTTGAATGCAGAACCACTTCAGAGTAGTCTTTTTCTTAGGCGTTCTGGAGTCAGTCAGCCAAGGGAATTTGGTAAAGCTACTGAGATGGATCAAGAATATCCTCTTCTATCAGTACACCCTCACAGGTCTAATCCTATGGGTCAAGTGCAACAACAGTTGGAAGTGCTATTATCTATTTTAGCACCAACCACCACATCTATCCAAGCTCCAGTCATTGAACCTACCCAATTCCATGTTCAACCGGATGTCTCTCAAAAGTTAATAACTACTATTGAGTCATTAAAATCTCAGTTAGAGACTATGGAATGGAAACGTGCACAGGTTCAACCAGAAAATAAATTTTACCCTGAATGGGTAAACTCAATCTCTCATCCATCTAGTTTTCAAAACCCCATATTCCCTATTTTCAATGGATAATTTGACCATGAACATCATTTGACTCATTACGTGTCTTGTTATGATCCTATGATGGGAACTCCGGAGCATCAAGAAGCAGTAAAACTCAGATGCTTCGTACAGACCTTGCAAGGACCAGCCTTTGTCTAGTATACAAGCTTCAAATCCCGGTCAATTACTGGATGGGAATGTCTCCGTCAACAATTACATCTTCTGTTCAGCTCAAATTTTCCAAAGACAATGGTTTTTGATCTTACAAACTGTAAGCAAAGGGAGAATGAAAGGGTCTCAGATTTCATTGCTCGCTGGAAGGGATTAACATATTCCCCAAGATTAGCACTCCCTCAAGAAGAATTGTTGCCAATCTGTTTGGAAACTCTGCGTAATGAATTATGTACGCAGTTAATCCCTTTGAAATACACATGAGGGTTTCGATACCTTACGCCAATCCCTCAGCAGATTGAAGACTCCCTGATAAGGCTAAATCTCATGTAATTACATCAGCTCCCGGAAGGAGAATGAGTAATGTAGAAACTGCTACAGTTATGCTTAAACAAGAACCTGTACCTGTTTTTACCTCAAAACCTTCATCTTCTCAAAGGTCTCTACCTCTTAAGCACCAACAACAAAGACTGTTTCGTTCAGATGATGAAAGAGATCAAAGACGAAGCCAATTTGAGGATCTGAAGAGAAAAACATACTCTTTCCGAAATAAACAAGTTCCTGGTTACTTCATTTCGGCCCTAGAGAATTATCTGGTTCAATTGACAAGTCCCAAAAGGCCAAATAAGGAAGGAGATGAAGACTGTCCCAATTATTGCCCTTTTCATCAAATGTTAGGGAATCCCATCCAGGAGTGTTTTGTCTTCAAAGACCTCCTGCAAAAGATGGCAGACTCGGGACAAGTCAAACTGAAAGGTTCTTCAGCTCAGGTATCATGTGTTACTGCTACAGTTCCAGAGGAGGAAGGAGAATATCAAGAAGTCAAAATCAAAAATGCATAGAAGTATGATGATTGGATAGTCAGAAAGACAATCAACCGAACTCATGCTATTTTGCGAACACAATTAAATAAACTTATTGTGTCTTCTACCATGAATGTTGTTGAAAAACCCTCTTCGTCAGAGGGAAAGTCCTCAAAGAAACGACATGATTCAATGAAAGAAAAAGAATCCGAAGAAGGTGAGTGTGTGTCAAAGCCAATGTTGTCTTTGACTCTGGCAGACTTCATGCCGTCTACTTCAAAGCCACAGGCACCTCCCCACAAAACGGAACAACCTAAACAGGCTAATCAGGTAGAATCATCATCAGACGAAGAGTAAATCTTCGGCTATGTTAATATGATTCAATTAACATATCCATATGCCAGTCGCAGTTTCAATTTCGATGAGCCTGAATTCCCTGTATCAAACAAGGGAATCAGAGGAAGTTCCAGAGGCTCAGGATACTGGGGAAGACATGGATCTTTCAAAAGCCACTACTCCAATTCTACCCCTGCTAGAACTATGTACGCAGTAGAAACTCGTGGTAGATCCATTCAATGAGCTCAGCAAGAACAAGCATGTTCTTCTACCAATAGAAAATTCATTCCTGGCACAGTTATTTAGGATGACCGGTTGAAAGTTCCATCTTCTTACTCTCAGCAAGTAAATGGATCTAATAGGTCTAATCTTCCAAAATCAAGAATATTGTCAACTCCTATCCCGATACAAGATGAATCAACTTCCAAAGCATCTGCTTCCAAGGTACCTGCTAAATCACATATTCTTGTTGGGAAATGCAGACCTCTGGATCAAAAGTATGATGTATTGAAACACTTGGCCCAAGTACCTACCAAATTATCAATTATGTATGCTTCGAATCTTTCAAAAGATCTTCGGGAAGCACTCATCGAAGCCTTGTCAAGTCCTCAAGAGTTTAAAACTGAAATTGCTGCAGCTGAAGTCTATCACATAGAGAATAATCCTACAGAATGCCATGAAATAATATCATTTTCTGATGAAGATGAAGATGATGTTGTGAATGGGAATATTAGACCTTTGTACTTATCTGGAAAGGTCAATGGTGTAGACTTTCGAAGAACATTCATTGACAATGCTTCAGGAGTCAACCTCATGCCCATTCGTACACTTCGTCGATTCGGCCTCATGGAATCTGATTTATCTCCTACTATCATGATGTTACAAGGATATGATAATAATGAACCAGAACCACTGGGCGAAGTTACACTCAGAACTCAGTTTTAAGATCTTGTATCCAATTCAGATTTCATGGTTGTTGATCAAGACTCAGCCTTCATCATCTTGCTTGGAAGACCCTGGCTACATCAACATGTGGCTATCCCTTTATCCTACCATCAATGTCTCAAATATTGTTTTGATGGTCATGTTTGGACATTTTATGGTGATAAGGACCCGTTCAAGACATGTGAGTCTCAATACATTGAGGAGGAGTTCTATCACATGAAGGGAAGGGAGAAATCCACAACAAAGGAGATTACCAAAGTTAATGCTCCATATGGTTTGGAGAATATTCTAGTAAATACATTTACACATGTGAGTAAAGATTATGTGTCGCCTACCAGTCAAATTGACAAGATAGACCCAAATCAAAATACTCTTATGGAAGGATCCATAATGTCAGTTACGGCAATTGAGCCAGATGACATGGGAGAAATTGGTAACCCACCAAGCTGTAATGAAAGCACAAATGGTAATGTCTTCATTTCATCTGCTGAAATCCAACAAGTCTATAATTCTCCAATTAGGCCAGAAGAAGTTATAACAACATCGGAGGTGGACAATGATGTCGATTCTCAATCCATCATCTCCTCTTTATTACCCAATGAAGACCCTTCATCATCAATCGGGTCGGAAATGGATGCTTCTTCTTCAAGATATGAAAATTTTGACATCTCTTATGATCATGAAAATTATACTTTATCATCTACTATGCAAGTATAAATGGAAGAAATAACACATGATGGAGAATAAGAGGAAGATCTCAGAGATGCTTCTCCAGCATTTGAAGAGGGTATCTTTACCACTGTGGATGAACTCAGAGAAATAAATATGGGTACAAAAGAAGATGCACGCCCCACTTTAATCAGTGCGTCCATGACACATGAAGAGAAAGATATGTATATTTCTTTTCTAAAAAAAATAGAGATATATTTTCTTGGAACTATACAGAAATTCTCGGGATTGATCCTGATGTTGCTACTCATTATATGGGTTTATCAGAAGGACATCGAGGATTTAAGCAAGCCGCGAGAAGAACACACCCAACATTTGCTTCCAAAACTGAGACTGAAGTGGATAAGCATATCAAAGCTAACATCATCAGATAAGTTCAATATCCCAAGCGGTTGGATAATATTGTCCCTATAAAGAAGAAGAACAGAAAAATTAGAGTTTGCATAGATTTCAGAGATCTTAATCGGCATTTTCCTAAGGATGATTTCCCAGATCCGATTACAGAACTTTTAATTGATGAAACCGATGGCTATGAAGCACTTTCCTTCATGGATGGATATTCCAAATATAATCAGATCCGAATGACCCCAGAAGACGTGGAATCCATAGCCTTTAGAGCCCCTCAGGGTGTGTTTTTCTACCGGGTAATGCCCTTTGGATTAAAGAATGCTGGTGCAACATATTAGCGTGCCATATATCGTATCTTCAAACCCTTCTTAGGGAAGTTTGTTGAATTCTATGTATAAGACTTGGTGTTTAAATCCAAACAACGTTCAAATCACTTGGCTTATTTGGAAGTCATATTCCACATGTTTTGACAACATAATTTGAAGAATAACCACTTAAAATGTTCTTTTGGGGTAACCTTAGAAAAATTTCTCGGATTTGTTGTATGCCATCGTGGTATTGAAGTCGATCCTAAGAAGACCAATTCAATCCTTGGTATATCACCTCCTTGAAATTTGAATGAATGAAGAGGATTTCAAGAAAACTTAGCCTATATTCAGCGTTTCATCGCCAATTTGGCAGGAAAAAGTTTACCCTTCACCAAATTAATGAAGAAGGGAGTCACATACCAGTGGACTGAAGAATGTCAAGAAGCATTCGATATTCTCAAGAAATACCTCTTGAGTCCACCAGTACTCATTCCACCTATTGAAGGAAGACCACTTATCCTCTACGTGACAGCTCTAGAGTGATCATTGGGTGCCTTTCATGCTCAAAATAATGATACTGGGAATGAAAACAACCTCTACTATCTCAGTCGAACTATGCTCGAAGCAGAAACCGAGTATTCAAGTATTGAGAAGTGCTTACTAGCATTAATCATTGCAGTTCAGAAGTTGAGACACTACCTGCAACATCACGAGGTCCAATTCGTATCTCGCAATAACCCTCTCAAATTCATCCTTTGTCGTCCAATGATTACAGGACATCTGACAAGGTGGGAAGTTATTTTGCATCAATTCGACATTCAGTATGTGTCTCAAAAGGCGATAAAGGGCCAAGCACTTGCTGATTTCCTGGTTGAACACCCTTCAGTGGAAGACACATATTCAGATATTAAACTCCCTCATGGGGAAGACTTCTCTATTCAAGAATGTCCTCAGGCATGGGAAATGTATTTTGATGGTGCTTCCAGAAGTCCATCAGGGAGGAAAATGGAAAATCCTAAATTCAACAACGTTGGATTAGGAATTGTGCTCATTTCTCCAGAAAAGGAAATGTTTCCTTATTCCTTCTTATTGTGGGAAGGTGGTACCAATAATGAAGCATAGTACCAAGCTCTCACATCAGCTTGGAATTAGTGCTTTAAGAACAAGTGAATCAATTAAATGTGAAAGCTAATTCAGACCGGGTAATCAAACAAGTCAATGGGGATTATTCCATCAGAAAAGAAGAAATAATCCCTTTGTATGATTACGCCAGAGAGTTAATGGTGGAATTCCCTTCGGAACTGACATTTTCTTATGTCCCAAAATCACAAAATGCTCAAGCTGATGCACTGGATAATATAGCCATAGCTCTGGCAGATCCAAATCAGGACGAGACAACCATCAGTATTTCCCACTGTCATGAAATTTCACCTTATGTTCGAATCAGAAAAGAGGAAATTAATGAAATTAGTCCCATTCATGAACCGTATGGTCATACTATAGGATGGATGTCACCTATCAGGGAATACCTTCATAATGGAACACTTCCACCTGATAGAGCCGATAAAGAACAAATCCAGAGACGTGTGGTCAATTTTACACTTTATAATAGCCCATATCACCTAGAGAAAATTATCTACAAACGTTGTTTTGATGGAGTTATCTTCATATTCATTTCTGGTAAAGAGATAATGGCTATAATGAAATAAGTGAATGCAGGAGTCTGTGGTGCCCACCAGTCTGGACATAGACTGTCTGATCAGATTCGAAGGCTTGGATACTTTTGGCATTCAATGATACAAGATTGTGTCGATTTCACAAAGATGTTTCATTCATGACAAGTACATGCCATCTTCATTCATCAACCTCCATGGTTGCTTCATACAGCTAAATACTCATGGCCATTTTCCACATGGGGAATGGATGTGGTGGGACCTTACCCTTCGGCTACGACCAAGCAGTTTAAGTACATTCTTACAGCTACTAGATTCTTTTCCAAGTGGTTAGAGGAAATAACTCTCAAGGAATTCAGTTCAAAATGTGTTGTTAGCTTCATCAAGTCTAACATCATTACCAGATTCGGTGTCCCTCATACCATATTAATGGGAAATGGAACCAACTTCTGTTCATCTGAGGTGAAGAATTTGTATCAAGAATACAACATCAAATCCAACCATTCGTCTCGCTATCATGCAGCGGCCAACGTCTAAATAGAAGCCTTTAACACGACTCTTTCAAATATACTTTAAAAGATGGTGGATAAAGATAAGAGGTCATGGCCTGATAAACTATTTCATGCTTTATGGGATTGACGGACTACCACCCGCACTACAACTCGGTCTACTCCATATTCACTGGTATATGGAATGGAAGATGTCTTTCCCATTGAAGTTCAATTTCCTTTGCTCAGAGTATCCATTTGTGATCAGTCATCTACAGATAAACAATCTCAAAAGCGATTGAATGAATTGGAACGGTTAGATGAGAAAATATTTTTCACTTTTCACCCCTTGGAAGTCTATCAGAATCGAATAGCACGGGATTTTAACAAAAAAGTTTGTCTTCGTTCATTCACTCATGGAAAATTGGTATTAGTTCTCAGAAATCCAATGTTACCGGGAAAGTGACCTCCCAAGCTTGATCAAAAATGGGAAGGACCTTACTCAATACATAGGGTCTACTCCAATGGAGCTTATTCATTAATCTCGATGGATGGAGAACTCATCACTTCTCCAACCCATGCCATATTTTTGGAAAAGAATTTTGTATAAACACAAAATATATCATCTACTTTCTATACATATGACCATAAACTATTTTTACATTCGTCCCACATGACGTTAACTATGAAAAAGTTCCCTAAATGGTCTAGTATGACCTTAAACTGCAACTAGGTCCTGTATGACCTAAAACTACATCCATGGTCCAATATGACCTTAAACTGCATCTAGGTCTTGTATGAACTTAAACTGCAACATCAATGGTCCATACATATCACCTTAAACTATTTTAACTTTCGTCCTACATGACGTTAAACTGTGAAAAAGTTCCCTAAATGGTCCAGTATGACCTTAAAATGAAACTAGGTCCTATGTGACCTTAAACTACATCCATGGTCCAGTATGACCTTAAACTGCAACTAGATCCTGTATGACCTTAATCTGCATCATCAACAGTCCATACATATGACCTTAAACTATTTTTAATTTCATCCTACACGACGTTAAACTGTGAAAAAGTTCCCTAAATGGTTCAATATGACCTTAAACTGCAACTAGGTCATGTATGACCTTAAACTGCATCCATGGTCCTATATGACCTTAAACTGCAACTAGGTCATGTATAACCTTAAACTGCATCATCAACGGTCCATGCATATGACCCTAAACTATTTTCAAGTCCCTTACATCCAGCAAGATGTTAAACTGTGATGTCCGAACTACATGACGAAAAACTTTATAGAAGTCCCTTACGTCCGGAAAGACGTTAAACTAAATAATCATCAAAGGTCATGTATGAGCTTAAACTACACCACCGTCCAACATGACATTAAACTACACCGTCCACGGTCCATGCATATGACCTTAAACTATTAGCACTTTTGTACAAAATGACGCTAAACTATTTCATCCCTTTTTCGTCCAACATGATGTTAAATTGAGAAAAAAATTTCCCAAGGCATCCATCATGACGTTAAATGGTTTACTCGTTTGTCCCCACTACATGACATTAAACTGTACAACCCCCCTTTCGTCCAACATGACGTTAATCTATATTGTCCCCATCGTCCTATCTACATGATGCTAAACTGTACAAAAATTCCTTGATATGTCCAACATGACATTAAACTGTACTTTCTCCCTGCTATATGACACTAAACTGTGCAACACCAATAGTCCTAACAGCAAAAATTTAAACTGAATAGTCCCTTTATATTTCTTACATGACATTAAACTATGCATCGTTTAGGTTGTTGTTACCTGTTGTTTCTCACACCGAGTATGACTCACGTGAGCTTAGACAAAACCTCAACCATAACACTCTCTCTAGGCTACTAACCATGTGTAAGTCCCAACATCATTTTTAGGTCGTTGTCCCCATGAAAAACTTGATCATTAATTCATTCTTTAATTGAACTATGGGGACTTTGATCCTTGCCTTCCAGGCTGGGTATGTAGTCAACCTCCCAAGGTTCAAGCCCAAAACCAATCTCTTCACATTGTTTCACCTCCATCTCATACGATGTTGATTCATGAAACATCCCCTAGAATCATTATATTTACATTGGTTCACTTTCTTCCTTTTTATACGATGTTAAAATATACGACACTTTTGTCCAGTATAACAATAAAATACAGTATTCTTTGATACCCTCACCTGAGAGGGAACCATTATTTACATTGATTTTTCAATCATGTTTCATTTCAAAGACTACGTGCATACATGGCAATGCCTAAAACTTTATCTTGGGTTAAACCATCATTGTACTAAAGTCCCCTTTTACCCTTCACATGTACGAAACAAATTTGTATAGTGGGTATTTCAAGAACTATGTGGGATTGATTACCATCCTTATGGGATACGTAGGAATGTTCGGGTGTCCCTCGAATCCAGCCCCAAGTCTTTGGGCCTAACAACAAATTCCACTTTCAGGACCCAGCCACAACATAATTTTGGTTAGCATTGATCTGTGTATCTCTATATACATTGGACAATACCCATCTTTATGTGTCATAATCCTAACCGTAAATATTTTAAGATCTTCATAACCCTTTTCATGACTTCTAGTCAAAAAAACGTCAAACTTCTAAGAATTATTTTTCCTGACTATGCAGCATGTGCCCTTAGGTGGCCTTGCATAAACAGTCTACATAACAGACTTGTTAGCCAAAAGATACTATTTTATTTAACTATACAGCCAATTCCCTTAGGTAGCCCTGCATAATTCAACCCCCTAACGGGTTTGTTAAATAATGGTATCATCATTATTGGGAAGAAAGCCTCTTTTTTCCTTATTGGTCTTAAATGGAAGTATGTAGGGATCCGTAAAATTAGCCATCTTTAACATATTTGTCCCATATCATTTGTCACGATCTGAAAAGTATTCAAGTCTATGGTTTATATACTCTATCCCTACGTTTGGGTCAGACCTTCATAGGAGTGATATCTATTCAGTTCTTCGATAATCTTGTTTGGAAATATCTTCTCCATATTCAAGTACCTCTTTCCATACAGAAAACTCCATATATTGGAAAATTTTAATCTCCATGAACTTTCACTTGCTTTTAGCACTAGGAAAGTAAATTTCTGAGAGTTCTTCTTCCTGACTATGCAGCACGTGCCCATAGGCGTCCATGCATAAACAGTCTACATAACTGACTTGTTAGCCAAAAGATACTATTTTATTTAACTATGTAGCCAATGCCCTTAGCTGGCCCTGCATAATTTAACCCCCTAACGGGTTTGTTAAATAATGGTAACTTCATTCTTGGGAACTACTTCTTATAATGCCTTTTATCTCTTTTTTATATCATTCCTCATATTCAAATATTCTTAAGTCATAGGTTACATAATTTTCCCTCATACTTGAGTATGGTACTATGTTTTTAGATGAATTGTCAAGGAATTGAGTCAATTCTAATTCATTCGGTCAAAGCTATTTCGACCTTAAAAATTAGCCTTTTTATGTCCGACGTGCATAGCATTAAACTGCCCACAAAATACAAAGGAACACTAAATAAATGTCAAGTTCCAAGCTCACTAAACATATGTTTTGTATGATTTAGGTAATATTAAAAAATTAAAATATTCAAAGTTTGTAGGGTTATTTATATTAATCCTAGTAAAAAAATTCAAACTAAGCTTACTAGGCCCTTTGTCTTAGGTAAAATCTAAAGAATGTAGAAAAAGAGAATACAGGTACAAATGAGTGAATGTGAAAGTTTTTTTCAATGATGCACAAGAGTTATAAGGACATCCACATATTTGAGCCTCTTCTCTTTTCCAAGGAATTAAAAAAGACTATCAACATAAGTCTTCATTTGATGTACAACATACCGAGCTTCATCAGAAACTACTTGAATCTCATGCACTCGACCAGCTTCACTCTTCTCAGCTTGACAGAGTGCCTTCTTGGAATCTACAATGGATATCATACCATTAGTTTTAGATCCCTCCAATGAATTATTGAGCTGATCAATTTCCCCAGTAACATCATCTAACTGTTGCTGGAGATTCACTTGTTGGATGACTTTTTCTTTGATTTTATGCTTTAGCTCCATCATCATGGCAGCAAAATCAGCCTCACCTCGGGATACTACAACCTCAAATTCGCCGATGTTAACTGATAGTTTCACCCTGGTCATATCTTCGCGACACTTTTTCTCATGCTCCATCCTGAAGATGACATGTTTCACCACGACATGGATCTTTTCATATCCAAAACCTCCAAGTCCTAGAATGACAAACTTGGATGAAAATTGAGGGATATTCGATGATATCTCTTCTAAACGCACCTCAGATATGATTTTCCATATGTTGTTACATGCCTTGCATCGTGAAAAGCTGAACGCTTTAAGCACCTCTAGGTCTGATTCAACAACATCATCACAAGGGGAGCATGTAATCTGGGATTAATGCACTAAATGAAGTGCCCTGTTCTGCCCTTTCCCCCCTGACCTATGCTTCATCGCTTTCAATTCCCGTTGGGGACGAGGCTGAGGCATCACCTCCAGATCTAGCCACTACAGTTGACGGCCCTGCATGATTAATTGAAAGCTTTGGATATCTTCAAAGGATAAAAAAAGAATCAATTGTCTTGAAAATTAATTACAATCACAAATATTGTTATCCCTTACCCTATGATGGATTAGAAACCTGAGAAGATTCCTCCCCATCTTTCCTAGTCTGAACAGGATCTTCAAGATGGGTCTTAGGAGGGTTTACTGGGTTTATCTCTACTTGAGCTAATGTTTCTGCAATGGTAGGATTGACATCAATGTCCACACCCTCTTCAGGAATTGGAAGTTCAGTAGTTTCTATGGATGGAATTGCATATCATTTTCAGTCAGGATTAGAAGTGTAAATTATAAGAACATTTACTGAGTGTATGATAACACTCATGCCCAAGGTCTTCTAAATCACATGAAAACTTAGCATCATCATAAAATTCTTCGAAAGACATGCCATGATTCATCATTTCATCCTATGATATTTCAGAATCCTGGTTAGTCTCACCAGTGGGAGCGTTTGATGTGTCTTCTTAACGACTTACGTCCTGCAGCCCCTGACCCTAGACAACATCTTCAGGTAAAATCACAACATCAGTTGCATCAGTTGCAACAGTCACCAGAATCTCTAATATAGGAGTTGAACCTGAAGTATCACAGAATTTAAGTCAGTCAGTGTTTCATTCAACATTTTTATGAAGCATTGTTGACTTACCAAAAACTGGTTCTTCCCTTCTTGCAACAGCAGCAGGAGGAATATTGGGAATAGATGCTAGCTCTTCTCCGAGAGCAGCCAATTCAGCTTGGATCTGTGATTGCTCCACAGCACCCTCTGCGGACTTTGAAGGAGGATCGGTCCTTTACCTCAGGGGGGAAATTGAAGAAGCCCCTACAATCCCCAGAAATATGAGAAACCATGTGGTCATGGATATAAACTCATGATTACCGAAAAGACTTACCGCTGCTAATGAAGCGTTTAGCTGTGGAATTCCTCCTTAGTTTCCTTTCCATCTTTGGTTTTTTGGGAGTATCGGTAGTCTCCCATATTGGCACTTGGATTGTGGAATGTAATTCTATGTCCATCGCCTCATTCATGGCCTGCTGGCCTGGAGATATCTCACCCGGTTTGCGAGGAGAATCAGCAGCAGCCCCGATGGTAGTACCACCAGGGCTATACTGTGGCGAAGGAACCTCAGTTCCTTTCTTTGCAAGCTGCAAGACGAAGAAAATAACTTCCTTAAGTAACAATAATTTGACTGGAATCATGTTGAAAAGCAAATAGGGAAAGAAAACTTACATCTTCAAGAGCCACATACTCATGCCACTCCTCATCTCTAGAACCTCCAACCCCCTCAGTGGCGCCACGATCAATCATTTCCTCCACCCTCCTGGTGACAGGAACAGACTCATCAATGGCGTATATGAGCATTTCTAGCTCTATTATGTAAGCCCGCACTTCATTGGGGTTATCCTCGTATTGGAGATATGTAGATGCCAGAAGATTCCCTATTCCAGGATGTTTTAGGCCCTCACACAAATCCAGCCAGGCGGTCTCAGTACCACAGTATAAACTCTGCCATAACTGGACAACCTCCGGTCTTAGATATGAAGGCTGCAAGGAAGGTCCTATAATCTTTGATTTCAATTTCTTCCCAGCTCTTACAACTACAGATAAAGAATAATAAAATAAGACTTATTGCTTTATAAAGTAGTAGTGATTGAATTACCATAATGAAGTAAATCACCAGGAGTTGTTGGAGTGGGTCTTCTAATTCTGGCCGGAGGATTATATCGGGCACGAAACCGCTTTTCCGCTGGTTGTGCCTCATCATCGCCATCATGGGAATCCGGTGAATCAGTTGTAGAGGAGGATTCTGTCGAATCAACTTTAGGTGGGGAAGCATCACCTTCAGGAGGAAGTTTTTCTTTATCTACAGTACTCTTCCTTTTCTCCACTTGATAAACTAGGTGATCCAATATCCCATTGGAGTATGATTCTATCCAATGTTCGGCATAATATGTAGTCAAATTATGTTCCTCTTTTTCAACTGGTAGATCAAATACTTCCCCAGTCATCTATCATGACGTCATCAACCATAGTCATCGAACAACCATCAGATGTTGCTCTAACCTGACATGTACTGGAGGAGATACGGAAATCTGTTGCAGGAATTTCACTTGACGTGAAAATATATATGGAACATAGGCCTCACATATAATTTCTCCTTCAATCCTGGAAACTAGCACACCATCTTTGCATGCTAGCATGTATGCCCTCAAATCCAAATGGGTTGTTCCATCCTCAACAAACCGCCCGGTTGGTGGACTTCTATAGGTAAAGAAGTTGAATTCCTTAAACATGCTCAGCCTCAATTTCATATTATAGGTATTAACATCTAATGGAGAAACTCCAGATAATTCCTGCACTGACGGCCTGAAAGAACTTCCAAGAATTTGTACTCCATTCTATACATTGTAAGTCCTAAAGTGAGTGGAAATCCATCCCCATACAACATATAATGGTCCCACTATTCTTAAAGGAGATTTACCCATGAAGTCATGATGTAAACTCATATGAATCTTTGCTAAAATGGGGGTAGCCAACCCAACCATTTTTCCCTCAGCTAACTTTTCTGCAATGACGAAGGTCCATGGCCTGACGCCTCCCTTCGAATCCCTGACTGGAAAGAGATAAACTCTAAGCCACATTGTTAAGAAGCCCGCCAGACGAGTATTATTTGGGATCCTTTGATTCACCTCATATCCCCACTTCTCGAAATCTCCTGCTTCTAGAGTTGGCCAGAATGTGCCAAGAGCACCCCTCTTCTTAGGTTTTGGGCAGGTGGTAGGACGTTTGGGCCTCTTATCCTTGGATTTCTTTTTCAGGGATCCTTTTTTCTTTCGGATCCTTCTCCTTTGGCTACCTCTCTTTCTTCTCAATAAGAAATATATGCATCCATTCCTCCGGATGAATATCCTTTCTAGAATGAGTTAATGAGGTATCTGAACTTTTGAGCCCATGGAAGATCTTAAAAAATTCTCGACCTAAAGCAGGATTCTTCTCTGAATCATTCCATGTCACCTAGGGTGGAATGATTTCATCATACATGTCACCCAAAATTGGAGCCCCTGAGATCTTGTGGACATCCCACAGACTGATGCCTAATTCTCCATGAGTCAGATGGAAAGAATTAGTTAGTGGACTCTAGTGGATGAGTATCTCCGGCACGAAGTTATCATGTCTATAAAAATATGTTTTCCCAACCCAGACAGCTTCATATATCACCACTCCATTTAGATCCTCGAAAAACTCTGCACAGGTTTGTCGTACCCAGTATGCCCACATCCATGTTGGCTTCACGCCTCCCCCAGGAAGGAAGTCCCATATTTTCTTCCAGCCTTTGGATTGATTCATATGAGCATTTCATAAGATTGAAGGATGACAATGTGGTTGCAGCTCTGGTGTATGATCTTTCAGATCTGGTGTACAAGGTCTATGATGCATCATGTGGGCCTTCTCCACTGTTCCAACATTTAGAAATACTCCTCCACCTGAGATATTTGCTAAAGCAATGTTGGTGTAAATATGAAACCACGAAAATGGAAGATAGTTCTTTGCTTTTGGAATGGTGACTTATCGCAGATGGCCTTAGCTATACAAATGAAGATAAGTGCTCTGTGGGAAGTCAAGATGATATTACTTTAGATATTTTGAAAAATTCAGAAGAGTGCTATCTCTGAAAGTATAATAATCGTGGCCAATGATGTTCATCATATCATCAATCTTCTTTCTAGCCAATTCATCAACTATTCCGGGCCTAAGATCCATTGATTCTGCACAAAAGTTGAATAAATTAACTTTTAAGTAAATTTATTTTCCATAAAATTTGTGAATGAATTCAAAAAAATGGCTAAGGCATTAAGGCGCGCAAGTATGTATGTGTCGCGCAAGTACGGATGTGTCACAAAAGTGTTAATGTGCCAAGAAAGTTTCTGTCACACAAGTGTCACCACGCATGTCCTATTACCTTGATAGCAGCATGGCGGCAATGAAACAGCGGAATGAAGAGACTTGCATGGTGAGAGCTCAAGAATTCGGAATCAGATGCTATACATGGAAAATGACCGTGTATTTATAGGCCAGGCGGCCCATCTGCGCGCCTACACCTAGTGCGCTCCTGCCCTGAGTGACTCGAACCTGCGCGACCAGTGTTACGCACCGAAAGACTTGCACACCTCCTTTCCTTTGGTTTTCTTCTTTTCCTTAGAGTCAAATCCTCATTTCTTTTGCATCCAACTCTGAGGGGGGACTTTTGTTGACAGTCCTTTTCATCACAAAGTCTAAAGATTGGAAAAGGGAAATACCTTAGTCCAAATAGATTCATCCTTTGAAGAAACATAAAAAAATCGACAAAGGGATGAACAAAGAGAGCATTGCCCATAGGTCGCGTAAGTTCCCTCATGGTCGTGCAGGAATACTTGTGTGCCACCTAGTGGTTGCGCAAGTGACTTGTGCGACCTAAGTGATAATCGCCCGGGTCTTCTACGTCCTATAAATAGACCCTGTGGGGCCCCCATTCGTGGAAGAATTTTTTTCCAGAAACTCAGATTTGAGCTCTCGGTGCCCTAGTCTCTTCTCAAAGCTTCTGAAACACTTCTAAGGTAATTTCATACTTAGAAAGGAAGATATAAAGAGGGGGAGGAAGGCCTAAGTGTTGAAACTCATTAACACTTTCACGCCTGAGTGGCCAGCCCTTAATGGAAATGGCCACACTTGCGCGCTGCCTAACTCCTTCAATAGAACTTGCACGCCACTATTCTGGATGAACCTCAAGATGATTCTAAAGGATTTAACCAAAAGTCGCTCAAGTATTACCCTGCTGGTTAACCGTCGTGCAATTACCCATGTGTCGCGTAGGTATACTTGCGCGCCCACGCAGTTCCTACACGCCTACTAGGACTTGTGTGCCCCTGCCTTTTTGGGTGCCCTTCTTGCCCATTTCACCCCTCTTAAGCCATTCCACCTCTCCTATTCAAGATTCAGTCTTCAAGAAACACTTCTAATCCATTTATGGAATGATTTATTGATTTTACTTCCTTATCTGAAAGGAATTATATGGAATATCTCTCCAAACCTACTGATTTACACATCTTTATGTCACTAAAGATTTAGATTTCATTCATTCAACCTCATCCTTTACGATGAGATAACTCATTAACCTGGGCCTCCTTTTCAGGAGTAATCCCCAGTCCCCTAACATGGGCATCCTCATTAGGAGTAATCCCCAACCACAATTCTCTTAACTTGGGCCTCCTTTTCAAGAGTAAGCCCCAGTCTCAAATATGGGCATCCTCTTCAGGATTAAGCCCCAGTCATAACTCCATTAACCTAGGCCTCCTTTTCAAGAGTAAGTCACAGTCTCAAATATGGGCATCCTCTTCGTGAGTAAGCCCCAATTCCCATAAATTTTCAACTCTCTTAACCTGGGCCTCCTTTTCAGGAGTAATCCCCAGTCATAATTCCTCTTAACTAGTCCTAATTTACCTTTGATCTGGGATGCCTTCTTAGGAGTAAAAACCCAAACATAAGTCCTCTCCTAATTTGGGCCTCCTTTTCAAGAGTAAGTCCCAAGATAGAGTATTCAAATCTCCATGAAGCACATATACCTTTATGGACCATGTTCCTGGATTTCTTCCCTGAAGTAAATCCAAATCTTCATTTATCTGGGCAGTCATACATACATAAGTCCCACCTTATTTCATATGATTTCATCTTTCATGGCACAATTGCCTGATTTTTACCAATACCTCTTGTTTCTCTCACCGAGCATGACTCACGTTAGCTTAGAGTGTAAAA
This sequence comes from Viscum album, assembly GCA_963277665.1. Taxonomy (NCBI): domain Eukaryota; kingdom Viridiplantae; phylum Streptophyta; class Magnoliopsida; order Santalales; family Viscaceae; genus Viscum; species Viscum album. Next base: position 659,207,252 of record OY728162.1, on the reverse strand, counting down.
GTAATTATGACATCCTTCTTTGAGCCATCAATCATAAACATCATACTCCCTTACTCGAACTACGTGGATTCTGATTCCTTTTCTAAAACAATGGATACATAGGTAGCCCATCTGCGGGTTCGATCCGAACTCTGAAATAATCCATGTCCTTATGAATGACAATAAACTTAAAGTGCCCCACTTAGTGTCTTTAAAACCATCATGGACATCATAATGACCAAGAGACTTCTATATAAATGTGTCGAATGATACCATTGATCAAGAATCTCTAAATAAATATGGATGATTCTCTATCGATGAAGAACCTCGAATAAATATAAAAGATTCTCTAAATTTCCTACAAATATAATCATTGACTGTCAGATCTGATGGAAAGCTCATTTTATACTTGGTAATGTAATAAGGATTCACGAACATAACTTAAATCTATAAAGAGACTCCCGGAGTAGACAACAATTCCCCTAAAAAAAGTGTGATGAGTCCAACCTCCCATCCTCTCGACCAATGCAAATTTCTAATCCTCATCAGTCCAAAAACTAATGAGTGCCTAGCTTTGGAAATTAGGTCCAAATGGATTTGGAATCATTGGATGTTTCCGGTTCTACGAACAAACCCGTTAGAAACTGATCAGAATGTTTGAACCTCCCATCAAGGAGGTCATCCCCTAATTCCGAGGGAAACAGTGGTTAAAGATAATAACCACTTGACTCTTATTCTCTACCACATAGAATTTTAATAATAGTATTCATAGGTTTATAAAGCATGTGTGGATAATTAGTGAGTAATAATACCCTATATTATACATGATAATGAAAATGAAACATGATAACCAAGGGAATTTTAATTATGAAAGATATACTTGAAAATAGAAATTATTGTTTAAAATAATTAAAAATCACATTTTCATGACATTTTAATGACAATTCACGTAGAGTATATTATTATTTAATTATCTGTTGATTCTGATAAATAAAATTATTCAAAAGAATTTCTAAAAATTATATTTTTATCTGGACCATCAAATAATTCCCCAAGAATAAGTTACTACAGAAGAAACCAAATATGTTTTGGTGATGTTTTAACGAACAAACTAAGTTTAGAAATTATTTTCTAATCAAACAATATCATGTACATGTTATGTCAAACTAAATTCCTAGTATGAAATATATAAGAATTTGTTTTTACACGATAGATAATTAATATAACAACAAATCCTAGCTAATTATATAAAATATTATTAATAAGAAATACATAATTGAAAAACCAAAAAAATACCAAAATTATCACCCTGGAAACATGGATATCATACTATAAAAAATTTAGAAGGACAGATAATATCAATTCCATTCATCTTCCACCCAAATATTGATCTACCCACAAAGTCCCAATTCATAAAACCAATAAAATAACGTTGTGATAACATTTTGTATTATCTCCATACCAAAACATGAATAAATTGTAAAATCATAAGAAATACACACCTCAAGCATGCCTTCCCAATTGATAAATATTTACCATATATACAAGAGGGTTATCCAATACATGTTGGTGAGGTTGTCACTTCAGAATTATATATTAAAATAATAAATATACAACTTAAACTTCTAAGAATAAATATCAATATAAATATAATAAAAAATTATAGTGGATGTCTAACCGTAGTAAATAATACACATGTTATATATTACTGAACCCATAATATGATATATAGTCTTTCATCACATTAATGGAACCTTTAGTGGGATTCTTATATATATGGTAAACAAAATTATAATTAATAAAGAAGGATAAAACTTTACTGAAGACTCAATCCTCACCTTGGTACTATATCAAATTCCTCACAGTTAAACTTCAAATCAATTAGTGTTAATATGTCCATAACCATGAGTAGTATTCCAAAGATAAGATTTTCATATATATTGAGGTTAACGTGTAGGGTGTGGGTTAAAAACTAAGTTAGATACCACTACTGAATCTTTAATGTAATTTATATATATATATATATATATTCATAGTCATGAATAATATGATATCAAACTAACTAACTCAAATGACACTTCAAGTATATCGTTTCTTCTTATACTTACTTAGCTACCAAAAATCATTTACCTATAAGATTCATACCATATCGATAGTTGATTGGTTAAAATCTGAATTATTGTCCATGTTGTACATTATATTTTTTAGTATTATGAATTCCCCTTAGAATTCGATATAGTAGGGACCGACTATCTCATAACATAGTTGGGTAGGATAAAACATTATGATACTAGGATATTTTTGAGTCCACCCATATTAAATAGATCCATATAGGGTTTTATCAGGTAAATGTTAACGAAACTAGGTCAATACCAATATTTCATGTTTAAACTTATAAAATTGGATTATGAAAATATATAACCTAATATAATTAGTTAAAATAGTTATTACCATTACCAACTAGATCATAATAGTGATGGATCAGATAAAGCCTCTATATATATGTCTAGTACGAAGACCGTGCATCTAAACCTAAAAAATGGTGTATGTGAATTTATAATCTTTGAATAATTGTTATATTAAAATACCTTCCATCGAAACTAGATCATAATATGTTAGTCTTACAATGAGACATACTATATAGTTCAGTGGTGAAAAACATATCAAAATACTGTAGGATTAGATGTAAAATCATATTGTTCATCCACATCTTTCTGATAGTGGTGGTATATATATATCATTCCACTAGGTAATGAATAATATGACACATAAAAACATTAATTACATAATAATATTAAAAATAAGAGATAACACGTTGGAAAATCAAAACTCATAGACATTAATCCATCAAATAATTTGCATCATCTATCATTGCATAATGATCACTGAGGCCTTTTATAACATTAAATATATCCTCTAATCCTTCCTTAATAGGATGAATCCAACCTAAGCGGCCAAAATCTAATGATTTTATAGGGATAGACACATGGATTTAAGTGCATTATATGGTAACAATAAGATATAAAATAGTGTTGAGGATAAATATGAATTCTGGGAAATTATTTTTCCATAAAATAATTGAACTTCTAGATATGAAAAATTTATTATTAAAATTTAAATCCATTTATAGATGTAGTATATAAATTTAATGTGAAACAATAAACCATGTTATAATAGAAAATTAAAACTTCATATACCAACAACAAATATTTACCTAAAAAAAGAATATCTACCCATATTTAATGGACTAACATTTAACGTCCTGACCCGATAGCCAGTAAACTGGTGCTCTAATCCAGTTTGACAGAAGACCTTAAGTGCGACAGTTCATAATCCATAGGCTATCGATAAGAAGTGACTGTCTAAGGTGGATCTGTGAGGAGACTATACCCCCATATCAAAGTGAAAAATTAGAAGTAAACAACAAAATATCATACACATCATAGTAATGTGGAAGAATAAATAATCTAAAATAGAAAGGTGATGTAATAAAATGAAAATGTAGTAAAGGCTCGAACACCCATGTAATACATAAAACCCTGATCGCCCACAGGGCCATTTTTATATATAGAAAAAAATAACTAAAAAGTAAATACAATAGGCCCCACTACAAACATCAGTTTCTAACACATATATGGTGTTCAGTACCCTGACAAGATTCTCTAGCCGGACCTGTACACTCGAAACAAGTATCCTTCTCAACCTTGAAAACTAGCGCATATTCCCTACCCTAAGTGCATTCGTCTTCAACATAAAATTAAATACATGGACTGTATGCACACCTAGGTGCATTTACTTGGGTGAGAAATAAATCATAGAAGGCCACCCCCAATGGTAAACCAATAAAATGCTTCCATTAGTACATTCTTGTGCAATATGCACATCCTTGATGATATACAATAGTAAAAAAATATAAATAAACAACTTTAGATCTATCGGTCCAAGACCTCGATCAACCATATCTACATCAGCCAATACTGGAATATCTCTTAGCTCATATCAGGGACTATGCATCCCAAACAACCTGGGGGCGCCATACCCATAGTAGTCACAACCAACCAATCAAAACCAAAAACCCATCCTTTAGTTGTCTTGTCAACTAGGGTACTAATCAAAGAAATACCATTCCAAGTCCTCATAACCATAAATTCTATCATACATGGATCCTCAACACATTCGTTCCCATTTCCACACAAGAGTACTTCCAAGGCCAGACATTCAGTCTGAAATCTATCTCATGTATCATAACCATTGTGTATAATGATTCAATCTAGTACATAAACCACACACATGTATATAATTAACCATTCCTATAGAATCATTCTATAATCTTAACAATAATTCTAATTGTTCATTGGTTGACACACAAGGAGACTTAGTCTATGTATCCAACAAGGATCTGGTACACTATGTCCGGCCATCCCAATCACTAGGTCACAAGTTGGAAAACATGGAACATCATTCCATGAATCCAACCTTGACTTGGAATGACATGTATGACCATCCCAATCTTGATATGGAATTCTATGTCCATGCCAATGGATTCAGGAGCATAAATCCTTCCCCAGAAAACAACAGTGCAACGGGGAGTGTAGCATCAATCTAACCTCCCAATACTATTCATCATGGGTTGAAAAAACATAGAGCATTAGTACATGAATCAAATTGGGTATCAGAACACCATGTCTGAGAATACCTAATAATTCCATATATAGCATCAAAGATTCCTAGATAATCAATTTGGATCCTAAACCATGATGTAAACCAAAACTTCCCAAAACCTCAATCTTGCTCCAAACCACATACATGTGTCATCACATCCACTATAGTCAATAGTATAAATGAAAGTGCCTAGAACCTCAGTCCCACACTGGAACTGTAAACCACTTATTGGTATCAATACAGATCATCAGTTTGATAATGTCAATTATGAATATCTAGTACCAAACCAATGGATCATCTTTCCAACCCTCTATGCCATCACTTCTCCACCTAGTTAACCATGTTCCAAGACTTTCCAACCCTTCTATATCAAACCACACAATGGGAACAACTCATGTCTCAATCTCTATAATTAAGTAATATGGGATGGATAAACATCCATTTTTCTCATCAAAATCTCATCCCCATTGGATCATACATCAACCAGGGCCCCAAGTAACTCCCATAATCAATCTATAAGGTACAAACACCAACATAGGGTATTCATAACAACAAATACCACACATGACCCTCTAGGTTCACACATAATCTAATGAATTCTTTCTTATATCCTCAAATCTATTACTAAAGAAAATGAATCATCCCTAAACCCTTTTGACCACTAATCTCAACAAAAAGGCCCTAATATAGAAAAGATCGTTAAGATGCCCTTAATAGCCTTCGACTGATTCTTGATCAATCACATGACATCAAGGAATCTAAAATCAACCCCATGACGCCTTGAAATTCTCAATCATGAACCAAAATATAAAATGATAACTTAAACAAAAATTCAACCTCCTAGGGAATTAGCCAGAGTACCTCAAACTCAACTCCGCACCACAATGAAACTCTTCCATAACTAGAATCCTATGTTGTCATCGTAGCTGCAAAGGCTACATCTACCCGAATCCTCATATTTGAGATCTAAACCTCAATTATTCTAACCTCGGGTCACAGGTCCAAATTCAAAAGTACATCCAATATCATCCCATGGATACTACTCAAATCATATCTTCTTGTATTTATCTAAGACACCTCATAAAAAACACAATGGAAGACTCAAGTCATACCAAACAATGAGTTCACAACACTCACACAGGTCTCCCAGCTCAAAACCCAACCCACAGAAGGATTCTGAGTCCAAATACCAAGGAAATACACCTCATAAAAATAATTTTTCTAAAATTCATTTTAGATTACCTTTATATGTCAAAAGGATCCCACAATTATGATCTATGTGGAACAACACTCAAAATGGACAACTCACACGCCCAATTCCGACTTCCAGGCCATAAATAACCCAAAACCTCTAAGATGAAAAAAGTACATGGAATTTACATTAGATTACCTGGAATGTAATCTCATCCCTCCTTCTAACCATTTACATTTATATGGTCAGACTAAATTGGGGTCTACCTGTGTAATACTACACGACATGTACTAAAAGTACGGAGTGTGTACTTTGAAAAACCCATTTTCCAATATTCTTTATCACATGGAAAGACACATGACTATGTTCTAATACATGGAATGTACATATAAGAATCCATCCTTCCTAAAATAGGAAAAGACATGGCATCTTTTCATAGAACCACACATCGTTTTGTTAGGACTTCTGAATAGAAAATCCTTGTAACTCCCCTAAAACCCCCTTTTCCTCAAACAAGAATAAATCAACCACCATTAGGTCTCTAAAAATCATAATAAGGTAGAAAAACATAAAAACTGATATATGTGGATTTGGGGCATAAAAACAAAAAATTTTATACCATGTGGTGTAAAAACCAAAGCTTCTAGTCCAAATTCACTCCCAGAAGTAGCTGAACCTCGATCTCGTACTACTCTATGCCAAGGATGATGTCTAATTCTATATCCTTCCTCTTCAACTTAGTTCATTATGTTTTACATGAGGGAGAAGCGCATCCCCTCTCCTTATATGTTTGGGATCACTAAATTGGATGGGAGACTCATTTATTTTATTTTAATTAATTAATTTATTAAATAACTAATCCCCCTTTTAACACCTATCCATAGTCCAAGAACCCGAAGTCAGTTCATATCTTTCCTAAGAAATACCCCCCATTCTGGACACAACCACTGATTCTGAATCTCAATCTGGAACTCTGTCCAAAAGGTATATCCAGCTGAAACTACAAAACTAATCAAATATTTAGCTAATTAAATAATAATTATTTGGCCAAAAATCCAACGTCTCTTAATTCCACTAAACTCTTATCCCAGTTTAATCACCACATTCTGGGACAAATGGAATGGTCTTAACAATTATTGGAGACCATATTCTATGGTAAAATGACCATTTTACCCATCAAGAGCACCCGGGAACAAGAATTAAAATTTATGATTGATTTTAAATGTGCAGAAAACTCGGGTCTCTATAACCTCCCCACCATAAACCTTCTCTTCCCCATGAAGCCTTGGTGGTCTTATAACTACACATCCTAACCCACATTGGTCATAAAAACAAGATCAACTTATTATGTTATCCCCAAATATGTCAACCAAACTTTTATGTGAAAATTCAAAGAGTGCTTATACAAAACATCAAAGGTCAATACACCACCTTCCATAATTAAAACCCACTAGGATTGTTCTTAACTACACTAATCTATCTCAATATTCCACATCTCAATTTAAAACATATCATCACACTCATAGTGTTCCCCACCATAGAACTCAACCCACATTTACCAATTGTGGTCTATGATGCTTCTCATCCTTGAGGTCACCATTCAAAGACAATCTTAGTGGTCCATAACTTTTTCAACAAGATCCTCACTGTATCCTAGTCCCTACCCACGTTAGGGTTACACTACCATACAAGATATGGTACTCTAATAAATAGATATATCATGATCAATACATCATAATCAACCATCCTTTTCCCCGACCCATGCCCCAATAATGACCAACCCTGGGGCAAGACATGGACACCATACTCCCACTAGAGAAACAAAATAAAACAACTACTATTGTAATTTTCCATCATCAAAGAACAAAACCCATAGTATTTATTGGTATCTAACCCAACCTAGGGACCTCAATCACAAAAAAAATTGATGGTGTTCTCCACACTATGTGGTTTCAAAGACTTTACTTCTTGTGGAAAACCTCACAGGAGGCCCCTTAATAACCCAATGGATCATCTATAGAGCATGGAATAAATTCGGCCCTCTCATAGAAAACTTAGAACGATGTTAAGATATTGGGAATGATCATCTCTAAACTATGAGTATACTAATATTTCATTAATGAACACCATCAGAAACTGATCCATCTGAAACATCATAGTTATATCCCACAACCTCAAGTCACCAAGCATTGAATCCTATCATTACTCCTGCAACAATTTCTCAGCCCACGCATAGCCACCAGCCCAACTATAGCACCTCAGAAATAAACTCCCATAACATCTTATCCAAAAATAAAATGAGAGATTGCATCTCTAATTAAATCATTTCCATGATTACTCTATCAAAAATCCTTCTCGTTCCCTTAGGTTACCCATCCACAAACCCTATTACGCCACCAATAAGTCACCAATCAGAAAAACTCTGCTCAGAGGTCTAAACCATGAAAACATGAGCACTTCTTGTTCACCAGATCAGGCCCAGATTCACGTGGCTCAACTTTCCTACACAACCATTAACGGGGCTAGGCACATGAACAAACCAATCCCTCTAAAAATGCATCACAAGTTAGAAACACACACAAGTGCACCATCCTAATTTTTTTTTTAATGATCCCAAACCTCAAACTCACTACACGCTTCATGAAACATTATTATAAGTCCAAAACACCCATCTATGACTCACACAGCTAAAGGCACTCATAAATTAGTCAAACGCTCTCATGGGTCACCCTCAGAAGTCAAACAACCCTAACTCCCTACTCTATAGTCACGTATAAAAGACCGTTAGGCTCTTACACCTTTCCCTACCTATCAAGTATCATATAATGAAACTGGGTCCAACCACCTAGGACTAAGCCAACTCATAAAAGGTCACAAATCATGGTTCATCCACAAAGCACTTGTGTCATCAATTCACAAAATCAACTACAAAAAACACCCACCTTGAGGGTCCCACACTATAATGTTGTCATATATCAACCAAATGACCCCAACTTGGGTGTCCGTACTCTCTGAGCATCTGCACATCCGAGCTCTCCTTGGAAGACCCGTACATACTACCAACCATAACCAAGACCATATACAAGGGGTCCATAGCCCTAAATTTATACCATACTGACCCAATAGGGACACTACACCAACTAATCCCAAAACCAAACTTGTTTCCCCACCACTATTCATTATTCTGTAGATCCACAAGAGCTGCCATCAGTAGAAAATATGCATCATCACAAACTAGAATACTTAAAACATGGGTATCCTACATGCCTATCAGGATTCATGAGATGCCTCTTACATCTACCGGAAAATAGAAAAAACTAACTCATAGGCCTCTAGACAAAGGTCCACGATCCAAAAATCCATCATAAACCTTCATATCCAAATAACATATGTGTCACTCGAAGAGAAAATCATATGCAATAAAACACCACAAATCCATAACATAAATCCATGTCCCTAGAAACCTGGAAATCATACCAGAATAGGTGTTCATGATGCACCAACCTAATATCCATCACAAGATCTTACACATTCAAATATATCATGTCTACCAAACCCCAAATAGTGAAATAATAATAATTCAGGTGCTCTGATACCACTTTCTAACATACCGACATGATAGCCACTAAAATATCTTTCTGATCCAGTTCTCCACAAGACCTCATGCGCGTCTCCTAACATGCCAGAGGTAGATGAATATCAGCTGGGGTTTAAGATGGATATTTGAGGAGAATATACCCCTATATCAGTGTGCACACCAAGATTTAAATAACCAAATTTTATACACATCATAGTAATGAAGGAGAAAAAATAAGGTAAAACTAAAAGGTGCTATAAAAAAATAAAAATGAAGTAAAGGACCAAACATTCATGTAATACAAACAACCATTATCATCCACTAGACCGATAATATATATATAAGTAAACAACATAAAAATAAATACAAAGGGCCCCACAACCAACATCGGGTCATAACACATACCTGGTATCCAGTACCCTGTCAAGCTTCTCTAGCCCGACCAGTAGACTAAACATGAGCATCCTTATCAACCATGAAATCCAGGGCCTCCACCTTATCTGTTGTGAATTTATGTTCAACATGAAAGTAAATAGAAGTTTCATACACACACCGAGGTGAATATACATGGGTGAGAATGAAATCTTAGTAGGACACCCCCAATGGAGAACCTATAAATTGCTTCCATAAGTGCATGCTCATGCAATATGCACAACCAAGATGATATTCCATAGGAATGAAAAATATAAAGAAAAGGCCATAGATCTATACATCCATGTCCTCTATCACCATTACTTCCCCATCTAATTCCATAATATCTATGATCTTATCTCATGGACTGTGCATCCCAAAAAACCTTCAGGCTCATTACCATGGTAGTCACAACAAACCTGTCAAAACTAAAAACCAATCATTCAGTATTTTTATTAACATGTATACCATCTATGTTATCCCATACCAAATTCTCATATCTATAAATTATCTCATACATAGATCCTCAACACATATGTTCCCATTTCCACACTAGAGTACTACCAAGCCCTGACATTCAGTATGACATCTATCTCATGTATCATAACCATAGTGCACAAATCCTTAGTCCAATACATAACCATATATATATAATCAATCTTTCCCCATGAATTAGTAAAAAATCTTAATAATAATTCCCAGAGGTCACTGGACGAAACAAAAGGATCCTTAGTCCAAGTGTCCAACCAGGATCTGGTACGCTATGTCTGGCTATCCCAAACACCAGGCCACAAGTTGGAAAAAATAGATCATTAGTCCATGAATCCAACCGCGACTCAGAACACCTTGTCAGACCATCCCATCCTCGATATGGAATTCCATGTCCATACCCTTAGGTTAAGGAGCATCAGTCCTTCCCCTAAAATCCATAGTACACTGGGGAGTGGAGCATCAATCCAACTATTAAATACTATTCATCATCTGTCAGAAAACATGGAGAATTAGTCCATGAATCTAACTGGGATACAGAACACCATGTATGACCATCCCTAATAATTACTTAAATAACATTAGTTGTTCCAATGTCATCAGTCTATAACCTAAACCAATATGTAAACTACACCTACCGAGAACCTCAATCCATCACCGAACCACATATATGTGTCTTCGTATCAACTATACTCTACAATATTAGCCAACATTTCTAGAACTTTAGTTCAACACTCAAACTGTAAACCATCAATTGGTATCAATACAGATCCTAAGTCCAAAAATCTAAATTACAAATAACTAGAACTATACCCATGGATCATCATTCCAACCCTTGCATTCATTACTACCCCTATTAGTAAACTGGGTTCCAAAATTATGTCAAACCAACTAGATCAAACGTCCATATGGGCTTAATCTGTGTCTCAACCCCAACAACTAATTAAAAATGGATCGATAAACATCCATCTCACTCATTAAAATCTCAACTCCATCAACTCAAATATCAATCAGGGTCCCAAGGAACACCCATAATCAAACTATAAAGAACCCAAACCCGCTCAATGTCATCCTATAATCGGGCCCACCCATGACTTTCTGGGTCCACACACTAGCTGAGGCATCCCTTATTGGATCCTAAAAACCAGTAATCAATAAAATTAATCATCCATAAACCATAGTAACCACCAAAATCTTAGGCCAATCCCTAATATAAGAAACATCATCTAGAAGACTTCAATGGAATTTAATGGATCCTTGATTAATGACATTCCACCGAGGCATCTAAAATTTACCTGATGCCACATAGTCACTGTCAACCATGAACTGGGGCATACAATGTTCAATAAACCACAAAATTCCATTCATGGGAATAATCAAGAGTACCATAGACTCAACTCAGCACCACAATGACACTCTTCTACAACCCTAATCCTACGGTGTCAATCTAGATCCAAAGGCTCTATCCTCCCTGATCCAAAAAGGTAGGATTTAAACCTCAACTCTTCTAACCTCGGGTCACTAGTACCGATTCAAATGAAAAAAAGATCATCCCATTGATATTAATCAAATCCTATATTCTTGTATTCATCATAGAACACTCATTCAAAACACAATGGTACACTCCAGTCACATAAAAAACTAAGCTCAAAACCCTTACCCGGGCCTCCAAGCTCAAAACCCAACCCACGGAAGGATTCTAAATCCAAACCTCAAGGAAATCCTCCTCATAAAACATTTTTTTTCTAAAATACGTTGTAGATTGCCTCTATATGTCAAAATGATCCAACCATTACAATCAATGTGGAATAATGCTCAGAATGGACTACTCACATGCCCAATTCAGACTTCCAATGAACAAAACACCCAAAACCTATAAGATGGAAGAAAGTAAATGGAGTGTACTTTAGTGTAGACAATGTGAACTCTCATCCCCCTCCTAGCCATGTACTTTTACATGGATAGACTGAAAGGGGGTTTTCCTATGTAATACCACACAACATGTACTTTCCACAACCCATTTTTCCATGTTCTTTTTCACATGGATGGACACACGACAATGGTCTATTAGATAGAGTATACTTATGAAACATCCTCCTTTCCAAAACATGAAGAACACATAGTGTGGGTTCATAGAACCACATGATGCTTTTTCATGATTTCCAAATGGGTAATCCATGCAACTCCCCTGAAACCCCCTTTGTCCCCCAATCAGGCATTGATCAACCCCCATGCGGTATCTGTCAACCATAATAAGGATGAAAAAAATTTTAATCAACTAATATATTGGGATTTGGGGAATAAAACATAAAACCTTCCTACCTTGTGGTGTAAATACTGAAGCTTCGAGTCCAAATCTGCTCGCGGAAGCTTCTGCACCATGACTTGGTCCTGATATACCCCAAGGAAGAAGTCTGACACCATCTCCTGCCCTTCCCCCTAGAAATGGACATCATGGATGAGGGAGATCTACCTCCCCTATCATGTTTTGTGTGGGAACCCCAAAATGGGCGGGGGGCTCTCTTATTTAATTTTAATTTATTAATTTATTAATTAATAAATCCAACATTTAACAATTGTACCATGTACCGTAATACAAAGCGAGTTTATATCTCATCTAGGAAATACACCCCATTTCAAAATCAACTGTGGAGTTAGAATCTCAATATGACACACCATTGAAAAGATAAAACCTCCGGAAACAGCTTTACTAATTAAATATTTAACAAAGTATTAAATATTTTTCCATAACTCCAACTGCTCGGAATTCCACCAAACTCTTATTTGAGGGTAAATCCCCTATTCTAGGGCCAAAAGAGTGGTCAAAAAAATTATATGAGATCATATTATATGTTAAAATGACCATTTTAACCTGCATGAGCACCTGAGAATAAAAATTCAAATTTATTCATGAATTTTAAAGACCAAAATAATCAGGTATCTACACAAATCTTTCTCTAATGTAAGACCAAACACTTCTAAGTAAATATTTACCATAGATCCAAATATCCATCCCCCAAGATAACCTGATCTTGTTGCCTAAAAATTATTAAATAAAAAACTTACACCCATAAACAAAGATTTATATGTATGTCTGATTTTGTATACCTTGTTGGATTTCTAGAAATCAAATTCAGGTAATATCATTAAATCATATTCTAGAAAAATGAAACCAATTCCTTGAAAATAGTTTATCAAATTTAAAACAAAAATATACTCTCAGAAATCATAATAAAAAAATTATAATATGAAAATACTAAAAATAATTTTTTTATCTAACAATAAAACCCATCCAACTTCTACACAAATATACATCTAATATATAAGAAGAAGTTTCTAAGGAGACAAGGAAAAATAATCAGGAAGATAAATTCTTTCAATGTTAAAATAATTAATCTTTTGTAGGTCATCATCCACCCAAATGTCTTTGGAATTTCAAGGCTCATACTTTTAATATCAGAGAAAATATACCAAACTTCACATCCAACCAAAATAGTTAGTCCTTCCATGCATACTCAATAATTTCAGGACATTGATCATACGCAACACATTCATTTAAAAAAAATTTAAATTCTTGAAATAGATTACCCAAATACTCAACAACCCAATTCATAAATCATACCTTTTTATGATATTTAATAAAATCATTTTATAAAACTCCATTCCCAAATCAAAATCTCATGGTTTAACAAAAACACTAATTCAATTCTATATAATATAGTATAATCCCAAATGAAAACCAATGTTAAATAATCATTAATAAGAAAATCTATCAAATAAATTCAATATATTATTTTATAATTACTCACAAAAGGAAATGGTCTAAAATCCCATCAATCAGACAAAAAGGAATTATATTCCTATAAGGAACAAGTAAGATCCAACTACCTATAATTATGATCACATTATGATTCCAAAAACCAACATACATTGTGAAAAAATACGTCCAATACTCTAAACCATTATAGCACTAATATCAAGTCATTATTCCTCTATTCATGATTCAAATACAAGAACAAATAACATAGATAAATTTCAAAGACATTGATATATCCATGTAAAAATAAATTGAAATAGGTGAAAGAGGTATGATGAATATCTTGTGTGATCATCAAGATAAAAACTATTTCTTGTGTCAGTCTACTTGATCAATGAGAGAAATATACAGTTTAATGATTTAGAATCCCTAATTTATCATCCAATTAATATAATGTTCTTCATAGGGATCTCTTGAAGAATTTTTTTTTTATAATTCTGATTAGGAATGATAATTTTCTATGTATGGTTTGGCTTCATGGTAAGGCATTATCATGCATTAATTATGAAGGATCCCCTTCCCATAAATTCTAAGAAACATTTTCACCAAGAATTACCACCTAGTACAATGAAATAACCAAGTACATTCCTTTACCTCACAAAATCAATTGAATTTACATGACTTATAGTCCCCAAGACTATGCGGTTTGAGAATTCATAGTTACCAAAACACCTTAAATCACAACAACAATATTGAAAACCATCAAAATTAAAAGGGGTTTGACCAGTCAAACATTTAATTTTACAAATCATTAAAAATTTGGATTTTAATCGAGATAGATTCACTAGGAATTGATCTTTTCAAATGAGTATGGAAGTTGTTATCAAACTTGATACTCTATCCCACATTTCTCTTATAGAATCAGACTATTCTATCACGACAATCTCACTAGAAAAATAATTCTACCTCATAAAATATTCTCTTAAAAATCATAAATCATCATAGTCCTTTCCATAAAGGTTATATCTAGATCCAAATCCATCACATAATAGAAAAGAACACAAGAAAACATTGTTTGGTACTTCCTCATGTGAGATGAATTAACTATGGTGTGCAATATAATATACTCTAGTGGAAAATCTAATAGAAATTACATATATATTATTCTCTTTAAAATATCAAATAATCCCACATATTGGAGTGCTAATATCCATTTCATTATAATCCATCTATATTTTACCCAGAATGACCCTTATAAAAATACTTAATCAAAAATAATAATCTCTCTTGATTTCTAATAATAATTAGAATATTAATTCTGAAAGGTTTCGACTTTCACTATTCACTTCCATATTATTTTACTATAATACATCATTTTCAATACTAATATACTCCCCAAAATCAGTCTTTATCCAAATTCTACCGATTATAACAATACTTTACACCTTAGATAAAATGAATTAAACATACTAATCCAAATAGTGACTAGATAGTTACTTTTATATAAAAATACTACTAAATACACAGAACTCCTCCACGGTCTACCATGATTTCACACATAATCTTGAATAATTTCATAAAATTTGTTAAAGATCCATTACTTTTGATTTATTTTTTGTCTGATATGACAAACTCTTATTTTTCTGGTCATCCATATCCTTCTAGATCCTTCTCCAAATTCATGATGTATATCAATAATCTATATAAAAAATATATAACATATGGTGAAATATAATTTTCTTACATAAATATCAGATCTTATTAAATGAATTTTTAATGAATAATATTACACTCAATGATAGAATCATATTGGTGTAGTTTTTTAAATACTTGGATACATAAAAAACTTATTCATAAGAGATCTACATCATATCCCACTAAGTTATATATAACTAGAACTCTTTTTATACCTACCATACATTAAACCTTCCTTTTTAACCAAGGGAAAGGAAACAAAAGAACATGGTGAGCTTGGATACTTTGTAAGGGTAATTTTTTTGAGATAATAATGATCACTTAAACATAAAATAAGAATAAGGGCATGATTATATGAGATTAAATTTTCAACATCATATCTTAAAAATCATAACTCATTATCATGATTCATGAAATAAGGATTGGAAATTAATAATACAGCAGTCATAAAGAAATAAAAGAACATGATCTATGATAGCATACCATTTTCATAATAAAAAAGTTTTTTTCATAAATTTAAGCATGGTAAATAATTTATTTTGTCAAGGTTCACATCACAGACTATCATAAGGGATTGGGATCACTCTCCATTATCTAGTATCCTTAGTCATGTTTCACTCCCAAGACTATCATATTGGGTAGGGTTCCTTAATATACTTTGTTCATTCCCTATTTAAGTCCTTATTATCTCAATAGATATTTATATTTACCAAATACATTAGACGGAAATATAATTTCAGGACCAATAATCACATAATGAAAATAATATCTATGTGATACAAAAGAAAATAAAAAATTTATCATATCATAACTCATATAAATAAAATAGGTTTCAAATAAATTAGATCATTTCATCACAATATAACCAATGGAAAAGAAACATGTTTCATAAACACTTCAACATAACATAATTAACCCATGTGAAAGAAAGTCAATCTTTAATCGTAATCATTATAATCTATATAGGGAATGAATGTGGATTGTATTATTGGGTTAAATACCTTGTAAAACATAAGCTAGATCAAATCATGTTATTAAAATTTAAATAAATCTATTAAATATCACAATAACATTTCTTGAGGAAAATACCCTTTTCTTATTGAAACCAAATATTTAAAATCAAAAAAATTCTATCATGTCAATAGAGATATGTTCATTAAAAATAACCTTACAAAATTGTAAATTAAAATTAAAATTAATAATTTTTCCTGATGGTTGTAAATTTAGTTCATGAAATGTACATGAAAACATACAATCCTTTCGTATTTTCAGTAAAAATTCAAAAGTACCTCAATTAGAAATTGACAATGATATTACATTTATATTTTTTTGTAATAAAAAAATAATGTTTGCAAAATTTATTTAAACAATAATAATAGCATACTTTAAACATAAATTTAATTTTATTTATAAAAAATCGATATGGAAGAAATATATTTTTTTTAAAAAGAGAGAAATAATATGAATTTTGTTGAATTTTTTTTCTGTCTCTAGATTACATAATATGAGCAAAAAGAAATAAAAACATTTATTAAAAATAAATTAACATACGGTATGAAATTTTAATCATTTATTAAGATGTATATTAGTTAATTTCATCGTTGAAAAATTAATCGCAAACAATTCCGATATATAATGATATTGTAACATAAACCCCTTACCTCAAGTTTGACTTGATTCGAATGTTATCTAATACCATGCAAAATAAATTTACAATTATTATAATTTTATACTAAAATCATGTACCTATTTATAATAGTATATAGTATCAACTTAAAACATTTAAACACCTATGTATTAAAAATTATTTATTAAAATCACTTTTTTCATGTGTAAATCACAAATATAAATGATGTATAATAAGACAAGAATTAAAAGAGGTTGGGTGAGATGATTACATATCCTTCAGTTGACAACCTTTAAATCCATTTTTATGGATCCTTCGATTGGTCTTTTAAGAATATAAGAATAATTAATTCATGGTGAGAGAATTTTTGAAAACAAATTGATGTGTTCAATCTATATGTCATCATGTTGTGAAAATAAGGGAGATGATGGTAATACTTTTCTAGGTGGGGGAGATGACACACATGGAATATTTAAAAATAATAAAATATAATAATGAAATTCTACCACCAAATACTTCTAATAGGAAAATATATGATTATGGGATATGAAGAGTTATAAATATGGACATCTAATAAGATTTATAAAATCATAGTGTTCAAATTTTCTCTTGTCTTTTGGTTTAACCCCATCAGTTAACTCGTTTTAACCACAATAGTGGATAATTGTTTTACTACTTTACTATTCATTATAATAAAAAATGAATGGGGCCCTATTGATAAATGTATAAATTCTGATTACAAATTTAGAATATGTTTTATCATATTGAATCTCTAATATTGGCATAAAGTACTACTAAATTTATCTCAAAAAACATTAATAAAAACATCTTTTAAGGAATTTTTTTATTATGTATACAATGTTCTTATACAAAAAAACAACATAAATATAATTAAAATGACCATAATTTGATTATAAGTAATATAAATGATCTTATTTTACATTTAGAAACATTTAAAAATAAAATTTAATTTTGTAAATTCTTTAAATGAAAAGGCAATTGTCAATAAGAATCAATATATTTTACTATTTATAGAAAAATTAATTTTTTTAGAAAATTATTAAAATTTCACTCTATAATAAATTTTACATGTTAATTTTAATAAAATAAGTTCATTTTCAAAAATTATTTTTCAAAAATTGGAAATAATTAACTATATTATTTTCATAGAAAATGTAATAATTACTAATTTGAAGAAAAAAGTGTCTTTAAAAAATATAATGACTTTATAAAAAATAAAGTAAATCTATATATAAATATAATTTCAGTTTATAAAACATTTAAATATAGTTTTAAATTTTTTTATTCTTATTCATTTGGAAATTTATCAGATTTGTTATAAAAATATACTATATCCTGTTTCATTTTGATTTAGGGTAGAAAAAATCACAAGCTATATAAGAAATTATATTTTTAAAGATTAATATATCATAAAATTTCATGATGTTACATTATAAACCCCTTTAAAATAAATTTACACCTATAAATTAAATTATTAGAAGAAAAAATTTGGATATATATATTTCATCACATCCTCATGATTTCTTTTACTATCTTTGAATTTCTAATTCATCGGTATAAATTTAACTAGGTTAGTAATATTATTTTTATCACTAAATCATTCTAATCTAAGATTTATACTAATTTTTATTCATATAAAATATCATTATTAAGTGGTAAAAAATATTATTTTATTACAAGTGAAGCATTGAGTTTTTACTTCCATAGATATAAATGGAGTACATCATGAACTTGAGAGAGGATCAGTGGATTTATTAAGTGATAATGGGTCCTCGCTCCTCGATCCTAAATGTAAAAGGGGTAAATATAACTAGGTATTATCTTACAATTATTTACAAGCCTCATAGCATCTAACTATTGTGAAATTTATAGGAATACGTTATCAAAACATTTGAATCATATGTTTCACAGATGATTTTCAGAAGAGATTTTATATCAACTCTCAGCTACATTAATGTATTTTTTGATGGATATTAATTTATTTCACATTTAAATACCCATATCAAGTTTTAATGTTTTATTTACTATTCATAATCCTAACATGTTAGAGTTATACACTTTTATCCATATATGGAATCACACGGGCCATCTAAATTATCGATTGAATGTTATTATTTTAGAAAACATGACTAAAGGAAGGTGTTGATCCCAAAAACATTAGAGATCCCTAGAAAAATACCTCAATGTATATTATAGGGTTTGAATGGTTCTATGTGGTTAAAAATCTTTTTGATGATGATAAGAAGTACTGAAACATAACTGTGTATCCAGAACATACTGAAGACTTTACAAAAACGGTGAGGTATCCCTCAGATTCTGATTGGATAATATAAAATGTGTTAATCCAGAAATATTACCACATAATTAAATTTATATTTAATAAATCTGATAATAAGAGAAATATTCTCTAATATAAATGAGGTGTGATGACTTTTTTATGAAATCAACTATATCCCAAATAGCATAATATCTATTAGACATTGTGGGGATTCTGATGAAAAAATCCATGGTGATCTATTCCAATTTATATGTGGGTAAGGCTAGTGGTAAGAAAATCCCTTTAAACATATGTGTCTTATCCTTAACTTGATTTCATACCAATCACTAGGATTTATACTCTATAATATCTCATTTCACCTTATTCCACTAAAAATACTAATACATATGTCTATACATCTTTGTACGATTAGTTGAATAGAGGTCGATGGTCTATGAATTTCATCCAATAGATCATTCTTCATTTCTATTGTTAACAGGGCCGAAACATGATTCTTAAACCTTATTAATCTATCAAAATCATGGTTAAACTTAGGAAAATTTCTTACATTATTTTGAAGTTCTATATCTTCCATTAAATCTTTTTTATTCCATACATTGATATATGGTTGAACAATCATTTGGACGTGATCATAGAGTCATGATAAAATTTTCCTCCTTCATTCATCATTTATAGAACCAATCATTTACAATCAATTAATTTCAAATCATTTTTTATCTTCACCATGGATAATATAGAATGATCCATTTGACTAAAAGTCTCTTCAGCTTGTTTTCTTTCTCTGAGTTGTAATGTATTGAACAAAAAAATATTTAATCCCCTCTAACAATCCTCTGTGGAACACATCAAGCTCTTTATGGGTAAATATATATGTCAATGTTTTATAATTAGTATATTTTTAACACCATTATCCATAAAGGTATTTCATCCATATCGTTATTCCAAAAATTACTATAGTTAAATCTAAATCATGAGTTGGGTAATTTTCACATGAACTGTCAATTTTCATTACGCATAATCTATCCACATATCATTATTAAGGAGAACTAATCTTAGTAGCTTATTCAATTAATAAATATTGATAATAAATATTTGTCCCCTACAAGGTTGTGCAGGAATAATTTTTTTAACTAACCTTTTCTTCAGTTCCATGAAAGATTTTTTTGCATTCACCAATCCAAAGGAACATGGATCTATTTTATGATAACATGGTGAGTCGCGTATATATTGATGACTGTTTTTCCAGAATTATTTTATAACACATATCCAAAAAAATAAATCAATGGATATAAGTCAACATCGTTAATCTAGTTTGATGTTCAGTACCTTCTATCTTTGATGGCTTCATAGATATACCCTCGATTGAGATTATATGACACAAAAATGATACCTTTTTTGTAGTGAAAATTAAATCTTGGTAAATTTTTCAAACTTTTTTCTCCATAGGATTATTAGTAAAATCTTCAAGTGGTCTTCATTATCTTCCTTTCAAATTGAATATATATTAATATATCCAATAAAGAAAACCTCAAACTAATCAAGGTATTCTCTAATGACTCTATTCATTAAATCCATGATAATATTAGGGAATTGATAATAATAAAATAAATCACTATAAATTCATAGTGTCAATAACATATATGGAATGGTTTATTGGGTATATCCTCTATCATGTCCCTCAATTTATGATATTATTAATAATGTATATATCATTGAAAAGTCCTGAGCTTTGTATAGTTGATCAGACAAGTAATCAATACGTGGTAGAGGATACTTCTTCTGTATAGTGATATTAATATAATGATGAAAATAAATACAGAGTACCATTAACCACATTTATTTTAAAAAAATGAGAAGGTGTACTCCATGGTGATTCAAATGGAATAATGAATCCATTATCAAGATTCTCTTAGATTTTCTTCTTCAATTCAAAGAACTCAATTGGGATCATTTTATATAGTGTATTTGAAATAGTCATATCACTATGTATGTGTTCTATTGAAATATAAAGTCCATGACTTAGTGGATGAAATATAAAATCCTTCCAAAAAACCATTGAGAAACTCACAAAAAATAGAAATATATTGGATATTTAGTTTTTAAAAATAATCTGATTATAGCAGATTTTATGAATTGGAATCAGGACCCATATTATATATGTGATTTCCATTGAAATTTAATACTTATCACCATATTGATAAACAACCATAGGTTAGTTCAAAATGTCAATTGCGACTACCCTTCCTCGATCATTGATGTGGTATTTTTTAGGTAAAACCATTCTATGACTATGATAAAATCAAATTCAACCGGAGGGAGAATAAAAATATTTATAGGAATCATATTCCCTCAAACATTAGTTATAGTAGAATCATTTATTTGATATGTGGCCATCATATGATTAGGGGTTTTCACTACAAATCCAATATATAATCATTTATTTTATATTTTGATTCGATAAATAAATTAATTAGATATAAAAGAGTGTGTAGAACTAGAATGAAATTAGACATTATAAATTCTTTATTTTATGGTAGATATGCTTTTCAACAAATCATTATTATACCCCTAATCCATAATAGTGTTCACAAGACATTTCTATTTATCTTTTGGTTTAATAGGTTGTTGATACCGATCATATTCCATATCCTTTGGATTTAAGAACTGATTCGAAACATTCCCATTAACTCTACATTTGAAAAACTGGTGTGTGAGTGGTGCATTCTATAGTGTTTTTTCTACATCATTAGATAACATGTTCAAATCACATTGTCACTTTTTTGACCATTGACATTCATTTACTCACATAAAATATTTACCAATTCTGTAAAGAAAGTTTAATTCATGTTTTTCCACACCTCAAGAATGAATGAAATCTCATATTCTCCTCTTCATGGTTATTATAATTTCCATTGAATTCCATTTTTTTTTCTAATAAATTTTTTTTAATTAATGGGTAACTCCCATATCCTTTTTACCTGTAGGTAGAACATATAATTATTTCTCTATACCTATTGAATCCCCTTATGGATAATTTCTTTGGAAGACTTTTTTTATTCCACTAAAGAAATAATCAATCATACTTGCATGATAGATGATAAAACCAAGATAATACCTTGCATGTATTACTAATACATAGACTTTACCAACAGTTTCATCCCATTGTAAAATTCCAGACAGCCACTGGTAAAAACTATACCAATGGTTGCCCAAACCAATGGTTGTGGTGTCATGGGGATAGACATATCCCAATGGTTCTATGAAAACCGTTGGGATATGGCTGCATGATGGATTATATACCAATGGTTTCTTGTAACCATTGGTATAAATTTTTAGAAATGGATTAAAACCATTTGAAGTATCAAAATACAAGTCTATACCAATGGATTCCAAACTGTTGGTATAGAAGTTTACCAATAGTTCCTCAAAATCCATTGGGAATAGTAGAGTACAAGATCTATACCAATGGTTTTTAAACCATTGGTATATAATTTTACCAATGTTTTACATGAAACTATTGGTATATGTTTTCATTTCACACATATTCCAATAGTTGTAAACCATTGGCACAAGATTTATGAACTTACAGTAGCAGAAATCTTGCCTCCCCCTAGGCACCTGCAACAATATACTTCCACCAGCTGGTCGGCCTCCCCCCTATCCACCTGCACAAACCAAACACACATACAAAAATCATATATAATTATACATGTGCACTTATATCAAACCAAACACACATTCAAATTTCATACAGAATTTTTAATACCTACAGAATATATACAGAGTTCTGTATGAATTCATACATAATTCATACACATAAAACAATTACCTGAAATTATTTCCACATGATACTTAGAGTCACTCTTCATTATACACATGAATAGATCTTTTATTAGGGGACTAATATCCATTTTATGTTAAAACTCCACCATTTTTCATGTAGTATTGGAACAAAGTGGGTTTCTAGGGAGGGGGCTGTCTAAGGAGGGGGGATGTCCTTGGGGGTGGGGGTGTCTAGGGGGTGGGGTGTCCCTGGGGTGGGGTGGGTCTCTAGGGGGTGGGGGTTGTCAAAGGGATGGGTGTGTTGTCCAAGGTTGTAGGGGGTGTTCAGGGGGTGGGGTTTCAAGGGGTGGGGAGTTGTATAGTGGGTGGGGGCTATCCATGGGGGTGGGGGTGTCATGGGGTGGGGATGTTCAGGTGGTGGGGTGTTGTCCAGGGGGTGGGGGATGTCCAGTGGTTAGGGGCTGTCCAAGGGGGTAGGGCGTGTCAAGGGGGCTCGGTGGTGTCCACAGGGGTAGGGGATATCTTGGGGTTGGGGGGGGGCTTTCCAAGGGTGGGGGCAGTCCGTGGGGGTGGGGATATCTAGTGGTGGGATGTCCAGGGGTGGTGGGGGCTATCTAGGGGGTGGGGCTATCTAGGGGGTTGGGGTGTCCAAGGGGGTAGTGGTGTGTAAGGGGTGGAGGTGTCCAGGGGGTGGGGGTGTCCGGGTGGTTGAGGCTGTCCAGGGGGGGTGGCGGCTGTCCACAGGGGTGGGGATGTCCGGGGGGTGTCCAGGTGGTGGGGTGGTTTCTAGGGGGGTGGTAGATGTCCTGGGGGTTATGGGGCTATCCACATGGGTAGGGGGTATCTATGGTGTTGGGATGTCCAGGGGTGGGGGTTGTCCCGTGGGTGGGGGCAATCCATGGGGGTGGTGTGTCCCGTGTGGTAGGGAGTCCAGTGGGTGGGGGGTGTCTAGCAGGTGGGGAGATGTCCAGGGGGTTGGGGGTCATCCATGGTGTTGGGAGGGGCTGTCCAAGGGGGTAGGGGGTTTCCAGGGTTGGGGGAGTCCAGTGGATAGGGGTCTTCAGGGGGCGGGGGTTGTCCTGGCGGTTGGGTGGGTCTTGTAAAATGGAGTTGGGGGTGTCCATGGGGAGGGGTGTCCAGGGGGAAGAGGGGGGGAGTGTCCAGGTGTGGGGTGGTGTCCATGGGGTGGGGGATGTATAGGGGGTTGGGGGCTATCCAAGGGCGTAGGGTTGTCTAGGGGTGGGGGTGTCATGGTTGAGGGTGTCTAAGAGGTGTGTGAGTGTGGGTGGGGTGGGGGTGGTGTGGGGGTTGTCCAGGGGGGTTGGGGTGTCCAGGGGGTGGGGTTTCCAGGGGGTTGGGGGCTATAAATCAGGGTGGGGATATCTAGGGGTTAAGGGGCTGTCTGAGGGGGTAGAGGGTGTTCAGGGTGTGGTGGTGTCCATGGGGTGGAGGATATCTAGGGGTTGGGGGGTAGTCCACGAGGTTTGGGGGTGTCCAGGGGGGTGGGGGATTTCCTTGGGGTGGACTACAATCTATGGGGTAGGGGAAGTCTAAGGGGTCGAGGGTTTCCAAGGGGGTGGGGTGTCAAGGTTGGGGGGGGTGTCCACAGGGTTTGGTGGTGTCCTAGTGTTGGGGCGTGCACGGGGTTGGGGGGCTATCCAAGGTGAGTGGGGGTCTCCAGGGGGATGGGGGTGTCTATCGGTGTGGGGGTGGGGTTGTCTAGGGGGGTGGTGGTTGCCCAGGGGGGGTGGGGGAAGCCCCAGGGGGCGGGGGTGTTCAGGTGGTGGGGTGGGGGTAGGTTGGGGGTGTCTAGTGGGGGCTGTCCATCGGGGTGGGATGTCAACTGGGTGGGGGTGTCTAGTGGGTTGGGGGTGTTATAAGAGGGGGGGGGGGGTTCTAGGGTGTGTGGGATATCCAAGGGGTGGGGGTTTCCATGGTGTGGGGGGCTTCTAGGGGTTGGGTTGGTTTCTGTGGGGTGTGGGGTTTTCTAGGGGTTTGGGGACTATTCAAGTGGTTAAGGGTGTCTAGGGGTTATGGGTGTCCCAAAGGCGGGGTTGGTCCATGTATAAGGGTGTCCTGGAGGTGGGGGATTTCCACGGGTGGGGGTGTCTTGGGGGTGGGGTGGTTTCTAGGGGGGTGGCTGTCTAGGGGTTTGGGGGGCTCTCCAAGGGGGTGGAAAGTCTAGTGGGTGGGGGTTTCCAGGTGGTTGGAGGTTTTCCAGAGTGTTGGGGGATGTCATAGGGGTAGGGGGTGTCTAGGGTGTGGGGGTGTCTAGGGGTGGGGGCTGTCTAGGGGGTGTGGGGGGTTGTCCAAGGGGGTGGGGGTGTTTAGGGTGGGGGTCCATGGGGTGAGGTGTCCAACGAAGGGGTGAATCAGTCACATCAAATCATCAAGTCATGTTTTATTATTTAGAGATAATGAAATAAATATAATTTGACCTACCTAATCACACATATATTCAAGCACAAAAAATCATCAAATATATGTAATATGAGAAAAAAATGTAACAGATCAATCTGTCCCTCCTCACCATCACTTTTTTCATCGTCATCATAAGCCTCTCCCTCATCATAATCATCATCCCCATCATCATTCTTTCCCTCCTCCTCTCCCTCGTACTCCACCGCAGCCTCCTCCTCTCCCTCCTCCTCCTCTTCGCCCTCGTCCTCACCCTCCTCCTATCCCTCGACCTCCTCCTCCCCCCTCCTCCTCCGCCCCGACTTCCTCATTGTCGTCGTCTTTACCCCCACTAGAACAGCCACTTGGTGCACCATATTTTGACCACATCAATGATATATATTCATCACAAGATGTGTTGGCATCTGGTGGATGTTTTCAACGTAAAAATTCTATCAGTTTCATAAATGTTGTGTTTGACCTAGAAGACTTTCCTGCTGTCTCGGTGGCCCTTTTTTCAGCATGTTCTTTATGTGACTCAACCTACTAGAAATAGGTGGCAATAAAACTCTTACATGAGAAGGGATAATACCTCATCGAGATAGTACTCTACCTAGGTCGACAACGAACTATGTGAGGGTTCTCATCTCCCAACACTTGATGTAAGTGAATGTCTGGCCCAAAACTGTCAGGTTCTGAGGCATCAAGGGCCTCTAAAGCAGCTTGTTACAAATATAAATATATTATTAAGTTACAAAATAGATATTAAAAGCTGAAATAAAAAATGTAAAAATTAAAATCTGCAATATAGTTGACTCATTAACCTCACATCCACCTTTCTTCCTTCCACTCTTGAAAAATAGTTTTGCTGGAGGCACACATCCATCAATATTAAATTCTTTTCTCTAAAATTAAATTGAATTAGGAATCCATAATTATAAATAGGTTACCAATAATTAATTTCATAAAAAAAATTATATAAAAACCATAGAAATCAAATAAATTATAAAGGAAATAATAGAAAGTGTAGGTTGTAAAGAAAAATTATAAACAACTGTCATATCTAATTCCTCTCATGATTTGGCATCGTAGTACGTCCTAATGTGCGGATGTATTTTTTAGCATCAATGTTTCTTATTGCATCCAGATGATTCCTAATTAAAATTCTATAATAAAAAAGATAGTATTAATGCAAATCATGAAATTTTTCATTTAAATACCTCAAATGTGATTAATAAATTAAATTGGATACTCATCCAATGAATAATCATCTGCTAATATTGTTATATTAGAAAACAATCTACGATAGGGACCCCCTCTAACTCTGTGAAAATTCAATCATGCTATACAATATGTAGATCATTCTTATAGGCTCTACCAAGCCCACCTAAATCCTTTAGAAATGCTGGCCATGCACCCTCACAATCTGGGTAATTAAACCGAAGCTGACACCAAAATATTAATTACTATGAATTAAAAAATAATAAAATATTTCATTAAATACAATATATTTTCTTACCCATATCACTTCCCAAGAATTATCTTTGACATTATTTGGAAATTGTCTCTTTGAGAGAGGGCTGACATGAGTGATGTCGAAGTATTTGGAAAGCATCGCAAAACAAACTCTGACATTTCTGCCCATGTTTACAATCATTTCATAGTCTTTATTGTAGTCTGCCATCAACTACATGCGGTTGTTCCACACCGCACACATTCATGTACACCGCCTCCCCCTCCTCTTATTAGTAGATGTGTCTTTTATGAATGAAAAACAAATATTTTATCACTACAAGTTATAATGAAAATAAATAATTGTATAAAATTTGTTAGGGTTCTATAAATATACATGTGGAAGTCTGATCAATCAGCACTGCTGGATTTGAAAAAACTGAAGGTGTTCTCTATACAGGTGGAGTGGGTCCCAATGTATGCTCTGTAGGGATAGACTCCGGTGAAGTAGGAGTCAATGAATATGGAATATATAAACTCTAAGATAAGGAAGTAGAAGTAAGAGAATATGGAAGATATGGTTGGCCGAATGATGGACGAGGAGTGGGAATCATCATCGAATATGGTAATGATAGGAGAGGAGAATCAGATGTAAAGGGTGGTGAAAACATGGGAGGCCTAAATATCATGTGTGTCCCTAAAACACATCGAGATCAGAGTGTTGGATAAATGGTATGTCAGTGGGAGGGGCAGGGTCTAATCGGGTATGCCGACCAGATCGCCTAATTCTCATACCACCCCCTTGTACGAACACCCTGAGTACTGGGACCACTACAAGTATGATCATCAAATAATTTTCCCCTAAAAGGTCAATCCTGCAAAAATGTTAAAATTAAAATTAATCACGTGATATTTTATATTATTTAAATATATATTTCCAATAAATTTTTCACTACAGGAACTAGTGGTGGAACTCCCATCTCAGCCATGCACCGATTGTTGTCCATCATCATCTTCCATTGCTTCTCTTAAACTGGTTGCATTTGCTGCATTTGAAAAAAAATATGGATGTTATTAGAAAATATAACTAATGTGTAACCCAAAAAACAAAATAAATGTGTGGGAATATGGGTATTCATGGATAATTTAACTATCCATTGTTTTAGGTGAGCATGAATAGATATATAGTGAATTTAATAAATCGTACAAGATGTAATAATGAAATTTAATTGTTAGTAGGAGGGTTATTTAGATACTATCATCAGTCTATTAAAATCATGTAACATTGATTCTGTGGTTTTATTTTACTCAAAAACCAAGAGAGAGAGAGAGAGAAAACCGAATTATGCCTCTTGAAGATTCAGAAAGGTGCATATTATGAATGATTAAACCCTCAAGATATATAGAAATGATGATATAAACATATAAAAAATGATGAAATATCTACCAGATTCATAAGGGGTAAATCAATTGTCTAAGTGAAGGAAAAATTTAATTTCCATAGCCTAGGTAGATGATACACGCTTTTATGCATGTTTTGCAGAAGAAGACAAACCATCATGTTCATTATCTGATGAAATTCTAAAGGGTGGTCTTAGAGTTATACTAGTTTTATACGTGGTCAATAAATAATTAAAATTTTCACTATGTTAGAAATGATGGTTTGGTAGTTTTGATTACAATTCAATTCCAAATTAGGAAATTCAATACAATTAATATTACAACCACAAAACCTTGAAAATGCACATAATGGTCAAGTCAGATATAACATATTTGTAATCAATATTAAATCAATTGGAATAGTACCAAACTTAAAACCCCAAGTTGAGATAAAACCAATGAATTGAGGACATGAATGGATGATTTTATATATTTCCCACCACAACTTCAGGTTCACAGTAATCTCTGAAAATTGAGCTATTAAAATCATCAAATGTAATAAATGGATCACTTTTAGGGAAGTAGGTATGGGTTGAATTACATCATCTCTATCATAAAAAAATATGTCTTGGAATTACTTCAATAATGACACCAAATTCAGATCAAATATGGTCTTTCACATAAAACACTTGTTTCACCATTGATTCCTATACATATGGTTCATCCGTAGCGAGGGTACAATTCATATAAATTACTCAAAATCCACAATCCTCAACAAATGTGCCTTTCCTCATCATGGAATCGATCAACTATCATTTCATCACCGTGACTCATCCATGTGAATAATAATCCAATATTTTTTTTTCAATGACTCCATAATTACCTAAATTTTTTAATCTTGTTCTACTATCTGATACAATGGCATAAAATTCTATTGAAGAAGTAATCATAACACTATCATGTTGTGTTCTCATGTTTGTTTCTCATTCAGTGATAATAAATATGTACACATTGATAATAATTGATTTACAGTCACGAACCACAGTATTTGGGGAAAAAGTCAAAGCACTTATTTCCTCAAAGAAAAAGTCGGTAGGAAAACTCAATACATGTAATATAAATGCATACTAAACTTAATTAAATATTGATTTAATTATTTAAAATAGTAATCTTTTATCCTTTAATTGTTACCAAGAAGAAAACTCATTGCTATGAAAAGTCTCCCTCATTCTCAAAGATAAAGAAAAAGGATTTATATGTATCATTTTTTATGTTCCCTATAGATAAAAATTGGAATAGTTTAACAGATATATATGTATGATATACATATATTCAATTTACTTACTTAATGTAGTCATAAAAAAAATAAATGTAGTCCAAAACTGTGTGATGTGCCATCTTCTAATCTTCAATGCTTAATGTCATCAATGTATGTGATCCAATAATTCTTTATATTCAGGGAAGTTATTGAAAAATGGGTTCAATTTTCTCATACTGTTCTTCTTCAGTTCTCATTCGTCAGTTCATTCTTGTAGTAAGATCAGAAAAATACATATATTAGAAATACATACATTCTTGATCCAAGTAATTGTTCATGATGGACCCTTAGGGATGATTCCTATTTCGAACATAAGACATTAATGTGTACATATTTATTTCAGCTAAATACATCCAATAAAGTAAATAGGTCCTCTGAGAATTATTTCGGTTGTAAAATGGATAGTCAGATGCAGCATGAATGTGAAAAATGGAGGAAATATTTTCTCAAACACACATAAAATTAATTGGGCATCTGTAAATTTTTTTACAATAAATACTTGGACAACTTCTTAGCACAAATATCTCAAAACAAATGGGAAAACAAAATAACAACCACCGTTACATTATTAGAAAATTTATTACGTATTTCTATTGGAATCGACTCATGCAGAAGGATATGATAACATGAGTGTTCAAAGATTTTAGCTTCAACTCTCTTCTCTTGACCCATTTAGATATGTTTCTTGAATGGCCATGAGGAACTTTTATATTATCTAGTACTTCCAGAAATTTATTTTTTTCTGTAGCTATCACCTACATAATAAGAACAATGAACTTGCCATTTATTTTCATTGATACACACACGATTCAATACTGGTCTGATTCCACAATACACAAAGTCACACTGAGACCATAAATCATATTTTTTCTTTCCCCTTTACATTTATAACAATAAAAAGAAACATTTCACATATATTTTTTTTTCAACGTGCGTTATGTCTAAGACATGACATAACAAATCAGATGACCAATAAATAAAATCAAAGAAGATACTTCCCTTTTCCAATAGTAATAGGTTTCAGTGGAACATTATTTCTCTTTATAGATTTCATTCGACCCTGGACGAATGAAAAACTGAAATATTTCAATACATTATGCACATCAGTTCCAGGCATACGATGAGGAGGATCATCATTCTCCATGGTATTGTAAAATCTTCAAGGATTATTTCTATATGGATGGTCCTTTAGAAAGAATATTCGATGTACCATAAAACTAAAACTACAATGATGTTTCAGTCTTCTAGATCATGTATTCTTCATACAAATAGTACATGATAGTTTTCCCTTTGTGTTTCACCCAAACATCATTCCATAAGTAGGAAAATCATTGATCATCCACATAAGCGCATCACGTATCTGAAATATGTCTTTTGAACATGCATTATTTCTACACACAATCTCATCCCAGAGAAGATTTAAATATTTTATTAAAGGTTTCATGTATACGTATATAACATTTCTGGGATCAGAAGTTGAGATATTAGTATACCAAAAAATGAAAGGTTTTTTTTCATATACAACCAGTGGGAAGGTTATAATTGTGTATAAAAAATTACCATGTGCTGTATAAATTAAGAATATTCCAAATGGATTAAAACATCCATACGAAATACCCATCCTCACATAATGCATGTTAGCTGGAAAATCAGGAAATCAAGCACCAAATATCTACCATGAAAATCCATCTGCAGGGTTAACCAACTCATAATTAGTATTCTTTCTCTTGGTATCATTCCATCACCTTTTTATTGATA
The DNA here is from genome assembly GCA_963277665.1 of Viscum album. Lineage (NCBI taxonomy): Eukaryota > Viridiplantae > Streptophyta > Magnoliopsida > Santalales > Viscaceae > Viscum > Viscum album. The sequence continues at coordinate 659,175,476 of OY728162.1, read as the reverse complement.
TTTCATCATACATAGAAATATTATGGAATATGGGTATCAATTGAAATTTCTACATTACATTCTATGGCATACAAGATGGCGTTACATCATATTTTGTCATCTAGTGGGATGTGCCACATTTTATAAAATCATTTCGTTCATTAGTTTCCTCCCAGAAAAAACTGGAATATTTCAGGAAATCTTGAATTTTGTTTCTTCAAAATTCAAGTTCCTCAACTAAATTCCATACCATATAGTGGTTTGAGGTAATATCTACATCACATGGAAGTACTTCATTCAAGACGGAATGAATGTAATTTATGGCAATATTAGACAACATATACATAGTTTTCCCATGAAACAGTCTGATTAAAAACTCTAGATTTTTCATTTTACCGCATTATTGATATAATGGAGTCATGAAAGCATCATTAAATTTTTTCACCCTAAAAAATAATCTTTTTAATTAGACACATCATATGTACTCATATCAAAGTTTTCTTGGGTCAGAATCCATTCTTTTTCATGATGACGAATAAACATAAACTAATCATATAAAAAATTCTCTACTCTAGTAATCTCATTTTGATCATCTTCAATATGAGATTTCTTTTTCTCCATATTGTGATATCACACATATTATTTTACATGAATACAATATTTGGTTATTTGGTATCTGGATTCTTCATGGCTCAACCAAGGCCTTACAATACAATTATAACCTAGGTAGTGTATGTGAACACTATCTGAAGCATTGTAAAATGAATAATCTTAAAATCTCTCCAAATTGTTTTGAAAATCACTTGGGATCCAATTGGATTCATACATCCATATTTTATCCATTATGTTAAAAAACATTATATAATTAATTTTTTCAAATTCAATTCAATATGATTGATGTTTCATCGAAAATATCTTAATGTAAATGAATGTTTTTCGCATTATATGAAACCATAACTGACACACTACTCTATATGATAATCATAATATAAAACACAAAAAAAATACTATATTTATAAAAAAATATCTTTGAATAACTATCCATGACTGTAAAAGAACTTGTACACTTGTGGAGGATAATTTTTCAGGAGGTGAGTAAATTTTAGATCGAAGAAATTTCATATTTTAGTAGACTATTTGAGTGATCAGATACATTTTCCAAGGGGGTGGGGGGAGTCTAGGGGGTGGGAGTATCTAGGGATGGGGGATGCCCCAGGGGGTGGGGGAAGTCTAGGGGGTGTAGGTATCTAGGGGTGGGGTGGTGTCCAGGGGGTGGTTTGTCTATGAGGGTGGATGTCTAGGGGGTGGGGGCTGTCAGGGGGTGGGGTGGTTCAAGGGGGTGGGGATGTCTGGGTGTGGGGGTGTCCAGGGGGTGGGGCTATCTAGGAGGGTGGGGTGGTATCCAGGGGTTGTCTAAGTTGGGTGAGGGGCTCTCCAATGGGGTTGGTGTGTCCAGGGTGTGGGGTGGTGTCCAGGGAAGTTGTCCAAAGGGTTGGGTGTGTCCAAGTGGGTGGGGGTGTCTAGGGGGTGGTGGATGTCCTTGAGGGTAGGGGTGTTCAGGGGGTGTGGGGTGTCCAGGGGATGGGGGTGTCCAGGGGGTGGAGTTGTCCAAGGGGTGGGGGGGGGGTATCTAAGGGGGTGGCAGTTTCCACCCCCAAACTATGGTTTTAAAATCCAATGTCAATCCAGTTGTTTCTTACCTTCAAGCCTAATAAAGATGACCCAAAAGTCTGATGGTGTAAACTTGGAATATCATACATATAAATCACAACATACCGAATTGTAATCACACCTCCGAATATCATATGGGGATCAGATTTTATCTTCCACTCTAAATATCATACATGAATTCTAAAAAACATACCTAATTGTAAACACACCTCCAAATTTTAAGCTAGTTATGTGGATTATTGATGCCATGAGAGGCTAGCTGAGAGATAATTCTCGGTTGTGATACAAGGTGTAAATATAGTATATTCTATGTCTCAAAACACTATGGTGTGTGTCAAATATGATCATATGTATGTTGTTTGTGCATATAAGCAATCTTTTTGTGGGACACTACTCATGGGAGTATAAGAATTGGTATATCATTATGTGTTATGGAGTTGTACGAATGTTAAATTTTTATGAGATCAATATGGATAGTGGATAAGAAACTAAGTGAGAATTCTTAGCAGAGATCACATCTACTTAGAGGGGTAAGATTTAGTGTTTCTATGGAACATCAACAAAAGTCATAACATGTGAAATAAACTATACATTGGTTATATGTGATTCCTATTTTTTTGTAGAGTATCGATGTGGACATACCACCCCCTCCCTTGACACCCCCACCCCACACCCCTACAGCCCTCATTACCCCCATGTTTCCCCCCAAAACATCCCCACTATTGAGAAGCCACCCCACCACCCCACCTGTACAATCCACACCCTACCCCACCTGTACAATCCACACCCTACCCCACCTTGAAATCCCCCCTCCCCACTAATCCCTGGACAAACCACACCCCTACCCCACCTAGAAAGCTCATCCCTAACCCCTGGATGGCTCACACCCCTCCCCCACCTAGACAGGACACCCCCACCCCTAGACAGCCCACCCCCTCCCTATACAGCCCACAACCTCCTCCCCCACACCCCTTCAGCCCCTCTACCCCTGGACATCCCACCCCTACCCCCTGGACAACCCACCACCCGCTCCACATGGACAGCCCCCCCCCCCCCCACCAGGACAGCCCCCTCCACCCACACCCCCACCTGAACATCCCCCCCTCCATCCGGATAGCCCGTCCACCAACCCCACCAAGATAACCCACTACCCCACCTGGAGAACCCCCCCCCCCCACACACACACACCACCTGAACACCCCCCATCCCCAACCCCACCTAGACAACACACCCCCTCCCCCACTTGGATAGCCCAACCCCCCTAGACAGCCCACACCGCTCCCCCACCTTGATATCATACCCTAACCCCTCTGGATAGCCCACACCCATCCTTGGACAGCCCAAACCCCCTACCCCACAACCTTGTATCCCCATAACCCCATGCAGCCCCCTACCCCCTAGACAACCCACCACACCTGGATACCCCCCCCCCCCCAACCTGGACAACCCACTACCCCCATCCATCACCTCTTAGTGTAATTTTATTTAAAACCATTTTATTGTTTAATAAATGGAAACCATCGGGAATTAGAGATTTCATTCAAAACAACCAATTCAATTTATCAAAACATGAAAAATTCAATTTATAAGGATTTATGGGTCACTTAGGAAACTTCATTGGGGAAAGGGGAAATCACATACGTGGATAGTTCCAATTTAAAAACTGGGCCAAACACATAGGAGGTGGGATGGTGTCCAGGAGATGGGGTGGTGTCCAGTGGGGATGTCCAAGGTGGCGGGGGATGTCCAAGGGTTTCGAGGGTGTCACGGGGGTTGGGGTGTCTAAGGGTTGGGCATTTCTATGTGATGGGAGTCTCCAGGGGGATTTCTAAGGGGGTGGGGGTGTCCAGTGGGGCGGGGGGTGTCCAGGGGGTGGGGGTGTTCAGGGGTGGGGTGTCCAGGGGTGGGGGAGGGGGGTTGTCCATGGAGTGTGAGGGGTTCCCAGGGGTGGGGGATATCCAAGGGGGTGGGGGTGTACATGGGGTGGGGCTGTCCAAGGGGGTGGGGTGTGCAATGTGGTGGGTGGGGGGGGGGGGTCTGTCAAATGGGGGGTGTCTAGGGGGGGTGTCGAGTGTGCTGGTGGTGGAGGGGGCAGGGCGTTGTCCAAGCAGTGGGGGTGGGAGTATTTTGGGGAGGCAATACCCATATGATACATTGAAAATTAACTATAACAAATATAAACAACATCAAAATTCCAATCCATCAACAAACCAATAACCAATTCTTCCCCAATATCACTCCCTTCCAAATATTCCTTGAACAAAAAATATAAATACAAAATCCAAATCCAATTTTCAACTAATCTATAGTCCATATAAACTACCATATCACCATGCTGAAAAATGTTAAAACCACCTTCACCACTACCCCAACAGTCCCTAATCCCTTCACATAGACTATCCTTAAATATATTACCCCCCTTGAGACAATATAACAAAACAAACCCTTAACCATCATTGTGTGGGGAAACATTTCACCAGCACCCATTAGTTCATATGGATAAAGATCTCTAAATTGAATGAGTGGTTATGAATACTTCAAATAAAAGATATTAACACATTCATAACACATTAAGTGTAGAAAAAATAGAAAACAAATCAAGGTGTTCAGTATATGATGCCACAAACTGCACACAAATCTAGATTAGGCCAAATAAAAACTAAAAAAGGTACAGAAAATTAAAAATAAGGTAATACATAATAATTTTAATATTAGAAATAAAAAATTTCATGATTGAATATGGATCTATTGGGTTGATGGAGTTTAACATCCTAGTTTAAAGAGAGATCTTCTGGAGAGCTTCAGATTAGGGCTGCAATCGTGCAGACGGTGGGGGCAGGAGCAGCTATGTATTTGGGGAAAACCTTTCAAAATGGGTTTTAAAATCCATTGGGAAAGATATTATTTACCAAAGGTTTTGAAAACCCATTGGTATACATTATAGAAATCAAAAATTTCCCAACGGTTTGATTAAACCGTTGGTAAATCTTCATTCTAAAATCAGTATAACAATGGTTTGTTGAAACCGTTGGTAACAGTTTCTCTAAAACTAATATAAAAATGGTTGTTTCAAACCATTGGCCAAAAACCATTGGGGAAACCTCCATTTCAACTAGTGATGTCTTGAATAATATGTTTCATATGTACTAATAGATCTATCACCCTTCTATTATAGATTAAGGAATTCTTTCTCCATTTTGGAATGAAGAATTTAGGAAAGTACTTATTAAAAAAATAGGTCCTAATATTTGTAGTTTGAGAATTTGGAACATTTCTAAGTGCATTTATAGAACCATGCCCTATGATAGAGCGAGACTCAAAGGCCCAGTGATCCTATAATTTACATTTTTATAATACTAAATATATTAAAATTGTGCAAGAACATTTTTTATAAAATAATGAACTAAATCCAACATTGATTCTCAAATAAGATATTTGAGAGAGACATTGTGTTCATAATGTGGGTTATACCAAGCGAATGATATAATATTATTTAGACTCGATTGTTTGTTAAAAATTCATCATGGGAAAAAATAGTAAAATAAATTAACTAATTTATTTATTTAATAACATTATTTAAAAAACTATTTTCATCTATAAATATATGGTTATCATGAAAATTTAGGATTAACCGCATAACTTTGGATATCTAGAGGACTATTGGAGGGAATCATTATTTTTGAATGATTATGAATTGAGAACAAGGATCGTTGCACAATTGGAGTTCTATGATCTCCATAATAATATACATGTAGGAATGTTATACATTAGTGATCAATTAAAACTAAAGTTATAAACTTTTATTTATGTTTATTTATCCCCATTTTATTATCCTATGATGATCGTGGAGAAATCAACTAAAAATTGATTCCTAGATAAATTGGATTGTGATCATGGGATTGTTTATTATGGATTTGGGGGATAATAAATATTTTATTATTTGGTTTTTTATTTTCATTATAATGGAGAATGATCATAGAAAACCTAGACATAGCTGTTGTTTATTCTTAGTTATTATGATGGTTAGCCTTATATTTAGTGATATGTATCACACACAGTGTGACATGTTCCACACCCTATGTAACCCTTAGTAGACCAATATGGTATATATTGAGAATATGTGCCAAGAATAAATTTTTTTGTTCATGTCTTGTGATCCATGTCACAAACCTTTTAACTGATGGGATGTTTCATGGTGTGTAAAGGTAGTACGTTCCTAGCTGTCCATGTTTACCTTCACCCCAGGTACATTAGAAGTACACAAGCACCGGTACCTATCACTTCAAGTTCCAAATCATTATTTTATGTGCTATGTACCCTATGTGGGCATTCTATGTACTCTAGAAATTAATGCTGTGTGATTTCAAGAAATGATCAGTGCCATGCATAGTGTGATACATAAAGTACCCTAGAGAAACATCATGTACTTCTTTAGGGACATCTTGTAGTCATATTTCTCTTTAGTTTATCTTCATTGTAAGCTTGTCTGAGATTTATTAGACCAATATTGGCTGTTTTTGATTCCAGTTTCTATTCCAATAAGGGTTAGGTGTGTCATCATTCATTCATTATAGGTTTGTGTCCACTCTATAGATTCCTCATATTAGTTTAGTGTTGGTGAGACCCCTTTTTCAACATTGATATTTTTAGTCTACACTCATTAGGGTTTACTATGCTATCATGTACAAAATATCAGGCTTCATGCCCCACAACAGATTAAAAAAAGTATGCCTCTGGGAGGTCCAAATATATCATCATTTCCATCATGTACCCTAGGTAGGGTCATTAGAATTAATGTGACCAACATTTATATAGGTTTTTATCCTATATCATGTAGGATAAATCCAAGAGCTTCTGGTGTCCCCTAGTGATACAGACTGATTGAATCCTTATATATGTATCATGATATAAATTTTCTTATTGGGTATTAGTCTGTTTCTATGTGTATCTTAGATTAACCCTATCAATTCCCGTTGTGCTTCTTCCTAGCTAGACTCTATGATCCTAACAACTTGAATGAGAGTCATCAGTGATAATATATCATGGGGAATGGATTCTCGTTAACAATTTTTACCTTTGGATCCTTGAATGGAATGATAGGGGGATGTGGTTGAGACCTTTTTGAGATGGAGCCTTTGTAGGAGTATATATTGTATATTCATGTTCATCATTATGTCCCATATATTTATTTGAATAGATGTGTTGTGATGAACTATCCATGATTTATACTTACTGATTTTAGGGTGTCCTTCTGGTTATTGTTATACTCACGTTTATATGGGTTATTCCGACATGTGTCATGCGTTATGGAGATCAGTAGCTATTTAAAGGTTTTATTTGTTGAATAAGAAAAAATGGATCATAGATTCTGGATTGATAGACTATGGTTCATTCCAAGAGTCATGTTTTACTATTTTCCCCTCTTACTACTAGGTTATACTTCAAAATTTTTTGGTAGGTTTTAATTTATCACTTATTTCCTTCAATTATTATTGTTTTACAATAATTAAGGGATTTATTTGTATTGATGAATTTGGTATGACTTTTATTTTAAATTTCATAATTTTATGGTCTTGGGGATCTATGTGTGCATAGAGGTACCTTAGGATAAGGCCTCCCATGTGAGTTTATTTCATTCTCATAACTGTTAATAATCCCATAGCCTATTGGAGGTGGACTAGGGTTAGTCACACTTGACATATCACTGACCAGATAAGCCTAAGTGGGTCATGTTTTGGTATAGTGATTTTAGAGGCCTTCCATCACATGGCATGATTTTTAATTCATTTTTCTAGATATAAGGTTTCGTTTTATCACTATTGAAAAAATGGTAAAATATTTTGATCTCAACTACTAGAATAGGGACTCATGTGTTAGTGAGATAACCGACGTATCTTTTCACCAAGACTTTGATAACCTTCTATTTTACTCGATACATGTAGTCATTGGAAACATGGAATAAAATAATTACATGTATCATTTAGGAATGGGTAGTGGTTTTTATTCCCTTTTTATGTCAGCTAAGCAGATATAATCATTAATTGTTATAATGATCCAACCATTGAAGTCTAGAGATGGTATATTATTTTAATATATTGGCATTATTACAAGGAATAAAATCCCAAAGTAAAGAGATTTTTATCAGTCTTATAAAATATTAAACACATAAAACTTACATTACAATCCCCAAAATGAAATAAAAAATAAATAATACTTTTCAAATTCCATTATTCTATAAGCTTAACCCTACATATCATTCATAATACAGTTCTGGGAATCCTAGGAAAATTAAACATAAGAATGGGGTAAGCATAGATGCTCAGTAAGTGTAATCATAGAGTGAAAGATATTATGAATTTATAATCATAAACCATAAAGAGTGATGTATAATAGAAACAAAATCCCTTAAAATATAATCTTGAGCTTAATATTGCAAGAATAAATAATATGATATAAAATAAGCACAGTCATGGACATTATACTAGTAAAATAATCACATGTAACATCAATAACTTATATCATAATGAGGTAATTCATAATAACAGATGTCTACACTATCACGATCTATCCTTAAGACAGTTGCAGTAAAGAGCTATCCTTGTGAAATTTTATGTCACCGGGTAAGAACCCCTTCAGATTTGTGTAATGATTTATACTCCAGGTAATTTAAAACTGCTTGGAAACAAATGTGATGTGTTTTTCTCCAACTGATTTCATCTCATGAGACCTACCTACGCATAAAGAGGCTATAAAGGGCCATGACCATCACTTACAAAGTCCAATGGATTCCTCATACGAAAACATAAACAACAAAAATATTCATATTAGTAACTAGTATATGAAATGTAAATACTTTAACGATAAACCATGAATGATATTAATATATCACATCCACAATAAAAATGATCAAAATCCATTTAATAAAATAAATTTGATTTTATCATAAGATATCAACCACAATAAAACATAAAATTCAACAAAGGATGTTGATATGGATGAAAACACTATAATATAATTGTTTGAAATATCTTGAGAAAAATACACATTTTCATTGAAATAATTTATTTGAAGGCCATGAATTTATAAAACCAGACATTTTAAAAAATATATTTTTGAATAAACGTTTCCCACACCACTTTGACACATTTTATAGAAACTAGTACATACCCGTTCTTTCGCACGGCAATACGTCAAAGCTTACTTTCAAGAAGAAAAAACTATACGTAAATATTAATAAAGAACATCAATATTGTATATATTGAAAAAAAATAGTGATACTTAATATTGAACTATAGTAGAATAAAATATATAGAATTGAAATCATAAGGATATAAGAAAAAGAAAATAACATAGAAGAATATGCATGATAATATTGAATACATATTGGATAATATATTATAATATATATGGAAAACATAAGTATACCATCACATTACAAAATAAACCATACAAATGCATGATAGAGAATATAAGAAAAACATATAGGTTCATATAGATGAAATTAAAATTATTTGAAAACATATAAAACATATTAGAGAGTATAATGGATAACATTCAATTGAAAAGAAAAACAACATTTTTGAAAAAAAAATGAAACTGTCGTGTATAAAAAGAACACAAATGAAAATAACATTCAAATGGACATTTACATTTCAAAACATACATCATAAGTATTTATGTCCCTGAGAAATTTTGTCAAAGTGTAAAAATATCCAACTTCAAATGCTTGAAAAACATTTCTGCATAGGAAAAAATGTTTACAATAAGAACAACTGAATTTGTAGATTAAAAAAACGATAACATAAAAGTATTAATTAGAAAGCCAAATAAAATTCGAAATTTACCTTTTGAAACCTGCAAACAAACTAGAATGCTGCTACATGGATGTCGTCATGGCCCAGCTAACCCCATATACTTAGGATGTAAATGGATGTCTTCTTTCTTCTACGGCACTGAATCCACCTGCCCAGCCCCTTCCCCCACCTATGCTTGTCTCCCACCCAATCCCATCAGCCCCCCTCCCACCTCAGCCTCCCCCCTACCCAGCACCTTCCCCTACCTCTCCCCCCATGCCCACGATCTTCCCCCAGTATCCCCCTCCCCCCTTCCCTCATCCTCCCCTCCCCTCCAACCTACTCAGACCCTCACCCCTGCCCTCATCCTCCCCTCCCCTCCCCTCCCCTCCCCTCCATCCTGCCCAGCCCCCTCTCCACTGACCTCATCCCCCACTCCCCTCCCCTATACCTGCACATTAAATTTCATAAAGGGAAACCTGCACAATTAATGGGAAATGACTCACAAATAATTTAAAGAGGGATGTGTAAAATATAAACTGCATAGAAATCAAATTAAAAACAGGAACCTGTATATTTCCTTCAGCTTCTAAAAGTATGAATCGATCTTCAATGAATTGATCTTCAATAGCTACGTGAGGTGCTGTCTAGTTTTTGTACAGCCTATGAAAGAGGAAAAACTGTTATTAAGTAAAAAATTTGCTGAAGGAAATATAATTTAATGAAAGGGAGAATAATTTTTGGGTTTATCACCCAAACAGGTGTTGTATTTAACCTGTCCGTAGCTGGAAAGTTCTTACAGGTCAACCCCTGTCCATTAGTGGGTGTGGTCTTCAGTGTAGGAACCACCACATCTAGGTATGAACCCCCTTTACATGCACTGGAATAATGATAAACTAAAAAATATTAGTTCAAATCCAAAATATTACCTATAATAGAATTGAACATGTCTTGTGTTTGGATTTTTATGCATTCAATTCTGGTTGAGAATCAATTTGAGAGTGTTTTTTCAGAATATATCCTCGAGCAGATGAAAACCGGATGTTCATGTTCACTTCAAACTGCATTTTGGTTGTGCCAGCAGGAACATGGTGGAGTATCAATCAATTTAGATAAGGGGTCAGACAAGAGTTGCATGAATAATAATAATAAGCAGAGGACCTGGTCACTAACAATTTAATTCAAATTAAAATACTATTTTAGTAATTGAAAACATCTTACTATAAGAGTTCAAATATAGAATAGAATCATATAAATAATCAATATTTTATGAAATCTGGAGGATTTATTCATACATGATTCAATGAAATTAACTAATAATAATTACCTTTTCCACGAGATCAATTATGCTTATGGAAAATAAGGCCCATATGTAATAAAAAATATGAAATTTATTATATAATATCAGAACTTGAACTATACTTTTGTGTTATAAAATTACTAAAATATAGAACCCCTTTAAAAGATATATCTTAGAAGTGAGACCACCTCATCAATATCAACGAACTACATACTGGTTCCATGAAACATATGGTTCACTAACCTACATATAGAAATATAGTTTCCTGTTTGAATTTTAATCATCACAAACACAAAATGATAAAATGTTGTTATATTTCATTTTAAGAAATACTTCTGTAAAAAACATTGGTATGTGGCATGTGTTCATAAATATAATATACCATCAAGATCATCATTTCATACCATGTGATGATGTTCATAGTTTAGTAAATATGATTTTTTTGCAACAAATAGTATTTTACACCTTCAAAAATTGATATATGACATAAACATTGTTCTAATCTATGTTTGATTTGACAAGGTAGGTCACAAATTTGAACCTTTTTTATACTAGAAAAATTGAGCAGGGTAACATCAAGAACCTATTGTAATAAAAAATTCAAGTTATAATGCTTCCCTGGGGCCCCTTTAGGCTAGAATTTATGTATTGAATATCATAAATACATAAAAGAATTATAATGATAGATAGAGGTTCCATCCATAAACAATTTACATCATATAAAAATAGCATTTTATAATATGAAAACGGATTAGTGTATCAAATACTATATTGGATAAAAGCAAACAAAATCCATATATGAGATGAACGATGGAGGCTGACATCAGACATGATTCAATGACATCATCTTCTAATATTAAGATTGAAAACAACATCAAATAATATTTTAGGTAAATAAGGCCTCCAACTCAAAACAAAATGAAATTTATGAGACAATATTATAACAGGAACTAAACTTTTCTCATGTTGGATTGATGATATGTTTTGTAATGGAGATATTGTGATGACTAATTAAAAATAGACAGAGAACTACTAAGCAACTCAAATTCTATTAGTTCTTCCTCCTTCAGATATCACTTGAATTTCCTATAATTTTAAATTATTAAATTAAACCAAATAAATATATATGAATAAATGGAAAATGGATGTTTTATATTGTGAGATATGGATGGAGAAAGAGAGAATCATATCCAGTGAAATGTTTCTATCTCTCACCATGTCTTCATGGTCTGTACCCCATTCTCATACACTAAATTATAGAGAATTATAAAAGAAAATAATTCAAAACCAAAAAATATCATAAAATGAAACTACCCATGATAATCTCGAAATCATAGACAATAAATAAATCTAGGTACATATCCTGTAATTCTGTTCAATCATTCTATTGTTAACCCAAAAGTGACAACAATCCATTAATATATTATTCATGTTGCAACATTAAATAAATTCAATGTGATATAATTTTCATTTGTGTTGAAGCTACATAATTATATGTATATTTATTTATTATTATGCTTAATCAGATAATCGGTCATAAAATTTAATGATAAAATATTCAGTAATAACTTTAATATTTATCCTATTGAATAATCATAAGCATATAAAAATGAATGAAAAATTCAAGGCATAAGATGGTTTAAAAGAATACCAAAATAAATTGGGAAAGAAGCATTAAAATTCTTGGATATGGTTCCACTGAAAGTAGTGTAGGATTGTGAGGATTCAAATTTTACTGAACCATCACTTTAATATATCTAAAAATGTTATTTGATGAAAAACCATCTCCCCAAATAAACTGAATTTGAACAATGGAATCATAATGAATATTCAAGTCACATAAAGTCGACAATAGAGAACGAACATATCAAAATATCAATTTTACATTTAGACAATAAAATAGGAACAAATACAAGATAGGTTTATACCAGAATACAATGGAGGTCCTAGAATAATCTCAATAAAGCAGCTTCATATGATCAAACACATGGTCTAGAAGCACATTAATTTTCAATCACAGTATTGTTTCGCTGTGATTGTTAATAATCGAAACTCAAAACATAGACCTGAAAAGAATATCCCTGAAATAAAATAAAATGAAGTTGAATAAAGGGAGAAGGGGAAACCATGAATGCCTCGTCTTGTTCCCAACAGGCCAAAAGGAGACACACATAGTGCTGATTCAAATTACAAGGCTATAAATCATTGTTCAAAAAAAGAATATACCATCAAGATCAGCATTTCATAACATCTGATGATGATCATTGGTTGTGAGATATAGAGTGAGGGAGAGATAATCATATAAAATGTAATGTTTTGATAACTCACCAACTCTTCCTCGTACACACCCCCTTTAGATGCACTGGATAATAGAGAATCAGAAAAAGAAACAATTCAAAACAAAAACATAACTTATAACAAAACTGCCCATGATACTCTCAAAATCATTGACAACAAATAAAGCAAGGTTCCCATCATACAATTTTGTTCAATCATTATATAATTATCCAAAAAATGACATCAATCCATTAATATATTATTCATGTTGTAGAATTAAATAAATTCAAAGTGATATAATCTTCATTTGTGTTGAAGAAACATAATTGTATGTAGATTTCTTTATTATTGTGCTTAATCAGACCATAGATCATAAAATTAATAGATATAATCTTCAGTAATAATTCTGAATGAGAATGCATATTATATTTATTTAGAGACAGATGACATGTATTTAGAACGACAAGATTTCGAAATCTGGAAGAATACCAAAATACATAAATTATAATAGGAATCATTACCTTAAAATGCGTACTCATAATGAAAAATTTAAAAAGAAAGCAATTACACTATAATAGTTACTATAAATCTCAGTAAATTGGTTTGGAGTGTTTCCTCAGTCTCAATGGAAACATGAATAACTAAATTTTTGTATGCATGCATGATATGAAACAATATATTTATAACGAAATATATAAAATGAAATGAATAATGGAAAATCAATAACTACATTTAAATAATAATAAGTTGAATGGAATCATAATTATTATAATGAAAATGAAATTAAATTGGAAGTAACCTTCAAGTGGTGGTACACTACGCCCATTCTGATGGCCTCTTTGAGTAATGAATCTCCCATTGTAGTATTATTGCAGGTTAATATATATCAAATAAAAAATGAAATAGTCAAACTGTAGACAACAATAATAAAAACAATTTTAGGACATTCTATTGTTAGGGTATCATTAATTCAAATATAAGTGCTATGAGAAGTTGAAAAGAAAGAATTCAGATTCATGTCCGACAACATGAGTTCAAGTGCATACATCAAACCACATGTCAATGGAGCTGATTTATTTCAGAATGCAGTTCAACCAAACTGATGCATATAATATATATGCGAATTCGTAAATAATATTCCTAGTTATGAATGCGATCATACAAAAACAATCATGCGAAGGCAGTCCTTCGTACACCATGGTGATTGGGAAACTTCAAATCAATTGAAAATTGCAACATAAATACCATCTTCCAGATAAACAAGATCTTTTCAGAAACACACTAGAACTCATATTATGTGCTTCTGTTTGTAATCTTTCTCTATAGAATACAGACAAGCCCATCTACAAGAAATAATAGATATGTGATGAACCCTTATTTTTGATTTTAACATATACCTTACAGCTGCTCATGTTTAATTCTAGTATATGCTTGAAACTCTTCACCAGATTTTCTATTCTGAGATCTATCACTCTGATTTAGAATTTAGATCCAGAGACCCATCAGCCACATCAAAGAGTACAGATTAATCGTGTTATCAAAACACCATAAGAAATCAAATACATTTAGACATGAAGAACATTGACACTGGTTTAAATGTTTGTCATTGGTTTATACCTGGTCATAGTCACTGCATTCTCGGGGGTGCGGGAACCCTAGGTGGAGTAGAGGACCTGAACGTTGGAGTGTCGAATTGGGAGTCACCAGTTGCAGAGAAGGAATAGTCAGACGAACCGAACATTAAGTAGTGCACTTCAGAGGAGCGGATGTTTCCGGTTTATACCTGGGCTTACTCATTATGTTATCGAGGGCGCGAGAACCCTAGCTAGTGCGAAGGACCCAAACATGGGAGTGCTGAAGTGGGTGTCAACAGTTGCGGAGAAGGAATAGTCGGAGGAGTCGAACATGGAGGAGCAGAAGTCGGAGTATCGGAAGTCGGAGGAGACAAAGAAAGATCACGTGCAGGTGGAGTCGTGAATATAGAGGGGATTCGAGTAGTGGAGGTGAGTGGGAGAGAGGATTCGGGCAGGGGGAATCAGGGAGGGTTGCGAAAACCCTAGAACTGGGAAAATGGAATTGCTGCGGTGAATTGGGGAAGGCATAAAATTGGTAGGGGAAATAGCGATTGCAGTCGGGTTCGTGGGTGGTGTTTTTGGGAATGGAGTGTTTGGATGTAGAATTTCATGTGACGTGGCTGCATGGATTGTTGACACGCAGGCATAAAAATGCCAGGTTTAGAAGATATATACATTATACATTTAACATTTTTTAATAGTCGCGTTCGTATAAATAATTTATAAAATCCATTTTAAAAACATGTACTTGAATTTGAAATATTTAGAAGAATAAATATTAGAAAAATTTAAAATATTGTTTTAATTAAATATTCCATTACATAAAACCACAAAATAATCCTTTTAATTTTTTTAAAAAACATGAACATGGATAATAAATATGTCCCAATAAATACTTACATATAAGCAATCTGAAATAATAATGAGATTGTAGAATTGACCCTTAACAAAGGTACGATTCCTTCCAAACATGTTTTAAAATTCGGTATAGTTGTTTAAAACATATTATTAACATGTAATAGAATCAAAAAAAATTATGATAAAATATATGATTTATTTATGACTTAATATTACTTGTTGGTTAACAATTCCAACTTAAAGAAACATTTTGGGTAAAAAACACTTTGTTAATCATAAGTGTTTTTACTTATTGTATTACATTGATTAGGATTTAGTGACATCCATAATATAAAAAATGATTTATATATCATATAAATTCATTATATATATATAATATGGAATGTAATACACCGTTCATTGATATAGTAGGTGGTACGTATGCATGAACGTTGTATCCGTTTTCTTATCGTATTGAATGGAAGAATGTAAATGACACAGACACACACAAATATATATATATATATTATTAATGTATAATAATTATTTCTTATACTTCATACTTATTCATTATATATATATATATTTATAATAAATCTGGAATGGTTGACATGGAGGATGAATTTCATCGCATCGTGGAGACGGTATGTCGTACATTCGCAGAAGCGGTGTTATCATTCCCCTAATGGTTATGGGGAAAAGAAATGGATGGTATGTTAATTATAAAGAATCAATATCATGTCGTATGTACTATTTATATTCATTATATTCATAATTATACCCATCCAAATAATGTGGTGATGAAAAAAAATTACAACACAGTTAGAGACGGTAAGCCGTACGCATGCACACATATTGATTTTTTATTAGTATGATGGTTAAAAATAGGAATATGGTTGTCCTATAATCAATATAAAATCTCAGAATATATTTAATACTGTAATTATTAACTTATTATAGAAACATAAATGGAAGAAAATATATAATAATTAAATAAATTCAATTAATTTGGTAAAACATTTACATCTTCTTCGACTATCTCTTTTTGATTTAATGAAATGGACTTCTTAATTTTAATTTATGACCATTTAATATACTATATAATGAATTTAGGGAAGTTGGGAGAAGAAAAATTCTTGTTTTAGAAAATAAAAATTGATTTATAGGAGTGAATAAAGGGAAAGGATAGGTTCTCTTTGAAATGATATAGGACCGACACTTTGGGAAACTCCAAAACTATTCATTTAATATAAATTTATTTTCAATTTCAGCTCTATAAAAAGATCTTTATTTAGAGGATTATATATGTATGGGTCTAAATCCTCTAAGACAATTAGTATTAGACATGATTAGGTCACAATACTAACCTTATCATTTGGATTTAACAATAGTAAAACAATTTAACTCTTATCGTGACTACATGACTTTTTACACTATATGGTTAGTATAGTTACTATAAAATGCCCAAAAAGTCTCCAATTGTATAATTTATAAAATATTTGACATTTAAATAGATATTTAGAAGAAATATATATATTTTAGGGATTTTATATCATATAATATAATAATACTTATTTTAAAATCATATTTATGTCAATTTTCGCTGTATTTATTATTCACCTTTTTAAAAATATCTTACCAACTTTAATCCATCTAAAAAACTAAATTTACACATCCTAAAAATGTCAAAGTCATCAAAAAAATTCTTGGATGGAATAAAATATTTAAAATTACATTTATTGGAGTATTATTAATATCATTTAATTAATTTTTTCATTAATTAAACAATTACTACAACGTTATTATACACGCCTTTAATTAATTTATTTATTCTCCAAAATTTAGAACTGAAATATCATAATGAATATAAATTTATGAGATCTCGAATGAGTATTTTTTAAATTATGTATCTTATTTATAACCCTGTATTAAATTTTTTTAGTTATTACAATTATGAATATGACATTTTCAACTTATCATTAAATAAAATACAATAAAATTATTATTCTTAACCAAATGGATTAAAAAGATAATAATTTATTCCTTGTGTTTTTTTTGTTTGAAACAGACATATAAAATGAAATTAAGACAATTTTTTGGGTATCTTCTAAATATAATAATATTTTTTACCATTAGTTGTGTGATTTACCCATAACTGTGGTACATAAAAATGTACCAATTTTACTATTCACCCAACCCGAATAAAAAATAATTTTTTCCAATTAGACTATAAATATCATAGCTATTACATAAATTTATTTCTTTTTTTAAAATTAAATTCATAGAAGAGGTAAAATTACATTTAATGATAATCCCATGGACTTGGAAATCATTACACTTAACCTGAAACTTTTCAGAAAAATAAAAAAAAAATCCACCCTAAGTTAATTTTGAAATTTTGAACTAAAAATGATGTTTGTTTTAAAAAATTTAATTTCTAAATTTTTCTAATATTTATTACACTTTTCTTCACAAAATGACATAAAAAGAAGTTACTTTATGAAAAGAGTATTTCTAAACATATAACTTCTTTTCCAAAACTTATACATTTAATTATAAATATGTTTCATTTATGTGAAAAAATTACAAATAAAAAATGAAAATTATTTATTACTATTTATATTAATATGATTTGTGTATAAGTTAATATTATATCTTTAAAACAATTATAATACTAAACTATTGTTTCAAAAAAACAATTTGTTGCCTGTAATGCTAGCTAAGTCAGTGTTGCATGTAATATAATCTATTGAATTTATTTAAAAATATAATGTAACATGAAATCTAGGGGTTTTAAATTCCCCCCGTCAATAAATTTTGTCCTCACAATTTGAAATTGCACTTCTAAAATATAATATTTATACTTGAAAATACCTTTTTGGAAAACCCATATCGATGATATGGTTAATAAAATATTCTTTTAATAATATGGAATGGGAAAATGAAAAGGCCTCCACGAATTTATGATTTCTAATAGGAGAAAATTAGTGGAATATAGAGATATAGACATGGTGGAAAACATAAATATTTATAGTATGTGATTTAGGTCATCAATAAAAAACCATCGGTTCAACAAATGTTGAGGGCCTCAAATCCATAAATCTATGATGATTTCAAATACTGTCAGTTCAAAAAATGATTACATTTTTTTCATTAGATACTATTCTATGAGTTGAGAGATTATTACACACTCTATGGATATATGAAAATATACCTTTCTATAAACACAATCTATACTTTTGATTTCACCTTAAACTATTTAAACTTCTTCTCTTAGTACAGATAACATCATATGGTGAAGTAATACATTAACCTCAAAAACCATATCTAAAGTTCAACTTAACCCATTACAACTTTAAGACTCATCAAAATACATCTGAATAAATTTATGCTCAAGAAATGTATAAGAAAAGTCACTAAATTTCCAAAAATCAAATTAACATCATGTTTTCCCTAAACATCATAATGTTTCTCTTATTAACACATACAAATTTTTTTATCACCATAAAAAGAATAATAAAAAAGTTCATTCCTCCAAATAATTATCGAAAAAGTAATGTAGTAGAATCCATATATATCTCAAGATTCTTATAAATATAATATAATAACTTATTTATTGAATCAAAAAACACAAATACATCAATTATTACACTTTCACTTTAGAAACAACATAATCATGACCTTGATCCCTTTGATTTTTCTATGCTATATTTATTGGATTATTAAGACATTAATTTTTGAATATCACCATTTCACTATGTTTGAAGCCCTGAATATTAGTCTTTTCGTTATGTAATTTTAATTATTTTTTCCTATTGACCCTTTTTTCCACACTTATAACAAACACCCAATCCCTTCAAGCACTTCCCAGGGCATTTTTTTCCACAATTATCCCATGTGGGGAAATTTTTTGTTCCCTTGTTCCCTTTATCTTGATTTTTCTCCATCATTCTCTTCATATAATTCTTTCCCTCAAATTCATAATACATAAGGAATTCATTCTCTATCTTGATAGCAGAAAATATAATAACATTTTATGATGAGAATTATTGGGAGACCAATGCCTTTCAAAAAAAGTTCTTTATCCAATTAATGAAATTTACAATATTACTCATTGTGTTCTATATATAGTCTATAGAATTTATCTCTATCCTTGTAAATTTCACATCATACGTTGAATCATTCTCATCCTCCTTTTTCCCCCAGACAAAGAAATTTTCTCCCCATATCAACTCTCTCATGATGTGTAAAATAATTTTCAATGAAAATTTACCTAATATCCTTATATTCCATATTTTTAATTTTATCATCCTCTGTTATGTTTTGAATCAATAACCACCATTGATCTGAATCTCTAGAGACATGAAAAACTACCATGACAACCATCTCTCTTTCATTTCTTCCCAAATCATTAAATATATTCTCTAAAAAACGTGTCCATTTTTTAGCTAAAAATGGGGTTATAGTCTCATTGAATGTTAGAGGTCGATGTATCATGAAGAGGCATGTAATTTTTACTCCACATTATGGTTAAGGATGTTCTATAAAATTAAATTTATTGTTCATAACCAGAGTCAACTATCCTAGTATAGTTATAAGTTGTTATACACCTGTTTCAACTCCAACTCCAACATAATTATCCTGCATAAGATGTAAATCCCTATGAGGAATATGTGTGTTGATATAGTTTCCATTCCTTCCACTATGCGCTATTTAAAAATAATTTCATACACTAGATTAGTTTATGAATCATAAGTCATAATTCTAAACATGTAAAATACAAAAAATTAATTGAAAACTTTTGGCATACCTTATCACATAATCATAAAATTGGTTTCATTGGGGACATATTTTCCTTTAAATCCTTCATAATAGTTACTAAAGAAAATGTGAATTATCCTATGAATATGAAATAGGAGTGTAAAACTCGGTGTGCAGTAAGCCTTTTCATCATGTACCAATTTACCTCGAGTAAAGCCCGGGACAACTTGTCAAAGTTTGGTCCCATGGTATATCTGTTCCAAAACCATTTTCCATTTTTAGTATCCAGACAAGTATGTATAGCCATGAATTCCCACATAATCTCTACCTTAACAAAATTATTGGACATTCTTCTATACTTATCCATAATGTATATCAAAGGTTTATGTTCCCTAATCTATGTTTTCCAAATCAAATTTCCAATGTTGTTTCT
Organism: Viscum album; assembly: GCA_963277665.1. Lineage (NCBI taxonomy): Eukaryota > Viridiplantae > Streptophyta > Magnoliopsida > Santalales > Viscaceae > Viscum > Viscum album. The sequence goes on along the minus strand of OY728162.1, from coordinate 659,154,851 downwards.
AAACATCCTTTGATACCAATTATAACTCCCTGAACCTAGAATCCCAAAGATGGTTCATTATTTTAATACATTGGCATGATTAAAGGGAAGAAAATTTTGATGTACTGGCCATTTTAGTAGTACTGGAAATAAATTAAATTCATGAACCATACATTACAATAAAAAACATAAAATAAAAAATCGATAATCCATTTAAATCATTTTTATTCTCGTAGATTAACACTAAATTTCAGCCAAAATACACTTCTTGAAATAATGGTAAAATAAAACATAAGAAAGGGGTGAGCTCATATGATTTGTAATGGTAAGTATAGAGTGGAATATATTATTAATAAATAATCATAAACTATAAGGAAAAGTGTATTGACAAGACACAAACCCATTTAACAAAATCTTGAGCATAATATAGAAAGAATAAATATTACCATGTAAAATAAGCGTAATTATATATATTCTACTAGTTGAATAATCAGATGAAAAATAAATAAAAAATATTATAATGAGGGAATGCATAATTCTGGATGTTTTCAGTATCAAGATATATCCTAAAGATAGGTACTGTCAAGATCTATGCTCATGATAGTTTTATTCGAGGGGTAGAAACCCACATTGTTTGGGTTAATATTCATCCTCATGAAAATTTAAAATGGCTTGAAAACAAACTCAAGGTGTTTTTCGCCAACTAAATTCATCTCATGAGAACTACCGATGAATTGGGGGGTTATCGTGGGCCCTTACTATCATATAATAAGTCCAATGGATTCGTCAAACAAAAACATAAACAACATAATCATTTTTATTGATAAAATAAAATACTAAATGTGAATATATTAACCATAAACCATGAATTTTAATAAAATAACTTATCTACAGTCAAACATATCACAATAACTTGAATAAAAAGTTATATTTTATCATAAGATATCAACAAAAATCATACATAAATTTCAATAAAGGATTTGGACATAGATGAAAAGACTCTAAAAAAATAATTTGAAATATCTTGATACAAATAACCTTTCTCTTTGAAATCATTTTTTTAAAATACATGCATTTATAAAATAAGAAATTTAGAAAATATATTTTTGAATCAAGAGTGTCCCATACCACTTTTAAAAAATACATAGATTTTCAAATATTTACTTTTTAAAATATTCAAGTTCTTATAAATAAATCCATTAAACGCATTTTCAAAACGTGGACATGAATGAGAATGATTTAGAATAATAAATCATTGAAAATTTTAAAACAATGTTTTATTTAAATATTACCTTATATAAAACCTTAAAAATAATCCTTTTGAATTTTTTTTAAGAAACATTGACATGGATGATAAATACATGCCAATAAATACTTAGGTAAAATCAATCTCGAATAACATAGAGATTTCACAATTAACCCTTACCATAGGTCTGATTCCTTCTGTAAATGTTTGAAACTCATGTGTAGTGGGTTTAAATATATTATTAACCTGTACTAGAATAATAATAATAATTTTGATATCATATATAATAAATTTATTACTTTATATTACTAGTTCATTAATAACTCTATGTTAAATCAACATTTCGAGTAATAGTAACTTTGTTAATCATACCTTTTTTGACTTGTTATATTACATTGATCATGATTTAATTACTTATATAAAATACAACATGATTTATATATCATATATATTCAGTATATATATAATATATGGAATGGAATATACCATTCATGGAGATGGTAGGCCATTATTATGCATGAATGATGTTTCCATTTTCTTATCGTATTGAATGGAAGAATGTAAATGAGATATATAAATATATATTATTTTAGTATAATTATTATGTCATTTATATCATACATACCATCTCCACGGATGCGGAGGAAGCCTTATATCATGGTGATGGTGATGGGTTTGATTTTGGAGGTATGTGGTTGTTATGTTTGGTCTGTGATTCTAGTTTTCTAAACTATTATTTTATTAATAATTGGTCAAAGGTGTTTCCATTGGAAATGATTTTCAGGTAAGTCATACGTGTGCATGAGTGATGATATCATTACCTTAATGGTAAATGTGTAAAGAAATTTATGATATTATAGTTATATAAAATCAATATCATGTTATATTTATTATTTATATCCACTATATTCATCATTGTACCCATCTGAATTAATATGTAATGAAAAACAATTTACACCACAACATGTAGAAGATAGGTTGTACACAAGCACACATTGCAATTTTTTTTCATATGATGGATACAATGATTAATATGGTCGTTCCATAATCATAATAAAATATCCCAATATAGTTGATACTATATTTATTACCTTAGTATAGAAACATCCAAGGATGATGAAGTATAAAAAAATAAATTGAATTGAATTGGTAAAACAATTACCTCTTTTTTCGGTATCTCCTTTTGATTTGTATAAATGGACTTCTTAGGTTGGATATATGCCAAAACAATGTCCTCTATGATTAAATAATGGAATTTAGGATGATAAATGGTTTTTATTTGTCCGATCCAAATTGATTTAGAGGTGTGAATAATGGGGAATGAGAGGTTCTATTTTATATAAGAGGGGATGTGCACTTTTAGAAACTCCAAAACTATTAATATAATATAAATTGGTTTTTAATTTAAAATAGTTCCAAGGTTAGTCATTTAGAGTACAACATGATAATGGGTCAAAATAATCATAACCAATGAATTATAGACATGTTAAGGTAACAATATTAACCTTATCTTTTGGATTTAACCCATAGTTAATCAATTTAACTATTATGACAACTACTTGTCTTTTAACTCTATAGGGTCGGTATATTTAAAATAAAATTAAACATTAACCACAATTGGATTATTTAGGAAATATTTAACATTATTATTTTCATTTATCTAAAATATATATTTTTATATATTTTATATCATTTAATAAAATATTATTTCTTTTAAAATGTCATTTATGTCTAGTTTGACAGTATTTATTACTTATCTTTTTAAAAATATCAAAAAAACATTATTACTTCTTAAAATATACATTTAATCAGACCTAACATGTAAAAGGAATTAAAAAATATTATATGACATCAAATATTTCAAATTATATTTATTTTAATATTATTTATATAATTTAGTTAATATTTTCATTAATTAAACAATAATTTTATCACTATTATACAATATTTTAATATACTTATTTATTCTCTAAAAAATAAAATTAAATATAACGATTAATATATATTTAAAATGTCTATGATATATATTTATAATATAATTTATTTTATATATAGCCCTATATTAAAAATGATTTAGTTATTAAATATTTGAGTACGACATTTTGAACTAACCTTTAAATAAAATATAATAAAAGTCTTATTCTTACCCAAGTGGCTTAAAAAGATCATAATTTCAAAATAGTGCTGATTTGGGTCGAAATATTATTATCTAGTTAAATTAGGACAAGTGTAATGTTAAATTTTACATATTATAATATTATTTTTAATTTTAATTACACGATTTACCCTTAACCATGGTAGATAAATTTTTTCCAAAGTTACTATTCACAAAAAACAAAATAAAAATTAGATTTATCTAATTAGAATATAATATAATATAGAATTCAATAGTTTATTTAAATTTCAAATAATTCAATTCCCAAAAGCAAAAAAATTACTTTTAATGCTTATCCTGCAAATGTGGCAAGAAGGTAGATAAAACAAACGTTCAAAAGATCAATATGCTTTTACATATAATTTAAATACAAAAAAATTATTTAAATAACCTAAATTGTATTAATTTATGTTTTAATTATATATTTTTACTTTTAAATAATTGTACTTTATAATAATTATTTAAACTAAATTGCCAGTTTCTAAACTATTCATCCAAAAAATGAAACTATTTAGAAAAATACCAAAAATTAACCTTAAGAAAATTTGGCATTTAAAATTCAAAAAAAATTTAAAAAATTGAGTTTATAATAGTTTCTAAAATTAATTTTATTATTTTTCACAAAAGGGAATAAAAAGAAGTTCATTTATGAAAATAGTATTTCTAAAAATAATATTTTACCAAAACTTATACATTTCATTATAAATATGTTGTATTTATGTGAAAACATTATAAATAACATTTAAATATTATTTATTACTATTGAAATTTTTATTATTAATGGATAAGTAATTATTATATCATCTAAATAATTATAACACTAAAGTGTTTTTTATAGAAACTCAATGTTACATGTAATGCAAGAAAAGTTGGTGTTGTGTGCAACAGAAGATATTGAATTTATTTAAAAAGATAACCTACCATGAAATATTGGGATGTTACAATCACAGTATGTCTTGTCTTTTTACAGGATGTTTCCATGATAATAACCTACTAGGTTTCCCCTATACAGTCAAGAGTACAACCTGATGATTGATGAGGCCTCCATAAAGGGATCATTCATGAGATTTCATTCTTTTAGGATGATCATATTGTGGGTTTCACCCAATGATAAGTTCATGGGGCCACCTCTAGTGATTCATGTAGATGCATCATGGCTGGATGAGATGTGGATTGCTCTCTTTTTATGATCTCATACTTCATGGAGGTTTGTCCTTGTTTAGATTTCGGTTTAAATATCTTAAATATGGTTAATGGATTGTTTACCAGGAGTATTAGGAGGCTGAAGGGTATTTTAGAGGTTCCGGACACAAAACCAAGTGAATTCTATCCATCAATTTCATCTGGAATGGTTAGCACATGGTTAAGGATTACTATGTTCCAAAACCATTCTAACCAAGAGGAGGAGTGCACGGCTAAACAAACCGTCCAAGGAAGGAGGCCAAACTATTCAGACATGGATATAGGAATTACTCAGAGTTATCACATAGTTTGGAAAACCATACAGAATCCCTTGGTAACCTTTCAACTTGGACCACCTCTAGGATAAAGGTAACCACATAGTTGGCCCATGTTTTGAGAAATCGTATGGGAAAACTATGTGCCCCAATAAAAAGTGATAAATTACTAAATTTCCACCGATGGATTTTAGGTTCCTCATCTAATTTTCTCACCATTTCTCCCTCCTCCATTTATAGTGATGAAGAAAACCCCCCACCAATCTTTTTAAGGGTTAATATCCTTCATTTCATGGATATTTGGAGTGTTTTGGTTTATAGATCCAAATTCTAGGTAAGTCTAATACTCCTCTTGTGTCTCTTTTTTTGATTTGGCTTGTGGTTTCATTATTGTTCTTCTGAGCCCATATAACTCACATTTTCCAGTGGATCATAGGTAGGGTCATCATTGGGGCTTGAATCCATATATATTTCGATGGTTAAGGGAGAGTTCATCTTGATATTTGAGTAAGGTGGTCTATAAGTTATATTCCATAGTATTGATATTTATTTGTGATTTCATTTTGCGCATTTGATTCCCTTTTGTTGTGTATTTGATTCCATTAGTAATATTTCATGAAATGGTAGGATTAATGGTGAATTGAAACCCTCATGATCCACACAAGAGGCAGTGAGGTTCATTAAACAAGTTTAGGTCCCCCCATGTTGAGTGTCAATATTCTCAAACCTAAAAATTTTAACTTTTAGTATGAAGTTCATTTTTGTTAAAATAGAACCCATGATATATGTGTTGACATGCCAGTTTGGATTATAAAAAGGCACTAATGGTAGTTATTTCATGTTAATTTCAATTTGATAAAGGATTAATTGTTTAATAAAATATGAAAAGGTGTTTAATTGAATATAGTGAATGTGTTAAATGACATATGTGTTGTAATTGAATTGCGTAAATGAGCTAATTTATGTGAATTGATGAATTGTGTGAAATGTGTTAATGCGCATAAATTCGTAAATATGTTAAATTGGTTATGATTTGTAAAGGTAATTGGGTTAAATCATTTATTCCATAAAAATGATAAATAGGTTAATAGTTTAATGCATGATATTGAGTTATTTGTTAATGAGTATGAATTGTGAATGTTGTGTTTATTAGTTGTGATTGAAAAAATAAGAATTTACAAATGGATAGATAGTTGTGGTGTATTGAACGTGAGGTTCTATGCCCATGGGTTGGGTTACAATGAGGCTTTAAACCCCACTCCATAATGCATGGGTTAGGTATGGGGACATAGGCATGATACCCCTAACTATTGCATTTCTTGAAACTACATAAACCATGGATCAAAGGAAAGTATATTGTATTTATTTGTGATATGTTTATCCATTGTGAGATAGGGAACTCCAATTATCCACTTATTCATGATAATTAACTGGGTAAGGCCATTTTCTAAAAGATTTAAATTCTTAACCAATGGAATAAGTGATGAAAATGAGGTTAGTAATGATGACGGTATAAGTTATTAAACTTGAACAAATTATTGAAATATTTTATGTGAGTATTTTTATCTAATTGTACCTGAGTTATATTTTTTATATTATCATTTATTCATTACTTTTATTTATTATCTGTTAAAAAATAATAGTTTTTAGACACTTTTGGTGGGGGATTACTAAGTTGCACTCACACCCTTCTCGGGCCGTCATTGGGTACCAGAGAATATTTCATGGTTACAAGTCAGGACAAGGGCACATTCCCTATGATAGAGAGTTGAGTTTGTATTGGGATGTGAATGGTTGTTGATAGGGACTTTGATGCAAGGCCTATTTTAGGATTCAACTACTGGTCTTAATTTTGGAATTTCCTTTACTTTGGAACTATTAGCATGACATGACATATTTATTATTTGGTTGTGGTTGTACCCAATTTGGTATTTGGTTGGTAATGAATGGTTTTGTGTTATTGTTTATTTTTTACATTATTTAATTTATTATCTTATATGAATTACAATGGTAAATATGGTATTTTGTCCCCACATGATCCATTAGAACCTCACTTCTAATCAGAAGCCTGTGGCGTACAGGGAAGCATGCTTCAGGTCATGTGGCGACCTAGATCAGGTTACAAGTTTAGTGTATTTAAGGTCGATGATGTTACAAAGGGGTATTAGAGGTGGATATTTTATGTGGTCATACTATTTTGAATTGTAAAAGCGATATTAAAAAGTTTCAAGCCTAGGTAATGAGCTTGTGAATTGGAGTATCCAACCCATGTATGGGTGAAAACCAAAGTACCCAAGTTGGGAATTATTATTATTGATGTGTATTTTTATAGTTGAAAAATATTTCGCTATTGGGAGATGTGCATGTTTTGTGGTGTGGCTGTTTTATGATATTTTTCTCATGGAAAAAATTGAATGAGGTTGTGCATTCATGCATTATTGTAAACACCTAGGGATATAGGTGGCATGCATCATGATAGGAAAATGTGTGATGTGTTTACATGATGTGAAGGGTAATATTCATTTTAAATTCTTGAATAAGTTAAAGAAAATAATATCTAATAAATATGATAAAAATGGATAAAAATAAAGATAATTGAAAAACGGTAAATGAAATTATGCTAAATAAAGGTGTTTAATGTGATAAAATGTTGGTTGTAACAAGTCAGAGAAAGGGAAATATTCCTCAAAGGAATATTTATGTTGGGAGTGGGGATATATTATAAAAGAGTGTCTAAAGAAGGACTTGTGACTATGTAGGTTGGTTTACCCCAGGTTATCCATGATGCATGGTAGGGATGGTCGAGGGTAGTGTTCATGATGTGATGATGTTCGTAGAGATAGTTGATGAGAAATGTGGGGTTTTATGGCTAGTAGAGAACCTTATTTTATGTAAATATTGTACGATTTATGTTATGTTATCTAACACTCATGTTTATAATTTTATAGAAAAGTCACCACAGTTATGCTGGGAGATAAGAGGACATAACTGATAATTATCATCCAAATGTGGGGAAAGAGGTTCCAGTTGTTTAAGGGGACAGATGAGCATGGAAGTTCCATGAGAACATTTATCATTTTATGAAGATGATGGAATATGACCTGAGTCGGGTTGTGCTGAGTATGTTTGTTCTGAACAAGGAGTTTCAGTTGTAGAAAACTCCAACAATTTCATGACATTGTAAATTAGCGGATGCAATGTTCTGGATGGATTTGATTTAGATTATTTTCGATCACATGGAGACTCTATGAGAAAACAGAGTTAAGTTGGTATCATATATGTTGTGGGGACCAGCAACGTAGGGGTGCGATATTTTTATCCAGAATCAGTAGGTAAATGGTCTGTTATGGAAAGACTTAAAAGAAATATTTATAGAGAATTTATACCTATAGAAATTGTGATAGGTGTGGGATTCCGAGATTTTGAGGTTACCATGGGGAATAATGTTAGTAATGGAATTTGTTGGCCATTTCATAGACTTGTAATCATTTTTCAACCATTGGCAGGGGATGGGCCGCTACGACGAGATGCATTCAAGATGGACATAGACACGACATTAAGTCCTAGCATAATATCTATTGTTTAAATATATTTATAAAAATGATGGATCACACTATTATTTTAGAAGGGAACTTAAAGGAGGATTCATGTAGTGGGTGTGTGTGGTTCAAGTTGGATGGACCTGTGGTGTAACATCTGAGGGAAGGAAGCATTGTTTTGGGAATATCCACAAGGGAAAAATTGTAATAATTAGTTAGAAGAGATGATCCTCCTCTCAATGAAGTGACCTAATGTTTTTAAAATAGTGTGAATGTCTAGGGAACATGCATATCCAGTTCCCCTAAACACTAATTGAGTTATGAGCATATTGAAGAATGGGACATGTGTTGAGGATCTTTTGGAACCCTCAACATGTGGGCATAGAGGGAGTGTATAGATTGATGTAGAGTGAGGTCATGAGTTTGGTACCCAATAATAGTCAGGTCGTTGGAGGTCTACTATCCATATAGTTAGAGGTGGTAGACTTGATACTGTGGGGATAGAGCACCCACATCAGTAGAGTAGCGTGGAACTAGGAATCCAGACTAGAGACCATTGGAGATGGGCATGTCTACATAATGCTCTTCAGTCTGGACTAGGAGGTGGTGAGGCTGAATCATCAACTATTCAAGGTAAAATCCTTATTGATTTCAAATATTCTAGTGATTTTTTAATATAGTTTCATAACATTATTTTATATATTCTCAGTTTGTGGTTGTGTTGGGACCTGTCTTCAAACATGTGTGTGGGGTTATGTCAATTGATACCTCATTAAGAGTATGAACATAAAATATAAGTCAATGTATGAGTTTTGGGCTTGGGGTTGGTTGGTATTATTTCATATGGTACTTATTTTTATTTGAGATGTAGGGGTTTGATTTTATTATTTTTATGGGATGGGTAGTGCCATAATAAACACATATTGATTTTTACTATCGTAGGTTAAAATTTCATCTATTGAATGGGAAACATACATCCATAATGGTGATTGAGATGTCTTAGGAATCTATAATGTGCTAGTTTGTTAGTAGTAGTGTTAACTCATAACCCAAGTTGCTTTTATCAAGATTAATGATGGGGAAATAGGACCGCATGTTTTTCCTCTACTGGTGGATTAGTTCCAATATGTTTTTCCTGAGGATTTATAAGGGCTACAACCCGAGAAGGATATTGTTTTCATGATATAGTTCCAACAATGTGTAGAATAATTTTCCATTTTTTCATATATAATATCACCATAAGAAGTCAAGGAACTAAAAACTCAGTAGTAGGAATTGGATAATAAGGGTTTTATTATTCCTAGTACATCACCATGGGGATCTGCTATGTTGTTTTCAAAGAAAGAGGAAGGAACATTATGACTATGTTTTGATTATAGGAAACTGAATCAGTTGATAGTTATGAATAGATATCCACTGCCACAAATTGATGATCTTTTTTACCACATGAGAGGTGCTTTAGTGTTCTCCAAGATTAACTTTAGTTCTAGATATCATCAGTTAGGGGTGATACCTTCTGATGTACTATGTACATCCTTGAGGAGTAGCTATGAGTTTTTTGAGATTGTTGTGATTTCGTTTGGGCTGAAAAGGTGTTGTTAATTTTTATATTTCTAATGATATAAATCATTCATCCTTTCCTTGACCAATTCATAGTTTTCTTTATGGATGAAATCTTATAATACTCCAAAACTCATAACGATCATGCCAAACATCTTTACATCATCCTGAGTACACAGATAAAGGATAGGCTATATGCCAAGATATAAAAGTTCCATTTATTTATTAGAATGGTGAATTGATTAGGTCACATCATCTCTGAGGAAGGTATGTCAGTAATCTAAAAGAAAGTGTAGGAAGATGTATCTTAGTAGTATCCCAAGAATGTTTCTGATGTCGGAATTTTTATATGTATTGTCTAGATATTAATGAAGGATAATTAAAAACTTCTCCAATTTTTAGTTCCACTTTCATGCTTGACCGTGAAGGAAATCATGATTTAATGGTCTGAAGCATGTGTGAATTATTTTTGACTATTAGAGAAGTGGTTGATAACTAAAACGATTCTAATCTTACGAGATCCGGGTAAGGGATATACCATGTATTATGATGCATCTGGTATTGGGATTGGGGATGTGACAATACATGATGATCAGGTTCTGGTTTATGGGTTACAATAGCTAATATCTCATTAAATAAATTACCTTACACATGATATTGAATTGGCCATAGTGGTTCATTCCTTAAAATGTTGGCAATATTACATTTTGAGAGAATGATTTACAGTGTACACTGATCATTGAATCATAACATACATATTCTATTAGTTTTATTTGAATATTTTTCATTGAATATTGGTCAATTACAAGAAGTATTTTGACTTCGAGCTACATTACACATCGGGAAAGGGAAATAGTGTGGTAGATGTTGTGAGTCGGAAGGCTCAAAATCTGGAAGCTCAAGAATCAAGATTACAGTGGACGATGATGGAATTATTTGTTGAGATGTATTTGAAGATTTTGGATGGCCAGGGTTAGATGAATCTTGCATCATTGATAGTTGATTTCATTCTTCTGAGATGAATCAAAGAGAAACAACATGAATATTCATAATTTTTTTATCTATGGTAAAGTCTTATAGATGAGGAGCCACCTTCTAGTTGGAACATTGGAGATTATGGGGTCATTTCTATTTGTAGTCATGTTGTTGAGATAATGTGTATGCTAGAAGAGTTGACATGTGAGCTTCATGCATCAAGGTCTAAAGTACATCTTGATTTGACAAAAATTTATCATGATCTTTGAAGGAATCATTAGTGGTCTTGGATGAAGGAAGAGGTTGCATGTTTTCTGGCATAAATCCTTACCTGTTAGCAAAAAACTATTATCATCAGTGACTAGAATTTTTGTTAGATCCATCTTCCAATCCAGAGTAGAAATGTTGTTTTGTGATGATGAATTTTGTGGTGAGTCTACAGATGATTCCTCATAAGAATGATGTGATATAGGTATTTGTGGTTCAGTTCACTACTTTGGCTAACATATTAATGATTCGAGAGATTTTCACCATGGACAAGTTGGGTGATTTATAAGTTTAGGAGATATTATAGTAACATGGTGTACTTTAGACTATATTTTCATATCATGATATGTGTTTCACATAATGCTTATAGAAGTTGTTACAGATGGCCATTAGTATACAAGTTTTTTTTAATACTGATTTTCAGCTCTAGATGGATGGGAAATCAGAGCACACTATTTATGTGTTATATCATATGTTAAGATATATTTTCCTATAATTTGAAGGATCATGGGAAAATATTCGATAACTAGTTGTTTTTCCTACAAGAATAGTTAACATGCTACGATTCAGATGGTACCGTTTTAGGCCCTCTATGGTATGTTATGTATATCTACGTTATGTTGGGTGGAGGCTGGGGAATTATAGTTATTGGGGCCCAGTCCTTTGTATGAGGTGTCAAAATAGATTTAGTTGATTCAGAAGTGTATGGATACATCCCAAATCTATAAAAATTCATATATAGATCTACATCGTAGAACTCTTGAGTATTTAGTTGGTGGTTGTGTGTTTCTTTGGGTGTCACCATGTTCGGGTCACTATCGTATTAGGAAACCGGGTAAGTTGGAACCAATTCACATGGGTCCATTTTATATTTTGGTGCGAACCGTACTAGATGCATATTGAGTGTCTCATCTATAGTGATATAGTGTTTTAAATAATTTGTTTCACATGTCACAACTTATATAGTATCACCCTGACCTATCTAATGTGACTGATTTTTAGGATGTTGAGCTTGAGTGTGATGAATCCATTAAGTATTATATGATTAATATTGTATACCATAGGTGCCATGTCTTCCAGGGCAATAATATTCCCTTGGTTGGGGTTTTTTGTATGCATGGAAATGATGAATAAGAATCTTGGAATGAGAGTAGGATATATAAGACTAGTGTCCTAATCTCTTTTCTTTGCAAGCTTATTGACACATTGGAGTGTAGATCAAGGATGGGCCATTATAAGGACGGGAGTTTGTATGATCCTGTACTTCAATGAGGTATTTCCTTGTTTATATATTAATTTAAATATCTTAAATATGATTAATGGAATTATTTCTAATTATATGAGGAGGCTTAGGGGTGTTTTGGGGGTTCAGAACTAAAAATAAAGTGAATTTGGTCCATCCAGTGCATATTTGACAGTTAGCACATGGTTAGGGATAACTGTGAAACCAAACATTCCCAACCAGGATGATGGGTGCACATATAAACAAACCGTGAATGGAAGTAGGCCAAACCGTGTGAACCTGGAAAGAGGCATTCTGCATGGTTGGCATATAGTTTTTCAAAATTTGAAGAATCCAAAGGTAACCTTGTGACTTGTACCCCTATTAGATATAGGAATTCACATATCTGAAGCATGGTTTGAAAAAGTGTGCGGCCAAACCTTGAACCCCCCTAAAAAGTTCAAAATGTGAAAATTTTCCTTGATGGATTTTCTGTTACTCGACAAATTTTCTCCCCATTTCTTCCTCCTTTAGCCCTTGAGATGAACCCAAACCCCCAAATCATTCCAACGGTTTATATCCTTTAGTTATAGACTATTTGGATGGACATTTGTGGTGGAGAAAATCTATGGGTAAATCTAATGCTCCTATTTTGTCTCTTTTCTGGATAAGGGCTTGTGGTTTCATTTTTTTCGAATAAACCCCAAAAACAACTTTTTTGTTGGATAATAGGTTGGGGATTCAAATAATGATTCAATATAGATCTAAGACTATGGTTAAGTGTGTGTTAATCTTCAAATTTTAGTGGTATGGTATTCATGTTATATCTGATAGTCCTGATTTTGATTTCTGCTTGCATGGTTGTGTGTTTGGATCACTTTTATTTTGAATTTGATTCCTTTAGTATGATTTGGTGAAATGGTAAGTTAAAGGGTGAATTTAAATCTTCATGATCCCAATTTAATTAATTGTGAATAATTAGACTCTTTTAGGGACACATATGGGGTGTGAGAAATATTCCTAAACATACAAAATTGTGTTTTTAAGTCTGAAGATCATTTATGTTGAAATGGAGCCCATGATGTATGTGTTGACTTTCTAGTCTGGATTATAAAAATTCAGTAATTTTAGTTATATTTTGTTATAAGAAATGGTATAACAATTTTTTTTAGAAAAATATGAATATGGGCCAACTGGAATAAAGTTATTATGTCAATTGAATTATGAATTGTGAGTATTATATGTATTGGTTATTAATGGTATATTATATGGTGTATGTGGTTTATGGACAGATAAGAATATGAACATGGATAAGTATTTCTGGGGTATTTTACATAAGGATCTATGCCCATAGGTTGGGTTAGACTAAGGATCTATACCACACCCTATAATGTACAAGTTCATGAAGGGGATTGAGGCTCTATACCCCTAATTTTTTCAAATGATGAAACTAATTGGATAGAGGATCCAAAGTAAGTGTATTGTATTTTTTTGTGAAATAGTTATCACTAGTTACATGGGGAACATTATTTATCCCCTTAAGCTTGATAATTTACCAGCTTAGGCCATTGGGTAAATGATGTAAATTCCCAACCCTTGGAAAAAGTGATGAAACTGAATTTAGTAATATTGATGGTATAAGTAATGAAAATAGAAAAATAAGATTGAAATGGTTTTAGGGTATATTGTTACCTAATGGAACCAAAGTTATCATTTTTTTATCTTGACATTTATTTAGTACATGAAAAAACTATATATTTATATTGGATATTAATATAACCCTATTTAAATAGATTTATCTTAGATGGATAATAATTTTGATGAAACAGTTGAACATAATCCATGAGGAAAATATCCTTTCTTATTAAAAAAGTGTTTATTTTCTTAAAACTATGTACAATTTTAAAAGAAAATAGTTAATTTATAACTAAAATTGAAATCAAGTAAAAAAATATTCATGTAAATAAGGTGTTATGAGGATTTAAAAATCCATTCAATCCGTATAAGATAAAAAAATTATGCTCGTACTTTTTCTTGAAATGTTAAAAAGTACATCTTATGGAAAATGAAAGAAAGAGTCTTTCCAAACCATGTATTAAAAAGTAAAAAGATGGTAAAAATTTCTTTAAAAATGCATAGAAAAATAGTAAACCATTTTAGAAAAATCATTTTTAGGAAATATGGACATGGATAATAAATAAACCCTTGAAAATACTTACGTATAAACAATCTTGAATATTAATGACATTGTAAAAGTATCGGTTACCTTATGTCTAATATCCTTTGTATGTATCCGAAACTCTTATATAATGATTTAAATAATATAATTTACTAATTCTAAAATCATATAAATTTTTATTTTATCATATATGATCATATTATTATTCATTTGTTAATAAAATTTCATTATTACTCGTTATTCAAGTATAAACTGCCTTTTGTTATTATGTATGTTTTGTCGAATAAGTTCTATTTATCATTTTTAGGTCATAGTTATATCATTAAAAAATGATATAAACATAATATATGACATATATTTTCATTATTTTTATTTATATAATCATTCATTAATTGATATCATATATAATTATTCGTATCGCATCATGGAGACAGTAGGTTGTATGTACGCACGACCGACGATATAATTCAGATAATTTTGTAATGGTATGGAATTGGATGGTATATATGTTGTTACAGAGTCCATATACTATTATAATATTAAAATATATTTTTTATTTCCATTATTATATTCATCTTTTTAAGGTGCTGGTGAAAAAAAGATTACACCACAACATGGAAATGGTAAATCATATATACACATGCGTGGTGATTTCGTTTTATGTAAGATGGAATGAAGGTGTAATACGGTTCTTATATAGTATTAATAAAATCTCATTATACAATTGATACTAGTTTTATTAATTTATATTTTAGAAATATAATGAATAGTATGTAGAAGAAGAAACAATTTGAAAGAATTGGTAGATGAGATTACCTCTTCTTCTACGAGATCCCACTATATTTTACCTCAAAGGTACTGGAGATGGTCTTTTGAGAATACCTGAACCTCTATAATTTTAATAAGGAATTTAAGAAAGGAAATGGACATGGGATGGTAGAACATGAAGTATCAAAGTGAATTTAAATTATGAGGGAGTATGTGCCCTTTTATAATTGGGGTGAGGGGAAATTTCAGAAACCTCAAAAATATAAATTTATAATAAATTAAAACCCCACTAAATGTCCATTAAAATTTGATATTTTTGAATATTAGAAGAGATGGGTGTGTAATCTAATCATGTAACAAATGTTAGGCATGTTTTTATATCCAATTATGCCACATAATTTTAATTTAACACTTAGTTATTCTATTTCATTTTCATTATGTTAACAATTATTTGAATATTAAAATAGAAATACAACTTCTTATTTTATGTAAATGATATCATAAATAAATAATTTCGATCATTTTATACAATATATAAATATTATATATTATTAAAAATGTTTTATTATTTATTAATAATTCAATTAAACATTATTGTCATAAATAAACAATAGTGTCAATATTGAAACTATTCAATTCATTGATTTTAAAAATTTATCAAGGTAATATGTTATTTTAATGTCACCAATATTCCTTATATTATTTATATATATTATATGGAATTAATTAAACACATCTCTTGGTGACGGCGTATGATTCTGAGGCCCAGAGTGCTCAGAATAAATATTTGAAATAAATTATTCTATTAAATAACGTGCGCATGCCGTTTTCCTGAAATTGTGGAATAACATTTAAATGGGTTCCTATATTAGAAACCTGAGGTCACCATTGTATTTAGAGTAACGACTTTACTATTGTTTAGGCCTAATATAAAATAGCGTAGGTCGGTTTAAAAAGTAAAATTTTGGACATTTTAAAGGAAATAAAATAAATTAATAATTCATTTTATTTTTTACATTTTAATGAAGAAATAGTGTGTTTTCTGATTTTAAATAACCAATAGCCCAGGTTTATGCTCATAACATCAGAAAACACCCTGTAATCCTCTAGAGCCTTCGAAAGGAGCCTACCCTTGGAGAACTCTCGATGAACAGTGACGAACGGTCAACCTGAGAATCATTTTACAGCATAGTTGGAGGATCTCATTGATGACAATAGTGAACCCTCTCTTTAACGATGATCAGGTAGGGGTTTTTATTTCAAATTCATTTTTTACCCATTCATTGATTTGATAACAAACATAGATCGTCCTATGAACAAGTGGAACCGTTGTTCGATCATTTATGCAGGAGGAATTCAAGTTTCCATAATTTGGGTATCATTGCATTTATGGTTATGAATACCCTTAGTTTTAATCTTGATCCTTTAAAAATGGAGTATCAACACCATAATGAAGAACATCGAATGTTTTATCCTCTTTTGATTATGCATTTTCTTCTCCAAACCCCATATGTTCATTGCGTTATTTTCTGGGTTTTGAACAACAGAACATTGTGCGTCCATCTCTCAACCCAAAAATCCAAAATCATAGATCTGAAAACATGAGGAAATAATATTGGCACGAAGATAATGGTGATAGAAGAATCGACACAATTCAGGATAAATCGTTCTTTAACTTTTCTTCGATTGGCTGACTGAAATGAGTTTTCAAGGCCGATTAAACACCCGAAACCTCTTGGAACATTGATGGCATGGCGGGGTAACCATAGATATTATGTTTTGAGAAAAATGTATAGTTGTATTGAGAATCAAAAGTGTATCGAAGGAAAAGTGATGAAGAACATCCTTTCTAAAAAAACATGATGAACATGGAATGTTCTCCAAAGAAAACGACATGTGGGGATGACTCAGAATCGGCTAGGGTCTCGTGATACAAGAAGCGATGAAACGGTGTGTGAAAACTATCACATGGAATGTGGGTCCCTATATAGGACATAGTGTGTATCTCAGATGATACATAGATATGTGGTGTAGTACACTACATGTTCTCCACTACATGGCCAGACTAGGATGGTTATGCATGTTACCCCGCGTATAGGTACATGGGTTGGCAGACATGGGATGAAGTTGTGTACGAGAACATGGACAACGTACATAGAATGACTCCTAGATAGTAGGGTACTGCATGTTAGTCTTCTAAAAACTGTGTATATCAATTTCTACAAGACATGTTTTTTGACATGGGCCATTATACACAGGCAGTACCAAGGGTCAAGGGACAAAGCGTGTGACACTCATACACACCATGTTCTCCCTTATACATTGTTTGATCTCCTTTTCCACCATACCTTGTACAAGTGTCATTTGGGATAGTGCATCTTTTTCTCATTCCAATGAAGTTCATGTGTCATTTCCATCTATAGGAGTATGATCCCTTTAGCCAGACTTTTTGGATAGAGTTAGAGTCCCTTAAAGGGGCTTGTAGTGAGATCATCAACCCATTATTCACCCTAGGTTGAGTTAGGTATTGATGTGAAAAATCATATAGGGAATTTATCCTATTCTTATCAGATGATTCTTAATGATTCATGGTATATGACAAGGCCTTAGAAATGATCTTCATCTTTTTATCATGATATTTTCCCACTTAGAAGTGTGTCTCCTACAATGAGTGTATCTATTCTCTCTTCAGATCTATCAATGCATCTATCTCTCTCACGGAACATCCTGATGAATATAAATTCCCGAATGGATGTCATTAGAGCTATCTCACTTGTGGAGTGAGTTCTTCTGAATAATCACTTCGTGAAATCATCAGACTAAATACCATGCATGGGTATGCAGGTCGTTGTGACTTAACTCTAAACTATGGGTCTTTGTTTCATTTATATCTAGTAGTTTCTCTTGTAATATGTTTTGTAGGCTTATACTAGGTATAGATGAATCTAACTTTACATTGTGTATTGATTTGTGGTTTTCAGGGTCCTATACTAAGTACTGTTATCCCCACCCATGCATGGGATTTTATTGTATGTGTCATATATTGTAAAAAAAGCATCATTTTGATGGAGTCCATGTCAACCCAGGGCTGGACCGAGATTTATGAGATTCCTTATAGGAGAAGATGTCCCTACGACTACAACTAGTAGTCCCATTACCTATTTCATTCATATAGTTTGGACTTTTTAGTTTTCAAACTCTTTCTTTTGGTGGGATTTTATTTTGGCCCAATTTACTTTCCACACTTTACTTCCTATTGAACTCTGTTGTTTGGGTTATAGTGTATGTGTACATTTGTTCTATAGTGGTTTTTACATTTTAGTACTTCTGTTCTTGGAGATATGTGTGTGTGCATAGATGTACTTAGGCAATGTGTCTCAAGTTAGTGAAATGCCTACTCAGTGCTAGTCACTATCCCCTGACGTATTGGAGGTCGGCTTGGGAAGATGCGGTGCGGGCCCCAGTTTGACTGGTCATGACAGAGTGGTATCACAGATTATCAGTTCTACCTTTTAACTATGATAATTTGAGATTGGTTTGTTGCAATAGTGTTATGTGTCTCCATTTCAGGTTTTATTCTAGGTACTTTAGAGTTAGTGTGGGCGGCCGATGTATCCATACACTAGGACTCTGATAACAAAACATTTTGACTCGGTACATGGAAACAATAGTTGCAGTGAAACAAAAATAATGGTACAAGCATCATATAGAAATGGATTATGGTTTCAATGTCATTTTGTGTCAACTATCTATATATACTCCATAGTCATGGAATAAATTGTTTTCTATAAGATGCCTCTAGAATGATTACCAGTTAGAATTTAGTATCTCAATCATGACAATGAAACACTCAGTGACGAGGCATTGATTCAGGGTCCAGTTCCCCAGGCTTCAACTTCAGGTGGTGCACCTACTATACCACCACTAGTGGAGTAGCACGTGGTACCTGCAGTAATATTAGATGAGGAGCTACAAATGAGCATGATCAATAAGTTTCAGTGATAGAGACCATTCATGTTATGAGGCGAGCCAAACACTCAGGAAGATGAGGAATAGCATGTGCTGGTGACCATAGTTTTTCATCTAGTGAGGAAGCCAGTGGGCCAGATGGTGATCCCAAGAGTGAGCCTTCATCAGGGTTTAGCAGGACCATAGTGGAGTGTGACCATGAAGACTTATGATGAGGAGACTCTTTCATGGATGAAGTATGAGAGACTATTTTGGGATGAGTTCTCTCCGGTTGTGCTGAGTGTAGTGTGTATCTTCGAACTTCCTCAGCTCAAGTAGGGTAGTATGATAGTGGATGACTATTCTTTGCGGTTAACCAACCTCTCTTGGTACTCATGGGATATGGTCTGGTATTAGTACATCAGAGCTCAGACCTTGGAGTGAGGTTTATGATGACACATCCAAGCCAGCATCGTACCTCTATGCATTTCAACTTACACTGGAGTGATCGAGTGAGGTTTAGTGGTTGAGAGCTTCTTGGATGAGCAGAGGCTGCCATTGGCTATCAAAAGCAAGTAGATAGGTGCAGAGACCTCGATAGCATGGAGATGATGTCATTTATAGAGATCTGG
Organism: Viscum album; assembly: GCA_963277665.1. Taxonomy (NCBI): domain Eukaryota; kingdom Viridiplantae; phylum Streptophyta; class Magnoliopsida; order Santalales; family Viscaceae; genus Viscum; species Viscum album. The sequence continues at coordinate 659,134,924 of OY728162.1, read as the reverse complement.
ATGTGGGAGATGTCAGAGGAGGACCCAAGACAGGGGATATGCATTCCAGGGCTCTTAGGGTGGATCCAGTTATCCTAAGGAGAGGAGATGCAACTTATGTGATAGAAGAATAAATTTCTCTAGAGACTATCCAACTCATAAATCATCTAACATGGACATGATGGATGGACCACCGATGCAGAGACAAAGAGTGGAGCAAGCAAACCCGCCAGGTGGAGGAAGTGATAGATGATCACTGAGAGCCTCAAGAGGTGGAAAATGTTTTTACATACTACCACCACCACCCTTAGAAGTTTTTCACTATTATTAGGGAGGTAGGGTATATGGGCATGGGAAAGTACATGTGGTCTTCGCATACGACCAAGGAACTCTCGGGATGATCCGATTTAGCATATGGATCCTTTATAACTTAACATCCATACTTCTAGACAGAGATTCTAGTCCGTATTTCCTCACCACATGTCTTATGTGAAACCTTGACATTTTGGTAGAGCTGTTGACTCGACCCTTACGCTTGGAGACACCTATGGGAGGAGACTCCATGATCAACCATCTTTTCTAATAGTGTTATTATACTCTTGGAGGAATGATTTTTAGATGGAACCTCTGGGTGGAAACATCAAGGCCTTATGATGTCATTCAAAAAATGGATTGGTTTACTTCGGTCCATGCCCATATTAACTACATTAGGTGAAGAGTGAATTGTATATATAGTGATGAGATGAGGTTTTACTCTATTGGTGAAAAGTTAACATAGGTAGCAAAGAATGGGATCATGCTCAGGAGGGTGCATCAAATCACTCTTTTTTTCGTGAGTCTTACCCTCATAGACAAAGATTTTATGAGCTTTTAGTTCCCTTTTGTAGTGGTGGAGTACGAGGATGTATTTCTAGAATATGTTCCGAGACTACTTCCCTCTTGGGAAATCAAAACATCATTGACTTGCACCCCTGGACGACACAAATATCCTCACCGGTGTATCGGATGGCTCTTGTAGAGCTTCATGAGGTGTGGGTGTAGTTGGAGGATTTTTATAGCAAGGGGTTCATAATACATAGTGTTTCACCCTAGGTGGCTCCATTTTTGCTTGACAAGATGGTAGATGGTTGTTTGAGGTTTCTTATGGATTACCCTCACCTAAACCTGGTAGTGTTGAAGAACAAGTATCCACTGTTGAAGATCAATGTCCTTTTCGATCAGCTGATAGGGGAAAAATGGTTCTCGAAGGATTTCCATCATTTGGGTTATCATTAGATACGAATACAAGATGATGTTATAACAAAGATGGATTCCAGATGCTGTTATGGTTAGTATAAGTACTAGGTGATGCCCTTCAGTATAAAAAATTCCACTATAGTGTTCATGGGACTCCTAAACTAGATCTCCTACCCATACATAGACTGGTTCATAGTAGTTTCAATCAAAGACATCCTTGTGTACTCAATGCCAGAGGAGGAGAATGTGAGACACCAATAGATGGTTCTAAACATAATCTTAGAGAACTATCTTTATGGGATTATTTTGATGTGCTAGTTATGGATATAGGCATTCTACAATCTAGAACATGTCATCTCACTAGATGGTGTAGCAGTGGACCCAGCCGTGGTGGAGGTGGTGTTAGAATGGGAGCCAATTAGAAGCATGAAAATGGTCCAGAGATTCCATAGTATAGCATGATTTTACCATAGATTCATTCTTAATTTCTCATAGATATTAGAATTGATGAAAACTTTGACCCAAAAAGGGACGTATTTGAATTTGATGTAGAACTGCCAGTGTGATTTCCAAGAGTTGAGGCATGGTTTGATGACTGCACTGATCTTGAGAGTTCTAGAAGAGGGTGTTCAGTACAATGTTTTCGTTGATGCATCATGGAACGAGCTTGGTCGCGTCTTGATGAAGAGAAAGATGGTGATTGCTTATAGTTCAAGCTAGTTGAGGCCACCTAAGATGAACTATGAGACCCATGATCTTGAGTTAGCAGTAGTAGTTTTCGTATTGAAGATGTGGCATCACTACCTTATGGGTGATTAGTTTATGATCTACTCTAACCAAGAGAGCCACTTGTACATCTTCCCATAAAAGGATCTGAATCAGAGGAAGTGGTGATGGATATATTTCACATAGGATTATGACCTTGATATCATTTATACTCCTGTGAATGGGAACGTGGTGGTAGAAACCATTAGCAGGTGGTTGAGTTCGCAGCTACTGAGTGACCTGTCAGAGTTCTGACCCTCACTACAGTTATCCTTTATTAATGGAGATGATGTGTCTTACCTTCAGACGATAGTTATTTCCCCTAAACTCTTACAGTAGGTTAGGGTGGAACAAATGGGTCATGTGGACTACAAGACATTACGTGCTATGTTATCCACATGACATGATCTTAATGGATATTCACAAGGTGGAATGCACATCATTCTTTTTAGAGGGAGCACTATGGTACCAGTTGAATTACTGGAGGTGGTTCTAAGGGAGTTTCATATATCCCCTTGGGTAGTACATACTGGAGTGGAAAAAATGTACCATGACCTTCGATGTTAGTTCTGGTCGACCAGAATGATGAAGGAAGGGGCAGAGTTCATTTCTCGGTGTCTTACGTTCCAGCAGGTGAAGGCAGAGCACCATGTTCCAGCAGGATTAACACACCCTTGGAAGTGATGAAATGGAAGTGGAATAGTATATAGATGGACTTCATGATGATATTAGCATGAACATCCAGGGGTCATGATTCTATTTGGGTGATCGTTGACTGATTCAACTAGTCAGCCAAAAGCCTAGCCATCAAGGAGTAGAGTTGAGTAGAGGTATGGGGACACCATTATGTGCAAGATATAGTTCAGATTCGTGGAGTAACATCAATGATAATCTCAGATCATGATGCTAATTTCATATCCTAATTATGGATGGGATTGTAGAAGGAGTTTGGGACTCGGTTATGCATGGGCATAGCGTTCCATCCCCATATAGATGGTCAAACTGAGAGAATCGTTCTCGTTCTAGAGGATATGTTGTAGGCATGTATCATGATATTTGGTCATAGTCTGGGGTACCACCTTCCACTGGTGTCCTTTGTGTACAAAAATAACTACCACTCCACCTTCAGTATGGCACCGGTCGAGGCGTTATATAGGAGACCCTATCTATCACCGATTTGCGGGACCAACCTAGGAGAATCATTACTCTTGAGTTCAGAGATGGTACGAGCTACCACCAGGAAGGTGAAAATCATCCAGGAGTAGATGAAGACTACACAGAGCTGGGAGATGTCTTATGCTGATAGACGATGGAGACCTCTAATGTTCGTGGAGGGAGACCGTGTCTTCTTTCGGGTATAACCTCTATGAAGGTTGAGGAGATTTTCTCGTGGTGGAATGTTGTCTCTGAGGTTAAACATCCACTTATAGATAATATATATAGTTTTTGAGGTGATATACTACCTAGCTCTAGCACCACAATTTCACTTGGTACCTTATGTTTTCCATGCATCACAGCTGGGGAGTTACGTGAACGATTCATCGCACGTCATCGACCGGGGCGTGTTGGAAAATGAGGATGGCGCATCCTTTGCAGAGTACCATGTGGAGATTGAGGATCAGAAATAGATCATACTCTGTGGTTGAGAAATTCATTTTTTATGTGTCTGACAGAAGCACATGAATCATCAAGAGAGCATTGGGAGTGAGGGGCTCAGATTTGTGACCAATGCCTATATCTGTATAAGTAGCCTTTGTTTTGGATTTTTTGGGATGTAGATACCTAGGGTGGTGAAAATGACATGTCCCTAATTTTCCATATATTATCTTTAATCATTATGTAGAATTAATTCAAGACCAGTCTTTGTGATGATGTTCTATTCTAGGGCCCATATTTTCCTGAATAAATGTTTGGAATAAATTAATCTTTTAAATAGCATGCATCAGCGGTTTTCCAGAAACAGTGGAAGAACATATAAACATGTTCTAAAATTAGAAATTCGAAGCCAATATTGAGTTCAGAGTAGTTAGTTTACCTTATACGAGGCCTAACATTGACCGGTGTGTGTTGGCTGCAAAATATAATTTCTGGATGTTTTAATGGTAATAAATAAATTAATGATTTATTTTATTTTAATGTTTTAACGATGAAGTGTCAAATTTTATGGTTTTAAATAACCAAGAGACTAGGTACATGATCATAACCTTAGACAAGTCCCTAGAATCCTCGTGAGATTTTGAGAGAGGCCACCCCCTTACAGAACTTTTGACGAACAATGACAAACTATCAAACATAGGATCATTGTGAAACAAGGTTGAAGGATCTCATAAACAACTATAGAGAACAAAATTTTCATTGAGGATCAGGGTAGGGGTTGTTATTTAAAATACATTATTTTATCAATTCGTTTATTTGAAAATGAATGTAGATCATGCTACAAAAATGTTGACACGGGGTTCGATCAATCGTGTAGGAGGGTGTTAAGTTGCGGTAATTTGAGGATGATTATGTTTATGGTAATTATTATTCTAGGTTGTTGTCATTATCCTTATAATGAGAGTATATAAATCCCATATCCAACAATGGAGGGGGTTTTCTCCTCTTTTGATAATGAATTTTATTCTCCCGACCATGTGGGTTCTTTGTGCTCTTCATGGGGTTATGAACAACGGATTGTTAAGCATGCATCTCGCAATGCAGAAATTCAAAATCAATGATCCAACATCATGACGACCTAGAAAAGGTGTGACAATGAGGCTAGTGCATGAATTGACATGATTCAGGACAAACTTTTCTTCGTCTATTCTTCATGTCTATGATTGAATCGAGTTTTTAGGGCTGATCGAACACCCAAAAACTCCCATAATATTGATGGAATTGCAGGGTGACCTCAAATCGTGATATTCAAGGAAAACGAATGGTATTATCAATAATTAAAAGATCATATGAGGAGCAGATAATAATAACTCCGATTCAAGAAAAATGCGAAAAAATGGCGTGTTCTATGAAGAACACAATGTGTAGGGTTGACTCAGTGGTGTATAGGGTCCCATACTATAGGAAATGATGACATGAAATGTGGCCCTTGTCACACAACATGTGGGTCCCTATGTAGGACTCAACATATGTCATAGAAGTACATAGACACTAGGTGGAGTACATAAAATGTACTCCACTACACGGCAAGACCAGGCCAGTTATGTGGGTCACCCCGCGTACTGGTACACAATTTGGAAAACACTTGTTGATGTCGTGTACGGGAAAACGACCAATGTACATAGAGTAGCCCATGGATAGTTGGAAAAAACATTTTATTCTTTTACATGTTGTGTATATCAATTTCTACATGACATGTTTTCTGAAACGGGCCATTGCCCACGAGTAGTACCTGGGGAAAAGGGAAAATCTGTGGCACTGCTACATGCAATGTAATCAATTCTACATGGCTTGATATCCTTGTAAACTGTACCTTGGGCAAGTATAATTTTGGTAGGTGACTCCTTTTCTCATTCCCCTGAAGGTTAGGTGTCATTTTCATCCACAATATTATGATCTCTTCGGTATGAGTTTCTTTATAGAGTTAGAGTCCCTTTGAGAGGCCCAAAGTGAGATCCTCTACCCATTCATGTCCCTAGGAGGAGTTTAGTATTTCATTGGAAAATCCTATAGGAAATCATTCCTATACATATCAAGTGAATCCAGATGAGTCATTGTATACACCAAGGCCCTAGCAATGATCATGATTCGTGTTTTGTAATCTTTTCCCACTCAAGTGTGTGTTCTCCTAGAATGAGTGTATTTGTTCTCTCTTTATATATATTAGTTAATCAATCTCTATTGTGAACCTTCCCAACAAACAGTAATTCTCATATGGAGGTCATCAGAACTATCAAACAAATAGAGTTAGTTATCATGAATGAATGCTTCAGGGAATCTTTAGACTGAATCCCTAGCGTGAGTATGTAGGTCGTTGTGACTTACCTCAAGACTATGGGACTCAGATTGGAGTATATCTTTAGATTTCCCTTGTTATATGTTCTATAGAAATATACTATACAGAGGTCATTGTACCTTTACTTTTTGTTGTTCATTGTTGTTTTTAAGGTCTTGTACCGAGTATAGTTATACTCACCCCTGCACGGGATTTTCCCATAGGTGTCCATCTTGTGTGTGGACGAGCGGCCCTTTGACGTAGTCTAGGATGGACCTAGACTAGACTGAGATTTTTTTGAATCTTTACAGGCCGAGGTGTTCCTACATCTATTAGAAGTAGTCGCAATACCCATTTCATGTATATAGGTTGGACTTTGTAATTTTCAAAATCTATTTTTTGTGGGATTCTATTTTGGCCTAGTTTACATTCCGCACATAACATTCTTTTGAACTCTATTGGTTGGTTTATTGTGTATGCATGAAAATTTTCTATTGTGTTTTTTTATTTTATAGATTTTGGGGGATTTGAGATGAGTCCATGTGTGCAGGTACCTAGGCAATGCATCCCATGTTTTTGATATGCCTAATCGGTGCTAGTCACCAACCCCTGACCTATTGGAAGCGAGTTTTGGGAGTTGCGGTGCGAGCCCCACTGTGATTGGTTGTGAGAGTTATCCTCGAACCAAGTATTTTATTATATCCCCATGGGGTCAATGTAATCTAATATATTCATTGGATATGTTAATTATTGAAATTTCTATTTATTTCAACATTTTTATTATAATTAATTTGATATTTCCCTTAATAAAATTATTAAAACATCGTATTGTGTAATTATTTAAAGCCCTAATTTGTGGAATAAAAATTAAAAATAAAATAATATGATGAAGATAAACATAATATATTATATGAAAATATTTATAGTCAAATTTATCTTCTAAAAAATCTAGCATTGGAAAATTTATACTTATTTAAATATGTAGGTCACAACATTAACATCACTTAAAATAAAATAATATAAGTATAATAATCACATCCATATAGTTCCAAATGGTCAATAACTATACCATTGGATGATTATGGTCGATCTAGAATTGGCCAATATTAATTGGGAAATATTTTGGGTCTTTTAATGGTTATTAGAATTTAAATAATAATTTTTTTTGATTTCTCATCAATTATTTAATTTGTACACCATCAAAGCATAAGTATATAAGGTAACAATAAATTGGATAAAAATTAAAAATAAATTACCATGAAAAATAAAAAAAATTAGTTTTCAAATATGTATATATAATCGAATATAGATTTTTTATTACCTTTTATTAAAAAAATTAGTTATTAAAATTTGACTGATACAAATTTAACTTTTCTTTTAATAAAGTAAATTACCCAACATAATCTCATTCAAGTGGCTTCCAAAATACAAAATTTCGACCCCAGGATGATTTAGGTCGAAACTATATCAAATAATGATATTTAGACATTTTTTTGGGTAATTTTATAGTAGTATTCATACCCTTAATTACTCATTTTACCCTTTTACTATATTAATAAAAATTATCAAAGCTACGATTCATAATGCCCAAAAACAAAATAAATATATTTACATAATTAATCCCTACTGATTCTAAATATGGAATCCAATTTTCAAAATTCCAAACATAGAAGTTACAGTAATTAATTTAAAATTTTTCCTTTTTTTAGAAAGGGATAATGAGTTCTTTTAAATGTTAAAATATTGCAAAAGATTGAAATCATTTTTACATCTGACCTCAATATAAAATTATTGATAATGAAATAAATTATGTTTAAAGATAAAATACATTTAATTTATAATTATAAAGCACTAAATAAATTTATTTAATGATAAAAATCATTTTGATGAAAAAAAAATTCAATTAAAATATAATATATTTTTACTATTCAACAAATTTTAAAACTTATTAGGAAAATATCAAAAAATAATCCAAATGGATTTTTTATATCATAATTATAAATACGAAGTTTATTTGGATAAATATAATATATAAAATTTCAAAAACTATATTTTAAATGGGTGCACCATCAAAATTCAACAATACTATATTTTTTAGGAAAATAATTCTTTTATCTGAAAAAATGAATATGTTCTTATATAACATCACGAAAACATATAAGATAAGTTTTGACCATTATATTGAATCCATAAAGGGTGATTTTATTATTTTATAGACTCACTTAATTTCCATTAAATAGTTTTTTAGAAGGAAGTTAATAATATTCATACTCTCCATTATAATGATTATGTTATAGTATTTAGTAGTTCACTTATACTCAGTCTTACATGAAATTAATTCTATCAACATAACATGAAATTTTGTATAATACAATACAAGCAAAGTGCTTCTTATACCTCAAGAAAATATGGTGTTTTATATATGAAAAACTAATTTTGGTGTAGCACATAGAAGAAGGCATCGAAGATATTAAAAATATTTTATCTCATAAAATCTGAGGGTGTAACATTATACCCCATTAAATTAATTTCTCCTTAGAAAATTTTCTAGGTTATAGAATTATTAATACTTGAATGTTTTTTTATAAAAACCGACATGGTAAAAGAATTAAGATTTCTTTTAAAAAGGAATAGTTGGAAAATAACAGTTTCCCAATGAAAATCATGGCTAGGTTTCTACATAGGAGAACATATGTGAAGATTTGGTCTTGGAGGAAAATCATAAATAATCATAGGGATTGATAAATATAACTAATAACTATGATGTTTTTGATTCTTTTTATGTTAACAATCAGAAAACCATAAACTAAATAATCATGAAAGAAGTCATTGATATCATAAAAAATGATGATAATAGGATACCCTTTTACTTCATGATACATTTTCCTAATATTGAATAATTTTCATGAGAAGATATACTTACATTACTTCAATAAAATCTTAATATTGTTCATTCCATGAACATTCTCCACATCATATCTTATTCTAATATATTATTTTGAATTTTTCATTCCTAAAGTGTTTGCAGATTATGTGATCTATAAATTGAATGATTGTTCATTCCAACTGTCATTATCATAAAAACGTTAGAAAAAGTTATCAAACATGGATAAGTCCATATATGGTAAGATAATAATTTATTCTAACAAACATCATCTTTTTTAACTTAATATTTACTATAATTTGATAACCTAAAAATCCCTCTGAAGTCTAGAAATCCAAACCTAAAGAAAGGTTCAGAAACTCATCTTAACAGTTATCCCCCATATATCATAATTTTTCTCCGGTTGGTCTCATTCCAAAAATTTGAACACCTTCATCATGTATTATCTTGAGTCTAGGTAACAACCTAAATTATTAAATATCCTTCTTGAATACATGCATGTTTCCTTATTCCAAAACATATTGGATATATTCCTCAAGTTTCAAAAGGTTTTATTCTTCATCCATGATAAAATGACCCTCTTGTAAACAAATCCATAATTAGTTGTCAAGAAACTATAGTCCTTCAGTTTACGTATTCATATCCACTATAAATTTATCCAAAATCCATTATCTTAATAGAAGGTACATGTTATGGGTTATCTTTCACTCAATAATGTGGTCTCCAAGTATATCACCTGAACCTTAAATCAATTTTCTGGACACTTAGAACTATTCGACATATCCTTTACAATCTTTAATGAAAAAAATATACTGAAAACAATTACTTATTTTATTATTCATATCACATAATCTTTGAATTCTGAAACATATACACCGCAATCATCCAACATTATTCTTAAATCATTACTCAGGATCCATCATCTTCATCTGTCCAAACCCATGAATCATGTCTTAAGGTTTCTCAACTTCAAGATTCTTTGGTATGATGTAAAAAATAAATTAAGTCACATACCATTCCATGTCATATATAATATATTTATCCTTATCATTGTGACCAATACTCATACAATCGTCCTGATTCTCTCCATGATATTTTCCCTTTGGAAATCGATCTTTATAATTCCCATACATTCCACTTTTGAAACATTTAATGGTAAACACCGATCTATGTAGTTATGGATACTGAATAATATCAGAAAGTAATGTCTGTGAAATACATATCATATATTAGAAACAAATAATTATAGTAAATTACTTAAAATAATTCAATCTATGATATCTTTAGTTTAGATCTATGTTATTCAGGATTATCACAAAATATCCTTGGATTGTAACTTATACATAGACTTATCCTTTTGACATCCCTAGACATATCTTTAGAAGTATATCAACATACCTCACTAAATTTTTCACATCCTATTTTCCTAAAGTTTAATAAAACTTTTTTCTGATACCAACTCCAACAACCCAAGATTGATGTATATGGACATTACATTTCTATTGAGAAATACATAATACATTTCCCAAATAGATTCCCAAATACCATATTTGTTTAGTGTCTTTAGATACTCAGAACACAAATTCATCTAACATGGTGAATGATCTTCAACATCTCCCATAAAGTTCATCCCCTTATGTTTTCATATATAAAATATTCTTTATATCTTGGGGAAAAGAAAACATAAAATGGGTTATCTCAAATGCTGAAAAAGGATAAACATGAAGAAAATAAAACAAAACAAAAACAAATGAAAGTAAAAAAAAGAACATAAATTTTGAATATCAAAATCTTGAGTCATGAAATAAATCATGGTAGTTCATATGGAATAAATCATAAGTGAACACGAACCATGATAAAATAGCACTGACATAATCAAATTAGTGTAAACACATAAGCATAAAAAATAATTTCCATATTATACAAGGATAATTTCCAAGAGCATCATAGTAGAAAAATTCAATTACTGAACTAAGTTCACTCCTCATTTCAACTCAGTATTACTGAACCGGATACCCTGGGTGTTTCATCCCTATATTACTGTACTAGATATACTTTCTATTTCAACCCTATATTACTGAACCAAATTTAATTTATATTTCAGTCATTTCTATCTCATTAGAAATAAATAATCAACTAATGAATTCGATAGAGATATAGGTCTCCCTTGTCACATAATGAAAACTATACCTATGTGTGTCAAAAAACATAAATCATTATCATATCATAACCCATTGAAGAAAATGGGTTTCATAAGCATCACTCCATCATAACATAATCTATATAAAATTTCATTCCATAATTATCACAATATATCATTGTGATAATAAAGATATGTAAAAACCTATTTAAAGAGCATCATCTTAGATGGAAAATAATTTCAATGAAACACATGAACTTAATTATTGATGAAAATATCCTTTCTTCTTTAAAAACAATTTCTTTTCCTTAAACATATTACAATTTTCAATGAAAAAATTTATTTAAAAATAAACATGATTTTATATATAAGAATATTTATGGGAATAAGCTGTTATGAGGATGTTAAAATCCATTCATGTCATATAAGTTAATAAAATATTCTTCTCGTACTATTTCTAGAAATATCAAAAAGTACCTCGTATAGAAAATGAAAGAAAGATTCTTTCAAAACCGTGTAGTAAAAAGTAAAAAATGGGTATAAATTACATAAAATATTATAGAAGAATATTAAATTTATTTATAAAAATAATTTTTAGGAAACATGATTGTGGATGATAAATAAACCCTAATAAATACTTTTGTAAAAATAATCTCAATTAAAAATGAGATTTCAAAATTATCCCTTACCTTAGGTCTGATATCCTTTGTATGCATATGAAAATATTGTATAATGATCTAAATAATTACGTTGACTTATTACATCATAAATGTCTTTTTTATGACATCATATATTACCATATTATCTTCCATTGGGTAATAATATTTCCTTATTACTCATTATTCAGGTATAAACGACTTTATGTTCTTAAGCATGTTTTTTCAAATACGTTCTGGTTCTCATTCTTAGGTATATTTCAATCATTATAAAATGATATTAATATAATATATACCATGTTTATTCATTATTTACATTTATATAATCATTCTTTAATGGATATCATGTATAATGAATCGCATTGCGTCGTAGATACGGTAGGTCGTACGTATACACGAGCAACGATATCATTCTGATAATTATGAAATGGTATGGAAGTGGATGGTGTATATATTGTTCCAAACACTATATAATGTTATAATCATCATATATAATTATTATTTCCATCATTATATCTTTCCATGTATGGTGGTGGTGAAAAACAGATTACACCACGCCACAGAGATGGTAAGTCGTACGTACACACATGTGGTGATTTATTTTTTCGTAGGATAGATATAAGGTGGAGTGTAGTTATTACATAAACATCATAACATATCTGTATAAAACTGATATGTGATTATTTATTTTTTAATGTAAACAACTAATAAATATGAAGTATAAGAACAAATAATATTAATGAATTGGTAAAGACGATTTCCTCTTCTTCGACAAGCTCCCTCGAGATCTTCTCTTAATGGTAGTAGAGTTGTTGTTTTCAGAAAACTAGAACCACTAAAATGTGAATAAGGATGTTGAGAAAGGAAATGGGTAGTGTATGTTCTATCATTAAACCTCAAGGATAATTGATATTTTGTTGGCGGATGTGCCCTTTAATAATTTTAGTGAGGGGCACTTCTGGAATCCTCAAAAATATTATATTATAATAATATAAAAACCCACTAAAAATCGTCCAAAATGTCAAAAAAAATTTATATTAGATGAGATAAGGTTGTAATATCTTCAACTGATAAATTATAGTTTAGTTTATCTATCCATTAAAAACATATCATTTTAATTTAACATTTATTTATTCTATTTCATTTTAACTACAATAATAATTGTTTCAATATTAAAGTGGAGAAATATTAACTTATTTGATGAAAATTAAATCATAAATAAATAATTTTTAACATTTTATAATACATATTATTATTATATATTTTTAAAAAATTATGATTTTTAAATAATTTACTTGAACACTATTATGATAAAAAACAATATTGTCAATATTGACACTATTCAATTAATTGATTTTTAAAAATAAAACGATAAGATTTTATCCTCAAAAAATATTTTTTTATATTCCTATGGATTCTTGGTATTATAAAACATTAATTAGATATATTAATTAATAAAAATTATGTATATTTTCATTTTTAATAACATTAATTTCATATTCCCCGTAATATAATTATTACAGCATTATTATTGTGTAATTATTTAATACAATTATTAGTTAAATAAAAATTAAAAATAAAATACTATGATGAGTATAAATCTACTACATTTTATAATAATATTTTTAGTCCAATTTATCTTCTAAAAAATCTAGAATTTAAACAGTTATAATTTTTAAATTATGGAGATGACAACTTTAACAGAACATTAAATAAAATATAATAATATAAAAATGTCTTAAATATGAATCCAAATGGTAAATAACTCAACAATTTTATTATAATGGTATAGATATACTCCACCAATATTAATTTAGAAACTTTTTGGGATCGTTTGATTGTTAATTTCATTTTTATAATAATTGTTTTATTAATTTCTCATCAATAAATATATTTATACACCATCGTAGTATAATTATTTAAGATTATTATATATTTCCTAAAAATTAAAAATAAATTACCATGATAGTTAAAAAAATTATATTTCAATTAAGTATTTATAATCAAATATACCTTCTTTATAACCTTATATATGAATGTTTTAATTATTAAAATTGGAGTGAGACATATTTAACTTTTATTTATTGAAAATAAATTAAATGTCATAATCCTAACCATGTGGCTTCTAAATGACACCATTTCAACCCAAGGGATTATTTAGGTTGAAACAAACTCATCCAATGTCATTAAGAAAAGTGGTTGGGTAATTTTATAATAGAAATAATACCCTTAATTACTTGTTTTACCCTTTTATCGTATTAATAAGAATTATTGAAGATACTATTCATAATGGAAAAAAATAAAATAAATTTATTTACATAATTTGTTCCTACTGATTCCATATATAGAAACCATTTCTCAAAATTCAAAAGATATAAGTTCTAGTTATTAATTGTTAATTATTCCCATTTTCAGAAAGAGAGAATGGGTTTTTAAAGAAGATAAAACAATGCAAAAGATTGAAATGTTATTACATCTGAATCCAATATAAAATTAATTCAATTGAAAGAAATTATATTGAATGATAGAAATATATTTTATATATACTTTAAAACCATTCGATAATATAGTTTAATTTCATAAATTATTTTAATGAAGAATGTTGTTTTAATTAAAATTTTGAATAATTTTACAATTCATGAAATTTAAACAACTATAAGAAAAATATAAAAGATTTACCCAAAGAAAAATATTATATCTCGCTTCCAAAAGAGAATTATATTTTTTTTAAATATAATATATAAAATTTTCAAAAACATTATTTAAAATGGGTGTGCCATAAAAATGGGGTAATAATTCATTTCATTGAAAAATACTTCTTTTATCCGAAAATTTGATTTTATTCTTATATCATGTTCAGAAAACCTAAATGATAAATCTTAAACATTAGATTCAATCCATAATGAGGGATTTTTTTTATTTTATAGAATTAGTTATTTTAAATTAAATAGTTTTTTTTTAAAAATTAAAATAATATTATATATACCCGACATTATAATGAATAGGTAATAGTATTTAGTTTTTCACTTATACTTGGTCTTGTGTGAAATGAATTCGATCAAAATAACATAAAACTGGGCATAACAAAAAAACATAGGGGTTTTTATAAGACAATCTAATACAACATTGTGTATAGTGAAAGCTAATTATGGTGTAGCATACAACACAAGAAAACATTTAAATTTAAAATAATCTATATTATAAAATATAGGGGTGTCACAAAGATGGTATAATGTTCCCACATGATCCATTAGACCCTCAAAACTAGTTGGAAATCATAGGTGTACAGTGTTCTATGCTTGTGGTCATCTGGAGACTAGTCTTAGGGCACCGATTTAGTGGGTTTGGGGTTGGTGATGTTACATTATTGGTTTTGGATGATGATTCATACTATTTGGGTGTGTATCATGAACTTACAAGGCAAGGACCACTTTGGATGAATAATTAGAATTACCCACCATCAAATGGTGTGCGACATGATCAAGAACCAAGAAGTTTCATTAGAGAAATCAGGGACAAATCTATTTTTCTAAAATGAGATATTTCTATGATTATGATTAAAGAGGGAATCCCACATGAGAATTTCATTTTTGAAGTGATGCAGGAAGAGAGTTGGTTGAAGAAACACATATGAAAAGGTAGTGGCCCTAGAATAGTGATTCATAGAGTGGGAGATGTGACAGAGGATCTGAGTGAGTAGTAAGAGATGAATAACATTTTTGGACGGGTGCTACCGCTACCACCCCTGGGTGTGTCGTCCCAAGATTGAGAAGCTGGTTTAAAGCTATTTTATAGCTGCATATGATGGAATATTTTTTCCCATTGGCCCCAGGAGTGTCTTGAGGTTTGAATTGTGTTCTTTATAGTTTTATTATTGTACAGGTATAAATAGGTGTGAATCACTCAATTTTCAATTTTTTGAGTCTATTTAGGGAGATGCAAGCCATCAATTGAGAACTATGCTGTAAATTTCAGACACCGATTTGGTTTTTCATGAATGAGGTATGCTTCTCCCCATGGAAATGTTTTGTCGAGAAACAATCCAAAACTTTATGAGAATTTATGTTATTCCCAAAGAGGATAGTGCTTAGAGGTGGTGGATGAGTTCCTTTTACATATATTTTTGTGGTCCTTTTGAGGTGATAAGATGTCATTGAAAGCCTTCGTTGAGGTGAACATGTGGGTGAAGGTAAGGGTAGTTCAAGGAAGTGTGAACTCATAGATGCTTCAACTATGTCTCTAGGTATGAAATATGCATTAACATTCCCAAATACAGATTTTTCAGAAATCCATGAGTCATATTTCTTTAGCAGAACCCCCATTAGATTCATAGCATTGTTAATGGATCATTTATTTTAACCCTTGAGTTGGAGGATCCTACATAGAGGTTCAATGAACATAGACTTCTTCAGATGTCGTATCCTAATCATTGGAGGATAAAGGCACTCATGTGTAATCCTTCCACAGTAGCGGTGTGACCCTATGCTCTTTTCCTCGTTATTGGATGTTCATTTACTATCTATTCACAGATGATTTCTACCAGTTAGTATAGTATTTATTCCAGTTGGTTGGAATGGATTTTTATTCCATTGATAGGGGGTGATCACTAAGCAGGGTAGGATGAGCTTGTTTATAGGATATTACAACTAATTATTTATCAATTGGATATTATTACCCTTATATTAGTGTATTACATGGGCTTTTTGTTACCTATTATGGTGGAGTGTGATGTAATAAATATTGAGTAGGTTAGGGAGTTACCTCCACATTGAGAGTCTGTTTTTCTATAATGTTCTGAATCCCAAGAAACTACCCTAATATTTTCAATATCATATTGACTAAAACCTGTTGATATTCATGAGATTTGTGTGTAGTGTGAGTATCTAGAGTTAATGGTGTATAGATAAAGCTCTTTGTATGATATAGTGTGTTCACCTAGGTAGCCCAATTTATTCTCCTGATAATCATGTGAGTGATTGAGTTTGGTTATTGTTTAGAATAATCAAATCATAGTGAAACAAAGAAGGGTTTTCACACTAGAAAATTATTTAATTCTTTAACTGTTGGTTAGGGGAGAAGTGGTTCTTATATTTTTACCTTAGGATGAGATATCGACGGCTTTGGTTTTGGAGAAGGATATGTAAGAAGTGGAATCCCAAATCCAATGTGTCTATTTTTGTTCATGATGATACACATTGGTGTGTTGAATGCCATAGAAAAATCATGAGAATTATGGACATGATACTTAACCCTTCATGGATTACTTCATATTAGTCTTCTTTTATAACATCCATTTGTGCTTGGAATCCAATTTGGATCATGTGATACACCTAGGGAAGGTGTGTTTTACATCCATTTCATGATTGTAACACTTCCACATCATCAATATGTCAAGGATTCATAACTCAATAATAATAATTGTGAGATTTTTCGCACTAGATATCCAATAGATATTTTCATGATAATTTTTATATGGTGGGGATTATATCATCCTTGTTAAATGATATATGGTGAAACCATGCATGCTATGAAATATGGGGTTAAGGAGGTTACTTCAACTTAGTAGATCATCTACTAGAGGATATGATATACTTGGATCCCATAGAATACTTTGACAAATAAAGGGAGTTATAGAGAGTTTTTTAGTTGAACCTTCATGTGTCACACAGATATGTAGGGGATGAAAAATAATAATTTTGGAGTGTCTGGGATGCTTATTCATGATGGAGGTAGTATGTCATTGTGACATTCCATTAAAGATCATTGCATACCATTACTCTTGCTTCATGACATTGTTTGGGAGAGGATTTGGGAAGCCTATAATGAATCTATTGTAATTGAGTACACTTATTTACCCCAGCTAGATGTCTAGGTTATGTAGACCATTCATCTTCTAGTGAACATGATTCAGGTTCATATGTTTTTTTGAGCAATATCTAAGAGTATCATCTTCCTTGGAGAAGTTTTCATACCATAACAGTTGCCACCACACCACTAGTGTAACACCTTTTGAGGATATGTATGAGGAAACTTTTAGGTAATTGTAATATTAGTTGAATCCAATGGTTGAAATCCACTGGGTCATATTTTTGGTTCTAGTGATTGTTTTGAAGTGTTCAGTTCATTCATGGGTGGATATAGACTGCCAAAAAACACTTTGAGTGCTTTAGAAATCAATGACAATGTACTCTAGACTTCAAGACTTATAGATATTTATCTAGGGTGAAAGGATATCTCAAGGGTTTTTAGGCCCTACCTTTTTCTGGATACTATGTAATGTTAGCATGGCAGTGTACCGCATAACCCTATGACCATAATAATATTGGCTACATAGTGTTATCCACATTTCGTAACTAGGGAGGAATGTGGAAAATTATTTGTACAATGTTGACCTCAGGTAATATTGACTATGAGGGTAGATTTACCATTTTCATAGATCTAGTTATGTTGAGTACAAGTAGGAGAATACTATTTATAGGGAAGAATTTCCATTGGTTCATGTTTCTTGATAGCACAAGAAAACATAAGGGGAGCTCGTGAGAGGGGGAGACCTAATTGATATCTCATTACACTCTTGTGTGAGTAGGTTCTTCTTTTTTTGGGATTCAATTCCTTGAAGGTGGGGATAATGTAATGACTCATTTAGTTCCATGAAAGTATTTGGAATATTTCTAGGAAACATTTCGGTACCAGGAACATAGAAGACATATGAATCTGAGGCTATGTGAGATCAGAATTGATATTTTAAAAGTATTAAATTTATTAATACCAAATGTGACTATGTTTACAAAAATTGATTAATAAAACCTAAAATGGAATATGGGATCTGAAATTAGTCTTTAGATGAGTCCAGAATTCATTTTTTACCCCAGGCATGACATACTGTTTTTCAGGCGCAAGAATTTAGGAAAAAGTCCCCATGGGCGCAAATATTATATTAAATTAACTAATTTACAAATATTATTATTTTGAAACAACAACCTTTTTTCCATTATAAATGCAAGGTTATGATGAGATATCAAGGTTAACCACATAACCCAAGATATATAGAATATCATCAGAGGAGATAATTCTTATAGAAAGACAATATATAAAGATCAAGGATGGTTACACAATCAGTGTTCTTAGATATCACCAACAACAATGATGTAGGACTATTCTTTATCATCAATTGATCTAAACTCGTGGTAGGACATTTGATTAATTTGGATTTATCCATATTTTATGATACTATGATGATGTCTATAAGATCTTGAATTTTTCAGGTATGACCATATATGAGTTTTGATTGAACCTCATTTAATTTGTGTTTTCCTACTATTTAAACCATGGTGGGTAGGACTCATTTTGGGATGGGTGGATTTTTCTAAGGAGTATGACCTAATGTTCATGGATTTATGTTTTTCATTGAATTATTAGAGTCCTAGTATAAATGTGTAAAATTCCAATGATAATTAGATGTGGGTTTGGAATGCTTCTAAGGTGGTTTGGGTTGTTTCTGTTGGATCTAGTCTATCCATGGTCAGGTAGACACTTTCATATTGAGGACATGTTATATGATGTGTACTTATCATTAGGCAGAAGCATTGAATTGGTATAGAGAGTGAGAAATTTTCATTTCATAAAATTGGTTCACATTTTGAAATGGAAGATTAGGTTTATTATAACATGAGATGACACGTTTTTTGGTGCATCTTATAAGTAAGTAAACTAACATCATGAAAGAGTTTCATGTCACTTGTATCTCAAGACAAATGGTGTAAAACTAAGCTTCGAATAAGATTTTATTTCATCATTCATGCAACCCTCTATCTCCCCCCTAAACCTAGGTAAACTCCTGGCTATTTAGGAGTGATTATTTCTTTCATAGACATCATGATCAAGTATTTAATCATCAGTTTTTCTTTTTGATCACCGTCACCTTCAATCTTTATTGGTGTTACTTATTGTAAACATTTCATGGATCATTATATACATGTTGGTGGTCTATAAAAAATTCCTTTAGTTTTTTTCTAATTGTTTGTGTATGTGGAATATTATGAGATTGTATTAAATCAGTATTTTCATCAATAATTATAGTAATGGGGGATGATAATCATGTTTTTGGACAACTCCTTTGATTCCTTTAGATATAATTGTGTTGAGACATGGCTTGTGGATACCTAAAGGGTGAGCTTACCATTGAATAGTAATGAACAAGATATTGGATAAAAGATATGATTTAGAATTAAATGATACCTTAGGTGATTGGTTGTGATATATTAACCTTAGAAAATGGATTAATTATTTAATTAAATGTATTATAATAATTTAATATAATATTTCTGGGTACTCTGGAAAGATAATGTATTATGATATAATTTAATGAATGAATGTATATTTGAGAGACAAATCGTAATTGGATGAATTGAACACTATGGATTATGATATCATGTTGTGTAATTCTTTCCTTTATGACTTCTATTTTGTTTATGCTATAATGATTGTTGGGATTGGCCAGGTCATATTCTAATTCTTATAGGGTTTAGAATGATTATACTACATTTCTAATAGGGCACATCCTAGTTATGTGGAAATAATTATATAGAGGGCTTGGCCTAATTTCATGCTAAAATTATTATATATAGGGCTCAACCTGGTTATTTTGTAATATATATATAAAGGTATCTAACCTGTTTCCAGAAGAAATGATTATATATAGGCATCATATTGGTTGTTCCTAAAAAATTATACAGAGGTCCTTTCCTATTTATGTGATTATTCTATAGACTTATTGTTACGGTTGGAAGGGTTTTGTTTCATTTCCAATGATATTTAGGCATGGTGCTGAAGCGGGTAGATTGTTGTGTTGTATTAATTGATATGTTAATTCACTTTTTTATCACTTTATGGAATATACATATTATCATACAGGGATTTTATAAAATTTATTATCAATTAACTAATTTTTAATCACACCCTTTTTGGTCCATCATTTGGGGTTAAAGGAGATTACATGGATATAGGTTTGGACAAGTGAAATTGACCTTGTTGTTAATTTTTTGTTACATGATGGGATGGGATTTGTAGATGGAACCCACTAGGGTATTTTTGTTTTTTTATTTATGTTATATTGTTATTTTACATATATAACTTCTAGGATTACATTTAGTGGCATTTTATCCTGATATAACATGATTATTTATTATTTGATCTTCATGGTATATATTTTATCTTCCAATTTTTTGATTTACTTGTTACACTATTTACATTACTGTGATATTTGTTTAGTTCTTCTGTATTGAAACAATGTACCAATGGGTATCATCTCCATGCGATGTTATTAACACCCTCACTACTAGTGAGAAGCCTTTGGGATTTAGATAGGCACACATGATGTCTACTATCCAATCAGATTTGGCAATGCGAGAGAGTTCAAGATTATGGTACATTACAATCATTGAACAATCATACAAACGATTGATTTTTGGATCACATGTATTGGGTTTATGGGGGTCATTATCTATGATTTTTCGGATAATTATTATTTTCTAATTTTTTTTATCATCATTCAAATTTAGATTGATGATGGACATACCCAATATGGTCTGGGTTCATTCCCAATTTTTATGTTTTGTGGTTTTCTCCCCACATTATATGTATGATCATCATTAGTATTTTTTTTGGTGGTTCAATGAATACTTGTAAATTGATCATTTATCATTTGATCTTTTTCCCAATAGATCATTCTTGTTGTTCTGGATTTATGATATGGTGATTGAATAATGATTGAACTACATGGATGATAGATTGGTTGTAGATTGATGTTACTCATGTGGGGGTTTTATTATCCCAATCGGGATATACAATAAGAGGAAAAAATTTAATAGTTTTGTGGACAAAATTTGGACTATAGAAATAAATGTGATCAAACAGATTGAAATACATGTTCTTGGGATAAAATCATTATAACGACCATGCATTTTCTTACATGACACTTCAATAATTTTATGGACAAAAAATAAAGGAATTACATAACCATGATAAAATGGTTTAGTTTCTTTGGAATATTTGGACCATATATAGCATTTAATACCACAAAAATTTATTTAATTCCTTCTTCTCTAGCTTCTTGTTGGCCCTCGTGTTCTCTTTAGTACAAGAAATCACATGAGGATACACATCAATGAAAGGGGTGTAACATTCTATTTAGAGGATGGATAAGAACATGAATCCAAATAACAAGGGTTTATTAAAATCATTATCATCATAACATAGGTATATGATCATAATCATGAGAGAGATTGTTGAGAATCGTTTTGGAGTGTTGCAATGCATAAAAATGAAACATCATGTCTTAGTGGTCAACTACCACACATAGTTTTGAACAATGCTAGAATCATGTTCACACATATTTCACTTTTGATTATGATATTCATCACATTACCCATTTAAATGGAGCTCTATATAATTCTGCGTACACCCATCACATCATAATATTTGTATTTCTCTATAAAATTCATGGTGCACCCGTCATATCGTACCATTTACATTAACATGCATTCCACATAGATTGTATTTAATCACTGGACATAAAATAAATCATGGAAAGGATTTTGTTTCATTTTATGAAGAATACATTCATAAATTTGGGATTTTACAAGATAAAATGGGATTAATAGTCTTGGAACCAATCTTGAATAAAGAAAAAATAATAACTATAGAAGTAACAGAATTATTTATTTCTGAATGAAAAGTTATTTTGTTAAAAAAAATTAATTTTTAATGATAAAAGATAAGTAACATATATATCCTAGAAATGATATTATAATCATTAATAAATTATATATAAGGATAAATAAATTAATATTCATACTTAAAATGTGGTGAAATAGGGAAACCCCAAAGAAGGAGTTTTTGGTTCGATAATTCCTTTTACTTTATGCTTGAATGCTTTCTTCAATTTACTATCATGTATAATCATATTAGATTAATTAATTAAAAAATCTAGAACCATTAATACATTAATTTAATTCATTATATTTTTATTAAATTCATTTTTGGGATTTTCGACGAGTTATAGAGTTTAATTTCATCATTCGGGAGTGTTCATTTTAATGATTTTCCGGATTGATTTACTTGTGAACCTGAATTGATGTTCTTATAAAATATGGATAAATATGCAGTATTTTTGTTATAAGTTATTAATGATCTTACATATTATTAAATGATCATATGAACAATTTTTTTATGAGGTTGAAACATTAAATAAATGTTAGTAATGATAATTTTGGGTTAATTTTGGAGTTTTTTCGATCACAATGAACTTGTTTTGTTTTGTTGCCTAGTATTACGTATAGATGTTAGTTACCCGACGTAAATATATTTTTAACATAAATTTTACAATATTATTCAACCATTATAATGTATTTATTTCCATCCATGAAGTTGTTAAAGGAGAATGAATGTGCATCGCCCATGATATCGGTAAATTGACACATCATAGGCGACAATTTCATTTTTAGAATGAATGAGACCGAGAATAGTGTTTGATGATAGATCAAACAAAAAAACTTATAAAACCATTTTATAAAACATACTGGAGTAATCATGAAGTTTTTTGATGATATTTTGAGGATAATAGAGTAAAATAAATGAAATTGAAATGAAATTAAAATATAAAGGTAGATAATTCTACCTCTTGGATTTATCTTCCTTGAGAACCTACATAGGGAAAAGTATTTGGTATTTTGATGAGGCAAAGAGCTCTTGTACAAGGGAGAGGGTCTTGGTGGGGAGAAGATGTATTTATAGTTGATGAGATGAGGTTTTTCTCATTATTATATTCATTAGTTTATTATTTCAGTTCAGGATTATGAATAGTTTGATAATAGTAAATAATTATATTAGAAAATGAATAATAGTTTTAGATTATGGTGATTATATCAGCTATGACCTAAGGAATACTGTATTTATCTTTTAATGTATATATATCATAAATTACTGTATTTCACTCTTCTCCAAAAACTTATGTATTTTAGAAAAATCCCAAAAAATCACCCTAACCATTTTTCAATGCGTATAATTAAAAAATTAACTCCATTTTTTAAAAGTTAATTTACTAGTTAGAGTAATTTAATTTTTAATTAAAATCTTCATTTACTTGGAAAATAAATATTTTAATATTATAACTTATTTTATAAAACATTGAAAAATAAAATAATGTCACATAAAATTATCTTACGACCATAAGAAGCAAAAATATTAATTTAGAAATACATTTTACGAAAATAAATTTTCTTTTATATTATTAAATTAATCATAAAATTGTAATTTAATATTTATGTATTAAAAAATTCTAACACTTAATTAATAAATTTTAAGAGAATAATATACTTAGACTATGATATAATTATATAATACATTTATTTATAATATGCCTAATTTTTTTAATACATTCATGGGTGAGTTTATAGGCCACTCATAAAATGATATTGGGGATCTTGAAGGGGAAAATGTGCCTTAGCCAAAGCTTCCCTTTCTTTCTAAACCACATGACTATTTTCAATGGTGATATTCGAAGGAGGGATTTATCTCCAACATCGAACTACAAGTCATTTTGAGAGTTGTCAGCAAATCTCTTTTTCTAACTTTGAGTAGATTAGATATTTTTTGGGATGGATTGAAGATTCTCTTTAATCTCTTTTACAAGATCATGTCCAAGTACCTATCTTTTTCCTACTTCATTGCAATAGGTTGGATTTCTGTATCTCTTTCTATACAGAGCATTATATGGATCCCTATGAATACATGAGGGGAGGATATTGATGTTTGAGAACTCTACTGACGGAAGATATTAATCTGATCAACCGTTTTATTCCAATGAGAAGGCTATTATCATATCTTCGGGAATATGAATAGTCAATTTATATTGGCCATGAGTTTGGGGGTGATAGGTCGTGTTGATATTTAATTCAGTACTCAAAGCATGTTGGAGACTCCGCTATAATTTAGATGTGAACGAATGATCACAATTAGAGAAAATCGAGAGTGGAACCCGATGAAGTCCCACCACATTATTCACATATATATTTGCATGTTGATCAAGCAACGGATCTTCCCAAATAGTGATAAAGTGAGAAGTCTTGGTGAATCAGTCCACCACTACCCATATCACATTATTTCTTTCGGATGTCTTTAGGAGTCCCTTGAAAATTTCTATGGTGACATTCAACAATTTCAACATGGGTATAGGAAACGGTTTCATTGTCCCCATATACATATATATCAATTATTTAACTTTATGACATATCTAGAACCTTGAGATATACTTGGAAATCTCCTTCTTCATGTTTTCCCACTAGAAGTGTTCTTAGAGATTAGGGTACATCCTAGTTCATCCATGATAAATAGAGAAAGGTGAGATATGTACATTATCAAATATCTCCCACTTTATCTTACGTGATGAATTCACACAAGCCTTGTTCTAAACCAAATCACACCATCATCATCGATATGGTACTCTTGCAGCTTCCCTTCCTTTAATCCATTATCCTTCTTCTGAATATATGGATCATACCTTTATTCCTCCTTTATCTTCTCTTGGATAGATGGATCGGAAAACATTGGTCACAGTAGGACATATTCCCTTCAATTATGATCTCAAAATTCATCCTTTTCTTGTCCACGAAGATAAGGCCTTTTTCAATCTACATAATGGAGAGATTAGAAGATTCTTTTTTTTATAAGAGCATTAGATACCTTGTTATCCTTAACATGTTGATAATGAAAAGAACAATCATCATCTTTGGTTAGATCAAACCATATCCTTTGATGTGTTTTGACATCCTTTTTGTGTTAATATATACTTTAGGCTATTGTGATCAGTATATCTGTCACCCTTATCACCATAGAGGTAGTGCTTCTGTATTTTTAAGGAATAAATCTCGGTTCCTAACTCCATATCATGCACTGGGTAGTTATTCTCATGGATATTATACTGTTTTGTGGAATATGATATCATGTTATCATTTTCCATGAGTAAAAAACCAACAAATTTATTGGAAACATCACTATATATCACAAAACATTATCAAAGTTTTGTTAATGTGAGTACAAGTGTAGTGATCAGCATTCTATTTAGCTCTTTTAAGCTTTCCTCACATTCTTTTTTCCAGGAATACTTTACCCCTTTTCCTTGGTGACATAGTTAGTAGGCTAGAAATTCATTAGAAATTTCTCAAAATAATCAATAATACCAAGTTAGTCCAAGAAAACTACATATTTCAGTGACACTAGAGGGTCTGGATCATTCCATAATTACCTTCATTTTTGAAGGGTCCACAGAAATTCCCTCACTTCTGATCACATGTCCCATGAATGTGACTTTCTACATCCAAAAGTAACCCTTTCTGAACATGGAATAAATATTATCCTTCATTAATGTCACCAACACAAGCCATATATGTTCATTATGTTCCTCCTTTCTCTGGGAGTAGATGATAATCATTTATAAACACTTCAAAAAACTTGTCTAGGTAATGTCTACACGATCTACTCAAAAAATCCATAAAGATCATAGGGGAATTGGAAAGTCTAAAGGGAATCACCAGAAACTCATTGTTCTCATAACTTGTATGAAAGGTAGCCCTATTAATATATTCCATATTCACCTTTAACTGGTGATATATTATAATGAAGGACCACCTTTGAGATTTATCAAGCTCCCCACAAATGATCAGACAAGTTATAAATCCTTAAAAGGTGATACTGGTTCTTTATATTGATCTTGTTGAGTTCCTG
Source organism: Viscum album (assembly GCA_963277665.1). Classification (NCBI taxonomy): domain Eukaryota; kingdom Viridiplantae; phylum Streptophyta; class Magnoliopsida; order Santalales; family Viscaceae; genus Viscum; species Viscum album. The sequence goes on along the minus strand of OY728162.1, from coordinate 659,108,552 downwards.
ATAATTGATACAAAATCATATTGATCTTTCCTTCGTCTTGGAAAAGAGCACTGGCGCATCCCAAGGTGATGCACCAGGGAATATAAACCCTTTGTCCAAATGCTCTTTCATCTTCTTCTTTAACTCTTCCAGTTGGATTGGAACCATCCTATAGGGACACTTTGAGATAGAAGGAGCTCCGTGTATGAGTTCTATTGAGAACACTACCTCACAATATGGTGGAAGTCCTAGAAACTCATAGGAAACACAAAAATATATTCCCTAATAATGGGAAAATCACCCCATTTGACACCATCCTTTGAATCAAACATTTTAGGAACATATTCTTATTTAGAAGGAATCAAAACCCACACCATTGAAGGATTTTCCATAAGAGATTCAAGACCATCATTGAATTTGTAGAGGATAATGGTATGGTTTAGAAAATGAAGATATATTTCCTTTTCTCGAAATTTTGTATGTGATATATATAAAGAGAGCCAATCAATTACCATTATAACATAATATTCTACTAGGAGAACTATCATGAGATTCCCTAGAATAATCTTCCCACATATTCATATAGGAGAAGATTTCAACACTTTGGTTTTAATGATTACACCACTTGGTGTTTTTACAAATATCACTACTTCATGGTTTTGGGGGTTTGATTCAATAGTTATAGAAAACTTGAAATATAAAAATGAATGCATAGAAACATAATCCAATAAAAAATTTCCATTTATTAGGTAATAGGAAATTTACATTGTATGATATCATTTTCTCACCCCACTTTAGCAGTAGTGATGGAATAAGCCTTTCCATGCTCCTTTGGATTAGATGGCTGCTGATGCTAATTACTCTTGAGGAATTATGGTTTAGTGCACTAGCTTGAATAGTTCCCTTTATCCCTATAGTTGTAGGATCGAATAATGAGTGGTTCTCTTCATTCTTCTACCACATTGCCACGCTTCATCATATATTTTAAACATTTATAATCTTGGTGTACTTCTCTCCCACACTTGAAGCATTTTCCCATCCCTTTGAGGCAGTTCTCATGATGCCTCTTCCCACATTTTTGACATCTGTGTGGTTGAGTTATCTTTCCACCATTATCATAAGATCTACCTCGTTGAAACCCCATATTTCATTTCTTATCACTATATCCATTGGACCACTTCCAAAAACTCTGTATCCACTTTGAGAAAAATTTAAAAACTTCTCCATAACTCCAAAAGTCTCAAATTTATAAAGACTTTTGAATTATTGGTTTTAAACCGCTAAAGAATCAATCAATGTTTCTACCACTATTGATAAAAACCCAAAGCATACATTTAAATCCTTTTGAAAATTTCTTCTTTTTTTGTGAATGAATCTCCTTCTATTTTCTTTAGCTCTATGAATTCTTTCTCAATCATTGTATGAAGAGTTTGTGGGAAATACTTGTTAAGAAACATTATATTAATGTACTACCATGCCATCTCTTCAATTTCATCATTTTTCTTGGTTTTATTAATAAACCCCCACCATTGGTTAGCCTCTTATTGTAGACGATAAATAAAAAGAGTCACCTTTTTTATTTTATAATAGTGATGTACTGAAATGATCTTCTCTATTGAGTTATCAAACGATTCCACTTCTTGTAGATCATAAGATCCAATAAATGTTGGTTGTTGTATATATATAAATGACTGGATATATAGTTTCTCCCTCTCAGGTGAAGGTGGGTGTTCCACATTATTCAGGTTCTGGTTCACAACCTGAGACACCTGGGTAAGAATTTCCATGAAATTTTTTACTATATCTCCCAAGGAATTAGATATGTCATTTGGGATATCACTTCATTATCCCTATCTAGTTTTGTTGGCCTAGTATCTTGTGGATCCCACCTTTTTCTAAAATATAATTGGTTAGAACAAAATATAAGTCAAAATTTCATGAAAAAATAGTTTATTCCTTTAGGAATATAATTATAAAGGAATATCTTCTGCGATCCCTATGTTTATCATTTCCTAAAAATATCTTCATTAGTTATTTCTTATATGTACTCTCATATTAAGGGTTTTCACTAAGATTATGTAATCCTAATTCTCAAATTAAATAAATTGTTCTCTAATACCAACTATATTGACCCCAGTTTTTCTTACATGGGCCCTACATGATTTTAAAGAAAACAAAATAAAGGCATTACTCAACTAGGATCCAAAGGTTTAGTGTCTTGGGAAAATTTGGACCATACATATCATTTATAAGCATGGATTTTTTTGAATGCCTTCTTCTCTAGCATCTTATTAGAACTCATGTTCTCATTAGTACTAGTATCCACCCTAGGATATACATCAAAGAAAGGGTGAGGTAAAAGCCTATTAAAAGGATAGATAAGAACACTAATCAATATTAAATAGGGTGATAATAATCATTATCATAATAACACAGTCATAGAATCATTATCATGAGATAAAACATTAAGAAAATTCTTGGAACGTGTCTGTTAAAAAAAATGAAATGTTATGTTTTAATGGTCAACTACCATTAATAGTTGAGAAAAAATGTAGACTCGTGTTTATGAATATTTCATATTTTATCATTAGATTCCTCACATTAACAAATGAATTATAGAACTATATAATTCCAGGCACAACCATCACATCATGACATTTAAATTATGTTGTATAATTTCTGGGGTACCTGCCACATTATATCATTTACATTACTATGCATGACACATAGATCATATATCAACATTGTACCTAATATGACCCATGGAAAGAAATGGGTTTCATTTCATAAATCATACATTCATAAAACATGGAGTTAAGAAGATTAAAATGGAATAATATGATTGGTATCAATCTTTATTGAAGAAGTAACAATCACTAGTGATGTAAAATGTTTATTTTTTTGAATGAAGAATTTTTAGGAAAAATATTTTATTTTTTTATAAAAATAGGATGGTAAAATTTATACACTAAAAAATATAATATAATTTCAAATAAATTATATACAAGGAACAATAAATGAATCTCCATACCGAAAATGGGGTGAATGAATGAAAACCAAAGAAAGAGAGTTGGGTTTGAGATTTCCCCTTACCTTAGGTATGAATGCTTTGTAAAATTTAATGCCCTAAATAATGAAATATGAATACTTATTAATAAATACAAAGACTATTAAACATGATTCAAATTAATTATTGTTTTATTAAGTTCATTTATTGTATTTCAGATGACTTATAGAATTTAATTTCATCGTTTGTGAGTGTTCATTTTCTTGAATTTTGATGATCGATTTACCTATATACATGAATTGAAGTTTATGTAGAATTAATATAAATATAAATAACTGTTATTATATGTTATTAATTATCATCTATAATATTATGTTACCTTATAATTAATTTGTTTATGAGGATTAATCATTAGAAAAAAGATAATGATGATCGTTTTATGTTAATTTCTGCAATTATCTGATAACAATGAACACATTTTGTTTTATCATTTAATATTTTGTATATTTGTTAGTTATAAACCATGAATAGGGTTTAAAAATAAATTTTAAAATATTTTTCAGCCATTATAATTATTTATTAACATACAAGAATGCATGAAATGAAAATTAATGTGCATTGCCCACGACGTCGTTAAATTAACACATCACATGCGACTATTTCATTTCTAAATTAATTAGAGAGTGAAAATAGTTTTGTGAAAGATATTCCATTAACATGATATAATTAAAGAGTATCAAATATTTTGGATTTACCATACCATTTGGATAAGATAATGTGATGATAATAGAGAAAAAGAAATGAAATTCAAAAGAAATTAAATGAAATGGGAAGAGGATTTTACCTCTTGGATTTATGCTCCTTGTGAATATCCATAGGGATAAAGGTTTGGAACTTTTATGGAACAAAGATCTCCATGATGTTGGAGAAGGGATATGGGATAGTTTTTTTCAGAATTTTAAGAAGGTCCAAATATTGAGAGGTTTGTAGAAAAGAGGTCATGATGGGTGGTATTTATAGTGGCAGAGGGGTGTTTTTTCATTGTTATATTCATTATTATTTATTCGGGTCCAAGACGATGAATATGTTGATTATTATCACTAAATATATTAATATAATTAAGGTTAGTTTGATATTATGGTTATCACATTAGAGATGACTCAAGGAATTGTCTATTTAACTTATAATGTATATATATCGTAAATTATCATATTTCACAATTCAACAAAAATTCATGAACATTAAAAAAATCCCAAAAAAAACCACCATAACCATTTTTCAATTTCTAGACTTAAAAATTGAACTCCATTTTATGAAAATAATTTTCCTAAATATAATTACTTAAATTTTTAATTAAAATCATCATTTATTTGGAAAATTTCTATTTTAAATTCATAACTGATTTTATAACACTTTGAAATATTACATAAGGTCTCATAAAATTATATTAGAAACATGAGACATCTAAATATTAATTTATGAAATCATTTTTTGAAAATAAATTTTCTTTTAAATTATTAAATTAAACATACTATTGTAATTAAATATTTATGACTAAAAAATGTTGACACTTAATTAATAATTTCTATAACATTTATTTACTTAGAACATGATATAATTTTACCACGAATTAATTTCTAAGATTCATAAATATTATTTATACTTTCATGGGTGATGTTACTATTCATTTGTCTAGTTTACTATTCATTAGTGTAATATAACTATTCCAATGGTCATGTTACTATTTCATCATTATTGGTTACTTAACTTTTAGAAATAATTCTTATTTCAATAATTCTTCATTTATGATGTATTTATAATGATCTATACGTGATGTTTTGTGATTTATACTATATGTAATTACTATAAGAATGAATGAATTCCATTCATAAAAGATAGGGTTGTCATAATCAAAGAAGATTTGATGGTGTTGTAGGTGCATAGGATAACACATAGAGATTCCTGTTGGTTTTGTGAAAACCCCAACTACACATTGTAAAGTCCGACAAATCTTTGTTGCATAGTCCCCTATGTGAGGTATTAGGGTTTTTATGAAGGGATAAGTATCACACACCATGTGACATGTGTAACATATCATGTGTCCCATAGCTAACTAGCTCTGTGTGTATATGGGGTACAACCCCTGTAAGCCATATAGTGTTACATGTCATGTGTGCTAAGTCACAAGGCATGTAACAAATTGATAATGGCTTAGTGTGTATGGGGATTACCCTACCAGGTTTCCATATGGCCATAAATATAGTGTATTATGGAAGTAAATATGAATATTATGATGTCATTATAAGTGTCTTATCATCACTCTAACTGTCATGTACCCTAGGTGGATATTTTGTGTTATTTGGAAATGCATATCATGTGAGTAAGATACACAAGTAGTGCTAGGCTAAGTGAGACACGATATGTACCCATAATGACATGCTATACACATCTTCAAGGATTGGTTAGAGAACTATTTCTCCTTAGTTCATCTTAATTGTTAAATTGTGTGAGATTTCATGGATTGGAGTCAATTGAGTGTGTTTCCTTGGCCCATTCCTAGGAGTGTTCAGTTCAGTACCACATCCTTATCGTAGAAATTTCAACCCCTCTATAACTTCTTTGACTCAGTTCAGTATGTGCAAGTTCCATTTTTCTAGAGTGAGTTTTCTCAGTCTTCTCCCAAGATGGTTTAATATGAAATTGGGTCCAAATTATCAGGATTTAGAGTCCTCAGTAGGTTACATCACATATCACTTCAAGAGGCATGGATCTATCCTTATTTCCATCGTGCTCCATATATAGGTTTGTTGGATTCAGGTCCAAAAAATTTACACAGGCATTAATCCCTTATATAGTAGACAAAATCATGTAGGGTCTTGTTCCCCCATATGAGCTCTAAGAATGTACCTCTTATCTTTTCATCAAAATTTTATCTTTCTGATGGGGTATTAGTCTAATTGAGTGTGTATCTAGGATTAACCCTTTCAATTTTCTTCACATTTCTTATTTTACAAACATGATGAGCATGACATATTGGATGATATTAATTATTTTCAATATATATCATAGAGTGGAGTCTCTCATATGAGTGTTACACAGGAATCCTCAAGCAAAACTAGGGCTGGTATGGGTTTGGACCTTTGTAACTCGAAACATTTTTATGAATATATCTAGGTGATTCATGTTTATAATTACGTGTTATATCAATATTAACTTTAATATATTGTGATTATATTAATACTATTGATTATTTATGGTTAGTGATTATAGGTTTCCCCACTAGGTATTGTTATGTTGATCCCTACATTGGCTCTACCTACATGTGTCATGTTTTATGTAGATGACCAAAAAATAATGGTGTTCTTCATGGATAAGGAGATGATAATCATTTCATTTGTGATCTAAAAACCACAGTTTCTTCGAAGAGTTAAATTTTATTAATGTACCCTATTACTATCAGGTTGGACTTCCTTATAGATTTTAGCGGGATTGAATTTGGCCCTAATTTTTTCCCAGTATTTTTTTGTACTATGATTGTTGTATTTGTTTGTGTGCATGCATTTGGTAATAATTTTATTTTACAATTGGGCATTTTATTGGCTTGGATATGTGTGTGTTTCTGTGGATAAAGGTATATTTGGATAAATCCACATAGGTCAGTGTTATGCCAACTTTGTGTTTTTCTCAAACCCGTGCCCTATTAAAGGCGGGGTTGCAGTAGTCACACTCACCTTATCGCAATCTAGGAGGGACCTAGTGGGACAGTTAATTCCAAAATAATCCCCTAATCACAACCCACATGAAGGGTTAAATTTATCCCCATTGCCTCATGTTATTTATAGGTTTCCAACATTGATCCACATCTCCTTCCAAATGATATATAACTAAAATTAATCATTCATTTTCAAAACATTGATGAATGAAAAATATATTTTCAATGGTACATATACATTACTCAGAAACTATTGTATTTATAATCTCACTAACATAACATGGATATTTGATCCTGAAGAAATAAATGGAAAATTGTTCCCTCCATTGATCATTTAAAAGTTTGTAATGATTCATACAAAATCAAATTTTAATAAGTATAAAAAAAATATTTTTCATTATATCTCCCATATATTTTTTTCCAGGAATAAAATCATGGAATTCTCCATCACATTCACTATTAACATGGTTCCATCATCTTCACATCATTTACTAAAACAAAAAATCGTAGTGTGAAAAATAATTACCATAGTGGAAAGCTATATAATCCTGAAAAATCATTTTTAGGATGTTTAAATCATAAAACCATCTTTTCAATATATGACACCATAGGTTTAAACTAGGTCATTTGTGGTCATCATCTATTTGAATACATCATAATAATTTATAAATAAAATTTGATTTAGCCAAGGAATATCCCCTAAAAAATTCAAACAAGGTGTAATGTATGGGAATACTAAATTTTCACTAGAATGATGTGTAAGATGTATTAAAAAAACTCTTTTAATGTTATTACCTATAAATGCATATATTACAAAAACATATCCACTTATAGTATCTAAAAAGTGATGTTTTTTTATTAATATACACTCCTTTATATAACATAGCATAGGATATTATCATATTAATTGGATTGTCCTATGTTCTATCACTAATGTTTTTGTATCCTAGTTTTCAAATTTAACTAAATAGTCCACTGATAATAACAACAGTGAACCATACATTCATACATAAATATCACATCCTATTTGATGAATATTCAATACATAAAATTAAAATCCATGCTATAATTTTATATTTCTAGATACAGTGGAAACATTGACAGATAAAAAAATATTTTTATATGAGATATAAATAACATAGTTCATGGTTCTTCACAACCGGAATCCTTCTTAGACATGTCAATCCTAAAACCATTATTCATAACTTTTGGATTTGAATTATAAGCAACGGTTGAGATATAATGATTATAAAGGGTAAATAGGAGATATTATAATGATCATATAAATATAACATGATCATAATGGTATAGTAACAAGAGTATAACATTTTAAAACCATACCACTCATATCATAGATCATAGTCTTCAGTTATGGAATATGGATTTTAATTTCATAATAGATGATAAAAATGAATCATAGAATAAGATCCAAGAGATTATAACCTTGGCATAAGATTGATGTTTGTGGCATACAGATAATCATGGAAAATCATTACATTGGTAAAGGCTAACTTCCAAGACTATCACAGTGGATTGAGTTCACTCCCCATTCGATTATATCTTAATCAAGGCTCACTCACCAGAATATTGCAGTGGAGGTAATCCATTAATAAACTATACTTATTCCCCTTTACAGTTCTTATTATCTCATAAGATATCACTATTACCAAATGCATTGGAGGTCTATATATTTCTGATCCCACCCATCAAAAAATAAAAAACATAAATTTGTGTGATAAAAGATAACAAAACAATAATAAAATAATAATACATCAAAATGAAATTGGTTTCATAAACATTCCATTAATTCATAATAGCATAACCTATAGAAAAGAAATGAGTTTTATGAATGTTTCATTAGAAAATAATTAACCTATGGGAAATTTAAATAAATTGTAAAATCATATTTAACTTATTATCATCATAAGATTACCATAGAATGAATGTGTATGGTATCATTGGATGAAATACCCAGTACATTATAATTAATATCAAAGGATGTTATCAAAGATAAAAAATTCATTTAAAAGATCACTAGAACATTTATTTAGTAAAATAGTCTTTCCACATTGAAATAAATTATATAAAATAAAAATTCATTCAATTATTAAGGACATTAATTTCATTAAAAAAATTACTGGAAACTTGTAAAGGGATATTCAAATCATTTTTAGATCATTAAAGTATGAAATTATATTCATGTTGTGTTTATTAAAACAAATATTCCTTTCATGACTTTTTTTTATAAAATTACAATGTACAAAATTAAAATATTTATATTTAAGTAATAGAATCATTTAATGATTTATAATTTCTTAAATAATCTTCTTATTACATTTTCAACCCCATTTATTAATAATTTTTTATTATAATCATCGTTTCAGGTTGTCAAATGTTCCATTTGTCATGAGAATTTTGGTTGAGTGGTTTTGGTCCGTGTACTTCAAGATTAGTTAGATTATTCCCCAAATGTTAACAATGATAAAAATATCATATACATTTATTATATATATATATATTATTCTTCTATAAAGGATAGATATAGAAAAAATGAATAACATCTTTTTTGGATATTGTAAGACATATGTATGCATGAACAATGTTTTCACTTTTTGAAGTGGAAACAAAAGAAAGGTAAATAATAAATCACCCTTCAAGAATAATTATTTTATCATATATATATTATATATTTATTAAATATATCTTTATTACAATAATTTTAAATAATAAATGAATAAATACATCACTCCATGGAGGTGGTAGTTCATAAATATGAATAAGAAACATTATTGTTTTCCAATAGAGATGAAATTAATAAGCTATATATGATATTTATAATTAAAAATAATAATTATGACATAAATATCATTTATTAACATTAATCCTATCATATAACCTTCCATTAATGATTGTTATGTAAAATGAATTGTATCTCTGGGTAGAGGCGGCAGTCTACTGGTACACACGATTGATACTTTCACTTCACATTTTATGGAATAGTGGTTGATATTAGTGGTTCAATAATAATAATAAAATTATAGAATATATATTATTCTTAAGTTATTATTTTATGATGAATTAATCATATTTAGAGAAGTTAGAAGAAGAAAAAAGAGAAAGAGGTTGGGTAATATTATTACATCTCCTTTGTTTTTCTTCCTTTAGATAAACTTTTAAGGACCCATAGAATGAAATTTTAAGAAAAAGAATTCTTCAATTACATGGATAGAGATATTTATAATATATTTGGGAAGGTTTTCCCAAATATATATGGGTGAAACTTCTGTAAAAAAGAGAAATGTGGTTTTCCTTTGGATAGTGTTGGAGAAGCCACACTTGGAATTTATTAAAATATTAAAATATAATAAAGTCATTATTGAGATAAATTCTTTTAAATGCGTAGATAATAGATGATGGGATAGGATGAGGTACAAATATGTCCATAAAAACTTATTTATCCAATTTTAATTGTAAAACGTATCCTTATCTCTTAGTATAAATTCGAGTAAAACTTTTTTTAAGCTTAATCATGGTGAAATTGTTATAAAATTGTTAAACTTTTTTATAATGAAAAATGGAAGTGGATTCACTAAAAAATTTGTACATGATCTTGTAAATTAATGACTATATTTTAAACAATTCAATCTCTAAAATTTTAAGAAATTACATTTAAAATAAACTGAAAGTATACAATGAAAATTTATTTTCAAGAAACAAGATATTTCCCTATGTACAGAATGTTTTTATATAATATTTCACAAAAATTTATTTCCAATTATAATGGTTTGATTATTAGATTTAAAAAATAACTAGTTTTAGTTCTAAAACCCATTTTAAAATAAAAAATAACTTTTAAAATAATTAAAAAGTAAATCTTTTAAATAAAAATTAGTATTTTTCAATATTCATAAAAAAACTAATCTCATAATAAAATATTAAAAAATTAACATTAATATAATTTTTACTTGTCAATTTTAAATATTGAATTTAATTGTTTAAAATTTAATTATTAAATGTGAAAAACAAATTAATAATATTATATTATAATAAAATATAACAAATACCATTTTTCGAAAAAAATATATATTTAAAACATATAATTAAATTATTAAATGTGGAAGAATTTTTTATCTTTTTTTTCTATATCCATTATATTTATTTTTAAATATTAGTTATACCTATTCATACCACCAATTTAATGTAATGTTTATAATGTTATACTATATTATAGTTCATATAGATTTGTGGTTATGTGTATCGCAAGCTGTTGATGAAATTAAATTTATTAAAAATATATATCATAAAATATTGTGGGGTTACATAATGCCTTCCGACATCATCCAATTATATCATTTATATTTACTAAGCTAAGAAAACCTTATGATTAATTAGTAAGTGGGGTGAATTTTTGAGTCTGTCCTTGATGGATTATATGAAATCTGGTTTCTAAGGTGATTTTGAAAAAACAATTATGAAATCCATCATAATATCTTCCCACATACATGTTGGAAGTGGAAAAGTATGAAAAATAATATTTGGTTGTTGATTCTAATAACATATTTACTGAGATGTTAGGAACCAATAGACATATTTATATGAATCCCACATTAACCCCACCCATAATATCATCTCCCCAATGTCATAATATTTATTCCCAACTCTAGGAATAAACTCCCCAAGGAGGTTTTGGAAAGCACATATAACTTCCTTCCTTATATCGAAATAAACAAAAAATCATCCCAAAAATTAGTGCTCCAATTCAGAAATAAGAGAACACCCTTCAATTTCATCTATACTATATAAAATATCACTAGTCTTTTCACAATTATCATAGGTATCCCTCATCTACTTGGAACAAAAGGGTATAAGTGACATCAATCTGATGTGACATCAATCTGACTTGCCATAAGTCAAATGTGTCATCATACAATTTTTATCTTCAAGAGATATAATATACAAGTTATTCATCAACTTTATCAACATCTACTACTCCTTTGATTCCATCAATATTTTTTACTTTCTATATATATTAATGTACAAATAAAATATCCTTTCATGATGAATTTCATAACATTGTATTGAAATTATTAAGGTACTCCATCCATATCTACTACCTTAGGTTCAAATCCAATGGGGGAAGTTGTACTCCATACACTTATAATCCAGATACACTATGAATATCTAATCCAATAGGTAATGTCACTAAATTATCAAGTTATAATTTCCTATATCTAACAATATATCATGTATGGGTAATTTATTCTCATGTGAAATTACCTCGATCAATTTATTACCACATTATCTCCATACATGATCACACACCCCTATCCAAATCTACAAGAATAAAAAAATATAGAAAAACCCACTAAATAATATGATTTGTCAACACCATTAAAGATGTAAGCCTCTTCTTCAACTATTGAAAAACCTCTAGAGACTTTATATCGCACACAAAATTCAACCTTATATGATTCAAATTCATCATCAGAGCTACTAACATTGATTTATTTTGAATGACTATTTATTGTATCTTTCAAATATATAGAAACTAAGAAATGTAAGTTAATTGATGGGATAATAATAAGACATATATTCCTCAATAATCTACAAGTCCATTGATAAAGCCTAGATAGAAATAACTTCACCCAGTATAGTCACTTATCTAATACAAAACTATCACACATACAACCACAAATATAGTTGATGCACTTATACTGTCTGTATAAGAATCCAAAAACTCTTTTCCTGATCCTTATTCAGTATAGAATAAAACAAAATACACCCAAATCCCCAAGATGTACTATTCAATGTATTTATAGAATAAATATTTCATAGTGGGAATAAAAATATTATAAAAATTTGTAAAATCAAAAATAATTAGAAAAAATCATAATGACTTTACATGTTCTTGAAACCTATCATTGGAATTTCCTCATCGTTCACCCTCATATTGTGATATATCAATCACAAATAAATCTTAGAAAACCACTTATATCCTTTTAGTTGATTTAATGGATCATCAATATGAGGGAGAGCGAATTTTTTACCATGTTATCTAATTCCAAATTTAGTATTTGATTCACAACTATAAGAAATCAGTTGGCTTCATGGAAAATATAACTGATACTGCCCATAGTTGATCTTTTAGTCGAATAAATCACCTGTCATATAAATACGGCGACTAAATCTTCATCTACTTCAGCATTGTATGTGCCATGAAATATGATGGAAATTATATTTGACTCTTCATTATAATTATTTGAATAGATAATTCCATATATCTCATTAATGGAAGTCCAAAAAAGTGTTATTAATACATATCCATGATGTCCTCCACCATCATCACTAACCGGAACAAATCCTTCAATTCTACATACCAATTAAATCCTACATATATATGACACCTTAAATCCATATGTTCTTCAATGATAAATATTTTCCAAATGGAAAACATATACCACCACATGGGATGTGTGAACACTCAAATTATATGAATAAATAGAAACCATATAACCAGAATAGTCAACTTGGTCTGTGAACACCACTATCCAATTCATTCAAATTATGTGATAAGACATGTACTCCCAAAATATATGAACTCCCATAAAATTTTATCTTCCTTTATCCTAATTGAGCATCAATGACCCTACAACCCTAACTTTATTCTTTTTTTAAATGTTTCCTAAATCATCATGGAGTATAAATATTAATTCCATATGAATTTTAAATTTATTTACCACTCTTGTTGATATGAACAAATGAGATGAATATATAACTAATATAGTAGAAACCATATTATATGAGATAATAATAGTGTTTATAACAGTTTTAGGTCATAACTCGGACAACTTCAATATATTTTTTATAGATTAGTTATCCTTGAACCCTCTAGGTTTGACATTGACTATGATTTATACCATCACTTTCTTGTGTCACCACTCTAGATTTATTTGAATTCACTATGTATATCATTGATATTTTCACTACTTTTGATCCCCAAATTATTGAATTAAAAAAATAAAACTATATGGATTATTTTTATTAATTTGCATCAAAATTTAGTGGGATTTCAAAGTCTCATTTGGATATAACATCTCCAAGTGTTCCATGATACAATTCTAATAACATCCAATACGGATATACCAATGAGCTAAACCTAGGAAATATAAATTATTATTAATAACTTCATGTAGAGAATCATTATGCATACTTATTTTCCATTTATTTAAATGATGAATTCTTGGTGCTTGAGGAACACATGAATTCACACCCTTTACAACCATTATATCTATGCATACATAAACACATTGTTTACCACCACTGATCTAGTATTTTAATCAAGTAGAATCACCCTTGACTAGATTTCAAGTAAAGGGTTTATCTCAAACATTTCCACCTTGAGATAATATTTAGTCATCAGCTCTATGAAAAAATGCACTAACATTAAAAACTGAGTTATACACTCTATAATTGTCACATTATCAAGATCAATCACTATGGACATTAGATATTTTATCAACTTCACCATGTATGTATAAAACTACCTACTATGAATTTATAGAACCCAATCCATGACAGATCGTCTTCTATCTCTTCTTCTACAGAATCCTAAAAATATTTATGGGAACCTCCCTTGAGCATGTAATAAGGGAACTCCACCTTCAATGGATATGGGAAATAATAGAACTGAAATATTTTATTGATCCATTAAAAATCCCCCACTTATTTTACTATTCCATCATCCCTAAATAACTAAGGATTACCCATATTGAATTCTAAATCATAATCCATTTCCTTAGGTCCATCCCAATTTGTGCCAATTCCAAGTGAATAGATATCTTGAAGTACTATGTACAAGATTTTGAGAAAAATATTAGTGTTCCTTGAACCTTATTCAATGACTGTATCCCTCACTAAATTCCTTGTCTCTTTATTATGAGCACGATCTCTACACAACGACATCTCAGTAGACTGAAATCCACAAATGAAAAATCACATGAAGAACTTTATAGAAATTACATCTTATATAATTATAAAACCCAAAAAATAGTATCATAGTTATAAATCTATGTTTATCAACACACACTATCATAATTTAATTACATATTAAGTTTAAAAAGGTAATGTCAGATAATTTTGAGCATATTATATTCAAATAAAACACTTTTAATACATTTAGAAATCACCTTCCATGATGAATATATACACTACCCATCCCAACATGTTTATAATCTATATACATTCCTATCAGGATGAATGTATAAACTATCCATCCCAACAATTCGTGGTTGTAATCACTTATTGGACACAACAAAACAATATCCTATAGTGGATCATTTATATCACTTTCCCAACCTAGTCTCCCTGGAAACACAAGTCTTACCATGAAGATGTTGGATATTAATTTTCATGGATACTTCTTGAGTTATGAAAACTACATTCTCTACTACTACTGACAACCCAACAATAAAACATTTATAACACATATTTAATAACATATTTTGTTCTATAAAAGCTGAGATCCTGAAACTCAAGGTTAGGCCTAGACCGCCACAAGGCCATAGATTGTGTTCTTCAAACTCCAAAATCTAGAAAATAGTGATAATATATAAAAATGATAATTTTTTAACTATATTACCATAAAATAATTCAAAAACTAAAATATAAAATGAATGATTCTATTTTAGAAAATAAAACTAGTTTTAATGTATATATTTTACGAGAAAAATGAAATATTATTTAGCGGAAAAATAATCACATGTCGTGGAATAAAAGAAAAACATAATAGATGAAACCCATATAATATTAATTATACAACTCCTTCTAAAACATATGATAAACAAACAACAAATATACCATGACCTCAACTTCCAAGATGCATCACCTAAAAATGTTAGATCATTTACCCTACTTACATTACATTATAATTCATATACATACACTAATAAGTGTAGGTAGAGGTTAATAAGAATTCCCATTATTATTTTCCCATGTTACCCACAGGAAGTCCTATGAAAACATATTCCTTACAATGCTTATAATTCCACTTACGTATGATTTTATATTTAACATAATTTTGTTCTCAAATTCATAATAAAATCGAATAAGTATATGAAAATAATATGAAAACATATTTTTCCAAAATATGGAATCCATTTCTAGTTTATCCCTAGTATAATTATAATAATAAGTTATATAATAAATGAATATTTTGGAAAATAAACATGAATATAACCTAAATTCATTCATATAAACATAGAATTCAACTATTTTTTTCATCACCCACCCATGTGGATCCCAAATTTTATTCCTTATTTAATACATATCATACACAAAGTCATATAACATTTCATTTGTCCTAAATAATTGGAAATTTTTCTAGTAAATGATCGTTCTAGGTCATAACTCACACAGAAAAAATTTATTTAACGAAAACCATTTAAGATCACAAAAATAACTTACCAAAATCATGTTATCATGCCAAAATCTTAAATATAACCAATTTATTATACATAAAAATACATTATATGAAAAGATATTTAAAAATATTAGGCTTCAACCCAAACCCCTATTAAATATAATCTCAAATGGTTTAACACAAAACACATCCCAACATTGAATAATTTAGAAAACTTCAATTATCAAATAGATTCTACGAAATATTTGATAATTATGCACAAATGTGGGTGTCCGAAAAGCACTTAAATCACATATAATTTTATTATAATCCCATATAAAATAAATTATACCACCCTATAATATATTACCATCATAAGAAAATCTCAATACCCTTGATTAGATATCTATAAATATAATTTTATCTTACAAACACGTGACAAAATAAAAATGGGTCACAATTATTCCATTCATGATCTAAATTTTAAAAAAATGACCAACATAAAAATGGAAGAGATAGATCTATCAAAGTAAAAATGAAATAAAATGTGGAGAAATAGATAAAATCTAGAAAAATCAAAATTATTGAGATCAAACCCAAAATTTCTTGTGGATCTGATCAATAATAAAAGGACATATATCATTTGGTGATATAGTATCCAACATTTAAATCACATAGAATCGTAGGGTTTTCCTAAGTCAAAATAAGGTGTTAAAGGGGTGTTATTCGAGGATAACTAAGTTTTGAAATTACAATCATTAATGATAATCTCAAATGACTTCCAAAGTTTAATAGTGGACCATGACCATGTATCGATTATATAGGAGGCCCTGGCCACATTCCCAAAGTTGTATGACCATGCTATATTATCACTTGTGATAGTAAATAAATTATTAACTCATGTATTCATCCCTAAGTGGCATAAAATAAATTGTAGTAAGGTCTCCATGACCATGCAACATGGTCTTTCATGGTTTGATCTACCCCCAAACAAACTAAAATGATAAATAAAATAACTGAAAAATAAATTTTTTCATACCCCTAAAACATGGGATGTTACATTATAACTCGATGAATCCAACTAATAGATATTACATACTTATAGAAAATCGAATCCAGTAAACAACCTTCACTATGATTATCGAAGACCTTTGGACAATACAAATCATTTACACGTCCTATGCTCATAAAGAAGAAAAATAACATAATGGTAAACCAATATACCTATAAGCAATAAGTAATATGACACATTCTAATAATAACATATTAGGATTACATAAATATTGAATCCTTGCACCAAACGTCACATAGAATTTGGTAAAATTTCTTATATGTCACATATATACCTCGTTATGTAGACAATCCTCTAGAAAAAAATAACTATTTGTTAGTTAACCTACATGTATACCCTTATATAATTTCATTTACAATTATATAAGGATGAAAATTGCATATAAAGATAATCCAAATCCATTAATATGGGTTACTATCCAATTTAACCCAATTCATATATGTTTTCATAATAAAACAATAACATAGAGAAAAAAATAGATAACCTCTCTAGGTGTAATATAACAGGTCATTATAAGGGAACTCCCATATCAACATAATGAGTCCCACAATTTATGAACCCTCTATGTGTTTGTCTCATTATTCATCCATATTGTTTTTATGTAATGGAGTCTTAGAGAAACCCTAACTCAAGAATATGCATATAGACCATCCATCATGGGATTAAAATGTGAAAAATATTTCCTGATATTTATTTGATCTCTTTGAAATATTTATTTGTGTAAGTCACACCATCGCACCCTATCTACAATATAAACCAGAATATGTAATTATGCTAAAAAGTAGGATAATAATATGTAAAACATATCCCATTCGATGGAGTTAACCCTTTTTCATGATTAATTTAAATTACATCTAGGCTAACTTGACCATCCTCACTACCAATAAACCTTGTCATATATAAGGGATTAAAAAATTAATTACAATAAAGTTATAAATAGTTTAAAAATTAATATATAAAATATATAATATGGAAAAACTCATTGAGAAACATAAGAATTATGAATCCAGAACCAATGACATGCAGATTATTAATAGAACTCTTTTGGTACTCCAATGAGTAAAATCTAAAAATTTTATAGCTCAATCACTGGTCAATTGGGTACATAATTAATAAAAATACCAATTTATAACCAATATCATAGATATAATCTACTAAAGTACATTTTTATACACAATTCTATCCTCTTATAGCCTCCCTTATTCTTTATACAGAAAATACATTTCATTATCGCTTGATTTCTCCATTGTAAAATGAAATAAAAAATAACCAGATGAAACATCCGAAAATCAGAATAGAAAGGAGAGAGAAAGCAAAATTAGACCAAATCACCTCAGTCTTACACGAGGAATATCTTTCAGTCAAATTTTGATAGAATGGAATCAATGGGGATCCAGGGTAAATGATGTGAGGTACAAGGGGTAAAAATGGCCTCCTTATAATTTTTGGAATCATAACTCTTTAATGGTGATGATTATTAAATATATGTTCAGCCACATCTAATAACAGACAAATGGGAAAGAAGAGGTACTAAGTAGACTTCTTGCTACCATTAAGTGGAAACACTAGATAAACAACTCCCATTTTTTATTCCATTAAGCACCCTAATAAATCATCCCCAGTACTTGGTGTCTTTTTTATCCAACCTATATATTATATACTTATATGAAATTCCATAAATTGAAACATACTACATTTCTTTTTGGCCTCACTATAACATGTACACTCCAAATTAATTCCCTTAAGAAACTCTAAGGACCCCTAGAATGATCTGTTTAAACAAATTAAGACACTTAAAGATATATGGATTCAATAATGTAATAATACAAGATAATATGGCATATTCCTCTTTAAATAAAATTCATTTCACTAAAATCTTACTTTAAAAATAACTCATAGATCAAATAAACCACAATATACTATTTGAAAAAACATTTAATGTAAAACTCAATCTATAGACGTTGGATTGGATGGTATGAAAAAATATAAATAAATTATGAAAAAAATTTCTATATACATGTAAAAAATTAATTCATTATTCAAAAAATTTTAATATAAGAAAAAAAGCATATGAATCTAAAAATAGATTTTTTTTGAAAAACAATTTCTAAGAATGTAATTTTTATCTTAATAAATTCAATTAATATATATTAATGAGTGATTTTAGTGAATTTATTAGATTATATACTTGTTAAATATATTTTACATTCATCAAAGGGTTTTTACTGTGAATATAATAAAAATATATCTACCTATAGCTTAAAATTAAATTTTCTATGTATGGTTTTTTTTGTTTTTTAGGATCAATTTAAAAAGAATTTGTAAAGAATATAGAAATTAAATCATGTAAAATGGATTCCAAATTTTTCATATAAAAAATTAATGCAACTTAATAGGGTCATCATAATTTTTTATCATTATTAATAGTCACATTGCTAAAGATTTGTAACCACGGTAATAGAAAAACATGTAAATTTGGGATAAAATTTTAGCGTAAATCATTAAAATATTTTCAACACATACCATTATCCAATTTTATGAGTGGTTATATAATATATATTTGTTTTAGGATACAAATAATATATTTCAAAACATTATATTTAATTTGGGTTCCAATTTTTAATTTTTATGAACATAAATTATATTTTATTCCAATTAAAACAATTAGGGGATTTTCATTTAATGGTGTGATTGGATTGTTAAGTTTTATTTTTGGAGTGATATGAAAGGTTAAAATACATAATGTTTTATTCTTTGAAAGGGGATGTTCATGTAAATAAAATTATTACATTATTTCAATGTGAAATTCTTTTTAATTTTAAATTGTTCATTATTTAAAAAAAATTATTGTGTTTATCATACTTATATTATTTGTAATTCATTACACAATTAGATTTTTAATATGATAAAATAGATAAAAATTTGGAATCAAAATGTAATTGAATGTTTTATTTCGTGTTATTTAATTATTTGGGTTTACAATTCAAATGTTACTAAATTTTTAAGGGTTTGTGTTAAAATCTACCTTTTTACTGTGATTCACTGTGAATAAATATTTTTATTATGAAATTATAAAATCCAACTCTCAAAAATAATTTTTTCTATTATTTATCTCCTCTTATTTCAAGAGATTACATGTTTTCCTTTCATTTTCCACTCTCACTATACTCAAATATAAATAATAATCATCTCAATTAAATATAAATTACTTTTTTATTCAGCTGGTTATCTTTTCCTCCATGCCCATATTTCTTTAATTTTTTTTTTAAATAATGGAATTTCAATTATAAATATATTTATTAATGTGAATTTTACCCATGTTTATCATTTTATAAAATTATTTAAATGGAATATTCACATATTATTTTGAACGAGGTACTTTTTAAAAAAGTTTCAATGAAATATATGTTTTGACACACACCATACAGATATCTATTTCCCTCCATCATTAATAATCCTTGATTTGATGCTTCCTTTACAAGTCTCCACATATCATTATAAAGTAAATGTTTTTCTATATAATCATGAAACATTTGAATTTTAATTAAGTTATTACAAAATTAAAATATTATTTTCTTCACGAATTATTCCAATGATCTTTTAAATGTATTTTCATCCATTACATCATCTATTGATGTTAATTATTACTCACATGGGATATGATCTAATTATAACATCTATATTAATTCACATTATGGTTTATGATAATAAAAATGAGATATGGATGAAACCCATTATTTAATAAGGGATAATTTATGATAAAATGATAAATGTTTTCATGATCTTATTTAATAGATAGGAATGGATTCTAATTATGTGATGAGTGGGTCCACTATTTCTCTTTAATTAACCGGGTAATTCTTAATGATCATAAAATGGGCATAAGAAAAGTTATGGCCAATGAATCACATAGAGCTTGAGTATTTGTTTTGTAAAAAGTGAAAGAAAGAAGAATTATAACTAAAGATCATGTGTACGAGTCAGATGAGTCACGTATCCTTAAATAATAATCTTTATCACATGACCCTTGGAACATCATGTGAAGTGGTTACATGCATTGGGTGATTTGTGCACTGATCACATGAAGCCTCATAATGAAATTATTTCCAACCATGTGATTCCTCATTAGATGAGTCTTCCTGGTCAGGAACATAATGGACACAATTATTTTTTCATCTCCAAAAATGTTTGTAAAAAAACTCATGGAAACAAATGATGATTTATTGCGGTGAAAGCTAAAAATTATTTTATCCTTCTGTAAATTTATTTATATTGTTCTTCATGTGAAGGAAATATATAGTTTTTGTGATCTACTCATTGATCGCATCAATTCCCATCAAAAAATTATTTCTGATAACAGGAATCCCAATAAGATGAGTCTTTTCGATCATGTGAAAGCCTTTAAAAATTATTTATGATCATGCAACATGTTAGAGTAAAAATTTATAGAAATCATTTATATGTAAATATAATAATATCTGAAAATAATAGTATCATTATGTGATGTGAGTTATATTTATCTTCAATCGAATGGAATGAGAGACTATTCTAATATTTTCACTGATCACCTAAAGCGCCATTAGACAATCCCTCATGATCATGTGAATCCCTCAATTGATTCTTCTTCATAATTTGAATTCCTTATACCAGTCTTTATGAACATCTGACTTTCCAATAGAAAAAAACATGAAAACCATCAAGGATTTCATACGGTGAATGAAAAAAAAAGATGACACCGATATTCAAAGTGAGTTACATTGATCTTTATGTGAATAGATTAAAAAATTTGCGTTATCATTTCCTATGTCAAATGAATTCCCATTAACATGCTATCTCGGTAATAAAAAATACCTTCAATATGTGGCTTGATCTCACAAAGGCTATTTGAAATGTTGGTTTGATCATGAGGAATCCTTTTAAATATAAATGTGTTCAAGGAATCTGGTAAAGATAGAGTTATCACAAAATCACTCTTTATTATGTAAAAAAAATGTCATTACATTGATTAAATGCATCTCTATCATGGGAAGTACATGATATATTACCAACTTACATTAAGGTCCCCTCCACTTACTCAAAGCATGATATGAGGATTGATCACCATACACAAAGGTATATATATGGGGTGGTGATGCTTATAAACCACCAGGACACAAAGAGAAACACATATAAGGGAAAATAAATACAACTTAAAATGTATAACCATGAAATCATATGAGTCTTACACTTGATAAGAATGATGAGTGACTTAAGGGATTTTGGATATGGTTTATGAACATTGTGTGAACACTACATTGATTATGAGAAGGATATCTAGGATAATAGTTGGATATTGTGATTGACATTCTATGTGTTGTTTTGATAACATAATACCTTAGTATAAAATAAAGGCTTGAAAGAAACGAGATTCATTTGATGGTGGATATGAGGTTCTTTATAAGGCTGGATCACACGCTTCACATGATCAGTTCCCTGATCACACGGTGACATTGGGACGTGTTCTAGAGACCATGTGACAACATTTGGAAATTTCATACAATTCATGTAAAGCCCCAAGATATGTCATCCTATTCATGAAATATCACTCATACATCTCAACTATTTCCCACAACTAACCTATGATAAGATGGAATGATCACATAAATATCCTTATACATGAAAGGTTGACATCCTCAAAAATGTTAGCATTGTCAAACTAATACCCATAGACATGTCAGGCTGACATCCTTAGACATGTTATGAAAACAAGTTAGAACATGTTAGTCATGTCAGGTGGAAACCCTAAAATATATATTATGTTTCCCAAAGGTATACTTTTAAATGTACCTACAAGCCATGCGAACCATCACCCATGGTTCTTTAGCTTAGAATTTCCCCTTTATGTGGGAGTCTCCATCATAGACTACGGTTATTCACTCAAGAAATTATATATGATACATGCCCCCAAAATGGTATCCATTCCATCCCAGAATATTCAATAGACCTCTTATGTTCCCTCCTTTTATCTATCATAGGGTATAGATGGATATGGGACATGAGAATTCACATTAGTGTAAGTCACTAAACATTCAATTTTCTCTAGCTAATAGGACCCACCTCCTGTAGGTATACTATCTTTCCTCACCCATTATTATATCAAGAACCTATGAGAACAATGGGGACTCTGATTCCAATTATAGATATGACATGTACGATGAAATCCAAAGGCTGTATCTCTATATATATGACATTTAAATTCCCATATATACATTATTATTGAATTACATGAAACTATATGGTATATTCCAAGTCTAACTAAATGGTCTCTGATTCATGTATTAAATATGATTTTTAGGATTCATTTTATAAAGACCCGACCTTAAAACTTACTTAATATTTAATTAAATGAATAATTCACATTGAGGATCTTTTCAGGTTTAGAGTTTTAGAGAATCTGGACATAACTATTACATCTCAAAAGATTACAAAGTAGACACTTCTACTAAGTTTCCATAAAATAAAAACTCTTAAAAAGAAACATGTCTAGTTCCATGTTTTAGATAGCATGAATTTCCCTTGATCCCATCCTTGACCCTATTCCACATTAAGTCTTGTGAAAAACATTTCAAAAACTTGGGGTGAGCATAAAAAGCTCAGTAAGGGATACACAAAGAATGAAAACTATTAGTTTTTCGAAACAACAACTAAACCATGTATACTTGATCAAAGTAAAACCTTTCACCTTTATGAAGTAGTAAAAACTCTTCACTGAATAAAATATCAATACTTACACTTTTGTAACCAAAAGATTTCCATAAAACCCATATAAAGAACACATAACATATAAAGGTAACTTGGGACATAAACATACTTAAGTGGAATAACCATCAGGTCGACTTCCACACATATCACTTAATGGAATAGCCATACGGCTGACTTCCATAACCAATGCATTGGAGGTTATAAAATAACCACTCGTCCTGGTATTCACGACACCACCCTTCATATGTTTTATCACATAACCACCCGTCAAATGTTCATGTACCATTATAAAATAATAAGACATAAAACAAATATAATGGAAAGAAAACATTTCCACACTTTGATCACAATATATCACATAAATATATTGAAATAAAAAATCCATTATAAAAACCATTTTCAAAACCAAAACACATAAAAGAGTATATGGTATTTATTTCTTTTAAACAAAAAATCACGTCTTGTTGATAAAGCCAAAGACCAAATAATACTTGCAGCGGCGGAAAAGGTCATTGTCACCGCGTACGTTAAAAGAAACATTCCTTTTTGTCGTTTTGTAAAATTTGTCCTAGAAAAAGATTACTTTTGTGTAAAATTTAATGTCAAAGGGGTTTATACACCGTATAAAATAAAGCCTTGTATTAGAACAAAATATGCCTCAATGAAAGAAAAATTGAGACGAAGCCCCATACCTCGGGTCCAACTTGACTCGATCGTTATTTAACCTCCTAAATAATAAACTTGAGTTAATTTATACTTGATTAGGAAACATTTTAAAGTTCATTATTCCTTTTATATCACTTATTACCTTGTTATGAACACTATGTAATTATTTATGTTAATAATGGTCGTTTTGTCGATCATTGCTACTGGAGTCAAAAATAAACTCTTTATAATTACAAGTTTGTTCATGGGGTAAAATATCCATTATATCCATAATTATATTCATTATGTAGATATCATATATATCATTTATATCCATTATATACATTCATTTATAATATTACACAACATTTAGAGGTAAGAAATGAAATGCACCGTTCATGGAGACGGTAAGCCGTACGTACGCATGAATGCTACTTCCATTTCTATTTCATATTTAATGAAATTAAAAAATAATGATACATGGTATTATTATAATTCTAGTATGGTATAATATATAATATCATTAAATCTATCCTTTATATGTACCACATATGGTATTAATGAATCAAATCACTTTGAGGAGGCAGTAGTCCGCACTTCCTAAAATGATGATATCGCGTTTACCCATAATGGAAACCATAAATGTATGCCATAAATGAAAAATACAGAAGTTTAAACAAAAAATAAACATATTATATATCATATATAAATATATTGCCATCTTAATTGACACCTTTGCAGGTATTAAAAGAATATTGAACAATCATCGTTTCGTGAGCCAGAAATTCACCATCCACGGAAACAGTATGTTCTTTAACCATTAGATGTAGGTGTGTGTAAGTGTAGCTCTAATCCTTCTCATAAAAACATCCTAGTATATTTTAGATACTTGTGTTGTTCCAAAATAAAGTAATAAAAAGAGTTTATGGGGTTGGAGAAGCAAAATAAAACAAAAGAACATAAGTGAATACATTACGTTAAAACCGGGTAACTCCCTTTGGTTTGAACCAAAAGGGTTTCTTGAAGAGCTTCCTGCCAATGTTAAGGATTCTATAATGAGGAGAGGGATGTGGAGAGACAAAATGATCAGAGATTGTCCGAGAAAAAGGCTTGAGAAGTGTTGGTAAGGAGGTAGACATGGGGGCCATTTATAAGAGGAGAGGAGGGGCACTCTTGGAAAGGTATAAAATGTTACTTTATTTTCAAATGAGTTTCGGACTTTAATGGTCCCACACTGATGTGTTTAGAGTATAAGGTGATAATAGTTCGAAATCCACACATACAATAGGTTTTTGACATGTGTAGGTCTTAGAGTTTACATTATATTTCCATTTTATTTAAATCGTTAAATAATGGGGTAATCGCTGCATCATCATGGTGTAATATATAAGTTAATTTTTTTAATGTCTAAAAATTGTAAAAAAATATCGTGATATAGGAAATTGTTTTATATTTATAATTAATATTTATAGTAATAAATATGACTTGTATAACCCCATGTAAATGTTTTTTAGTAAAATAATACATGTTTGTGCCATTTTTACTTTTACTTTAAATAAATAGCATTAATGTCATTATCTTACACAAGTGCCTCCATGGGTTCCCAAAAATCGACCCACGGGTTGTATAGGCCTTCCAAGACTCATAAAATAGGGTTAGGACAAGTTTCAAGATATTTTAATTTTATTATAATATCAGTTTTACCTTAAATCACACTAATTACCTTTAATCGCGATTAATAAAACTTAAATGTTACTTTTCATCAAAAATTATTTTCATCCCATTGAACCAAATATTACTTAATAATAAAAATAATTTATATTGGATTTTTGGAATTCAAATCACTGAATTGGTAAAGTTACATTTAAACAAAAAATATGTTTTTGTAACTACCACTTTGTGGTTTCACTATTCATCAAAAATTAAGGTTTTTCAGAAAAATACCAAAACTTCACCATAAGATATATTTGATATTCCGAATTAAAAAATGATTTCTATTTTATGAAATTCAAAACATATAAGTTGCATTAATTAATTCCTTCTGTCAAAACAAATAGCGTGTTTTTAAGAAACATTATGTATCAAAAAAATGACACAAGTTTAAGTCCAATTTCAAAGTGAAATTAATTGCAATTACCACCATTGGATTAAAGGGTAAATATATATTATAATTTCACTTTAAATCAAATTAAAAATATAATATAATCATATAAATAAATTATATTAAAAGGTGGTTCTAACTTAAAATACAACATTTTTAATTATTCATTAAAATTGAACTTTATTGGAAAAATACCAAAAAATTACAGAAAGTAAATTTTGATGTCCCGATTCTAAAGAAGAGTTTTATTTGGTCCAATAGAATGTATAAGAGTGGAAAAACTATATTTAAATAGGGTTTTCCATTAAAAGGCGATAGTTCGACCTTTTAGTGAAAATTATTGTATATATGCCTAAAATTGAATTCTTTTCTTATTTTAAGCCTTTATATTTTATTGGATAAATATAAAAACATTTAACAAACATATATAATCATATTTTAGTTATTTCTATTAATTTTCACTAATACAACGACTACGTGTTAACTACCATTTAAAATAATATTATTTTATTACTAGTGTGCAACGTAAGATTTCAGAGAAACTCTTTGTTGCGTATCGGGTACGCTATCGAACATAGTAACCCCTTTAAAGTAAAATTAATATTTAATTTGAAAATACTAATAGATATGAAATTGTTTTATTCTTTATTTACCTGAGTTGTTACATCCTTCCCCCTTTTGGGAATTGCGTCCTCAAAATTTTATTCACTTTTCAAAATAAGTGGGGGTATTTATCCCTCATAGCATTTTCGGATTCCCATATTGCCTCTTCAACCATATGGTTTTTCCACAAAACCATTACCTGTTGAATTACCTTATTTCGCAACACTTTCTCTCTTCGTTCATGAATATGGACTAGTTGTTCTTCATAAGATAGATTCTCTTCTAACTGAACTACCTCTAGGCTCAAAACATGAGATGGATCTGGAATATACTTTCTCCACATCGAAACATGAAAAACATTGTGTACCTGAGATAAACTCAGAGGTAATTCCACTCGGTATGAAACTGATCCAACTCTCTCAAGAATTTCATATGGTCCAATGAACCTTTGACTCAGCTTTCCTTTATTACCAAATTGAATCAAACTTTTCCATGCTGATACTTTGAGAAAAACATGATCACCTACCTCACAAGATAGATCGTTCCTCCGGTTATCCGCATAACTTTTCTGTCTGCTCTGAGCTCTTATCATGTGGTTCTAAATCAACTAAACTTTTTCTGCCATCTCTTCTACCAATTCGGGTCTCATCTGTTTCCTTTCACCTACTTCATCCCAAAAAGCCGGAGTTCGACAGCGCTTCTCATATAATGCCTCAAACGGAGCCATCTGTATACTGAAATGAAAACTGTTATTATAAGAAAACTCAACCAAAGAAAGATGTTGGTCCCAACTTCCCTGATAATCCATCGAACAAGAACGTAGCATATCCTCCAATATCTGAATTTTTCATTCTAACTTCCCATCTGATTGCCGATAAAAAGTTATACTAAAATTTAATTCTGTACCCAACGTCTTCTGAAGTCCCTTCCAAAAGTTAGAAGTAAACCTGGGATCACGATCAGATAAAATGGAGAGGGGAACTCCATGAACATTTACTATCTCTTTAATATACAACCTATCAAGTTGAACTAGAGACAATGTATCTCAAATAGGAAGGAAATGAGAATATTTAGTCAATCGATCGACAATAACCCAGATTGCATTATTACCTCGAGGTGTCCTAGGAAATCCCACAAAGAATTCCATGGATATATGTTCTAATTTCCACTCTGGAACTGATAAAGGATGAAGAATCCATTTCGGTAACTTCCAATCTACTTTTACATGTTGACAAGTCAAACACTTCACAGTAAAATCAGCAATATCTTTTTTCATTCCGTCCCACCAGTAATACTCCCGAAGATCTCTATGCATCTTAGTACTGCCTGGATGAACTGAAAATGGAGAACTGTGAGCTTCACATAACAACTCATTCTTAAAATATGAATCACCAGGCACACATAATCTCTTCCCAAACCTCAAAACACAATCATTATCAATGTTAAACTCATGCATCTTACCCTTCTGAACCAGCTCTACCTTTTTCTGCAAGTCACTATCTTGCTTCTATGCTTTCTTAATTCTGTCTGATAGAGAATATTTCACTGATACCTGAAACAAAATAGAAGGACATCCTGAACCAACAACATCTATGCCAAAGTTCATCAAATCCTTAACCAAAGGATCACGTTCCAAATGCAACATTGTTAATGAAGCATTACTTTTTCGACTCAAATCATCAGACACTTTATTTTCTTTTCCCAGATGGTAATGAATTATACAATCATAATCCTTGATTAATTCTATACATATCCTCTATCTCATGTTCAATTAATTATGAGTGAATATATACTTTAAACTTTTGTGATCAGAATATATTTCACACTTTACTCCATACAAATGATGCCTCCAAATTTTTAGAGCGAAAACAATAGCAGCTAATTCCAAATCATGTGTAGGGTAATTTACCTCATGTGTTTTCAACTGACGTGAATCACATACAATTGCCTGATCATTTTGCATAAGGACACAACCAAGTCCCTTCAAAGAAGCATCACTGTATATAACAAACTCACCATTACTAGAAGGAAGTGCCAAAAATGGAGCATTCAAAAATCTTCTTTTCAACTCCTTTGGTAGTAACCTGAGTCAACTGAGCCATCACTGCAACAAACCCTTTAGTTCTGATTCTGACCATCTCAGGATACTGATTTGAGAGTTAATTTCCCTCTGTATGCCTTCCCAGATAATATGTTCTGTTTCCTCTATGAAAAACCATTCTTAACACAAAAATATCATAGGAGAAGCAACATGGTAATCTTTAACTGCTATATCATTTCAATCATACCATAAATTAATTTATAATTTAACAATTTTATAACTGCTAAATATTTCTAAACCGACCTCTGATACCAGCTATAAGGCCCCAACCATAAACCTTACTTAATATTGAATTAAATGAATAATTCACATTGAGGATCTTTTCAGTTTTAGAGTTTTAGAGAATTTGGACATAACTATTACATATCAAAAGATTACAAAGTATACACTTCTACTAAGTTTCCATAAAATAAAAACTCTTAAAAATAGTCATGTCTAGCTCCATGTTTTAGATAACATTACATTTCCTTGATCCCATCCTTGACCCTATTCCACATTATGTCATGTGAAAAACATTTCAAAAACATGGGGTGAGCATAAAAAGATCAGTAAGGGATACATAATGAATGAAAACTGTTAGATTTTAAAAACAATAAGTAAACCATGTATACTTGATCAAAGTAATACATTTCACCTTTATGAAGTAGTAAAAACTCTTCACGGAATAAAATATCATTACTTAACCTTTTGTAACCAAAATATTACCATAAAACCCATATAAAGAACACATAACAAATAAAGGTAACTTGGTGTATAAACAAACTTAAGTGGAATAACCATCCTGTTGACTTCCACACATATCACTTAATGGAATAGCCAAAAGACTGACTTCCAAACCCAATGCATTGTAGGTTATAATTTAACCACCCACCCTGGTATTCACGACACCACCCGTCATATGGTTTATCACGTAACCACCCGTCAAATGTCCAATTACCATTATAAAATCATAAGACATAAAACAAATATAATGGAAAGAAAACATTTCCACACGTTGATCAAAATATACAAATTAAATATATTGACATAAAAAATCCATTATAAAAACCATTTTCAATACCAAAACACATAAAAGTTTATATGATATTTATTTCTTTAAAAAAACATCACGACTTATTGAGGAATCCAAAGACCAAATAATACTCACGGCGGTAGAAAAGGTCGTTGTCACCGTGTACGTTAAAAGAAAAATTCATTTTTTCATTTTGTAAAATGATTCATAGAAAAAGATTCATTTTGTATAAAATTAAACTTCCAAAGGGTTTATACACCGTATAAAATAAAGCCTTGTATTAGAACAAAATATTCCTCAATGAAAGGAGATTGAGATGAAGTCCCATACCTCGGGTCCGACTTGACTTGATCATTCTTTAACCTCCTGAATAATAAACTTGAGTTAATTTCTAATTGATTAAGAATATTTTTCAAGTTAATTATTCCTTTTATATCACTTATTACCATGTTATGAACACTGTGTAATTATTTAAGTTAATAATGGTTTTTTTGTCGATCATTGCTACTTGAGTCAAAAATAAACTCTTTATAATTTCAAGTTTGTTCATGGGGTAAAATATCCATTATATCCAGAATTATATTCATTATGTTGATATCATATATATAATATATATCAATTATATACATGCATTTATAATATTACACAACATTTAGAGGTAAGAAATGAAATGCACCGTTCATGGAGACGGTAAGCCGTACGTACGTATAAACGCTACTTCCATTTCTATTTCATATTTAATGGAATTAAAACATAATGATACATAATAGTATTATAATTATAGTAAGGTATCATATATAATATCATTAAATATATCCTTTATACATACCACATATGGTATTAACGAATCAAATCACTTTGAGGGGGCGGTAGTCCGCACTTCCTAAAATAAAGATATCGCGTTTCACCCATAATGGAAACCATAAAGGTATGAAATAAATGAAAAATACAGAAGATTAAGGAAAAAATAAACATATTATATATGATATATAAATTTATTGACATCTTAATGGCCACCATGGAAATGGTTAAAAGAATATTGAACAATTATCGTTTCGTGAGGCAGAAATTCACCATCCACGGAAACAGTATGTTCTTTAACCATTAGATGTAGGTGTGTGTAAGTGTAGCTCGAATCCTTCCCATAACAACATCCTAGTATATTTAAGATACTGGTTTTGTGAAAAAATAAAGTAATATATAGAGTTTAGGGGGTTGGATAAGCAAAATAAAACAAAACAACACAAGTGAAGACACTACCTCAAAACCGGGTAACTCTCTTTTGTTTGAACCAAAATGGTTTCTTGAAGAAATTATTTCCTAAGGTAAGGCTTCGTGGATTAGTAGAGGGATGTGGAGAGAAAAAATTATTAGACCATGGACGAGCCAAAGGCTTGAGATGTTTTTGTAAGGTGGTAGAGGTGGGGGCCTTTTATAAGAGGAGAGGAGGGGCACTCTTAGAAAGGTATAAAATGTTACTTTATTTTCAAATGCGTTTCAGATTTTAATGGTCCCACACTGATGTGTTTCAAGGATAAGGTGATAAGGGTTCGAAATCCACCCTTCCAATAGGTTTTTGACTTTTGTAGGTCTTATATGTTACATTATCTTTCTATTTTATTTAAATCGTTAAATAACGATGTAATCGCTGCATCATCATGGTGTCATAAATAATTTAATATATATAATATATAAAAATTATAAAAAAAATCTCACGATGTAGGAAATATTTTTATTTTTCTAATGAATATTTATAGTAACAAATATGACTTGTATATCCCCATTTGAAAATTGTTTTAGTAAAACAATACATGTTTGTACCATTTTCACTTTTACTTTAAATAAAAGGCATTAATGTCATTATCTTACCCAAGTGGCTCCATGAGATCCCTAAAATAGACCCATGGGTATTCTTGGTCAGCCATGACACGTCCAATAGTGTTAGGATAGTGTTAAGATATTTTCATTTTATAATAATATAATTTTTACCTTAAATCACACTAATTACCTTTAATCGCGATTAATAAAACATAAAAGTTACTTTTCATCAAAAATTATTTTCATCCCATTGAACCAAATTTTACTTAATAATGAATATCATTTACATTGGATTTATTAAATTCAAATCACATAAGTGGTAATGTTCCATTTAAACAAAAAATCAATTTTTGTAACTACCACATTGTGGTTTCACTATTCATCAAAAATTAAGGTTTTTCAGAAAAATACCAAAACTTCACCATAAGATATATTTGATATTACGAATTCAGAAATGATGTATATTTTACAAAATTCAAAACATATATGTTTCATTAATTAATTTAATAATTAATTCCTACTATCAAAACAAATAGTGTGTTTTTAAAAAACAATATGTATCAAAAGATTGACACTAGTTTATTTCCAATTTCAAAGTGAAATTAATTCATTGACCACCATTGGATTAAAGGGTAAAAATATATTCTAATTTCACTTTTAATCAAATTCAAAACATAATCTAATAATATAAATAAATTAGATGAAAAGGATTTTTTGAATTAAAATACAACATTTTTCACTATTCCTTAAAAAATGCGCTTTATCGGAAAAATACCAAAAATTTACACAAAGTAAATTTTGGTGTCCCGATTCTAAAGAAGAGTTTTATTTTGACCAATAGAATGTTTAAGAGTGACCAAATATAAATTTAAAGATGGTTCTCCATCAAAAGGCGATAGTTCGACCTTTTAGTGAAAATTAGAGTATATATGCCTAAAATTGAATTATTTTCTTATTTTAGGCCTTTATCTTTTATTGGATAAATATAAAAACATTTAACAAACATATATAATCATATTTTAGTTATTTCTATTCATTCCCACCAATACAACAGCTACATGTTAACTACCATTTAAAATAATATTATTTTATTACTAGTGTGCAACGTAAGATTTGAAAGAAACTCTTTGTTGCGTATTGGGTACGCTATCGAACATAGAAAACCCTTTAAAGTAAAATTAATTTTTAATTCTCAAATATTAATAAATATGAAATTGTTTTATTTTTTATTTACCTGGGATGTTACACATTTTTAATGCCAGATATACAAACCATATTCCTCATGAGACATATAATAAAATTTCAGGGAGGCATCAATGTTTATTTCATATATAAATACACACACTTATGATGTGTCCAATTATCCACTATCTCTTATTTATCACACTGATACAAGATATCATGGTTTAAGATAACTATGATGATTGTACTAATAAAATGATGTTGATTACACCAATATGGGCATCCTTAGGGATATAGGTTTGATTACGTAAATTCTTCCATCATAGGGACATATTTTTTTGGATAGCCGTATATTCTTATATCCCAATCATAACCTCTATTGTTGCAACATTCAGGGAATATAATTATAAAAAAACTAAATGTATTTTTGATTCCTATTGTCACAAAATATGTAGGATTCTTCATGGAAGTTAAATCCCAATTCCAAAACAAAAATCACCTTCCTTGATCATAGTAAACATCAAAACTCTTAATTATTCATCTTCAAAATAGATGAAATACCTCATTTCAAATAAATAATCGGAAAATATAGATAATATTCACTATATAGTTTTAATTTCATTAATATAATTCCCCATATAATGTACATGGATTAAACACTTGATAATTTTATCAGGATAACCAATATCATACCAGGATTTTGGAATGACTCACAAACATATCTAAAATCTATAAGAGAGTCCTGGTGTAGGAAATAATTTCCCCAAAAAGTATTTATGAGCCTAAACTCCCATTATATCAAACAATGTGAGTTCTTAATCATCATTTTATTTGAAACCCTACTAATTTTTTGACTTTGGAAAGATGTATAATTGTTCGATATAGATGTGGGAGATTTTAGGAGTTTATGTTAGAGAAAAAAATGGAAAACCAATCATGAGTCTCATTAGAATTACGTTAAACATTTTTTTAGGAAAAACATTGTGAACCCAACATGATTGATTGTGAAACCACACTCACTCACATTTAATCAAGCATCTAGTGTTGCCTCCATTTTTTTGGAAAAAAATGGTGAACCCGATTTGAATGATTATGCAACCACATTTAATCATCCACAATTAAGAATCACATGTTACCTTTAATTTTTTTGGTTCAAAATTGTGAAACCAATGTGAATCTTTTTATAATTAAATTTATTTAAGTTACCCATGGATGGGTCATTCTTCATACTCCATGTTATTTAATTTCTAAGACACTAATGGAAATAAGCATTCAATAAGCATGGTTGACAAATGATTTATATTACTCTAAATTATATAATAATCCTTGAAATTTTTTTATTATTTTCCTTGGAATTAATAAAAAATTACTCAAAAAATCCTCCACAATTTGACGTAATGAAGTTGTCAGGATAACATTCTGGAACCTAAAATATGGAAACAACCTCTATAGATCATAAATCTATGCCACCCACCTGATGAATTAAAAATTGGGTGTAGAACATGATAATCAAGGAATACCACTCATATTGTATGATCACAACCCTCAAGGTTACACGTAGAGGTCTCCAAGCATTGTATCAGTCAAACCCAACTTGCTCAATGAAGGATTCGATGAAATCAGAAATTCATATCACAATTACCAACTAATTCAGTTTTATATCCCTATTGAATGACAATAAATAAATTCCTTAACCTTAGTAATGTGGATCAATTATTAAATAATCACTATATCCAAGTTTACAATCATTCAAGGTAGGATCCTTTCAACCGTCATCACTAGAATCATCCCTAAAATTCCCCTCAATCACCTACTGAGGAAACTACATGCTAGATCACCTCTATAGAAACCCAAACAGGTCACAAAAGAGATCTCTCCAAGAACACAAAATTGCAGAAAAAGGGGATCATTCCAACATCCCTACCTCCACTAATGAATTCCACTAGAAATTATTGGATGTAGCCAATGACTAATCATATATCATTCCTCACAAAAATAATGTCTATCGGAATATTATGATCGTAATCATTGGTGGGGAACATATATCCACCACAACAAATGAATCCTTGTTACAAATTCTGTTGGGATGAGGAGGTCATGATTTGTGAAATATCCCCACTTCAACTGATGGAATTTTTCAGTTTGTCTTGGTGACTAAGAATGGGCAGGCTTATATAACTGTATACACCCTATAAAAGTGTATATTCATTATACTCATGATGGATGAGCTTCACTAGAACATTCTAAAAATGATACAAGGACATGAATATATTCCTTAAAAAGAATAAAAACGTCATATCATCAAGACCGACATGAATAGGTAAATACTCTTGATCAATCACATATTATTTCTCCCATCAGAAATTATTATTTTTATATTCAGATAAATTTAAAGGCTTGGTATCGGGCTCATACTACTCTTACAAAATGGATTTATCAACATAATTTATAAATCTCTTCAGGACAAGCACATACACTTATTAAAAAAAGCTAGAATCACATTTCAATGAAAAAAAGGGCTGAGAACATATTCACAATCTGGCTGAGGTATATCAACTATGTTTAGAAATAAACTTAGTGTAGGATCATATCCCAATTGATGAAGCTAATAAAAAATCCCAATAGTTAATAGGAGTCAATCTCTTATTCTTACTCCTTCTAAAGAAGAGTTTCACTAGCATCATTAATAGTCTATATAGTAGGATTCCCATATCCCATCTCCTATTGTAGAGTCCCGTTAGCATATTCTAACATGGACTACTTTTATGAACCAAGACCGTAACCCACATCTGCTAGTTTCAACTAGCATATTCCAATAACCACTCAAAGGATGGTTCATATTCTCATAAAAAATATAGAAGCTCACTGGTATACTCCAACAACATTAGAGAATAGGGCCCATATTTACACAATAATTAATGGTCATATACATATTATACCAACAACAATTTATCAGGATCATATTCTTGATCAACCCCCAAAAGGTAGGTTAGTATATTACATACATGGAGCAAGATGAAGATTATATTCCTATGCTACCCAGTTCCAATGTCTTAGAGGCTATATGATGTGTGTCTGAGACACCTTAATGGTCCCCCAAAACTTTGTTTAAAGATAATGGTGATAAATATCTTGATAGTTCTCCCCACAATAGAACAGATATGGATTATGGGGAATCTACCCCTGATATCTATCGTACAAAACCACCCCACGGTGATATCTCAAACAAAATAAGGAAATCAACCTTTTTCATGATAGTTTCCTACATATAGGAGATCAAAATATAAAATTAAATTACATATAGTGCGCCATAAACTACCAGAAACACCTTTACACAGTTAGTAGGTGGCCCATAGAAGAGAAAACCATGGTTTGTCAAAGAAGAGGAATATGACTCTAGTGAATAATGGGATGAAATTGATATATAAATTTAGTTGGATATATAAAGCTTCTCAAATTAATTTTTCCCATAGATACTTCTGATTATGTTGTCCCATATGTGCTAAACAATGAGTATGTTCCATACATACTCCAGAACATGTGGTATATATTCCAGTGGATAAAGGATATACACCTCCCTTATTAGGGTAATGAAGGTCACCATTAGTTCATTGACATGATATATTGACATATATACCTTGACACTTTCTATAAGGCCTATAAACCAAAATCGGAAAGGCACAACAAAATTTAACATCATTGTTTCCTCTACAACAATGAAACTCTCTATTAGATAATTGATAAAGAAACATCAAAAATTCATATTCGAGGATGGGGTGATTATGTATCATTTCACTTTATCTCATCCTAAAAGTAGGAAATCTCATCAGACATGGTTTCATACAATATCATAGTTGCATAAGCGATCATGGGACCAAGTAACATGTAGTCGAGTTGGAACATCCAATGATTCTTTTCAACTATTAGAATGAAAAACATTCATCGGTAGAGAGAGTGAGGGGGTTTCCAAAAGGATCCCAAGATGTTCCTCTAGATAATTTTGGGAAAAATATAATTTATGGGACATGAAGTCACAAAATTGGAAAAATATCCACATAGAATATGCCACTTATCACATGAAGCCAATGCCTCATGCCCATGGGTGAACTAGATTTAGCCAAATCAGTTAGGTAGTAATGGAGTCCTCTATGGAAATCAAACAGGAGTGAAGTCATCCTATTAGACTAGTGAATGTTTTTCAACCACCTCCATCTCTATGGTCATTTACCCCTAAGTGGATCCCAAAAAAGGTAGTGGTGGCTCCATTTCAACCCCATCACAATGGGTTTGGTAAATTTTTATATCAACTACCACCCTAGAAGGCATTGAATCCTCAACAATAAGATTAAATAGTTCCACTGAAATTCCCCAAATCAACCCCAACACCCTGGTATGGGTGCATTTTCACACCATCCCAATGAAAATAGTTCATCTACAAGAAATATAGTAAATATCAATAAATAAAATTATATTTATTCCTCATACCATGAGACACACCCCTTTCATTTGGGGCCTACTAAACAAGCTTGACTGAAAACTCCTTCAAGGTCACAATTCATAGGAGAGAGCTAAGGGGTCATTTGGAAAAAAATAAAATCCTTCAAGTTCAATAATACATGTCATCCCAACAAGTCCAAGGACCAATGGGGGGCCCCAATGTAACTATAAAAGGGGAAATAGTTGGTAAACAATTGTACAACTGCTTGGAAAATTACAGGGTAACTACTATCACATGGTATTCCTCAGTGAACATATAAAAAAAAATTCTATTTATTACACATTTAGTCATTATTTATTACCTAAGAATTCACTTAATAAAACCCATAAGATCAATAGGTCTAGTGTATTTAGGGTTTAGGAACATTACATGACAACTTAAGACATAAAAAAATATCTTTATTGAAAACATCTTTTACATGACCACAATATTCCTTTATACTTAGCACTACATGGGATAACCTGAGGACATACATAAGAAAAGGGTGAGCTATAAATCCCAAAAGAGAGAAAAAAATTCATAACATGAAGAATAAAATGCATGTTAGGTAATTGGAATATCAATTGAGAATAAGAAAAACATCAATATAAAGGCATGATATACTATGATTATCATAACATAGAAATTTGGCAACAACATACAACCTCATATTAGCCAGATCCAAGGCTCGTTAAATATGGATTTTCATGAGTAAACCCTCATTACACATGAATTTTCATGATAAATCCTCATTGAACACGAATTATCATGAGAAAACCCTAATTTCACATGTCATATCTTGATACTAAACATTACCCAATGCATTAGAGAACTATCAGGGTCCATCCTTCATAAACATTTCATTGCATGCATAAGTGTGCCACATAGATCATATAACATGGATTCAATCAATATAATAAGTTATTCCATGATTAAGGAATGTGTAATAAATTCACTTAAGTACCTTTCAATAATTATATGTTCATAAAGGTGGATACCCTTGATAGTTAAATGGATATGGTATTCACTACATGATGATATTGGCTTGAAAAATCATTTTATAATTTCAAAAGCATAACACCTTCCTGTGGGAATTTATAAGTTGGGATGATGAGAGAGAAATGTTTATCTCATGATTTATACAAAAAATAGACAGTAAGGGGATCATGGGACATAATATCTGTTGTATAAAAAAATCCCTCAAGTTGTTCCCTCAGGAATTTTTTAGTGTGATTTTATTTGTTGACAAAACCAGATGTCCACAAATGAGAATGGTTGGTGTTTTCTAAAGACCCTATTTTAATGTGGCACAATTTAACTATGTTTGAATAACGTGTGGGCCTCAAAATAAGAAGTCTAATGTTGGAAAATGACGGATTTCATCATAGGAGTGAACTGTATAGAGAACCCTGAAGAAAGTCGGCAAAGGGTGAGAAATACAAACCATAATACATGGGCCACATACAATGTTCTAGGAATGGTTCATGGAACAATGGAAATGGTATGCGTATGTGGTTCACAAAAAAAGGGTTCATGACTGAGTGGTAGTGCGGTATGCCAATTGGTTAAAGTCGATGGAGGAAATATACAGTGTAGGAGAAAAGACGGTACACAGTGGACGTACTAAAATGGTTCGTGGAAGTCTTTAAGTTTGTAGTGGCTGAATAATCAGTAAGCGGTGGAAGATGGATTGATGATTTGGTAAATCCCAATTTAGCAGATTAAGCAGATATCTTTCCTATATAATATATTCTTATATCATCGATTGTTATTGATATTATTTATCATTAGAGAACATATTTCAATCCAGGAATTCAGTGAAGTCTGAAGGAAGTTCTCGAAGGGTGGTTTGCGAAGGCTAGGTGGTTTACGCAGGAGTAATTCTGCCAATGGTGTTTGTGGGGATTCTTAAACCATAAAGGATGTCCGGTAAGCGGAGGAGGAATTACGGTACGTGAAAGTAGTAAACTCGGTACATGGAGGGGAAATATATAGTATGCAAGAGGAAGATTTCCATATGTAGTATGTGGAAGTGAAGAAAGTCCGTGAAAAGAGAACAGTTGATGGACATAGGCTGGTTCGAAGAGGTGGAAGCGAAGGCATTCCGTGAATAGGTAACAATTATTGGATAGAGGGAGGTTCACAATGAAGGTTCACAGAATCGATACGCGGTAACATTATGTGATAGAGAAGGTGAAGGTAGTCTATGAATAGAGGGGGTTCATAGAGAGGCACCAGTACGCAGAGTAGGAGGTTCATATACCAAACCCGGAACATAATACATGAGAGAAATATGTGGTTCACGATTTTCACAAGGATGCTTGTGGAAGCATCAGTTCAGTTTTAGAAAGTATTTTCTAGTACCTACCAATAATTGGGAAGGTGTACTACATCTATGGGTGAAAATGGGAATTCAACAAAGAATCTATCTATTTATGAGGATGCATGAATTAATGAAAATGAAAGGGACCTACATGTCTATAAATTGTGTTTGAACTACAAGTCGATAAACTGGGATTGGATTCCTTTTCTAGAGTAGTGAGCGATGGAAGAGGAGGACGGTGACCCATTCCACTGGAAGGGAGCTTCAGAAAGAGGCATTGGGAGTGACCCTTGGGAATGCAGTGAGTAGACCCTACACCTTGTAAAGGCTGTGAGCCTGGGCATTGAATATCCACCCGAACATTGTAGTCATTTTTTCCATAAGCCTTAGTGAATTTGGTACATCATCACATTGTTTTTGTATACTCCCTGGACATAGCACAGTGAGGGTGAACTAGGTAAATTTTTTTTTCCATTCATATGCTTTCATATCAGTTTGTATATTTCCATTGGAGGAAGAGAGAATTGAATTTTGAATAACAGTGAAACAATATCCAAAATGAATAATGTTTTAATCTATCATGAATAACCCCCCATATAAGGGTATTTGACCTAGGGGACCTATCAATTGGTATCATAGAAAATGTTGAATGTCGTTGGTTTTCTCTTAGAATAAGAAATAGAGGTGGTCAATTATAAATGAATTCCAATTTTCGATGGAAATAATTTTCAACTGTGGAATAATTGAATGCATCACTACATCCGATATGTTGGGATGGATGTCTTCGCTGCAGCTATGCATGGAATATCATCTGAAATTAATAGTTGTGCTTTATCAAAAGATGGAATAAGCGAATTTTATGCTGATTCTAATGGGATAAATGCATTAGGGGGATCCCTATCAAATGAAATCTATACAATGGAGATGTCCTATAAAACATCACATGCAATGTGGGAAAAAATGTTTAACTTTTATGAGGGTGACAAAAAAGATCGAGAAGCAAAGCTATAGGTTCTGCAGAACAGGTATAAGGATCTCAGAATGAATCCCAATGAGAACATTGATGCATTCGTAGACATGATAAATAATATTGTAGAAGACATGTGGGGTATTGGAGAATTCATAGAAGATACAAAGATTGTGAAACATATATTGAGGAAACATCCACCACGGTTTAATCCAAAAGATTCAGTGTTAGGAGACAAATACCTAAAAGAGCTGACACTAGATAACCTGTATAGTACCCCTGTGGCATATCAAATGAGAAATGATGAAAATGATGTAGTGGAAAAGGGGATGTCAAAAAAGTGACGTTCAAGGCCGTGAAGAATCTCTCCATTGAAGATTGTCTGTAGGAAGACAATATGGATGATTTCATGTCATTTATATCCTCTAATATGCCAAAAAGAAAAGGAAATATCAGAGGTAGAATTTCATTTGCATGCTTTAGATGGGGAAATATTGGGCAATTTGCATCAAAATACCCTAATAGGTTTGATGATAAAAATGAGGGAAATGATGCAATTACCCAAAATAGGTATTCATAAAATGAGAAAGGGAGGATAATTACTAGGATAAAGTTATTCAAAAAGAATAATCTTCTTTCAAGAGAGGATGAATGATCATAAGAATCCGAGGTAGAAGAGTTGGATGACTTCATGGATCATAAAGTATATTGGTTGTTGGAAGATTATAGAAATTATTTAATGAGGGAAGAAAGTGACAATTAAGAAAGGAAAACTAAAGGAATATTTGATCTTCAGGCTGAATTAGAAGATTCCCTTGAAGAGATAAATATTGTGAGAGCTACAACGAAGAAAGCTAAAAAATTTGTTCATGCTGCCAAACAATTTATGAAACCGAAGAGAGAAGAGAGTTTTGAGCTGAATGAAGAAATTGAAAATTCAAAATCTTCATTTCCAGAAAGATCAAATGATGTGGTTTGGTACAAACTCAAAATTAAAGAATATAGAATTAAAATAGATAGTTTTACTGAAACTATAAAAGATTAAATAAAAAGTATCGAGAATCTACATGAAGAGGTTGTTAGTCTACGTTGAACAATTTATGATCAGGAGAAACTACTAACCCTCAGTTCAACATGAGGAAAAAAGATTATAAAGGCAACCCATAAGATGATATTTGAGATAAATGATCCATCAGAACAAAAGGGGCATAATCAAAAATATGAAGAATTTATTGTTTAAGTCATACCACAAGCTCCCACTCCATGATTGAAGACTAATTTGGGTAATAAGTATAACTACAAGATTCAAAGAACCCAAGGAAAAAATAATGGTGCATCATTACCACAAATGAATGTACCTCACATAAGATGCTATTATTGTGGTAGGATGGGACACTCTCAAAAATGTATGTTCCGTAGAAAAAGCAGTACCATATGTAAAAATACCAACAGAGTTGGTCATACAGAGTGAAAAATAATGGGTCATCATTTGACAGTCATTGTTTCATGTGTAAAGTTGAATGCACTATCGATTGTCGCCTATTTACCAGTCATTCTTCTGGTATTCTTCTAATGTTTATAGTATCACTCGAGTTGAATCCTCAACAGTTATATTTTTTAATAGCTGATTGTTTTTCGTTGATTGTATTTTGATTTGGGGGGGGGGGGGGTTATTTGTATAGCATAAATGAAGTGATTAATTATTTTTGTTTGATTTAACAATTTGATAAATAGTGTGGTGAGTTCATTTTTAGGGAGTTATGCTTCTATATCCTTGATCC
This sequence comes from Viscum album, assembly GCA_963277665.1. Taxonomy (NCBI): domain Eukaryota; kingdom Viridiplantae; phylum Streptophyta; class Magnoliopsida; order Santalales; family Viscaceae; genus Viscum; species Viscum album. The sequence continues at coordinate 659,065,634 of OY728162.1, read as the reverse complement.
TTTCTTTATATCGCATTTAAATTAACACCCACATCACAAAAGAACATTGATTTGAATTCCTATGTTTTAAGGATTTAATTCAGGCCTTAACTTAACATAGGGTTCTAATCTCAATCATAGATTGTTTATGGTAGTGTATTTATGGTTCCAATAATCCTTGGAAACCACACGTTAAACAAAAAAGTCATCAATCCATGACATGTTTAGTCTTACATAAACAATGTTAATTTGATGAATATTAATGGAGCAAATACTCTCAATCAAATAACATCACTAAATTATAAGTCACCCCAATGAGAGACTTACTCATCCATTGAAATGATTAGTAATATGGTTATAATTATTTTTATGATAAAATAATATGATAAGAAAATGAAATGTATAATAAAATAGTGTTGCGTCAAACACACACAAAAAAGATGATGATAATAAAAAACAAACATTATATTGAATGAGAAAGAAAATGAATGGAAGGGGATATAATGGTATTTAAACTATTATAAGAATATAAATATTTAACCATAGATGGTGGAAGATGATAAGAGATATTGAAGAAGAAACTTGCATTAAAATATAATAAAAAAAAGACATACAAGATTATAATTATGAATAACAAAAAAGTAAAAGGAAACAAAGATAAGAGGAAGGGTATCTCAAGTGAAAACATGAGTATGGATGGTCCTACCAAGCCCTTGGAAAGTATTTGGTTGTGCCAATATGTTCTCTTCTCTTTTGAAATTCCAATACCTTTTAAGGAGAGGAGGGGGTGTATTTATAGCCCAAGAAAGTTGACTGTTTGCATTCCCAATCTATCCCTCCATTTGAATCGCCACATTGATAAATTATCCGGCCGAATATCGAGATATGATCTTATTACAGGTTGTAGACACATATCACCTCTATCTACTGTGAATATTTGGTGGCCATTGGACTAATGCATCTAAATTTATGGTGGTTCTATTAAACAATTTTAATCTATCCATTTCAATACAAAATTTTCCAAGGCCAAAATGTGAATTGGGTTTTGAATACGAATATGCCTTAAAATTTTAATTCTTTCTTCACCAAAGTAGGCCGACTATAAATCCTATTTCACAGAAAAAATATCATCTTTATTGGATGATTACATCATGAGATATGTTATGAATAATGTCAGGATTTCAATTCTCATCCATAATGGTGGGCTAGACTTCAATGCTTCATTTGGGCCCACTGTTCTTGTAGTAGGGCCATTAAATTTTTATCCATGATATTTAGGGATAATTACAAACATATGGTGGAGTTTTATAAAACTTTTGGTTCAGGATTTTTACCAGAAACTCAATCATCACGACTAGTCGAGTTTCTTAACAATGTCTTTGGGTCATATTTTGAGGAAAATATGACCCTTAAAATGGATGAATTGGCCCATGATTCCTTATAATGACATCTTTTAAATTGAAGAATAAATCCTAAAAAACAAGAATATCACAATTTGGATTAGTAGGGTGATAGTTATAAATAAAATAGTAAACTGACTCAATTGGACTACTTCTAAAAATCCTTAAAAATTATACTTACTATTAAAACATTTATATTTGACACAAATTATGCACATTTCATATAAAATAAGTAAAGTGAGTATATAATAATTCATTAAAATATTAATAACATAAAATCCCACACACTTAGTTTTGTGCTTGTCCTCATGTGAAAATAATATAAAAACATAAAAAAATCATTTTCACTCACCAATAAATATTAAAATTTTGTTTTCCCCAATCAGGTTGCTTTAGAAAACATCACTCATCAATATTGAATTACACCACATGTTGTTACAGAAAAAATGTTAAAAAACAATTCTTTTTTTCATGCTCAAAATTAGAAATGGAGAAAGGTGGCACACCAATCTTTCTCCTCCCACGATGATAAAATTAATTTATGGAGATTCACTCATTCACCATACAAAAGTAAAAATCATTGAGTTTGTAAGTGCTTTCAGCTTCCACTCTCTATCCAAAGTGCACAATAATCATGAGTTCTTTTGAATGGATTTTTCTATGGCTATGGGACGGTAGGAATATAATGTCCAAGAGAGAGAGGAAGTGGGGTAAACACCATCATTGAAAAAGAAATACACATTTTTTTTTAAATGAGACATGAAGGGAAATCGAGAAACATATTTACGAGGGAATGAAAATGTGAAATAAGACACAAAAGTGGAAGGAAATAGGAAGGTAATGAGAAGATGGAATATTTACATAACATAAAACTTCTCCCAATGACATAAGAATATAATGCAACTGTTTTTTTTTTTCATTTTTTGGAAAGTTGAACTTGAAACATATATCACACTCATATCCCAAACCATGATTGATCTCCTCAAAAAACTAATATTAATAGTTATAACAATATGAAAGGCTGAGAAATAGTTATATTTGACTTACCCATGACACAAACCAATATTTTTTTGATTTTTTTGATTTTGTTGATTTTTTATTAATTTTTTTAAACACATGTCATTAAAATTTGAACAAAATGTCATAACCATATATAAATTCCCAAAACCCACTGAAGGAAAACGTCCCCCCCACACTAAAATGGATGATTGCCCTCAACAATATGAAAACATGGTGAAATAATTAATGGTTATCGAAAATGAACTATATTCTCCCCACACATAAATTCCAAAAAATTATGCAATGAAAATCCATGTTGATTTTTGGTTAGAAAAGGTATTAGTCTTTTAATGTGGCTATCAATGAATATGTTTTCATACGCCTGAAGGGGCTTTCAAAAGGAAGATTAATGTAAGGGAAATGGGATGCTATTTGGCTATTGTGATTCTAATGTGGTTCAGAAAATGCCAATATCATATTAATGCACACTAATGTATGAAATTCATCTCAAAGGTCCACAAACTCAAGAATCACAATTGGGGTTGAAAAAACAAATTTTGAAATGATGTCCATAGGTGGCCTTGGCATGAAATCAAATGGTGTTTATCGTGGGTGGGGAAAATATTTTTCCAAATAATAAAATTGATCATTCAAAATTTTTTGGTTTGGACACAACATTCATGATCCAAATTTATCAATAAACCACAAAATTTTTGTGATGAAACCATGTTTTTTGACTCCCAAAAATTTTTGGACAAAATTTTAATATTGGAAGGTGAGTAAGAATTACTCTTGATTCTTAATAATAATATTATTATTTTTTTTTTTTATGTTTTTTTAGTTTCTAATAAAGACACACTCAGACAAATGAGTAAGATAAAAAAATGTGAGGAGTAAAGTGGTAAAAAAATGAGAAGGATGGTGGAAGAGGAGAGAGAGAAAGAAGAGAGAGAAATAGAGAGAAGATATGTTAAAGGGAAAGGGGTTTCCCCTAGTTTGGATTTGGTGGGTTGATATTTCCTTCTAGTGGTGGGTCGACTACAGATGTTGTGGGTCTGATGAAAGTTGATGTTGTTCCATGATTTTGTCGTGTTACCTAAAAAAGAAAAATCATTATTCATTAAACTAAAAACTAAAAAGTAATTAAAATTTCATAAAAGTAAAAGAAAATACTGGTTTCCTCCCAATAAGCACTGCATTTATTTGTCTACATTTGTAAAGTTGTATTGGACTACCCATAGTCTGACGATGGCTATCACATTTTCTCAACTCTAGTGTGCTTCTAGAAAAACTTTTTCTTTTGGGATGCTCGATGATTAATTGGATAATTACATCCCTTCATTGTTGTTTCTATTGAAATTAAACGGGGTTGAAAAGAGAATATGACTATCCTCCCTTTGTTCTTCAACATGAGGAATGATTTTATCCACAAAGTGATGGTTTTCTAATCATGGAAATTTAAGATGATGTCTCAATTTTGATCGTTCATTTATTAATGGTTTAGATAACCCAAAACCAGAGTATGAGATCCCAATTATTTTCGACTCATTTATTTCATCACTTACCGATGTAGAGTAATGAGGATCAGTAGAATCATAAGGCTGAATAAAATTTTCAACATCCATTATGTCAATGTTGTTTTCCAAAGAATAGTCAATTTCAATATCACCAGTGATCACTTTATTAGTTATAGAACAAATCTAACAACCTTCACTCCCATTTGGACAATATAAACACATGGGTTCAGGTTTCACTTCACATATAATAGAATTTTCAGAATCATGGATATGAAATGATGAATGTTGGATAATCATATTTGAATCAAAAAATGAACTTGCCTATTCATTTTCCCCATTACCATCCACGTTGTAGTAGTGGAGGCCAAAGGTGAGATGGGATTCCAAATATTTTTCAATATCCTTGAGATCAATGGAGAATTTATTTGTAATGTCAACAACAAAATCTCCATTTATGAATTGGTTAACGAGGATGCATTATTCATGAACTCCAATCTTAGTAGAATAGGAAGAACATGATGGATTGGGATTCAAGACACTCTCAGAGAGTCTTTTGGAAGCATGGATAAAGAATATGTATTGATCATCTGATGGGTATCGCATGGATTGAAAAATAATGATAATGACTAGTTGGTCCCCAAATTCCATTGATAAGATGCTATCATTAACATCAATTTTTTTTTTAGATGTCATAAGGAAAGGTCTTCCTAAAATCAGAGGAGATTGAAAATAATTTGTCTCAACTTCCATGTCAAGGACAGAGAGGAATACAAGGAAGATAATATCATTGACTTGGAAAAGGTCATCCTCAATTATACCCTCAGTACTAGCAGTGATTTGATTGGCCAATTGAATAACTATACATGGTGGGTGCAAGGAACCTAGACCATGGTTGGAGAATATGGATTTGGGAAAGAAATTAATTGAGTCTCCTAGGTCTATGAGTGCATCATCAATGTTTTAACTTCCAATTTGTCATGGAACTGTAATGGTCCTTGGATCTTTTCACATTATGGGAATATATTGTTGGGTGAAAAAAATTTCAAAGGTCCTATGTTTCCTCCTATTGATACGAAACTCCATGAGAAACATTTCATACATAGAAATTTGTTTAATGGAATCTAAGAGGGGAATGTTGACTTCAAGACGTCTAAAAATTTCCTGCATTTTAGGATCGGGTTAAAATGACAACTTTTTCTTAAAAATGGCATGAGGAAAAGGAATTGGGATCTTAAGTGGAATGGAAGGAGGTGAGGGAATGGATTCAGATTCCATTTCATTTTTGTTTCTTTTCATTTTCTAGGACAACATTTAAATGGGATTGGAGGACTTATCTTAAGGCATTGAAATTTTCTTTCCAAATATAATTGCAATTTCACTTACATTACCCTTGGGGTTGGGTAATGTATGAGTTGGGAGTTGGATAGAATTTGATTGTTGTTGCTGGCTCAGTTGGGATGCAAGTCGACCAATTTGTGGTTCAATGTTTTTGAGGTTCGAACGGGTGAAATAGGTAAGATCTTCCCCTGCACTTTCCCATGGTTTCATGGAAGAAGAGGATTGTCCTAGATTAGGATTACCTTTATTTTGGTTCTTGATAATGTGATTGTTTTGGTTTTGGAATTGGGAAGTCTCTCTTGAATAGTGGAATCTAGGAGGAGGATTGTAGCTTTGTTATTGGGGAACAAAAGGATAATGATGTTGGTCATTACTAACAACTTGAACATATTGAATATGGTTTGGGTATCGAAGAAGGAATTTAGGGGGATGAGAGAAGAGATCATCATACCTCAGACATTGGTTATAAGAAGAAGAGAAGGGATCAAAGTGAGGTTCGTTGAAGTTTCCAATGAATTGACCTGATTATTGAGGGTTGGGGTTCCACTGAGCATATGCTGCATTGAGATCCATTGATCTAGATGAATCAGATTGATCCTCTTGAAGTTGTGTACATGTGTCAGTTGGTTGAGCTGGTGAGTTGTAAATTCCACTGTTATTTACAGGTCCAGGAAACATTGATTGTGGAGAAGATGAGTTTGGGGCTTTGGATGCCACAACTAGTTGTCCCACAAGACCTGTAAGTTTAATCATCCACTCGGTCATCATGTTCATCTCTATTGATTGATTTTCATGGACTAGTTTTCCTGGATCATGTCCTCGAGTATGGAATTGTTGTGTGGTTTCAGCCATGTTTCTTATAAGATGTCTTGTTGCTGCAAGTGTTTTATCAACAAGAGCACCACCACTTGCGGCATAAATGAGAGTTCTATCTATAGCCATTAAACCCTCATAGAATTATTGGATCAAGAGTTGGTCAAGGATTTGGTGGTGTGTACTGGTTGCAACATGCTTTTTGAACCTCTCCCAATATTCATGGAGTGATTCACTTGGGAACTGATGGATACCACTTATTTCCTTTCAGATAGAAGCAATAAGAGAAGAAGGAAAGAATATCTCTAAGAAGATTCACTTCATGTAATTCCATGTGGTTATGGAACTAGGAGGATGTTAGTAGAGCCATGACATAGCAGATTCAGCTAGGGAGAAAGGGAATGCTCGAATTATTATTTCTTCCTTAGAAACACCTTGAGGCTTCACGGTAGAGAACAACACTTGGAACTCTTTATGGTGGAGAATGGACCCTCACTGGCTAGCCCATGGAAATGAGGGAGAAGCTGAATCAAACCAGATTTTAGTTTGATGTTAGATTCGTTTTATTGATATTGAATAACCAGAGGATGGTAATTATTTTCATGGGAATCAATTTCTTTATGTGTCTATTCCCTAGGATTGGCCATATCTAATTCAATAGGTTAGACAAGAATAGGTTCTTAAATTATTTGATTATCTATTATGTTTCTCTTCTATTGGAAAAGTGTTCGCTCAATTTCAGTGTTAAAAATCTAAGGGATTGTTTGGGTGTCTATGAGTAATTCAGATAAATTTTGGAAGAAATTGGAAGGTGGGTTTTTCATTGTTTTTTACCAATTTTTTTTAAATTTGTTTTTTTTTGTTTTTTTACAATAAAAAAATTAATGACTACTTAAATAACCATCCTCGGAAACAAAACCATTTGAAATCATGGTCAATTGTCGCATATCGATTGGTTAATGTTCTGATGCTCTGATAATTTGAATAGCAGCACTCAGGTCAAATCCTCAGTGATGATACTTCTTAATAGCCGATTGTTTTTAGTAGATTGTAATTTGATTGGGGGTTTGTTTGAAGAGATTAAATAAAGTGATTAATTATTATTTTTTTATTTAATAAATTTATAAATATTGGGGTGATTTCATTTTTAGGGAGTTAATCTTGTGATATCTTTGAGCTTTTCATTATACTGCATATAAATTAACACCCACTTCTCCAGATAACATTGATTGGAATTCCTAAGTTTTAAGGCTTTTATCCAAGCCTTAACTAAACATAGGGTACTAATATCAATCATATTATGTTAATGTTAGTGTATTTATGGTTCGAATAATCCATTTAAACCACACGTTAAACAAAACAAGTCATTAATCCATGACATGTTAAGTCTAACATACACAGCGTTAATTTGAAGAATATTCATCGAGAAAATAAAGTCAATCACATAACAACCCTAAATTATAACTAACCCAAATGAGAGATTTACTCAACCATTGAAATGATTAGTAATTTGGATATAATTATTATGATGAAATACTAAGAAGATAATAAAAATAATGGTATTTGAAAAGAGTGGTGCTTCGAACACACACACAAACGATGGTGATAATTAAAAACAAACATTAGATTGAAAGATAAAGAAAAAGAAAGGAAGGTTATTTAACTTTATTTAAACTATATAAATAACATTAATAATAATCTATAGAAGGTGGAATATAATAAGAGATATTGAAGAATAAACTTTCATTAAAACTGAATTATGAAAAATACATACAATATTACAATAATGTACACAAAAGTAAAAGAAAAAAAAGTGAAGAGGAAGGGTATCTCAAGTGAAAACATGAGTATGTAATGTCTTACAAAGCCCTTGGAAAGGATTTGTTCATTCAAATATGTTCTCCTCTAATCTGAAATTCCAAACCCTTTGAAGGAGAGGAGGGAGTGTGTTTATAGCCCAAGGAAGTGGACTGTTTACATTCCAAATATGTCCCTCCACTTGCATCACCACATTAATAAATTAGAGAAACGAATATAGAGATATGATGTTCTTAGAGGTTGTAGTTAAATATCTCTTCTATCAAATCTAAAAATTTTGCGGCCATTGGACTTAAGATCCAAGGTTATGGTCGTTGTATTAAACAATTTTAATCTGTCCATTTCAATATAATATTTTTAAGGGGAAAAATGTGAATGGGTTATTGAATAGAAATATTCCTTAAAATACTAATTCATTCTTAAAAAAAGTTGTAAATATATATCTTCTATTTCACACTACAAAATATAATCTTGATTGGATTATTACATCATGAGATATGTCATGAATAATGTCTGTATTTTAATTCTTGGCCAGAATGGTGGGCTGGACATCAAATCTTCATTTGGGACCATTTTTCTTGGACTAGGACCCTAAAAGATTTATCCATGATGAAATTGGATAATATAAAGTATATGGTGTAATTTCATAAAATTTGGGCGTCGGGATTTAGACAAGTAACTCAATCAACATGGTTGGTCGAGTTTCTTCACAAATTCTTTGGGTCATCTTATGAGAAACATATGAACCTTAAAATGGACGAATTGGCCACTGGTTCCTTCTAATGATATATTGGAAATTGAATAATAAATAATAAATAACAATATATACACAATTTTGAATATTAGGGTGATAGGTATAAATAAAATAGTAAATTGACTCTATTGGACTACTTCTAAAAATGCACAAAATTTACACTTGGTATTAAAATATTAATATTTCACACAAATTATGAAAATTTCATATAAAATCAGTAAAGGGAGTATGTAATATGTAATGAAAATATTAATAACATCAAAAGTTTTTGGAAATATGGAAATATATTTTACATCAACGATGCAGAGGAGTCTGTCTTGGTGAACTGAATTTGTTCCTAAGAAGTAGCTAAAAGGAGACGAAAATTCAAAATCGATTTGTACCTCTGCATATTGTAGCTGAACCAATATATATTGAGGGATATCTATATTGTCATTCCTTTTCAATTATTAATTCAAAGGACTGGGTCAATATGAAAAGGGACGAGCAGGTCATGGTTGCAGAAACTGTGTTAAAGGTAGTAGATTGCACTGGGAAACTGTAGCAACGATGTACTGTAGTAGTACTATTCACAGAATTGGATTTGGTCCAAAAAGATGGGTCTATGGACCATCTAATGGGCTACATGACCACTAGGAATTTGGGATATGTAATGGGTCTCTCTATACCTAGTTAAAAGAGGTCTTTTATTGGATTTAATAATAAATGATGCTTCAGCCCCAACCTTTAAAAAAACATGAGACGAGTAGATATTCTGGTTATTTAGGGGATTTGTCACAACATGATATGTATCATTAAATTAGGTGACTCATTACATGCCATATGGTTTTTCTAAGAACTTATGTATCATGACGGAAAAGGATGGTGTTGTTTTGTTGCAATGAAAGCATAAAAAAAGAAAATATCTACCTCGTAAGTGGAGGAAAACATATGTGCTTTCTGCTAAAGGATGATGAAAACATATGTTCTTTCTGTAAAATGATGAGGAAAAAAAGTTATAGAATAAGAATCTTGGGTAGATTAGACAATGTTCCATGGAAGATCTGGTAAAATATGATGCTACTAGAAATTTCACTAGATTGTCATGTGATCATACTCATACGTGCAATGCCTGCCAATAGGGGAAGATAATTCGAATGAAATATAATCAAAAGGAGAAGAAGTAAAAAAAATTGCTTGTGCTGGTGCATATTGATGTGTGTGGGCCAATTTAACCAAGGGCTGTTGATGGGATGAGGTATTATGTTCTATTAATTGTTGGATATAGCTTAATGGAATGGGTATCAATATTCAACCACATATCTGAAGTGTTCAGTTGCATTACAAGATATCGATGGGAATGTGAAAGGATTCTTAGTCAGAAAATCCGAAAAATTCGAACAGATAATGGAATATAGTTTAAAAATATCCAAGTGGAGGATTATCTTGAAAATCATGGGATACGTCGTAATGATTCAGCAGTATGGACTTCACAATAGAATGTAGTAGTTGAGAGAATAAATTGGATTATTAACAACATGTCCTGAAACATTCTCCTTGAGAAACTCCTTACAGATTTTTTTTGGAAAGAAGTAGTGATGACTGGAGTATATACATAAAATCAAGCATTACTTTTCCCAAAGGAATAGAAGACTCTATATAAGTTATGGTATGGAAATAATTATTCATTAAAGTACACTAAAATATTTATAATTAAATGTTTCATTTTCAAAAATTATAATTATAGGATGTTTGAATCCCATGGGGATAAAGGGATATTTTTTGGATACTCAAAGAAAATAAAATCATACAAATGATTCAATAAATGGATGGAAATGATAGTATAAAGTCATCATGTGACTATAGATAAAAATGAATAAAATATTCATAAAATACATGATCAGACTGGGGAGGATAGAGATGAAGAGATGATCATATCATGAGACACTCGAGCTCTAGAGATTGATTCAGAAGAAGACTCAGATGATGAGAATAAATCAGTATCTTTTCAGATACTAGAAAGAAGTGATGAAATTGATAGGCAGAACATATTTGGTGATCAGAGAGAACTAGTGAAGACAAGAAGGATGAAGTCTCTACAGTAAGCATCAAACATATCACAAGTGAAACCTAAATGTTTTAATAAAGTAGATGGAGACAAGAATTGGTTTTAGGAAATGAATGAAGAGATTGATCAAATTGAGAAGAATCAAATGAGGGAAATTGTTTCGAGGCCAGAAGACAAGAATGTCAGAGAGTCAAAATTGGTATTTCTCAAAAAATGAATAATGACGGTGTTGTGGTTCGAATCAAACCACGACTTTTGTGCAAAGGGTACTCCCAGATAGAGGGTATAGATGTCTATAAAACATTCACACCTATTTCAAGGCTAGAGACAATTAGATTAGTCTTGGCCATAGTCTTGCAATGAATGTTTAAAGTTTTCTATATGTATTTCAACTCAGCAGTTTTAATGGATTTATGGAAGAAGAAGTCAAAATTGAGCAACCAGATGGTTTTTTCATTCCTGAAGATGAGAATAGAGTTTCTCGATGGAAAAATGGATTTCAATGGATTAAAGAAAGAACCAAGAGAGTGGAATTCAAGGCTTGGTATGATTCTAAAGAAGCTTAGTTTTCAGAATGGTGGAGTTTATTACAATTTCTATTACAATAATGTAAACAATCGAAGGATTTTGGTGATGGTTTATATCAATGACATAATATTTGGTGGATCAGATGAAGCACAATATAGACAATTTTCTGAATTCATGAAAAATGAGTTTTGAATGTTGGCGATTGGAGAGCTGACATTCATCCTTGGATTACATGTGACACAAGGAAGGAATGGAACTTTTATTTATAAAACTATATATGAAAATGATGTTTTGAGTTGTTTTGGAATGGATAATTCCAAAGATATGAACACACCAGTTTCTACCTGGTTGAAATTGTCATGAGATGATGAAGGAAAACCTGTTAATATCAAGAAATATAGGAAAATCATTGGAAGTATGTTGAACCTAACAGTGATGAGGCCTGATATTGTATTTTCCACATGTCAATAATCAATGTATCAAAGAAATAATCCCAAAGAAAGATACATTATTTAATTAAAAATAATTTTTACATATATAAAGGGAACAATGGATTTTGGATGAATGTATAATGGAAAATATTATCCATTTTTGTTGGGATATATAGATGTTGATTGGGTTCGTTCAGAAGATGATAAGAGATCAATGTCAGGAGGTTCCTTTTGTCTTTGAGGGTTTTGTATTTCATGGTTATAAAAGAAACACGATTTCATTTCGTTAAGAACTAGAGAAGATAAATACATTGCAGATACTCATGCTTGTATGCACCTATTATGGATGAATCAACAACTTGATGATATGGGAGTTGAAGTGAAATCTCCAATTGAAATTCATTATAATAATTCAAATGCTATAAATATTAGAAAAAATTCATTCCATCACTCAAGGAAAAAACACATTGAAATCAAATATCATTTCATCTTGGTGAAGGTGGAGCAAGGGCTTGTCATATTGGAATATTCGCGTAAAAAATAACAGATGGCATGAATTTTGAAAGAGGCCTTACCCAAAGAAGCATTTTAAAGACATCAACTAGCTCTGGGAGTCCAATTGACTTCCCACACTTGAAAAAGTGTGGATGTGGGTCCCCCTCTCCCTATGGTATGATATGTCCTTCCCTAATGTGCTAATATCTATTCATTACCCTATTGCAGACAACCTAGGAGTGTCCTTTGGGTTCGTTGACAAAGGGGGAGAAACTGTGACTTCTTAGGGAGAAAAGACACTGGGAGAAGATGTTAAGTGGAGTAGTGAGATAGGGAGAGTTGAAGGTGAGATGAAGCTGTTTAGAGGAGCTATGAAATAGTGTAAAATTAAATATAAAGCTTCTAGAATTTATCTATCAATGAATAGATATCAAGATAGCTGAGGAAGGCGATGAATGTAGAAGAGTGGTGTTGGAATGGTGTCAGGAGACTACCAACACTCAGAAGTTAGGATCAGTTTGGTATCAGTAATTAGTGTCATAAAGGAAGTGAAACATTGATGAACTTTTCATGTTACTCTTGTTTTACACACCGAGCATGGATCATGTGGGATTAGAGTATGTGGTTAGTAAATCCTTGATTGCAATCTTAATTTCATGATAAAAATATTGGTTGAATATGACATGAGCTTTAATGAGATATCAAAATAAAAACAATTATTTTGGGAAGAGTTGTCAACAATCCCAAAGGGATATATTTTTGTGAAAAAATCCCTCAAGGTGCTCCCTTGGTATGTTTTGATTGTGATTGTGTTTGTTGACAAAGCCAGATGACCACAAGTGATAATAGTTGGTTTTTTCTAAAGATAGAATTTTAAGGTGGTGTAGTTTCCCATTGTTTCCCAAATTTTTGGGCCTCAAAATCAGAAGTTCGATGTTGGAAAAGGAAGGATTTCTTCATAGGAGTGAACTGTATGAATAACTCTAAAGAAATTCAGTAAAGGGTGAGAAATAATTACCATAATCCATGGGTCGCGTACCAAGTTCTATGAATGGTATTCCGAGCACTGGAAACATTACGCGGATGGGGTTCAAAAAACTAAAAATAGTTCATGGCTGAGTGGACCTGTGGTACATGGATGGGTTGTAGTAGTTGTAATAAATTGACCGCGTATGAGAAAAGATGGTACAATGAGCAAATAAGAAACTGTATCATGGATGGCTTGTGGTACGTGGTGGCTGAAGAATCGGTAAGAGGTGGAAGCTGGATTAAAGATTTAGTAAATCTTGATTCGAGGGTTAATCAGGTATCTTTTCCTATATAAGAAACAATTATCCAACCAATTACTCTTGTGATCATTTACCATTAGAGAACATATTTTGATCTGGAAATTCAGAAAAGTCCAAAGGAAGTTTTTGAAGGGTTGTTCACGTAGGATAATGGGGTTTGCGCAGGTGTAATTGTACCAAAAGTGTTTTTAAGGATTATCAAACCATAAAGGAAATCTAGTTCACGTAGGAGGATGTACGCTACATGGAATTAGATGAATCGATACATGGAGGAGGAATCTCTAGTACGCGAGAGGGATATTTTCACATGAAATACACAGAAATGAAAATAGTCACCTAATAAGGAATAGTTTGTGGACATGGGCTGGTTCACAGAGGTAGAAGTGAAGGCAGTCCGCGAACAGTGAAAAGTTCGGAGACAGAGGGTGGTTTGTAGTGGGGGTTCAGGGAATTGGTTTGTAGTAGCAGTATGCGATAACTAAGGAGAAGGTAGTCTACAAACGGAGGTGGTTCACAGAAAGGCAGTAGTACGCTGAGTAGGTGGTTCATGTTCCAAACCCAGTACAGAGTACACGAGAGGAATATGAGGTTCATGATTTGTAGAAGGAATCTTGTGAAAGCATCAGTTCAGTTTGAGAGTGTATTTTCTAGTACATAGTAGTACTCGGGAAGGTGGACTTCATCTGTGGGTGAAAAAAGGACTTCAACATAGAATCTATATATAGATAAGGATGCATGAGATCATGCAAATGAATGGATCTACATGTCAATAAACTATGTTTTACATACAAGTCGATAAACTATGAGTGGATTCCTTTTCAAGAGAATTGAGGGAAGGAAGAGGAAGACGGTGACCCTTTCCACCAACAGTGAGCCTGAGAAAGGGGCATAGGGAGTGACCCTTAGGAATGTAATGAGAAGGCCCTAAACCTTGTAAAGGCAGTGGGCTTGGTCAGAGAATATATATCCTGAACATTGTACTCATTATTGGCTGTAAAACATTGTAAATTTGGTACATTGGCATATTGTTGTTGTATTCTCCTTGGACGAAGACTAAGGAGGGTGAACCAAGTAAAAAATTTTATGTTCTAAACATCATTTCATATCAGTAAATATATTTCCACGGGAGAAGGTTGGAATTGTGTTTTGTCTAACAACGAAACAATATCAAAAAATGAAAAAGTTTTAATCTACTATTACCTGATTCCCGCCCCCTCTCAAGGTATTCAACCTACTGGACCAATCACTATCCCAGAAAATTAAATGGAATTTAGATGCATGATAACGGAGAAATACTCTAATGTATATAATAAGAGAGAAATCCCTTACAGAATTATGGTATGATAACATGTGTAGGCAGAAGGCATTAATGAGATAGAAAGTGGTATATCATTATTAATAATAAAGAGGAAAGTATGTGTTTGGTGAAAAATCATACCCCCAACAATTTTAATTGAATTTAAAAGGGTATTACAACATAGATAAACTTGGATAAAAATTAGAACGGAAGGAATCCCTTACAGAAAATCAGTATGGTAAGGATTGTACGTAATGGTTCATAAGAGGGATAAATAATAGTGAATGAAGCTATCATTATTTATTCAAAGATTTGGAATTAATGATCTTATATAATAACATATCCCAACATATGAATAAATGAAATCAAAATACCAAACATGAAAAGAATTCCTGATAAAAGTGAAGGGCGAAACATCCCTTAAGAAATTTCAGCATAATAATGGCTTAGGTAAGGGTCAAAATGAGGGAGGATAAATAATCCCTCAGTAAAATAATATCAAATTGATGGTAATATAATTATTATAAATTAATGAAATTATAACCATTCGAAATTACAATAACAACTTTTAAATAACATTTTTGAATTTGAAAGGGGTGGAAAGTGAGGATCCATTAGTTGGAGGTGTCATTCAAAAAGGCTTGGGAGAGGCTTTTTAGAATCTTGGTGTGTTCCTTTGGAGGACTATAGGGATTATGGGGAGTATTTTGGTCAATCTGAAAATGGTTTTAGTGAATAGATGTGGGATATTGGTAGATTTATATAATAATGTGGAGGTAATTATTTATTATATAGGTTTTGGACACTACACATTAAACTAATCAAACACACAAACCATATCATGGTTTTTTCCCATGTTTTCTTTCAAAGGGGAGTGGTACACATTATTCTATAAGGACAAGGGTCAAAAAGAATTAAAATATTACACATGCTTATGTGGAGGTGTGTCACACTCTAAAGTAAATCATTTTAAAATGTTAAAATATTTTATATGTCTTGGAGGGTCCACTAATGAATTATTAAACAAATAAAGAAAATATATAATCACATTATTTTAATTTTAAAAAATCTATTAGCCTAATTTCCCTTTTATATTATTTTATTACATTCTTATTGGGTCATTATGATGTAATAAAAAACATCATATATATTTATACGACATTTATTTTTAACCCAAAAATTTGATTGTATGAGAAAATTATAAAAAATTCACAATTGGATAATTTATAAATATTTATTCACAAAATAAAATTCATTTTATCTAAATAATTTACTAAATATGTGATTTTCCATTTTTAAAATAAAAACCGATATTTAACGAAAATTGACGGGTTTTGGAAAAAATATTTTTGAAACCTTAATAAAAACTACAATTGAATTCATAAAAATTCTATGATCATTTATATTTAATAAAATTAAATTAATAATAACTTTTTTTTAAAAATATTATTCAATTTATAAATCCAATATTTCATCAAAATAGATTTCCTAATTTAATTTGAATATTAACCAAAAACACTATTTGTATTTCAAAAGAAGCTTTTGAAAGTTAACAATTATTGAATGAAAGTATATTAATTATTGTAAAAAAAATAATTCACATAATCATAATGCTAGTTTCTTGTTACATTTCCTTTTATTATTCTAGAATAATCTCAAAGAGTATGGTTATAAATGGTGGGGCTTTCTTGGGGTCCTTCGTTGAACATGGTTTAGGTTGTGATGTCGATGAGCTTCAATATCTCCAATAAACAATTTCTATCATGCCTAATTTATTGTATATTGACTTGGGATGCTCTAGGGAAAATCCCAAAAATACTATATCCCTCAGAATATCTGATTAATGGGATACAATGGGAATGATCCTACTAGTTGAAGTCATCACTTCCTTCGTCTGTGTCAATGGGATTTTTTTAAAACCCTATATTTATACTAGTCTTGTGATCACTATTCAATAGTTATATTATCATTGATAAGGATATGTAATGGTAATTTAAATCAAATAAAAAATGAGTTCTTATGTTTTCAATATCCATAAGTCATTAAAAAGGGGGAATTTTATTCATAAATGATCGGGTCATTACAAAATTCCACCATTAAGAAATATTTCCCTCAAAATTACCTTTTCTCATACTAAAACTGAAGAGGGTAACTATGCCTCATCACTTCCTCATGTTCCCACATTTCTTCATCAAACTTGTTGTTTCACCATGACACCTTGATGAGGGGAATCATTTTATTTTGTAGAAATTTTTTCCTATTATCTAAGATCTTCATTGGCTTCACTTTATTAGAGAGATTATTCTCTAATGTACCACCTCTGGATTGAGTTCACGTGATGGGTCACTTCCTCGGGAGTGATACATGGAATACATCATGTACTTGAGATAGGTTCAGTGGGAGTTCTAGTTGATAGTCCACTACACTAATGCAATCAAGGATATTGAAATAGATGATATACTGTGGACTAAGCATTCTCTTCTTCATAAATATCATCTCTCTCTTATATGGTGATATGTGGAGAAACACAATATCTCTAACATAAAACTATAGGTCTCATTGAAGGTTGTCAACATAGCTCATTTGTCAACTCTGGGTAGCTTTTATGTGATGTTGGATGGTCTCAAACGTCTTCAATATTTCATAAACCATTTCTGGACAGAGATATTCTTTTTCTCCCCAACATCATCCTAATATACTAGTGCTCTGCACCACTTCCCATAAAGGGATTCCCAAGGATCCATTTGGATTCTAGAGTAGAAACTGTTATTGTAAGAGAAATCATCCAGAGTAAGATATTGATCTCATCATACTTTTAAATCCATTAAAAATTCTCTTAACATATGCTCATGTGTTTTGATAGTTTTCTTAGATTGGAAATCAGTTTTGTGGATGATAAGTCATACTGAAGTTCATCACAGAATTCAAAGTGTATTAGAGACTCTTCTTTAACATTGAGGTGAATCTTGGATCTCAGTCAGAAACAATAGACAGTGGTACACCGTGCATCCTTATCACTTCACTAAGGTATATTCGTTCTAGTTGATCCCATGAGAAACCCTCTTGAATTACGATGAAGTGTGGATTCTTTATAAGATGATCTTCAAAAACTCAGATATAATTATTTCTTTTAGATGTCTTCAGAAGTATGGGGACAATGTCTATGGTGATTTTTTCCCACTTCCATGTTGGTATGGGTAATGGTTTCATCATCCCCTTAAACTTATACCTCTCAGATTTTACTTTCTAACATACTATGAACTTTGATGCATACTCAGTGATATCCTTTATTATGTTATCTCACCACTAATCCTCTTGGAGATCTCAAAACATCTTTTTTTTTCATTGGCTTAGGGAGAAATTCGAACTATGTGAATCATTCAAAATTTCTTCTTTTAACTACGGATTTTATAGAATACATAGTAATGACCCAAATATCACAATTCCTTCTTCATAAACATTGAACTCCAAGGATTTCCCTTTTCTGATTGTTTCCACATTCTTTTGAATTCCCACGTCATCCTTTTGAGCATCCTTTAACTTTTCCAAAAGACACGGTTGAGTAATAATTTGTGAAAGGATTTATGATGTTCCCTTCTCTATGATTTCCCTGTCCATATTCTTCAAATCTAAGAATACTGGATCCTTTTCATTTCTCATCAATGACAAAATTGATGTGTCTTTTCTACTTAGAGAATTTTACACCATGTTCACTTTCTCATGATGGTAATGGATTGAGCAGTCATAATCGTTGATGCGCTCTGACCATCTTCGTTGGCACATATTGAACACTTTATGTGTAAATATATACTTAAGGATTTTTTGATCTGTATATATTTCATCCTTCTCCCCAAAGGGATAATGCTGCCTGATTATTAATTTAACGATCACTACCTCCAACTCAATATCATGTGTGGGATAGTTTTTCGCATGAATTTTCATCTACCTTAAGTCATAGGCAATGACTTTATCTTTTTTCCTCCAATTAAATCAAAGTGAGACTTATAAATGTTTCAAT
This sequence comes from Viscum album, assembly GCA_963277665.1. Classification (NCBI taxonomy): domain Eukaryota; kingdom Viridiplantae; phylum Streptophyta; class Magnoliopsida; order Santalales; family Viscaceae; genus Viscum; species Viscum album. The sequence goes on along the minus strand of OY728162.1, from coordinate 659,046,911 downwards.
AAGAACATTCCCACAGACTTCAACATTTGATACAACACTTATATAATTTTTTCCCAAATTATTTAATATCATTTCTAATGGTGACTTAATGTTCTTAGAAGACATAAATGATATACTAATAGGACATGAATTTAAATACATTACAACATAAACTAATTTAATGTAGTGGTTACATGTAATTCATTCATCATTTTCAATATTATCATAGGACTTCTCGTGCTCCCTTGATCATGGAGACTGTTGATGGTCATCATGCTTCTGAACCCTTACAATAGATCATTGTCTTGGGTAATGTCTGGCTTCCCCACATTTATATAATTGAACTATATAATATCCCATTGATGGAACTTGGTTTCCATTCATCACATTATACATTCTTTCATGGAAATTGGATACATTGTTCCCTTTTTTCCACACTTGAAACATCTCATATTCCCTTTGTGACATTTCCCTTCATGCCTTTTTCCACATTTGTTGCATGAAAGAAATTGGGTCTTATTCCCCTTATCAACTTTGTTAGATGGAATTTAATTATATTTAATCATTCTATTCTTTGATATCCATGGGAATTCAAAATTGTTCAAATTGTTAATCTTATTTTTTGATATTCATTTTGTAATAATCATGATATGTCCTACATTTTCTCCTATTGGATTGAGAATCTCATTGGTACAGTCATTATATTGCCCTTCGCATTAGTTGTTATCCATATTGCTCATATTACCATCCATCATCTAGAATAAAAGGAAAAATAAGAATGAGTATCTTAAAATTTTTAACACATAAATGGGAATAAAATGATATTAAAGGGATAACATATAAATTATATTGATTTCCTTATCTTATTAATGTATATAATTTATTCTGTTTTATCCATGATCTATTTCCTAATGTATATTCTTATGGGTTTTTTATTCCCTTAATAATAGTTCATACTATGATTATGAATTTACCAAATCATTTCCCTGGGGATTGTCAAATCAAGTGTGCAACAAGGCCCATTTTCATTCACCAGTTCCCGTTCGAGTCTAGCTCAAAGTGGGGTTTTTGGGTTTTACCCCTTGATACAACTATGCGAGATCCACCTCTACTTATTCATATCCAAATTATGATGTATTTTATTGATAATACACATACTCTATAATTAAAAACATTTAAGTATTTTTTATTATACTTAGTCTTATCCTTAAGTCTTTCACTATGGTTTTCTAATCATAAACCCAAAAATAACTAAACCTCTCCTCTAATAACAACCATAACAACCCATCTCTTTATTACACATTTATACATGCTTTATTACAAAAAAATTTCCTTTATACCACCGAAGAGGGTGATAGGTCTAGTGTATTTGTGTCTTGTTAATATTACATGACAACTTAATAAATAAAATAAAACTTATTTATTGAAAAGTTATTTTACATGACCAAAACGTTCTTTCATTATTAGAATTTCATGGGATAACCAGATGACATACATAAGAAAAGGGTGAGATATAAATCCAAGTAAGGGAGTAAAAAAGGCATAAAATGTTGAATAAAACACATGGTTGGAAATAGAAATATAATTGGAGAACATGAGAAACATGAACATAAAGGCATGATATAGCATTATTATGATAACATGGAAATGTGGCTACAACATACTACATGATTTAAGCATGGGACAAGGATCATTGCACATGGATTATCATGAGTAAACCCTAATTTAAAATTAATTATAATGAGTAATCCCTCATTGAACATGAATTATAATTATTAAACCCATATTTCACATGGAGTTATATGATACTAAACAATACCCAACACAATAGAGTTCTATTAAGGAGAACCCTTCATAAACATTTCATTTCATGCATAAGTGTTCAACATGGATCATATAACATGGAATCATTCAAAATTTATAAGTTATTCCATGATTTACAACATTAAAATAAATACATGTAAGTATAATTAAAAAATTTTATGTGAGTAAAGATGAATACCCTTGATAGAGAAATGGGTACGGTGTTCACTGCACCATTATATTGGTTTGGAAAATCACAGTTCAATTTCGGCAGCATAACGTTGTCCTATGGGAATTAATAAGTTGGGTTAATGGGGGATAAATGGGTCTTTATTAATTTATACATGAAATAGAATGTAAGGGGGTTATATATCATAATATCCCAACATATTAAATGGAATTTAGATGCCTGATAAGGTAGAAATACTTGAATGGAAATAATAAGAGAGAAATCCAATATATAATTTTGGCATGGTAACAGGTGTACATGGAAATAATTAGTGAGAGAGAATGTGGTATATCATCATTACAACATAAGGAGGTCTGTATGGGGGAGGTTAAAAATCATACCCCAAAAATATTAATTTATATTAAAATTGAATTACAACATAAAAAACTTGTATAAAAATGATAATAGATGAAATACCTTACGGGAATTCGGTATGGTAACAGGTGTACAAAAGGGATCATAAGAGGGATAAATGGGAGTGAATGGGGATATCATGATTTATACAAAAAATGGGAATTAATGACGTTATATAATAACATTTAACAACATAGTAATAAAATAAATTAAAAAACATAACACGAAAATAATGCTTGATAAAAGAGGAGGGTGGAAGATCACTTACGAAATTTCTGCATAGTAATGGCTTAGGTAATGGTTAGAATGAGATAGGATAAATAAATCCCTAATTAAAATAAAATCACAAGGAAATTAATATAATGATTATAAAATAATGAAATTACAACCATTCAGAATTACGAGAGCTACTTTCAAATAATATGCTTGAATTTGAAAGAAGGGGAGGAATGTGAGGTTCCCTTGGATGTGTGATCCCAAAGTCATAGGAGAGGCTCCTTGGAAGCTTGGGGTGACTTGGAAGGAATCTAGGGAGTATGTAGAAGAGGTTATTCAAGCTCCAAATGGGTTTAGTGAAGATTAATGGGAGATTTGGTGGGATTATATGGGAAAGGAGAGTGAATTCTTTATTATTAGGTTTTGGACACTACACATTAAACTAATAAAAACCACAAACCATCCCATGGGTTTTGAACATGTTTTCTGCCAAAGGGGAGTGGTATATAATATTATATATGGCCATGGACTGAAAATTTAAAAATATTAGGCTTTCTTATGTGGAGATGTGTCACACTCTCCGGGAAATCATTTTAAAATCTAAAAATATTCTATAAGGCTTGGAGGGTCCACTATGAATTATATAATTAATCAAAAAAATATAAAATCGCATTATTTTAAAGTTAAAACATATTTTTTCTGAATATCCAATTTATAGTATTTTATTACATCACTATTGGGTCATTATTAAGTCACAAAATGAATTACATATTTATATGGTATTTAATTTTTACCCAAAAATTAGATTGTCTCAAAAAATAAAAAAAAAATCTCTATTGGATAAATATGAAGTCCTGATTGAAAAAATAATACTCATTTTATCTATATAATTTTATAAATATGTGAATGTTCATTTTCAAAATAAAAACCAATATTTATTGAAAATTTATGGGCATTGAAAAAAATAGTTTTCTATCTTTATAAAAATTACAATTGACTTCATAAAAACTAAAGAATCATTTATATTTAATAAAATTAATATAATAAGAATAAATTATTAAAATATTATTTAATTCAAAAACCATTTGTTTCATAAAAATATTTTTCGTAATTGAATTTTAATATTAACCAAAAACACTATTTCTGTTAAAATATCATTTACAAAGTAACAATAATTGAATTAAAATATTGTTATTATTTTATAAAAAAAATAATATACGCAATAATAATTATAGCGTCCTATTACATATCCATTTATTACAGTAGAATAATCCTTAAGATTACGGTATGTGATGGTGGGTCCTTCTTGGGGTCATTCCGTGAACATGGTTTCGGCCATGATGTTAATTAACTTGAACTTCTCCCATTAACGTTTTTGTTCATGATTAAGTTATTATATCTAAACATGGGATTCATCATGGGAAAATCCCAACAATTATATCTCCATCGAAATATCAAATATATGGGCTTCAAATGCAATGATCCTACTGGTTGAAACCATCACTTCCTTTGTCTATTTCAAAAGGATTTGTTAATCCCCTATATTTGTACTAGTCTTTGATCACTAATTAATGGATATATTATCAACTCTAATTATATGTTACGGTCATTTAAATCCAATGAAAAAATATTTCATGTGTTTTCTATATAAAAAATCATTAAGAAGGGGGAATTTTATTCATAAATGATTGGGTCATTACAAAACATCATCACCATAAATCAGGTAAATGATTTATGCCAAGATAAAAACAAAGTGTGTCATAATTTGGAAATAAATTCTCAGGAAGTTGTTGATTTTGATGAAAAAACTAAGTTTGTACATTTTTAGAGTTAATAGTGAAATAAGATATTGGATCCCTTGAATGATGAGTTCCTTCATACTTAGGAGAACTATTCCTAGAATAAATGGAATGTAGTAGAAGAATCCCTCTCACCACCTAGAACATATTACATCTCCTTAATAGAGGTATGAATAGAACAATATGAGAGTGCAATAAAAATCATCGACAACTCAATATGTAACTACTGTGGAGAAATATCCCCACTGGGAATTTGCTTCAGGAGTAAACAAATTTAGCTCATTACTACCATTAGATGATAAATATTTTTCAAATAATGGTGACATATAAGCATAAGAATGTCTATAGAGATGGAAAACTAGTATTTATAAATTCATAAGTGTAATACAACCCTTATTTTCATTAATTATGGAGACAACCTTCCCATTATTAGGGTAATCATCCATTCTTGAGATAGAGTCACAATCATACGGATATGAAAGTACCACAACTGTATCATGTCTTTCCAACTTTCGATGTATAGTATGTAGATTATACAGTGCTGCCTCTAGAACTACTAAAAACCACTGAGTCCCTAGTAGATTGGATGGAAGAAATGGAAGGCCAGTGTTCTCATGTTCAACTCAAAATGAATCCATACCCCAATTGGTTAGATGATACTTTATCCCCATCCAATTTTGGATATCCGTTATTCAAAACCTCTAATGGAATAAGAGACCCTTAATAACATCTCACACACATCATAAATTGATGAAACCCTATGATAGGACCTCTGGATTAGAAAGAGGGAACAAAACTATGAATCTTTTTACAGACTCTTGTAGGGATATAATTTTTTTTGGTAAATCATTCTTCCATAAGTGTCTATTGTGGGATGGTAGGACCATCAAAATCAATTACATTATCAATTCTACTCCACAGAAATTAAAAATATGATAATCCACCATAATAAAAAATAATTAGTGTGAAAGTTGGAGATTCTATGACATTATCACTAGACATAAGGGTCTAACGCAAACACTTAGTATCCCACTTTCACAAGAGTAATTTGTAGAAACTTATGTTGATATCCTTCAGGATGAAAAAAAAACAGTTGATCCAGATGAAATATCCAATGGGATTTAATGTTTTCACCTAATGGAACAACACCTAAAATATTTCATTAGGTGAACTCATTCTTAATCTCATCCCATACCCAGGACACATAGTCAAAGGAATATAAGAGTAGAGACTATAGATTTCACCCTCAAACTGGTAACCGTGGCCTCTAGAGAACCCAGGAAGGCCCCAAATCAACCAGTGCCTCTCAGAAAGTCGTTGTAGTACCAAAACTACCCTTGAATACTTGTTAATAGATATTATGGACACCCATTATTTGAGGAATGTAAGAATAAATAATATTTCTTCTGAAGTGAATTGGTTCATACTAATTTATTTATCTCAATGGAAAACAACCTCCATAATATACTAGGTCCTAGGACACCCAATGAGTTCTGCCTCAGTGACCGCCTAAGTTATTAACACATCAATAAAAGATAGGGTTAAAATATAGAAGATTTATTTGACATCAAAGATATCCACTAGGTTATGGATGATTCTATACATGTGATATTGGAAAAATCTTCAATGCATGTGACATTTGTGACCGCCGCATAATAAGAAGAAGTGGGTGAACAAAAAGAAATTATATCAATGAAGTAATGGAGATTTGAAAACTTGATGACATGGAAGAAATATCACCAATATCACATCCCCTTGAGATCAAAACTTCTCAAACTGATCAATTTCATGTTTCCTAAGGTGACACCATTAAATCTAAATCCTAGAGGTAGACATCATCATCAGATATAAGAAAATTCACAAGTGGGTGTTTTCAAGTTAACAATAGGGATGAAGTCGACTCTATTATATTTCTTTCCCTAAGTATCTTTAATATGGGAACCATCCCACCCAATATAATCCTCATATTATGAAGACCATAATTTTTTATTTATTAATATAATCCATTTTATAGACTCTTTATTCGATGATGATTATGATACTGAATATTAGTTCTCAGTACTTGACTAGGTAGCTGAAGGCTAAGGATTTAGATTCCATGGGTACATTGGATGGAATGGTTGTGGTCAAACCCTATATTTTCATCACAACCCCACTGAATTATTATACGTGGATATTACCCATGTTTGAGCACTTCCATAAGACTAATAGTAGAATGTATATTCATTAGATCATTTCATCGGTCATCCATACCCAATAATTTTAAATAACTATCGGGTGGGGGTGAAACTGTCTAATCAACACAAATGAATTAGTAATCTAGCGTAACATACACCATTTGTAATATATTCTCCCCACCAATGTCCATGAACTAGGCCCATCCACCTCAAATAATTCATCTCCAAATCCACTTGATAGGGGATACCCCACACCGGGATGTTTAGACCAATTCTAAAGAAATATGATATTCTAAAACAGCTAGTGGTTGTCTTAACCAATATATCAATCTATAATTCTCTAAATCTACTAAAAGATATCATAGAGGCAATATTTTTGGTCCCCTAGATTCCCCAATAGTTCTATACTGAAAATTTTACTTCCGATGTTTTGTATATGGAAACTACTCTAGTAAAATGTCATTACTCCATTTCATTCACAAACTAGTACAAAAAGAAGTTATATCAAGAATCATCAAACAATTGTATGTTTCATAAAATCATGATAATGCCAATAATCAAATAGATCTTATTGAAAATGGTTCTAGGATCATACTCATCCCAATCCAGACTCTTTGTCATTCGGGATATAGTGAGGAGTATTTATCTATAATAAAACCATCCAATCAAGGGTAAAAATAAAATTAGTAATATCCCTTCTGAAAGATAAATATCATTTATTAGTATTGGGAACACATTTCTAATGTTTAGTTCATGGTTATCTTGCAATACACAACCTAAAACATTCTTATCAGGACAACTTAGAATCAAATCCACAATGTGGTGCCATCAACATTCCACAAATTTTTGAAATTACTTATTGATGGAATGTTTGGAAAATTATATAGAGATGACCCCCCTTTGAATATTGTCAGTCTATAATTCCTATGTAAAGTTTCTATTATAGGGATGGAAAACAACCAATTATAGATGGAGAGATGATGGTTTCAAACCTAATGGCTTGGAAATTGCACATAAAAATCCTTAGAGTTTTCTCAATAGTGATTATGTGATTCCAATAAACTTGATCAGGATAGTAAAATTAGTAAATATAGGATGTTACAAAACACAAACCTCATTGGACCATGAATATGTTATAATGATCGCACCAGCCAATGTGGGGTTTTCAAGAGAAGGCAATACCATTTCTTTATATGAACCATAAACATTCCCTAATATATTAACGGAGGATGAAAATTTTCCAAGGAGATCCACTTAAACTCAAGATTTCCATACATTTCCTACCCTTGGATATAGAATAAAAGAAGACAAGAATCCCTAGAATCCCCCAATAATGACACTAGATGTCTAGGATGTTAATGTGTCTTCTTGTTCAGTATCTTATATCGCAAAGGTTAAATATTACCAAAAATTATCCACCATTCCAAAATATACTTCTACAAACAAATATATGGAAGTGGATGGGGGATAAGATCATGATGTTCCTCTAAAATTTTAGGATGGATTCTCCACCATCTTTGATGAGATCGAGCAGGTGAATCTGGAAATGGAAGAATACCTACGTCTTATATTGATTATTTCTTCCATGCCTCTTGATGAGAAGAATATCTATATTTCATTTCAAATGAAACATCAATACATTTTATCTTGGAATTATACAATGATTCTCGGGTGGAACCTCAATACAGATACCAATTATCATGCTTTTAAAGATTACCACTGAGGCATTATGTAATCATCTAGTAGTAGGATGCACCCCTCAAAGGCTACTAATTTAGAATTAAATGGGAAAAATGAACAAAGAAATATTTTTTTGAGCGTTATAGTACCCAAAATGCCTTTCAAAAATATTGAACATCATGAAAAAGAATGGGCAGATCATGGTCTATATCAATTTCATGGATCTTAATTCACACTCCAAGAAGGGTGATTTAATGTTATTGATTATAAAAAATTATACCAATTCAAATTTTAGATTCCATTCAATTTACTTTATGAATGAATATTTAGTGTATAACCGGATCAAGATGTCCCCTAATGATGAAAAATCCACTACCTTTAGAGCTTTAAATGGTATATTTTTTTAACTAGGCAATTTTTCTTGTCCTAAAGAACTCTAGAACCACATGAGCATGAAATATACATCATATCATCAATACATTGTTAGGATGATCTTTGAGTGATAAATTGAGGTCCTGGTTATTAAATATATATAGTTTACTAATCTCCTCATAGATCTTCAAACAATATCTGACAATTTATAGTAGCATTGTTTGAAGATGACTTCTATAATATGTGCTTTCAAAGTAATTTTAGGAAAATTCCATGGTTTTTTGGTACCCCACAGTGACATTGAGGTTGATCTAGAAAACCCCATTGAAATCTAAGAAAGGATACCTCCATGAAATAGTAATGAATTAATGAGGATATATGTGAATCTCACATATATTAGCCATTTCATAGCCAACATGGTGGGAAGATACCTCACTTTTACATAATTATTAACTAATGGATTCACCTACCATTGTATTAGGACTGTCAAGAGTCCTTCAAGAACCTAAATTTGTACCTATTGTAAATATTATTCATGATTAGACGAGTAGAATAAAATACACTCACCATATAAATGGATGATATGAAATGATCACGTGTTTCCATCCTTGAATTGAAAAATTAACAAGGGAATCAAAGTAGTTTTTACTATCTCAACTGAATGATGTTGTATACTGATACTCTATATTCTGATATCAAGAAGAACTGTATCCCACACATATTCACAATGAAAATGATGAGGAACTAATTTATTTTTCATTTATTTCACATGTTCATTCATATAGAAATGATTAAGTATATATATGTGAGGCGTTATGTTAACATGGTCTTTTGAATAATGAGTTTTTATCAAACATTAGTATGGAAATCAATTCGTTTCATAAAAGGCATTCAAAATGAAGGACCAAGTGAATTTCATTATGAAACATCATGCCCAGGAAAACATATCATTTGACATCTAACATCCAGACTATGATGTTTTATCTTACAAAAATACTCCACAAACATGGGAGATGTATTTACCTAGGTATTTATGATGCTTGATTGGAATGAAAATGGAAATCTCAAAGCTAAACAAGGTAGGTCTAGGAATTGTATTGTTTCTACCTAAATTGAAATTTTTCCCTACTCCTCACTATCCATAAGATTCTTTAATAAGGAGGTAGAATATCATGCCCTTATTGTTGGATTGGAACTATCCTTTCATCTATAGATAGACTACATGAATATCAATGGTGAAATAGACCAAGTAATCAACTAAAACAATGAAAAATATATCATAGAGAAGGTGGAATTGTCCTCTATCATTGGAAATGTGAGTGGAATGATTGAAAATTCCTCTTTTTAACAAACACTATATCACATAACATTATCCAAAAATGCACATTCCAATGCACTAGCTACAACATTCATAGTCCTCGATGATCCTGATTAGGATGGGGTGGTTTTCAGCGTCACACATGAAAGGGTAGTCTCACCAGTCATTATAAGTGACATGTCAGAAATTAATCAGTTCAATGTTTCCCTAGAGAATGATGAGCTGACACCCACCCTACTATGGATGGATACGATAATAGATTACATTAAAAATTTAGATCCATGATATTATATGAAACTGAAAGGGAAGATATTCGACTCCTGAAAGTTAAATTCTCCATTCAGGATAGGTCGAATGAGATGTAACCCCTCTTTATATGAAGCTTTAATGGGTTCCACCATAGATTAATTACAGAAGGAGAAAATCCCTCTATCAAAAAATAAGTCCATCCATGATACTATGGCACTCACTAATGTGGAACCAGACTCTCCAAAAAAAATAAAAAGGGTTGTTTACTATTAGAAGATGGTGATGGGGGACTATGCTGAATTTACTAGGAAGTTTCACACTAGATGGATTCATAAAACTTCACCTTATCAGCCCCAAAATTCTTTACAGAGAGCTAAATATTCTTAGAAATATTTTGTATGGAAAATGGACAATGTAGGGCCATATACTCTATCTAGAGGAAAGTAGTTTATGAACATCCTTAAAACTAACTACTTACAATCTAGATAGTTTGATATTGTACCCATCAAGGATTGCAATACATGGGCACTATCAACTTCTTGAATTTAGACATTATCACTAGGTTTGGTGTCCGTCACATGATATTAAAGAAAAATGGAACCAATTAATCTTTTTTATAGTTGAAGATACTGTATAATGAATATTAAAATTAGTATAACCATTCATTTAAATATCACGCAAAGAAAAATTCCTAGAAATTGGATATGGATAAGACTCTTTTGAATATTATCTAGAAAATGGTGGAAAAGTAAATAAGGTTTTTTCTAGACAAAATTCAACATGCTTTATGGCCCTATGGTACCACTACCTATAGGGCCACACAAGCAACCTAGTAGTTACTTGTTTATGAAATAGAGCTAGTATTTACCATAGAATTCTTGTTAATCTCACTTTGAATTTACATATGTATAATATTGTCTAGTGAAGAAAAATTATAAAAATCTATGGATGATTTAGAAAAACAAGATTGAAAAAGGTTATATATGCTTCAAAATTCTGAAGTCCAGTAAAATCAGGTTACACGGGACTTAAAAAACGTTATTTACCATCACTCTTTACTAAAATGGTGGATTGGTTGTAGCGCCCTGACCCCAGTTACCCAGAGCTAGTGCATTATTTTAATACATTGGCATGATTACAACGAATTAAGTCCCAAAATAACGATCAGTTTAGCAGTCTTGGAAAATAGATTACATATATGGACGTTACATTACACATTTGAAAATAAAAAACACCATAAATTATCCTTTGAGAATTCCATTAACCACTTTAGCTTGACCCTGCATATCAATCATAATACACTTCTTGGAATCTTGGGAAAATAAAACATAATAAAGGGGTGAGCTCAGATGCCCACTAAGGGTAAATAATTTAGCGGAAGCTGTAAACTTTTAATGGAAGATGTGAAATAAAAACAACAGCCTTTTAAACATAAACATGAACATAATATGGTAAATATATATGAAACATTACCATATAAAATTTCACATGGATATTCTACTAGTCGAATAATCACATGTAATATCTAATTTTACAATGAAGGAATGCCTAATACCGGACATCATTACCATATAGTCAAGGCCTCATCCTGGGACTATAAATAAATTTTTTGTCAAGGACTTGTGACAAGACACTATTTTGTCTCATGAGACCTACCGATGCATCGAGGAGCTATAGCAGGCTCCACCTGTCACTTACTAAGTCCACTGAATTACTCATATGAAAAAGTTGAAACATAACATAAAAATTCTTATTAAAACTAGCATACGAAATGTCATTACATTAACTATTAACCATTAATGGTATAAAAATAGAACATCCACAGTCATACACATAATAACTCATTAAATACAACATGGAATATTGTATTATAATAAATCAACCTTAAAAATAATATCTAGTAAAGGATTCTGACATAGTTGAAAATGATGAGTAAATTTTTTTGAGAGAAATATCCTTTTTTAAAATCATATAAAAGTCACGCATTTATAAAGGATGTAATTGAAAAGATATTTTGGAATCAAAGTGTCCCATACCACTTTGAAACTTTTGAATAGAATTATCATTTCAAAACATTCATGTCAATATAAATAAATCATTAAAATCATTTTGAAAACATTGAAATTAATTAAAACTATTTAGAAAGACAATTCATTAAAATATTTAAAATTCTTATCTTGATAAAGAGTACCTTTCACAATTACTCAAAATATTTATTTTGAAATAATTTTTTTGAAAAATGGACATGCATGATAAAAATGTCCCAGTAAATACTTAAATAATCTCGGATAATAATGAGATTGATGAATTAACCCTAACCATGAACTTTACTTTAGTAGAGGGTACATTTAACCTACTGTATGAAGATCATAGTATGTTATTATGTTATACCAAAACCATATTAATATTTATGATATCATACATGATTCATTTATGACTTTATACTACCCATTTAATAATAATTTCCATGTTAAATTAACATTTTGGGTAATAATCGCTTTCTTTTTCATAAATGTGTTAACTTGTTACTCTTGATTGTATCAACTAGACCAAGATTTAAATACTTCCAGAATATAAAACATGATTTATATATCATATATATTTAGAATATAAGTATGTATAATTGACATATATATGAAATAAAAAAACACCGTTTATGGAGACGGTAGTCAGTACGTACGCATAAACGATGTTTCTGTTTTCATATCGTGTTGAACAGAACTAAGTGAATAAGATATATGTAATTATATTTATTTATATATATAAATATATATATCTCTAGTAGAAATATTATGTCATATATTACAATCTTATTAGTAATATACATATTTTTATAAATTTCGATGAATGGTGATCGTGGAAATAAATCTCATCGCGTCGTGGAGACAGTAATCTATACGTACGCACAAGCGACAATATCATTACCTTAAAGGTGTTTAATTTGATGGTATATTAATTTTATAGAGACATTATCATGTTATTTTCATTATTTATATACATATTACTCATAATTATATACATCCAAATAACATAGTGTTGAATAACAAATTACACCACGACGTGGAGACGGTAAGCTTTACATATGGACACATGGTGACATTATCATTCATTAGATGTATAGAATAATGACTAAAGTTGTGACATATTTATAATAACATCAGAATATATAGAATATACTAGATTTATTATTTTATAATGGAAATAACAAATAATGAAGAAGTGGAAGAAAAAAAGAACTTGAAAGTGGGTGGTGAAATTATTACCTCTTCTTCAGGTTCTTCCTTTTGATTTGATCAAAAGGGACCCTTAATTTAGATTTATAACCAAATAAGGGCCTCTAAAATAAATCGAGGATAGTTGATAGAGTATTTGGGTATATTTTTTCCGAGTCAAATACCTTGAGAGGTGTGAATTTGAGAGAAGGGGAAGTGCCCTTTTATAAGAGGGGTGAGGGGCACCTTTGGAAAAACTTAAAATATTATTTTACAATAAATTCATATTCAGATTATAATGGGTCTGAAATTAATTATTTAAAGTATAAGGTCGGTATGGGTCAAAAAACACTCAACCAATATGTTTTAGACAAGTTTAGGTTACCATTTCAGCCTTATCATTTATATTTAACTCTAAGTTTAATAATTTAACTTTTATCGTGTCATCTTGTATTCTTACACTATATGTTTAATAGACATACTATATACTACCAATCAAACTCCAATTGGTACATTAATTTAATATATATTATTATATAAGTCTTTTGGAAGAACCATATAATTTTAGGACCATTATATCAATTAATAATATAATATTGGTTTTAAATACTATTTAATGTCAATTTTGACACTATTTGGTATTTTATTTTTTTCAAATAATAACAGCATTATTACATCAAAAAAATACATTGAATCAATCCTAACATGTCATATTTACCATGATAATTCGTGGATGTCATAAAAAATTCAAAATTATATTTATTTTTATTTTTATAATACTATTTATTTGATTCTTTCATTAATAATGTAATTACTAAATCATCATTGTGTCATTAATAAATTTAATTATTTAATCTCAAAAAACTATAAATAAAATACTCTTATGTATTAAATATTTTTATCTTTCTAATGGAAATTTATAGTCGAATTTATCTTATGTATAATTCGATATTAAAAATGGTTTAGAAATTAAACATTGATTTTACCTCTTTTAACACTTATTTAAATAAAATAATAATAAACGTCTTAATCTAATCCAAGTGGACATAAAGGGTCATATTTTATTACTATTGTTGTTTTTGGTTGTATTACACTTACCCAATAGAATTAGGACCTGTGTTAGGGTAATAGTAGTATCATTTTTACCCTTAATTACAATATTTACTTTTTACCATGGTAAATAAAAGTAAAAAGTTACTATTCACCAAAAATTATTTTTATCTAATTGAACCATTTTTTACACTTTGATATTAACCATGTCTCTCGGATTTTTGAAATTCAACTCATAGAAGAGGTAAAATTGTGTTTTATTTAAATTTGAAAATGCTCTTAGGAGGTGGGTAAAAGACGGTAAAAGTTCGATAAACTATTTATATATCTAAAATTATTATAAATTGACTCCAATGAATTACAATGAAATTATATAGGTATTATGTATCTATTTTGACCTAAAATAAATTTTAAAAAATAAATAACTATTTAAATAAAAATTCGGTTTTAGACGATAACTTAGTGTTTTTCACTATTCATAAAAAATTGAACGTTTTGAGAAAAATACCAAAACATAACCCTAGAATAATTTTGATATTCCAAATCCAAAAATGAATTTTATTTTACCAAATTCAAAACAAAGAAGTTGCATTTATTAATTTAAAATTAATTCTCGTTGTCAAAACAAATAGCGTGTTTTTAAGAAACATTAACTATCAACATATTGACACTTGTTTTTGTATAATTTGAAAATGAAATTAATTCCAATGAACAAAATTTGATTAAAGGGTAAAAATATAATCTAATTATACTTCAAAAAAATTAAAATTTATAATTCAACAGCATAAATTATTTTGATTAAAAAGGTTGTTTTTAGTTAAAATAAAGTATTTTTCACTATTCACCCAAATATGATAGTTATCAGAAAAGCAACAAAAATTTATTAAAACTAAATTATTATGTCAAAATTCTAAGTAAGAAGATTATTTTTTCAAATTGAATTTATAAGAGTTTCAAATATTGGATTCTAAAAGGGTTCTCCATTAAAAGGCGGTAAAATTGCAATTTATTGAAAATTAATTCTTTTATCTGAAAAAATGTACTTGTTCTTACATTATGTCTAAGAAACTCAAAATATGGATTCTAAAATTATAAGGATTATATAATGTTAAAAATTTAGTGAATACTATTCACAACTGCTTTTGAACAGCTAGTTTGGGAAGTCGCGGTGCGCTTGAACTCATTGTTGTGTGTAGTGCATGTTATTTAATTACTTTGAAGAAATAACGTACTTTGAAATCATGGGGTGTTACATTATTCCATCCTTAAATAAATTGAGTCCTCACAATTTGAAATTTTACTTCGAAAATAAAATGTTGGAAATAGAAAATACCTTTGTGGGAAAACCCACATAGGGAATTGGGTTAATAAAATTTAGTCTTAATAAGAGGAAAAGGGAAATGAAAGGGTCACCACCAAATTATGATCTCCATTAGGAGAACATTTGTAGAAATTAGAGACATATAATTGCGGGAAAATGTAAATATTTTTAGGGAGAAATTGAGGTCATAAATCACAAACAGTTGTAGAATTAAGGGACTCAAAGCTATCAATCTATGATGATTTAAAATATCATCAGTTCAACATAATATATTGTATTAGGATAACACCTTTTTAGTTTTATGTTCCCTTACCTACTGTTTAAGAATTAATTTCTTCATATAATAAAAGAAGAAAAAATATATACTTGCTAAGTAGAGTTCCATCCTTTAACTAATTTCTACCACAAAATCATCTTTCACATTAAAAGATAAAAAAAAATTATTCTACTTATCCTATTCATATAGGGTTAAAAAAATGAATTTATAATTCATCAACCAGAACCTTTAAAAAACTACATTATTCAATCAAGTACATCATGTGGGTCAGTGGTAAGTGATACACCCTTGTCGCCCTTCGGTTGTGGGTTCAAGTCTCATGGCCTTTCCACACACGACGGGTTGCCGCGCGACCTCTGGGTTTTCCTTTTTATGGAAATCCAAAAATAAACTTAACAATAGAATCCAATTTCAAACGTAATCTATTCCAACCTTTAAAATTATCCGAAATACTTATACCCAAACTGTCTGTCCAAAATTTATAAGGAATTTAAACATAATGATGATCCTTTTTTCAGGTAATAACATGTGAACGCCTTCATCATGTATTCTTTTACAACACCACAACATCCTGAATTACCTAAATCAACCATCTCTTATTCCAAAATCACTACCTCATTATCAAGATCATATTAAGGATTACCTTTCCTTCAGCCATGTATTTTCCCAAAAGTGTAGCACACTATTCATTCACTTATCTTAGAACCATATAATCTCAAATCCTCAATAAAATAGCATGGCAGTACAATCCTTATTTATGTCCATAATTCATGTAACCAGTATACAGTTGATACAACACTCAAATGAAATAATTCTATAATACCAACATAAGAACACTATTCATTCCTCTTCTTCTTAGGTAGTATCATAATTTGATTATTATCTGATAACATCATTTGTGGTATACTCTTATGAATTGGACATTGATTCGTGTAGTGTCCCAATACCTTGGAGATGAAGAACTGTACAATTGAATTTTTTTACCCTTGATATCATGTACTTTGTGTCCTTTTTTCTCCTCACTTATAACAAACTCACATACCCTTCTATCATTTACCATGGTGATTCATTCCACAGTTATCAAATATTGGAAAATCATTCTTTTCCCTCTTTCCATTATCAATCTTTCTCTCTTTCATCCTTTTCTTCACTTGCTTACCTTCAAAGCCATAGAACTCAAGGTATTATTTACTTATCTTATTAACACATGATACTATTTCTTCATATGTTGAGAATACATGGGAGACTATTTCTCTTCTAAATGATGGCTTAATAACATGGAAGATATGATCCTTCTTACTCTTTAGATCATACGTATTGCTGGAGTTCACATTCCTTCTATTGGGTGCCATTTATATAGAATGGCATACACTATCTCAGTTTATGAATCACCATTCATAATTCCAAACATGAAAAATACCTAACATACATTGAATAGTTTATGGATATAATCCATAATAACAAAAATGTTTTCTTTTAGGAGGTATATACTCATAAACCCTTCACTGTGGTTTGTAAATAAAATGTGAATTATCCGAAGCATATCCCCCGGGAGTGTCGTAACCATGTGTGCAGCAAGGCCCATTTTCGTGCACATGTTCCTGTTCGAGTCTAGAACAAATAGGTGTTTTCGGGTTTTACCCCTAGGTACATCTGTGCCAGAGCCGCCTCTACATGATCGTATCCAGATAGGGATGTCTTAGCTTGGAAAACTCATATAATTTTTACATTACCAAAATTCTAGGATGTTCTTCTACACTAATCTTCAATGGATATCTTACGGTAATGTGCTATAATCATATTTTATCTAAATCTAGTTTCCAAGGTTATTTATAAACTTCCTATAATACTAACTATAGCATCCTGCCCCCACTTACCCAGATCCGGTGCATTATTCTAATACATTGGCATGATTACAAGGAATCATGTCCTGAAACACAGATCAGTTTAGCAGTCTTGTAAAATAGATTATATATATGGACGTTACATTACACTTTACAAAATAAAACACAACATAAATTATCCTTTGAGAACTCCATTAATAACCTTTAGCTGAACCCTGAATATCAATCAAATTACACTTCTTGGAATCTTTGTAAAATAAAACATAAGAAAGGTGTGATATCATATTCTCATTAAGGGTAAATAATTTAGCAGAAGCTATAAACTTTTAAGGAAAGATTTGAAAAAAACAACATCCTTTTAAAAATAAACTTGAACATAATATGGTAATAATAAATGAAACGTTACCATATAAACTTTCACATGGATATTCTACTAGTCAAATAATCACATGTAATAACTAATTTCACAATGAGGGAATGCCTAACATCGAACATCATTACCACATAGTCATGGTCTCGTGGAAATACTACTAATAAATATTTTGTCAAGGCCTTGTTCCAAGACACTAGTTTGTCTCATGAGACCTACCGATTCATCGAGGAGCTATAACAGGCTCCACCCGTCACTTACTAAGTCCACTGCATTTCTCATATGAAAAAGTTGAAACATAACATAAACATTCGTATTAAAACTAGAATATGAAATGTCATTACATTAACCATTAACCATGAATGGTATAAAAATAGAACATACACAGTCATACATATCATAACTCATTCAATACAACAAGGAATATTGTATTAAAATAAATCAACCTTAAAAATAATATCCAGTAAAGGATTGTGACATAAATGAAATTTATGATTAAAATATTTTGAGAAAAATGAAATT
This sequence comes from Viscum album, assembly GCA_963277665.1. Lineage (NCBI taxonomy): Eukaryota > Viridiplantae > Streptophyta > Magnoliopsida > Santalales > Viscaceae > Viscum > Viscum album. The sequence continues at coordinate 659,028,139 of OY728162.1, read as the reverse complement.
TTTGTAAAAAAATTTAAAAGTCAGACATTTATAACGGATGTAATTTAGAAGATATTATTGAATCAAAGTGTCCCATACCACTTTGAGACTTTTGAACATAATTATCATTTCAAAACATTCATGTCCATATGAATAATTCCTTGAAATCATTTTGAAAACATGGAAATTAATTAAAAATATTTTGAATGATAATACATTAAAACATTTAAAATTATGATCTTGGTAAAGAGTACCTTTCACAAATCTTAAAAATATTCATTTTGAAATAATTTTTATGAAAAATCAACATGCATGATAAAAATGTCCCAGTAAATACTGACACAATCTCGGATAATAATAAGATTGAGGAATTAACACTTACCTTGCAGTTTCCATTAGTCGAGGGTACGTTTAACCTCCTGTATGAAGATCTTAGTATGTTATTAAATTATACCAGAAAAATATTAAAATTTTTGTTGTAATACATGATTTATTTATGAATTTATACTACCCATTTGATAATAATTTCCGTGTTAAATTTACGTTTCGGGTAATAATCGCTTTCTTTATCGTACATGTTTTAACTTGTTACTCTTGATTGTATCACTTAGAACAAGATTTAAATACTTCTAGAATATAATATATGATTTATATATCATATATATTTAGAATATAAGCATGTATAATGTACATATATATGAAATAAGAAACACTGTTTATGGAGATGGTAGTCTGTACGTACACATAAACGATGTTTCTGTTTTCATATCATGTTGAACAGAACTAATTGAATAAGATATATGTAAGTATATATATATATATTTATAAAGTAGCATTATTATGTCATATATTGCATACTTATTAGTAAAATATATACATATATATTTATAATTGTCGATGAATGGTGATCGTGGAAATAAATCGCATCGCATCGAGGAGACTGTAATCCGTACGTACACACGAGCGACAATATCATTTCCTTAAAAGTGTGGAATTGGATGGTATATTAATTTTACAGAGACATTATCATGTTATTTTAATTATTTATATACATATTAATCATCATTACATCCATCCAAATAATATAGTGTTGAATAAAAAATTACACCACGGCGTGGAGACAGTAAGCCGTACGTACGCCCGCATGGTGACATTATCATTCATTAGATGGATATAATAATGAATAATGTTGTGAAATATTTATAATAACATCACAGTATATAGAATATAGTAGAGTTATTATTTTATAATGGAAATAACAAGGAACGATGATGTGGAAGAAAAAAAGAACTTGAAAGTTGGTGGTGAAATTATTAGCTCTTCTTCATGTTCTTCCATTTTATTTGATAAAAAGGGCTCCTTAAGTTTCCTTTTTGACCAAATAATGGACTCTAGGATGAAGTGATGATAGTTGAGAGAGTATTTTGTCAGAGTTTGGACAAGCCAAATGGCTTGAGATATGTGAATTTGAGAGAAGGTGAAGTGCCCTTTTATAAGAGGGGTGAGGAGCACCATTGAAAAAACTTAAAATATTATTTTATAATAAATTAATATTCGTTTTATAATGGAAACAAATGTATTATATAAAGTATAAGGTAGGGATGGTTCGAAAACCACTCAACCAATAGGTTTTAGACAAGTTTAGGTTACCATTTCATCCTTAACATTTAGATTTAACTCTAAGTTAAATAATTTCGCTTTTACCGTGTCTTCTTGTATTCTTACACTATATGGTTAATAAACATACTAATATATTACCAATAAAACCCCAATTGGTACATTAATGACATATATATTCTTATATAAGTACTTTGTCCTAACCATTTATTGTTTGGACCATTATATTAATTAATAATATAATATTTGTTTGAAAACTATTTTATGTCATTTCTGACACTATTTGGTATTTGTTTTTTGTTAAACTAATAACAGAATGATTAATTCAAAAAAAAAATACATTGAATCAATTATAACATGTCATATTCACCTATAAAATTCTTGGATTTTATAAAAACTTTGAAATTATATTTATTTTAATACTTATAATACCATTTATTTGATTCTTTCATTAATAAGGTAATTACTGCATCATCATTTTGTCATTAATAAATTTAATTATTTAATCTCTAAAAATGATAAATAAAATACCATTATGTAGTAAATATTTTAATATTTTTAATGAATATTTATAGTCTAATTTATCTTATGTATAATCCTATATTAAAAATGGTTTAGTCATTAAACTTTGATTTTAACTCTTTTAACTCTTATTAAAATAAAATAATAATAAATGTCTTAATCTAATCCCAACGGACCTAAAGGGTCATATTTTATTCCTAAGGTTGTTTTTGGTAGTATTACACTTATCCAATAGAATTAGGGCATGTGTTAGGGTAATAGTAATATCATTTTTACCATTAATTACTTTATTTACTTTTAACCGTGGTAAATAAAATTAAAAAGTTACTATTCACGAAAAATTATTTTTATCTTATTGAACCACATCTTTCTCCTTGATTTTAACTATGTATCTCATAATTTTTAAATTTAACTCACATAAGTGGTAACATTAGGTTTTATATAAATTTGTAAATACTCAAAGGAAGTGGGTAAAAGAAGATAAAATTTTGATAAAATTTTTATATATCTAAAATTTTTTAAACTGACTCCAATTAATTACAATGAATTGATATAGGTATTATGTATCTATTTTGACCTAAAATAAATTTTAAAAAATAAATAAATGTTTAAATAAAAGTTCGGTTTTAAACGATAACTCAATGTTTTTTTCACTATTCATACAAAATTGATCGTTTTCAGAAAAATATCAAAACTTCTCCCTAGGATAATTTCAATATTCCAAATCCAAAAATGAAGCCTATTTTACCAAATTTAATAAAATGATGTTGCATTTATTAATATAAAATTAATTCTCATTGTCAAAACAAATAGCGTGTTTTTAAGAAACACTAACTATCATAATATTGACGCTTTTAGGTATAATTTTGAAGTTAAATTAATTCCAATGACCAACATTTGATTAAAGGGTAAAAATATATTCTAATTATAATTCGAAAAATTAAAATTTATAATTCAACACCATAAATTATTTTGATTAAAAATGTTTTTTTCAGTAAATATATAGTATTTTTCAATAATTCAACCAAATTTTAAAGTTATCAGAAAAACACCAAAAATTTATTGAAACTTAATTATTATGTCCCAATTCTAAATAAGAAGTTTATTTTGTCAAATTGAATATATAAAAGATTCAAATATTGGATTTAAAAATGGTTTTCCATTAAAAGGCGTAAAATTGTAATTTTTTGAAAAATACTTCTTTTATATGAAAAAATATATTTGTTCTTGTTGTATGACTATGAAACTCAAAATATGGATTCTAAAATTATAAGGATTATATAAATATCAAAATTCAGTAAATAGTATTCATAACTGCATTTGAACGACAAGTTTGGTAAGTTGTTGTGCACTTGAACTCGGTGTTGTGTGTAGTGATAGTTATTGAATTACTTTAAAGAAATAACATACTTTGAAATATTGGGGTGTTACATTGGTTCTTTTTCTCATATCCTTGATGATACTAGGGTAAACCCATCTAAATTTAGAACCCAAGATTGAATGGAATAACATCATACAAAATGTCTATTATAATAGGTCATACACATTGGTTATAATGGATGGGGAACACATTATGCCCCTCACCAACATGAGGCTAAATAATAAGTACATTTCATTACTTCCAATATGAGAAAAAGGTCCTTGTGTTAAGGATTTAAACTTCAAAATATCTGGACTTCCTTACTACATAATGTTAAAATGCAATGAACACATCCTTACATCATGATGTTAAACCCCATGGAAGATGCCCTTACCGCATGATGTAACCCACACTAATGTAGTCCTTACAATATGACATTAAACTACATGTAACATATCCTTTACAAACAACATTAAACTATAAATAACTTTTCATAGTCACATGACATTAAAATGCATGACATGTGATTACCATGTGGTATTTATAACCACTTTGATGTATGATTCAGATCTATATATCAATGTTTTTTTGGTGTAGTGGATTACCGTCTCAAAATTATATTTCCCTAAAAACCTTACCCATGGGAAAAGGATTTACACCTGATTTAGTCACATAAACATCATTCATGATAGGTTTCATTATTTCATTATACAAGACATCACGTCATTAGTGATTCATTGTACATCAGTCGGTTCTATATAGAATTAAAAAAAATTGCCCCATCCTTATCTGAGATACATATTTTCAAAATGGACCATATTAATAACAAAATTTGTATTGATTATTTTACTATAAGATATATAGTGATGCCCATATCTCAATTCCTGAGTCTAGCCACAACTCAAAAAATACCTCCTTCAAGCGAATGGGTTAGAACTATTTAAGGAATTTCCATATAAAAAATATATTTATCTTCATTCTTTTTACTGTGGGATATATAGTGATTCTTGGGTCTCAAATCCCAGGTCAACCAAAATATAAGAAAAATACCCCTCCATGTATATGGTCCAGACCTATCTATTTAATTTTCATATCGAAGAACTATGTGCGGCATGGATACCGTACTATGGAATATGTTGTGATTCTTGTATCATCAAGTTTAAGCCCATCAATGAGTTTTCACCACTCCAAATAATTTCCCCTCCTAAGATTCAGATCCTTGAAATGGTTCCAATCCACATTAATGTGTAAACATCTCCGCATATTCCATGTTATTCACTCTTGAAAAACATAATCAACTTATCAACTATCAGTTGTTTCTCACTCTATTCCTTTATCATTTAATATTAGAGGTCATAGGATATCACACTGACCAATGCAGTTGAGCTTCATTTTATCGCTAAATAGGGAACTATGTCTTAGTCATGTGATATTAAACTTTGCGATATCACCCTTATCGCAAGACGTTAAACCACATGAAAAGTGATATTTTCATTTAATAGATTATTCCATACAATGAATGTGTGTTCAACTATTGCATGATTTCTCCCATTTCCCTGAAAATGTGTTTAATACATAATGAAATAACCTTTATTATTCTAGAAACCTTCTTGAATATTAATTTCACAATAAGAAAACTTTATATTATTTATATCTTTATTAATAAAAAAATCATTGAAATAATAAACATATCTTGGAACCCAATTTACCTTGATACCACATACTCTTGGTTCCCCATGTTGAAAGTTGTTAACATGTACTATTTCATCTGAAGTGACCCCACAAGGATTTTGTAGTTAATAACACAATGTATCAGAGCCTGTTAAAATTGGATATTTCAGTTCTGTAGATGATTCAAATGATAAATCATCAAGATATTATCCTAACTATGTCGGATATGGACCTCTAACATTAAAAATATTTGAAACATTCCAACCCGTAATTATCCCCTGTTGACTTAGGTATTTTTATTTTTTTTATTTAACCATAACACAAATATTCATGTTTATTCATATACCCAAAATTTTACTCATATATGCATCATTCACATTATCAAATCAAGGTTATAACATCACATTCTTATAGCCATTATTTTCTGGGCATGTATCTCCAATGATTATCACACATCATTGAATTTCTAAATTACTTTAGACAATCCATATACACTAATTAGACTTATTTCCCCATTTTCATGTCTAGAAAAATATATTACTTGATTTTATATTCTCTTTGAACTAAATTGACCCATATCCCACTTCCTCCTTGTTACCCCTAATGGAATATTAATAATTGGGACTAACATACCTGAAGATCCCTGTTAGGATTCACTACCGAATATCATAATTCCTTAGATCTTGTCCATAGGGAATGTTTGTGTTCCTGATGGGTCCCTACTAGGATTAATTGGGGAATATCACAATTCTTGAGAGACTATTCGTAGGGGATGTTTGGTCTAAGAGGAAATTACCCCTTTACTCCATGAGCTATTTTTCCTAAGGGGAGATGTTTATCCTATACATTTTCTAACAATAATCCATGATATAGGCATTAAAATACATGATTTATTGCACCCATATATTCATGATAAAGAGATATAAAAATGACTCCGTGTTATATGCTTGAAGACCTATGTCATGGTAGAAATTCAAATGGTACAACATCTTCTTGTACTTATCAATTGGTGTTAAATTGCCAAGAAAAAATTCCATAAAAATGATTTTAAACTGATCAAAATACATCCTTACTTCCTAATACTAAACTATATGGAACACATCTTTACCATATAGAATTGAACTAAATGAAACATGCCCTTACTAAATGATTTCATATAGTACCGAATAGGTTTATCTTGTTTTAATTTTCCTGGGTGACGATAAACTAGGTTATACTATGTTTTATTCAATAACCATTCATGAGGATACATTGGTCCCACATTTGTCTAAATATAAAAACTTCACCCACATCAAATTTCCTCCTTCCTCAAGATATAATACCTCTAAAATAGTGAATTATTGTGCATGAACAGGATCAACATAGAAAATAACATGCCCCCATCCACCTGTGGGAGTTTGATACAATTAAGTGATCACCTATAAAAACTAAATGTGGATTGAATCATATTACCTTAGGATATTTACTAACTCCTATATATAAATTATAAGGTCTAACAATAATATAAAAGGAAAAGGACTCCCTCTCTCGCACATGGGTCAGACTTGTACAAGTAATTTTCCATATAATAGTTATGTGTGGTTTGATTCATGTTACAAAAAGATATGTAGTGACATCCTGATCCCACGTCTTACTCCCAAAAAAAATATGGAAATATTTAAAAAGGAATACATGCCTCTATCTCCTTATATATTTCCCAAAGTTGTGTGAGGATAATTATCCTGGACTACATGTGGGTTCCATCCTATTTCCAAAATATATATAATGGTTCCTAGATCTTCTATGTCTGACTCATATATGGACCTCATCATTCCCATGTATATTCCATGATATGAACCAATTTTGTCTAGGGATTACTACTCATCTCAAAATGTGAATAACCCCACATATTCCCATTCATTCACCCTCATGCAGCTCAATCAAATTCCCAGTTTTCTATTGTGTCTCATGTTTAAAAGGAATTATGTGTTCATAAGGATCATAGTAATATTATTTTACAAGCATGACTGAGGTGAACACCATTATAATATTGGGAACAACATCATTTTATCATAACTACCACTTTGATAAAAAGTTCCTTGTGTAAAGGCTTTAAACTACAAAATATCTAGACTTCCTAACCACATAATGTTAAAATTCATTGAACACATCCTTACATCATGATGTTAAACCAAATGGAAGATGTCCTTACCGCATGATGTTAAACCACACTAATGGAGTCCTTACAACATGACATTAAACTGCATGTAACATATCTTTTCCCAACGACACTAAATTATATAGAACATTTCATAGTCACATGACATTAAACTGGATGACATGTGACTACCATGCGGTATTTACAAACACTTTTATGTATGATTCCGATATATATATCAATGTTTTTTTCAGTGTAGTTTTTTACCATCTCATAATGATATTTCACTAAAAACCTTACCCTTGGGAAAAGGTTTAACACCTAATTTAGTCACATAAACATCATTCATGATAGGTTTCATTATTTCATTATAAAGTACATCACGTCATTAGTGATTCATTGTACATGAGTCAGTTATATATATATAATAAAAAATTATTTCCCCCATCATTATATAAGATACATATTTTCAAAATGTACCAAATTAATAACTACATGTGTTTTTATTCTTTGACTATAAGATGTATAGTGATACCCAGATCTCAATTCACGAGTCTAGGCGCAACATAAAAAATACATCCTCCAATTGAATGGGTTAGAACTATATAAGGAATTTCCATATAAGAAATATGTTTGGATTCATTCCTATTACCATGGGATATGTAGTGATTATTGGGTCCCAAATCTATGGTCCAACCAAAATATATAAAAAATACCCCCTCCATGCATATGGGCCAGACCTATCTATGTAATTTTCATTTTGAAAAACTATGTGTTGCATGGTTACCATTCTATGGAATATGTTGTGATTATTGTATCATCAATTTTAAGCCCATCCATGAGTTTTCAGCACTCCAAATAATTTCCCCACCCAAGATTCAGATCATTATAATGGTTCTAATCCACAATAAACTGTGAACATCTCCACATATTCCATTTTATTCTCTCTTGAACAACATAATAAACTTATCAACTATTACTTGTTTCTCACACTAATCATTTATCATTTGAGATTATTGGTCATATGATATAACCCTAACCAATGATGTTAAGATTCATTTTATCCCTAAATCGGGAACTATGTCTTAGTCATGTGATATTAAACATTGTGAAATCACCCTTCTCGCAATACGTTAATCCACATGAAAAGTTATCTTCTCATTTAATAGATCATTCCATACAATGAATGTATTCTCAAGTATTTCATGATTTCTCCCATTTCCCTAAAAATGTGATTAAAACACAATGAAAAAACATATATTATTCTTGAAACCTTCTTGAATATTACTTTATCAACGAGAAAACTTCATATTATTTATATATTGGTTAATAAAAATAATTATTGAAATAATAAACATCTCTTGGAACCCTATGTACCTTGATACCACATACTTTTGGGTCCCCATGTGCCGTGTTGTTAACATGTACTATTTAATCTGAAGAGACCCCACTCACATATTCTAGTTAATAACACAATTTCTCCGAGCTTACTAAAATTGGATATTTCGGTCTTATAGATGATTCAAACGATAAATCATTGAGATATTATCCTAACTATGTCGAATATGGACCTCTATCATTTCAAATGTTTGAAACATTCCAACCAGTCTTTATCCCTAGTTTACTTGGATATTTTTTGTTTATAATTTATACTAATAATAACACAACTATTCATGTTTATTCAGATACCCTAAATGTTTCTCATATATGCATCATGCACATTATAAAATCAATATTATAACATTACATTCTTATATCCCTTATTTTCTGTGTATGTATCTCTAATGATGAGAACACATCTTTGAATTTATAAATCACATAAGACACCACATTTCCACCAATTGGAATTCTTTCCCCATTTTCATTTCTAGAAAAATATATTACTTGATTTTAATAAATCATGGAATTTAATTGACCCTGAGCCCACTTCCTACTTGTTCGCCCCAATTTAATATTAATAATTGCGAATAAAATACCTGAAGTTCCCCACTAGGATTCACTACCGAATAACACAATGCCTTGGAGGTTTTTCCATGGGAGTGTTTTGGTTCCGGATGGGTCCAAACTAGGATTAATTGGGGGATATAACAATTCTTGAGAGACTATTCCCATGGGATGTTTGTTCTAAGAGGAAATTAACCCTTTACTCCATGATCTATTTTTCCAGTGGGGAGATGTTTATCCCATACATTTTCTTACAATAATCCAGGATATATGCATTCAAATACATGATTTATTGCACCCATATGTCCATGTTAAAGATATATAAAAACGACTCAGTGTTATATGAATTTAGACCTATGTCATGGCCGAAATTCAAACTATGAAACATCTTCATGTACATACCAATTAGTGTTAAATTGCCTGAAAAAAAATCCATTAAAAATTTTTAAACTGAAGAGAAGACATCCTTACCTCATAATAGAAAACTATATAGAACAAATATTTACCACATAGAATTAAACTAAATGAATAATTTCTTTACTACATTATTTCATAGAGTACCGAATAGGTTTATCTTGTTTTAATTTTCATGGGTAACGGTTAATTGGATTCTGATATGTTTTATCAAATAAGCATTTCCTAGGATATAGTGGTCCCACATTTATCTAAACATCAAAACTGCACCCACATCAAATTTCCTCCTTCCTCAAGATTTAATTCCTCTAAAATAGTGAATTGTTGTGCATGAACTAGATCAACATTGAAAATAACATGCCCCCATCCATGTGTGGGAGTCTGATACAATTAATTGATCACCTATAAAGACTAAATTTTTCTTGATTCCTATAACATTAGGATATGTACTAACACCTAGATTTAAATTATAAGGTCTAACAATAATATAAATGGAAAAAAACTCCCTCCCCCGCACATGGGTCAGACTTTTACAAGTAATTTTTCATATAATAGTTATGTGTGGATTGATTCATGTTACAAAAAGATCTGTAGTGAAATCTAGATCCCACGTCTTAATCCCAAACACAATATTGAAATATTTAAAAAGGAAAACATGCCTCTATCTCCTTAAAAATTTTCCAAAGTTGTGTTGGGGGAATTATCCAGGACTACATGTGGGTTCCTTCCTATTTCCAGAAGATATATAGTGGTTTCTCGATCTTCTATGTCTGGATCATATATGGACTTCATCATTACCATGTATATTCCATGATATGAACTAATTTTTTCTAGGGATTCCTACTCATATATAGATGGGAATAACCCACATAATCCCATTCATTCACCCTCAGGCAGCACAATCGAATTCCTTGTTTTCTGTTGTATCTCATGTTAAAAGGAATTATGTGATCATGAGGAACATGACAATATTCTTTGAAAAGCATGACTGAGGTAAACACCATTCTAATGTTGGGAATAACATCATTTTCTTATAACATTAAATAACGTGACATGAGGTCTTCACATTGAATTGATCATCCCCTCAGATGATTTCTCACATAGGAATCACATGATTATCCCTTCTCCCCTAATTTTTTTTGTAGAAATTACCATTACTTTTTGGGTGCTCAAAAACATCCTGAATATTATGTTCTCTTTGAACCAACTTCATACCATCCAGATGTGAGTTAATACCATACAATTATTTTAGTTGATACACTTCTCTAGAAACCCCACAGACCTTGAGCCCATGTACTCTAGATTACCACCTATATGAAAATGGAAATAAGGACAATCTAATCTGATGGGACCCCATTAAGTTTCACTAGTGAATTATTAAATTCTAAATAGCTTGTTCACTATGGATTTCTTAGTCCCAGTAGAGAGGCCCCATTAAATCTTGGATCTATTGTCTCAATTTCATGGAATATGGGCTTCCACCAATACTAATGGTTGACCTATACCCATTGGCCTTCATTTCCCATGGACATATATATTCTTATATTTTGATTTATAGATCCCATAACCCAACTATTCAATCATATTCAGATACCCTTGACATTACTCATTTGTGGATCATATTAATTATTTATGAAAGATTATAACATGATTTTCTTATAACAATTTAAATTTTTGGTTATGTATATCCTAAGAACACCCAAAAATTACCTTTGTAAATATTTCATCTCGAATATTGCATGTGGTAGATCATAAAGAGCATAAAATAACTAACATTTTATTGAATCCCACCTTTTAAATACATGAATTTTAACATAATTCCTTATAGTATATTAAATTAATAACCATGACGGATCATTTGAGGTCTTTTTTCTTGGAAACTAGGTAAATAATAAATGAATTACATAAGGAAGAAATAATCATAAATATTATTTAATCAATTTAAAAGACTTATTTTTTACTCCTTCATAGGTCACCTCACTAGATTTAATTTCTATGGGACATACATTAATGAAAAATGGTGAGAATAAATCCTAGTATGGGATAAAAAAAGAAACAGAATATAAATGATCATGATGGATAATATATATAAGGAATAACATGAGATAATAATCACAAGTACATGATACATACTATGTAAATATGGATTCAACAAAAAATGAGATATTCATAAGAATGTCACCACGGTTTATCACCATGGTTTCATGAATCATAATTACAGAAGTTATTCAAAAATGTCTCATAAAACATTTCTTCTATAGACAAATACTTTACCCGATGAATAAACGTTCTATCAGAGGTAACCATTCATATTTATTAACTCATTCAAGCGACATTGTTCAAAATATATAATTTCATCAATAACCCAATTATAATGAAGGATTACTTTCATATAAAATCAATAAGTATATAGGTTATTAAATACATTAACATTGATTTTTTATCCGAAAAAAGGAAATCTGGATTTAATAAATGAAAATATTTGAATAAATATGTCATACTAACATCTAGGTGAATGATTAAGGATAAATAAGTAGTTTGGGTATTCATGATATAATAATTTCACATGTGAGTAAGAGAAACTCATGAAATGAATTCTGCAACATGATGATATGAAATATGGATTAATGATATTGAATAATGGGAGGGAGTGAAGGTCTTCCACTAATAAGACAATAATTTGAATGTAATGGGGTAAAAATGGTACAAAAGTTTTTTAATAAAACAATTATGAAACATTACAAAAAAGTGTAACTTGAATGGAAAAATGTATGGGAAAAATTATCTTACCATAAATCCCATATAATAACTTCACTTTTCCACATTCTAAAAAAAATTATTTATTAAATCAATGACCCAGAAGTGAATTATGAATATTTTTCAATTTTTAGAAATTTTAATCATTGGATTATATTTTTTAGATTCCATTGTTAAAATCTAAATTTTTTGATATGATATTTTCCTTAATATTTTCATATCTTTCATGGATTTAATGATCACTTCAAAATTATATATTTAAACTTTTATGAATAACTCCAGATTCTTATAAATACATATATTTATCCATTTTATATTATTACTAATTTATATTAATATCCATATTAGTTGGGATATGGAGTGAGTAGGGAATGTCCTCATGACTGGTTGACTGACCATTGGCGGGACTTTGCTAAGAATGGGAGAAAAATAAGTATAATATTAAAATTTGTAATCAAATAAATAATTACAACATATTAACATCAATAAAGAAACATCATAATAATTAAAAATTAATCTTATAATATTTCGATTGTAATGTGAAATTGAAAAACGGGAAGAGAATAAGGAGATGCGAGAAATAATGTATGGAATCTAATCCTCTTCTTGATGTTTATTCTTCTCTATGGCACTTAATTCCTTTGATTCATAGAGTTAGATTACTTTAGACCGTTCCAAGGTATGATAAGGTTATTCAGGGAGGGAATTTGGGATGTTATTTTTCTTTGGTATGTAATGGATGTGGGGTTTTCAAAGGGGGGGGAGAGGAGTTTTTTATACGTGAGGTGAAGGTTATTCTGAGGGTAAAATATTGAATAAAATTCTATATCCAAGGTAATCCTTATAATATAAATTTTAATAAAATTATAAATCATATATCAATAAAATAAAATATATTTATGAATTTAAAACCATTTATAAACTGAATTAAATAGTTTATTAAAACTAAAAATGGAAAAAAAAAAACTGTTATATTATGGGAACACTTTTGACTTCTGAATTTAAAATATACATTTTAGGTATGAAATTTGAATCTCATTAATTATTTAACATATTAATTTTTTTCAATACTAATGTTCATGAATATATTATTTGATTATTACATCATGAATTATGAAATTTGATATAAATTGAACTAAGAAAATATATTTTTACTATTCAACTAAAACATAAAGAATGTCATAAAATTAAAAAAGAAATCACCCTCAGACAATTTGGGCATATTTATTCCAGAAAACGATATTCATTTTTTCAAGATAATTTTATCTCATAGGTAATTTTAAATTTAAATATAAAAAAAATTATTTTTAAAAAATATATTAAAACATAGTTTTAAAAAACCATTTTTATATTTTTCATTGAGTTTTTAATAATGGTGTTTATTTTACAAAACACTAAAACATATATTTTATTAAATTACTCATGATAAATATTAAATTTTATTTTTTTGCGGTCAATTTAATATTGAAAAATCGAGTTATTATTCCCAATGCTTAGGTTACATTTTCAAAGTCATGTTACTAAAAAAATAGTCCCATTACTATTATAACAGCCAAATTACTATTCTTGAAATTATATTAACTCCTACAAATAAAATATAATTAATTCAATAAAAATTAACTAATATTCATCCCATTTTTCTATGTTTTAATTTTCTATAATGTTAATTGGTTTACTAATATTCAATTAAATTTCTATTTTTTTGTTCATAGGGGTGATGATTCTAGTATACTAGAAAGATCGTAATTTTACCATTCTACTTTTCTTATTTTATATATTTTTTCACATATTATTATTTGAAATTTTCATTGGTTTAGTTGATAAGTAATTTAACATTATTCATTAATAAAATGTTTTTTTAGTTTCTCTTTGGAATGTATGTGTATAATATAATATAATCTAATATTATAAAAATTTATTTAGGAAACAAATATTACAAATATATTGGAATTCATTATATTATTATCCCATATAGTAATTTGACCCTAAAATTTAAAATCATGTATGTAGTTGATAATATAATAGGGTACTTATGTGTCATTGTTTCAACTTGTTCCCATATCACCACATCATACTTATGGTTTCACCACAACACTTTGAAAAGGTGAGTTATCTTATTGTGTAGAACTTCATCTCCATGATCCAATATCTTCAATAGTTTCTCCTCAAACAAGTGGTCCTCATACAGTTACACCACCACTAGATTCAGTACATGGGAGGGACCATGTATGTAATTCCTCTGGATAGATACATAAAAAAATTCATGAAAATGAGCTTTTTTTGGTTGATGTGCAAGCTGATATGATATTAATCATATGTGATCATGGATATAAAAGGGGAAATGTACCTCGATATAATATTTCGTTTATTTTAAAACCGCATGAATCACTTCCTTTGAGATATTTTAAAAAAAAATCACCATCATCAAACTCTTAATCCCTCTAATGGTTTTCAATATTTCTCTTATGCAATATTTGAGAAGTATTTATATGATTTTGGATGGATTTAACCTTATATGTAATAATTTAAAAAAAATATGTTCCATGTTTCTTTTATTCACCAGCTTCATCCCAATATGAAAGTGTTCTACCTCACTTCCAGATAGAGATTCAAACAGTTCCATTTTCATAATAGAGTGGAAGATACTGTTTTATGAGAACCCAACTAATGGGAGATATTGATATCATACACCATTATTTTCAATTGATCAAGAACGCTTTATTTCCTCGAGTGTCTAAATATTTCATTCATACTGACTGTTGGTATATTGGTGATAGGAGATTCTTAAATTCAATTCAATATTCAGATCATGTTGACGAATTCTATAGAATTTAAATGTAATCCTTGGATCATAATTATAAATGATTGAAAGTGGTACCCCATGTACACTCACCACTTCTTTTAAATATATCATAGAAATTTGGTTAATATATATATCTACAAGCATAGTGATTAAGTGGGAATTATTTTTGATTTGATCCACCATATACCAAATTTAATTTCTTCCTTTAGATTTCTTTAGGATACTTTGACAAAGTCTATGGATATATCCTTAAATTTCTATGGGGGTATGGATAGTGGTTGAATTATACCAAAGTACTAAATTTTCATTTACATAACATTATGACATACCAAGAACATTGAAATTATATCAATGAAATGTTCCATCATGTTTTCCCACAATACGTGCTCTCAAAGATGATGGTACATCATGCTACATACAAAATGGATGAAGAAAGATGACTAATTAACATTAAAATATAGATAATTATTTATCTCAATTGATGAAGTGAAAAAATTTCTAGTCCCAAACAGAATAAATCAACTTCATTAATGTGGAATTCATGAAGCATCACCTCATTTACTCCTTTTAAACTACTTTGAAGCTCTAGATCAGACCTTTATTCCACTTTGATCCTTTGATATAATGATCTTTGGGAAATAATTTAGTAAAGGTAGGATTTACACCTTGTTATTATAATATTCAGTTCTATCCTATTAATATAAAATAAGATATGGTCATTCGCAATCCACACCCTAGATAGTGTAGTAGGTTATATTCTTCTAAGAGCATCAGTTATGTTATTCTCCATTCCAAGATGGTAGTGAACAATATAACTGAAGTACATGATTTTCTCTAACCATATTCATTGAATCATTTTGACCTCCTTATATATTGGTATATTCTTCCACCATTTTTGGTCTATATATTTCACATATTTTCTCACAAAGATAGTGTCTCTATATCTTCTGAGTATTGAATATTTCTGCTAACACCAGATCATGAGTAGGATAGTTTTGTTGATGGAGATCTAATTATCATGATGAATAATAAATAAATTTTTCATTGTTCATTAGTAGAATTTCATGAATATTTCATAATGTATCACTATAGATAACAAACCCCAATCTAATAATGTTTAGTGTTAGCACATGTTCACTAACAAGCCTCCTATTTCATTCTTGAAAACTTTTTTCACACTCTCAGTTCAAGATAAGTCTAATTCCCTTTCAAGTTAACTTTGTTAGTAAATTAGAAATCCATGAAATATTTTTCAAAAACCATATATATAATCATGATAGATGAAGGAAACTTTAAATATAATTATAGAATTAGGATATGGGCACTCCTATGTATCCATTAACGTGGATGGAATAAAAAAGAATTCTTTATTTTTCATGATGTACTCCATGAATTAAAACTTTTGTATCCAAGACTCACATTTAATAAATTTTCCAATCATCTTCTCCTTTCCCAAAATTTGTAATATTATTCTTAGTTTATCCTCAAGATCCTCTTGAATTTTAAAATATATCATAATATTTTCAATAAATAGGACCACAAATTTATCAAGGTAATATTTAGAGACTCAATTAATCATATAAGAAAACATAGAATGATTATTTTTCAAGACGAATGGAATAAAAAAACTAATTATTCTAATATCATTTTTGAAATGTAGTATTTGGGATATATGTTTTATTTTCACTAAACTAATGATACCCTGGTCACAGATCAATCTTAGAGAATACATAAGCCCCATGAAGTTGGTCTAAAAAATCACCAATCCTGAAAACATGATATTTTTTATTCATTGAATTAACATTATATTCTCTATAATCAATGGATATCCATATTGGACTATAATTCTTATTTAAAAATAGAACATTTTATTTCCACGGTGATACACTTGGTCTAATAAAACTCTTCTCTATAAGATCTTAATGTTTATTTATTAATAACTCTAAATCCACAAATTAAATTCTAAAAGTGGAATTTGATATTGTCTTCGAACCATGTTTGAGTTTAATTGATAATTGTACCTATCTTTATTGGGGAGGTCCTGATAACTATATATGAAATAGATTAATGTATTCATAAAGAGTTGGTATAATAACTATTTTTATACTTCCATTTTCTTCTCCTTATTCCCTAATCATCTCTATAAATAATGATGTTGGACACGCTTCTAGTAAATTCATAGGCATAGATATATGTCATTTGAAAATTGACATATGTTATCTTTAAAATTGCACTGAATTTTTATGGTTTATAAATTTTATTTTAGTGTTAGTTTTTTAGATCTAATCCATCCTTATATGTTTTCAAATTCTACAATGGGAATTACTACTAGATTTGGGATGAGATTTTACACCCCATAGTGGATGCTAGAGTTTCTATTCACCTGTGATAATTGGATAATTCCACCATGATTCATAAATGGTAACTCTAATTATAGAAGTTGTAGGTTTTATTCTACATTATTTGAAATCATTCATGATATAAAGGAATGAATACAAAAATAATCAGACAATATACTTTCTAGCATTGAGAGCACATTGAGTGGACCGACTAACACATCATTCAGAGCATCTACTACAACTATTGTGGTTTTCAAACAATGAACTTACTCCCGTTGACAATTATGATATTTATGGTAGTTTTCCTATACTATTATCTAATTTTAACTCATACACTCAATGTGTCCAAGATTCATATACTTTAAGAATTTAACTTCATGTTTTTCTTATACTATCTTACCCTTTTCATTTACATTTAGAAGTTGAGGCTACACCTCACTACAATAGTTCTCAGCTATATATCCATTTCTTTTCACTTGCATCACAATCCAATCACATGAAATCAGTTCATTCAATGGTTCTTCTCATAATTTTTACATGTTTCTAGTTACAGTTTCATTCCTCCTCTTCCATGATCAAAAATATTCATTTATATTGGATCCATTTCTATATTATATTCATTCATCCTTTTCATCCACCACATCTATCCAAACTCCATTTCAATATTTCAAAAACTCTTCACTATTTCCTTATATCATTCATAGTCTATAATTACTAAATTATTTTCGATGATGCAGTATTATCCCTCCAAAAAACCATTCAAAATTTCCCTTAGGATCCATTACAAAGCCAAAGGTGTAATGTTAAATTCTTGTAAATTGCAGTTTTTAGCTTCCCATTGATTCATTTTCCATCTTTTTATCTCTAATAATTCTTCTATTTTTTCACTCCTTGAATGGGTATCATTGTTATTGAAAATGATTATCCATAACTATTCCAACTCTATAGAATCAAACTCCCCTATTAGATTTGTGTTCTTAATTTGTTTTCACCAATAACCAACTTTCGATAATTGACGTTATACAATAAAGTTGAATTTATCTATCTTTGAATGATATATTATAGAAAATATAATTTCTATAGAGG
Organism: Viscum album; assembly: GCA_963277665.1. Lineage (NCBI taxonomy): Eukaryota > Viridiplantae > Streptophyta > Magnoliopsida > Santalales > Viscaceae > Viscum > Viscum album. The sequence continues at coordinate 659,009,510 of OY728162.1, read as the reverse complement.
AAATACATTATTGAATAATTAATGTATCAAAAGATCCTATAAAGGAAGGTGTTTGTTGATACATGAAAGACATAGTTGTATCTTATTCTCTTTGATGTAAATCTTTCCCCTCAACATGATTTAGATTGTTACTTATATCCTGAAGTAGTTTATTCATCATCCTCACAATGTTTTTTATTAGATATTCCATCATTTTAGGAAGGAAATTAGTGTAATATCAATTGTAATCATAATTTATATGATTCCTCCAATATACTACATTTTTTATTTAATAAAAAATAAATTTCTTAAATTTTGTAATCTTGTAATTCTAGTGGGTGTTTACGTACAAAAACAATATTCTGATATACTTTATTCTTTAATCAATTCTAATAGAAATATAATTTTCTATATACACTTTACAAATGTTCTTATAAATCATGTTCTTAACCAAACATATCCCATTTGAGTGTTAGACCAGGTGTGTCACAAGGCCCATTGTGATGCACCAGGTGACGATTGAGTAAAAGCCTAATGCACCCTTTTGATTTATTACCCCTAGGTACAACAATTCCATAGCCACATCCACATTTAGTATCCCAATAGTGATTTAATTTTTTGGAAACCACTCACTTAATAATTTACCAAAATTCCAACATATTTTTATATATTCAGACTTATCCCTCAATTTCATACTAATGATTTATAAGCTTAATTTCCAAAATTATCTAAACGTTACCATTGATAGAAAATATTTCCACCCACATTTATAATACATGAATTTTAATAAAATTCATTACCAAATCATACATTGATAACATTGAAGGATATGTTGAGGTCTTTTATTTTGAAAAATGGGTATAAAATGCATGAATTACATAAATAAAAGATAAACATAAACATTATTTAATCCTTTTGAAATACTCTATTGTGAATCCATCCTATGTTGCCTTACTGCATGTAATTTGTTTGGGACATACATCAATAGAAATGGTGAGAATTAATCCTTATAAGGGATCAAAATGGAAATAGAACATGAACGATCATCATGGATAATAGATGAGGTACAAATTAAGATTATAATAATAATAAGTAAATGATACAAAACATAGAAATGTAGATTTAGAATAAAAAAGCTGCATTCATAATGATATCATCAAGGTTTATCACCATAGTGTCATAAATCAAAATTACCAAAGTTATTCACCATGGTATAGTGAAACATGCCATCTCTATAGATTAATTATTTAAATAATTTAATTGAATTCTATCAGGGAACACCAATTATATGTATTAAATAGGTTGATTAACATTGATTAAAATAATAAATTTCATAAATTACCTAAGGAGAATAATGAATAATTTTTATATAAAAACATTTAGTTCTTAACTATTAAAAGACTTGAACAATACATAAATTTTAACCCCTGAAAATGAAATATGGATATCATATGTATAAATCCTCAAACTAATAATTTTTAACAAATAGGTGAACACCCATTTATAATTAAGTGGTTTTTTATTCATGATATAATAATTTCACATGTGAAAAAAGAGAATTTCAAGAAATGAATTTAGAAACATGATTATATAAAATATGGATATATGAAATGGAATAATTGGAGGGAATGAAGGTATCCCTTTTATAAAACACTAATTTGGAATTCATGGATTAATAAAAAGTGTATGAAAATATTGTAATCCAATATTGAGAAAATATTCAACAAAAGAAATAATTGAATATAAATGAGGAAGTGGAAAATTTATTTTTTCTTAAATCCCACATTATTTCATTAATTTTCCACATACTAAATAATAAACATAGATTTATTAATGCATGGATCTAGAAGTGAATTATATTACTTTTTCACTATATAGAAATTATAATAATTTGTTTTTATTTCATAGTTTTCATATTTATACTATATCTAATTTATTTTAGACATCCATAATAGTTTTGAGATGTAGAGATTGGGAAAGGCCCTCTAGAGTGGCTAACTAATCATTTATGGTACATTATCACGAATGGGGAGAAAAAAATTATGAAAATTAAATAGGTCATAAATTAAGTTATATTACAAGATTATCTAAATTGATTATTTGTTAAAATAATACATAATTATCCTTATAATATTTTTATTTTAAATTAATTGAGTAAAAGGGGAAAATAAGAGGATAATCAGTGAATGAATTGATGTAAACTAACCATCTTATAGGTGTTTCTTATTCTCTACGACCCTAAATTCATTTGATTATTAGAGTTTGTTTCATATAAAAAATAATTAGTTAATTTAACAGGATTAAAATAGGGAATTTTATGTAGAACATTGGATTTGGAATGCTAGGGAGGAGTTTTTTTCAAGGGGAGGGAGATGGAAAATTAATTATTGAGGAGAGGGGTATTTTTAGGATAAAATATTTAATAAAATACTATATCCATGATAAACATTGTAATAGTTAATTTTTCCATATTATGTATCATGTTAATATAAATTGAAATATATTTTGGATTTAAAAACCATTTATAAATAGATTTCAATGGTTTATTAAAAAAATTGGAAAATAAAAAATTCTTATTTTTAGGGAACACTTTGGACTTTTGACGTTGGAAAATAATTTTTAGGCTTGGATGTAAAATTTAATGTCTTATTTAACACATTAATTTTTTTTGGTCTTTTCTATTATTATAGAATTTATTATGTCATTATTACATCATAAATAAAATAATTTAAAATACACTAATGACGAAAAAACTATATTTTTTATATTCAACTAACTTTTAACGTATTTCATTAAATTACCCAAAAATCCCAATTAGGAAATTTTAACAATATTATTACTAAAAATAAATTCTTATTATAAAAAAATATCATAGGTAATATTTTTTAATATGAAAAAAAATTTACAATATGCATTAATATACAGTTTGATAAAAATGTTATTCTGTTTTCATTGAGATTTTTAATATTGTTTTAAACTTCATAGTAGTATAATATGTATAATTTATTAAATTACCCATGATAATTATTAAATTTAAATATTTTAGGTCAAATTATTATTCCAATGGTGAGGTTACTATTCTCGATGGGAACGTCACTATTTCGAAAGATATGTTACTATTCCAAGAGTCACATTAATATTTTGACAGTGAAATTACTATTAAAAAATTTATATTACCTCAAATAAAAACTTATTCATTAACTAAATCAACATTGCCCAAAATTTATCCTAGGGTTTAATATATTCTTTTTCTAAGGTGTTGAATAGTTTTCTAATATTCTGTTTCATATATACAATGTTTTTCATGGGGTTGATTCTAGTAGATTAGAATTATCCAAATAATTTCATTATACATATCTTATTTTTTCCATTTTAATGCTTGGAATTTTCATGGATTTATTTTTTGAATAATGTAATTTTATTCATTAATTAATTTTTTTTTCATTTTCTCTTTGTCTTGTATGTGTATAATACTATACAATATAATATAATAAATTACTATGGATAAAATATTAAAAATAATGTTTGGGTTGTTAAAAAGTGGGACTTACTATACATAAATTTTTGCAAGGGGTTAATTTTTCATCTCCATATCAGGATATAGAAATTACCCTTCCCTATATATGAGATCAATCTATATAGAAGACCCTTTTAGTCAACTATGATGTCAAGGATGACATAGGGATGATAAAAAAATATAATCTCTCAATATATATGAACTAGTTTTATAGAGGGATTCAATCTGTAAACTCTGTGTGGCTTGATTTCTCTTGTTACGAGATAAATAATGTCACACAATATCCTAAATACAAGTCACATCTATAATAATAAAAATGACAATGCCTCCATCCTTATGCTAGAGAATTATTTAGATAAGAAAAAATAGCATATAAGAACTATGTGTGGTTTGATTCCTATCTTATCAGGATATGTAGTATTTCCATGTTATATTACCCATGTACCCATTAAAAGTTTTCAACATCCATTATAAAAACACATAATTTTCATATATAGACATTAAATCATTTTTCTGAATGTGTATTGTATTATAGAAATAGACACCCAAAGACCATATTAGTTTAGTGCATTTGGAAACATGGAAATATAATCATTGGTATAAAAGTGAGACACGTTATCTCCCACTAGGTTCTTCATGACTAAATAACATCTTAGAAAATTCTTACTTAAATTAAATATTCATAACCTAGGGAAGGAATTATTAAATGGGTGATCTCAGATGCTCAATAAGGCTAAACAAGGGAGATATTTAAAAATAAAAATGAGCATAGGGGTATGATAATGTTATCATAACATTTAAAGATCATACCCTGCATATCCAAGATCATAAACATAAATAATTTCATAAATCAAGGCTGTTTATAAGACATGAATCATACGAGAAACTAGAAAGGAATAGATGAAATCATAACATAGGAATAAGACATGGAATTATGGCATACAAATAATAATATAAAAACCCCATGTCAAGGATGCCTACAAAGACTTTTGGGACATGTTTGGCTTGGGATAATCACCTATGCACCTGCTTTGGGCTTGGGATTTCAACCCATGTACCCTTTTTTCATGCTTGGGATACCCTCCCATATACCCTCTTTTTTTTAGGCTAGGGATTCTCTCCCGGGTACCCTCTTATTTCGGTCTTTGGAAAACCTATCATGTACCCACTTGTTTCGGGCTTTGGATTCCCTCTCATATACCTGTTGATCTATTTAAACATTTATCATTACACAATGCATTAGAGAGTGATATAGGACCCATCCATATCATAATAAGACCAAACATACTTGTTTGAAAAAATAAAAAAACATTAACTATATCATGAACTATAAAATATATATGTTATATAAATATCATATTATAAACCATGAAATTAAATTAGTATCAAAAAAAATTACTCATATCATAACTTATAGAAAATATATAGGTTCTATAATAATTTCATCCAAGAATAACCTATGAAAGGTAGTAGGTTTCATTATAATTGTTCATGGTATAACCAGTTCAAGGGAAATGGGTTTCAGGGTCATATAAACTGTGGAAGTGGAAAGGATTTCATAAACATATAATATGTGAAATAGAAATAGGTTTTCATAATCATAATTCCAAAAGAACATAAACCATTCAAGGAATGAATAAGAATGAAAAAATTGGATCATTTACTAGAAATACTTGAGTAACACAAATGGATGTCATCATTGATGGGAAGTATTTTGGAAATATCCAATAAAAATATTTTCTTAAGGATGATATACATTCATATTTTAAAAATGATTATTCTAAAAACATAAAAACTTTTGAAAACCATTTTCATTGAAAATAATATTAAAACATATAAATAAGGCTTGAAATAAGTTCTGAAATACTTTTCCTTTTTAAAAACATAAAAATAAATTTGAAAACATTTAGAAATCCATTTCCTTGAAAACATATAAAAGAATCTTGAAAGCATTTTCAAAACCATTTTTTATTCAAAAAAACATTAAAAACATATAAAGAATTATTGAAGAGTATTTTAAAACCATTTATATGAATATAAACTGAAAACATATAAATAATTCTGGAAAATTATTTGAGAACCATTTTATAAAAATTCATTCTGAAGTAACACAAATTTCCAACCGAACAGAGTGATAAAGTACGAATTTCTTAAAAGTGATTTCTACATAATATTATGTACAAAAGAGTGGAATAATGGTACCAATATATGAATGTATCATTAATATAAATAGGATAATAAATATAATATGTTCTCTTGATTTATGGATCATAAAATTTCATCAATTGAAAGATAATAATAACCAACCTCATTAAATGATTAGATTGTTTCAAAAAACTCTTACCACATAGTAACATTGAATTATACTCCCCATGAAAGAAAATTAAATTAAATTAATCATAAAATATCTGTAAAATAAATATATTCATTATTTAAAATTCAAAATGTATTATATATTCCATATATAAAAATATAGGTGCATATCATGGCATGTGTCTCAAAAAAGGAAAATTGAAACAAAATTAATTTTCCAATTCTGTAACATTTGAAAACTAAACCCCATGAAATAAATTTCATAAAACATATTCTTCAATAACCACAAATTTAATTATAATAATCACATAATATAACTATTGTAAGTATAAACACCATATATAAGAAATGGGATTTGAACATGGCTTGTGTCTCACAAAAAATAATATTGTGACAAGAAAACCCTTAATACTTGAGTAACTTTTGAATCATGAAGATGAAGAAATAATGGATTACATTTAAGGAATATAATATCATTAAATAAAAGAAATTAATCATATATCATGTCATATTGTAGTATATACACCACAAAAAAAGATGTTAGTGGTGAATATAGCATGTATCTCACGGATACAAAAAGTGAGATCAAATCCCCTAACCCTATTTATTGACTTTCCTAATTCTAAAAAAAACCCATGTATATTAAAAATAATTTTATGATAGATATTTTACAGAACAATATTTTTATATATAATTATATATATGATTTTATAATGACATTATATTACCCACTTATTAATGATTTCATGTAAGGGTTTCACTTTGGGTAATATCTACTTTGTCCTTCGTACATGTTTTGACTCATTATTCCTGATCATCTTACATAGACCATGATTTAATTACATCTAGAATGTAAAAACCCATATAAATATCATATATATTAAGTATATATATCATTATAATTATCTATAAAATATAGGAAGATGAAATGGAATACACGGTTCATGGGGACATAGGTCATACGTACACATGAATATTATTACGTTTTGTTGTCGTATTGATAAAAAGTAAGTAAATTAAAAATATGTATATATGTATATAATATTAGTATATTATAATTTTTATTTTTTATATATCCTATATTTTTTCTAAAATATTTCTTAAAACATTCCATGTAATGTTTGAATGAATCACATCGCTTTGAGGTAACAGTACTCCATACATCCACAAATGATGTTATCATATTTACACAAGATAGGAATTATAAAGATTTGTGTTATAAAATAAATTTTTAAGAATAAATAAATTATAAATATAATATTTATTATAAATAAATATAGTTTCCTATATAATTCGCATTATTATATGAAGTAAAGGAAGAGCGAACAAACATTATTTCGTGTGGGGGTAGTTCACCGTACACATAAATGGTAAGTTTGTTACACATTAGATGAAATATTGTGTATGTGTAGTTCAATAACATAGTATAAAAATAAATTAGTATATTTATGATACTATTTTTTTATATAATAACATAATTTGGAGAATTGATAGGGTGGAGAGAGAAATAAAACAAAAGTGTTTGAGGATGAATGTTATCTCCTATTCAGGTAACTCCTTTTGGTTTTCTCCAAAGTGATTCCATGTATAGAATTCAACGCAAGGGAGGATTAAATGTTATGTGAGGTACTTTTAAGATCTATTTGGGATGATAATGTTTGAGCATATGTGGCCTGATAGGTGAGAGGTAGTGGGTGTAGAGGAGGCCTTTTATAGTGTATGTGGAGAGACACTCTTGTAAATAAAAAAAGGTATACAATAATGGGAGGTATCACTTAGGTAATGTGCCTAAATTTGGTAAAATAATGTATTTAAGGTGAATAATTTTATACAAAAATCTACACCACAAAAAAATAAGTGTATTTTATAATTTTGTTCCTTAACATCTAAGTTCCACAATTACATCGTTTGGGTTTTTATTAAATTTTATAGTATTCTAACATAAGTAATTTAACAATTAAGATTAAAAAAGTGGAATTTATTAGAAAAAATATAAAAAATAAATTTTAATTGTGATATATATATCAATAAATAAAAATACATATTTTGGAAATTAATTTTAAAACAATATCATGTAACACATTAAAACACTTCCTTAAATTGGATTGTCCTACAAATGTTTTTACTATATATGGGTCAATATGTAAATCATAAAAGCTATATTTATCCTTGAATGAACCATATGTGATATTTATTAACACATAAAAATAACTTTGAATAATTTAGTATTTTAATAAATTTTAAATCATTTAATAAAATAATATTTATTGTAAAATATTATTAATGTAAAATTTTGAAATTATTTATTCAATTTTATATTTAATAAATATTAAAACCATATTGGAATATAAATCTATTAATATAAAATTTTTTTAACATGATATATTCATCTTAAAATATTTAACGAAAGTAATTCAACAAATTTCAATCACTTTTAATGTTTTTAGTATCACTTATTGTAGTTAATTTCTAACTAAATAATCACTACATCAGCATTTATTAAAACATTTAATTAACTAAATCATCTATAAAAAATATTTATCACTAATTATTATAATAAATAATCATTTATTTTCAAAAGGATATATATAACTGAAAATATGTTTTTTTATATTATATCAATGTTTTATAAATGTTAAAAGTGATGAAATATCCCATTTTTTCATTTTCCTTACTTAACTTTTGAAATAAGTAAATTTCATTGAATATTGATCCACTAACCAATAAAATTTAACCATCAATGTATATATTCTAAATGTGGGTATAAAATGGATTTTTTTTCTTCAAATTTCTAGATAATTTTGGCACCTAAGATTAATGTTTACTCCCTAATTAATCTTAATTTAACATTAATCATTGTGATTAATTTTAACCACATTCACTAATATTTTTTCAGAAAAATTATTTTGTTCCTATAAGACCAAAAATCTAATACTTATTAAAACCAGTTATTTCCATTTTTTCAAATTTAAATCATATAAGTTTCTATATTATGTTTTATACTAATCTCATAGATATGGAGAGAAAGTGGGGTTTTAAAGTAAAAACATTTGAATATTCAATAAATATTAATTGAAAATATCAATGTAAAAAAGATTAAAATTACCTAAAATGTATTAATATATGTATAATATATCAATTTTTACTTTTTCTAAAAATAAAATTTATTATTAATAGTTATTTAAAAGAAAAGGTAAATTTAATTAAAATAAAGTATTTTCCATTATTCATCAAAAAATAAAACATCTCCGAAAAATAATAAATTATCATACTAATATAATTTTGACATTTATAATTAAAAAATTATTTTCAATTTTTTATATTAAATTTATTTCAGGGTATAAATTTAATTTTATTATTTTTCCTAGAAGGACATAAAAAAACATTTTTGATAAAAAAAAATTTTTAGACCTATAAATATTTTACTAATATTAGATGTTTAATTATTAATATATTTTATTTATATAAAAAAATTATATATAATATTTAAAAATTATTTGTTTCTGTTAATATTACTATGTTTAACTACTAGTTTATAACTATCTCATTAAAATAATTATAATAATAAAATGATGTTTCGAGAATCTCAATGTTGCTTGTAACGTAAGCCATATTAGTGCTGTGTGTAAAGAAAGATAATAGATGTATTATGTGTTATGTATGAAAACCAAATGCAGTTATTCCATATATAAACTATATTTATTTTTACGTGAATTTAAAAAAATCATAATGATTAAAATAATTTGAAATAAAATATTTCATAAATTCTTAGGATGTTACATTCTACCCCCTTAAAATGAATTTATTCTTCTAAATTCTTCTTGGTTATGAAATATTTAATACTTAAAAGGTCCCATAATATAAACACACATCATAAAAAATAAATCTAAAACTCCAATTAATTTTTTTGAAAACATAACGGTTACCCAAATTAACTCATAACTAGTTTCCAACATAGAATAACATAGGTGGGAAGTGAAAACATATACATGGAAGACAAATATAATTACAATGTTCTAGTGGAGAGTGATAGAGAACATTTATCATCAGAATTGGGTGATCACAAAACTATAAATTTGCGATGATCTAAGGGGTTGTTTTATTCATCAGAAATGAAGGTAAAAGGAGAACTTTTTTTTGTTTCGAAATCCTTTTCTTATAGTTGATGAACTTTTACAAAAAGATATACTGACTTAGATTCATAATGATCTCACCCTTTTGTTCTTTCTTGACCAATTTCCACATTATAATTTACTTCAAAAATGAAGGTTAATTTTTTTTCTTGAAGAACTAAAAGATCATGAGATCCATATTAATATTAAAAATACTTTTTTTGTAATTTTGTTATTATAACACCAAAATGTTTAGAAAACGTTATCCAACATGTATAAACAATCATATAGTTAGACAATTCGTTTAATCTATGATACCTTATTCGATGTTTAACTTAAGACACTCTTTAAATGGTTTGCATCGTAACCCTTCAAGAATTTGAAAATCCAAATCATTATAGAGAACCTCACCAAATAATCTTAGAATTTGTCCCCTATATATATAAATGTATCTATTTTTTGTCACATTACCAACATCAAAATAAAATCATCATACATTCCATTAAAACAAGTTAATAACCTAAATTACCATGAAGACTTTTGGAAAACATGCATGTTTCCTCATTTCAAATATTACATGATTTATTCCTTAAATCCATAAAGTTATACACTTCATCCATGATAACGCAGACAGATTTTTCAACAAATCCTTTATCAAATCATAGGTAATTAGTACTATCCAACATATCTTAATCCAAATATCATTATCTAAACCTTAATAATAAATAAAAGCTTTCCTTCAATTAATAAAAATATCAGATTTCTATGAAATCATTTTTCTACCTCACCATCTCCAATCATATTATCCTTTAAAATACTTAATGAAAAACTTATAATAAAAATAATTATATATTACACGATTCACAAAACATATTGTTTAAATTCCAAAATATACACACTTCAATTATCCATCATTATTCTTAAAACATTACTCATGCTTCATCATCTTATCCCTTAATAATCTATTCCAATAATATGAAATATGGATCATGTATTGAAGTTCATTAACCTAAATCTAATCCTGATTCTTATATTTATTTTAAAAAATACCGAAAGAATACCCCATACCATTCACATGTCATTCATAGTCTCTTTATCTTAAGTAGTATAACCAATACTCATACCACCTTCCTGATTCGCTTTATAGGATTTTCGCTTAAGAAATTTATTTACATAATGCCCAAAATTTTAGAATCTGAAATATTCAATGTCAACCATTTTCTTAATATTCCATACAATTTATTAAAACTATAAAGTGTAGTGTGAGAAACATCTATAACAATGGGAAAGCACATAATCATTAAAAAACATACAGGATGTCTAAATTTTGACACGTTATTTAATCAATGAAACCTTATGTTCATCCTAGTTTAATCATAGTCGACTTATTTTTAAAACTTTTGTGATTATTTAAGAGTAGTTTGTGAGTTCCCAAAGCATATCCCCTGGGGGTGTCAAACTAGGTGTACAGTAAGGCCAATTATCATATACCAGGTCACACCAATTTAGGATCAACACACTGTGTTAGAGTTGTTACAACTAGGAACGTCTGTTCTAGAACAATGTCCACTTGTATTATCTAGACATAGATGAATTACTAGTAACCCACTCACTCAATCCATTACCAAAATTCTATTTTATTTTCCTGAACATTAACTAATCCTTATACTTATAATTGGAGACATCCCTAGAAATATCCATAGAAATATATCTACACATCTCACTAATGTTTTCCCATCCTAGTTACCAAAGGATGAATAGAGAATCACTCTAATACAAACTATAGTGACCCACGCATTTTATACATATAAATTACATCATTTTTTTGTGAAATGGTTAAAACATTACACAAATAGATGCCAAAATAAATAATTAGTTTTGTTTCTTTGGAAACATAGAAACATAAACACTGTTACATAATTATGTTACATTATCTCCCACTAAGTTCTTCACGAATAACACCCTTATTAGAAACATCTTACTTAATATAAATATTCATAAACTGGGGAGGGAAACCTAAAAATGGGTGAGCTTAGATGCTCAATAAGGGTGAATAAGGGATACATGTAAGAATAAACAAGAGAATAGTAGTATGAGAATGTGATCATAACATTAATAGATCATACCCTACATATCTATGATCATAAAAATAAATCATGGTATAAATATTTAATGATTATAAGTCATGATTCAAAGGGAAAAATGAGAATAAGACAAGAAAGTGTAACATAGGAATAAGACATGGAATTACGGAATACATATAATCATATTAAACCCAATGTCAAGAATACATGCCATGACCTTTATAAAATGTAACTCTTGGTATAATTACTTGTTTACCTAGTTTAGTCTTGTGATTCCATCCCGTGTACCCTATTGTATTGGGCTTGGGGTGCCCTCCCATGTACCCTCTTTTTTGGGATTGGGATTCAATCATGTGTACCCTCATGTTTTGAGCTTTTGACACCCTCCTATATATCCTTTATTTTCAGTCTTCAGATACCCTATCATATACCATATGAGATTATAAAACATTAATCATAACCTAATGAATTGTAAAGATATATAGGTCCCACCCATCTCATAATAAATGAATACATACATGTAACATAAGATAATAAATCATGTACTATATCTAAATGCCTAAAAAGATATGGGTTTTATAAACATCGTATCTAAACCCATTAAATAAAATAGGTATCATAAAAATATAATACTATCATATACATGGACGAAAATATAGGTTTCAAAATCATTATATTCTTGAATAACCTATGAATGAAATTGGGTTTCATAATAATTTTCTATGTAATAACTTTTTGAATAAAAACAAGTTTCAAATGAATATAAACCCTAGAAGATGAAGACATTTCATGAACATATAAAATTTTAATGAGAAAAATATTTTCATTACAATCATGCGAACAAAAAAAACATTCATAGAAAGAATATGAATTAAACTAATGGATAATTTCATTGAAAGACTTGAGTAACACCAATGGATGTCATCTTAGATTGGAAATAATTTTCGAAAATCCTTTGAAAAACATTACTTGAGTAAAATATCCATTCTTCTTTGGAAAAAGGATTCTTTTTAAAAAAATAAAACCTTTAGAAAACCATTTTATTTAAAAATAAAATAAAAATTTAGAAATAATACTTGAAATTATTCTGATAACCGTTTTTCCCTTGAAAATGTATAACATAACCTTGAAAACATTTTGAAAAATATTTTCTTTGAAAACATATAATAGAAGATTGAAAACATTATAAAAAAATTTTTTCCCTTCAAATACATTAAAAACATATAATAAATGATTGAACATGTTTTAAAAACCATTACATTTATAATAATTTTAAAATTATAAATATTTCTATAAAATAGATTACAAATATTTTTAGAAAACCTAGTTTTGAATTAGCATATATTTCAATTCAAAGAGAGAAGTATAAGTCGAACATTATTTAAAAAACTTTATAAATAATCGTATGTATGAAATAGTGGAACAATATAAAAAATACGTTAATATATCATTAATATATATAGGATAATAAAATTCATTCTTTCCTTTTAGATATTTATCAAAATATTTCATCTATTGAAGTATAATTATAAACAACCTTGATAAATGATGAGATTGTTTCAATAAATTGTTACCACTTGGTAACATTGAATTATAATACCCATGAAAGAAAATAAAATTAAATGAAGAATAACATTTCATTAACATAAGTATTTTCATGATTTAATATTCCAAAATTATTATATACACCTCATATAATAATATAGAGGTATAAGAGGGCATGTGTCTCAGAGAAGGAAAATTGAATCAAAATTACTTTACCAAATAGGTGAAATTTTAAACCTAAACCCCATGAAATAAATATCATAATTTTCTTTGTAAATACCCAAATATTTAAGTATATGAATCCTATAATTTATTTATGAGTATTATACACACCACATATAAGAAATACGAGGTGAACATGGAGTGTGTTTCAAGAAAAATAAAAGTGAGATGAGAAAACCCTTACTACTTTTGTAACTTGAGAACCAAGATACCCTTGAAATTATAACATCAATTTAAATAATTTAATATCATTAAATAAATTAAATTAATGATATAATATTTTATAAGTCATTATATATGGAGCACAAAATAATCGACTGGTGAATATGGAATGTATCACACAAAATTAAAAGTGAGATGAAATCCCCTTACCTTATGCTTTGTCTCTCACCATACAAGTACAAACCTACTATATACTAATTACAAGTTTATTATAAATATTTTAAGGAACCATATTATTATATATAATAATAAATATTATCTGATTATCAACTTATTTTACCCATATTAACAATTTCATGTCAAGGTTTCACTTTAGGTGATACCCACTTTGTTCATCGTATATATTTTGACAAACTATTCTTAATCGTTTTACATAGATCATAATTATATTACTTATGAAATTAAATTCAATATATGAAAATTATATATTTCCAGTATCTATTTATTTTTAATCATCTATAAAATATATAAAGATGAAATCTAATGCACCGTTCATTGAGATGGTATGTCGTACATACGCATGATCATTGTTTCCATTTTGTTGGCCTATTAAATGATATCAAGTAAATGAAATATATGTATTTATTTAATAAAATAACTAAATTATAATTATAAATTTATTATATCATATATTTTTATGTAAACAATTCTTAATACATTACTTGTAATATGTGAACAAATCACTTCTCTTTGAACAGGCAGTAGTCCAAATATCAACAAACGATGTTGTCGTATTCAGACAAGATGGAAATTATAAAGGTGTGAGTTATAAAATAATTACAAAAGCCTAAATTCAATATAAATATCATATATATCATATATATAAATACATTTTCCATCATAATTCCAACCATGGTATGCGTTAATGGAAGAAGGATCAATCATCCTTAAGTGAGGCAGTAGTTCACCTTACACATAAACTGTAACTTCATTACCAATTAGTTAATAGTGTGTGTAAGTGAGGATATAACACATAGTACAATAAAATATTATTATTTTTAGGGTAATGTTTATTTTATATAATCTCATAATATGGATAATTTAAAGAGTGTAATATGTAATAAAACTAAAGAGTTTGAGGAAGAATGTTACCTCTGATTCGAGTAACCCCATCTAGTTTCCTCCAATTAGATTCTCTAGATGGATTTATGCCCAATGGTGGGATTAAAGGAGTAATGGAGGTATTTTTAGAAGACATTTGGTTATACAATGGTCAATCCAATGTGCCCTGATAGGTTTAAGGAAGTGGAGGAGTGCACACTTATAAATATCAGATGTATACAATAATGGGAGGTCTCCATTACCTAATGTGCCTTTAGAATAGAAAAAAAATATGGTAATGATGAATAATGTTTTAAAAATAAATATACCTCTCAATAAATAATTTCATTTTAATAATTTTTTTCAATCACATCATTGTATCCCGAATTTAATAATTTTAGTTTTAATTAAAGTATCTAGTATTCTAAAAAAATAATTTATCCATTAATACTAAATTAAATTGAGAATTATTATAAAAAACATATAAAATAAATTATAACTATTATATCTAGTATATAAATTAAAAATACATTATGTATTGGAAATTAATTTTAAAATAACTGTATGCAACACACAAAAACACTCATTTAACTAGGACCGTGCTAACATTGTTTTTACGATCTATGGGCCAATATATTAATTAGAAAATAACAATTGGTCCATCAATGGATCATTTTTTATTTTTATTAACACTTAAAAATAAATTTCTATAAGGTATGACTTTTAATAATTTTAAATCATTTAATAAAATATCATTTATTGTGAAATTACATTATTGACAATTTTTATATTTTTTTTTAATTTTAAATTTAATAAATATCAACAAAATATTGGAATCCAAATATATTAAGTACAAATATTATTAACAAGGCATTTTCATCTAAAAATAATAATGAAAATAATTTAATTAATATACTTCAATTTTAATATTTATAGTTTCATTTATTTTAGTTATTTATTAACAGAATAATCAGTATGTTGGTGTTTCTTAATTATTTTAAGTAACTAAATTATCTCTAAATGTTATTTATAATTTATATTGATAATAATAACTCATTTAATTTTTAAAAGTTCTTACATAACTGGAAATATGTTTTTTGCATATATAATTGTTTTATAAATGATAAAGGTGATAAAAGTTACCTTTTTGTCTTGTTTCCTTACATAACCTATTAAATAAAGATTTTATATTTAATAGTATCCTAATTTTTTAATAAAATTAGAACCATTAAGGTATATGGTCTAAATATGACCATCTAATGAATTTATTACAAGTTTATAGGTCAACCTTACCCTTATGTTTAAGGTTTAGTACCAAATTAATATTAATTGCACCTTAATCATTGTGATAAATTTTAATCACTGTTACCAATATTTTTTTCAGAAATTAAGTTGATCTTATTTGACATAAATTATCATAATAATTAAAACCATTATATATCCAGTTTTTCAAATTAAAATCATAGAAGTTTATAGATTAAGAGTAATGTTAATCTCATAGACATGACAAGAAAGTAGGTTTTTAAAGTAAAAACATTCAAAAGTCCCACAATTTTTTATGAACAATTTTTTTTACAAATCTAATAGCATAAATTGAATTAATATATTTATAATTGATATATTGTGACTTTAAAAATTAAATTAAAATAAAATTCAATATTAATAATTATTTACACGATAAAGAACTTTTTAACTAAAATATAGTATTCTTAACTATTCATCATAAAATGAATCTTCTAAGGAAAATACCAAAAAATCACCTTCATATAATTTAGTCATTAAAAATTAAAAAATTATTATTATTTTATCTGATTAAATTTCTATGAATATCAAAAATTAATTTTATTATTGTTCATAGAAGAAAATAAAAAGTAATTTTTTTTGAGAAAATAGTATTTTTAAACATATAATGGCTTTACCAATATCACCTCTTTAATTATTAATAGTTTTTATTTATATAAAACCAATTTAAATAATATTTAAACATTATTTGTTTCTATTAAAATTACTGGGTTTAACAGGTTGGTTATAACTATCTTGTTAAATAATTATAATATAATAGGTTATTATGTGGAAGCATGTGGTTGCATGTAACGCAAAAAAAGTCATGGTTGTGTGTAGTGTAAGATAATATAAGTCTTTTTTATAGTGTATACATAAGAAAACATAGTGATTTAATATAAAAAAACTATATTCATTGTTTTCATGAAATGATAAATATAAAAAATATTCAATTAATTTGGAAAAAAATTCACACAATCTTTGGGTGTCACATCCATGACTCTTGTAGAAGGATCTTGGACTTTTTTGGATATATTAATATAATGATGCTCAGACCATTGAAATACTCTCCTAATATGAGATCCCTTTAACCCTAAGAGCATCAATGACGATTAGAGAACATTCACCGAATAGATAGTGGGTGACTTCTCTTTCACTAGGGACCTAACCCACTCCCCTAATTATTAGTCAAATCCAAATAAGTGGTTAATTAACTTGTACAATACTAAATATTTCTGTTTTACTATCCTAATTGGATATGTTGTGATTCTCGAATTACCCATTACCAAGACTAGCCATGGGTTTTTTTAAATTTCCCCTTCAACCTATGTGTTCATGAATCATTGATGAGATATCGCACATACCTAGTTAATCTATGTTAATGTATGTATTAATTCTTCTAACCTTCAATTGAGACAGATTCGTGTATAGTAAACCTAAAAAATATTTTGTATAGACTAATAAACCCCCCTCCCCATATGCGATTTTGATCTCTATTAGGAACCATATAATAATTTTGAGTGGAATGATTTATGATATTAAAGGATACTTATTGATTACCCGGATCCTTCAAACCTAGTCCCATCTATAAAATAAAACAAATTTTCACATTACCTTTTTCAGCATTAGCTACATATATGAAGAGACAATTCTTTGAGAAACCGGACTATAGAATGATTCCATATCTTTTGAAATTCATAGGTAAAATAAGGTAATCCCAACAATTGAAATTAATGTTACACACATATTTCCCACAACTAATAAAGGGTGTTCATAATGATATAATTTCATAATATCACATTGATTACCATATCCTTACCACATTATGTTAAACTACATGAATTATTTCATAGTCGTATGACATTAAAATGAATTAAGGTTACATCGTTTTCACATTATGCAAAATTAAACATCAAAGGAATCTGAATAGACAATGTTGAACTATGTAGACCATAATCCAGCCCCATATTTATCACAACCAATGTTTTCAGTGCTTCTACCATCTTTCTTAGCACCTCAATCCATAAAATAGAATTTTTTTCAAAACATAAAAAACCATAGCAAGTATACAATATCCATCACTATGACGATGTATTATTGGGATCTATATAAGGGGATTATAGCTATAAATTATATGTATTTTGGAATTGTAAGGAGGCACTTATAACACGAGGGATCCCTAAAAAATATCACATTAGAACTCATCACCATGGTGTAGATCAAGATCATCCTCAATAATCTTGTCTCCTATCATCACTTTTGATTTGAAAACCTTTATCCATGATTTACTATATTCATATCTCTTTATCCAAAGGGTGTTGGAGTACAAATAACCGTGAGAATCCTAATTAGGATATGGTATAACACATATATGATTCCATGTCCATGTACTAAGACCATAACAATGTACAACATGGTCAAAGATGTAAGACATTAAAACTTATCTCTTGACGGTTTATATTTCAAGACCCAAAAATTATAGTCAATGAGACATAGAAATGTCAGGATGGAAACCCAAAATGATCATTCTAAAAATATAAATTCTCCACTCAATAAAATATTCAACTCATTAGTTTGGGAAATATTTAGAGTAATAATAAAATGGAAAAAATCTTAAAGTGCACATATTATGTCCCATGTAAATGTAAATCTCTATCCACTAGGACCCTCCAGTTCTAAAAAATTAGAGAAATGATTTATCACATTTTCTTTTTGTATTAACATCTTTAGTATAATGGAAAAATCATTTTGGGTTCCTAAACCCTTCTAGAAGATCATGTATTTCATAAACACCATCATGTATTTTTATCTTGAGTTGATAAGCATCAATTACTTGATTTTTTATAATTCTAATGGTACCTTATATCCTTTAGTTATTCCACATGGTTCTTACCTATAGTGTATTGGTTATAGGGAATGAATCCTATAGAGGTAATTCACAAGGATTTTCTATTTAATAATACTACACCACATAGCTTGAACCAAATTAATGTTTTGGTCTTTATGGAGGGACCCTTATAAATATATGAACTATTTCCCTGATTGTGTGATATATTAGTTTAGCCCTATACTCTCTAATATCCTATCCCCATTTTCTTAGGCATTCCAAGACCATGAGTCACTAATCCCATGAAATTTTTTTTCAATTTATTTGATAACATTTATGTTTTGTTGCCATTAATTGTACCCTTTCTAAATGAAGTAATGTGGTTATTCATTATTGAACCTTTAAGTGGTCCCTATCACTTGATTTTAAATCACATGATTTATGGGTCCACGTTTCATGACCATAAATCAGATTATCCCAGGGGTGTCAGAACACCCCTTGAATAGTCATCCTCACATACCCTACTTCGTCATCCAATTGTTTGAATCATAAAAAATCTCCCAAAAAACATGTAATGGAGAAGAGACCCATATATTTTACCATAAATTTGATCCAATAAAGGCTCATTCTTAATGGACCATTCCCATTAACTAGAGGAGTATCTTACATGCATGAATGAACCATTAATCCTCATAAGACCTAGAAATAACGCATTGGAACATGAATCCTTAGAGTGTTTTTCAATCATCCCTAATGTGTCTTCCTCATATCATAACCACATGTTCAAACTATATTGTAAATTATTTGAGAAACACATAATCCAATTACCCAATTGGATTCAATATTCTTAACACTGTGCAACTATTTTCCAATAATCTGTGAAGAAAGGGTGTAGGGTGTTAGAACCGTTTATTATGAATATCCATCCTTCAAAATTCATCCAAGGGTATTGACTGTCAAAAACCTTCATGAATATAAATAATCCATGTCTTATTCATTTTAATTCAAAAGAAGTGCTGATCTAGAATACCCTAAACTATAACCAAAAAAGGTTCAAGTGGGAAGACCCAAGCTAGATGATCAAAAACTATAGTAATACAAGGTCTAATATAGAAGATCGTAAACTAAAACTAAAATATTTCCATGCAAGAAGAACTAAAACCTTATAAAATGATGCTCTGAGATAGAATACCCTAAAGTAAAAAACCCATTAGTCTCAAATGAAAGAACATAAACATCAAATTAAAATATATCCAATTATATCCTTGTCTATAACCATCAATGTGAAATTTTGTGAAGAGCTTATTATTAACCTGTTTGACGCACACCATGTATGATATAAGAAAAATTTATCCCTTATGAAATAGAAATGGAATGAATAATTATACGATAAAAAACCTATAAAGGGAAGCCTGTGAAGTTTATATGTTCATTCCTCATGATTCATTCCTTAAATGGAGTATGAAATTTTTAGGGATGAAAAAAAAGCTAGAAATATTTTTGGGACTCTTATCTTACCCTATAAAAAATCACGCTATGCTCTCTAGGCCCACTAACCTAGTAAAAAATTAGATCATTCTCCCAATAGGATATATTTACCCAAATTATCCTTTTAATTTAGATGATATGATAATGATTAATATCCTAAAAATCAATAGTGGTGTTTATTCTTTTTGTTACCTTTGTGATATACTAAAAAAGTTCATTATGATTCGAGTAATTGAGCTTAGATTTGAGGTCTTAGCATTATGAATTATTCTCAATGTTCCCAATTATTTTTATGATATTATGTTACCTATTTTTCATAGATGTGATAAAAGTGAGAATCCTCAACAATAATATACAAATCTCAAATGAATTATTTGTTAATAGAGTATAAAGAAATTGAGGAATATAAAAAATCATGATTATCTCCCACCAACCACCAAATTAAATGAGGCTCTAAAAATTATATAACCATTACAAAATTTGTTCCATATATTCCGTAATTTCTACCAAATTATTTTATAAGGACTTTATGGGTTGGTGTAATTGATTTACATTATCAATCTACAAGTATAAGACCTATTATAATGCCTCTACCCTAGAAACATCACTAAGTATGGTAATATACACCTCATTAAGGAGCAATTGATTCTTTGACATAGTTACCTTAAGTGAATTTATCATATATTTAAACTAGGTAATCTCTATATTAGGTTTGTTGATATCAAATTGGATCCTTACAATATTAGAATTCATATTATAGACTAAATTCTATTGGTGTGATACTTCTTTCTAATGTTGGGATGTCTCTTTTAGGTCCTTATCCCAACTTTTTTGTCTAAATATGAGAACTCCACTATTAATACCCATATTTCAAGTGCTCTCAAATAATCTCTTAGTGGAAAGATTTACTTCATCCAGGTTTGAAGAAATATATAACTAAATCCTCAATTTCTAACATTTGTAAACATATATTTTAGATGACTCATCTGGTCCATTAGCACTTCCAAGTGGAACTCCAATTATAGGCTCTAAATATCCCCCTACACATATTTTCATAGCTAATGAAGAAATGTATATACTCTAAGCCCAAAATAAATCACAGAAAGAATAAATAATATATTCCAATACTAAATCATTAAGAGAAAAAATCATATAATCATCTTTTGAAGATCATGGTATAGATTCAGCTTTTAAATTAGATAGCCTAATTGAGGAGAATTCCAAAGAAGGAGGGGTTGGTCCTCAGAGATCAAACGTTAGAGTACTTTAATAATGGGTAAAAAAAGAGTTTTCAACCAAACTATAAGCATTATAATACTTCTAGGTAGTTAATAAACATGATAAATACTAATGGAAAACTTTTTTTATCACATCACTTGCAACATATATCACCTTGGTTAAAACTTTTGGGGAATAATAGACGCACTCTTGCATTGAGTGACTTGGTGGAAGCCATAACAAACCAAATATTTATTTCTCATTAATAAAATATTTATTACATAAAATTATAATTATACAACCCAAAATATTGTGATATATAGTGTATTTTGAAATTGGTTAAATTACCTAAACACTTATAACATGGGATACAATACATTTTTTTAATACTTTATTAACATTATCATAATCTTCCAACGAACTTAAAACTACATGGGATAACCCGATGAAAATCATAAAAAGGGGAGAGAAATAAAGACTAAGATGGGAATAAAAAAGAAATAACATGAATATGATGATTCATGTTAGACTATTGGCATATCAATAGGGAATAAAAATAGTAGGAATCATAAAAATGAAAAATAAGAAATTGCATGGTAATCATAAAGGCAACATGGGAAATGTGGAAACCAATAAAAACATTACATCATAAACATTGGTCAAGGACAAATTCACAAATAACATATGTCGGAAACAGTTCGATAAAGGAATCCAGTTCACTCCTTATCCCAACATGACATATCATGATATAAACATTACTCAATGAATTAGATCTCTATATGGGTGCATCCATCATATTCATTTCATTATCATGCTTATGTTTTCCACACATATCATATAACATGGATTCATTCATTCATCATAATTTATTCAAAGATTATGGAATGTGTAATTAATATAAATAAATCTCCAAAATAATAATTATATGTGAATAAAGGGGAATACCATTGATTGAATAATGGGTATGATATTCACTAAATAATTATTTTGGCATAGAAAATCGCATTGAAATTTCGGTAGCACAACAACATTACAAAATAATTCATAAATATGCTTAATCATAGAGAAAGGGTTCTATGATTATTTAAACATAAAATTGTAATTAAAACATACTTTTATGGACATGTCCCATCATTAGGAAATGGAAATATAAGGCATAAGTTCAAAAATAAAATCCAATAAAGATGAGAAGGTGAGGATCCCCTACAAAATTTTGACATAGTAACAGCTTAGGTACGTCTTCAAATGGGGGAGGATAAATGATACCTCATTAAAACAACATGAAATTAAAAATTAGGAGATGGTTATAAATGAATGAAAATGCAACCATTTGAAATTACAAGAACAAATTTCAAACATGTAGCTTGAATTTGAAAGTGGGCGAGGAAGGACCCTTACATGATTGTGTGACTTCAAAGACTTTGGAAGGACTTCTTGAGAGCATGGGAGATCCATGGGAGGATTATATAGTGTTGTAAATATTATGGACGTTATTAGTGGTTTTTATTAAAGATACATGGGATCTTGGGTGGGTTTATATATGAAAAGAGGGGGATTTTTTTATTATTTAGTTTTTGGACTCTACATAATGAAATATCCAAAACTAAAAACTGTCCTCTATTTTTCTCTATAGTTTCATCCAATGAGTGTTTTTTAAAATATTTTATAAGTCCAAGGGCCTAAATTATTAGAATATTACCTTTTTTTATTTTTAGGTGAGTCACACTGATAATGAAATGGTTTTAAAACCTTAAAATATATTATACTTTTTAAATGATTCACAAGGATTTATAAAATAAATAAAATTATTTTAAAGGAAATACATATATTTGTTCTTTTATCCCATATATATTACTTATTAAATCATATTTGGGTCATTATGATATCATAAATCCGAAAATATAATTATAGGGTATTTATTTTTTACCAAAAATTTTGATTGCCTTAGAAAATTAAAAAAAAATCGAACTGTTAAATAGTTTATTATTCTAATATAAAAAATAAAATTCATTTTATTTAAATAAATTTATTAATATTTTAATTTTTACATTTAAATTTTTTACACATGTACATTAAAAATAATGGGTTTTTGACAATAGTAATTTTCAAAACATAATAAAAAACTGCATTTGATTTCAAAAAAAACTTATATGATCATTTATATTTGATAAAAATTATTTAATTAAATTATTTAATTAAATTTTTTTATTTATAGAATAAATTAATTCATAAATTAATAAATTTATTTTTAATATTAACCAAAAATAAAATTTCTACATTATTGTATGAAAAAAAATCATTTATAATATGACAATAATAAGATGAAAATATATTCAATATTATATAAAAGAATAATTTTCATACTCATATTTCTAGGTTCTGTATAGATATACCTTTACTACACAAGAATATTACATATGATTAACGTGTGTAATGGTGGAACTTTCCTTACGTAGTTTGGTGGACTTGGTTTTGTTCACCATCTCAAAGAGCTCGAACTTATCCGGTAAAAATTTCTCTCATGATTAAAAAGTTAGATCTCAACTTGGAATTGGTCATGGAAAAAGCCGAAAAATTCTATCTCCCTCAGAATATTGGAGAAAATGGATTCATAGGGAATGATCCTACTGGTTGAGGCTATCACATCCTTTTCCAGTGACAATTGGATTTGTTAAAATCAGACATTTATACTCATCATGTGATCATTGTTCAATGGATATATTATAAATGTTAATGATTATAAGTTGTCAATTAAATTTAGTATGATAAATATAATAGATGTAATGTTATTTATATGAAAATATTATAAAATATTCTTCATAAATAAATAAAAAAATTGAATTTTATTTATATTTGTTTGGGTCATTACAATATTCTCCCTTAAGAAATATTACCAAAAAAATTTTCATTTCCTATACTAAAAAAGATGAGGGTAACTCTGCTTCATCACTTCCTCTGGTTCCCACATCCCTTATTTAAAAAATTTGTTTCTCCAAAGCAATTTGACAAGGTGTATTGTATTATTTTTTGGAAATTTTTCAATATAATATAAAATCTTCACCAGCTACTTCTCATAGAAAAGTTCATTCTATAGTGCTACCACATCTTGTTTGAGTATATGAGAGTGTTATTGTCTGTAATTTGTCAAGTGGGATACATAGAATACGTCATGTACTTGATACAGGTTTGGTGGTAGAATTATTTAATTGTCCACAACTCTAAGGAGATAAAGGGTCTACAAAGGGATGATAACCACAGATTAAGATTTACATTCTTCCGAAACATCATCACTTTCTTCCATGGAAATTTTAGGGGGAAAACCAAGTCTCCAACATCAAACTCTATGTCTATTCAATGATTTTCAACATAGAACTTCTATCTAATCTAAGATTCATTAACATGTTGTTGAATAGTCTTAACCTCCTCCACTATTTACACAACCATTTCAATACCAAAAAGTTTGTGTCTCCTATCTTCTTCCCAACATGTAGGTGTTCTACACCTCCTCCCATAAAATGTTTCATTTTAATTCTCAGGTGGAAACTGTTGTTGAATGTGAACATGACCAAATGACGATGTTGGTCCCATCCAACATTAATGTTCTTAGAACATGGTCACAAAATTTATTCCATTTTTTAAATACTGTTCTTAGTTTCTCTATTTGTTTGAGGAGGATATGACATATTGAAGTTCATCATTTTGTTTAAAGACTGTTAGAGACTTTTCCAAACTATGTAGTTGAATCATCGAACTTGATATATTTCAATCAATAGTGGTACCCCATTAAAACGTAACACTTATCTGATGTATATATTTTCTAGTTGATCAAGTGATATGTCCTCCCAAATTTTGATAGAGAGAGCGGTCTTTGTAAGAAGAACCAAAAAAACCCATGTAGTATTGTTTCCGCTGTATGTCTTTAGAGTTTTAGTAACAATGTCCACGGTGATGTTCTCTCATTTCCAGGTTGATAAAGGTAAGGGTTACATCATCCCCTTATACGACTTCCATTCAGCCTTCACATTATAACATACTAGGAACATTGTTGAATATTTAGCGATATCCTTCTTCATATTGTCCCAACAATAGTTATCTTGGAGTTCTTGATACACCATTTTTTCATGTGAACTTTTAATGTCGAACTATGTGAATCATCCAATAGTTCATTCTATCGCTCATGATTTCATGTAACACATAGTCTTGACCCAAATCTCACAATTCCTTCTTCATTAACATTAAAATCCAAGGATTTACTCTTCCTTATAGTTACCAATTTTTTCAAAGTTCTAAAATCATTCTATTTTTGCATCCTTTATCTTTTCTAAAATATATGGTTCAGTAATTATTTATGAAAGTATTGATGATGTTCCTTCGTCTATGTTTACCATTTCTACCCTTTTCAAATATATGAAGATCAGATAATTCTGAATTCTTTCCATTGATAAGGATGGATGATATTTTCTAGTCAAATAATCATGTACCTTATTTTCTTTTCCAAGATTGTAGTGGACTGAGTAGTTGTAATCCTTGATGACCTCTAACCATCTTCACTGGATCATATTATTCTCTTTCTGTGTGAATATATATTTCAGGCTCTTGTGATTAGTATATATCGCACACTTCTGCCCAGAGAGATAATGTCTCTATATTTTTAAGGAAATGATAATAGCCTCAAGATCCAGATCATGCATGGGACAGCTTTTCTCATAAATTTTGAGCTACCTTAAGGCATAGTCAATGATGTTTTCATTTTTCATTAACATAAAACTGAATACAATTTTCAAAAACATCTCTAAACCATAATAAAATTTATCCACCTGTAGGTATTATGAGAATATGGGGAGTGATTAGCCTCCTTTTTAGCACCTTGGAGCTTTCCACACATTAATCATTATAAGAAAACATGATTCCCATTCGATTTAGCTTGGAAATATGGTTATATAATCATAGTAAATTTCTCAAAAATTTGTGATATAACCCTACTAAACCAAGGAAATTATGGATATCTATCACAGATGTTGGCTTCTTTCATCCTTCATTTTCTTCGGTCTTTGAAGGGTCCATAGATGTGAAATTTCTTGTAATGATGTGTCCCAAGAAAGATACATCATTTAACCAAAACTCACATTTTCTCTAATTGGCACAAATATTATCTTCTTATAAGGTCATTACAACATTGTTCAAATTCACCTCATGCTCCTACTTGATTTTGGAGTATAATAGAATATCATCTATATAGTCTTCCAAAAATTTATCAAGGTAATCTCTACAAACTCTATTAATCATTTCCATTATGATATTTGGAGAATTAGTGAGTCTAAATGGAATCACTACAAACTCATAATTCCCATACCTTGTTTGAAATTCATTCTTGGGGATATCTTCTTTCTTCTCACTTACTTGATTACATATTGACCATCGATCCACCATAGAGAAGTATAGTGCTCCACTGTGTTGGTCAAACAAGTCATAATCTGTTTCATATGATACTTATTCTCTATTGTGATCTTGTTGAGCTCATTATAATCAATTTAAAGTACATTGAACAATCCTTCTTCTTAATGAAGAATATTGGTTCACCTCATGCTGAAGCACATGGGCATCTTAACCATTTATATAGAATTCCATGTAGCTATTTATTTTTCTCTTTATGTTTCAAAATAGACATTATATGTGGAGTCGTGGATATCAGAAACATCCCATGTATACGCTTGATTGAAATTAGACCTCTAATCGAATAGGAAGACCATATAATTTCTTGGGTAACACATCAGTGTATTCCCTTAATATTGGAATGTCTTCTTTTATGGTTCTTTCTTTAGACTAAATAATTTGAGGAAGATATTCTTGATCATAGTTCAATAATATCTATTCTTTAGATGATGGTTTTAAAGAAGATTTATCCTCCACCTTACAATTCTACAAAATAGGGGGTCGATTCTCCATATGGATTGTGATATATAACTCATGTAAATTTATTTTGGCTTTATATAGGGAATGAAAAACCATGCCCACAATTGCATAAAATTCCACCAATGGGAGTATTCCAAGTTTTTTCAGGAAGTTTTGTCCACAAACAAAGATAGAGGGATTTATATACATAAAATCAAGTAATATCCAAAATGTTCATTTTCACCAACATCTATAATTCCCTAAATTGTGGTGGTATTTTGATAGATATACTAAACATTAATGATATAAAGGAATTCATAGAACCAGAATAAAAAAGTATCCTCTTTATTATTGAATGGATAACTAGGGTAATTCTCAAAAAAAAATTGTCAGGATTCACTTTGATGGTAATGATGGAAAAATATTCACTTTTATGCCTTGGAGGTTTTTAGTTGTATCCAAAAACGCTTGGCATATGGCATTGGTTTGCAATGTTCCCTTGTTCTGTGTAGTTGAAGCAATGTACAATATATTGAGGGTTGAATGTAAAACTACTTTCCTCCATCACATTCATGGGTTTATCATGTTTCCAATTTCTAGATAGGTGTGCTTCCTTACTGCACCTATAGTGTCTATTTTTTCCCTGTATAAAATTTCCAAGGTGCTTCTTCCCGTACATTTGACATGGGGGATGTTAAAAAAAATTGGCACCATTATATCTCTCTATCAGAATGCCAAAATTAATCAACTCTTTCGTATTTGTATCCCTATGATACCCTTGAGATTATCTTATCTATATTTCGACATTGAAGGAACATCAGAAAATATCTTCATACCTATAAAATTCATGGATCACCAAGGATTTCTATAGACTAGGTTTTATCCAACCAAAGAAGTAGTTGACATTGAATTCAGGTGTAACAAAAAATCTAGAGGTGTATCATAAAAGTCTTGTGACATTTCCTTCATACTCCCTGATAGATTCATCATCTTGTTTCTTTGAAGAAATGAATTACACCTCTATTTTAAGTCAGAGGGTGTGAAGAAAATATTTATCAATTAATATTTTCCATAATTCCTTCAACTCTTTTGCTTCAATATCTTACTCAAGATTAGTATTTTTTTTCAATGTGTACCACTAATATTATTCTCCCACAATAAAATAAATACATATTATAACATTCTCTTGTTTTAAACATTGTATGATGGAGATTATATTATCTATGGTTTTGACCAATTTTTTAGTGATTAAGGGCTCAGATGATCCATTGAAAGTATGAGGACTTTTTCACATAGAAATCTCAATTGTGGAGTGTCCACTCTTTAGGAAGTTTTGGTGCTCCTCTTGATATAGGATACAATTAATTAAATGAGTTATCTAAGAAATTATCAGGATAAGTTTAATAATTCCTACTCCCAACAGTTTTAAAATCTCATTGGGGTAGTCCTCACATTTCCCTTCACATTGGTTGTTAACTCGATTCCTCCTACATCCGACCATTGGATAGAATAAAAAAAAATTAGGGATGGGTATATTAAACTATTAAACACATAAAGGGGAATCGATGGTCAATATAGGGATAAATTTTAAATATGATTATTTCTTTAATATGTGAATTTTTATGATTAAATCTATGTTATCCATGATCTCTTTATTAACATATATTCTTATGGTATTTTTTTTGTTCCCTTAATTATTGTTCATAGTGATCATATATATTTAAGAAAGCATATTCCCCAAAAGTGTCACACTAGGTGTATAATAAGGCATGTTTTCATGTAACAAGTTACACCAAGTCATACCTGGAACACCTTATCAATGTTGTTACACTAGGGTATATCTATTCCAAAACCACGTACACTTTTAGTATCCAAACATGGATTTATTTGATTGGTAAACCACTGAATCTATACTAACCAAAATATTGGGATATTTTCTTATACTTAGTCTTATCCCTAAGGCCTTCACTAGAGTTTTCTAATCCTAATCACAAAAATAAGTAATCATTTTCTCTAATACCAACTATAACAATGATGATATTTAATTCACATTGATACATGTTTTATTACATAAACGTACAATTAATACAACATAATGTATTGATATGTCCAGTTTACTTTGTAAATTTGTATATTAGATAACAACTTGTATCATGGGATAAAAAATATTGTTGAACAATTTCGTGACAAAATCTTAATATTCCAACAAGCATCAAACTGCATGTGATAACCTGGGAAAAAACAATGAAATGGTTGAGTTATAAAGCCTAGTAAGGGAATAAAAAATCCATAACATGAAAAAGATGATACATGTTAGAAAATAAGAATATCAATGGGGAATAAAAAGTGTAGTAATCATAAACCTGAATAATGAGACATGATATAGCATGGTAATCACAAAGACAACATGGAGAATGTGATAACAACATAAAACATTACATTATAATCTTAGGTCAAGGATAAATCTACAATGAAATCATAGTTGTCAATGTCTCTCAAAGGAATAATTTTCACACCATATCCCAATATGATGTATCAGGGTACTGCGCACTACCCAATGAATTGCAGTGCTATCTGGGTTCTCCCATCATGTTCATTTCATTCTCATGCTTAAGGGTTCTATATAGATAATAAAACATGGGTTCATTTATCATCATAATTTATCACACCATTATGTAGTTATGAATACATATAATAATGTCCCCAATAAAAAATTATATCTGAATAAATATGAATAACCTTTATT
Organism: Viscum album; assembly: GCA_963277665.1. Taxonomy (NCBI): domain Eukaryota; kingdom Viridiplantae; phylum Streptophyta; class Magnoliopsida; order Santalales; family Viscaceae; genus Viscum; species Viscum album. The sequence goes on along the minus strand of OY728162.1, from coordinate 658,979,023 downwards.
CAATAATTGGTATGGTTTTAACTACACATTTTTTTTGGCATGGAAAATCATGGTGAAATTTCAACATCCTAATAGCATTGCATAAAAATTAATAAAATGGTTTATGAGAGATAATTTATTCTCTCATCCTTTAATAAATAAATTGGGTTTTAATGGGGACATGTAATGACATGTCCCAACATTAGTAAATGTAAAAATAATGCATAAGTTCATAATCAAACATGAATAATGAATTGAGGGTGAGGATCCCATATATAATTTCAACATAGTAATGGCATAGGTAATGGTCTAAATAGGGAATGTTAAAATATAACTCATTAAAATAAAATCAAATGGATAGTGACTGAATTATTATAGATAAATTAAAATATTTCAATTTCAAATTAAAAGATATAATTTCAAAGAAGTTTCTTGATTTTGAAAAGAGGATAGGAGGGTCCCTGGAATGTGTGACTCCCAAGTCTTGGGAAGGACTTATTGAGATGTTGGGGGAAACTTGGGATGACTCTAGAAAGTTTAAGGAATAGTATGGACATTCTCTATGGAACTTAGGGAACATAAATGGATGATTTAGTGGGTTTATATAGGAATGAAGGTAGATTTCATTATTATTTAGGATTTGGACACTACATAAAAATATATCAAAATCACAAACCATCCTTTGTTTTTTAAATTGTTTCTACTGAATTTCTGTGGTTAATATTATTTATAATCCCAATGGACTAAATTATTAAAATTTTACCACTAGTGATGTGGAGGGGTCTCACACTCTTTATGAAATGACTCTAAAACCATAAAATATTTCATAATTTTTAGAGGATTAAAACGACATTGCAAAATAAATAAATAAAACATAAAATTACATTATTTTAAATTAAAAACATATATTTGGCATTGTATCCAATTTATATTACTTATTACATCACATTTGTTCCATTATAAGTTCATAAAACATAATGAATATTTATATGGTATTTAATTTTGACCCAAAAATTAATTTATCTCCAAAAATTATGAAAGCTTCACCCTTAGTTAATTTCAATATTATGATTCCAAAAAAAAATTCATTTTATATAAATTATTTTATAAATAATTTAATTTTTAATTTTCAAATAATGACCGGTATTTATTTAAAATGGTTATTTTTTTACATTAATATTTTTCAAACCATAATAAAGCATTACATTTAAAATTATAAAACTAATATAATTATTTATATTTGTTAAAGATTAATTAAAAATATTGTTTTATTAAAATATTATTTATTTAAAAAATTCATTAATTCATAAAATTATTTATTGAATTTTAATTTTAACCAACTTTTCATTTTGTTCTTTATTGTATCAAAATAAAAATCATTTACAAATTAACAATAATAGGATGAATGTATATATTAATTATTATAAACAATAATTTCCATACTCATATTGAAATGGGCTTGATTAAAATACATCTAACACACTAGAAAACACCCAAAGAGTATGTTCTGTGATGGTGGGACTTAATGGGGTTGTTCAGCAAACATGGTTTGTGTCGTGATCTTGATAAGATTAAACATTTCTCGTAAACAATTTTTCTTATGCATAAGTTGTTGGATATCATATTGGGATTCATCAAGGATAAATTATTGAAATTATATCTCCCTTATAAGCTCTTATAAATGGGCTTCATAGGGAACAATCCTACTATTTGAGCCCATAAAATCCTTTGTGTGTGACAATTAGGTTTATTAAAACCCTATATTTATACTAATCATGTGATCAATATTCAATGGTTATATTATCAATGATAATGATTATTAATGATCAATTATATATGATCGGATAAAACCAAAGGAATTAATGTGTTTTCTATAACCATATTACATAATAATAACTTTAAATAAATCAATAAAGTGGACTTTATTTTTAACTGTTTGGGTCATTATAGATCCACTAGTGTTTTCTTTATCAACACATCGTATACAACACATTAATGTTATTTAAGTTAAAATAAATATTAAATGAACTTATAAATATTAAAAAATGTGAATTTTTTTAAAAAAAATTAATTCCTCACCCTATTATTCCTACATTAGATCTAATTTAGTGTTTAATAGATACCAACATTATCCTCATCTATATGTGAATTTGGCCAGGCCAATTCAATGTCCGTGATTGTTATACATCAGTAGTAGGCACTTGGTCTAACCTTGTAGGTACCCAAACTATCTCCACCATTCTATAAAGTATTACTAATGCTGAATAACAATCCAAGCATTTCATACATAGATACTAATTCTAAAATAGAATAATATTCATTACATAGAATAATAAAACCATGATAGATTAATATAGGATTAGTGCCTTTGAAAAAATTAGGAAATATAATAAACTCATTCATAAAACATATATATTGTCTTCTGCTTATTCCATCATAACTATAACCCTTTTGTCACATATTACATTATATCATTCTTTATATCCTTGTAAAAGAAACATAAGAATGTGGTGGGCTTAGATACTGAGAAAGGGTAACCAATGAAGATGACATAATCATAGGGTAATAAGAACATGAAAATAACTTTGGAAAATTATATCATTAATATCAATTATCCTGATATCATGTCATGTAATAAATAATATAATTTTATAAAGAATCAATGAACACATTTCAGAAGAACTTAACAAAATACCTGAACATGTGGTATACACATAATTATATAAAATCATTTTCACATAGGTCTCACCCATGATGTAATGAAAACCAAAAATATGTGTTAAACAATAACATAAATCATTCATCATATGAGAACACATAAAAAGGAAATAGTTTCATAAACATATTCCAATCATGACATAACCCTTGGAAAAGAAACGAGACTCATAAATATTATTCCATAAAAACATAATTCATCCCTAGAAATAATGGAGATAGTATCCTAGAAAAACATCCACACTAATACATAATTAACATAAAATAATTTTATCATATATAGAAAATAATTTTGAGAAATCATTTTAATATAATTAGTGAGGAAAATATACTTTCATCTTTGAAAATGTTTTCTTTTCTTAAAATGTCATCCAATATTAAAAGAAAAAATTTTGTTTAAAAATAAAATTTCAAGATTATAATGGAAGTTTCAAGGAATTAATAATTCATGAAATCATAAAAATATGTTTATGCCATAAAAGATAAAAAAACATTCCTCTCCTAGTTTTTCTGGAAAAGTCACAAGGCCCCTTTTTTGGGAAGAAAAACAATTCCACTCAAAATATTGATTAAAAATCCAGACATGGGTATAACTGGATTTAATAAATTTTAGAGTAATAGTAAAAAAAATTGGAAACATTATTAAGAAACATGGAGATAGAAGATAAAAATTCCCTAGTATAAACTTACATATAAACAATCCCTAATGATAATGAGATTTTGCAATTAACAATTACTATGGGTCTGATTTCCTCTGTATGTATGAAAACATACTTTATAATGGTTTAAATAATGTTATAAATTTATATTATAACCATATTCATATTTATTATATTATATATGATCCTCTCATATCATATTATCACCTTTTTATTTATAATATTTCATTATTACCCTTCTCTCATGTGATAATTTTTTCATTTTCCAATCCATGTTTTTTCATATAAGTCTCCATTTTGATGCATAAGATATAGTTACATTATATCATGAATTATATTAATGCAATATATATCATATTTATTCATTATATACATTTATATAATCATTTTTAAAGGTTTTCATGTAAAATTAATCACATCGCTTCATAGAGATGGTAGGTCGTACATACGCACAAGTGATTGTATCATTCCCATATTGCTGAAATGATATAGAAGTGGTTGGTATTTTTTTTTCAGAATCAATATAATATTCTAATTATAATATATATAATATTTCCATCATTATACCCATCCAAATAAATAGGATGTGAAATGAAATACACCATTACATGGGGATACTAAGTCATACATACACATGCGTGGTGTGATCGTTTTTCATTGGGTGGATTAAATGTGGAATATAGTTGTTAAATTACCCTAATAACATCTCAAAATATTGTTTATACTGGATTTGTTACCTTATAATGTAAAAAAACATGAATAGGAAGTATAAAAATAAGTAAACATGAAAGGGTCATTAAAGACAATTACTTATTATTTGGAGTACATCCTTATAGTATTTTTTTTAAGGAAACTAGGTTTGATCTTTTTACCAGACCATATTCTATAAAATGTTTATAGGGAAGTTTAGAAGAGAAGTTTTTTAGGTATTTTTGAGATTTAAGGCTCAATGTGATGTGTAGAGGTAAGGGAAGAGGACACCTTTTATAATTTAGGTGATGGTAACTTTTGGAATTTCTAAAACTATTAGTATATAATAAATTTAATATCAACAAAAATATCCCCAAAAGAACATTTATTAAAAAAATAATATGAGTTAAGGTTGTAATTTCATCATCCAAAAGATTTTATATATGTTTTTTTATTATTTAAAAAATTATCATTTTGATTAACCCTTAGTTAACCTATTTTAATTTTAAATAACAACTTTTCAAATATTAAAACGTTTTAATTTTTACGTATGTGATATTAATTAGAAAATAAATGAAAATTTTATATCATTTTATACAATATTATAAGTATTTTTTGTTTTTAAATATATTTTTTATTTTTAAATAATTAAAAAACATGTTATTTCGATAAAATATCACTAGTATCAATTTAATACTATTCATTACATAGATTTTAAAAAATTTCAATTTAATAAGTTAACATTGAACTAAAAATTTTATTGTATCTCTAATAAGAAAATTCCATCTAAAAAATTATTTTATTGCATTAATTTCTTTAAATTATATTTACTGTAATATTTTTAATATCATTTAATTTATATTTCTATTAATAAAATAATTTCTGCATCGGTGTTGTTTAATTTTTTAATGTACTTTTTTCCACTAAAATTTAAAATAAAATTCCATAATTAATAGATATATTCTATATTTTAGAATGAGATATAGAGTCTAAAAAAACAAAAACATAATAAAAAAATAATGATTTAACCATGAAAAAAAACAAAAAAATCCCCAAGGGAAAAAAATAAAGATTGTGTAAATACTAATTTAATATTATAAAAAAACCAGTTAATCAAGAGAGTGGAAAAAGAACAATTAATTCCCAATTTAAAAAAGATCAGATTAGAAAACTTTCAATTAAGAAAGATTGTGTGTTGGTCGGTGTGGATACTCAAGAGAGGGGTGAATTGAGTTCTAATTAAAATTTCTATTTAAAAAAATCTCTTACTAAAATCCCCAATTTAAAATACTAATTGAATTGTAGTTAATTGGAATTAAAGAAAACTTTCAATTAGGTTCTCAAGGGATTGATTAATTACGAGTTAATCTAATCAGAATATCATATTAGATTTTGAAACTAACCTAATGATTTACAAATAAAGCAAACCCTTGCTAATTCAATTATCAGAGTAACTTTGAAAACTAGATTAAGTTTTAATGAACTTGGCATCGGAATAAAAGGTTTTAGATAGAACTAAATAAAGCACAACAGATATGACCAAGAGGTTCAGTCTCAAGCCGAGACTTAGTCTTCTCAACAATTTATATAAATTGGATCCACACCCTGGATCGGGGTTCACAATAGTTTACAACTGTCCAGGTCAATGACCTCTACCACACTTCTATGTGGGAAACTAAAAAAATTGAAAATACAGCTGTCTAGGTCACACACGACCTCTACCACTATCCACAGTGGGAAAAAAAAGATGTAAAGAGTTGGATGAGGATTTACAGATCCTCCAGTTAACGTATAGGAGACAGTGTGTGTGTAAAATACAGCAGATGACACACACTGCTCAAAATGTAAACAATAAATCACTGAGAAAGATATAGAGTTTTGAATGGCTCTAGTGATTGCAGTGTTGCTCTGGACTCCTTCGAATTTGATCAGAAATGGTTATGAGTCCTCTTCTTGTTTTTTTCTGAAAAACAGAGTGTCATCTTCTTGACATCCAGGTTCACAGATAGAGAAAAATGTAGTCGATGATGTTCTTGTGTTGATGTTCTCTTTTTCATTCTTCGCTCTTCACATGTATGCAGGAGTGTATGTATGTATACTGGTGTGTCCAGTCATTTCATTTCATGCACACGTTTCAGCACCTTCTTATTTTTGTCACGCTCTTATTTTTTCTCCAACCTACTTTTCTGCAGCAGGTGCATCTCTTATTTAAAGAACGAGCTCCGGCAACAGAAATGATTTCCTTTTTGAAGGTACGAAGTACGGTTCCCTGACATCCAACAACACACATTAAATAAATTTCAGTGCATTAAAATATACCTAATATGACCATTGGTTAGATTAAATAAAGATAAAGAAATTAAAGCAGCGTCGGGTTCTGTCTCTGGAACAATAGCTTTGGATATAGATAGCCTTGTGTATCGGTAGGTCTGATTTTGGTAGATTCTTGTGTAACAGTAGCACTTTTTGTAACGGTAGCCTTTCCATCAGTAACCCTTCTATCGGTAGACATCATGTCTATCGGTAGACATTGGTAGCAGTATGCTTTATTGCATCGGTAGCGGTAGGCTGGATGTACCGGTGATCTTCCATGTAATGGTAGCGGTAACACTGTATCGGTAGACATGCATAACGGTGACTTGTATTGGTAACCTTCCCGTATCGGTAGACTTGTTATAACGGTCACCTTCATGTATCGGTAGACTTGATGTAACGGTGACTTGTATCAGTAGGCTTGTTCTGTAACGGTGACCACATGTTTGTTTAAGCATTCTATTGGCAGAATGGGTTAAGTCATAATATATATACATCCAGTAATGAAAGATTTATATTAAACATCAAATAATAGGGAATTTCTTAACCAAATTCTTTGATCATAATATGAATAGTATAACATATTAATATATGGATGAAGTACACAAATAATTAGTATTGAACCATTATTCACAATAGGAATTATCAAACTATAAATAAGCATAATAATAAAGCATAATTGGGATAATCAAAATATAATAAAGCAACTAGATTCTCAGAGGGTTCAAAAATCTCCCCCATTTTGATAATCACACATATGCCAAAGTATTAAGAAAATTAAACTAATATCAGAGGAAAAAATTTACTATGAAAAACATTAAAACAAAGTTCTCATTTTTCTCCCCCTTTTAAAAAAATTCCCAGTTCATATGTCTCGTGTTTGTCTCCTATTTTTCTCCCCCTTTTGATTAACAAAATGAAGTGTAGGACTAGAGAAATGATATTCTAAAAGAGAATAGATTGCAAGGAAACATAAACACAGCAAGGTAGACAATGAAAGAGTAAATTACCATTTAGGTACAACAGGTACAAACTGAGAAAGTCAGGATTACAACAAAAATACAAGTGAATCCTTTCAAAAACATTCAGAATCACTCAATCATCCTCTTGAACAAGAGTCTTTCTCTTAGGATCAGAAGAGGGTGTAAGTTCAGATTTAGTAGATGGCTAAGGAATAACTGAATGAACAACCAAAGGGTCAGCCACTGAAACTGTACCAGATCTGAAATCTGTTCTCTTCTATGAGATCATAGGTGTCAAGCTTCGAATAGCCTGAACTGGAGTCAACTGAGGTGTACTCCCAGAGGTAGAGGCAGGAAGGGCAGGAGGTACAATCACAGGTCTGGCATCCACATGCAATAAGGGCAGCAACAGGTTCCTGAAATCCATACAAATATTTCCTCCTCTCTCCATTGCTGACACAAAATAATCTCGATTTTCAATGAATTTATCCAAGCCAGGAGTATGCTCCCTGAGCTAACTAACCCGTTCTCTGAAAACTTGAGTTACTGGGGGAAACTTCAGATTCTCCATCAAAAGCTTGAAATGGCTGGTCATTTGATGCTTGGTGTAGAATTTCTCAAAGTAAGCATCCATCTTATTTTTAATTGCCTCTTGAGAAGTAGTAACTGCCCATAGCTGATCACGAACAAAACTACTAACATCCCTAGTGGTTGCAAGTATCTGAGTATCCAAGGAGCCACTAGTAGTGGACTTAGCCAACTCTTCCTGGATAACAGTTCTGATTTGGTCAAGGTTCACAGTGGAGCTGGATGAGGGAAGGGGTTTAACTGAGAAAGCTACTATCTCCTTGAAAGATTGTGTCAGATTACTAACCACCTTCTGGACAAGTTCATCTTGACTGTTCAAGTGTTCCTTTACGGATGTCATAAAAGCCTCAAAAACTTCCACAAACTACATGACTACTTCTTTCATATATTTGATATCATTATGCACATGGGTTTGAGAACTATTCAAAGTAGTCAATGAAGAAATTGATTGTCTGAGAGAAACCACAGCTCATGTACAACTCTCAATTTGAGTATGGCACACCTTAACTTCATCCATAATTTCCTTTACTGGGATAGAAACAACACATCCCAGAGATAGCTCCAGGGATTGCTCCACATTCCTTATCTCTTCAACCAGACTTGTCTTCAAATTTGCCACTAACTCTCTTAGTGCTTATTTCAATTCAGCCTTTAAGGACTCAAGGTCCTCCTTGGTTGCCACATTTTCAACCACTGCAGGTAGGGTAACAGATTCTTTTTGGGACTGTTCTTCCTCATATGAATCTCCATAGAAAATTCCAAGAACCATATATCCTGGATCTGATGACCAACCTTCAATGTCATATAAAACAGATATTGACCCAATATGCTCCCCCTCACATAGAAAATTATCCTAAGGAATCTCCTCCAACTGTTCTGATCGATGTAATTCTACAACTTCCTCTACAACTATAGCTGATTCAATAGCCATTTGCTCTGAGTCATCAATGACTCTCTCATCAATAGATGATGCATCTTCTTACGGATCATGCACTGTTCTGACTGAACTAACTATCAGAGGGCTCAATCTAAGCTCTTCTTCTTCATTTTCCTCATCATCTTCTTCACCAGAATCCTCCTTTTCTCCATTAATAACATGATCGGATTCGGTTTCCTCATCCTCTTCATAGGTATCCTTAACAACATACTGACATGCTTCTTCTTCTTCTTCCTCAGTCTCAGTATCATTGTCCTTCAAAATAGTTTCTCCTTGGTAGTTCTTTTTGAGGGCTAGCTGCTCCATAAGAAATATTTTGAGGCAAAGGACTAGGAGGTAAATCAGGGTCTCCTCCTTCCTCAACTGATGCCTCTTCCTTCTCGGCTTCATCGTCATTGTAGACCGATTTTGGATCATGTGGTCCAAGACCAGGATCCCTCACATCCTTTTGTCTAGAAGGATGATCCACAAGAGCGTACTTGTCATAGATTTTTCCATCATCATTAACCCATGATTTCTTCCAAGGTTTCCAGCTGACTTTCATAATCATACAGACAGTTTTAGTGAGGAAAAAGTTATCCTTAACTACAACAGTTTCAACTTGAGGTCCAGCTACCTCCTTTGCCTTCAACATAATAGAAATCAATTTCGAAAAGAAAAGTGCATTGGACTTAGACTTCGGTCTAGTCATCTCCACAATCTGAATCATTAGCAGTCTGCATAAATTCACCTTTACTCCATGCTTTAACAGATATAACAAATAAATATCCTGAAATATGAGGGTAGCAAAATCTCCACTCCTTGGACTAATCACATGCTGACAGAAATTGAAAATTAGTTTATCCTCCCCTGCAATTTCTGCATCAATGACCTTTCTAGGAGTTCCATTTCCTGTAAATTCTAACAAGGAATACTCATATTCAAAAAAGTCACTATCAGTAGGTATGGATTTTGAATAAAATCCATAATCACCACTATGAGGAACCTTAAGGTTCTCAGCCTATTCAACTGATGAAAATGAAAAAGTTTGACTATTAACAAAGGAAATCATCCTATTTCTCTCCTCTGACGTCTCAAAATAGAAAAACTCATAAAAATCTTTTACCATTGTTGGATAATACGGTCCATTATTGTTCATGAAGCATCCATGCCATCCTTGTTCTTGTAAAACCTTCAGAATCAAGGAAATGATTTGGAGCAGCCATGCCGCACATAATTCCTTTTCCACTATAATTTCTCACATTGATAAATGTGGATTCACGATATTCCTTCGAACAACATCTCTACTGCTTCCACTAGCACAATCATTGGTTACTTTCTGTTTCTTAGCTTGCTGCGCATCACTCCCTTCATCCACTGAGTGTCTCTTCACACGGGCCATTTCAGATTCTGAGGCTTAGGTTTTTGCAAACTTGAGAGGTCTAGGTAGGAGGGTTTTGAACAGACAGTTTCGCGGTGATTGAGTGATGTCTAGAGTTGGGTTTAATATCATTTAGGATTCACATATAAAATAAATCTTACATTAAAAATAAATTCAATGTCTCGACCTTAATACGAAAATTTAAAACGGTGGGTGAGATGTACTAGTGAGGTGTCCTTAAATGGTGAGGTCTGATTGTGAGGTTTATCTAACAGTGAGGTTCATCCTAACTGTGAGGTTCATCCAAATAGTGAGGTTGATCCTAATGGTGAGGTTCACCCTAATGGTGAGGTTTATCCTAACGGTGAGGTTTATCCTAACGGGGAGGTTTATCCTAACGATGAGGTTTATCCTAATGGTGATGTTTATCCTAATGGTGAGGTTTATCCTAACGGTGTGGTTTATCCTAACGGTGAGGTTTATCCTAACGGTGAGGTTTATCCTAACGGTATGGTTTATCATAACGATGAGGTTTATCATAACGGTGAGGTTTATCCTAACACTTTAAGAGTAAGTTATCATTCCTAATTCGTGTCTAATGAAACACAATCATTTTGAATTTAATGGCTTAGTGAAAATATCAGCTAATTAGAGTTCAGTGCCTATAAATTCAAGAGTTATATCACCTCATTGATAATGATCTCTTAGAAAGTGGAGTCTAACGTTAATGTGTTTGGTTCTAGAGTGAGACACATGGTTCTTTGAGATGTTGATCACACTTGTGTTATCACAGTTAATTGAAACAAGTTTAACTCAAATCCATAGTCCAATACAGTGTGTTTCATCCACAGAATTTGTGCACAGCAACTACCAGTAGCTATATATTCTGCTTCAGCAGTAGATAATGCAACTGAGTTCTGTTTCCTACTACACCATGATACTATAGACTTTCCAAGTAAATGACATGTTCCATATGTGCTCTTTCTATCTAACTTGAATCTAGAAAAGTCAGCATCCAAATAATTTATTAAATCAAATGATTGGCCTTTTGGTAAAAAAATCCCAAATTAGCTGTATTTTTAAGATATTTGAAAATCCTTTTAACAGCATGTAAGTGTGACTCTTTAGGGTTAGCTTGAAATCTAGCACACATACATACACTAAACATAATATCAGGTCGACTAGTTGTAAGATAAAGTAAACTCCCAATCATACCTCTATAATAATTTTGATCTACTGGTTTACCAGTATCATCAGAATCCAATTTACTAGTGGTACTCATAGGTGTATCACTCCCCTTAATACTATCCAAACCAAAATGTTTTAACAAATCCTTATTATATTTACTCTGATTCAAAATAATACCATCTTTAGTTTGAAATATTTGAAATCCATGAAAGTACATAAGCTCTCCCATTAAGCTCATTTCAAACTCATTTTGCATAACCTTTAAAAAATCAGTACATAAATAATTTTTAGAAGATCCAAAAAAAATATCATCAACATAGATTTGTACTATTAAAACATCTTTTGAAATTATTTTTATAAAAAGAGTGGGATCATCAATTCCTTTTGTAAATCCTTTTGAAATAAGAAAATTTGTACGCCTTTTATTCCAACATCTTGTAGCTTGTTTTAAACCATAAAAATCTTTAGAAAGTTTAAAAACATGATTTTGAAAGTGAGGATTTGAAAAACCAGGTGGTTGTTCTACAAAAACATCTTCAACAATAAAACCATTTAGAAAAGCACATTTCACATCCATTTTATATAACTTGAAATTCAGATGTGATGCAAAGGCAAGTAAGATCCTAATTGCCTCTAATCTAGCTACAGGTGAAAAGGTTTCCTCATAGTCAATTTCTTCTTCTTGATTGTAACCTTGTGCAACTAGTCTAACTTTGTTTCTAATGATATTTCCAGACTCATCAACTTTTTTTCTAAACACCCACTTTGTTCCTATGGTTAAAGTGTCCATAGGTCTTTCTACTAATTCCCATAAATTATTTATTTCAAATTGATTTAGTTATTCTTGCATAGCTATTACCCAGAATTCATCATTGATAGCATCATTGTTATATTAAGGTTCTAACTGTGAAAGAAAAGCTTGATGTTCAACCTGATTTCTTAGAGAATCCTTAGTCTGTGTTCCTTTATCTAGATTACCTACAACAACATCTAAAGGATGGTTCTTTAGAATCATAGTTGTTATTGAAAAGGCAGGGCTAGAGATCTCAGGATCATCAACAGCTTGGGAGTCAACAGAAGCAGGTTCTGAAAAATTTTCAGAACTGGATGCTTTAATTATAGGTCCACTGTCTTTATCATTAATGTTCAAAACAGAGAGATCATCTTCATGATTTTGAAGAGAGGTCTTAGGGTCATGTGGATTAGTTTCATCAAATTTGATGTTAACAGATTCCTCCACACATTTGGTTCTCTTATTGAAAACTCTATAAGCTTTGCTAGAAATATAGTAACCTAGGAAAATTCCTTCATTACGCTTGGATGAAAACATGTCAAGATTATCTTTAGTATTATGAATAAAGACTTTGCAACCAAAAACTCTGAACTATTTAACCTTAGGTTTCCTATGGTTCCATAACTCATAAGGAGTCTTCTTAAGAATAGTTCTGATCAAGACTCTATTGATAACATAACAAGATGTATTGACAGCATTAGCCCAAAAATAAACATGTAGTTCATACTCATTGAGCATGGTTCGGAAAATTTCATGAAGGGTTCTATTCCTTATTTCTACTATACCATTTTGCTGAGGTGTCCTAGGGGCAGAGAAATTGTGAATATAGCCATTGTGTGAGCAGTAGGATTCAAACTCAGGATTATCAAACACACGACCATGATAAATTCTCATGGTTTTAATCTTAAGTCCACTAAGGATCCGTACAGACTTCGAAGATTTAACAAAGTAAGAAGAATCTTCACTTCTGTGAGCTAGAAAATATACCCAAGTATACCTAGAATAGTCATCTACTAGAACATAGAAATAGTGCTTCCCATTTAAACTAGAAACTCTAGAAGGTCCAAAAAAATCCATGTGAACCAACTCGAGAGGTTGAGAAGTTGACACTTATTTCTTTGATTTTAATGAAACTTTATGTTTCTTTCCCTTTTGACAGGGATTAAAAAAATTATCTACTGGGAATTCATGTTTTGGTACGTCTCTAACTAAGTTCTTCACAGTAAGTTTTCTTAGTGAATGTACATTGCAGTGTCCTAATCGTCTGTGCTAATGCCAAGACTCTTTATGAAAAGCATTTAAACAAGTATTATTTTTGCATAGCTAAAGAATTTAAATCAACAGCATAAACATTTTGATTTCGCAAAGCAGAAAATACTAAGGGATTTTTAGAATTAAAAACATTGCAAGATTCATTTTCAAATTTAACATTGAATCCATCATCACATAACTGAGAAATAGTTAGTAAATTATACATAATTTTAACAACAAATAGGACTTTAGAAATTAATACTGAGTCAGTGTTACCAATCTGGCCTAAGCCGATGATTTTCCCTTTAGAATTATCACCAAAAGTGACAAAAACCTCCATCAACTCTGACTAAGATTTTAAATCATGAGAAGTCTCCTGACATATGTCTTGAACATCCATTGTCCATGTACCAGGTCTTTCTACAGGATCTCTTTAAGTAGGTTCCCTACAAAACAGATTTAGATAGGAAATGATTTTGTTACCCAGATTTTCTTATTTCCAGACAGGTTAGCCAATAAAACATTAGGTAACCAAATTTGTCTTTTGGGGCTCATAAAACTTGCAGAATCAATATATTTAGACAGATAAACCTTATTAGATCCATAACTGTGAATATAACTAGTTGAAGCATATGAACTTCCAGAACTATAACTATCTACATTCTGTCTAGATTTAGGAATAAATTTAGTTTTTGTAATTTTTCCTTTTCCAGGTTAGTATCCTATACCAGTAGTATATCTAGGTGCAATCTACATACCTAGAATTTGAGTAAGAATATATTTTCCATTTGTTAAATTCTATAACTCCTTCCTAAGTTTCTCATTTGACAATTTCAGTTCAGTGTTTTCTTTAAGTAACTAAGCATTCTTTTCTATTTCTATGTCAAGATCATATTTATGTTTTATATTTAAAGCATATTGTTTCTTTAAACTTTTGTATTTGTCCTTCAGCCCATTACAGGTTTCTTATAACATATCACAGTATTCAAATAGTTCAGATTTTGATATACTTTCAGAAATCAGAATCATCTCCAGAATAATAAAAATTTAAAGCAGGAGTTTCAGATGTTACCTCAGAGGTGTTTTTCATAAAAAAACTTGTTTTCCTTATTTCTGATTTCAGTTTCAGAAGATTCAGATTCGCTAAAGCTATCCTCAAAAGCACTCCAAGTAGCTTTCATGGCTTTCTTATACTTATTGTCCTTATACTCATACATCTTCTTGTATTTCAGCTTTGGGCAGTCTTCTTTTATATGTCGTTTTCTTTTGCATTCATAGCAGACAACTTCATCATATTTGTCAGATTTCTTCCAGTCCTTTTTCCAGTGTCCCTTATTGTCATACCTACCTTTTTAATTTGATTTTCTGAAAAAATTCTTTTTCCTATAAAACTTCTTAAATGTTCTATCTATGTGAGCCATTTCTGCATCACTGTCATATGCACTTTCAATTTCTTTACAGCTTGAGCTATCATTTACAGGTTGAAGTTTCTCTTTATCCTTGTTCTTTGATATCAAAGTCTTGAAGGCAACTGAATTCCTTTTTGGTTCATCTTCTTCTTCTTTGTTTACCTTAAGCTCTTCTTCATACATCATCAACTTACCGATCAGTTCCTTAATTGGCAGTTCACCAATACCTCACTATTCTCTAATTGAAATAGAAGTGCCCCTACATATTTCAGGTAGGCATCTCAAAATTATCATGATCTGATCCTTTGATGGAACATCCTTTCCCATTGAAATCGTTGTGTTCACAATTTTGTTAAACCTGAGATACATATCAGAAATGGGTTCATCAGGCGTCATCTTAAAATTATCATATTTAATGTATAAGTGTTCAATCTCATTTCTTTAACGTTAGTCGTTCCATCATTAGACACAATTAAGGTATCCCAAATTTCATGTGCAGTCTTACAAGAAGATATTCTATTAAATTCCTCATCTCTTAAAGCACAATACCGAGCATTCATAGTGTTGTAATTATTTTTGTAGGCTATCTTAGTAGCTTCCTTCCAAGTAGTTCTAACAGTAGTAGGAATTTTATATTCTGATTTTATGGCAGTCCTAATATCTAAACCCATGATTTCTAAATGAATTTTCTTCTTAATCTTCCACTGATCATAGTTGTTTCCATTGAAAAATGGTGGTCTATTAGTAGAAACACCTTCAAGTCTATTATCCATGATAACTAGGTTAATGTAGAAATTTTAAAGAGATAAAAATTTAGAAATAACAGAAATTTTAAGAACTTTAAAATACAACTAAAATCACAGTTTCAAAACAGAGTACTTCAGAAAATATTTTAATCCTCTGATACCAAATGTTGGTCGTAGTGGATACTCTAGAGGGGGGTGAATTGAGTTCCAATTAAAATTTATTTTTTAAAAAAATCTTTCACTAAAATCCCCAATTTAAAATACTAATTGAATTGCAGTGAATTTGAATTAAAGAAAAATTTCAATTAGGTTCTCAAGGGATTGATTAATTCCAAGTTAATCTAATCAGAAGATCATATTAGCTTTTGAAACTAACCTAATGATTTACAAATAAATCAAACACTTGCTAATTCAATTATCAGAGTAACTTTGAAAACCAGTTTAGGTTTTAAATCACTTGGTAGAGGAATAAAAGGTTTTAGATAAAACTAAATAAAGCATAGAAGATATGACCAAGAGGTTCAGTCTCAAGACCAGACTTAGTATTGTCAAAAATTTATATAAATTGGATCCACACCCGGGATCGGGGTTCACAACAGTTTACAATTGTCCAGGTCAATGACCTCTACCACTGTTCTACGTGGGAAACAAAACAACAAAAAATCTAGTTATCCAGGCCACACATGACCTCTACCACTATCCAAAGTGGGAAATAAAAGATGTAAAGAGTTGGATGAGGATTTACAGATCCTCTAGTTAAAGTACAAGAGACAGTGTGTGTGTAAAATACAGCAGATGACACACACTGCTCAAAATGTAAATAATAAATCACTGAGAAGGATATAGAGTTTAGAATGGCTCTAGTGATTGCAGTTTAGCTCCGGACTCCTTCGAATTTGATCAGAAATGGTTCTGAGTCCTCTTCTGGTTTTTTTCTGAAAAACATAGTTTCGTCTGCTTGATATTCAGGTTCATAGATAGAGAAAAATGTAGTTGATGAAGTTCTTGTGTTGATGTTATCTTTTTTGTTCTTCGCTCTTCACAGGTATACAAGAATGTATGTATGTATACTGGTGTGTCCAGTTGTTTCTTTGCTGGAACACATTTCAGCACCTTCTTATTTTTTTCACGCTCTTAATTTCTTCTACAACCTACTTTTCAGCAGCAGGAGCATCTCTTATTTATAGCACGAGCTCCGACAACAGAAATGATTTCCTTTTTTCAGGTACGAGGTATGGTTCCCTGACATCCAACAACACACATTAAATAAATGTCAATGTATTAAAATATACCTGATATGACTGTGGTTAAATTAAATAAAGATAAATAAATTAATGCAGCGTCAGGTTCTGTCTCGGGAACGGTATTTTTGGATATCGGTAGCCTTGTGTATCGGTAGGTCTGAGTATCGGTAGCTTCTTGGGTAATGGTAGCCCTTTGTGTAACGGTATCCTTTCCTTCAGTAACCCTTCTATCGGTAGACTTCATATCTATCGGTAGACATTGGTAGCTGTAATCTTTATTGCATCGGTAGCGGTAGGCTTGATGTACCGCTGATCTTCCATGTAATGGTAGCGGTAACTCTGTATCGGTAGACTTGCATAACGGTGACTTGTATCGGTAACCTTCCCGTATCGGTAGACATGTTATAACGGTGACCTTCATGTATCAGTATACTTGATGTAACCGTGACTTGTATTGGTAGGCTTGTTCTATAACGGTGACCACTTGCCAGTTTAAGCATTCTATTGGCAGAATGGGTTAAGTCATAATATATATACATCCAGTAACGAACGATTTATATTAAACATAAAATAATAGAGAATTTCTTAACCAAATTCATTGATCATAATATGAATAGTATATCATATGAATATATTCCTGAAGTACACAAATAATAAGTATTGAACCATTATTCACAATAGGAATTATCAAACTATAAATTAGCATAATAATAAAGCATGATTGGGATTATCAAAATATAATAAACCAACTAGATTCCCAGAGGGTTCAATATTCTGCTCTGGTGTTATGACTTCAATGGTTTGTGCATGGAAATGTTCATATATGTACTTTCTATAGAGAGATACATGGAACACACCAAGAAATTGAGAGATATTCAATTGAAGCACCAATAGATAAGCTAATTCCCAATATGATCTACAGTTTCAAAAGGAACAATATGCCTAGGGATTAACATTCCCTTCTTTTAAAATCTCATTACCATATTCTAGGGATATATTAATAGAAATAGCTTTTCACCCACATAAAACAATATTCCTTTTCATAGATTGTTATGATAACCTTCTTATTGACTCTGAGCTGCACTTATGTGTCATTGATTGGAACTAACATTATCTTCTATTTCCTCAACTATATCCGGAACCAATAAATTTATTTTCCTAACTTCATTCTAGCATGTTGGATTTCTACACTTCTTACTATAGAGTGATTCATAAGGAACCATATGAAAACTTGGATTAAAGATATTTTTGTATGAAATTTCAACCAAAGGTAGTTGTTGATCCCAACCACATTAAAAATACATAAGGAAGGATCTCAACATGTATTATAGTGTTTGAATTCACTTCTTAAGATGACCATCTATCTACGTTTGATAAGCAATTCTGAAACATAACTCTGTATCCATAGCATGTTGATGACTTCTATAGATCTTTGAGATAAACACTCAGGTCCCAATCTGATATAATAGAATGTGTTACTCCATATAATCTCACAACCTACATAATATATATCATAGAAATTTCATCAAGAGATAGATGTTCTCTAATAATAATGATGTGTGTAAACTTCGTAAGGTGATAATCTATTACCAAAATTTTATTGTGGTGTTTAGATGTTTCGGGTTGTCTGATGAAAATTTCTATAGAGATATTTTCCCATTTCCATTATAGAATTGGCAGTGGTTGTAATATCACTATATACTTCTATCTCTTAGCATCAATTTACTAAAAAACCTAATACCGAGAAAAATAATCTAAAAAATCATTCTTTATGTCATCCCACTAGAAATAATCTTTCAGGTCCCTTTACATATTTGTGCATCCAAGATCAATAGATAATGAGGAACTATGAGCCTCATCCAACAGACCCTTCTTTACTTATTTTCTGGGAATAATTAAAACATGGTTCCTATAAATTATTATTTCATTAAAATCAACTTTTAACTCAAGAGCATTTCTCGCCATCTTTTTCATCTCTACAACTTCCTTTTTAACCTCATCATTATTCACTTTTATATATGGTTGAGCATTAATTTGAGAATGATATTATTTATCGACTTACATTAAAATGTCTAGATCCATCGTATTCAAATCTGTATATATTGGATCATTTTTTAACCTTATCATTAACACCCTATCTTGGTCCATTCTACTCAAATCATCTTCTTCCATGTTCTCTTTCTTATGGTTGTAATGTACTGAGGAGTCGTAATATTTAATCAAATCCAACCATCTTCTTATGTGAATATTCATACCCTTTTGAGTGAAAACATTATTTAAACTTTTATTATCAGTATATATGTCACACTTTTCCCTATAAAGATAATTTCATTACATCTTAAATAAAAAAATATTGCAGCATACTCCAAATCATGAGTTTTGAAATTTTATCTTGGATTTTCAGTTGTCATGATGCATAACCAATCACCATATCATTTTTTTAAAACATATCTCAGCCCCTTCTTAGATGAATCAATATATGTCACAAACCATTCTATACTACATTGTAGTTTGAGAATAGGTGAAATCATAACCATATTTCTAACTCTTTGAAATTATCTTCACATTTTCCATCCAAATGTACTAATATCTTTTCTGAGTAAAGATGGTGAGTGGATCAGATAATCATGATAAATATTTCCAAAAGTGTTTATAATACCCAGAAAAACCCAGAAAAAATTAGATCTCTATTTTCATTGTTATTCTAGGCTAATGATCAATAACTTTACTCTTTGTTGGATCCACAGATATACCCTTTACTGATATTATATGACCAAAAAATGAATCTTCATGAAGAAAAAATTCACACTTGGTAATTTTTTCATAATTATTATCACTTCTCAATGCCTTAATTAATATAGTATTTTGATCTTTGTGTTCTTACTTACTCTATAAATATAATGGAATATCATCTTTAAATACTAACAAAAACTGATCCAGTTAGTCTCTAAAGACAGTATTCATTAAATTCCATGAAGATATAGGTAAAATAAGTAAGACCAAAAGGCATCAATATAAATTCAGTGTCCATACCTTTTACAAAATTTCATCTTGGATTTATCCTCCTTCTTGACCCATAATTGATAATATCCAGAATGAAGATTAAACTTGTGTTTGTAATCATCTTTGCATAGTTAGTCAAAAAATTCATCAATACGAGGGAGATGATATTTTTTCTTGATAGTGATCTTGTTAATCATTTAATAGTCAATGAAAAGTCTCATTGATCCATATTTCTTATTAATAAATAGAATAGGAGAACTTCAATTTCATTCACTAGAGAATATGAATCCCTTTTTCAAGATTCTATTTGAGTTTCTTCTTCAATTCCTACAACTAAATTGGGGTTATTCTATAAAGAGTCATTTAAATATTCATATCACCCGGTATGAGTTCTATTGAAATCTAAATTACATTTTTTGGTGTAAGACCTAGCAATTATTCTGGAAAGGCATAAAAACGAACTTGAAATTGGTGTATTCATAATGGTGAGTTTCTCCCAAACCATATGGGATTTATAACCTTCACTAAAAGGAATGTAGACCCAAAAGATGTAAGTAATTTTCAATGGATGTTCATATTCATCCTTGCATCGATATTAGATAATAGATTAATTCAAAATATGAAATTTTACTTCCATTACATGGAAAAACCAGTGAGATCCATATATATAAATCCAATCAATTCAATTAATCTCAATGAATTCCACTAGAGTATGGATCAAAATATTTTTTGGAATAAATTTCCCACAAACATCAACTAGAGAAGAATTATAAACATGTGATGTTACTACTTCTCCATTAGATGTTTTAAAATATAACTCAACATCCAATTTTTGATGTAATACGGTGATACCTGTAGAATATTCTTTAGAAGTAATAGATTGGGAGGATCTAGAACCAAATAAAACATTAGTTATTTTTGAGTGGATGGCAAGTGGACCTTTCACCACTTCATTGTCGTACTCCATATCTCTAGTAGTGATCACGTGTGATTTCCCTTGGACTTGATACATAAGAGGTTGATGACATCAACCATCATCAATAACCCTTATATTAGGTTTGGGTTAGGGAAATTCCCATTTTACTTTCACTTATAAAATTGAAACGTGGGAGGTGCATTATGTGTATCTTGTTATCTATTCGCATTATTTGATATATTTATCTCATCACATTGGAATTTGATTGGTTGATGGCCTTATTTCCTACACATAAAACATTTAATTGTCCCCATAAGATAGTTTATCCATGTTTCTTCCAACAAGTTTAGGATCAAATATATCTAATTTTCTTATCACTGTAGTTTTAAGATTTTCCCTTGAATTTCATTTTTCTCTGCTTATCAAACACATAATATTGAAGGGTGACTCCAATATCCCTATCAACCATGAAATATTATCAAAATATTTCTTTATGGATACTAAATTATTTAATATCTAACACACTTAGGATAATTGAATTCGATCCACTGAATAATTGAAACATCTTACTCGTTGGTTGAAGGATAATTTCATAACAATACCATGAAATTAATGTAAAATTGTCATTATAGGTACCAATGGATTCATAATCATTTTTATTTAGTTCAAGGAAAACCTTATCCTTCTTCATTTGAATAATATGAGTAATGTACTTGTTAAGAAATATGTTCTTGAAATCATCTCATTCCACGGAGTCAACTTCACCTCATTGCCTCATATTCTTGTTAATATTCCACCAATGATCCACTTGAACTTCCAAATTATAGAAAACCGAAATGAATTTCTCTTGTTCTAAACATTTGGGAAATAAATATATATTTGTACTGGTATGTATCCATAATTCATCAACTAGTTGTTCAGAAGACCAACTGAATGAATGTGGAAGTTACCTCATAAAGGACTCAATAGAATTGTGTTCCCTTGTTTGCTTGTTTGGAAGTCCTTCATAATTAATTGTTTGATAATGTTTTGTGAGCATAGAAACAAGGTTTTTCTTTCAGTAACCCAAATCATTTAGTGTATTAGGAGGAAAATTGTGTCATTTTCCATCAAACTTAGCATCAAAATGGTTCCTTTGAGTTCTATCAATTGACCAAATCAAAAATTAAATAGTGTGATTGAAACTAATCATAGTGTTAAAAACACATAATTAAGGGAAATTACATACAAAACATAAATTTAATACATATTAGTTTCTATCATAGGTTAATTATGATCATTACAAAAACTCTAGTACTTCATCCTATACTGAGACTTCTCTATGGGATTCTTCCTAAGGTTTTCTCATCCTTGTTTCCAATGGATTACTAAACCTGGCTCAAGTTCCAAATATAAGGCCTAAAAATTTCATACAATGATATTTCATCTAAAATCAGTTAATATTCATTACATAACATAAAAAACACAATATAAATGTATAGTTTTAGTGTATTTGGAAATTTGGAAACACCAAAAACTAATTAATAAAAAATATATAAATCGTCTCCCACTTATTCCATCATAAATAGAATCCTTTTGACACAACTTATTTAATAACAATCTATGTATCCTTGGAAAAGAAATATAAGAAATGGGTGACCTCATATGATCAGTAAGGGTAACCAAGAGAGATAACATAAGAATAAGTTCATAAGAATATGAAAATATCTTTCGAAAATTATATCATAACTATCAATGATAATGATACTGTGTCATGAAATAAATCAGATAAGTTCATAATGAATCAAAAAACATATTCCATGAGAGCGTAACATAATACTTGAAATTGTGTCCTACACATAAGAATATAAAATAAATTACATATTAGTCCAAGATCATTTCCAAGACCATCATAGTGGACAAATTCCTTTACTGAACCAGGTTCACTCCCTATTATATCATTGGATTACATAACCGAGTTTACTTCTCTTTCCTGTCCAGTCTATCTCATGAAATATAAATATTTACCCAATACATTAAAGGTAGACATAGTTCCCAAAAATCAAATAATGAAAACCAGACATATGTGTTCCAAAAGTACATAAATCAATTTTCATATCAAAACCTATAAAAAGAAATGGGTTTTGTAAACATCAATAAATCATAACATAACCTATAGAAAAGAAATAGGTTCCATGAGTATCATTTCATAATAAACATAAACCCAACAAGGAAATAATATTGATTTTACCCTAGAAAAATATCCTTATTAATAAAAAATTATCATCGTATAATTTAATATTATATGGGAAATAATTTTGAGAGATCATTTGAAAATAATTGTTGATGAAAATATTCATTATTCTTTGAAAGCATTTTCTTTTCCTAAAATGTTGTGCAATTTGAAAATAAAATATTTTAATTTAAAATAACCAAGAAATAATATAAGGAATGCCTCAAGGAATTAATATGTAATGAAAGGAGAAAAATCTATTCATTCCATATATGTTAAAAGAACACTTCATTCATAGTTTTTCAAGAAATTCCACAAAGTACCTCATTTGGGAATTGATAAAAGATTCCTTTCAAAACATTTAGTGAAAATTAACAAATGTGTAAAATTGAATTTAAAAAAAATTATAATAATATTAATAATATATCTTTAATTTTTTTACGAATCATGGAAATGGAAGATAAATATTTCCCTGTAGATACTTACCTATAAAAAATTACAAAAAATAATGAGATTGTGGAATTAACTCATACCTTAGATATGATTTCCATTATATATATCTGAAGCTCCAGTGTAATGGTTTAATGAATATTGGTAATTTATACCAGAACCATATTAATATTTATGATTTTATATATGATCCTATTATATTATCTTATCACCCATTTGTTAATAATATTTCATTTTTACTATTCTCTCAGGTGTTAACCACTTCATTTTCTAATGAAACTTTTTTCACATAAGTCTTAGTTCTTGTTCATAGGATATAGTTCCATAACATCATGGATGATATTATGGTATTATATATAATATGTAATCATTATATAAATTTACATAATTATTTTTTAGGGTGAACATGGAAAATGAATCGTGTTACATCGTGGAGATGGAAGGCCATACGTACGCACGAGGAATGGTATCATTTCATTAATGCTAAAATGGTAAATAATAGGATAGTATTTTTTTAAAAATAAATTTAATTTTATAATTATATTACATATATATATATATATATATTATTTCCATCTTTATTCCTATCCTAATAACGTGGTGATGAAAAACAAATTACACCCTAGCGAGGAGAAGGTTAGTCGTATGTATGTACGCGTGGTACTTCCATTTTTCATAGGATGGATAAAACGTGGAATATGGTTGTTACACAATCAAAATAACATATAAAAATCTTGGTGATAATGAATTTTTTACCTTATAATGGAAAAAAATATCTGAATAGGAAGTAGAATAAGAAATAATCTGGAAATAGTTGGTAACGACAATTACCTCGTCTTTGGTGAACATCCTTTACATCTCCACTTATGGAAACTGGAGTTGATATTTTGAAAAGAACTGAATCTCTATATTTTTAGTAGGGAATTTTATTAGAGAAATTTTTTTGTTATGGTCGAGGTTGAAGGATCAATGTGATGTGTATAAGTGAGGTAAGAGGTTCCCTTTAATAATTTAGGTGGGGTTCACTAACAGAATTTCTAAAAAACATATTGTATAGTAAATTAAATATAAAAACATACCTTAAAATATCATTCAATATAATACAAGACGATATAATGTTGTAATATTATCAACAAATATATATTAATAATGATTTGGTATTATTTTAAAACTTATCATTTTGATTAACACTTAGATAATCTATTTTAATTTCAAATAAGTTAAAAATAATAAATATTAAAATGTTTTAATTTTTAACTATGTCATATCAATTACACCATAAATTAATGATTTATAACATTTTAGACCATATTATAATTAATTTTTATTTTTAAATATGATTCATGACTTTGAAATAATTAAATAAAATAATATTTTGATAAAATAAAATTATTGTCAATTTTACACTATTCATTACATGGATTTTTAAAATATAAATATAATAATTTTACTACAAACCAAATATTTTATTATATCAATAATAAGTCATGTTAATAGAGAAATCAATTTATAACATTAATTATTTCAAAAAATATTAATTTTAATATTTTTATTAACATATGATTTTTTCTTTCCATTAATAAAATAATTACTGTATCAACATTTTATAATTATTTAATATAATATTCATTCAGTAAAAATAAAACAAAACATGATGAAGATAAATATTCAATATCCAATAATAATATTTCTTGTAGAATATATATTTGGTGTAACCCTATATTAAAAATCATAGATTTTTTAAAACATGCTTTAAATTTTTAATAAATAAAATGTCATAAATATCATAATCACATCTATGATTTCCAAATGTAAAAAATAAATTTATATATGTAAAATATGTTCACTAAATTAAAAATTAAAATTAATGTTTTTTCATGATATAAATTTCCCCATGCGGACATATAAAATATATTTAAGATAAAAGAAGTGACATTTTTTGACATTCATTAACTTTAATTTTATATAAGTCATTTTCATGAAAAAGTATACATTAAAAATCATATTTAAGATCCTTATGTTTTTAGGTTCAAATTATCCTCATCCAATAAAATTTTGTTATGTGCTAGATTTATTTAATAGACCTTATCATTTTATTACACAATTTAACTATAACACCCCAAGCTTCCACGGTACGTTTCCCTTTGAATAATGCAATGGCGTGCATTGTACGCTACTTCGAGATTCTTACACACCTCAACCAATCAATCTATCCTTTATGAAATTTTATAAATTCTATCTCTCAAAATGGACTTCATTTTTGGATTCGGAATATCGAAATTAGCCTAGGGTGAAATTTTGGTACTTTTCGGATAACTTTCATATTTTAAGGAATAGTGAAAATTAATAAATTTTAATAAAAAAAAATTTAATTGAAATATTTAATATTGAAAAATTATGAATTTGAGTGGTTTTAAATTATATTTATAATATATTTTTACCATTTAATTCATTGTTTTTTATTGGACATAATTTCACAATTAAACCAGACATAAACAAGTGCCAAACTTTTGATAGTTATTATCTCTTAAAAACAAGATTTTTGTTTTAACGACGGTAATTAATTTTAAATTAATTTCTTCCACTTCTGCGTATTGAATTTGGAAAAATGGATTCCATATTTGGAATCAGGATTTCCAAGTTGTGTAAATATGTATCTTTTATTTTTAGACATTTTGAATAATTACATCGGTAAATATTTTATTTACCACGGTTAAAAGGTAAATCCGGTAAATAAGGGTTAAACAATAATATTATAATAATAAAACAATTACCCTAAAACGTGTCCTAACCTTATTGGTTGATACATTTCTGACCATGGGCATCTTTGGGTTGATTTTGGGACCCCTTGGAGCCAATTGTAAGTGATAGGGACACATTATTTTAATTAAGTTAAAATGAATACAAAAATGACACAAGCATATATCTTTTAGAAAATCAATTTTTACATTGGGTTATATATGGGGGATTTTCGACTAAAAATATTAATTAGAAATAAAAAAAGATTTCCTACATAATGGTATATTATTTATATTTTTTAGAGATAAAATAATTTAATTTATTTATGACACAATGATGATGCAGTAATAACCATAATAGTAAAAAATAAACATAATTGATATTATAAATACCCAAATAAATATAATTTGAGACTTTTAATGAATTAAACTAATTTTAGAGGATAATATGACATGTTATTAATGATTTAATTAACTTTGTTTGAAGTAATAATTCTGTTATGAGTTTTAAAAAAATCGACTATTGAATTGTGTCAAAATTGACAAAAAAGAGTATTTAAAACAAATATTATATTATTAATTGATATTAAATTCTTAAAAATCTAAGGTTAGGCCACCAGACTAATATCATTATAGTTGTATCATTAATGGACCACTTGGGGGGTCTCTTCGATGTATATAGTAAGTTTATTAACTATATAATATAAAAACACAAAGGGACATGGTAAATGTCAAACTAATTAACTATGAGTTAAAACTAAACTATATGGATAATATAATTACCCAAACCTGTCTAAATTCTTTTGGTTGAATTTTTTTCTACCTATAACCACCTTAACCTTTGAATAATCAACTTTGGAGCCATTAGAAACCGAATATAAATGTATTATAAATTAATATTTCTACCTTTTCCAAAGGTGCCCCTCACCCCTCTTATAAAAGGGCACTCCTTCTCATTTCTTCACACCTTCAAAGCCTTTTTGTTCGGCAAACCCCTGACCAAATACTCTCTCAACTTCTATCACTACAACCTAGAGGCCTTAGTTTGATCAGAAAGCCAACCTAAGTAGCCTTTTTGATCAAATCAAAAGGAAGAACCTGAAGAAGAGGTAATGTTTTCACTACCCCTTTTCAAGTTCCTTTCTTCTTCCACTTCTTCTTTATTTGTTATTACCAATCTAAAATAATAAATCCAGTATCTTATATATACTGTGATGTTATTATAAATATGGTACAAGCATATTCAGTATTCTATCCACCCTTTGAATAACATGTCACCACACGTGCGTACGTACGGCTTACCGTCTCCACGTCATGGTGTAATTGTTATTCAATATATTATTATTTCGGTGGGTATAATAATGTTGTGTAACTAATTTAAATAATAAATATAACATGATAATTATTCTGTATTTATGATATACAATCCAATTATATATTATTTTAATATCAAAAGAATGATATTTTCGCACGTGCGTACGTACGGATTACCGTCTCCACGAACGCGATAAGATTCATTCTCCATCATATCCATTCAAGTTTAATTCTCATTTGGTGATTAAAAATAATGTTTAAGAACTTTATATAATTCTTTATATGAATAAGATAAAACCTATCCATGAAAAACATGGCTTATGTAACAAAACATATAAAAGAAAACGAGTAAGTTAACACTCAAAATGACGATAATTCTAAGATATTATTAACAAAGAAAGGTTAAAAGATCATATATGATATCATATTAATGTATATGATTCATTAATAACTTAATAACAATTATTTCAACATTATACAGGCGGTTAACCTAACCCCAACCAATGAAAAGTACAAGGTAAGGGGTTTCTTAACTCACTTTTAATTCCATGAGATTTCCATTGTTCACCACTTATTTAGTACATGTGGTGTGTGTACTGACCATGTTTGTATTAATTTTGTAATATACTTTAATTCATGTATATTTACATCATCATTTTATGGTCCTTCTTTCATGGGTTTATGTTTTTTATGTTACCAAATTAATAAGGGAATTTGAAATTTCAATTTCCACTCATTCGGCTTTACGCATGCTTCATTGATTATTTTACTCCACGATTATGTGTAGAATCACAATTCATTTTATTATGGCATAATTTTCACTCCCCTTTTTTGTGGATATACATTGTATACACATAATAACTCCATTGATAATTTCTCAAGTCATCGATATGAATTTGATAAGAGTAATTTTAACTCATTCTCCATTTGTTGAGTTAAACATCCAATTCATTTGTGTTGTTTTTATAAGATTATGTTTGAATGTCATTTGATTGTTTTACACCAAATATCCAATCATATTTAGTTTATTTATATTTTTCACACATAACTATGTCGTTGATTTATCCTTAACCTAAGGATACGGCCTTTATGAGAGATTTCATCTCAATTTACATTCCATTGAGACTTCTTTGTTGTTATACACCAAATCACTTTTATGTGGTGTATATAATGTATTTTTACATAGTATATCATGAATCCATTTATTCTCATGATATTACAAATTTTTGATTACCTCAATTATTTGTATTCAAGTGTCTTTCTTTTGGTTAGAATCTCTAACTAAAATACCATATTTAAATGTTTTAAAGACTTATTCATCTAAATCATTCTCATTAATGTCCTTGTTTTAAAAATGGGTTTAAGGATTTATTTATATGGACATTAATGTTATAAAATTAAAACTCTTTTTAAAAAGTTTCAAAGTGGTATGGGACACTTTGATTCAAAAATCTATTCTTAAATGGCTTCTTGACAAATAGTGTGACTTTTAAATGATTTCAAGAAAAAGGGGGATATTTCTCTCAAATAGTTTTGATAATTATTTTCATCTATGTCAACATCCTTAATTATTCATGGTTGAGGATAATTTTATAAAATAAAATATTCCATATTGTATCGAATGAGTTATGTTTGACTGTGGATGTGCTATTTTTATACCATTCATGGTTTGTGGTTAAAGTATTGACATTTCGTATGCTAGTTTTAAAACGAATGTTTATGTTATATTTAAACCTGTTCATATGAGGAATACATTGGACTTAATAAGTGATGGGTGGAGCCCACTATAGATCCTCGATGCATCGGTAGGTCTCATGAGACAAAATAGTGTCTTGGCACAAGGCCTTGACAAAATATTATTTGTAGTCTTGGCATGAGGCCTTGGCTATGTGGTTATGATAGTCTGGCATTATGCATTCCATCATTATGAAAGTGGTTATTGATATTTAATGTGATTGTTCGACTAGTAGAATATCCATTTGAATAAGTAAATGGCATTATTTCATTTTATCTTTTCCATATTATGCTGAAGTTCATGATTAAAAGGCTTTTGTTTTAGTTATAAATTGGTTTAAGTGTTTATGCTTATCTATGAAAGCTTCTTCTATATTGTTATCCTTTCTGAGCATCTGAGCTCACCCCTTTCAGTGTTTTATTTTTCCCAGGATGAGAAGAAGTAATTTATGAATGACCTGCAAGGATAATATGAGGGGATATGAAGACAAGATGTTGTTTTAGTTTATTTACCTTATGATGTAATGTAAGACTTATGAATATATCTAGTGTTTCCAAGTCTACTAAACTAATCGTTCTTTCGAGACTTGATCCTTTGTGATCATGCCAATGTTTTGTAATAATGCACCGACTCTGGGTATCTAGGGTCGGGGCATTACAGTTGGTATCAGAGGACTTTTAGTACAAACCTTGGAAGCTATATTTAGATAAACTCTGATTAGAGCACGTGGACCTAAGATGAACTTTGAGGATTAGTATAGAAGAACTTCTAAGAATTTTGGTATTGTAGAGATTTTGTGAGTTTTCTGAGCAATACATCCCTATCTGGATACGAGCAGGTAGAGGCGGCTATGGAACAGATGTACCTAGGGGTAAAACCCGAAAACACCGCTTTGAGCTAGACTCGAATGGGAACTGGTGCACGAAAACGGGCCTTGCTACACTCTTGGTTACGACACTCCCGGGGGATATGCATAGGATAATTTACATTTTCATTACAAACCAATTTGAAGTAATATATATATAAGATGAGAGTAAATGACCATTGTTAATCCTAATATGTTTCAAATTTAGAATATGGTGACATGTTAATCTCTAAATGATTTTATGACTACTGTTACTCACACAATGCTTTCTGGTTTTAGTCAATGGCTAGATTCCAAGGAAGTCATAGTGACTTTGAGAATGATGTACAAGGTGGGAATGGTGGCGGCAATGAGCAACAAAATGGAATGTTGATAGCCGTAAAAGATATCATCTTTAGGCCAAATCAATTTTCCAAAAATATGATCAACAATATATATATTAACCAATTACCGGACTCAAAAAATAAGAGAATGGTGATGAATGATAAGAGCACCAGTAGTGGAGACCATGGAGAAAGAAATCCTCAACTTCTATCATGCAGGAAATGTGGAAGGAGACACCAAGGAAAGTGTCTCAATGGGACAAGTAAATGATTTACGTGCAGGAAGGAAGGACATAAAGTGAATAATTTCCAAAAAAAATGAAGAGTAATATGGAAGAAGATAATAATGGTCCCAATAATCCATTTACAGTCATTTGCCGTAAATGTAGGGGACCTGACCATAACCTGAGTGAATTCCCTATTCTATAGGATATTTTCGTTTTTAAAGAAGAAGCTATGTGGAAATAAATGGTTGGAGAAATGTTTAAAAAGTGTTAGTGCTCCTTTTTTATGGGTTTACTTTGAAATAATTTTCTCTTGTACTTTTAAACCTAAAGTTTTCCATGTGAGAATGATATTTGAGGAAAAATTAACTTTTCTATTGTGGATATAGTTATGAATAACCATTTGGTTTTATATGATCATTGGGTTTCAGGAAATTATAAGTTATTATAATTTGGGATGAAAATGAAAGGAATGAGATAACATTTGTGGTTAAATTATGTTATGGTTATTTTGAGGAATTTATCTCATTTTGGTAATGTTATAAAATATAGTTTTTGAAAAAGGACAACAGGTAGACCGTGTGACAACCCGTCACGTCGGACAAAGCTGTGGGAATCGAACCCACAACCAAAGTGTGATTGGGATTTATCGCCTACCACTAGACTACGTGATGTCTCTGGTTAGTGTGACTATTATTTTTAGTTAAATGATTTTATTGATCAATAATAATTTCATTTGGGATCTTATGTCTTACCAAATGAATACCCTTAGTATAGGAAAATGATTTGGTGATTTTTGATAAATGATATTTTGGAAGTTGTTCTCTTTGTTGAGAACAATATATTCCAAAGGAAAATAGAGTAGTATGAGATTTCATTTGAGGAGTAATGGGGGATTTTTACCTATGTTGTTATTGTGGATTTATAATGATTTGGGTTATTTATGGAAATGATTAGGTTAATTACTTTTAAGTATGTGACTTTAAGAGTAATTAATGTTATTTGGAGATACAATTTAACATGGGAGACTACATAATCAAATTCTTCTATGTTTTGGATTTCAATATTAGTTTGGATTATATTGAAGGATTTTATGGACAATTGATTCTTGAATGGTATTTATTTAACTTTGGGGTATTATTGGTTTAATTTTAGAAATTATTATTAGTGTTTATTTCTCTCAAGGAATATCCTTTTGGGGGATCATTAGATCTTGTACTAACCATTTTAGTTTTGATTAATCTCTAAAGACAATGTAAATATATATTTTATCCTGCATAGATCATGTGATTCTATAGAAGTTTATTCTAGCTCTTCCAGTGTGACCAAGTCTTCTTGAATACTGACTGTTTAAAAAAATGAGTTAGTGGTCGAAATTTATTAAAGAATTAAACTCTACATAAAAAGTAAGTATATAACTTTATATTCTTAGTCAATATCATAAATGAATTCATCATCCTTATGTAATGTAACTTAAAAAAAATGTTTTCCGTTTACTTTTTTTATTAAGAGACTAATGATCGTTTGTCCCAACAGGAGTTTGTGGTTTTCTTAGTGTTAACATTCTCCTGATCATGATTTCTAGCCCTCTCCATCATAACTTGACACATAGTTTATCATCCACATCCATGATTTCCTACCTGGAATCCTGGTATGGGTTATCTTGGGTGACCTTTATACCTCCCTTCCATTCTTTTAAAGTGATAGTTTTATTGACTCTTTTTCTGATGAGGGACTTTCCATTATATTCTCAAGCCCAATTTTAAAAATTGCGAGGATGCAATTTATTGAAGGAGGGGAGAATATAACACCCCAATCTTCCACGGTACGTTTCCCTTTGAATAATGCAATGGAGTGCATTGTACGTAACTTCGAGATTTTAACACACCACAACCAATAAATCTAGCCTTTATGAAATTTTATAAATTATATCTTTCAAAATGGACATCATTTTTGGATTTGTAATATCGAAATTAGCCTAGGGTGAAATTTTGGTACTTTTCGGATAACTTTCTTGTTTTGATGAATAAGGAAAATTACTAAATTTTAATTAAAAAGAAATTTTTTAATTGAAATAATTAATATTGATAAATTATGAATTTGAGTGGTTTTAAAGTATATTTAGAATATATTTTTACCATTTAATTCAATGTTTTTCATTGGACATAATTTCACAGTTAAACCAGACATAAACAAGTGTCAATCTTTTGATAGTTATTATCTCTTAAAAACACGCTTTTTGTTTTAACAACGGGAATTAATTTTAAATTAATTTATGCCACTTCTGTGTATTGAATTTGGGAAAATGGATTCCATATTTGAAATCAGTATGTCCAAATTGTGTATATAGGTAACTTTTATTTTTAGTCATTTTGAATAATTACTGCGGTAAATATTTTATTTACCAAGGTTAAAAGGTAAATCCGGTAAAAAAGGGTTAACAAATAATATTATAATAATAAATCAATTACCCTAAAACATGTCCTAACCTTATTGGTTGATACATGTCCGACCATGGGCATCTTTGGGTCGATTTTGGGACCCCATGGAGCCACTTGTAAGTGATAGGGAAACTTTATTTTAATTAAGTTAAAATGAATACAAAAATGACACAAGCATATATCTTTTAGAAAATCAAATTTTACATAGGGTTATATATATTGTATTTTCGACTAAAAATATTAATTAGAAATATAAAAAGATTTCCTACATAATGGTATTTAATTTCTAATTTTTAGACATTAAATAATTTAATTTATTTATGACACAATGACGATGCAATAATTACCATAATAGTAAAAAATAAAAACAATTGATATTATAAATACCCAAATAAATAAAATTTGAGACTTTTAATGAATTGCACTAATTTTCTAGATTAATATGACATGTTAGTAATGATTTAATTAAATTTTTTTGATGTAATAATTCTGTTATGAGTTTTACAAAAATCAACTATTGAATTGTGTCAAAATTGACCTAAAAGAGTTTTTAAAACAAATATTATATTATTAATTGATATTAAACTCCTAAAAATCTAAGGTTCGAAAAATAGACTTATATCATGATAGGTGTATCATTAATGGACCACTTGGGGGTCTCTTAGATGTATATAGTATGTTTATAACTATATAATATAAAAATACAAAGTGACATGGTAAATGTCAAACTAATTAACTAAGAGTTAAAACTAAAAGATAAGGTTAATATAATGACAAAAACCTGTCTAAATTCTATTGGGTGAATTGTTTTTGACCTATACCCACCTTAAACTTTGAATAATAAACTTTTAAGCCATTATAAGAAGAATATGAATATATTATAAATTAATATTTCTAGCTTTTCCAAAGTTGCCCCGCACCCCTCTTATAAAAGGGCACTCATCCTTCTAATTTCATCACACCTTCAAAGACATTTGGTTCGGCCAAACCATGACCAAATACTCTCTCAACTTCCCTCACTACAACCAAGAGTCCTTAGTTTGATCAGAAAGCCAACCTAAGGAGCCCTTTTGATCAAATAAAAAGGAAGAACCCGAAGAAGATGTAATGTTTTCACCACCCCTTTTCAAGTTCCTTTCTTCTTCCACTTCTTCTTTATTTGTTATTAACATTCTAAAATAATAACTCCAGTATCTTATATATACTGTGATGTTATTATAAATATGGTATAACCATATTCAGTATTCTATCCACCCTTTGAATAACATGTCACCATACGTGCATACATACGACTTACCGTCTCCACGTCGTGGTGTAATTGTTATTCAATATATTATTATTTGGGTGGTTATAATAATGTTGTGTAACTCATTTAAATAATAAATATATCATGATACTGATTCTTTATATATGATATACCATCCAATTATATATTATTTTAATATCAAAAGAATGATATTTTCCCTCGTGCGTACGTACGGAGTACTGTCTCCACAAACGCGATGAGATTCATTCTCCATCATATCCATTCAAGTATAATTATAATTTGATGATTAAAAATAATATTTAAGAACTTTATATCATTCTGTATATGAATAATATACAACCTATCCATGAAAAACATGGCTTACGTAACAAAACATATAAAAGAAAACGAGTAAGTTAACACCCGAAATGACGATAATTCTAATATATTATTATCAAAGAAATGTTAAAAGATCATATATGACATCAAATTAATGTATATGATTAATGAATAATTTAATAACAATTATTTAAACATTATACAGGAGTTTAACCTAACCCCAACAAAGGAAAAGTACAAGGTAAGGGGTTTCTTAACTCACTTTTAATTCCGTGAGAATTCCATTGTGCACCACTTATTTATTACACGTGGTGTGTGTACTGCCCATGTTTGTATTCATTGTGTAATATACATTAATTCATATATATTTACATCATCATTGTATGGTCCTTCTTTCATGGGTGTATGTTTTTTATGTTACCAAATCAATAAGAGAATTTGAAATTTCAATTTCAACTCATTCGGCTTTACGCATACTTCATTGATTATTTTACTCCAAGATTATGTGTAGAATCACTATTCATTTGCTTAAGTCATAATTTCCACTCCCCTTTTCTGTGGATATACTTTGTATACACATAATCACTCCATTGATAATTTCTCAAGTCATCGATATCAATTTGATAAGAGTAATTTTAACTCATTCTTCATTTGTTGAGTTAAACATCCAATTCATTTGTGTTGTTTTTATAAGATTATGTGTGAATGTCATTTGATTGTTTTTACACTAAATATCCAATCATATTTAGTGTCTTTATATTTTTCACACATAACTATGTCGTTGATTTATCCATAACCTAAGGATACGGCCTTTATGAGAGATTTCATCTCAATTTACATTCCATTGATACTTCTTTGTTGTTATAAACCAAATCACTTTTATGTGGTGTATATAATGTACTTTGACATAGTATATCATGAATCCCTTTATTCTCATGATATTACAATGTTTTGATTACCTCAATTATTTGTATTCAAGTGTCTCTATTTTGGTTAGAATCTCTAACTAAAATACCATTTTTAAATGTTTTAAAACTTATTCATCTAAATCTTTCTCATTAATGTCCATGTTTTAAAAATGGTTTTAGGGATTTATTTATATGGACATTAATGTTTTAACATTAAAACTCCTTTTAAAAAGTTTCAAAGTGGTATGGGACACTTTGATTCAAAAATCTATTTTTAAATGGATTCTTGACAAATAGTTTGACTTTTAAATGATTTCAAGAAAAAGGGGGATATTTCTCTCAAATAGTTTTGATAATTATTTTCATCTATGTCAACATACTTAATTATTCTTGATTTAGGATAATGTGATACAATAAAATCTTCCATATTGTATCGAATGAGTTATGTTTGACTATGGATGTGCTATTTTTATACCATTCATGGTTTGTGGTTAAATTATTGACATTTCGTATGCTAGTTTTAATACGAATGTTTATGTTATGTTTAAACCTGTTCATATGAGTAATGCATTGGACTTAATAAGTGACGGGTGGAGCCCGCTATATCTCCTCGATGCATCGGTAGGTCTCATGAGACAAAATAGTGTCTTGGGACAAGGCCTTGACAAAATCTTATTTGTAGTCTTGGCACAAGGCCTTGGATATGTGGTTATGATAGTCTGGAATTATGAATTCCATCATTATGAAAGTGGTTATTGATATTTCATGTGATTGTTCGACTAGTAGAATATCCAAGTGAATAAGTAAATTTCATTATTTCATTTTATCTTTTCCATATTATGATGAAGTTCAAAATTAAAAGGATTTTGTTTTAGTTATAAATTGCTTTAACTGTTTATGCTTATCTATGAAAGATTCTGCTATATTGTTATCCTTACTGAGCATCTGAGCTCACCCCTTTCAGTGTTTTATTTTTCCCAGGATGAGGAGAAGTAATTTATGAATGACCTGTAAGGATAGTATGAGGGGATATGAAGACAAGATGTTATTTTAGTTTTTTTACCTTATGATGTAATGTAAGACTTATGAATATATCTAGAGATTCCAAGACTACTAAACTAATCGGTCTTTCGAGACTTGATCCTTTTTGATATGCCAATGTTATGTAATAATGTACCGACTCTGGGGATCTAGGGTCGGGGCGTTACTTTTCCCTTTACCGTGGTAACAGAATTTTTCATGATTATTATTCATATTTGAAAAACTTAAATGGGACCTATTCAGTAAATTTGGACCTTCTGAATATAAATTTTGAATCCATTTTTCAAAATTAAAAATAAATAATCCTATGAATTTAATTTAATTTTTAACATGTTAAATTCTATTAAAATTAGTTTTTTAAAAAAATTACTCTCTTAAAGCATAAAATGTTTTTACAATTAATTCATGTATAAATTAACTTTTAAAAAACATAATTAAAATATTTTAAAAAATATGAACTTATTATAATTTAAAAACATTTAAAAACTTCTAGAAAATGCTTTAAAATAAAACACACTTTTAAATAAAAATCTGTATTTTCAATATTCCTTAAAAAAATAAATGTTTTCAAAAAATAATTTTAAGAGAATTTTGATATGTTGAATTAGAAAATTATATTTATTGCATAAAATATTTTTTAAATAAATTTTATTAATTATTTTTCAATCATAAAAATTTTGTGAACTCTTTTTTGAAGAAATGATATTATTGAAGAATAATGCGACATTACTAAAAAATGTTTGATTATTTTCTAATCACATTCCAATACATTCATATTGAGTTAGAAATTTATTTTAATTTCATAAATTAGTTATTCAGATTTATTTATTCTAATTTAATGGCTTGGTTATGATATTAATTTCACACTAATAGTGTCTCATGGTTCATTTAAACTATCTGTTATGTACAATGCATGCTATTGGTGAATTAAAATTATTTAGAGAGAAATATTTATTAAAATATTGGGGTGTCACATGATTAATTATAAGGCCCCAGCCTTAAACCTTACTTAATCTTGAGTTATTACAAGATTACACATTGAGGATCTTTTCAGGTTTAGAGTTTTAGATAATTAGATCATGAAACTTGCATTACATTCCACATTTAAACAAAGTGGTTACATAAATTACAGTATTCATTCTTCCCATCAACGGAAACATATTTAAAATAAAACATGGATTCTTTCTTGACACATCCTTGACACTATCATCACATCATGTACCCTTCCCTTGACCGGTGAAAAACATTTCAAAAACATGAGATGATCCTAAAAAGCTCAGTAAGGGATATAAAAATATGGAAAGGAAACATGAGTACATGTATACATAAAAATGAAATCATACTTTACCCATAAAACATAATCACCTTAACATACCTCATAAAATCATGAATAAATCATAGAAATCATAAGACATAAAAGGTAACTTGAGGCATTCATAACATTCTTATGTAGGGAGAAACCCTTTTGGTTAAATTTGGAATACCCACCAAAGTATATTCCCTAAATCTCTTTGGAGAAACCTTAACGTTTCACTCCTTCGCGTTACTCATTGCATTGGAGAGCTATATCGGGCTCACCCGCCCTTAGTTTATCACGGAACCACCCATTTTCATAACAATGCCCAAGAACTATAACATAAATGTATAACATAAAACATGCATAAATGAAACATAACATTTCCACATTTCAATCACAATATAACACTTTAGTATATTGAAATAATGAATCCATTCAAAGAAAAACCACTTCCAAAACCATTTAAAACATTTAATAAAGATATTTTTGAATCAAAGTGTCCCATACCACCTTGAAGCTTTTAAAATTTTAAAAAATTAATATCCATATAAATAAATCCTTAAAACCATCTTGAAAACATGGATATTAATAATAACACATAATTAAAACGTTTAAAGTGATATTTTGGATAAAGGGTTTTTACCAAAATTAGAGACACTTGAATACAATAATTGAGGAATAACATTTAATCAGAACTTTATAATATCATGATAATAAAATGATTCATGATATAATATTCAAAAGGATAGTATATACACCATATAAGAGTGAATTGGTTCGTAACAACAATGAAGTCTCAATAGAAATGTAAAATGTGATGAAATCCCTTATAAAGAAGGTATCCTTAAATTAAGGATAAATAAATCTCAAAATTATGTGTGACAAATATAAATACACCCAATATAAGTTGATATTAAGTTTAAAACAATAAAAGGTCATTTACACATATTCAAAGGATGGAATATTCAATAACTACATGTTGAACTCAAAGAAATCAAAATTGGGTTAAGAAGTTCCCTTGACAGCCTAACAGCGTCACATCAAAATTAGTTGATGAGAGATAAAAAATAAGGGTATCTCATCACTTGGACATAAAATTTACATCAATAAGGATATATGAGAACATATCCCAACATAACAATATGTAAATTAAAAGACCCAACAAAAGAAGTCTTTTAAAAAGAGGAGGGTGAAAGGTTCCCTTACCGACATGGGTATCTTTCGAAACATACACCTCGTGAAAGAAGGACAATAAAACATTGATGTAAATACTCATAAAAGAAAGTATATTACAGAATGAGTAAAATAATGGGCATTTCATACACCACTCAATGGAAATTGTGGAAAATGTACCATAAATCTCACGGTAATAAAAGTGAGATGAAAAATCCCTTACGAAAACTCGGCAGCCTAACTACGCCACACAAAACATACAAAAATGGATTGATGAGATCAAATAGGGTATCTCATCATATTAACATAATGTTTATAGAAAGATTAATACAAAAGAACATCCCCCAACATAACAAAGAGGAGCTTAAAAGAAGTGACATAAAGGAGAGTACTTAAAAAGAAAGAGAGAGGTTGGATCACTTACGAAAATCCGGCAGCTAACGATGCAACTCAAAACATCCAAAATGGATTCATGAGAGAGTATAGGTTCTCTCATCATATGAACATAAAAATTACAGTAAGAGTTATATAAAAGAACATCCCAATCACAATAAATATGATCTTAGAAGGAATGACATAAAAGAGTGTACTTAAAAAGAAAGAGAGGAGTGGGATCCCTTACCTCAAATCCAACATGTC
This sequence comes from Viscum album, assembly GCA_963277665.1. Taxonomy (NCBI): domain Eukaryota; kingdom Viridiplantae; phylum Streptophyta; class Magnoliopsida; order Santalales; family Viscaceae; genus Viscum; species Viscum album. The sequence continues at coordinate 658,939,325 of OY728162.1, read as the reverse complement.
TTGTTCATTTCATTATATTCCTGAATAATAAACTTTGGTCAATTAATAATTTTCCTAAGTAACTCCTTTAGAGATTATTATTCATTTCATATCACACATTATAAGGTTATAATAATTGTTTAATAATGTTAGTTCATATCAGACGTTTTTGTCGATGTTTGGTACATGAGTCAAAAATGAATTTGTTTGAAAAAAGAATGCCCGTGTAGTTATAAGTATATAATTTTCAGAATATTATTAATGATTAAAATAACATATATATCCAGTAAATATTCATTTTATACTATTCCATATCATTCGGAGATAAAAAAACGAAAATCACCGTTCATGGAGAAGGTAGGTCGTACGTATGCATGAACGCTACTTTCATTTTTTTGTCATATTAATGGAATTAAAACAAAATGAGAGAGATATATATATATGTTATAATTCAAAAATGATATCAATAATTTATATGTAATATATTACATATATATCCATTATATATATGTACTTATAATATTACATAACATTTTGAGATAAAAAATGAAATGTACCGTTCTTGGAGATGGTAAGTCGTACATACGCATGAACGCTACTTCCATTTCTATTTTTTATTTAATGGAATTAAAACATAATGATACATAATAGTATTTTAATTCCAGTATGGTATCATATATAATATCATTAAATATATCCTTTATACGTACCACATATGTTATTAACGAATCAAATCACTTTGAGGGGGCGGTAGTCCGCACTTCCTTAAATGAAGATATCACGTTTACCCATAATGGAAACCATAAAGGTATGCCATAAATGAAAAATACAGAAGCTTAAGTAAAACATAAACATAGTAGATACCATATATAAATATAGTGTCATCTTAATGGCCACCTTTGAAGGTGTTAGAAGAATGTTGAACAATCATCGTTTCGGGAGGCAGAAATTCACCATCCACGGAAACAGTATGTTCTTTAACCATTAGATGTAGGTGTGTGTACGTGTAGATAGAATCCTTCTTATATAAACATACTAGTATATTGAAGATACTGTATTTGTTACAAAATAAATGAATAAAAATCGTTTAGGGGGTTGTAGAAGCAAAATGAAACAAAAGGACACAAGTGAAGACATTACCTTAAAATCGGGTAACTCCCTTTAGTTTGAGCTCAATGGCTTCATTGGGAAGACTTCTGCCTAAAGTGAGGCTTCAAGGAGTAAGATAGGGAAGTGGATAGACAAAATGGGCAGGGTTTGGCCGAGCCAAAGGCTTTGGGATTGTGGGTAAGGAGGTAGAGGTGGGGGCCTTTTATAAGAGGAGAGGAGGGGAACTCTTGTAAAGTTACAAAATGTTACTTTATTTTCAAAAGGGTTTCGGATTTTAAAGGTCCCACATTGATGTATTTCTAGGATAAGGTGATAAGGGTTCGGAATACACTCACCCAATAGGTTTTGGACATGTGTAGGTCTTATATATTACATTATCTTTCCATTTTATTTAAATCGTTAAATAATGAGGTCATCGCTGCATCATCATGATGTCATAAATAATTTTATTTATTTAATGTCTAAAAATTATAAAAAATTCTATGATGTAGGAAATAGTTTTAGATTTCCAATGACTATTTATAGTCAAAAATATGACTTGTATAACCCCATGTAAAAATTGTTTTAGTAAAACATCTCATGTTTGTGTCATTTTTACTTTAACATTAAATAAAAAGATATTTATCTCATTTCCCAACCATAGTGGCTCTATGGGGTCCCCAAGTTGACCCATGGATTTTCGTGGTCGGCCATGACACATCCAATGAGGGTAGGACATGTGTCTAGGTCATTTCATTTTATTAAAACATTATTTTTACCATAAACTACACTAATTACCTCTAATCGCGATTAAAAACATAATAAGTTACTATTCACCAAAAAAATTATTTTTATCCCATTGAACCACATTTTACTTCTTAATCACAACCATGTATGTCGGATTTTTGAAATTCAAAACACAAAGATGGAAAAATTTCATTTAAACAGAAAAATCAATTTTTATAAGTACCACTTAGTAGTTTCACTATTCATCAAAAATTGAAGTTTTTCAGAAAAAATCCCAAAAATTCACCCTAAGATATATTTTATATTACGAATTCAAAAATGAAGTCTATTTTACAAAATTCAAAACATATAATTCAAATTAATTAATTTAATAATTAATTCCCGCTGTCAGAGAAAATAGCGTGTTTTTATGAAACAATAAGTATCAAAAGATTGACACTCGTTTATGTCTGATTTCAAATTGAAATTAATTCCAACGACCACTATTGAATTTAAAGGTAAAAATATATTCTAATTTCCCTTTAAAACCAATTCAAAAGGTAATCTAATCATATAGATAAATTAGATTAAAAAGAGGTTATGAATTAAAATACAACATTTTACACTATTCATTAAAAAATGAACTTTATCGGAAAGATACCAAAAATTTACACAAAGTAAATTTTGATGTCCCAATTTTTAAGAAGAGATTTATTTGGTCCAATAGAATGTATAAGAGTGAAAAAAACTATATTTAATGATGGTTCGCCATCAAAAAGCGATAAGTGAAACTTTAGTGAAAACTAGGGCATATACGCCTAAAATTGAATTCTTTCCGTATTTTAAGCCTTTATCATTAATTGGATATATGTAAAAACATTTAAAAACATATATAATAATATTTTAGTTATTTCTATCCATTCCTGCCAATACAACGGCTACATGTTAACTACCATTTAAAATAATATTATTTTATTATTAGAGTGCAACGTAAGATTCCCAAGAAACTTGTTGTTGCGTGTTGGGTACGCCATCCAGCATAGCATCCCCTTTAAAGTAATATTAATATTTTCTTCACAAATATGGATAAATATGAAAATTTCATATTATTTATTTACCTGGGGTGTTACATCCTTCCCCCCTTTTAAGAATTGTGTCCTCGCAATTTTTAAAATTGAGCTTGGAAACATCCTTGAAAGTCCCACATCGGAACAAGAGTCAGTAAAACAATCACTTTAAAATAAAGGAAGATAAGTACAGAGGTCACCTGACTTAACCCATACTAGGATTCCATTTATAAAAACATGGACATGGAAGAAAAAGCAAAGGGTCATGTTCTAGAGGGAGAGTGATAGTAAACATGTCTAGGAGAAAGTTAACCATAAGAAAATCACAAACTTATGATGGGTTAAACAGTATTCGATTCCCCAGTAGGAAAAGTTAATAGACAACATTTTTGTTTTAAGTTACTTTTTATTGAGGAATTTATTCATAAGGAAACATAATCACTTATCATTTTGACTTTCAACTTTTACTAGATTCCTTAATACAACTCATATTTTTTCCAAAAGACGAGTATTTAGGGAGACTTGTTCGCATTAAGAGTACAATAATCAACTTCTAGAGAGTCACCTAATCCCCAAAAGAGAACTATATAATTCCCATGTCATTAGACTTTAACCAAAAACAAAACCAAAAATGTTAGTACAGGATCAGATAATCCAGAAAAGGATAACCCTTTATAAAAATAAAATCTATTCTTAATCTCCAAAATTTGTCCAACAAAACCCAAAGTTCGATGAAGACCATTCTATAATCAATTTTTCCATAAAATTATTCAAAGTAAACCAAAGTAAGATTTAAACCCAAATATTTTAAGGATTTATTCACATAGTCTTCCATGTTAAATCGTAATATTTATCTCCAAACAACATCAGTTGCTCATAATGTCTCGAATTGAAAAGTAATTAACCTATTCACATATCCTCCATGATAGGTTAATCATTTTCATAAATAACCCAAAATCAACTTACTCTTAATTCATAAAATCTTTTAACTAAAAAGAATCAGTCAAACTAACGAGGGACTTCACGTAGTCCAATGGTAGGTGATAAATACCAGTCGCACTTTGGTTGTGGGTTCGATTCCCGCAGCTTTGTCCGACGCGACGGGTTGTCACACAGTCTGCGTGTTGTCCTTTTTTAAAAACTATATAATTCTTAAAACATCCCCCAAAACGAGATAAAATCTTCAAAAATGATCATAACATATTTTAACCTCAATTTTATCTCATTCCTTTCATTTTCCATCATATCATAGAGTAACCCATAATTACCTAAAAAGTAAGGATCATATAAATCCTAATGGTTACCTTAATAATTATTACCTGAATTTCCGCATCGAGTTGGCCATCTCATACATGATGCATTAGAGAACTCACCAAGGTTGAAGTGGTTGATCATGACTCCTTGATAGTTGGTTTAGAACAACCATGAGATTCCTCATTGAATCCCCCATCTCATCTAGTCTCTTAATCAGAGAACCACCACAGTTTCTTTCAAACCCATTGTCACTTTGGTGCCTGCTAGATCCAGCCATTTACTAAAACCAAAAAGGTCACTGTGAGTATATCAACATAACCATAATGTACTAATGAGGAATATAATCACTAAGATATACTTCCTCATTCACTTTATCTAAAACTGGGACTGTTTCTGAAATACTAACAATTATGGTACTGTCACTTGTGTTTAGAGAATACCCAAACCTCTAAAGTTATCTAAACCAACCTTTGATACCAACTATAAGGCCCCAGCCTTAAACCATACTTAATCTTGAGTTATTACAAGATTACACATTGAGGATCTTTTCAGGTTTAGAGTTTTAGATAATTATATCATGAAACCTGCATTACATTCCACATTTAAACAAAGTGGTTACATAAAAGACAGTATTCATTCTTCCCATCAACGGAAACATATTTAAAATAAAACATGGATTCTTTCTTGATACATCCTTGACACTATAATCACATCAAGTACCCTTCCCTTGACCTGTGAAAAACATTTCAAAAACTTGGGATGAGCATAAAAAGCTCAGTAATGGACATAAAAATATGGAAAGGAAACATGAGTACATGTATACATAAGAATGAAATCATACTTTACCCATAAAACATAAGCACTATAACATACCTCATAAAATCATGAATAAATCATAGAAATCATAAGACATAAAAGGTAACTTGAGGCATTCATAACATTATTACATAGGGACTAACCCTTTTGGTTACGTTTGGAATACCCACCATTGTATATTCCCTAAATCTCTTCGGAGAAACCTTAACGTTTCACTCCTTTGTGTTACCCAATGCATTGGAGAGCTATATCGGGCTCACCCGCCCTTAGTTTATCACGGAACCACCCGTTTTCATAACAATTCCCAATAACCATAACATAATCTTATCACATAAAACATGCATAAAGGAAACATAACATTCCCACATTTCAATCACAATATAACATTTTAGTATATTTAAATAATGAATCCATTCAATGAAAAACCACTTCCAAAACCATTTAAAACATTTAATAATGAGATTTTTGAATCAAAGTGTCCCATACCACCTTGAATCTTTTAAAATTTTAAACCATTAATATCCATATAAATAAATCCTTAAAACAATTTTGAAAACATGGATATTAATAATAAAAAATAATTAAAACGTTTAAAGCGATATTTTGGTTAAAGGGTTTTTACCAAAATTAGAGACACTTGAATAAAATAATTGAGTAATAACATTTAATAAGAACATTATAATATCATGAGAATAAAAGGATTCATGATATAATATTTCAAAGGTCAGTATAAACACCATATAAGAGTGAATTGGTGCATAACAACAACGAAGTCTCAATAGAAATGTAAAATGCGATGAAATCCCTTATAAAGAAGGTATCATTAAATTAAGGATAAATCAATCTCAAAATTATGTGTGAAAAATATAAATACACCCAATATAAATGGGTATTAATTTTAAAACAATAAATGGTCATTCACACATAGTCAAATGATGACATATTCAATAACTACATGTTGAACCCAAAGAAATCGAAATTGGGTTAAGAAGTTCCCTTGACAGCCTAACGGCGTCACATCAAAATGAGTTGATGAGAGATAAAAAATAAGGGTATCTCATAACTTGGACATAAAATTTAGATCAATAAGGATATAAGAGAAAATATCCCAAGATAACAATATATAAATTAAAAGACCCAACAAAAGAAGTCTTTTAAAAAGAGGAGGGTGAAAGGTTCCCTTACCGACATGGGTATCTTTCGAAACATACACCTCGTGAAAGAAAGACAATAAAACATTGATGTAAATACTCATAAAAGAAATTATATTACACAATGAGTAAAATAATGGGCAGTACATAAACCACTCAATGGAAATTATGGCAAATGTACCATAAATCTCACGGGAATAAAAGTGAGATGAAAAATCCCTTACGAAAACTCGGCAGCCTAACGGCGCCACATAAAACATACAAAAATGGATTGATGAGATCAAATAGGGTATCTCATCATATTAACATAAATTTTATATAAAGAGGAATACAAAAGAAAACCCCCCAACATAACAAAGAGGAGCTTAAAAGAAGTGACATAAAGGAGAGTACTTAAAAAGAAAGAGAGAGGTTGGATCTCTTACGAAAATTCGGCAGCATAACGGCGCAACTCAATACATCCAAAATGGATTGATGAGAGAGAATAGGGTCTCTCATCATATGAACATAAAACATACAGTAAGAGTAATATAAAATAACATCCCAATCACAATAAATATGAGCTTAGAAGGAATGACATAAAAGAGTGTACTTAAAAAGAAAGAGAGGAATAAGATCCCTTACCTCAAGTCCAACTTGTCTTCTTCGTTTCTTTATATTCCTGAATAATAAACTTTGGTCAATTAATAATTTCCTAAGTACCTCCTTTAGAGATTATTATTCAGTCAATATCACATATTATAAGGTTATAATAATTGTTTAATAATGTTAGTTCATATCAGACGTTTTTGCCGATGTTTGGTACATGAGTCAAAAATGAATTTGTTTGAAAAAAGATTGCCCATGTATTTATAAGTAAATAATTTCCAGAATAGTATTAATGATTAAAATATCATATATATCCATTAAATATTCATTTTATACTATTCCATATCATTTGGAGATAAAAAATCGAAAATCACCGTTCATGGAGACGGTAGGTCGTACGTACGCATGAACGCTACTTTCATTTTTTTGTCATGTTAATGGAATTAAAAAAAATGAGAGATATATATATATATGTTATGATTCCAAAATGATATCCATAATTTAGATGTAATATATTAAATATATATCCATTATATATATGTACTTATAATATTACATAACATTTTGAGATAAGAAATGAAATGTACCGTTTATGGAGACGGTAAGCCGTACGTACGCATGAACGCTACTTCCATTTCTATTTCATATTTAATGGAATTAAGACATAATGTTACACAATAGTATTTTAATTCCAGTATGGTATCATATATAATATCATTAAATATATCCTTTATATGTACCACATATGGTATTAACGAATCAAATCACTTTGAGGGGGCGGTAGTCCGCACTTCCTTAAATGAAGATATCACGTTTACCCATAATGGAAACCATAATGTTACGCCATAAATAAAATATACAGAAGATTAAGTAAAACATAAACATATTATATATCATATATAAATACAGTGTCATCTTAATGGACACCTTTGAAGATGTTAGAAGAATGTTGAACAATCATCGTTTCGGGAGGTAGAAATTCGCCATCCACGGAAATAGTATTTTCATTAACAATTAGATGTAGGTGTGTTTAAGTGTAGATCGAATCCTTCTTATATCAACATAATAGTTTATTGAATATACTATATTTGTTACAAAATAAATGAATAAAAAGAGTTTAAGGGGTTGGAAAAACAAAATAATACAAAAGGACACATGTGAAGACATTACCTTAAAATCGGGTAACTCCCTTTGGTTTGAGCTCAAAGTCTTCCTTGGGAAGACTTCTTACCAATGTGAGGCTTCAAGTAGTAAGATAGGGGAGTGTAGAGACAAAATGGGCAGGTTTTGGCCGAGCCAAAGGCTTTGGGAGTGTGGGAAAGGAGGTAGAGGTGGTGGCCTTTTATAAGAGGAGAGGAGGGGCACTCTTGTAAAGTTACAAAAGGTTACTTTATTTTCAAAAGAGTTTCGGATTTTAAAGGTCCCACATTTCGGTATTTCTAGGATAAGGTGATAAGGGTTCGAAATGCACTCATCCAACAGGTTTTGGACATGTGTAGGTCTTAGATATTACATTATGTTTCCATTTTATTTAAATCGTTAAATAATGAGGTCATTGCTGCATCATGATGATGTCATAAATAATTTCACTTATTTAATGGCTACAAATTATAAAAAAACTACTATGATGTTGGAAATCGTTTTAGCTTTCCAATGACGATTTATAGTCAAAACTATGACTTGTATAACCCCATGTAAAATTTTTTTTAGTAAAACATTTCATGTTTGTGTCATTTTTACTTTAACATTAAATAAAAAGATATTTATGTCATTTCCCAACCAAAGTGGCTCCATGGGGTCCCCAAGTTGACCCATGTATTTTCTTCGTCGGCCATGACACATACAATGAGGGTAGTACATGTGTCTTGGTCATTTAATTTTATTAAAACATTATTCTTACCATAAACTACACTAATTACCTCTAATCGCGATTAAAAACTTAATAAGTTACTATTCACCAAAAAATTATTTTTATCCCATTGAACCAAATTTTACTTCATAATGACAACCATGTATATAGGATTTTTTAAATTCAAAACACAAAGATGGAAAAATTTCATTTAAACGGAAAAATCAGTTTTTATAAGTACCACTTAGTGGCTTCACTATTCATCAAAAATTGAAGTTTTTCAGAAAAATCCCAAAAATTCACCCTAATCTATATTTGATATTCCGAATACAAAAATGAAGTCTATTTTACAAAATTAAAAACATATAATTCAAATTAATTAATTTAATAATTAATTCCAACTGTCAGATCAAATAGCGTGTTTTTATGAAACTATAAGTATCAAAAGATTGACACTAGTTTAAGTCTGATTTCAAAGTGAAATTAATTCCAACGACCAATATTGAATTTAATGGTAAAAATATAATATAATTTCACTTTAAAACCAATTCAAAAGATATTCTAATCATATAAATACATTAGATTAAAAAGAGGTTTTGAATTAAAATACATCATTTTACACTATTCATTAAAAAATGATCTTTATCGGAAAGATACCAAAAATTTACACAAAGTAAATTTTGATGTCCAAATTCTTAAGAAGAGTTTTATTTGGTCCAATAGAATGTATAAGAGTGAAAAAAACCAATTTTAATGACAGTTCTCCATCAAAAGGCAATAAGTGAACCTTTAGTTAAAACTATGGCATATACGCCAAAAATTGAATTCGATCCGTATTTTAAGCCTTTATCTTTTATTGGATAAATGTAAAAATATTTAAAAACATATATAATCATATTTTAGTTATTTCTATCCATTCCTTCCAATACAATGGCTACATGTTAACTACCATTTAAAATAATATTATTTTATTATGAGAGTGCAACGTAAAATTCCCAAGAAAATCGTTGTTGCGTGTTGGGTACGCCATCGAGCATAGCGTCTCCTTTAAAGTCATATTAATATTTTTTTCACAAATATGGATAAATTTGAAAATGTAATATTCTTTATTTACCTAGGGTGTTACATTAATGTTCAATTATAGGGGAATAAGTTTGACCTTTATCCTCATAAATAGATATTTATTCCACCATGAAGATTCATTGAGGGATTTTATATGTTAGAAAATCATGATAAGATGCTAAAATGGCCAAGAAATATGGAGAAAGTAATTTTAACATTTACTCGATGATTTAAAATGAGAAAGTTCTAATGATTTTTAATTATTCAATTATATCATCCTACCTAAGGAAATATCCAAATAAGGGGTGATACTGAAGGATGTGATTATAGAACTAATGGAGGCATGGTTCAGGTGCATCATGGTCGACAACCATCACCTTAATTAGATACATTTGACAGGGGGAGAAATTATCCTCAGTATTCTACTCTTCATCCAAGTTAACTCCATTATTCGTTCCCCTAGGGGAGTATGTTGTAGAGGATGGGTGATCAGGTCCCTTCATCATCATTCTATTCCCAATGGAATAAAAAAAATATTAGGATGATTTTAATGGATATAATGTTATTTTAGGATGGTAGAAATGTTTGTTGAACTCTTATTCATAGATAGGTAGAGCCCCATCATCTACATAAATCACTATCTTTCTAGGAACCATCATTTTTTTAACATGAGGAGTGTAATGGATTTTTCCCTTCTAACTTTTAATCACGCATCAAGGTCTTGAAAGAAATACTTAACCTCAAAGATCTAATATTTATATGTTATTACGCAAGAAGTACATACATGTGAAAATCCGACCGAGTCCCACTATACCTAACACAACCCCCCCCCCCCAATTCATTAAACGCTAGGTTATAATTCCTATAGTTTTTAATTACTGGTATATAGTGGGAAATAATAGCATCGATGAGGATTTTCTTATAGGTGTCTTGGTCATCATAGCCATTCTGGTGGACAACTGGATTGGTGAGGAAACTTATTCCAAACACCTTACATGTTTATGAGGAATCAATGAATTTGAAGGTTTACTAGAAGAAGAATAGATATCGGGCCTTTTTTTCATCACTTGCCGATTATAACTCTATTTCAGTGGGCACTACTTTGTATATTTTTCCATTCACATATTATAATGTCTATGATTTGATGTAGACCTTGTATAAAATAATATCAGTACTAGTTAGAGGAATGTTTACCGGATTTTGAGTCTCCCATTTTTCAAAAATTAATATTATAGAATCCACCTGAGGTCCTTTTCTGATTGTAAATGGAGAGGAGTAGGGAACCTCTCTTGAATATATCTATATTTATTCACAAACTTATAAGGTGCTTCCAACTCAAAAAGGTTATTACTGTTAATCATAAAATATTGGACTCCCTCAGAGATTTCAAACAATTAATATCATGCCTCATGGTATTTTTTCCATATTTAGATATTCCACTGGTGGGTGCATAATTAGGCAATAAGGAGAAATTATAATAGATAATCTAGTTCACCATTACTTCCCATCTCATTAGAGAGATGGGTCTCACTCCACTAATGTACTATAAAAAGTCATCGATCTAGAAACTGATGATATTATTGGAATTCACCTACTCATATCTACCCAGGTGGGACCCAATCCAACCCCACAACACATGGATGGGGCCAATGATCATATACATAGGGCTTCCCCTGTATATTTTACATATAAGGAGATATAGTCTTGTAATCATAGTAATGTCCAAACCAATGCGCCTTCCTCCTACCATGGCTACTACTATCACCGGAGTTGCAAAGTAAATTCCACCATTCTCTAGGACTAGGATAAGGCATCTTCTAAGGTTTATAGCCAAAAATATATACAGTTCAAAGGATCATTAGATTTTATGAATGTCCTACAATACATAGTTATTGAACAAACCTTCCTTGATTATTTTCTAATCAGGCCCTTCATCCCAACATGATTTTAATATACGGTAGGTCTTCAGTTTTTGGAAAAGGTTTTGGAATGGGCCTTCCTAATAAATAATGCTACCCATTTCCTGACTGGAATGTCCACCCTCAAATATGGGGCCTTTTATAGGGCCTATATTGACATCCTTAGGAACTCCATAGTAATGGGAGTGGTATTCTATAAATAATCATAGATATATGATATTTGAATAAACACAACATATATGTCAACTTAGAGTATCACACCATATATCCAATCGAAATACTAGAGACTGATGTTGACCTCACCACACATCAGATGAAACATATTCATGTCCGGATTCCATCAGATGACCAAGTCCTTCCTTAGGATCTTGTTAAAAAAATAAAGGGTTTGATTGATCCAGATATCCTCGTACATATAGACCCATTTTAAATCAGTTGTAAATTTGGTGGTAGTATGTCACACATAGAAGGGCCAACCTAATTCCATTATGATACATCCCCCCAATTCGAGACCATCATTGGGTATCCATCCAAACATCTAAATGGAGGCCTAATTCTACATTATATACTAACGAATATGAATTTTGTTGTCATATTTATGATGATACTCATCAAAATATGTGGGAAAAACATCAGTATATATCTATAAGGGCACATTTCTTCAGAGATGAGGTGAACCACATGGGAAATGTTCAATATGTTGTTATTATGGGTCATTATTATATAAGGAGGGGTATGAAACCCAAATGTGGTTCCATGATATTGTCACGACCCATCCCCCAGGGCTTGTGTCATGACTGACCCAATCATTCCTCCAATAGGCTAGGTGCTGGAGACTATCCCCAAGTAAGCATATCCGACAAATGGGAGTCATTTTTCTAAGAACCTATACACATGCACACAACTCTAAGCCACCAAGGCTAGAAAGTGAAAACACAAAGTTAAGAAAATGCATACAGACCACTACAAACTAACAAAAGAGCATGATAGAATGTAATGAAGTAAATTACAACTGGGCCAGAATACCAGCCCACTAAAAAAGAAAACTGCAAAGACTGACCTAAAAACAATTGTATTGAATCTGCTGTAGGAATATATAGAAAAAACCCCAGCTCTTCTAATCACAAAAGGCCTAATCTTTTCCTAGTCCTAGTCCTGTTCGTCTTAGGACTCTGCCTAAGAATCGGTCATCTATAAAAGAAATGACACATACGAGAAAAGCCAGAGAAGGGATGAGTAAAAAAATACTTGGTAGGGAACCCCAAAACACAAAATTAAAGACCAAAAATGATATAACACTAAGAGGATATAGTACTCTTAACACAGATATATGTCAACAATACATATAATAAGAATATCCAGGTATACATGAAAATAACTCCAAGTTGCAATGTCTCATCCATTGCAATCCATGTAGTTCAGCTCGTAGAACTCTAGATTCCGGGAGATCTCACTCCTCATGTTATCTAAATGAAATCACATAGAAGAAGTCTACCAAAATAATCCAATAGAACATCGGGTCTCGAAACAACATCATGTTTACCTAAGACGTATGTTCCCTGTGAGAGAAGGAGTCTTTATATTATAGCCAATTCATAGTCACATGATTTTTCTAGAGGAACGCTCGTTCTAGGAGAAATCTCTTTTAGGGAAATGAAGTTATCGAATACCTTCATAAGATGGTACCACTAATTTGTACCCTACCCAAAGAGAATACACTTAGAACAACCTAAAAGACACTAATCAGGTCAGGTCAAAAAGGAAAGATTCATATCTTCATACACAAATATGGGGTCCTACATCAAAGGCTCACTAAGGGACATCCTAGTCCTATTGGAATTATCATCCTAGATATGGGATGGGTTACCATGTTAATAATGGTTTCAACCATGTCACAAACCCTCTATAAGGAACCTTGTAGAGAAGTGAGGACCTGTTGGGCCTCTCAGTGTAATCTATGTTCCAACCCATTGAGAATCTAAGAAAATCGGGCTGAGCCAACTCACATTAGAACATGGGATATTCACACTGATAGGGATGGGATCCAGAATCAATCCTTCATAGAGAAGTCCAAGGGTATGGTCTCAATCTCTACTGTCACCCTCTATAACATTATTGGGATCCTGCATGGATTCCTCATAGAAAGAAAAATAGAATGACACCAGCCCCTGCTGGTCTAACTAAAACCTTACTAGGAAATCCCAAACAGATGGCCTCATTAAGAGGGTCCCAAACCCATAAACGTCTCATCAAACAGAATTTTGGTTTGAAAATTATATGAATTTTATTCAACATGGTCCAGTTGTGTCCCACTCCAATCCGACCCAGCCCAGCCTACTTGAGCAGGCTAGTGTGGTCCACAAGGGAAATATCGAGCATCACGTCCAACCCGCGACCATTTCCATTGGTTGTCTCCCTGATCTAACCATATGATGCGGCCTACCTAATTCATCTATCGTGGCTCTCCCAATGTCACTTTCCAGTGTCCCCTGGTTGCAACCTGCGGCAAATGAAAAAATTTTCTTCTACTGTTGTAGCACACTAACAGGTTCTTCTGTAGGACACGAGACTCACACCGATGGTCCGTTTTCTGATCTAGGGGTACCACTAGGATCCTTGGGTCACCACCCTGATTATCATGGGCTCGAATACACATTACGAAACACTTCACCTTAAAACACTCAAATTGTGGTATTTCCTATGTCGCTTTGATTCATCTATCAAATCTATTTTCACACCTCTGATAGGTAATCATGAGGTTAGATCTTTGATTTGGGATAATTGGGCCATGAAACATGTGGACAATGATCACCCACACGGTATTCCATGATGAAAATGAAAAATGTGATTTGGTGAAGAAATAGAAAAGAGAAAACAGAGGAAAGAACCATGAACATTGTTCCTTAGGGCATTGATACACTTCTATTTTATGGATCATGAAAATGAACTTAAGAAAAACAATTTCCCCCAAAACAAAACCCGTATGTTGATACCTCCTACCAGAATGATCCAACCAAATGTCAAATTGTTCATGGGTTGATCAACGTTCATAATTTAAATTCATGAACGGAGAAAGAAAAGATTAAATCAATAACCACTACCTCATGTTGGTATTTCTTAAAAAAATAGACTGAATTTAGATCATCATGTTGATCCTTGTTGCTCCAGCATTTGGCAATTTTTCTTCACTTGGTCGAATCCAGACCTCTAATCTATCATTTCCAGTTAGAGACCCTAATCCTCTTTGACAAAAAGAAACTACAGGCTTATGATGATAGCCCTAGATTATGATGAGACTTATTAAAAAATAAAATGCATCTTCATCAACACATAATGTCAAAATAAAATATTTTTTTGTTAAATATTTTAATGACATTCACATCCAAAAAATAACCATCACCCACAACCCACACCAATCGATATTAGGCATTGCCTAATGAAAACACACCATTACGAACTCAATGGTGGTCTCAGATTTATAATCTGAGTCACCATTCATGAGTTATAAGGATTTTAAAAATAGAATAATTTATTTTAATATTTTTGTATGGTTATACCATGTTTGGATTTTCTCACTAGAGACTCGTGCTGACTGATGTTAAATCATCCCCAAGGTAAACCTTCTATCCCCAATGCAACGGTACTATTGGAGTTCTGATTAGGTAAAAAATTTAATATTTATTTTACCTTTTTAGGAAAACTTCTCTCGAGCACTATTTAAAAACATAACATTTTTCAACAGATAATTCTAGGCACTCTAAGACTTGGAATCACATGCAGTCTTAGTTCCTGTACCCAAAATTTTCTGAATGCTTTCGAAAAAATTGACCATGGAAAATCCAATTTGTTACATTCTCCCCACCTTAAGGCTTTATGTCTTTGAAAATCTTTTTTTTAACCATAAGGTGAGAGAACTGAGCATGAATCTCACCCTCCCACTCCAATGTGCCCTTCTTTAGATCCATGTGCTCCCTTCAGACATGCACTATGGGAAAAGATCATGCTTTAAGCACCCTCGATCTTCATTGGGTACTCAAAACAGGAAACTATAACATTGATGTATAGCTCATCCTAGATTATGACATGAAACGAGTTATGAACGAATATCCTTAGTTGTGACAAGTCATTATGTGCATTTTTCATCCACTCCTAGATGATCTGCACATTCTATGCAATTTCCTCTTGTAATCCCTTCTAAAACTAGGATGTAAGGAGTGCATCATGATCTGAAATAACATTAAATGAAATATTATAGATTCGAACTATCTACTTCATGTAGAGGCATCCCAAGCTCTCTACTAAACTATTCTCATGGTTAGTTAGGAAGTGTGCAGACTCAGTGAGTCAGTCAACGATCACCCTGATGGTATCATGTCTCCTTAACATACGTGGCAAACCCATAATGAATTCCATCACTATCCCTACCCAATTACTTCCTGGTACCCCAATAAAGAGATGGAGAAACCCCTTCCAATAAAAACGGGGCATGACATGGTGAGTTGACAACCCATGAATCTTATATAAACAAAATTTTAACTTTTTATATCAATAGGTGAGACCAATTTCAACGTGTTCCTTCATCCATGATGTCCCCCTTGACACCCAAATACATATTTTTATGCATCTATCCACTCTAAGAATCCACTGATACAACTGCATTTCTCCTAAAAGGAATAACATGATCCCCAACATTTGAATGTTTAGCAGGTGTATTCCCAATAGACAACTGAGCATGTTAAGTCTCACATTCAGTATCACTGAGAATTGGCTCCCTGGATCATTAAAAAGTTTATTGGTTGCAACCAATGACTAGAGATAATCTGCTCCAACTCAATCCATGAATGATAAGTGAAACGAGGCCAACCTCTCTGAAGCCTCATTCAGTAACTGCTAACTAGATTCTAGATCAGAGAATCAACTACCACATTCCTATTTCCAAGAGTATAGATAAACACTATGTCATAGTCGTAGAGGATCTCTAAGAATCACATTTATCTTTTTCCTTGTCCCTTCTACGAGAAGACTTACTTGAGAATATTGTGATCGATGTAGTCGATGAATCACCTGCCTATTGGGTAGTATTTCCACATATTCAACATGATGACCACTAATTGTAACACAAGATTATGGGTTTTTCAGTTCTGCTCATCAAAATCTATCTCAACCTTCGATGGATTTAATAAAACTCCAGTATCTAAGATGACCTAACCTAGGAAAAGGGACCTTATGAAACCCTAACTAACACTTCAATAGATACTCTTAAAGATAGTGCTCTTAGAGTGTGTCGATGACTATTTTGAAGTGTCTCATGTTCTCCCCCTCAAATAATGAGAATGATAATATTTCATTAATGGAGATCACTTGGGGATGCCCAGTGTGAAATGATGATTCATACTAGGACCTAACTCTGTAAGTCCCCCATCTGAACCCACATCTCTTTAATCTCTTCATGATCCATTTGGTATACTTATGTAAATATCAGTGCCACCCTAGGGTGTAGACCAACACAAAAGTGTAACTCTCCAAATAGAGGTAAACCTGGAACATCATCAAGGAAGTCATCCTTATACTCTACCACCACGAACAAACATGATTTCACATAGCATCCACTACATCGAGGGTCAGACTAGACAAATGAATTGTATTCGGCTGCACCCTTCTATGCCCGAGTCCATTAAGAGCTACAACCTCTTCCCCCTTGTTGATAGAGGGAAATCTGGTTCTATCACTATGGATGAACTACACCCTTTTCATAAAACAATATATATGAGAATGAACTATGGATTTTTCCATACTGAGAAAGACATCATAAGGCCTAAACATCACTACCAAGAGATCCCAAACAAAACACTCGCCTCCAAGAGCCAGGCCACACTATCAGAACTAGTGTCTGTTTATTGTGTCTCCTCCAATATGAGTCTTTAAATTTGAGGATCAAGTTAACGGTTTTAACTAGAACCTATAGTTATCTAACAATAAAAGTTAAAGGAAATGAAATCCCTAGTACATGTGTCTATCAGTAATGAGACTATGGTATAAATACATAGATCTAACCTTGAATCATTCCTAGAGTCCTACGGTCATAATCCTCAATAAACTACAACTATCGCCTCCCCTATCCTCTAGATCCCACACCCTGGTATGGACCACCTAGAGGTGGTGATGGTAAAAAATCAAAAGGTCAACCACATACTACTACTTCCCAAGTTCTCCTACCATGTCCTCTGCCCAGAGGACCTATATACTCTTGTGATTTCCCATAACACGGAGATTCATCTTCCACCTATCTAACTATAGTATGAACGATGGGACAATCATGCACTGTATTCCCCCTTTTACTAAAAGCATTGAAAATCCAGTCATTCTGGGAACTATTACATCCCTGGAACTTCTCATGATACCTATGGTTATGTGGATTACCTTGTGCTCTTGTTATTGGTAGTTCATACTGTCCCTTCATCATCAGAGATCACTACCTCTAAATCTTATGACACATATTTTAACCATTATCCTCATCATCTAGTGCCAAAAGAGTCATATATGACTCAGTCTGGCAAGCTGCATCCACCTGAACCTCTAGAGGTGGGTCTGCTTGCTGATCATTAGAAGAAACCATCACCTACTAACCATTTTGAAGAAAAATTATCTATGACTAGCTCCCATCAGGGAGTCCACAGTAATAATTTAGAAAAACTCTTGATCCTACTATAAAAACCTAACTAGTAGGAATCGTGCACACATCCTTTCGAAAAAAAGATGTATCATGGTTAAAATAGTATACCTGGAGAGCTGACTCAAGAAGGACATGGAAAGGAAAACCCATTCCTATATGATGCATGTACCTTTATTTTTCCTTACAACTAGTTTTTTCATAAATATAGTTGTAAATAAGGTACCAAAAGTATTAGTGTTGGGATATGTCTACTACCGCACAAACACTAGAGTCCCTAGCCTAAAATTTGAACTTGAAACACTTAACATTGTTACCCCAAACCAAACTCATAGACTCCCAGATCTACTATAGATTGAATCCTCTATCTGATAAAACTATTTCATGACCCATCCCTCAAGGATTATGTTGTGACTTCCACAATCCTACCTCCAACAGGCCAGGGGCTGGCCACTAGCATTATGTAGGAATATCCCACAAATGGGAGGAATTTTCCTGTGAACCTGTACACACACACACACACTAATCCAAGCCACAGAGTCTAGAAAGTGAAAAACCTACATAATGAATAAGAACTCATTCCACTAGAATTCAACAATAGGGTACACAAAAAGTAAGGTAGCAAAGTACGGTCAGACCAGAATACAAGCACACTAAAAGAAAGAAAACTGCAAAGTCTAACCTACAAACAAGGGTACTGAAGCTTCTATAGAAAGCTATTGATTTTTTTGGCTTGTTTGATCTTGAAAGGTAGTGTCTTCTCCTGGTCCTAGTCTTGTTCTACAAAGAACTCCACCAAAGAATCAGTCATTTTCAAAATACATGACACATGCTGGAAAAGCCCATGCAGGGTTGAGTAACAAAATACTCTATAGGTCACCCTGAAACACAATATAAAAAACCACAATAGAAACACCACTAAGAGGATAAAATCAACACAATATAGGTATATTTCACCAACACATATAAAAAGAACATCATGTTATAATTGTAATTGATTCCAAGATGAAATGCCTCATCCACTACCATCAATATGGTTCTGTTCATAGCACACACGATTTCAAGAGATCCAACACCTCAATCTATCTGAAAGGAAGCATATAGAAATATTATACAAAAATTATCTGAGCGAACATATGCTCTTGATACATCACGAAGTTTCTCTGAGACATCTGGTCATAGTGAACCAAGGACTCTCGATATCACAACCTTTTCATAGTCCCAAGATTCTTCTTGAGTGCCGCTTGTTTCGAGATAACTCGCTTTTAAACCTATGAAGTTATCAGAGACCATCCCAAGGATTTCATGGTAATTTTTTTCCCACCCAAAGAGAACACACAATGAACAACCTGAAGGACACTGTTCAAGTCAATTCATGAAGGAAAAAATCACATCCTAATACACAGGTAAGGGGTCCTACACCCAGGGCTCGCTATGGGACATCCTGGCCCTATTTGAATTATCATCCTAGATAAGGGATTGTTGCTAATGTAAATATTGGTCACACTTATTCCAAAATCCATATCTATAGTACCATGAAGAGAATCGAGGACTGACCAGGCCTCTTAGAGAAATCCATGCTCCAACCCATGGATTCACTAAGAAAACTGGTCTGATCCAACTCACATCAGAACATGGGCCATTATATATGAAAGGGATGTGATATTGCATCGAACCTTCCAATAGAAGGCCATGGTTATGGTCTCAATCCCTACTATCAACCCCTATGATGGGTTTGGGATCCAGCATCAGTCACTCATAGAAAGACCAAGAGATTTATACCAGTGCCTGATGGTCCAACTGAAATCCCACTAAGCCATCTCAAAAGGACCACCTCGTCAAGAGGTTCACATTGTTGAAAAATTCTCATCCAATGGACATATAGTTTAAATAATATGGTAATTTTATTGAAAATGGTCTGGTTGGGTCCTAGTCTGGTCTGACCCAGCCCGAGGCCGACCCGCCTGCCAAGCCCTGCCCACTGGAATGGGCTGGTGTGATCCACCTAGGATGTAGCAAGCACCATGGGTCACCTTTATGGACTAGCCATGTGACGTGGACGTTGCTCACTGCACACGGAAGATGTTTTGGGTTTCTTCCGTCGCCACTACACACTGAGAGGTTCTTCCGTAGGCCACCAGACTCGCTCTGATGGTCTGTTTTCTAATTCAGGGGGTACCACTATGATCCCTTGGTCGCCACCTACCCGGTCATGGTCTCAAATCCATATTATTAACCACTTCACAAGAAAAACACTCTAATGGTGGTATCTATCATGTCACATCAATTTATCTGTCGTCTTCGTTATCGCGCCTCTGCTAGGACATCACGAGGCCGAATCTTTGATTTGGGATCATTACAACAAGAAACGTACAGAAAATGATCACCCGGATGTTATTCAATGAAGAATATGAAATATGATATTGGTGAAATACACATGACATAGAAAACTAGGGAATGAACCTTGGAAATTGTTCATTATGGGCTGGATCTTCTCCCATTAAAAGGATCAAGTAAATGAACATAAGTAGAATAATTTCCCCCAAATCAAAACCCAGAAGTCAAACCCTCCTGTACGAACGATCCAAAAACAGGTCAAACATTTATGTGTTGATTTGACTTTTTCATTTAAATTAAATAATATGAAAAGAAATTATTTAAATAATAACTCCTATGTTAATTTTTGATCACTTGCAGACGTAGTCTGAATTCGTGTCGTCACATCGATCATTGTTCTACTATCGTTTGTTGGTTCATTATCGCTTGATCGAATGTTGACCTCTGATCCCTCATCACCGATGAGAGAACCTCCTCTTCCTTTCCTTTAGAAAACTCTAGGGTTATTATAAAATCCTTGTGTTTCTAATGAGTATTATTAAAAAAGAAACCACCACTGCATCTACACATAATTTCCAAATAAAATATTTTTATTAAATATTACAATGACGTTCACAGGAAAAAAAAAATTCACCCTCAACCCACGCCAATCGAGTTTTAGCCCTACCTAACGAAAAAACCCCATTAAAAAATCAACGGTGGTATTATATTTTTTATATTAGTCACCATTCATGAGATATATGGATTTGAAAAATAAAATAATTATTTTTAGTTGTTTAATTTTTTGTTATTCCATTTTATGGTTTTCTCACTAGAAACCTATGCCGACTAATGTAAAGTCATTCCTAGGGTAGAACTGGCATCTTGAACAAAAAGGTGCAATCAGATTTAAGACCTTATCACCCATTGAAGAGTTATTCCAATTGATCGGGAAAACCTCTCATAGGTGTATTTAAAAATATAACATTTTTTGACAGATCATTCTCGATACTCTGGAAATTGGAATCGCACGCCGTCTGTGTGCCTAGTCTCAGAATTTTATAATATTAAAACTATGAATATTTAATTCAGTACAGATATAATATTTATTTTATGTCCAAATAAATATAGGGATAACGATTTTAAAAATCCATATACAGAATATTTTTCTCCATTACGTATGACTAATTCTTATGAGATGATTGTATTATGAGATGTTGATCAACATACATATTTGAAACTATATAATTTTAATTATCCATTGATGTATAAGGCTCCCTTTATTAGAAAATCTAGACTATGCCATAAGAATAATATATTAGGAGTGTAGAAACACTTTTCAAAATGACTAGAAAAATACTATATGGCTTGAGTGGTGTCACATGGATTGCGTGAACTATTTTATGTACCACGATAATGTGATCCCTTATGAGGCTCTCTATCACATTATTCATCTCTAATAACACAAATAAGATTACCATGGGATGGTCACATGTATTACATAAAGCTTAGATGATTTAATTACATCCTTAGAACGTCATATGAATCTTATGATGTAATATTTTGGCCAAGGATGCACAACATGGTTCATGTGAGTTTCCATTTATTAATTAGTTATTTTTTGTGTGAATTTTCTAGAAAACTGGTAAACATGAGGTGATCACCCAAATTGATCACATGGAGAGAACATGTATAGATATCACATGTTTATTACTTTCTTTTAGGTTATTCGAATTTTTCTTGCAAAGCAGTAATAAGGATGTGAGGTATTCTTGAGAGCTATGGAGGTGTGTTTCGAATGTTAAATAGCTAGCCCATTATTCCCCTATTTATAGATAACATCATGGGAATCCAAATGTATATCGAAAGACCAAATTACACATGGAATATCAATGAGTGTAAACCCAAGTGACTCAAATAGGAATGCACTTCCACATTATCGAGTCATTTTTCCTTCAAACATTTATTATGATTGGAAAAATTATTGACAACCACCAAATGAGCAATAGAAAAATTATCATTGGAAAAACAACTAAATAATGAGTATTATTTTCAAAATAAATAATTAAGGAATTGGAATTTTTATAGATAAAGTTCCTAAGTAACTCAAGTCATGTAACCATCAATAAGACTCACAATCAAATAACCCTTGGAATATCACACTATGGGGTCCCATGTTTCATTTGATATATTCACTGATCACATGAATACCCCACAAATAATACATTATAACTACATAAATCCCCATTATATAAGTTTTATTGATCATGAAAATTCCTCACAAAATAAATTCTGATCATATGACATGCTAGTAGACAAACATCTTCAATTATTTAGTTTTTCATGTAAAAGAAGATGAAAATGATCGGGACCTTATATGAAGTGAGTTTCATTGATAGTTTCAAAAAATGAAAATGTTTTGGATGTGATATATTATCTAATCATATAGATCCCCATCAAACATGTTTTTTAAAATGTTAATCCCCATCAGACGAGTCTTTCTATTCACATTAATGACTCAAACAAGTATTTTTTACCACATGGAATGTATATAGACAGACACATAATAAGCATTAAGGAATTCATATGATAATATCTGAAAATTAAGGGAAAATTAAATGAATTTATTTATGTTTATCTTTATGTAATGGGAATATTTTCATCATGTGATCTGTTTATGATCACATGAAGCATCATTATAAATGAACTCCTAACCACATCAACACACTAATACAATCTTCTTGATCATGTTAATTCCACAAAAAGACATTCTTTTCATGTGAAATATCAGTGGAGAAACACTTCACAACCATCATGGTGTTCATGCCCGGAAATATGAAAATTACAGGATCCATAAACTCATATATTTATGTTGATCTTCATGTTTAAATATTATGTGCTTCGTGTGATTAGTTCCTTGATCATAAAAAGGCCCTTTAACATGCCTTATTGATAAGGAAAACACCATTAAACATGTGGAATATTATCAAAAAGGGTAAAAGACATGTCATATGGATCTAAAGAAGGTTATTAGACATGTTGGTTTGGTCATGATGAAGACCTTTAACCAACTATGGGTTCATGAAATATGGTAGTGATCAGTTGATCCTGTGGTCACTAATTATCATGTGAGAAAAGGATTAATTCATTGATTAAATGAATCTTGATCATCTGAATTTCATGATACATTATTGACATTTATTAATGTTCCCTCCATTGACTCAATCCAAGATATGACTGTTGATCAACCAGCAAAGCGACATAGATACAAGGTGGAGAGTCCTATAAAACCACCATATGGCACATTGAAAAACACACACAAATGAAAGAGAGGTATTTATGGAATGCTGGAACACAAATTTGAAAGGACATTCCAACCAATAAGACCAAGGAGTGATATAATAAATTACACATTTAAATTATGTTCTTAACATGATCATATCATTAATCATGGAAATAATCTCTGCAATGATAGATAGATCCCAAAAAGATCCTTGGGCATGTTTGATTAATCTTGTGATTCCTTATTAGAAATCATAGGATAAAAATAATGGATATTTTTTGGAAACGAAGATACAATGTAGTTTATATGAAGTTCTCATGTGCATAATATAATTAGTGAATTGATCATGTGACGAACATTGGGCATGTCAGGTAGATAATATGACGACCTTTGAAATGTAGTCCTGGTTCATTTGAACTCACAAGATGTTTTTTCATCATAATGAGACTACCCTCAGACATGTCACCAGGTTCACACAGAAGACACAAAACATGTATTTTTTTTTCATGTGAAGCTATTTTGACATGTTTGGAAGACATCCTAACCCATTATAGCCTTGTGCGATAAACATCCATTGACATGTAAGGAAGAAATCGTCAGAAAATACATCCTTGTCAGATAGACCTTATTGGATATGATAGGTATAAATCCTCAGATATGTCAAGAGTACATCCAAAAAAATTTCATCCATGTTATACATACAACCTCTGTCATTTCATTTATTTAATAATATATACTT
Source organism: Viscum album (assembly GCA_963277665.1). Classification (NCBI taxonomy): domain Eukaryota; kingdom Viridiplantae; phylum Streptophyta; class Magnoliopsida; order Santalales; family Viscaceae; genus Viscum; species Viscum album. The sequence goes on along the minus strand of OY728162.1, from coordinate 658,914,817 downwards.
TGATATATGCCCTCGAACCATGTGAACACTCATCCCGGTGTTTTTAAGGGATAATTCCCCCATTATGTGGGGAGTTTTTTTTAATGTACAAGGGTTATACAATCATGAAATCATATATGGTATGTTCCCTTGAAAGGGTGTCTGATCTATCCAACATATTCAATAAATCACTTATGGTCCCTCTTTTTCATTACAAGAGGATGTATCCAGATATGTGACACAAGCATCCAATTTGGTGAAAGTCCTTAAAAATTACATTTTCTTTGTCTCACAGAGCCCAAATCCTATGGGTTTACCAACATTATTCACCCATAATGGGATTCAGAAATTCTCTAAATATTATTACTCTAATTATAGTTATAAATAAGTTAAGTTGTATTCATTCCTAAGGCCCCAGCTCCTCATCTAATATTCAAATTCCTTAATGTGCATCCTTGTCACATAAGAATAAACTTCATCATATAGTCTAAGATGAACTACATGATATTTGATTCCTTTAATTTATATTATATGTACTATGCCTTATAAAGGCTTGAGATCTATAACATATACTCCATAAGACTCATAATAAAGTATCACTATGACTTCAGTTTTTAAGACCTGTATAAATATGCTCTCATGAGGTGTTTCAAATATTCAACTATCTATTGTTCATCACACAAATAATGGATTGCATTGGCTTATATATAGACAATTAATGTTCCAATATCATGTTTTGGATACCCAAAATATGGTATTTATTTGGGATATAATTTATATTACATATCTTCTTTCTAATGATATCCATTTTCCAAAAGGGTTGCCTTATATTCGAATATCTTGGTCAAATGCTCTCCTTTCACAACTTTCATGACCTATAATTCAAATGATGTTTGTTGATATTTATTCATATTGTCACACTATATATTAGAAACCTTCTAGAAGTTTATTCCTATTTCAAACACAAAAATCACCTTCTTGGATGGTAATAGACTCTATAGCACTCGATCATATCGATTCCTAACACAGTCAGTCTCTCTTTGTTAATTAATAATGAGAAACATATATAGAAACTCTAATATTTACATATACTATCATTAATAAAACATCCTATTTAATATACATAGATTTAATGAATAAATATATTATTTGGGAAACCATTCCCATATATAGGTTTGGGATAGAATTTTGAACATATCTTAAATCTATAGGAATGTCCCGAAGTAGGTAATATTTCATCCCAGAAATGGTGTGATGAGCCTAACCTCCCTTCCTCTTGATAAATGTGAGTTCATAAGCATCAAAGGTTTTGAAACAAAACTGAATACCTACCTTTAGAAGGTAGTAACATGGATCATTAAGGATGTGGGGTCCATTGATATTTTCCATTAAACTCAAAAAATGTTAAACAATTTGTAAATTTCATTAGAATTCTAGTAAACAAATTTCAAAAAAAAATATGAAAATACTTATAACGACCCATACTTTACATACATTGTTAATACATCAAAATTGAGGCATACTTATTACAACACATAACAAAACCACGAAAGGACCGTATAGGTATAGTGTCTTTAGAAACTGGGATACATAAACAACTGGTTCATAAAGCATCAACTTTGCCTCCCACTTATTTCATCATATCTAGAGTCCCTTTTTGGCATATCCTACTTAATAAACTTCTTCCTGACCTGGGGAAAGAAAATATACAAAAGGGTGAGCTCAAATGCTCAGTAAGGGTAAACAAAAGAAATATCAATCACATCATATACACAAGCACATAACTTTTGGAAATCATAACCTGAAAAAGAGATCATAATTTCATAACATGGGATAAATCATGGCAGTGAACTGTAATCACAATAATCATAACATAAAACATGAAATATTGTGGCATACACACATAATCATAGAGAATCATTTCTTGTTAGTCAAGACTCATTTCCAAGACTATCTTAGTGTACAAAGTCCCTTTCTGAACCGAGTCACCCTCGTTTCAGTCTTGTTTCACTGAACCGGTATAACCTACCGTTCTAGTCATGTCTATCTCATGAGATATAAAATCTTTACCCAATTCATTGGAGGGAGATATAGGTCCCCCCCATCTCATAATGATACCATTATTATGTGTGCCACAAAATCATAAACCATACATCATAGCATAACCCATGTGATAAAAATGGGAATCTTAAACATCATGACTTCATAAAACAATTCATATAAGATAAAGGAATTCATAAAAATATTTCCATCACAAAATAATCAAATCAATATAACAATAGGGATAGAAATCGAACCCTATATTATCTTAGATGGAAAATAATTTTGATAAAACACTTAAACTCCATTCTTGAGGAAAATATCCTTTCTACTTCAAAAACATTTTCCTTTCTTAACATGTCTTACAATTTTAAACTAAAAGAAGTTGATTAAAAATAAACTTGAAAACTTGTAAGGGAAGCTTCTTTGAAATAAGGTTTTAAAAATCCATTCATGTCGTATAAGTTAAAAGAAAACATTCTTCTCGTACTTTTGTCGGAAAGTCAAAAAAGTACCTCGTACGAAAAACGAAAAAAGATTCCTTTCATATATTTTACTAAAAACTCACTGAAGGGTAAAATAGGATTTAAAAAATTGTAGGTGGATTGAAATAATATTAAATATTGAGGAAACATGGATGTGGATGATAAAATACACCCCAGTAAATACCAAAGTATAAACAATCTCAGATAAAAATGAGATTGCGAGATTTTCCCTTACCTTAGGTCCGTTTTGCTTTGTAAGTGTCTGAACCTCCTGTATAATGATTTAAATAATGTTATTGACTTATTACAGAATCATAATTATTTTTATGACATCATATATGTTCATATTCATTGCTTCTTAGTAGTAGTATTTCATTGCTACTTGTTATTCGGGTGTTTATAACTTTTTGTTCTTATGCATGTCTTGTCGAATAAATTCTTATTCTTCTCTTTAGGTTATAGATACCTCATTTCCAGAATGGTATTAGTGTAATATATATCATATTCATTAATTAAATTCATTTATATAATCATTATGAAATGAAGATCATGTAGAACGAGTCGCATCACATCGTGGAGACGGTATTCCGTACGTACGCACGGGTGATGATATCGTTCCTATGATCGTGGAATTGTATTGGAGTGTATGTATACTATTTCAGAATCAGTATCACTTTATAATAGTCATATATAGTCATTATTTACACCATTATACCCATCCAAGTAATGTGGTGGTGGAAAATAGATTACACCACGGCGTGGAGACGGTATTCCGTACGTACGCACGCGTGGTGATTTCTTTTTCCGTAGGATGGATAGATGGTGAAATAGGGTTGTTTCATACTTATAATAACATATCAGTATATGAGTGATACTGATGTTATTACTTCATAATGAAACAACCAAAGAATAATAAGTGGAAGAAGAAATAAAGATGAAAGAAGCGGTAACGAACATTACCTCTTCTTTGAAGTGCTTCTTTGAGACCTCCTTTTAGGGCAATAAAATGGGTCTTTGAAGAAGACCAGAACCTCTTGGATGTCTCTAGGGAAGTGTATAGGAGGAATTGGCAGGGGATGGCCAAGCTAGAAGGCTCAAAGTGGTGTGAGGAAAAGGGGGAGGAGGTGCCTATTTATAAGGGAGGAGAGGGGCACCTTTGGGAGAACTAAAAATATTATTTTATTATAAAGTCACGTTCGGTTTTAAATAGCTTAAAATTGATATATTTCGAAGCTAAGGTGGGGATGGGTCTAAATCCTCTCATACAATAGAATTTAGACAAGTTTAGGTTCCTATTTTAACCTTATCATTTAGATTTAACATTAAATTAAATAAGTTAACTTTTACCGTGTCTTCTTGTGTTCTTATACTATAAGGTTAATGAACTTACTATAAGCAGCCAAATGAACCCCAAGTTGTTTATTATTAATATATATAACCTTATCTAAGTCATTTGGCCGAACCATAGATGTTTAGGAATAAAATAACAATTAATAATATAAGAATTGTTATAATAACTATTTTATGTTAATTTTGACACTATTTATTAACTGATTTTTGTGAAACTCATAACAGAATGATTAGTTCGAAAAAAGTTACTTAAATCAATACTTACATGTCATATTAACCTAGAAAATTAGTGTATTTCATAAAAAGTCTCAAATTATATTTATTTGGGTATTTATAATATCAATTATGTCAATATTTCCTTAATAAGATAATTACTGCATCATCGTTGTGTCATAAATAAATTAAATTATTTAATGTCTAAAAATTACAAATAAATTACAATTATGTAGGAAATCTTTTTATATTTCTAATGAATATTTATAGTTGAATTTATCATATGTATAACTCCATAAAAAATGATTTACTTATTAAACTTTGATTTTAAATATTTTAACCCTTCTTTAAATAAATTAATAATAAATGTCCAAATCTAATCCAAGGGGGCCTAAATGGTCATATTTTATTCCTATGTTTGTTTTTGGTCGAATTACACTTTTCCAATATTATTAGGACTGTGTTAGGGTAATAATAATATCATTTTTACCCTTAATTACCCTATTTACTTTTAACCGTGGTAAAAAAAAGTAAAAAGTCACTATTCACCAAAAAATTATTTTCATCTCATTGAACCACATTTTAATCCTTGATATTAACCGTGTCTCTCAGATTTTCTAAATTCCACTCAAAGAAGCGGTAAAATTTAGTTTTATGAAAAATTCAGTTTTTTTAACTACCACTTAGTGGTTTCACTATTCATCAAAAATTGAAAGTTTTCAAAAAAATACCAAAATTTCACCCTGGGCTAATTTCGATATTTCGATTCCAAAAATGAAGTCCATTTTAAAAAATAAAATTTATAAAATTTCAAAAAGTGGTTATTACTATTCATAACGGCTAGTTTTAATACTATTTTAAAAGCATATCGTTGTTTAGTGAAACTCGGTATTGCGTACGACGCAAGCTATCGAGGAAGGTCGTGATTTAGTGTAAAGAAGGCCAAGCAAGTGTTGTGTAGAAAAATATTCCTTTGATGATTTATATAACATAAAAGTCTCGGGTGTTACATTATACCCCCCTTAAAATGAATTTTGCCCTCGAAATTTGTCACTTTGTCACAAACAGATGAGGATACCTCTCCCTCATCATATCCACAAGCTCCCATGTAGCTTCTTCTAATTGGCGGTTCCTCCATAAAACATTCACCAATCGAGTGGTCTTGTTTCGTAGGACTTTTTCGCTACGATCCAGAATCTCTATCGGTTGTTCTTCATAAGAAAGATCTTGCTCCAGCGGTACAACTTCTGAGCTGAGTACATGTGAAGGATCAGGTATGTACTTTCTCAGGAGAGGTACATGGAACACATCGTGAACTTGAGAGAGATTCGGTGGAAGCGCCAATTAGTAAGCTACCTTCCCAACACGATCCAGTATTTCAAAAGGACCGATATATCTAGGGCTCTACTTCCCCTTCATTCCAAATCTCATAACCCTCTTCCAGGGAGATATTCGTAAGAACACTTTATCAGCCACTTCAAACTCTAGGTCTTTTTTTCGGTTGTCGGAATAACTTTTCTGTCGACTCTGAGCTGCTCTTATGTGTTGTTGAATAGATCTGACCTTTTCTGCCATTTCATCAACGAGATTAGGTCCTAATAGCTTTCTTTCCCCAACTTCATCCCAGCAAGTTGGCGTCCTGCATTTCTTTCCATAGAGAGCTTCATAAGGAGCCATCAGAATACTGCAGTTAAAGCTATTATTATAAAAAAATTCCAACAAAGTTAGGTTTTGATCCCAACCACCTTTGAAATCCATAGATCAAGCTCTCGACATATCTTCTAGGGTTTGAATTGTTCTCTCGGACTGACCGTCTGTCTGAGGATGATAAGCAGTTCTGAAACTCAACTCTGTATCCAGAGTATGCTGAATACTTTTCCAGAACTTCGAGGTAAATCTCAGATCCCGATCAGATATAATAGAAAGTGGTACTCCATGCAATCTTACCACTTCCTTTACATATATCCTGGCAAGCTGATCCAGAGAGAAATCCTCTATAATAGCAATGAAGTGTGTAGACTTTGTAAGACGATCAACTATGACCCAGATAGCATTATTACCATTGGATGTTTTAGGAAGTCCTGTGAAAAAGTCCATAGTGATGTTTTCCCATTTCCATTCGGGTATGGGTAATGGTTGTAACATCCCCTTAGACTTTTGTATCTCATCTTTAACTTGTTGACAGACCAAGCATCGAGAGACATATTCAGCAACATCTCTTTTCATGCCATCCCACCAGAAGTACTCTTTCAGGTCCCTATACAACTTCTGGCTTCCAGGATGAATAGAAAATGAAGAACTATGAGCCTCATCCAGCAACTCCTTCTTTAATTCGGGGATGGGAGGAACACAAACCCGATTCCTGAACTTTATTATCCCATCACAATCAAAGTTGAATTCAGGAACATTTCTCACATTCTTTTGTAACTCGACATCTTCTTTCTGTGCCTCTTTAATCTTCACATGTATAGATGGCTGAACATTCATTTGAGAAAGATAAGATTTTTCCCTTTCCATTATAATTCCAAGATCCATCCTTTGTATATCCATAAATATTGGATCTTTTGTGATCCTCATCATGGATAATCTAGCATGGTCTTGTCGACTTAATGCATCTGCCACCTTGTTTGCTTTCCCAGGGTGATAATGGATTGAGCAGTCATAATCCTTAATCAGCTCTAACCATCTTCTTTGGCGCATATTCAGCTCATTTTGTGTGTAAATATACTTTAAAATGTTATGATCAATACAAATATCACACCTTTCACCATAAAGGTAATGCCTCCAAATCTTTAATGCAAAGATTACCGCAGCTAACTCCAAATCATGTGTTGGGTAATTTTGCTCATGGATTTTCAACTGTCGTGAGGCATAAGCTATCACCATATCATTTTGCATAAGAACACACCCCAATCCCATCTTGGATGCATCACTATAGATCACAAACCTTTCTCCACTACAAGGCAGTGTGAGCACAGGTGCACTGGATAACCTTCTTTTTAACACGTTGAAATTCTCTTCACATTCCTCCGTCCATACAAACATAACTCCTTTCCAAGTCAACTTTGTGAGTGGATTAGATAATCGTGAAAAATCTTTCACAAAACGTCGATAATATCCAACCAAACCGAGAAAACTTCGGATCTCAGTTACTATTGTTGGTATCGATCATCTTTCAATAACCTCTGTTTTTGCTGGATCCATAGATATCCCCTCTTTTGAGATTATGTGACCCAAAAATGCAAATTTTTGAAGCCAAAATTCACACCTAGTAAATTTGGCATAAAGCTTCTCCTTTCTCAGGGTCTTCAATATAATTCTCAAGTTTTCTTTATGTTCTTAATTGCTCTTTGAATAGACAAGAATATCGTCTATAAAGACTACCACAAATTGATCAAGATAGTCTCTAAATACTCTATTCATTAGATCCATGAAGATAGTAGGGGCATTAGTAAGACCAAATGGCATCACTATAAATTCATAGTGTCCATAACTTGTACGGAAAGATGCCTTTGGTATATCCTCCCTTTTGACCCTTAATTTATGATACCCTGAACGAAGATCAATCTTGGAAAAGTATTGAGCTCCGCTTAGTTGGTCAAATAGGTCATCAATACGCGGGAGAGGATATTTATTCTTGATAGTGATCTTGTTAAGTTCTCGATAATCAATGCAGAGTCTCATTGATCAATCTTTTTTCTTAACAAATAGAACAGGTGCTCCCCAAGGTGACACACTAGGGTGTATGAATCCCTTATCAAGATTCTCTTGGAGTTTCTTCTTCAATTCCTGCAACTCAATTGGGGCTATTCTATAAGGTGTCTTTGAAATAGGCAAATCACCCGGTACGAGTTCTATTGAAAACTCAACTTCACTATTTGGTAGAAGACCTGGTAATTCCTCCGGAAAGACATCATCAAACTGCCATACGATGGGCATATTCTTAATCATGAGTTTCTCACCAACCATTTGAGATAAATAACCTTCATTTAGTAGAATCAAAACCCATAAAATGGAAGAAATTTCCACTGGAAGTTTATGTTCATCCTTGCATTGATAGACGATCATAGATTGACCAGGAATATGAAATGTGACTTCCCTTCTTTGGCAATTTATATGAGCTCCATATAAAGAGAGCCAATCCATGCCAAGAATCACATCAAATTCCACTATAGGAAGGATCACAAGATTTGCAGGAAGCACTTTCCCACAAACTTCGATCGGAGAAGAATTATAAACTTTTGATGCGACTGTTGTGCCATTAGGTGTTGTCACAGCTAACTCAACATCTAATTGTTGAGGTAATACGGTGATACCCTTAGAAAATTTTTCAGAAATAAAGTAGTGGGTGGATCCAGAATCAAATAAAACATTTGCTACTTTAGAGTGGATGGTAAGTGTACCTTTCACCACATCGTTATCGTAATCCACATCGCTGATAGAAATTGCATGTGACTTACCATTGTCTTTAGCCTTAAGAGTTTGTTGACGTTGACCATTATCATCAACCCTTGGATTAGGGCATTTATTGGCATAATTCCCCATCTCCTTGCACTTGAAACATTGAAGTGTAGTAGGTTCATTCTGTGTATCCTTTCTTTTGTTTGCATCATTAGACATCTTCTTCCCATCATCACAGAATTCAAATGCCCGATGACCTTCCTTTCCACATTTGAAACATTTACTTGTTCCTTTAAGACAACTCCCTCCATGTTTCTTTCCACACTTTGAGCTTAAGGGAAATCTCATCTTCATTTCAGTGGGCTCTTTAGATTTTCCTTTGAATTCCATTTTCCTCTTCTTATCAAACCCATGTGACTGATGGGTTACTCCGATTTCCATCTCAACTTTGAGAGCACATCGAACGATTTCCTCATATCTATTGAAGTCCCTTATGGATAAGGCCCATCGAAGACTTCGTTTTAAGCCACTAAAGAATCGATCGATCTTACTCTCAGGTTGGATAATAATACCAGAATCGTACCTTGAAAGTCCTGTAAAATTTTCTTCATAGGTACCAACAGATTCATCATCCTTTTGCTTCAGTTCAAGAAACTCTTTCTCCATCTTTGTTCGGAGAATACGATGGAAGTACTTATTGAAAAATACGTTCTTGAACTCGTCCCATTCCATGGACTCAATTTCATCTCTTTGCCTCGTATTCTTAATAAGATTCCACCATTGATCAGCATCTCCTTCCAAACGATACACTGCTAGGATGACTTTATCATGTTCAGAATATTGAGGATCTTAAAATATATTTTCAGTATTACTAATCCATTGTTCAGCAACTAATGGATCAGTAGACCCAGTGAAAGAAGGTGGACGCTGCCTCATAAATGATTCAACAGAATGTTGCTCCTTCCTTTGCTCGTTTGGAAGTCCTGCATGATTCATAGCTTGAGAAAGTTGTGTGAGCATGGCTACAAGATTTTGCATTCCAGCTCCAATAACATTTGGTTGATCAGGGGGAAAATCATTGCATTGCCCATCGCCTTCCGCATTAACACGGCTCCTTCGAGTTCCAGCCATTGACTAAAACCAAGAAGAATAGTGTGAGAAACACTAATTATAATAGGAAAACCACATAATCAAGAATAAAATTTCACACTTAAGGTCTTCTCCTAGGTTATTCATGGCCATTTCTAAAACACTAATATTGTGTTCTGTGCTCAGACTTATCCTTAGGGTTCTTACTAAGGCTTTCACATCCTAGTTTCCAAAGGTTGACTATACCTTTCCTCTAATACCAACTATAATGACCCATACTTTACATACATTTTTAATACTTCAAAATTGAGGCATACTTATTACAACACATAACAAAACCACGAAAGGACCGTATAGGTATAGTGTCTTTAGAAACTGGGATACATAAACAACTGGTTCATAAAGCATCAACTTTTCCTCCCACTTATTTCATCATATCTAGAGTCCCTTTTTGGAATATCCTACTTAATAACCTTCTTCCTGACCTAGGGAAAGAAAACATAGAAAAGGGTGGGATAAAATGCTCAGTAAGGGTAATCAAAAGAAATATCAATCACATCGTATACACAAGCACATAACTTTTGTAAATCTTAACCTGCAAAAGAGATCATAATTTCATAACATGGGATAAATCATGGCAGTGAAATGTAATCTCAATAATCATAACATAAAGCATGAAACTTTGTGTCATACACACATAATCATAGAGAATCATTTCATGTTAGTCAAGACTCATTTCCAAGACTATCTTAGTGGACAAAGTCCCTTTCTGAACCGAGTCACCCTCGTTTCAGTCCTGTTTCACTGAACCGGTATAACCTACCGTTCCAGTCATGTCTATCTCATGAGATATAAAATCATTAACCAATTCATTGGAGGGAGATATAGGTCCCACCAATCTCATAATGATACCATTATTATATGTTCCACAAAATCATAAACCAGACATCATAGCATAACCCATGTGATAAATATGGGAATCATAAACATCATGACTTCATAACACAATTCATATAAGATAATGGAATTCTTAAAAATATTTCCATCACAAAATAATCAAATCAATAAAATAATAGGGATAGAAACAGAACACTATATTACCTTAGATGGAAAATAATTTTGATAAAACACTTAAACTCCATTCTTGAGGAAAATATCCTTTCTACTTTAAAAACATTTTCCTTTCTTAACATGTCTGACAATTTTTAACTAAATGAAGTTGATTAAAAATAAACTTGAAAACTTGTAAGGGAATATTCTTGGAAATAATGTTTTAAAAATCCATTCATGTCGTATAAGTTAAAATAAAACATTCTTCTCGTACTTTTGTCGGAAAGTCAAAAAAGTTCCTCGTACGAAAAACGACAAAAGATTCCTTTCATATCTTTTACTAAAAACTCACCGAAGGGTAAAATAGGATTTAAACAATTGTATGTGGATGGAAATAATATTACATATTGAGGAAACATGGATGTGGATGATAAAATACACCCTAGTAAATACCAAAGTATAAACAATCTCGGATAAAAATGAGATTGCGAGATTTTCCGTTACCTTAGGTCCGTTTTTCTTCATAAGTGTCCGAACCTACTGTATAATGATTTAAATAATGTTATTGAATTATTCCAGAATCATACATATTTTTATGACATCATATATGGTCATATTCTTAGCTTCTTAGTAGTAATATTTCATTGCTACTTGTTATTCGGGTGTTTATAACTTTTTGTTCTTATGCATGTCTTGTCGAATAAATTCTTATTCTTCTCTTTAGGTTATAGATACCTCATTTACATAATGGTATTAGTGTAATATATATCATATTCATTCATTCAATTCATTTGTATAATCATTATGAAATGAAGATCATGTAGAACGAGTCGCATCACATCGTGGAGACGGTATTCCGTACGTACGCATGAGTGATGATATCGTTCCTATGATCATGGAATTGTATTGGAGTGTATGTTTACTATTTCAGAATCCGTATCACTTTATAATAGTCATATATAGTCATTATTTACACCATTATACCCATCCAAGTATGGTGGTGGTGGAAAATAGATTACACCACGGCGTGGAGACGGTATTCCGTACGTACGCACGCGCGGTGATTTCTTTTTCCATAGGATGGATAGATGGTGAAATAGGGTTGTTTCATACTTATAATAACATATCAGTATATGAGTGATACTGATGTTATTACTTCATAATGAAACAACCAAAGAATAATAAGTGGAAGAAGAAATAAATATGAAAGAATCGGTAACGAACATTACCTCTTCTTTGAAGTGCTTCTTTGAGACCTCCTTTTAGGGCAATAAAATGGGTCTTTGAAGAAGACCAGAACCTCTTGGATGTCTCTAGGGAAGTGTATAGGAGGAATTGGCAGGGGTTGGCCAAGCTAGAAGGCTCAAAGTGGTGTGAGGAAAAGGGGGAGGAGGTGCCTATTTATAAGGGAGGAGAGGGGCACCTTTGGGAGAACTAAAAATATTATTTTATTATAAAGTCACGTTCGGTTTTAAATAGCTTAAAATTGATATATTTAGAAGCTAAGGTGGGGATGGGTCGAAATCCTCTCATCCAATATAATTTAGACAAGTTTAGGTTCCTATTGTAACCTTATCATTTAGATTTAACATTAAATTAAATAAGTTTACTTTTACCGTGTCTTCTTGTGTTCTTATACTATAAGGTTAATAAACATACTATAAGAAGCCAAACGAACCCCAAGTTGTTTATTATTAATATATATAACCTTATCTAAGTCATTTGGCCGAACCTTAGAATTTTAGGAATAAAATAACAATTAATAATATAATATTGTTTTTAATAACTATTTTATGTCAATTTTGACACTATTTAGTAATTGATTTTTGTGAAACTCATAATAGAATGATTAGTTCGAACCAAGTTACTTACATCAATACTAACATGTCATATTAACCTAGAAAATTAGGTTAATTCATAAAAAGTCTCAAATTATATTTATTTGGGTATTTATAATATCAATTATATCAATATTTCATTAAGAAGATAATTACTGCATCATCGTTGTGTCTTAAATAAATTAAATTATATAATGTCTAAAAATTACAAATAAATTACCATTATGTAGGAAATCTTTTTATATTTCTAATGAATATTTATAGTCGAATTTATCTTATGTATAACTCCATAAAAAATGATTTACTTATTAAACTTTGATTTTAACTATTTTAACCCTTCTTTAAATAAATTAATAGTAAATGTCCTATTCTAATCGAAGGGAGCCTAAATGGTCATATTTTATTCCTAAGTTTGTTTTTGGTCGAATTACACTTGTCCAATATTATTAGGACTGTGTTAGGGTAACAATAATATCATTTTTACCCTTAATTACCCTATTTACTTTTAACCGTGGTAAAAAAAAGTAAAAAATTACTATTCACCAAAAAATTATTTTCATCTCATTGAACCACATTTTAGTCCTTGATATTAACTGTGTCTCTCGGATTTTCGAAATTCCACTCACAGAAGCGGTAAAATTAAGTTTAATGAAAAATTCAGTTTTTTTAACTACCACTTAGTGGTTTCACTATTCATCAAAAATTGAAAGTTTTCAGAAAAATACCAAAATTTCACCCTACGCTAATTTCGATATTCCGAATCCAAAAATGAAGTCCATTTTGAAAAATAAAATTTATAAAATTTGAAAAAGTGGTTATTACTATTCATAATGGCTAGTTTTAATACTATTTTAAAAGCATATCGTTGTTTAGTGAAACTCAGTATTGCGTACGACGCAAGCTATCGAGGAAGGTCGTGATTTAGTGTAAAGCAAGCCAAGCAAGTGTTGTGTAGAAAAATATTCCTCTGATGATTTATATAACATAAAAGTCTCAGGTGTTACATTCTACCCCCCTTAAAATGTATTTCGCCCTCCAAATTTGTCACTTTGTAACAAACAGATGAGGATACCTCTCCCTCATCATATCCTCAAGCTCCCATGTAGCTTCTTCTAATTGGTGGTTCCTCCATAAAACTTTCACCAATCGAGTGGTCTTGTTTCGTAGAACTTTTTCGCTACGATCCAGAATCTCTATCAGTTGTTCTTCATAAGAAAGATCTTTCTCCAGCGGTACAACTTCTGAGATGAGTACATGTGAAGGATCAGGTATGTACTTTCCCAGGAGAGATACATGGAACACATCGTGAACTTGAGAGAGATTCGGTGGAAGCGCCAATCGGTAAGCTACCTTCCCAACACGATCCAGTATTTCAAAAGGACCGATATATCTAGGGTTCTACTTCCCCTTCTTTCCAAATCTCGTAACCCTCTTCCAGGGAGATATTCGTAAGAACACTTTTTCACCCACTTCAAACTCTAGGTCTTTTTTTCGGTTGTCGGCATAAATTTTCTGTCGACTCTGAGCTGCTCTTATGTGTTGTTGAATAGATATGACCTTTTCTGCCATTTCATCAACGAGATCAGGTCCTAATAGCTTTCTTTCCCCAACTTCATCCCAGCATGTTGGAGTCCTGCATTTCTTTCCATAGAGAGCTTCATAAGGAGCCATATGAATACTGGAGTGAAAGATATTATTATAAGAAAATTCCACCAAAGGTAGGTGTTTATCCCAACCACCATTGAAATCCATAGAGCAAGCTCTCAACATATCTTCTAGGGTTTGAATTGTTCTATCAGACTGACCGTCTGTCTGAGGATGATAAGCAGTGCTGAAACTCAACTCTGTATCCAGAGTATGCTGAAAACTTCGCCAGAACATCGAGGTAAATCTCAGATCCCAATCAGATATAATAGAAAGTGGTACTCCATGCAATCTTACCACTTCCTTTACATATATCCTGGCAAGATGATCCAGAGAGAAATCCTCTCTAATAGCAATGAAGTGTGCAAACTTTGTAAGACGATCAACTATGACCCAGATAGCCTTATTACCATTGGATGTTTTAGGAAGTCCTGTGACAAATTTCATAGTGATGTTTTCCCATTTCCATTCGGGTATGGGTAATGGTTGTAACATCCCCTTAGACTTCTGTCTCTCAGCTTTAACTTGTTGGAAAACCAAGCATCGAGAGACATATTCAGCAACATCTCTTTTCATGCCATCCCACCAGAAGTACTCTTTCAGTTCCCTATACATCTTCGTGCTTCCAGGATGAATAGAGAATGAAGAACTATGAGCCTCATCCAGCAGCTCCTTCTTTAATTCGGGGATGGGAGGAACAGAAACCCGATTCCAGAACTTTATTCTCCCATCACAATCAAGGTTGAATTCAGGAACATTTCTCCCCATCTTTTGTAACTCGGCATCTTCTTTCTATGCCTCTTTAATCTTCACATGTATAGATGGTTGAACATTCATTTGAGAAAGATAAGATTTTTCCCCTTCCATTATAATTCCAAGATCCATCCTTTGTAAATCCATAAATATTGGATCTTTTGTGATCCTCATCATGTATAAACTAGCATGGTCTTTTCAACTTAATGCATCTGCCACCTTGTTTGCTTTCCCAGGGTGATAATGGATTGAGCAGTCATAATCCTTAATCAGCTCTAACCATCTTCTTTGGCTCATATTCAGCTCCTTTTGTGTGAAAATATACTTTAAACTTTTATGATCAATATAAATATCACACCTTTCGCCATAAAGGTAATGCCTCCAAATCTTTAATGCAAAGAATACCGCAGCTAACTCCAAATCATGTGTTGGGTAATTTTTCTCATGGATTTTCAACTGTCGTGAGGCATAAGCTATCACCATATCATTTTGCATAAGAACACACCTCAATCCCTTCTTGGATGCATCAATATAGATCACAAACCTTTCTCCACTACAAGGTAGTGTGAGCACAGGTGCACTAGATAACCTTCTTTTCAACTCCTTGAAATTCTCTTCACATTCCTCCGTCCATACAAACTTAACTCCTTTCCGAGCCAACTTTGTGAGTGGATTAGATAATCGTGAAAAATCTTTCACAAAACTTCGATAATATCCAGCCAAACCGAGAAAACTTCGGATCTCAGTTACTATTGTTGGTCTCGACCATCATTCAATAACCTTTTTTTTGGCTGGATCCACATATATCCCCTATTTTGAGATTATGTGACCCAAAAATGCAACTTTTTGAAGCCAAAATTCACACTTAGTAAATTTGTCAGAAAGCTTCTCCTTTCCCAGGGTCTTCAATATAATTCTCAAGTGATCTTCATGTTCTTCCTTCCTCTTTGATTAGACAAGAATATCGTCTATAAAGACTACCACAAATTGATCAAGATAGTCTCTAAAGACTCTATTCATTAGATCCATGAAGATAGCAGGGGTTTTAGTAAGACCAAATGGCATCACTATAAATTCATAGTGTCCATACCTTGTACGGAAAGCCGTATTTGGTATATCCTCCCTTTTAAACCTTAATTGATGATACCCTGAATGAAGATCAATCTTGGAAAAGTATTGAGCTCCGCGTAGTTGGTCAAATAGGTCATCAATGCGCGAGAGAGGATATTTGTTCTTGATAGTGATCTTGTTATGTTCTCGATAATCAATGCAGAGTCTCATTGATCCATCTTTCTTCTTAACAAATAGAACAGGTGCTCCCCAAGGTGACGCACTAGGGCGTATGAATCCCTTATCAAGATTCTCTTGGAGTTGCTTCTTCAATTCCTACAACTCAATTGGGGCCATTCTATAAGGTGTCTTTGAAATAGGAAAAGCACCCTGTATGAGTTCTATTGAAAACTCAACTTCACGATTTGGTGGAAGACCTGGTAATTCCTCCGGAAAGACATCATCAAACTCCCATACGATGGGAATATTCTTAATCATGAGTTTCTCACCAACCATTTGAGATAAATAACCTTCATTTAGTGGAATCAATACCCATAAAATGGAAGAAATTTCCACAGGAAGGTTATGTTCATTCTTGCATTCATAGACGATCATAGATTGATCTAGAATATGAAATGTGACTTCACTTCTTTGGAAATTTATATGAGCTCCATATAACGAAATCCAATCCATGCCAGGAATCACATCAAATTCCACTATAGGAAGGATCACATGATTTGCAGGAAGCACTTCCCACAAACTTCGATCGGAGAAGAATTATAAACTTTTGATGCGACTGTTGTGCCATTAGGTGTTGTCACAGCTAACTCAACATCTAATTGTTGAGGTAATACGGTGATACCCTTAGAAAATTTTTCAGAAATAATGGTGTGGGTGGATCTAGAATCAAATAAAACATTTTCTACTTTAGAGTGGATGGTAAGTGTACCTTTCACCACATCGTTATCGTACTCCACATCGCTGATAGAAATTGCATGTGACTTTCCTTTGTCTTTTGCCTTAAGAGTTTGTTGACGTCGACCATCATCATCAACCCTTGGATTAGGTCATTTATTAGTATAATGCCCCATCTACTTGCACTTGAAACATTGAAGTGTAGTAGGTTCATTCTGTGTATCATTTCCTTTGTTTGCATCATTAGACATATTCTTCCCATCATTGCGGCATTCAAATGCCCGATGACCTTCCTTTCCACATTTGAAACATTTTCTTGTTCCTTTAAGACAACTCCCTCCATGTTTCTTTCCACACTTTGATCATAAGGGAAAGCTCATCTTCTTTTTAGTGGGATCTTTAGATTTTCCTTTGAATTCCATTTTCCTCTTCTTATCAATCCCATATGACTGATGGGTTACTCCAATTTCCATCTCAACTTTGAGAGCACATCGAACGATTTCCTCATAGCTATTGAAGTCCCTTATGGATAAGGCCCTTCGAAGACTTGGTTTTAAGCCACTAAAGAATCGATCGATCTTACTCCCAGGTTGGATAATAATACCAGAAGCGTACCTTGCAAGTCTTGTAAAATTTTCTTCATAGGTACCAACAGATTCATCATCCTTTTGCTTCAGTTCAAGAAACTCTCTCTCCATCTTTGTTCGGAGAATACGAGGGAAGTACTTATTGAAAAATAAGTTCTTGAACTCGTCCCATTCCATGGTATCAATTTCATCCCTTTGCCTCGTATTCTTAATAATATTCCACCATTGATCAGCATCTCCTTCCAAACGATACACTGCTAGGATGACTTTATCATGTTCAGAACACTGAAGAACTTAAAATATCTTTTTAGTAGTACTAATCCATTGTTCAGCAACTAATGGATCAGTAGACCCGCTGAAATAAGGTGGACGCTGCCTCATAATGGATTCAACAGAATGTTTCTCCTTCCTTTGTTCGTTTGGAAGTTCTGCATGATTCATATCTTGAGAAAGTTGTGTGAGCATGGCTACAAGATTTTGCATTCCATCTCCCATAACGTTTGGTTGATCAGGGGGACAATAATTGCATTGCCCGTCGCATTCCGAATTAACACGGTTCCTTCGGGTTCTAGCCATTGACTAAAACCAAGAAGAATAGTGTGAGAAACACTAATTATAATAGGAAAACCACGTAATCAAGAATAAAATTTCACACTTAAGGTCTTATCTTAGGTTATTCATGGCCATTTCTAAAACACTAATATTGTGTTCCGTGCTCAGACTTATCCTTAGGGTTCTTACTAAGGCTTTCACATCCTAGTTTCTAAAGGTTGACTATACCTTTCCTCTAATACCAACTATAACGACCCATAATTTACATACATTGATAATACATCAAAATTGAGGCATACTTATTAAAACACATAACAAAACCACGAAAGGACTGTATAGGTATAGTGTCTTTATAAACTGGGATACATAAACAAATGGTTCATAAAGCATCAACTTTGCCTCCCACTTATTTCATCATATCTAGAGTCCCTTTTTGGCATATCCTACTTAATAACATTCTTCCTGACCTGGGGAAAGAAAACATAGAAAAGGGTGAGCTCAAATGCTCATTAAGGGCAAACAAAAGAAATATCAATCACATCGTATACACAAGCACATAACTTTTGGAAATCTTAACCTGTAAAAGAGATCATAATTTCATAACATGGGATAAATCATGGCAGTGAAATGTAATCACAATAATCATAACGTAAAACATGAAACATTGTGGCATACACACATAATCATAGAGAATCATTTCTTGTTAGTCAAGACTCATTTCCAAGACTATCTTAGTGGACAAAGTCCCTTTCTGAACCGAGTCACACTCATTTCAGTCCTATTTCACTGAACCGATATAACCTAGCGTTTAAGTCATGTCTATCTAATGAGATATAAAATCTTTACCCAATTCATTGGAGGGAGATATAGGTCCCACCCATCTCATAATGATACCATTCTTATGTGTGCCACAAAATCATAAACCATACATCATAGCATAACCCATGTGATAAAAATGGGAATCTTAAACATCATGACTTTATAAAAAAATTCATATAAGATAAAGGAATTCATAAAAATATTTCCATCACAAAATAATCAAATCAATATAATAATAGGGATAGAAACAGAACACTATATTACCTTAGATGGAAAATAATTTTGATAAAACACTTAAACTCCATTCTTGATGAAAATATCCTTTCTACTTCAAAAACATTTTCCTTTCTTAACATGTCTTACAATTTTTAACTAAAAGAAGTTGATTAAAAATAAACTTGAAAACTTGTAAGGGAATCTTCTTGGAAATAATTTTTTAAAAATCCATTCATGTCGTATAAGTTAAAAGAAAACATTCTTCTCGTACTTTTGTCGGAAAGTCAAAAAAGTACCTTGTACGAAAAACGACAAAAGATTCCTTTCATATCTTTTACTAAAAACTCACCGAAGGGTAAAATAGGATTTAAAAAAATGTAGGTGGATGAAAATAATATTAAATATTGAGGAAACATGGATGTGGATGATAAAATACACCCTAGTAAATACCAAAGTATAAACAATCTCGGATAAAAATGAGATTGCGAGATTTTCTCTTACCTTAGGTCCGTTTTTCTTCGTAAGTGTCCGATCCTCCTGTATAATGATTTAAATAATGTTATTGACTTATTCCAGAATCATAATTATTTTTATGACATCATATATGGTCATATTCCTAGCTTCTTAGTAGTACTATTTTATTGCTACTTGTTATTCGCGTGTTTATAACTTTTTGTTCTTATGCATGTCTTGTCGAATAAATTATTATTCTTCCCTTTAGGTTATAGATACCTCATTTACATAATGTTATTAGTGTAATATATATCATATTCATTCATTCAATTCATTTCTATAATCATTATGAAATGAAGATCATGTAGAACGAGTCGCATCACATTGTGGAGACGGTATTCCGTACGTACGCACGAGTGATGATATCGTTCCTATGATCGTGGAATTGTATTGGAGTGTATGTTTACTATTTCAGAATCATTATCACTTTATAATAGTCATATATAGTCATTATTTACACCATTATACCGATCCAAGTAAGGTGGGGGTGGAAAATAGATTACACCACGGCGTGGAGACGGTATTCCGTACGTACGCACGCGCGGTGATTTCTTTTTCTGTAGGATGGATAGATGGTGAAATAGGGTTGTTTCATACTTATAATAACATATCAGTATATGAGTGATACTGATGTTATTACTTCATAATGAAACAACTAAAGAATAAGAAGTGGAAGAAGAAATAAAGATGAAATAATCGGTAACGAACATTACCTCTTCTTTGAAGTGCTTCTTTGAGACCTCCTTTTAGGGCACTAAAATGGGTCTTTGAAGAAGACCAGAACCTCTAGGATGTCTCTAGGGAAGTGGAGAGGGGTAATTGGCAGGGGTTGGCCGAGCTAGAAGGCTCAAAGTGGTGTGAGGAAAAGGGGGAGGAGGTTCCTATTTATAAGGGAGGAGAGGGGCACCTTTGGGAGAACTAAAAATATTATTTTATTATAAAGTCATGTTCGGTTTTAAATAGCTCCAAATTGATATATTTAGAAGCTAAGTTGGGTATGGGTCAAACTCCTCTCATCCAATAGAATTTAGACAAGTTTAGGTTCCTATATTAACCTTATCATTTAGATTTAACATTAAATTAAATAAGTTTACTTTTACCGTGTCTTCTTGTGTTCTTATACTATAAGGTTAATAAACATACTATAAGAAGCCAAACGAACCCCAAGTTGTTTATTATTTATATATATAACCTTATCTAAGTCATTTTGCCGAACCTTAGATTTTTAGGAATAAAATAACAATTAATAATATAATATTTATTTAATAACTATTTTATGTCAATTTTGACACTATTTAGTAATTGACTTTTGTAAAACTCATAACAGAATGATTAGTTCGAACCAAGTTACTTAAATCAATACTAACATGTCATATTAACCTAGAAAATTAGTTTAATTCATAAAAAGTCTCAAATTATATTTATTTTGGTATTTATAATATCAATTATGTCAATATTTCATTAAGAAGATAATTACTGCATCATCGTTGTGTCAAAAATAAAATAAATTATTTAATGTCTAAAAATTACAAATAAATTACCATTATGTAGGAAATCTTTTTATATTTGTAATGAATATTTATAGGCGAATTTATCTTATGTATAACTCCATAAAAAATGATTTACTTATTAAACTTTGATTTTAACTATTTTAACACTTCTTTTAATAAATTAAAAATAAATGTCCTAATGTAATACATGTGGGCCTAAATTGTCATATGTTATTCCTAAGTTTGTTTTTGGTCGAATTACACGTGTACAATAGAATTAGGACATGTGTTAGGTTAATAATAATATCATTTTTACCCTTAATTACCCTATTTACTTTTAACCGTGGAAAAAAAAGTAAAAAGTTACTATTCATCAAAAAATTATTTTCATCTCATTGAACCACATTTTAGTCCTTGATATTAACCGTGTCTCTCGGATTTTCGAAATTCCACTCACATAAGCGGTAAAATTACATTTTATGAAAAATTCAGTTTTTTTTAACTACCAGTTAGTGGTTTTACTATTCATCAAAAATTGAAAGTTTTCAGAAAAATACCAAAATTTCACCCTAGGCTAATTTCGATATTACGAATCCAAAAATGAAGTCCATTTTGAAAAATAAAATTTATAAAATTTCAGAAAGTGGTCATTACTATTCATAACGGCTAGTTTTAATAATATTTTAAAAGAATATCGTTGTTTAGTGAAACTCGGTATTGCGTACGACGCAAGCTATCGAGGAAGGTCGTGATTTAGTGTAAAGCAAGCCAAGAAAGTGTTGTGTAGAAAAATATTCCTTTGATGATTTATATAACATAAAAGTCTCGGGTTTTATAATACTGACATGAATTATTATGAAACCACAATCAATCACTCATAATAAATCATCATGAGTTACCTATACTATTTTTCAAATATATTAATGATTAATATTTTTGAGATCAAAGGTTATAATAGAGGTTATCCTGAACCAAAACAATGATACAAGGGAGGCTAACCCAAGATCAATGTAGGTACATGGGTAGTAATCCCAAACCTAACATATTATGAATTTCGTGCATGTTAGTCTTGAAATAATATTTCAATGGTTATGATTATTCAGAAAAATATATTCTACTCTATATGACATATTTTTTCTTATGATATGATCACATCGATTATGATCTATAATTATTCTATGATAAATGTCTTATGATTTTCGAAATCCTTGTGTTATGATTATGATATATGAATTTTTTTGAATCATTTCCAAATGTTAATATCATTCTCCCATACCCTGATTCTTGTAATAGGATTACATATTATCATTGACTGATATCTCCCATGTTTACCCTCAGTGAGAATTTGATCTCACACATTCTAATTTTTCCTTTCCCCTGGTTAAGAAGAATGTTTTTAGTTCTTCTATGTTTATGTAGTGTATTATCTGAGAATAATATTATGGGAGATGTTGATGAACATCCCTAAAATTAGGTTATTATAAATATATTATTCAATGACACTAAAATTTCATGGTTCTATGGTGTATTTTATTATGAGATGTATTGAATATTTATCTAAAATTATGTAATATTTATATATTAATGTTTAGATATCCTCATTGGTTATCAGAGTAGTGTTTAATTATATTTGGACATTAGTATTAGATAAATTTATTGAATACCACATGGATAGGTCAATGTCTATGATAATATCCGAAATTTTTAGTAATGTAGAGAATTATTTGTTTTCCTATTATATACATCATGTTCTAGATATTGGAAAATATATGCGACCATGATAGAGATGCATCTAGGGTTAATAAATCTAAAAGTTATGGATTGGGTATTAATTTGATCATTATTGGTGCATAAAGACTATGCCTAAAACTAGATACATTCTTAGACCCTCCTGAGGGATATATTTGGGTTAATTCAAAACTTATTTATGAAACATTAAAAATGTTTTTAGAAGATAATTACAACGGATGACCAAGGAAAAATCAAATGTGTCTTTATTTATATATCCTATATGTTCTCATGATTATATGATTTCTTAATTTGATTATTATTTCTCAAACTCTTATTTTTTATTCAATAGATGTATAATGGATAAATTATGTTAATAAGAAAAGTTATAGACAATGAAATGATTGTAATCCTGAGATACTGGATGAAAAAGGAAATAGAATTAAAAATATTGTGATTATTCCTAAAAATATATTTCAATGCATTATTAACAACAAAAACATAGGCGAGTTTCCTGACAAATCTAATAATTGAAAAATGGAGTTTCAAAGAAGTATAGTACAAAAAGACGTTGGAGTAAAGAATATTCATATTCTTACATGCCGAGAATGTGGGATGGACCACGAGAGTTATCTCAATAGAATGAGATGTTGTTAAATGTGTAGAAAATAAGAGAATAAATAGAGTACTTTGCCATGAAAATAAATATTTATATATTGATAATTGAATCACATCCTAAAGTACTATTTATAGTTCAATGTCTTTTATGTGTGGAATATGTACTTTATTCTATTTAATGACCTCCTCCATATGCTAACTCCTATACCAAGGAATATACTATTTTATTAGAATTATAGAAGTGAATCATGATAATTAATGAACACTTCGGAGTGGGTGATTTCATGTTGATGTTTGTAAGAATGTTACCAATGAAAATCTTTTTCATCGAACTATAGTATATTTTCATAAGATATTTAGAATGAGTTTGATCACTATATATAGATCCATTATAATTTTAATGAATAATAAAATCAAATTTTATATTCTGAATCATCCTATGACATTATATTGGTGTGAGGATGAACATGAATATTCAATGGAAATTACTTCCATTATATGGGTTTTACTATCTATTAATGAGGGATTTTTGTCTAAAATGGTTGGTGAGAAACATAACATTGAAGATATAAAGGCATATACTTATTATGAAAGAGGTTATATGTATATGGATAATAAAATATTGATGTATATATTCATAGAAATATATTGTAATATGTAATAAAGAAGATGATTATATTTGACTAAATATTATTTCTTATCAATACATTACTACCACGGGAAATAAAATAAGGCAGTTGATCCTCTATGTCAAAAGGACCCTGCTATTTTTCATGAATGAACATTTAAATAGATATAATATTTATGTATTTGATGATGTTGTATCTCAATATAATGAGGAATTAGAATAGATCATATCATTCATAGATGAATGTTCAACCATCCATCCATATTGGAATTAAATTGGCTTAAAAGGATCATAATGATAAACCAAATAAGGTAAGGAATTTTAAAGATTTCAATATAAATTATGAGGGAATGATAATGTTCAGGAACTATGGATGTGTCCCATCAATTCAATATTTGAATAAAGATAGGTTAGAAAAATCTGATAGTTCATCATTCTTTATTGATCATGGATGTATGGAGATGTATAGAGATCTGAAGGAGTATTTATAATGGGGA
Organism: Viscum album; assembly: GCA_963277665.1. NCBI lineage: Eukaryota > Viridiplantae > Streptophyta > Magnoliopsida > Santalales > Viscaceae > Viscum > Viscum album. The sequence goes on along the minus strand of OY728162.1, from coordinate 658,890,362 downwards.
AACATGAAAATGGATATTATAGTGTATGTATATTTATTCCTAGTATTTTATCACATTAAAGATGAGTAAAAGATGTATATGGGGATTTTACAACCATTACCCATACTAAAATTGAAATTGGAAAACATCACCATGCATTTCATCATCGAACTGCCCATAACATGTAAAGGGTATAATGGTATTTGGGATGTAGTCATTTTCCTTAAAAAATAATCACATTTTGTTCAAATAATATAATATTTTTTTCTTGATCAGAATTTTGGGATACACATTAAAGAAGTGGTAAGGTTATATGGAGTACCACATTACACTCTATGAAATTAGGATATAAGGTTTACCTTGAATTTATAGATAAGTATTCAATAAGATTTAAATGAGGAGTTGAAATTTATCACTTCATAACATCCTCAGAAAGAAGATAAAATTTAGAGGAAGATTTAATAAGATTATTTTTTTGTATAATTTTATATATATTTCAAGAATAGTTGGGATAAAAAACATTATGTTTTATAGTAATTCAAAAAACAACAGATTTTATTCAATCACTAATATGGCCGTTATTGAATCCCTCTATAAACAGAAGTGAAAAGTCCAACATGATGGGATGAAGATAAAAAAGGAAGTTTAAATATACCTGAGATAACTATGAAAATGATAGAGAAGGGTAGATCTATTCATTTTTATATCAGGGAAGCTTAGAATCTATCATAAAGTTCGGCCGACAATTATTAGTGAGATCAATTTTTCAACATTGGTGCGGATTTTTTTATATGAATATATCCTTAGAAGATGGTTATGAGATTTGAAAATAAGTTCAATGTGATAAAATAGATATACTGACCCATTAAAAATACCTAATCGTTTCAGAAATTTTCATATCACTTTTCACTTCCACTTAATCTCTCCCAAGATCAGGATGTGTTCCGTGTATCATTCCCGAGGAAGTAAAAACCTTATCTATCAAATATACTAATCTAAGAAGATATAAAATTGGATCAATAAAACTATTGTCAAGAATAATCGAGGGAGATTATGGATTGATTATAATGTATTTTTTGGGTAAATACCACTCACTTGGTCAATGTATTTTGGTGGAACCATAAATATTAGGAAGTTATATGTGAACCTGAGGATGTGATGAGGCATAAGTATTCTCATTTTATATTATATTGAAATAATTTTTTGGGAAATATTTTTATAAGGGTGTATAATTTTACACCCGGATATTTTATGACATATCTATCTTAAAATAAATTATATTTTGTAGATAGTTTGTTTTACATGCAACCATGAGTTTAAAAACCATGATATACTATAAAAATGTTATAATATAATGTGAAATTTACCAACTACCTATTGGATTGGAAGGTATGAATAAAAAATAACTATTTATGAAAATTTAGTTTTTAAAAATATATAAAATTAATTATTTATTTAAAAATTATTAAGAAACGATTTAAAATTAATTTAAAGGTGAAAAGAGATGTTTTTTTAAAAATAGTTTTTATGTGTGTAATTTTTTTATTTAATAAATTAAATTGATGACAATTTATGAATGATAATAACTAAATTTACAAATTATATATTAAATAAATATATTTTACATTTTTCTAATAGTTTTTATTAGGTGTTGAATAAGAATAAATCATGTTTTATGAAAAACAAAATTTCTAAAAAAACAATTGTTGAGTTTTACTTGCTTATCATAAATTAATTTTTTACCGCATATAGATATTGAATCATTTACAGTTTAATAAATATTTGGAATCATAATAATCAATATAATTTAATAGGGTTAACTTTGTTTTTTTCGATAAATAATACTGAACATAGTAATTATTTGTCACCTCGTTAAGGTTATAAGAGGTAAAACAAGGTTATAACTATTGTGTAAAGATTTAAAATATATTGAACATTTTAATTTATCCTATTTTATGAGTTATTTTTTATTACATATAACTTTATGGGGATTAATAATGTATTTTAAAAAATATTAATTTGGAATCCCATGCTTGAGTTTTATGACCATAAATTATATTTTATTCAAATCTACAAATATTTTTTGTGATCTTTGCATTTAATATTGTGAATGGAAGGCTCCGATTAGTGTTTTTGTTGATTAAAATGTATAAAACCCATAGATATTTAATTATTTTATGAAAAAAAATCTTATCAACCAACATATTACTTTATTTTATAGAGAAATTATTTTTATACATAAATGGAGTATTTTCCTACAAACTATTTTCCATGCACTTTTCATGCATATATTAAATGTAATGTCTTATAAATTTTGATTTCGAATAAAATACAATGAATCAAATTTTTTAATAATATTTTTTAAATTTTATGAGATGGACCCTTCTAATTTCGGTCATATATTTATATTATCATTGTAAAAATTTATGTTACCACAGTTAATGTTAAAGTGATATTAGAGTGTCTTAACTCATAGATAAGGCCTAAAATGACTCCAAAATTTTTCTAAATATGATAATTTGAGTTTATTTATACCCTAACACATAATATACTATAATTTTTGGAGAAAATATTCAATATGTTGTGATTATTATAAACAATATATTTTCATCTTTTAGGAAATTCCATGTGTTGTGTTTCTGTCATTAAAAATTATTCACTTCCTCTTATCTATAATTCATAATATTTAAAACCAATATATTTGAGAATCACTACCCTATCACATTCCTATAATTCTTACATTTAAAATAGATCTTCTGGTATTACCCTAAAACCTTTCTATGATGGATTATGGTGTAACCTAAATTCTATCCCTCAATGAAGAGGTAATCATCTTACCCTGCTCTTTCAATGTTTATTTCTTGTTATACATCCTATTAATATGATTTATCGATACTAAAATTATTAATATAGTATCATAAATACAAATAGACATTATTAGTATTAATACAATACCATTTTCATCTTCTTTCTGTGAAATGGGAAATGAAATTATCACTCTTGCATACATGTGGACTACTGCCACCACATAGTGATATGATTCATTTTCCATAAACATGCTACATAGTAAGTAATTGAGACTTATATAAAGATTATTTATGATATTAATGACATAATATTACTTCTAGAAGAATACTATATTATCTACCTTCATACCTTTTCATCAGTTGGAAAACAACAACCGTGATAATGTGTTCATGTGGAATACCACCTCCACGAAGTGATGTGATTCTTTTTTCATTTCTGTTTTACATGGAAGGTAATAAAGAAATATTTAATTAATATATGTTATATCTATAATATAATAATTATTTTGTGAATTTGAATATTTATTTAACATTCTTTGTTCTATGAAACAAAAAGTGGAAACATCACTCATGTGTACGTAATGACTACCATATACAAAAAATAATTTTCATCACCACATTATATGAATAGTTATAAAAGTATATACAATTAATAAATATTATAATTATTTAATGATTATAATTTTTTTGACGATCAAACCATTAAAATTGTGCAATTAATGAAACCATTGAACTGAATCATGCATGAAAAATAAAGATATTTTCAACAGAATAATGATTTTAATGATGAATATTTAATAAACTAATAAATAGAAATTATTAAGAAATGATATATAGTAATAAATATATTTTTTAAAATCATCATGGTGAAAATTTATAATTAATATCTTTTTATTATTAAAGACGTCTTAATGAATAAGAAACATGATGATACCTGAGGTATGAGTTTTCCATCTCAATATCATTTTCTTGAGATATGTTTTATTTTATGAACCTTGTAATGTTTATGATCTATATATACTACCCATTTGTAATGATATATAATGTATCATTATTAATAATGATATTAAATGATACAATTAAAATTATTTAATATATTGGGTTTTTGTTTGAATGTTACCGATGTTTTTGTGGTCAATGGTAACAAATTGTCTTCTTTGGGAGATATGTTATGTTATACACCTATATTGTATTTTTATGTGTATATAATTCACCTTTGAAATTTTATATAATGAATCTATTTATATTATTTGTATTTAAGGATTCATTTATATTTATTTATTTTATGGGGGTTATGATTCAAATGTCTCTAAATCAATAATGTTTTTGTGTTAAAATATCACTTTCTACCAAGATTGATAATGTTGAATTTTTTGGATGATGAAATTATTAATTCTATACCTCAAAAATATTTTTTTTCTTATTCATTGTAAATTTCATGATATAACATGTTTTCCATTCATTTTTTTCTCTATAAGTACTCAAAGTTCTAAAAGAGTTTTTTAGTAATATCGACTTTATTCTCTATTTGACCATATATATTTTTTTCAATGTCCATACATTCTATAAAATATACTCAATAAGGTGTTTAATATTATTAAAATATAATTTAATTTAATTATCACCCATATTTTAATTTAAATAGGATTGTGTGAAAGTTATATTCATGTTATATTCTGAATGAGGCATCTTTTACTATCAGTGTGAAAAAAATCATTGTTACAATGTACACCACACAAACGACTCTTTATACCATCATAACGAATATTTTATTTGAAGCTTCTTTTAATCATTCCCATGGATACATCCAAATATAATTCTAATCTTAATATTAGTGAAATTTTTAGATTTTGAATAAGTAATTTTAAAATGAAAAGGGTATTTTCCTCAAGAAATGTTCCATTGATCTTTTAATGCTAATTTTATCTATCAAATAATTAATTTATGATACTTATTCTTAAATGGGGATATCATCCAATGATTACATATATATTCATTCTGTAAAAGTACTATGATTATGATTATGATATATTCGTGAAACACATTTTATTTTTTAGATTTTAATCTATGACAAATTGATAATTTTTTCATGATATTGTAGAAAACATATGAATGGATTAGTAATATGTGATGGTTGGCTCTATCATAAACCATAAATTAATTAGCAAATTATTAATTTTTATGAGCTCAATGGGTACACATGTAGTCATCCCAAGATCGATATAGGGTACACGGGATATTATCCCATGTATGAAGTAGTTAAATGGCTAGTTACCTAGACCTATCTTATGATGAATGTCTTGGTTGGTATCATAAATATAATATTTATAATATTTGGATTATTCCACACAACTTATTTCACACTATTTAACATGCTATTATGCCTATAGTATTATCTCGTGGATCATAATCAATGATTCAACAATGATTCATGACTAATGATCTTACAAATAATATGTCATTATTGGGTATGAGTTTAAAAGTGTATGCTCAAGTTCTAATAGACTTGTGGTATGGATATGCTCATATAATATCATTGATTGATATATCCCATTTTTACCCTTTTTGTGTATCTAATATCACCCATTCCTATGATTTGGTTCCCTTTATTAAGAAGATAGGTTTTATATAGGGGATGGTTAATAAGTGTATGATGTGAGAAGAAAAATGTGATAGATTTTGAATGTATTTCAGGAAAAAAGATAATTATTTATCGATAATTCAAAGACATGAAAAAAATTATGGTTACAGGGTGTGTATTATTATGAGATGTATTCAATGTCCCTGAAAATGATGTAACATATATGTGTGTAATTTTTGGGTAACCTCATATAATTTTGAATACCCCAGTTTCCCTAACACATAACTATATAGATATTTCATATATAAATATTTTATTAATTGAATTTATTATATATAAAAATTGAAATTATATTACAATTTTATATAATTATTTAACCATGATATATTTTTGAAATTTTGAATGTTTTACTAATATTGTCAAAAACCTCCCAATGTAATCATCTCAAACTAGTACCTCACCTGAACCATCACATAACCAAAGGGTGTTTTTAATCCCCTTGGGCTATTGTCTATCACCTGAGCATCAAAAAAACCACATGGAATGATTTATTCAAACATGATGCAAGAAATGTGACATATATGTATATTCATGATGGGAAGAACAATATAAGAGTAAAGAAAAAATATATTTTATAACATAAATGAAAAGGAATAAGATATAGAACACCAAAGTAATTAAAAAAATACAATATAAAAGTCCAAAAACAATTAAAAATAGAATCACAAATAGCTACTCTATGTGATAGCATGGGGAAACTATAAAGACCTGAATATTTCACGGAAATTATTTTCTTAAATTCTTTTTTATTTTACTAGTACGCAGTTTCGGACGGCACCTGATTCTGAGGCCCAGAGTGCCCTGAATCAATTTCCAAAGTTTATCTCGGGTACGTTCAGTGAACGAACGGGCGAGTTTTTATATCTTTTGAACTGGTGCTCAGAATTGAAATATGAGGGAACCGATGGAACGGCAATGCCGGTAATTTCTTAAGAGGACCTTTACCAAAGGTGCGTTTTCTCAGGAAGAGTTGTTAAAATTTGTGGATTAATAAATAATTGAATTAAATTAAATTTGTGGTAAAAAATTTATTCCTACCCTAAGTGGTTTTATCCTACATGGGGAAGTTAGGGTGGGACCCACTGGCACCGTAACTACCCATGTGAGGATAAATGTGAGGTGCGGACCGCACGAGCCCTAACCCTTCAAATTCCCCATAACTCATTAAACACCCTATTAAACCCCCCTTGTATTTAATTATGTGACTTATCCTCTTCCACTTTAATAATTCCAACACACATTAATTTAATTAATTGAACCTATTTAATTAATTGAATTTTGTGTTTGAATCTTGGAGATTTGAAATTCTTGGAAAAATAATAAAATAAGGGGAGGCCTTATTTTATTTGGTTAGTTTTTTTGTGTGATGAATTTGGGGAGAGAGCTCTTTTCTCATTGGAAGAACATCATACTCCCATGAAGAATATCATCCTCCCACGAAGAACGTCATCTCTTCAAGCGAAGAATGACTCGGCGATTGTCGTGAAATCATCATCTTCTCTCTGTGATAAAAGAGAAGACAATGTTTCCTCTGGTGCACGCCGACGACGACGGGAACGACGCCATCATCCGCAGCGCTTGACAACTGCGAACATCCTACGAGGTAGGGGTGTGTTTTGAATTGAAAAATATTGGTTTTCCTTCCATGTCGATGTTCCTCTTAAAACCAATTTTTATCAGACTAATGCAGAAGGGACCTGACCAAACTAACATGGACCAATTATTCTGATGTTCTTGTGAATTTTTTGTGTTTGTTCAAGCGTTCTTGAGCGGTGAATCAAGTTATGTTTTTGGAGCCGATCAGAGGCCCAAAAACATCGTAATCAGCCTCAGAGCATCGGGGAGACCTAGAAGCGGAAGTTTTGTAGAAATTGGATCATAAGAATGAGGAATAGATGCCTCGGGAGGCATGCTGGCCAGAGGTGTCATTTTTGGAAAATTCTAGAATACACAGCTTCTACTCCAAATGCACACACCGTGTAGTAAAGCATACAATGGCTTCTGTTTCGGACGTTAGAAAAGTAACACATGGCGTGTGACTCTAGGCACACGTCATGTACTTCCTTCACTAAGGCAGAAGCGGCTTCGTGAGGCTCGGTGAGTAATTTGGGAGATATACGGACACATGCTGAACCACACAGCCAAGAGGAACGGCCTGTACTACCATCACCTTAGAAGAAGCAGATTTGTGATGAATAAGCGTGTATTCCGAGAATACACAGACACGGGGTGGAGTACACGGGCAAGTACTCCACCACACTGCCTGGCATGGTCAGCGTACACGGAGATGACCCCAAATGTAACGCCCCGACCCCAGTTACCCAGAGTCGGTGCATTACTTCGTAACATTGGCATGATCACAAGAAAGATCAAATCTCGAAAGACCGATTGGTTTAGTATCCTTGGAAACACTAGATATATTCATAAGTTTTACATTACATCATAAAATGAAAAACTACTACAATAACATAATGTCTCCATAATCCACACTCATATCCCTACATAATATCCCTGCAGGTCATTCATAATTTACTTCTTCACTTCCTAGGAAAAATAAAACATAGAAAAGGGGTGAGCTCAAATGCCCAGTAAGGATAACAATATAGCGGAAACATTCATAAATAAGAATAAACATTTAAGGCAATGTATAACTAAAACAAAAGCCTTTTAAATATGAACTTTCAGCATGGTATGGCATAAATAAAATGAAATAATGCCATTTACTTATTCACATGGATATTCTACTAATCGAATAATCACATGCAAAAATCAATAACCACTTTCATAATGTTGGAATGCATAATGCCAGACTATCATAACCACATAGTCAAGGCCTCGTGCCAAGACTACAAATAAGATTTTGTCAAGACCTTGTGCCAAGACACTAGTTTGTCTCATGAGACCTACCAATGCATCGAGGAGCTATAGCGGGCTCCACCCGTCACTTATTAAGTCCAATGCATTCCCATATGAAAAGGTTTAAACATAACATAAACATTCGTATTAAATCTAGCATACGAAATGTCAATAATTTCACCATAAACAATTAATGGTATAAAAATAGCACATCCATAGTCAAACATATCACAAAACCTTCAATACAATATATAAGTTTTGTATCATAATAAATCAACTTCAAATAATCTTAAAATCCATCAAAGGTTGTTGACGTAGATGAAATCAAAATTCTTTTTAAAGAAATATCTCCTTTTATTTTGAAATCATTTAAGATCCATATAAAATAAAACATTTTCTTTGAAAATATTCTTATAAGCTTGTAAGGAAAGATTTGAAGATTTTATAACGGTGTAAAATAACCGCACCCGCCGTATAAGTTAAAAAAACATTCTTACCTCAATTCTGTCGAAAAGGTTAAAAAGGACCTTGTTTCGAAAACGACGGAAAGATTCCTTTATAAACCTCTTATAAAAATTCAAAAAAGGGTATAAATGACTTTAACCCATATTCTTGTAAATAGAAAAAAAATTTTGAAATACATTTTTAAGAAACATGGATGTGGATGATAAAGAGATCCCAGTAGATTATTACATATAAACAACCTCGGATAATGAAGAGATTGTAAAATAACACTTACCTTGTACTTTTCCTTGGTTGGGGTAGGTTAACCTCCTGTATAATGGTGAAATAATTGTTATTAAATTATACAAGAATCATATATATTAATATGATATCATATATGATCTTTTAACATTGATTTGTTAATAATATCTTAGAATTATCGTCGTTTCGGGTGTTAACTTACTTGTTTTCTTTTATATGTTTTGTTATGTAAGACATGTTTGTAAAGGATAGGTTGTATATTATTCATATCCAGAATGATATCAAGTCCTTAAACATCATTTTTAAATCATCAAATGATAATTATACTTGAATGGATACGATGGAGAATGAATCTCATCGCGTTCGTGGAGACGGTAGTCCGTACGTACGCACGAGCGACAATATAATTCTTTTGATATTAAAATAATATATAAATGGATGGTATATAATATATACAGAATCATTAACATGTTATATTTATTATTTACATGAGTTACACATCATTATTATACCCATCCACATAATAATATATTGAATAACAATTACACCACGACGTGGAGACGGTAAGCCGCACGTACGCACATATGGTGACATGTTATTCAAAGGGTGGATAGAATACTGAATATGGTTGTACCATATTTATAATAACATCATAGTATATGTGAGATACTGGAGTTATTATTTTATAATGGTAAGAACAAAGGAAGAAGAAGTGGAAGAAGAAATGAACTTGGAGAAGGGTGGTGAAATCATTACCACTTCTTCGGGTTCTTCCTTTTGATTTGATCAAAATGGCTCCTTAGGTTGGCTTTCTGATCAAACTAAGGCCTCTAGGTTGTAGTGAGGGATGTTGGGAGAGTATTTGGGCAGAGTTTGGCCGAACCAAAAGGCTTTAGAGGTGTGAAGAAATGAGAAGGAGGAGTGCCCTTTTATAAGAGGGGTGAGGGGCACCTTTGGAAAAGCTAGAAATATTAATTTATATTAAATTCATATTCGGTTTCTAAAGGCTCAAAAGTTGATTATTTAAAGGTTAAGGTGGGGCTAGGTCGAACACCACTCAAACAATAGAATTTAGACAGGTTTGGGTACTTATATTAACCTTATCATTAAGTATTAACTCTAAGTTAATTAGTTTCACTTTTACAATGTCTCTTTGTATTTTTATATAATATGGTTAATAAACTTACTATATACATCCAAGAGACCCACAAGTGGTCCATTAATGATACAAATATCATGATATATGTCTCTTGGCCGAACCTTATATTTTTAGGAATTTAATATCAATTAATAATATAATATTTGTTTTAAAAACTCTTTTATGTCAATTTTGACACTATTCAATAGTTGATTTTTTGTGAAACTCATAACAGATTTATTACTTCGAACAAAGTCAATTAAATCAATCATAACAGATTTATATACCATATTATCCTAGAAAATTAGTTTAATTCATTAAAAGTTTCATATTATATTTATTTGGGTATTTATAATATCAATTATTTTAATTTTTCACTATTATAGTAATTACTGCATCATCATTGTGTCATAAATAAAATAAATTATTTAATGTCTAAAAATTATAAATAAAATATCATTATGTAGGAAATCGTTTTAGGTTTATAATGAATATTTATAATATAAAATCCAACATATATAACCCTATGTAACAATTGTTTTTCTAAAAGATATATGCTTGTGTCATTTTTGTATTCATTTTAACTTAATTAAAATAAAGTGTCATTATCACTTACAAGTGGATCCATGGGGTCCCAAAATAGACCCAAAGATTCCCATGGTCGACCATGTATCAACCAATAGGGTTAAGACACGTTTTAGGGTAATTTAGTATTATTATAATATTATTTTTAACCCTTATTTACCGGATTTACCCTTAACCATGGTAAATAAAATATTTACCGCAGTAATTATTCAAAATGTCTAAAAATAAAAGTTACCTATTTACACAATTTGAACATCCTGATTACAAATATGGAATCCATTTTCCTAAATTCAAAACACAGAAGTGGCAGAAATTAATTTAAAATTAATTCCCGCTGTCAAAACAAAAAGCGTGTTTTTAAGAGATAATAAGTATCAAAAGATTGACACCCGTTTATGTTCGGTTTAATTGTAAAATTATGTCCAATGACCAACATTATATTAAATGGTAAAAATATATTCTAAATATACTTTAAAACCACTCAAATTCATAATTTATCACTATTAATTATTTTGATTAAAAAAGTTGTTTTTAATTAAAACTTAATAATTTTCACTATTCATCAAAATATAAAAGTTATCCGAAAAGTACCAAAATTTCACCCTAGGCTAATTTTGATATTCTGAATCCAAAAATGAAGCCCATTTTGAAATATAAAATATATATAATTTCAAAAAGTAGTTATTACTATTCATAACGGCTAGTTTAATTGGTTGTTAGAACTCGGTGTTGCGTACAACACACGCTATCACATTATTCAAAGAGAAGCGTACCGTAGAAGCTTGGGATGTTTCATTTTAAATTTTTGATGTCCACATTTAGTGAAAAAGTTTAAAAGATTGTATTTAAAAAGTTTTCACTATTAGAAGTTGATAAAAGTGAAATACTGAAAATGAATCTGTTCTTGCATTATGACTAAGAAACTCATAATAGGGATTCTAAAATTATAAGGATTATATAAAGTTCAAAATGTAGTTAATACTATTCATGACCTCTTTTAATGGTGTGATTGAACTTGGTGTTGCATGTAGTGAAAGTTATTGAATTATTTTGAAGAACTAACACACTATGAAATCTTGGGGTGTTACATTCTCCCCTCCTTCAATAAATTGCGTCCTCGCAATTTGAAATTGTTCTTCGAAAATAAAAGGTTGAAAATAGATAATATATTTGTGGGAAACCCCACATCGGAAATTGGGTTACTAAAATTTAGTCTTAATATGAGGAAAAGAGAAATGAAAGGGTCACCACCAAATTATGATCTTGATTAGGAGAACATTGGGGGCAATTAGAGACATATAACTGGAGGAAAAACGTAAATATTTATAGGTAGTGATTGAGGTCATCAATCACAAAAAAGTATAAAATTGAGGTCCTTAAACTCATCAATCTATGATGATTTGAAGTACCATCGGTTCAACAAAATATAGGGTATTGGGATAACACATTTTTGACGTTTCAAAATATCTTAGTTGGAATCCCACATCGAAAAATGAATTAATGAGGCCTCTATTTAAAATAAAGAGTGGAAAGTATGAAGACTACCGAAAATAACACATACTAGGGTTCCATGTAGGAAAATATGGATATGGAGGAGAAATCTAACCATCAATTATCTGATGGAGAGTGGTAGAGAACATGGCTATGAAAAGGCCAACAATCCCAAAGCCATAAATTAGTGATGATTTAAGGTACCATCTAGGGAAACATTTTTGTTCTAAGTTCCTTTTATTAATGTTGAGGAATTTATTTATGAGATTGGCTAAGATCATAAGGAGATATACTTACTTTATAATTAGTGTTTTATCCATTAATAAATTTCTACCACAAACTCATCTTTCACTCTAAAAGATAATAGAATGTAAAAAAAAATTCTATTTACACTATTCGTATAGGGTTCCAAAATAAATGAATTTATAATTCATCTACAAGATCTTTTAATAAAAACTACATTATTTAATCCAGGACATTTAGTGGGCCAGTGGTAGGTGATACACCCTTGTCGCCCTTCGGTTGCGGGTTCAAGTCTCACAGCCTTGCCGGACGCAACGGGTTGCCGCCCGACCTCCGGGTTGTCCTTTTATGGCAATCCAAAATAATCCAAACTAGAACTATCCAAAATACTTCTATCCAAACTCACAGTCCAACATTCATAAGGATGGTAAACATGATATAGATCCTTTTTACCCTGTAATAGCATATGAATACCTTCATCATGTGTTACCATATTCCTTATTGATTACATTCATGCTCCCTTATTCCATATAGAATGCTGGATATACTTCATTAATCCAAAAATGTTTTAAACCCCAACAATGATGGAATATACAAATCATTAATCAGTTCCAAGGTAGTCAAGAATATCCAATATAATTTATCCAAAACAATCACATATTATTCCAAAATCACTACCTCAGTTTCAGAACTATATTATGATTTATCATTCTCTCAACCATATATTTTCCAAAAATTTATCCTTCTATTGAGTCACTTTTCTTTGTTCCACACAATCTCAAGTCCTTAATTAAATAGTACTGCAGTACAATCCTTATATACTCCATAATTATTATAACAAGTACATTGTTGATACAACACTCAATTGATATAATCAACATAATAACTCTAATCATTCCTCTTAATCTGTGGTAGTATCATAACTTGATTATTATCCAATAGCATCATTTGCGTCATAGTCTGATGACTGGGACATAGGTTCGCGTAGTGTCCAAACTCCTTGCAAATGAAGCATTGTACATTTGAAACCATTTTCTTACCCTTGCAGTCACGTACTTTGTGCCATTTTCCTCCACACTTATAACAAACTCCCATTCCTTTCAGGCAAGTTCCAGGGTGTTTCTTTCCACAGTTACCACATTTGAGAAAATTCTTCTTTTCCCTCTTCCCTTTATCCATCTTTCTCTCTTACATCCTTTTCTTCTCTTGCTTCCCTTCAAAGCCATAGGACTCAGTAAACTCTTTACTTATCTTATCAACACATGATATTATTTCTTCATATGATGATAATACATGGGAGACTATTTCTCTTATAAATTCTAGCTTAAGACCATGAAAGATATGATCCTTCCTTCTCTTTGGATCATGTGCATTTCCGGAGTTCTCATTCCTTCTACTGGGCGCCATTTCTAAACAATGGAATAAACTAGATCAGTTTATGAATCAAAATACATAATCCCATACTTATAAAACACTTAACATAAATTGAACTATTTATGGATATAATCCATAATCATTTTTTTTCTTTGATGATGTATATACTCATAATCCCTTCAAAATGATTTGTAAAGAAAATGAGAGTTATCCTAAGCATATCCCCCGGGAGTGTCGTAACCAAGAGTGCAGCAAGGCCCGTTGTCGTGCACCAGTTCCCGTTCGAGTCTAGCTCAAAGCGGTGTTTTCGGGTTTTACCCCTAGGTACATCTGTGCCAGAGCCGCCGCTACCTGCTCGTATCCAGACAGGGATGTATTGCTCGGAAAACTCACAAAATCTCTACAATACCAAAATTCTAGGAAGTTCTTCTATACTAATCCTCAAAGTTCATCTTAGGTATACGTGCTCTAATCAGAGTTTATCTAAATCTAGTTTCCAAGGTTTGTACTAAACTTCCTCTGATACCAACTGTAACGCCCCGACCCCAGTTACCCAGAGTCGGTGTATTACTTCGTAACAATGGCATGATCACAAGAAAGATCAAATCTCGAAAGACCGATTGGTTTATTAGCCTTGGAAACACTAGATATATTCATAAGTTTTACATTACATCATAAAATGAAAAACTACTACAATAACATAATGTCTCCATAATCCACACTCATATCCCCACATAATATCCCTGCAGGTCATTCATAATTTACTTGTTCACTTCCTGGGAAAAATAAAACATATAAAAGGGGTGAGCTCAAATGCCCAGTAAGGATAACAATATAGCGGAAACTTTCATAAATAAGAATAAACATTTAAGGCAATGTATAACTAAAACAAAAGCCTTTTAAATATGAACTTTCAACATGGTATGGCATAAATAAAATGAAATAATGCCATTTACTTATTCACATGGATATTCTACTAATCGAATAATCACATGCAAAAATCAATAACCACTTTCATAATGTTGGAATGCATAATGCCAGACTATCATAACCACATAGTCAAGGCCTCGTGCCAAGACTACAAATACGATTTTGTCAAGACCTTGTGCCAAGACACTAGTTTGTCTCTTGAGACCTACCGATGCATCGAGGAGCTATAGCGGGCTCCACCCGTCACTTATTAAGTCCAATGCATTCCCATATGAAAAGGTTTAAACATAACATAAACATTCGTATTAAATCTAGCATACGAAATGTCAATAATTTCACCATAAACTATGAATGGTATAAAAATAGCACATCCATAGTCAAACATATCACAAAACCTTCAATACAATATAGAAGTTTTGTATCATAATAAATCAACTTCAAATAATCTTAAAATCTATCAAAGGATGTTGACGTAGATGAAATCAAAATTATTTTTAAAGAAATATCTCCTTTTATTTTGAAATCATTTAAGATCCATATAAAATAAAACATTTTCTTTGAAAATATTCTTATAAGCTTGTAAGTAAAGCTTTGAAGATTTTATAACGGCGTAAAATAACCGCACCCGCCGTATAAGTTAAAAAAACATTCTTACCTCAATTCTGTCGAAAAGGTTAAAAAGGACCTTGTTTCGAAAACGACGGAAAGATTCCTTAATAAACCTCTTATAAAAGTCAAACAAGGGTATAAATGACTTTAACCCATATTCTTGTAAATAGTAAAAATGTTTTGAAATACATTTTTAAGAAACATGGATGTGGATGATAAAGAGATCGCAGTAGATTATTACATATAAACAACCTCGGATAATGAAGAGATTGTGAAATAACCCTTACCTTGTACTTTTCCTTGGTTGGGGTAGGTTAACCTTCTGTATAATGGTGAAATAATTGTTATTAAATTATACAAGAATCGTATATATTAATATGATATCATATATGATCTTTTGACATTGATTTGTTAATAATATCTTAGAATTATCGTCGTTTCGGGTGTTAACTTACTTGTTTTCTTTTATATGTTTTGTTACGTAAGACATGTTTGTAAAGGATAGATTGTATATTATTCATATCCAGAATGATATCAAGTCCTTAAACATAATTTTTAAATCATCAAATGATAATTATACTTGAATGGATACGATGGAGAATGAATCTCATCGCGTTCGTGGAGAGGGTAGTCCGTACGTACGCACGAGCGACAATATCATTCTTTTGATATTAATATAATATATAAATGGATGGTATATCATATATACAGAATCATTAACATGTTTTATTTATTATTTACATGAGTTACACATCATTATTATACCCATCCACATAATAATATATTGAATAACAATTACACCACGACGTGGAGACGGTAAGCCTTACGTACGCACGTATGGTGACATGTTATTCAAAGGGTGGATAGAATACTGAATATGGTTGTACCATATTTATAATAACATCACAGTATATGTGAGATACTGGAGTTATTATTTTATAATGGTAAGAACAAAGGAAGAAGATGTGGAAGAAGAAATGAACTTGGAGAAGGGTGGTGAAATCATTACCTCTTCTTCGGGTTCTTCCTTTTGATTTGATCAAAAGGTCTCCTTAGGTTGGCTTTCTGATCAAACTAAGGCCTCTAGGATGTAGTGAGGGATGTTGGGAGAGTATTTGGGCAGAGTTTGGCCGAACCAAAACGCTTTAGAGGTGTGAAGAAATGAGAAGGAGGAGTGCCCTTTTATAAGAGCGGTGAGGGGCACCTTTGGAAAAGCTAGAAATATTAATTTATATTAAATTCATATTCGGTTTCGAAAGGCTCCAAAGTTGATTATTCAAAGGTTAAAGTGGGGATAGGTCGAAAACCACTCAACCAATAGAATTTAGACAGGTTTGGGTACTTATATTAACCTTATCTTTAAGTATTAACTCTAAGTTAATTAGTTTCACTTTTACAATGTCTCTTTGTATTTTTATATAATATGGTTAATAAACTTACTATATACATCCCAGCGACCCACAAGTGGTCCATTAATGATACACCTATCATGATATAAGTTTCTTGGCCGAACCTTAGATTTTTAGGAATTTAATATCAATTAATAATATAATATTTGTTTTAAAAACTCTTTTATGTCAATTTTGACACTATTCAATAGTTGATTTTTGTGAAACTCATAACAGATTGATTACTTCAAACAAAGTCAATTAAATCAATTCTAATATATCATATTATCCTAGAAAATTAGTTTAATTCATTAAAAGTTTCATATTATATTTATTTGGGTATTTATAATATCAATTATTTTAATTTTTCACTATTATAGTAATTACTCCATCATCATTGTGTCATAAATAAAATAAATTATTTAATGTCTAAAAATTATAAATAAAATATCATTATGTAGGAAATCGTTTTAGCTTTCTAATGAATATTTATAATCTAAAAGAAAACATATATAACCCTATGTAACAATTGTTTTTCTAAAAGATATATGCTTGTGTCATTTTTGTATTCATTTTAGCTTAATTAAAATAAAGTGTCATTATCACTTACAAGTGGATCCATGGGGTCCCAAAATAGACCCAAAGATTCCCATGGTAGACCATGTATCAACCAATAGGGTTAAGACACGTTTTAGGGTAATTTAGTATTATTATAATATTATTTTTTAACCCTTTTTTACCGGATTTACCCTTAACCATGGTAAATAAAATATTTACCGCAGTAATTATTCAAAATGTCTAAAAATAAAAGTTACCTATTTACACAATTTGAACATCCTGATTCCAAATATGGAATCCATTTTCCTAAATTCAAAACACAGAAGTGGCAGAAATTAATTTAAAATTAATTCCCGCTGTCAAAACAAAAAGCGTGTTTTTAAGAGATAATAACTATCAAAAGATTGACACCCGTTTATGTTCGGTTTAATTGTAAAATTATGTCCAATGACCAACATTATATTAAATGGTAAAAATATATTCTAAATATACTTTAAAACCACTCAAATTCATAATTTATCACTATTAATTATTTTGATTAAAAAAGTTGTTTTTAATTAAAACTTAATAATTTTCACTATTCATCAAAATATAAAAGTTATCCGAAAAGTACCAAAATTTCACCCTAGGCTAATTTTGATATTCTGAATCCAAAAATGAAGCCCATTTTGAAATATAAAATATATATAATTTCAAAAAGTAGTTATTACTATTCATAACGGCTAGTTTAATTGGTTGTTAGAACTCGGTGTTGCGTACAACACACGCTATCACATTATTCAAAGAGAAGCGTACAGTAGAATCTTGGGATGTTTCATTTTAAATTTTTGATGTCCCCATTTAGTCAAAAAGTTTAAAATATTGTATTTAAAAAGGTTTCACTATTAGAAGTTGATAAAAGTGAAATACTGAAAATGAATCTGTTCTTGCATTATGACTAAGAAACTCATAATAGGGATTCTAAAATTATAAGGATTATATAAAGTTCAAAATGTAGTTAATACTATTCATGTCCTCTTTTAATGGTGTGATTGAACTTGGTGTTGCATGTAGTGAAAGTTATTGAATTATTTTGAAGAACTAACACACTATGAAATCTTGGGGTGTTACACCAAATACTTGGACACAGAGTGAAACCATACCACATGCCGTGTACTTACTTTTTACATGAACAACCCTTCGACACGGGTTGTGGTACATGGATAGTACCCATGGACCGAAGACACGATGTGTAAGCATACCACACGCCGTGTACTTAATTTTTACATGACCAGCCCCATGACACGAGCAGTTTCACAGGGGAAGTACCCGGTGTTTGATGACACGACATGTATTGATTACCTACACGAAATGTAATTTAGGAAAATGGCTTGGTTGTCTTGTTCTCCGTGACTCGGGCATGTTTTTCTTGGTTTTCCCATGTGGCGTGGGATGGAACGTCGGGATACATTAACTCTAGTCTTTGTGTGACGTTTTATGTATCCACCAATTTTGACTCGAGGAGAGAACCCTCCCGGAATTGAGTATGATGTGTGCGGAAACCCTAGAGCTGGCTGCGACTGTGACGACGATGGTGACTGTACATGGATCATACGTGGGTTCGGCAGTGAGGACGACTGTACTTGGATCCTGCATGGGTTCGGCAGCGATGGTGACTGTACTTGGATCCTACGTGGGTTCGGAAGTGATGGTTACTGAACTAGGATCCTACGGGGGTTCGACAGTGATGACTTCTCTACTTGGATCCTACGTGGGTTCGACAGGGGAGATCATTCAGAGGCTGCATCTTTCATATCCACCCCTCTTCATGAGTAGTATACCTGTGTGAGATAAGTCTTGACTTCTATCTATATCATCGATATGATTGACTTGATTTCTTGTGTTGATTGGGTTGTGCTTTCCTATGTGGACTAGGTTGTACATAGGCTCGTGAGTTGGAGCCTAACTAGAATTGATGACTTAGGTATATGTATGGTTATATACCTAAGTAGAGTTAGTTGATACTTTGTGTTTGTATATTTCGTTAGAGGTTTATCCTTTTTGGATTCTGGGAGACCTGCGGGGGTCTTGGGGTCCCTACTGAGTATCGTATACTCACCCCTGCACGGGCTATGCCCGCACTACATTGTGTAGGATGCAGACGACGGACAACGCTGATCATGGTTGGGGCTTGTAGAGCGGGACGGTACTCGGAGGTGGAATATCAGGCGGGACATACATGGAGTGGATTGCCGGACCCGAGGAGCTGAGGAGACCATCCTTACCCACCCTTCAGGTGGGATAGCCGGAGGACGACTCAGTGGTTACTGATTTAATTTACTACTGATGTAATTTCTTTTCAGTTGAACTAAAATTTTTAGTTCGGTTTGTATTCTGGCCCAATTACATTTCCGCATTACTTTTATACTCAGTTTACTTAGTATTTTATTCAGATTTCATACTCTGTTGTGTTGTTTAATTGTATTAATGCAATTCCTTCCCTTTTTATTTGGATGTACGCCTTTGGTTCTAGTCGCCAACCCCTAGCCTATGGAAGGCGGGCTTGGGGTAGTCACGACACGAGCACCAAGGACGAGTCATAAAAAATCAGCATCAGAGTAGTCGGTTTTTACAGCAGAACTCAGGACTCTGATAATTTCTTCTATGTAAAGCAATAGTGTTAAGGATATTGAGTGTGGTTATCAGTCCAGGGAGTCCAGTGTTGGTGCATCGGCCGACGTATCCATACAACAGGACCCTGAAATCTGATTTCCGACTCAATGCATGAAAACATTGATTTCATGTGTGTTTCAGATGTTTTCGTTGTGATTAATTTGTGTCAGCTCACCAGGTAAACTGTACTAACTGTCCTGTACCTATTTCTTTTCAGGATGGTCCCACGACGACATCCAGCTATGTTTCAGAGGTTTGTGCGAGACGACATCCCACTGAGTGACGAGGCCTTGGTGTAGGGACCCATTATTACAGAGGCACCGGTGGTACCTCAACCCACCAAGCCACCAATGCCACCATCCCCAACAGCTAAGAGTGCACGTCACATGAGTGCACTGCACGAGTTTCAACATCAGAGACCGCACATTTTCCATAGGTAGACGGCCCCTCAGGCAGCTGAGGATTGGATGGAGGCTGTTGTTCGAGTCATCATATTTGTAGGGACACCAGCTGACCTCATGGTGATCCTTGCGGCGAGTCTCCTACATGCATCAGCTGGTAGATGGTGGAGCCTGATGCTACAGGTGCACGACGACACATCTCTTCATTGGCCAGACTTCGAGAGACTATGCCTCTCG